>JAWMAG010000029.1:217500-1507500 GCA_037013455.1 Ceratitis rosa
ATATTTTATATTTTATATTTTATATTTTATATTTTATATTTTATATTTTATATTTTATATTTTATATTTTATATTTTATATTTTATATTTTATATTTAAATTTTATATTTTATATTTTATATTTTATATTTTATATTTTATATTTTATATTTTATATTTTATATTTTATATTTTATATTTTATATTTTATATTTAAATTTTATATTTTATATTTTATATTTTATATTTTATATTTTATATTTTATATTTTATATTTCATATTTTATATTTTATATTTTATATTTTATATTTTATATTTTATATTTTATATTTTATATTTTATATTTTATATTTATATTTTATATTTTATATTTTATATTTTATATTTTATATTTTATATTTTATATTTTATATTTTATATTTTATATTTTATATTTTATATTTTATATTTTATATTTTATATTTTATATTTTATATTTTATATTTTATATTTTATATTTTATATTTTATATTTTATATTTTATATTTTATATTTTATATTTTATATTTTATATTTTATATTTTATGTTTTATATTTTATATTTTATATTTTATATTTTATATTTAAATTTTATATTTTATATTTTATATTTTATATTTTATATTTTATATTTTATATTTTATATTTTATATTTTATATTTTATATTTTATATTTTATATTTTATATTTTATATTTTATATTTTATATTTTATATTTTATATTTTATATTTTATATTTTATATTTTATATTTTATATTTTATATTTTGTATTTTATATTTTATATTTTATATTTCATACTTTATATTTTATATTTTATATTTTATATTTTATATTTTTTTTAAATATTTTATATTTTATATTTTATATTTTATATTGTATAATTTATATTTTATATTTTATATTTTATATTTTATATTTTATATTTTATATTTTATATTTTATATTTTATATTTTATATTTTATATTTTATATTTTATATTTTATATTTTATATTTTATATTTTATATTTTATATTTTATATTTTATATTTTATATTTTATATTTTATATTTTATATTTTATATTTTATATTTTGTACTTTATATTTTATATTTTATATTTTATATTTTGTATTTGATATATTATATTTTATATTTAAATTTTATATTTTATATTTTATATTTTATATTTTATATTTTATATTTTATATTTTATATTTTATATTTTATATTTTATATTTTATATTTTATATTTTATATTTTATATTTTATATTTTATATTTTATATTTTATATTTTATATTTTATATTTTATATTTTATATTTTATATTTTATATTTTATATTTTATATTTTATTTTTTATATTTTATATTTGATATTTTATATGTTATATTTTATATTTAATATTTTATATTTTATATTTTATATTTTATATTTTATATTTTATATTTTATATCTAATATTTTATATTTTATATTTTATATTTAAATTTCATATTTTATATTTTATATTTTATATTTTATATTTTATATTTTATATTTTATATTTTATATTTTATATTTTATATTTTATATTTTATATTTTATATTTTACATTTTATATTTTATATTTTATATTTTATATTTTATATTTTATATTTTATATTTTATATTTTATATTTTATATTTTATATTTTATATTTTGTATTTATATTTTATATTTTATATTTAAATTTTATATTTTATATTTTATTTTTTATATTTTATATTTTGTACTTTATATTTTATATTTTATATTTTATATTTTGTATTTGATATATTATATTTTATATTTAAATTATATATTTTATATTTTATATTTTATATTTTATATTTTATATTTTATATTTTATATTTTATATTTTATATTTTATATTTTATATTTTATATTTTATATTTTATATTTTATATTTTATATTTTATATTTTATATTTTATATTTTATATTTTATTTTTTATATTTTATATTTGATATTTTATATGTTATATTTTATATTTTAAATTTTTTTTAGATTTTATATTTAATATTTTCTATTTTCTATTTAAATTTTATATGTTATATTTTATACTTCATATTTTATATTTTATATTTAATATTTAAATTTTTATATTTTATATTTTATATTTAAATTTTATATTTTATACTTCATATTTTATATTTTATATTTAAATTTTATATTTTATATTTTATATTTTATATTTTATATTTTATATTTTATATTTTATATTTTATATTTTATATTTTATATTTTATATTTTATATTTTATATTTTATATTTTATATTTTATATTTTATATTTTATATTTTATATTTTATATTTTATATTTTATATTTTATATTTTATATTTTATATTTTATATTTTATATTTTATATTTTATATTTTATATTTTATATTTTATATTTTATGTTTTATATTTTATATTTTATATTTTATATTTTATATTTTATATTTTATATTTTATATTTTATATTTTATATTTTATATTTTATATTTTATATTTTATATTTTATATTTTGTACTTTATATTTTATATTTTATATTTTATATTTTGTATTTGATATATTATATTTTATATTTAAATTTTATATTTTATATTTTATATTTTATATTTTATATTTTATATTTTATATTTTATATCTTATATTTTATATTTTTTTTTTATATTTTATATTTTATATTTTACATTTTATACTTTATATTTTATATTTGATATTTTTTTTTATATTTTATATATTATATTTTATATTTTATATTTTATATTTTATATTTTATATTTAACATTTTATATTTTATATTTAAATTTTATATTTTATATTTTATATTTTATATTTTATATTTTATATTTTATATTTTATATTTTATATTTTATATTTTATATTTTATATTTTATATTTTATATTTTATATTTTATATTTTATATTTTATATTTTATATTTTATATTTTATATTTTATATTTTATATTTTATATTTAAATTTTATATTTTATATTTTATATTTTATATTTTATATTTTATATTTTATATTTTATATTTTATATTTTATATTTTATATTTTATATTTTATATTTTATATTTTATTTTTCATATTTTATATTTTATATTTTATATTTTGTATTTTATATTTTATATTTTATATTTTATATTTTATATTTAAATTTTATATTTTATATTTTATATTTTATATTTTATATTTTATATTTTATATTTTATATTTTATATTTTATATTTTATATTTTATATTTTATATTTTGTACTTTATATTTTATATTTTATATTTTGTATTTGATATTTTATATTTTATATTTAAATTTTATATTTTATATTTTATATTTTATATTTTATATTTAAATTTTATATTTTATATTTTATATTTTATATTTTATATTTTATATTTTATATTTTATATTTTATATTTAAATTTTATATTCTATATTTTTATATAATATATTTATATAAAGATTTATAGACTTTTTTAATGATAAACGTAACACGTAGAAATCAAAAATAATTATTTTTGCTATTTTTATTGCTACAAAGAAAATGGTCCCACATTCCAAACTAAACGACCAACAACTCTGTGACCAAGGTCTTGGCCTTGCAGTGTCCTTCAAGTGAGCTCAACGCTCTGTTATCATTTCCTGTTTTGTTCCGGCAAAAAAATTTCTTTTGTTTTTGTCTATGTCGTATTTAGTATGTCTTCTTATAACGGAAACCTTGAATAGCAGCCAATGTCAGGTGAATAGTTAGAGTAAACAAGAAACGGACAACTAACTATACTCATTCCACAGGTGGAACAAAATGCTGAGAGAGAGCCGACGCAGGTTGAGAGCGAGAGATGCTACAAAATGTGGAAGAAAGTACACTATTCACATATATATGTACATATATGTATAGTGAAAGTATCAAATGACTCTGCATTTGTTTGATGTGATGAAATAAATTATAATTTTTTATCGCAAGCGCATAATTTTTTTCGCGCATGCGATAAATTTCAGTTGAAAATTGCGAGAGATGACGTTTCTTTCTGGAAAAGTGAGTGAAATTGAACCATTGGTGAGTTTAATGAAATTTTTCGCTTGACTAAACTGCAGCTTCAACGCACATAAACACATTCACATACAAACGCGTACACAAAACGAAATAACTAAATCTTAAAAAGTTGCTCATACGCAGTGTCTTATGAAACTCTGCTATGCGAAAGCGTCCAAAAAGTTGCTAATGAGACGAGAGGGAAACTTTTTTTCTTCAGCTGTGTAGTTTGGAATTTAAAGCAATTAAACACTAATTGTTATTTTGCTATGGAATTTACCTCAAAATTTCAATCAAACCAAATTGATACGATGAGTAGATTATGATATGCAGTCTGAGGTGAAGAGTGAAGAGAAATTTAACGAAAACTATTTATCCGCTGCGATTGGAAGCCTTAAGGTGAAATATTTAACTTAATGAAGTGTTTGTCGGATGCATAAATTACTGCACTGAAGCCAAAGTGATTCTTGTTTGCTGGGCTTACTTGAAATTTTAAAGATGACTTTATGTAGGCTAATAAAGCGGCCAGGAGTAGTTTGTTACTGGACAGATAAGGCAAACGTTAATATGCTAAGATCTTTGCCCTATATTTTGCTCATAAGTAATGACTGTGAGAAGCTGAAATTTAAATGTAAATGACATATACACTCGTATGTACACTTATTCATCACTTATAAAAACTACGGCGTACACGGTGTGTCCCAAAAATAACCGAACTTTTTGGATATAAAATAGTAAAATACACATTATATTATCTTTGAAAGTTATTATTTATTCAAAATAGGTTCCATTTGACTCAACACAACGTTTGGAACGATCAACCAGCGCATGCATAGATTTTTTTATGTGATTTATAGAAATAATAATAAATAGAAATAATAATAAATAATAAATAATGAATAATAATAAACTTTTTTCATTAATTCGTATGTCTCAGCAAATTTTTTTTCAAGTTTGACACAAAAGTTTATATTTGCTCTTTGTTCCATTTTTTTTGAACCATTAGCACCCTTTTGGTTTTATTGAAATGGCTGTCACTTTTACATCTGTCATCCGACTTACATGAAGTTAGGTGCGTTTGAAAGATGATGAATGTATATTTTTAATGTTGCAAATTTTCAATACATGGCGCTGTATGTTGTAAGATTTAAATATAAAGTTCGGTTATTTTTGGGACACACCGTGTATGAGTAACAAAAGCAATAAAAGAAAATTTTATTATGTGAATTTAACTGAGTGTCTTTTTAAGCCAAGAATATTTTCTCGTAGTTGAGTTTCTTTCAATGTCACACAGGTTAACATGTTTTGAAGTGTAAGCATTACTGAGCTTCACTATCCATCCACTTTGATTTCTTTATAAATTTCTTTATATAATTTATCTTGATGTCTGCCGTCTCATACAAACCATCAATGAAAGCAGATTCTTGATATCTAGCCTAAGACTATCACTTATGAGATGAGAGATCGATTCTTGCTCTTGATCATTCTTACAGCTCATTATCAAGTTTGTTTAGAAATTCTACAAATAACAGTGTGATTCCAACTTAATTCTGCCTATCTACAAGTAAAGTCTCTGAGTAGAAATTTACATTTAGTCACAGATACAGTCTTACAATATCTTTCTATGTCCCTGTGACCAAGAACTTATTTGACAGATAATATGTTCTGCAATGATCGGCCACAGTCCACCACAGTTTTTGTCGTAGGCTAGCCAAATGGCTTAATCGCTGCCTAATTATCGGTGAAAATAAAGATAATGTTCCCTCGTGAGCTTAGTTCCACTGTAGTTTTCTGCCTCCATAATGGCTGAAATTGCAATGATCAGGCCCCTGATTCGAAAAAAAACAATGCCAACGCTGCTGTGCCTCCCCAGTAGGCAAAAAACGAAAAATTCATATAATAATTTCGCCACGTGCACGTGTGTTAGTAGTTGTTATAGAAATCTCGTTCGTTCGTTCTTTTGGCATGCACGGCTTGTACTCATATATGTCAAAGGCGCATTGGGGTGTGCACAAATGGATGGGATTCTTGAGTAGGGTGGGGGCGTATTAATCACATATTTAAACTCACTTGGCCGCCCTGTATGAGGTGCCGAATTAGTGATGCTGGAACTTCGGGTTGTGTGATGCTAATCTTTTTTTTATTACGAGGACCAAATCCTAGCGAAAGCCCAATGTAGCTTTTTGCTTTTTTCTGAGGTGACATGGATGGTGATGACAGGAGATATTTCGTCTTGCCCTCGGTCGCTACTAGACCTATTTTTCGCTTCCTTATCAAGTCTGAAGAAAACAGAACTCACGGCGGGGCTATTGAAGCCAATGTGTCAATATTATCGGCGTATTCCAGCAGCTGTATACTCTTAAAGAAGACTGTATGTTCTCTATTCAGCTCTGCAGCTCGTATTATTTTCTACAGCAACAAATTAAAAAAGTCACACGATAAGAAATCACCCTGTCTGAAATCTTGTTGGGTTCGGCTCGGAGTAGTTTAGGCTTAACGCTTTATTAAATTTCGCGTAAGTTCATCTGATCTGTGATCTAATTATGGACTTTGTTTCGGTATTTTTGGAAAGGTAATTCATCCCGGTGCCAGCAACATCCAAAAGTTATGGAAAATTACTTTAAATGAAAAATTAAATTAAATTTTCTAATTGCGGTCGCCCCACGGCAGGGAATGTCCACCCCTCCAAGTGTATTTCGGACATGAAATAAAGGCTCCTCGTAGGAAAACCATCAGCCGTTCGAAGGCGGCTTAGTATAGACTGTAGGTCCTGCCATTTGTTGGAAAAACATAAAGACGCAAAAGCCACAAATTGGAGGAGGAGCTCGGCCGAAAATCGCTTCAGCAGCTACAAAGCGGCAATTATATATATATATATATATATATTAGGTCAAGTAATCAGTTCGTTCGGTTTTTATCTAAGAGATGGCATTATTGTCCATAGTACTAGTGTTACGTGTCGCATCATGTCATACTATACGGCACTGAAAATGTGTTTATTTGCGCTAAAAGTTTGCCTTTGACAGTTTTTCGATTGAAACGGTGGCCAAGCCAGGAAAGTTTTTCTTTGTGTTTGGTGGGATTGTCAAGGAATCGTCTATTACGAGCTGCTCAATTCGGCCCTCTACTGCCAACAATTGGACAGCTTGAAGGCAGCACTCATCCAGAAGAGGCCATCTTAGATCAACAGAGGCCGAAGTGTGTTCCATCAGGACAACGCCAAGCCACAACCACGTCTTTGGTGACGCGCCAGAAGCTCCAGGAGCTCTGATGGGAGGTCCTAATGCACCCACCTTATAGTCCGGACCTGGTACTAAGTGATTACCATCTTTTCCTGTCCATGCCGAACGCGCTTAATGGTGAGAAGTTAGCCTCAAGAGAGGCATGTGAAAATTGGCGATGCAGCCTTCTGCGAGAGGGGTATAATGAAGTTGGCACAAGTTTACGAACAAAACGCCGCATATTTGACTTAAATCGGACAAATGTACACAAAGTTATCATATTTTGAAAAAATCAATGAAAACCGAACGAACTGTTTACTTGACCTAATATTATGGCACTTTTGAAGAGTAGTTAGCAATTTTTTACTCCCAAAAAAAATGTTTTGTGGTGACCATTTTATTGCTGAAGTGAACCAACTGAAATGAAAAAATCAAACGGATTTCCTTAAAGTAATATATAATCTTGTGATTAAGCGAAGGATTAAACCAAATCGGTTCAGTTGTTCCCTAGAAACCTTCGTCACCAACTTGAAAATCATAGTTTTGAGAAAAATGAGGTTAAACCGAGGCTTACCGCTTACAAATGCTCTGACCCTTCGTTACATATATGCGTGGGACTTCCAAAATAACAGACGGATTTTTTCTACAATGTACTCTGATTACGAAAATGAAATTAAAAATAAATCGTTTTTTTGAAAATTCTAACTAGATGTAACCCCTTAATATTTCATTGACTTCAAAACAAGTAAAGTGAACTGTTAAAGTTTAAAGACGTTCAATTTGAACTGCTATGAACTTTTAAGGACTTTGGCCAATTTAATTATTTTTTTTTTCAATAATGATTTTCTTTGACTTTTTCATTTCAGAAAAGTTGACGAAATAAAAAAAGTCTGTTGGGGAAATAATTATAATAAAATAACAACAAAGCAATTTTTTAATTATACGTATATTTGTAATATTTTCATTACCATTTTTATGTTTATCAAAAAACATTAAATTGAAAATTAAAAAAGTTCAAGCGTTGCTATAACTTCGTTAAGCCATCAAAGCATGTTGTGGGATGACGCATGGCTAGGTACATGTATTATACGTGTAAGTATGTATGCGGCTACCTAAGATGACATAAATTGTGGAAAGTATGTGAGGGTACCATACGACGGCATCAAAGACAACTTGAGTATGCCTACATACATATATACATTAAACGCGTTACATCCTCCTTCCCATATAGATATTATTTTTTATACTCATTTAATGTTCGTACAAAAAAGTGGTATCAATATATGTATGTATGTCAACAACTACATATACACGTACATATACATACAGTATGTAAATATGTATGCACGTCGCCAACTTTTGAAGCACTTTTCAGTACAACTTTTTTATGTTAAGTTCACTTCAATTTGCTGCAGCGTAATTGCGTAACCATATCGATTTCAACTGACATTTTACTTACTTATGTATGTATATACACGTACATATATATATATCTCCATATATTAGTACATTCATATGTATGTATGTCTGTATGCATGCGTGTATGTGTACATAAGTTTTATTTGAATTGACATAAATATTTGATATCAAAGCATCAAAGTTCAACAAAATATGCGCATGTGAATACCAATCAGCGCATTTGATTGCAGCGCTGCACCAGCTCATAGTGTTTGTTGTTTGTATTTCCTTATTTGCATACATTGAAAGAGCTGTGCTTTTCTTCTTTTTTCTCTGTTGACATTCGCAGAGTTTGCATGAGACTCTGATTTGTTAAACGTGCTTGAGGATTTAAAAAATGTGAGAAAAAATTCAAATACAAATTTTTAAAGAAATTTATTCAAAATTAGTAGAATGACAGCTGTGTTGGAGGTTACCACTCATCTTAGCTGGCGTTGGAACTTTGATGTACTTAATGAAACAATTGTGTGGTTTTATGTTTTTTATTTTTCCAAGTAAAATACACTTTTCACATCGCGAAAAGAAAGAAATGTTCTTTAGAATTCTCTTCAAAATGCCACTTTCATCTCACTGTCGTCTGAAAGTCTTCGTCCCCATAACTCCATTTTTAAATTTGCAAAACGCAAAAAGTTACTCTGAACCAGGTCCGGACTGCAGGGTTTATGGTCAATTTCTGTAAGTCCAGTACCTTTTAAGGCATCTCTCGCAATCCGAGCGGTGTGAAGAAGCACTAACTTGCCATGTCTCTACTGTACGACTGTCTCATGCACGTGACTCAACAAATTAGTTGGCCATTCATTGTAGTTCCTTTTGGCATGTAATCAATTAATTATATTCTTTCGCAACTCCAGAAAATGGTAGCCGTATTCTTCGACGCCGATTTTTACATTTTGAATTTTTTTGGTGGCTTTCCTGCTTTTTTAATCTAATACATCGACTCCTATTTGGACTCGGGATCATACTAAAGAATCCAAATTTCATCAACTGTTACAATGCGGTTGTAAATTTCGTCCAAATCATCTTGACACAACTCCAAAAATTCTGTACAACTTTCAGATCGTCACTGCTTATCAAGCGGCGGGAAAATTTGCGGTACCAAACGAGCAACTAATTTATTTCATATTCAAATTTTCATGCAAAATCTATCCAGCTCATCTTCGTTAATTTGTAATCCTTCCTTAAACCTGCCACAATTTAGTTCTTTTCGACTTTCTAAACATTTTCTTCGGTCACGATTGTCACAAGGCGTCCCGGGTGGGGATCATCTTCACAGATCTCTCTTCCTTGTTGAAACAGCCGAACCCATTTTTTCCGCATCGTTTATGAAGAGACAGAGTCCTGAAGAACCGATGACATCTCTTTAAAGTTTTCATTCGGAGTACTTCCTTTTTTACAAGGAATTTAATCACAACGCGATGCCGCAAACTGCGAGAATATTTAGTTGCCGTTGACATAGTGTTGTTGCTTGTTCCAGAAACGAAATGTCAATAAACCTAACCTAACAAAAAAAAATGTGTGATATTTATATTAATAATGAGTTCCGCTCCTTGTCATTTAAAAACCAAAAAATATAGCTTACGCAATATATCTGAGTTAACCATAGCGCTTTGGCGTTCGCAAACAACAAGTGAAGCCATGTCCTTTCTCAGTTGATCTCATCTGATCTTTCCAACGGAGAGAAAGTCTTACTCTTCCACTTCTTCCACCGAAGGCTACTGCTTCGAAAACTCTCTCAAAGCCGAAGTGCTGTTGCTCATATGGACTGCGTGACCTGGTTAGTGTTAATTCGATGAATTATATCGATGTCAGCTTATATCTTGTAGAACTTATCGTTCCAACAACTATAGCATTCACTGGCATTAGTACGAAAAGGTCCATTAATCGTTCGCAAAACGGTGCTTCCTCGAAAACTCCTAGCGTCTTGTAGGTTTATTTGATTGACGCCAGAAGATTTTCGCCTAGACAAGTGTACATCCTTTTTTCAGTGGTCTTTTCCAACATTTAGCCCATGGTGCAAATATTGTTTGTGGCAGGGGCTTTAATCTTTCACACAGCACGCTCGAACAGACTTTACATACGATGTGGGTTGTAATGGAATGTAAATCTGTCGTTGGGTATGCAGTTACAGTTACTTAGCAGTACCCGATTCCTACTCTTGCCGCCTCGGCGCCCGCACTTGGAAAGTGAGATGGGATAACCAACCCGTACGGAGCCAATATACTCGGCTTAAAGGTTCACTATAGTTTTTTTTATGGTTTTCCGTTTCGAGACAAGCACTTAAGATTAATCAAGAGAGTTGACCAACTCATCAGCTTTTTTTGTTAACGAAAATGTGTCTAGAGTAGGAAGCTCAGATCGAGGAGATATTGAGCTAACATTCATCTAATTCGTTAGACGAAAAGTAAGAGAGATTTTGAGATTTTCGGAAAATACACTCACTATTACACCGCAGTCCAATTTGTATTAATCGATGCAGATTGAGGTGGGTCCTCTTTTCTTACAAAACCTCTTTTACATTCGTGCCTAGTTGTTTGTTAGGTGTTGATCCGAACGGGCCTCGAACTATCAGCTTTTCACTTATTCAGAGATGTAGATGATCAGCGAAGACTTTTTTGGGAGGCTTTAAAGCTTTAATTACTGTAGCCTTTATGTTTTTTCCAATAAGTGAAGAGACCTACAGTTAAATCTAAGAAGCCTCCGAACTGGCGATGGATTTTTGTAAGAAACTTTTATTTCATGAAAGAAATAGTCACCGAGGGTTTGACATTCCCTGCTGTTGGTCGAACCTGGACTCGAAGCCGGGCCTTCCCAAGGGTTATTGCGGAAAATTTAGTATCAACCAAATTTTGAAAAACTTAATTTCCACATATCTTTATTATTTTCAATCTCAACTTAAAGCATACATTGAAATTATCCTAAATATTAGGTAAAGTAAAAATTTCGTTGGGTTTTTATCGAAGAGATGGCGTTATTGTCCATAGTACTAGTGTTACGAGTCGCATCATGTCATACTATACGGCGATGAAATTGTGTTTATTAGCGCTAAAAGTTTGTCTTTGACAGTTTTTCGCTTGATAGGCTCAATACGTTGTGAGCGCTCATCAAAGATGGACACCAGCAAAGAGAAAATTCACTATGGTATATTTTACAATTTTTCTTCGATCAAGGCGAAAAAGCAGCCAAAGCGCCTGAAAAATTTTATTTAGTTTATGAGCTCGGTACTGTAAACGAACGAGTTGGACAAAAGTGGCTTGCTAGGTTCCGTTCCGGTAATTTCGTTGTCAAAGATGCACCACGCGTCGGGAGGCCTATCGCCGAAAATTGCGATAAAATCATGGAAATAGTGGAAACAGACCGTCACATGAGCACTTCTTTAATTACTTAGGAACTAAAGATAAGGCAGAACACCGTTTGGAACCATTTGCTTAAAAAAAAACCGAACGAACTTTTAACTTTACCTAATATAACAATTTCCCATTCCCCTTTTTTCGCATCAAAAAATCAAATAAAATTGCCCCAAAATGATCATTAACCTTCTTCTATGTAATTACATGCAATTTTTAACTAAAATATACGCAAAATTCTATTTATTTTCCATCGAAATTTAAGGTTAGGTCACTAGATGGGTGATGGGTGAAAACGAAAATATCCCAAAACTTCCTAAAATGCCATCTAGGCGAATATTCCACTAAATACTCGTATGTATGTATGTAACGATGTAGAAGGTGATGGAGGTTACACGAGTAATTTCAAGTATTCACCCTTTTACTTGTTACGCTTGCTTTGATATTTAATAGCGAAACATTTGCATGCATTCTTCACAAAAAAAAAAAAATAAAAAAAATAAAAATATGTAAAATGAAATTTGAGCGGCTGGGTGAATGTCCGTAAGGCCGGAAAAAGGTTACAAAAGTTGCTAAGACAGAATGAAATACTTCGGCTGAGATGCAAAAAAAAAAAAATTACTTTCTATCTTAACTGATTATTATGGGTTCCATGTGCTACTATGTACATTATGTGGGCATGTGTGTTTGCAAGTGTGTATGTAAATAAGAATACAACAACCTTTATTTAGGAAAGGAAACATTTTAGTTTGGCGTCCTTTATTTTTGTATTTGCGTATTTATTTATATATCCACGTACACTTGCTAGTAATAAAATCAATTCTTTTCTATTTTAGATCCCGGTATGAGGCAATTATATGTGGTCCTTTATAATAGCCCCAGTATATACCTAAGGATGAACCCATCCTTTATTATTAAATTGACTTTGAAAGTCATGATAGGTTCAATGGGTTCGTTTTTCTTGTTGTGTTTTAGTAAAAGAGCTGAATCGCGCTAAGTTAACTCTTTAAACTACTTGCTACCGCATACGAGTACATCGTGCATCTTGCTCACATTGCCGTCCGCTTATGGTGGCAACAACAAGAAGCTTGTACAAAGCCGGTTTACTTGTAGAAGAAGCATTGATATTGTATTTGAATGGAGACTATACAAAGCATACTTACAAGTTGATGCAAAAAGTCGAAATCCAATATACGATGATATAACAGATGCCAAGAAACAATGTCAGTTTCTGTTGTGCAATGAATGTTCCCGCTTTCAAGAAATACGTATGCCTTACAAACATTAAAACTTTTTGCAAAATATATGCTCTCTGCTTAAAAATTCGATGCTCCACTTCCAATAGGGAAAATATCAGAAAAAGCGCTAGAAGCTAGAAATGAGGATTTACGAAACTTTCGCGAGTATTACACGCGCAAAACAACCAGGAAATATATAATGGAGCATGCGCTTTTATGTTCCTCCGATTTATTCATTTCGTCCTTGTGATCTGTTCAAAGTCAAGTAAATAACTTTAATGAAGATATTTAGAAACTTTTATGTAATGAAAGCAATGACAAAGCAAATCAACTCCATGGATTTTCAGATGCCTCAGAGAAGTTATTCGGCGAAAACTCCTTCACTTCACATTTACTTGCGGCAAAAACAAAGGTTGCACCTCTCCAAACGATAAGTCTCCTCCGTTTAGAGCTCTGTGGAGCAGTTTTACTCGCAAAGTTGGTAGAGCAGATATAAACACAAACTTGTTCCATGGACAGACTCGACCATTGTCTTAGCATGGCTAGAAAAACCACCACACACTTGGAAGACATATGTAGAAAACAGGATAAATGAAATCCTGCAACTGATAAGTAATGATAAGTGGCGTCATGTATGCAGCAATGCAGCAGCGACAACCCAGCTGACCTTGGTACAGGAGGATGCTGACCTCAAGATTCCCTCTCTGGTGGAAAGGTCCTGAAAGGCTCTCCCTTAGAGTACTTGCATACGTATATCATTTCGTTGACAGCTCACGAAAACTGCCATCTCGGTTGAACTTGAGCCAAACCCACAAAGCAACAAGAAGACTCATAATTTTAACTCAACGAAGGTTTCACCATAATAACTATCGCGCAACTCGAAGCCTCGAAAATGGCAAAAACTCAAAGTTCTTCACCACCAATTTGGTACCCAATGGAAGAACTAGTATTTCAAAGAATTACACAAGAGAAACCAATGGGAAAGGGCGGAAAGCGACGTTAAGGAAGGAGATCTAGTTGTCATACCCCCCGAATGAATGGCGATCAGGATGGATAACCAAATTACACCAAAGTGCAAACGATAAGATCCGTGTAGTCGACATACTCACGCGGAACCGAACGATAACCCGAAATATAGCAAAATTGCATGTGCTGTTCTCTTTGTGAACCCCGCACCCTCTCACTCAATCCCAACATTTACATATACATGTATACAACTCATATAAAGCATTCATAAAATCTTTTTACATACCTTTTGCAACCATATACTAAAGTCGGACACCTTCACTCTTCTCTCCTAGATCACGACGAGAAGTGCCGACTATGCGGCCGGTTGTATTCGCTGCGCCATTGCCCTGCTTTCCATGGCACTAGAAGACATTCAAAAATATACAAACTCTATTAGAAGTGTCTTATTGATAGACATACCGGCAGACTGGGGATACTATAACATGACTACTGGTGAAGTTGACTGGGAGCGTAGAAGAAGAGATGGAGAACATTTTATATGTGGGGTGATATCTCAGAAGTTGCTCATAAAGTACATTTTTTTTAAACGTGTGGTTTTCATTTATGCTAAGTTTGACATTTTATAATGAACAGACTAACTCCGGGACAATATGGAAATAATGGTTAGGTTCACGCAACGCAATTTTCGTTCCACATATTAGCCCCGCATAGTCTATAATTTCAGCAACCATGGATGGGTTTCGTACCACGTTAATTCTAGTGAATATTGCGCATACTCGAAGTGTGCGCACTGAAGACGCTAAGAATTGGAGCAGTGTCCAGTCACTTTATTGAAGGATCTTGGTTGGCGGACTTACAAAATCGCAAGTTCAGTGAATGGGCCCAAAACGGCACATGGCCATCGATCCCGCCTTCCTTAAGAAAATTTTATTTAGAGACTTTCTCAAAAAGTCTATAGGCAGAAGGTATCATTAGACCCTGTTTCTTCTAAAATGACACCAGCGGCTATGTCACTGTCAATTTTCGTGCCTGAATTGAAAGATGTTGATGTGGCCCCCAAGATCGGGCAAGTTCACATAGTTCGCCTATTTATTGTGGGATAATGTGAAATTGTTTACGCAGTTAAGACCGAGACGACTGATACCGTGAAAGAGAAGTAAAGAAGAAGAAGAAAGAGATAATTTCGTAACTGATGATCAGCGGCTATTCAGTATATGTAGAGAACAAGATTTTTGTAAACTTTGATTGATAAAACTCTTATATCCTAAAATGCCACAGTAAAAATGTATTTTACCTATTTCCTACCCAAAACTTTGTAACTGAGTTAGGAGTTTCATTTTAAACAAACTTTCGTACTTTTGTTGTATTACCTACGAAGTAATTCTTAAAGAAAAACGCAAACAAATGCATATGTACATAAATATTGAATACACAAGTTTTGAAGTTTTCCATTTAATTTTCAAAAGAAATGGATGTGTGACCAACTGCTTGACAGAGAAAATAAAAAATTAAAAAAAAATATAAAAAAGAAATCCATTTGACATAAAATTCTTAGCAAATTCGAATTTCAGCATATTAAATATGTATGTACGTCAAATAAAGCACTTTCTGCTTGTACCGCGTAACGTAGAGTTACTAAAGCGCCACATGTCTACACTTCACCGAATTTTGGCAACGCATGCGACTCAGCTGCTGAAATCTCTGAAAAAAGAATAGGAAAATAAAAAATAAAATAATGAGGATGACAATAAACGCAGACACGGCAAAACACTGAGTAAAGTCACGATCTGCCTTTTAAGCATAGAAATTCAAGCAACTTACATACATACATATGCTTAAGATGCCTAGATGAGTGTGTTAGAGCCAAAAGCAGCCATCGAATTCATTCCGTTTTTTTTTTGTGAAAAAATATAAAAACTTAGTAACCGTGGTAGAACCACTCAAACGCACGCTTATCGAATAAACATATATATATATATATGTATATATATATTTTTTTTTACCGGCGTCTGCGTGCCAAATCGCACGTGTGCCAATTATTGGCAGCTGCCGCACTCTTCAAATTCACAACAGTGTTGATAATAGATTTTTATGATAATCAAAATGAAGAGCAGCAGCAGTAAGCCAGCGGATTGGAGAGCGGAGTCATAAAGTAAAAGAAAAAAAGGAAAAGTACAAGTTTATAATTATGTACGAGTATATGCATACATACGTACAAATAAATAATGAAATGTAATTCCTTCAGTGAAATCTTCGGCAGTTCTCTTCCTTTTTTTGGCAATAATGCATTAAAGACGGACATGAGGTAATTATTTTTATCAATTATGTATAATTATCTGAATTAATTATGAATAACGATGATAAGGATCACCGTTTCGAGCTTACAAGGGTTGAAAGCCGGCGACGTGGTCAGGAGATTGGTCAGTGGTTTGTTCAGTAAATATATCACTGTAAGGTTCATATTCGTTTTGGTTACTTACATAAGCTTTATAAAGGAATTGCCTAAAGATTCAAGGAAAGAAGGGAATAATTCAAATTTATCGATTCGCTAAAGGCAACTGTTCACTGTATATATACTAAAGTGAGCAGGAAAGCTGGATATTTGTAGAGCTCCAAACCAAATGCTTAACATCTTGAGCGATTTGTGCTAAAAAATATAAGAAGATTGGGTGAAGATATGTTCTCTACAAACTATACCTATGGAAGCTGCATGAAAAATTCATATCAAATTTGAAATTAAATACATTTTTATTTTCAATGACTTCTAGTCAACAATAAAAGCCCAAATCGAGTTGAATTACTGATGAACCCTTGTAGGGAGAATTGAACAGTAGAGAACAGTCTCTCATTTAAATTTGAGATCACAAGGACATAGAGGACAGCTATAAGACTAATAAATTTGCTAGGTAAGGTAAAGAAGCAAATAGGTTGTTTTAGACAATGAAAGCTTCGCCTTAAAATCTTTTTATATATAGGGTAGTATTATCAGGAAATCATGATGACAAACTTTACCTAGTTTCGAACAAAAGAGCTCACTAGGTATGGGGCCACGCAAGTGTGGAATGTTTTTGTCTGCCAGTGACCAGAAACGATTCTTTGCATATGGTTCAAGCAGCTCACGACTTCCGGTCTTAGACCAAGTATTCCTTGGGTAGCCACAAATATCCCATGCGGTTGTGCGTACGGTTTAGGACCCACCACATGAAAAAAATTATCTAATGAAAAACCAAAAGGCTTTTACTTTCATTTAAATTTGTTGGAATATTCAAAGCCTACTGCCAGTTAATGCGGTAAGTAGAAATATTGTGAGAATAATAATTAGGAATAGGGGGAGTTTACTTGTTCGTCCTCCATAATGTGTATACAAGTATAGGTTAAATAATCTCGGCTGAAAGATCTAAGTCGACAGGGATTGGAATCTAAGTGAATTGTGAAATCCTATTTAAATAATAATTAATTTAAATAATATAAAAATAATAAATTTTGAGATTGCAATGTCACGATTCGAACCACACCCAAAATTATTGAAAATTAATTTTTCTAATTACGCCCGCCCTTCGGTCGGGAATGTCCAGCACTCAGAGTATATTGCTGATATAAATGTAAAAGATCTTAATAAAAATTCATGGACCCTTCGGAGTCGGCTTAGAATAAACCAGCCATTATATAATAATAAATTTCTTAACCTTCAACACTGAGTAAATCTACCTGTCTTCGGTTTGATAGAGCCATGCTATGGATCAGGGGGATATGGCCACCTTTCCTATTCGTTCCACTCTGATTATTAAAACAGAACGTGAATATAGCAGAGTTCACCTACTCCAACTTATATATAAATATATAAGATAATACTTCGGCTTATCGCATATTTTGCTGTTCCTTCATGGCTTATGTGTTGACACTTACCACATTACAGCGCTCTTGAAGTTTTCCACGCAGGTATAAATTTCTACATGTGTTGCCCTCGTAGCGACATCCAAATTGTGCTTGGCGACTTTAATGGTAGGATGGGTAAAGAAGATATATCTGGCGCATCAGTCGAAAAGTTCAGTCTTCACCTCGAGAACCTTAGACTGAATTACTTCACCCGGGGACCGAAATATGGTGATCTTTAATAGCGTGTGAAAATTCTTTAAACTGTATTGCACCACCAGAGGGGAAGACACGAAAAGAAGGACATGTCTGCAGTGATTTGGATGTAGATACTTTGTAATATATATACCGGACTCCCTCTGCCCGTAGAGCATACGAAACAGTGACCTTTTGAGGATATAGTGGCGTCTTAACTATGGCTTGTAGGTTATGATCACTCCAAATGCGATAAATTGGTTTATTAACAATCCCCCTGGGCTTTGGGCCCATTCACGGAACGTGCTACGCGTTTGATGGTCGTACTGCTTCGATTCTTACACCAGTAGGAGTTTATATGCCTACAAGCCAAGTTCTTTCCACAATAGCTTCCTTACACGGAGTGGACGCAGCACCGGTTGTTGCGCACAATGGCTAATTGACTCTTTCGGGGTTTTTTCGATACTCTGATTCACAGCTGCAATAGCGTCTTCGGTGCGCAGTGTATGGCATCTCTGAGGATGAGCGTTATCCACTAGAATAAGAATGGTGCGAAACCGATCCACGATTGTTCGTATTATCAACTCTGCAGGGCGATTATGTCGACCGAATATTGAATGCAGTGCCTGATGTACCGCTTGAGCTGAACCAATAGTTGCACGATTTGCACACGTTATTTGGGAGTAAGTCTGTTCAATATGAAATGGCAAACTAAACTGAGTATAAATCAGATAACAGCTGTGACTGACCGTGGTTTGGGTCCCCGGATATAATGACATACCATAGAATTGCGCGGCCGACGAGCTACCACGGTAAACTCTGCACATGATGCGGACATACCTCTTTTCTTTGAAAAATACCTGCAAAGATCGGCCTTCACCAGCAAGGCCAATAGTAGATGGTAGGGTAAAACCACATGTAATGTACACCAGGCAGATCTGGCCATCGGTCGATACAAAAAGAACTAACTCTCTACTTTTTCTAAACAGAACGAGCATAAGAACCATTTTAATGACTGAACACTGTTTGTTGCGAACTCATGGTCGAAGGATGTGCTACTTCTCTAATGATTCCTCTTGCGACTGCAGAGTCATAGATGAAGAGGAGTACCTCTGCCACTGCCCTACTCTAAGTGCGGCTCGACATCGTTTCCTAGGTAATTTCTACTTTGATTTCCTTGCAGATTTACTGCCAGTAAGTGCTTCAAGTGGGTTTAGCATGTAGAAAGGAGATCGGAATTTGTTCTATAGACTCCCTACAAGCGTCACAATGGATCAACAAGCCTAAATGCGCTAATAACTAACTGCAGCTATCAAAAAGTGCAGCTCCGAAAACAATATTGCCTCAGTGAAAACCATATGTCTAAAAAAAACGTTTAAAAATAATTTTTAACACAGAAATTCGGCGAAGTGGGACAAGGAAATCATATATAACATAATATAATAATATGAATTAATACTTTATTCTAAAATAAAATTCCATAAATTTTATAATGGTCATGAAAGTTATGAAGCCTTCGGCATCGCCGGATATAACTTTTCTTTCTACGTTTTTAATATTTATTTTATTACAATAAGTACTAATATTCTTTATATCTCATTAACTGCTTGATTCATACGAAATAATTTATTAGAAACTTTTAATTAAATTGCGATATCATTTTTCATCATGTTAATTCAAAATAAAAATAAATTTATCTCAAAATTTGATATCATTATCGTTAGGAATAAGAATTAATACGCAAACTATATTTTATTTATATGTTTGTTCACAATATAACTAAATAGTTTCGAATATATTAGTTGAGACAGGAAAACCGAAACCTTTAACATACCTGTGTGTACGTGTACATATACTCGTATATCTGTTGTATGCACATATATGTGATGTTTATAAATAATTTTATTAAAAAGTTCCTAGAATTTGCTCAATTATAAGCCGGAAGTAGAGTTTTATAGCATAAAAAAGTGACTTTTACTCTGTCTGTGGCAATGAAACATTTCTGGTACACGTGGGCGTATACGTAACCGAAATTTTACAAACTCACAGACAGTAACATCAGTACAAGTATTTGTTTACATACATAGCTATTTACATTGTCTATGTGTGTAGGCGTTCGAGACGAAATATATCATAAAATGTCATTGCTCTTAACATAGTTTGTAGGCATAAATATATAGACACATACATAGTTATCTACTGGGTATGTACTGAATATGTGAGTACATAGATATGAGTATGTGAAGAGATATTTTTATATTTGTAATGTGACAACTTGTACTATTCACAAATTTACAAACGAAAAGTTCATTGACTTTTGTAATTTGTTGATGTACATGCAAAATAACACATATCTATGTACGTGTGTGCGAGTGTGCATTTGAACTATCCTTTTACGTGTATGTCATGCACATGCCATGTAGGTCAAGGCTGTTAATTGGGTTTGAGAAATTTGATTTCATGATTTTCATTTGGTTGTAGTAATAGAAGAAAATATTTAAAACTAAAATAAATATTAGCAAACTGCAGAATAATTTACAAATTTAAAATGAAAAATAGCGTATTTATTTTACAAAATGTGAATTAACATGCAATTTCTTTGGAAAACCCAAAAATTATGTAATTCATATCACTCGTAAAAAAAGTTCAAAATTCAAACAGCTTATGATGTCGAGAGAGAGAGAGAGAGAGAATATATGTATATGCATAATATATACACACATACGAGATGACGTACATAATAACCTCCACATATGACCAATACAGGACTTGGCATATGCAAATGTCAGTGAGAATTTGCATGCACCAGCACATATGTATATATGAGTATGTGTGTCTTAAATATACAAATAATATTTTAATTGAAAAATATATATATCGCGCCACAGCTGAAGGTGCCAGTTGAAGGTTAATACATTTTTACACAAACCAATCTGGCGCCGCATCAACGGCTGTGATTGAAATAGTATCAGGTGATGATGATGAGAAGGTCTCGGTCGGTTGACCGTGACATTGATAGGTGTGAAGTGTATGTGCTTCAAGGTCGCTGGTACTAATTTAGTATTATACTAGTGATAACCTTATTATTCTAGACACGATTTAGCATTGGATTTATTTTGAACGCTAGCTGTGAACACACGTCATCCAATGTGAAAACGTAGCTATGCAGATATAGTTAGTGTACAGCGGAGGGTTTTGGCCTGTTTATGTTTATTTTTTAAGACAGATAAAGAGCTCAAGTGGCCGGCCTGGTGAGATAATGCTCGAAAGCTCTAAGAGAAAATGCCCTGGCTTAGAGAACATTTCGAGACACAAGCATTCTCATTGTGAAAATGAAATATCCAGAGATGATGAACCCGAAATTCTAATCGACGAGGACGAAATAGATATTTCATCTACTGACTAAATTGAGGTCCGGCAAGCAAGATCCCGTCTGAGGAACAACAAAGCCGTAAGAACATTAGGGGTTCATGAATTTACTCGTAGTAAGGTATACCTGTCGTAGGAGGCGACTAAAGTTCAATAGCTTCGCGACAGTCGGGATTTTCATTCGGCCACACGTTTCCGGTATATTTCCCGTTAACCAATATCCGGCAATGTACATCAACTTGTTTGCAAAACTTGGTCGAAGCAGTTCATGCCTACTGTTTTGAACATAAATATGTAAGACGGCTCTCTTTAATACACAAAAAGAAGAACGCTACATTAGGCGTCCATGAGATAAGTCTCCTCAATAACGCATACACGACTTTTTCAAGTGCATTGTGGGGAAGAATAAAGTCCTCCGTCAACGTACTGATTGGGACTAATCAGTGTTCTGTCACACCTTTCCCTACATTTTTCGAGCATTACCGCTGTGCGCGAACTTCTCAAGGACTTCGTATTTAATCATTCTTTCTTTTTTATTGTATATCTGTAAGTATGTCCCACTTTCTTCTTAAATTCTAGGTATTTTTCCCCCACAGCTGTCGTTGAAACCGATTGCAATGCTGCGAGGTATGTAGGTGTAACGTGGGGCTTGCTCGATGGCTGAGGTATTTCAACGGCTCCAGGATCTACCGAAAGCAACCCAAATCCTTGGTAAAGAAAATTACAAATTTCGTAGTGCCACATACCATGTGAAATTCCTTTGTCGAAGCGAGAGAGTGGACAACGTCCCAGCAGGAGTTTCTGTAAACATTCAGAAATGTTTCACGGAGGCGACAATTCCTAATAACGCAAATTATTCACTAGACAAAAATCAAGTTGATTCAAATAAGCCGGTGTAGTAGGGTTGCGTAAGCAAAACCAGGTCTGAGGATAAGTTTATTATCTAACGAAACCACTGCGTAAGGAGGGATCGTTCGTCCTATTTGGAAGACAACTTTTGTTATATAAATTTTCGCGGAACATGCATGATAACTTAAACCTCTTTGTTTCGATTCATCGAATTGAACCGTCTAAAATAATAGCGGTCCTATTGTCACGAGACTAATCCGTAGTGTCTGCGATGTAAAACAAGAGAGCATATGATAAGTGGATAAACGTGAATGATAGAATTAGGAATGTAGGCGAATGGAGAACAGAGGAGACAGTAGGAAGTGGAAAGTGGAGGAAGGCCAAATTGTTATGTCATTTACTAATAGCGTACATCTGTATACACTGTTGAGATTAGGGAGATAAATCGAAGTTGTTGTTCTTGATAGGATTGTACGAAGTACATATAAGGTCGACGGTCTCGTAGTTCTCTTATATCCGCCTCTTGTTGCAATTGCAGTTTTCTGACGTCAAACCTTCCTTGTATTTGTGGACGCGCGTTCTTTGCTGCAGAGGGTATCTTTGCTGCTACAAGATAATAGTCCGAGTCGATGTTAGGTCTTCAGGTCAACCTCAACCTCTTTCTCCACCCTGGCGTTAAAGTCGCCAAGAATAATTGTGACATAGTGGCGGGAGGCAGCGCTCACAAAAGGCAACTTTGGTTACATCGTCCTTTTCTTTCCTCTAGGCGTGGGCGTAAATCAGTGATATGTGGAGGACCTACGTTTTGGTGCGGATTGTGATGAGACGTTCATTTACCGGGATGAATGTGAGAACTCTGTAATTGAGTCTCTATCCTTAATATGGCTTTTGTAGTGTATTTCACATGGATTCTTGAACGACGGTGATCTCAGTCATAATGTTTACTATGTATCTATTATATATGCCATAGGGCTGGTCGGATTTTTTGTGAATTGCACTTTTATTCCAGTAGTCGTGATGGACGACTTAAAGGACAGGATAAAATATTTGCCAGGGGTTTTGGATTTTGCAAATTTGAGATGTATTTTTTGCAGGTATTTGCCACTTCTTTATTTGTCATTAGCAATATAGGGTGTCCATTATGTTCTCGTCGTGCATATACCTCGGTGCGCTCGTGCAGTTTCGTAGCATTTTTGATTTAGCTTAAAATCTAAGTTTTTTTTTGTACAAAATTACCAATTTAGAACCACGGTTTTAAGTTTAAGATGCAGTACTTCAGTTAGGTGCATACCATGGTATTTAGCTTCGTTTGCTTAGGATATCCTTCGCTTTGATGCGCGCGCCAGTTTTACAGCCAACTTCCAATGAGTTTTAAGTGGTTTTCTAGTTCCTTTGAAGTTTTGATTGGGCACTTCCTACGACATAGAATAATGTCCTCTGCGAATACTTTTGCGCTCATAGGTTCATAAGACTTTTAATGTCGGTCCAAAATCGCTACCTTAAAGAGTACCAGAAATAGATGGTTACTCCGCTGAAATGATTTTCTTTACTTTACCAGTAAACCAGCTGATGGAAAGGTTTATTGTGAAGGTATGATGGAATAGATTATCGAATATTTGATGCCCATCTAAGCAATACTCATTCATATACTCAATTGCCTTCCTGATCTCATTCGTAAAGCGATGGACTTATTCAGTGATACGATGGTACAGCCATTCACTGGAACTTGGTTCAAGAAGGTGTTAACAGAGTCTCGGTATGCCGTCCTTCTAGTGGTTCTTGTAGGTGGTGCTAAATGGAGTCCTTGAACACGAGTACTCTCATTCTTGATGTGCCTAAGTGTCAATAAAAATGTCAGTTGGACGGTACCTTCCCAACAGATATTGCTTGTACAGCATAGCATTATACTCTTTAAAGCGTTCCATAGTGGTGCACTGGCGACAACAGAAGGTTTCATGTCATGGTCCTGAGAGCGGTGTTCTGGCAAGTTTCTAGCTTCTCCAACTGCCTCTCGCTAGTTTCAGGAATAAAAATCGCAGCAGCGTAGCTTACAACCGATTGGGTCATCGCCTTGTGTATTACCAGCAATATTCCTCAAGTTCTGCAGGCCAACACTTTGAGGATTTGGTTGAGGCTCTGAACTTTTATGAAAATTGCAGTCATTTTGACTGGTCGTGCAATTTCAATTCAAAATTCCTATTACATATAACTTTTGCTTTCCGAAATGATGTTATGACTTTTGTAGCTATAAGTAGAGAATGCATTTTCTGAACTTAATGTTACTTTATATATATTAGTAACAAATATATTTTTTGTTATTGACATTTATACCAAAACCAGTCAAAATGACTGGTGCATGTTTCTACGAAGAAATGTATGATTTCGGGAGAATCATTAGACCGATGCAGTACAATGTATAGCGCCCATGCGTTATTTGTTCGTTCCGTTATCGGCATTGAGCCGATTACGGCGATTACGGCAGGTTTACGAGATTTCTTACTTCATAAATGCACGAGGCACGAACAGTCTCGTTTCGAGCTTCGTTCAACACACGAAATAAAATCTTAGTCCAAGCGATCTCCAAGCCCCTAAAAATGTCAAAACGAATAAAAGTTTCTACATATTTAGAAAATGCAACCAGCATACCTCTGGAATGTTCAGATGTAGAAAGTGAATTATATGATAGCGACAGTGAATTTTTAGACAGACAAATTGATCCACAAAGCAGTGATGATAACAGTGCTATTGTCGAGAGTAGTGATGAGGAAATTTCTGATGAAAACAATATAAATCAGTCAAGTGACGGTGACTGCGAAAATATTCCAAACAAGCGAAGGAGACGATACATGCGATTCCCTTCCAGTTCTGAAGACGAAGGTGGAAGCACCGTACCAAATCAGCAAACTCAAATTGCTTCAGACGGAACTATTTGGACGAGAATTGAAGAAGGAGGTGTTGCCGGTAGACTACCAGTTCATAGTGCTTTCAAAGATGTACACGGGCCAACAGCACATGCTAAAAGAAACATTATGAACGGGAGTCTAAGTAGTGCGTTCCTATTACTGATTGACAACCATATTTTGGAACATATACGAATTTGTACAGAGTTAGAAGGCTCTCGAGTTTTGGGGAAAAAATGGACAATTACGCAAGGAAAATTGAAGGCATTTCTTGCAATACTGTACGCACGTGGGGCGTACGAAGTAAATACTTTGAGGCTTCAATATTTGTGGAACAACAAGTGGAAAGTTTACACACAGCAAAATCTACATATGTAGAAATTGTAACAAGAACAAACTGTAAACAATTAAATGTTTTATTATTTCACAATATCTATAAATCCATTTATCCATTACAAATAATATTGTTCAATTTTTTTTGTCATTTTTCGAGTGAATAAAGACTGGAAACCACAATAACCATTTTTTCTTATACACCAGTCATTTTGACTGGTTTTGGTAGAAATAGGTATATCTAAATAGCTGGCAAATCTAGTGTTAATCAAGTTGGCTGACGCCAATATTGTACAATTGTCGGTATATGAGATCAATCAAACGCATTCTGGTGGGGAAAAGAATTTCGAAACGTGTGGCACAATTTCGTATTAGTTTGGAAAAAATATGGACTAAACGATAAAATAATGGTATCGTTTCGGCCTTTCTTGGTTTGAGCATCATTTTGCAACTTTTACCACGCTTTGAGAAAATATCGAAGTTTAAAGATGGCACTTAAGGGTTGAGACAAGAAATTGAAAAAAATTTATGCTACCTATGTCTGTGTTATCATTTGCGGTTGAAGCCAACAATGCTTTTTTACTCTCCGGGAAGTGAACCAAGGACCGAACTATTCGATGTTCGGTTTACTTGAAATTCAGTGCACAGATGGCATTAACCAGGAAGAGATCTATTCGAAGAAATCATATACCTATATAGTTTTTTTTTGTTGGATTTTTTTTTACGTAAATTGGATCGATCTATTTGTAAAATTATACATATATATACATGCCTTGCTTCAGTAAAATTTTTGGACAATATTCTTAAATTGAATAGTATTTTTTCCTTTGAATAGAACTGAAACCCGAAGCCAAGATCGACTTGCTCGAAATATAAATAATATTTTCTTTACGATATAGCTATCACCGACAGATTAACAAATACGAGCGGATTAAGAAAAGTTCGGTCCGTTGGTGACTTTCACTTTGTTTTTGTTAAATCTAAAAATACCAAATCCTTTGCAATAACTTTATTAGTCTTGCTTTCAAATTTTAGAACAATCGGCTAAAATGGAAACCAGAAAATGCAAAATAGCTGAGGAGAGGTCAGACGAAAATCCACCACCAACGCAAACAGAAATTCGCCATGTGATTTACAGCCGATACATATATTCAGTAGATGCCAAATTGTATATGGAACGATTGCACCGTCTTTAAAGACTATTTCTTAGTTGTTCCGAAGATTCCAGACCGGACATTTTTCCGTAGAGGACCAGCTCCAAGAAGGTCGACTAAGATCTTCCACTGTTGACGTCACTGTAGCTTCGGTGAAGCCCAAAATTTACGAAGACCCACGATTGCCACCAGAAATGATTGCTAATGAATTGGTTTTGAATGCCATGGCGGTATCGCGAATATTAAGTTATCATCTGGGATACAAGAAGAAATCTGCTCGATGGGTATCACGAATGTTAAATAAGGCTCAAAAAGAGGGTCGGGAGCACTTTGCTCAATTTTTCCTAAACAAATTCGAAAATGATCAATTTAGCAACTTTACTAAAGTCGTTACTGGTGACGAATCTTGGTTCTATAAGTACGATCCAGAAACCAAACAGCAGTCCATGGTATGGAGCCCAACAGGAGCAAAGCCACCCGTAAAATCGAAGCAACAAAAATCAACAGCAAAAATAATGATGCTAATTTACTTCACCCAATGTAAAATGGTAGTTGCTATTCTACTGGACCACTGGAAAAGGGACAGACGGTAACTGCAAAATGATACAACGACGAGTGCTTACCAAAAGTTTTCAAAAACTTTTTGGAAAAGAGGAAGAAAGAGTATTTGCGGCGCTTCTTTTTACATCATGACAACGCGCAATACCACACTGCTGAAATAACGATCTCTGGGACCGAAGAAATACATCCAGCACCATATTCCCTGGCTAAAGCACCTTTGGATTTCTGGTTATTTCTAAAAATTAGGGTTTTGATAGTAACGAGGAGATAATTAATGCGGTTAGTGCTGAACTTAATAAGCTTAAAAAGCAAGATTTTGAAGACTGTTTTCAGAACTGGTTCTATAGGCGATTATGTAGAGAAGATAGAAAGTACAAAGATTACGAATAAATACAAAAGAATTTATTTTGTTTTTTCCTGTCAACTTAACGAACTGTTGTTAATCTCCTCGTATAGTAATGATTTCCTGCGTAGGTATGCCCGGGTTAGAAGTTGTTCTTATATGTTCAGCTTGAGTGTGAGTAAGCAGACAATTGAATGGTATGCTTGGCTTAAGGAGTTATATACAGTTATTATTTAAAAAAAAATCGATTTTTTTTTAATTTTATTTTCGGTATCTACATATATTTAAGAATACACACAAGACGCACACTTTTAAAGACGTTTCGGAGCGCTTGGAAGTATAAGTATAACTTTAAACGCGTTTTTCTCAGAATGGAGTTTTCAAAGTCGGTGACCCCTATAACTCGAAAACGGCTGAACCGATTTGCCTAAAATTTTAACACAAGCTTCTTGAATATATTTTTCAGTGATTAATTTAAGGTTTTATTTTTCCGATCAGCTGTAGCTCTTCTCCAGAGAAATATTTTTACTAGTTATAAGGATTAAAATATTGTTGAATAATACCATAATAAGCATGCCAACTTTTTGAATCAATAAATTCTAAAGACTTCTCAAAAAAATTCTTAAAAATTCGCTTTTTTTGGCCCATTAACATTATATAACCCCTTAATTAAAGGCAGTCGTATTGATATTTTCATGAAAGACTTTGAGTAGCGAGTAAGTGACCTACACATGCATACATATAAGTTTTTAGATCTTAACATTTTGACTTAAATGATATTAAATATAAGGTCTTTGTAGTTTTCTCAGTAACAATTAGTATAAAATTGCACAAAATATAGGAAGCCACAGCAATGTGTAGTCGGGTCAGCTAGTATGCGCACATACCATATACACACCGGCCAGCACAACAGGCACACATGAATTTTCGCTTCACAAGAATCTCTCCACCCTTTTTCCAACTGAAAGCACTTTCCACTTTCCACATTTGCTACGTAGTTTTCACTTAAACAAAAATTGATATTCACTATATATAGAATGTAGAATGTCGTGTCATGAGAACAATCAAAACGTGTGTTAATGGCTTGAAGTACTCGTCAACCGATAAAAAGCTGCAAAACTGCGCAACCGAAAAGCGACTGCCGTTGCAAAAAAGAAAAATCACAAAAAAAATGAAATAAAAAAAATTCCCGCTTCTAAACTCCTGCTACTGCGAGGTAAATCAAAGCAGCAACAACATTTTTATGAATGAATATTGTTTGCGTCGAGAATGTTAATGGTTGTTTAGTCAGTCACGTTTATGTCGTAGAAGTCAATATTGCCCAGCGTGTGCCATCGATGATATCAGGCAACATTTATCTACAAATTATTGATAGTTATAAATACAATATATGTACATATATACATACATATGTATAAACATTCCACTAATAGCCTTTGAATGGCCAAACGCGACTGAATGCGCGCATAGCTGCATCAAATGGCGCATATACAATGTGTAGGTATGTAAGTATGCCCAAGTAGATAAAAAAAATGTGCGAAGAAGCATTAGTGATTATTGATAATTGATAAAAAAATACCATTATTTGCTATGCAAGCGGTGAAGGCATACTTTGGCAATTGCTGAATATGTTTACACGTATATGTAAGTGCACTCCATTGAACTTGTAATTGCATGAAGAGCAATATATAGTAAAAATATATGTATATATAAGCGCTAATTATATATATGTATATGAATATGGCGCTTTGTAGCTCCTGTAGCGATTTTCCAGCAAGCTCCTCCTCCAATTTGTGATTTTACGTCTTGATGTTTTTCCGGCACATGAAGGAACCTACAGTTAATACTAAGCCGCCTCCAAATAGCTGACCGTTTTTTATGAGAAACCTTTAATTTATGTCATATATGCTCTCGGGGGAGTTGACATTCCCTGTCAAGTGGCGACCGCAATCAAAAAAATTAAATCTTTATAATTTTGGATGTTAGTCAAACGCAATGCTAACCACACGGTTATTGAATATGAGTGTATACATACATACATAACGGGTGATCCAAGTGGAGGTAGTTTTTTCAATAGCCTCTTTTTGGCAGATCACGCGTGAGTCGTGTCAAGCTGTCATGTTATTTTTGTTCAGTATTGCTTGGCATTTCATCGTGGAAAGACGAAGACCGTGGAGTCGATTAAGCGCCGTTCGCAGCAAGTCGGACTGACATATGAAATGATTTGGCGCATTTACGTCGAAATCTTAAACTGAAAGCGTACAAAATACGGCTTGTGCAAAAGCTGAACCCCTCGAGCTCGCACCACTCTATGGGCTTCTGAAAAGTTCCAAGAAAATCCGTCGTTTTCGAGCCAAATTTTGTTCAGCAATCAGGTCGATTTCTGGCTCAATAGGCATTTGGAATGAAGAGCAACCTGAAAAGGGTCAAGAGCTACCATATCATCTAGAAAAAAACATTAGTTTGGTGGGATTTTTGGGCCGGGGGAATCATCGATCTATAGTTCTTCAAAAATGATGCCGGTGAGAACGTAACCGTCAATGGTTTCAACAAGACGGCGCCACTTCCCACACATAGCATCAACCAATGATTTTTTTTTGAGAGAACACCTTGGTGAGCAGTTAGTTTCACGTTTTGCGCCGGTCGATATCACACCGTTAGACTTTTTTCTGTGGGGATATGCAAAGTATAAAGTCAATGCATACGAACCCCGCTTCAATTCAGGCCTTGGAGCAAAACATCACGCGTGTCATTCGCCAATTGCAGGTCAAAATGTAATCGAAAATTGAACTCAATGGATGGACCATCTGAGACGTAGCAGCGGAGATAATCTTCAAAAAATAAACGCCAAAGAATGTTATTTCGAATGATAAGAAACATTCCCCATTAAATTTGAAGTTTTTGTGTTATTTCTTTAAAAAAGTGGTGAACCTTGAAATGGATCACCCTTTATGTACGGAAATTCGCGCGATTGATTAAATTCTCATGACAGAAATTTGAAAATTTTCAAAGAACCTTGATAAATATAGAAAAAAAAATCAAACATACATACATATGTATATGCAATACCTAAAAGTGTACAGATGGTGAACAAAACTAAAGAAAATGTATACATACTTGCACTTACATAGCGATTTTTTTGTAAACATGTTGGCAAAAGCTCCAAAGCACACAAATATTATTGAAGTGTGTATATGTAAGTATGGTATATGGATATGTATTGTATTGTATGTTAAAGGCTATCATTATGTGCCGTTAAAATCCAATAAATCTCAGGCGGGTGACCGGATTGAGTTTATCACAAATGTACATATATACATACTCATTCCAGAGATTACGGGTATTTGACTCCACAAACATACAACATTCCATACTCGCACACCCCAGTAACTTACATACATATATACACAAAGCATTGCGCAGAGCAATAAATTATTTCTCTCTTGTGGCATGGTTGAGTGTCCTGTATGGCATCCTAACGGTGTTATATGAGAAGATAATGAAAATGTACAAAGGTACACATATAATAAAATTGTATGCTTCACATTTGTATGAATACATGTATGTATGTATGCACAAGCACTTTGTTGCCGATTATTGCAGATTATCCGCATGATTATTTCCATGGAAAGCACGTATTCTAATAAATGAATTGCTTTAGTGTAAATATGTACACATATATATATAATATATGATAAATAAATTCTTACACAGGCATACGAGTATGTACGAGTATGTATGTTTGTGTCGCCAAAGAAAGCACTATAATTTCATATATTGTAAATATGTACATATGTACACATCTTATACATACATAAGTATGTATGTTCGTACGCGTTTTGTATAATATTATATAATATTCTTCAGTTTGTATATGGCTCTGTGAGCCAACTTATTATTTAATACAGTTAAACACTCCCGTTCCTACATCATTATTCTAATAAGTAAACAAATGAATGCATTGAAGATATTCTTTCAAGCGTATTCTCTTGTGAGTGAGACAGCTTATAGTTTTTCCTGGTTTCAGCGGAAAACGCAGTGCGTATAAGCTGCAATTTTGCATATTACTTTTTTTCAACATAACGGTAGTTTTAATAGGATAATCTGCAGCACATTTCAGTATAGGATATAACGAAACGTATATATGGTATATAGGTATGCGTGAAAGTAAAATAAAATCAAGCAAAAAATAATAAATGAAATAAAAAAATGAAATTAAAATAAATAAAAAATGAACAAAAAATTAAATAAAATCAAATAAAATTAAATAAAATCAAGTAAAATCAATTAAAATAAAATAAAATAATATCAAATAATATAAAATTATGTAAAATAAGATTAAATAAAAATAAATAAAATAAAATACAAACCAGAAATATTGATCGGAGAGCTAGACCGAGGCAAACAACAAGAAAACGTAATTTAAAACAAGATGAGACACTTTTTTCAACACATCAGATACAAAAATGACGGGGACACCTGCTACCTCATTAAACAATGCAACAAAAATAACAAAAGACTCGCAAAACAACAACAAAGAATGAAATTCCTTCTTAACTGTAAGCTCTATGGAATTATACCAAATTATTCAAAAGGTAAAACAAACAAGATTATTTACGGATTCACATTAGAAAAAAAAAAAGAAAAGATGTACAAAAAAGCGAAGGGGATTCATAACAAAATTACTAAGCCTAGAAATTAAGGAGGCAAATATACTTATTCTCTTAATTATTCTCACTACCATTGGCCACACTAAAGAGGATCTTCGAAGAAAACGATGAAAAAGATTTCAACTTAATAATAGAGAGCCATAAACAATATTTGACATATAAGACATTTAAAGACTAAAATTCAAGCGCATATAGAGGACAGTTTTAAAAAATTTGGCTTTGACCAATTTGACCAATAATGAGTGGTTCATTAACAACATTGATGTACCACATGACTGCCACTGGATATTATCCCTAGGAAAGACGCTTGTATTACCAAATTAAAAAGCAATCCAAAAGATAAGTTTATACTCAAAATCTACGATGACGACAGCATTGCTGCACTTGGACTTAAAGGCATATATATAAAATACATAAACAAATATTTAGATGATATATTTGCTATAATTAAGAAAACGGACTTGGACTACTAAACTAATACTAAAATGAAATTCACAACGGAAGAAGAAGAAAATAAGAAGTTGACCTTCCTAGATGTTGAAATTCACCGGGAAAACAAGCAGATTAAATTCAACTGGTATTCAAAAGCTGTGCCCGCATCCAGGATGATAAACTTTCATTCCAATCATCCATGGAATCAAAAGAAAAATACTGCCATGAACCTAATAGAAAAAATATATAAACTTAGCGATCATGAGTTCAAAAACGAAAACAAGGAAATAATTAAAAACATACTATACAAAAACGGATACCCTAACACACTAATAGAAATATTTATAAAAACAACAATTAATTAAATAGAAAGCGCCAACAACCATGTTAAAACTAAAAACGAAAACAAAACATTCACTGGCATAACATACATACCGGGTTTAACGGACAACAAATCGTTAGGAAAAAATATCAACAGCAACACGATCACTTTTGCACACTCAATACAATCTTTACCAAAACGATATGCAAAATAAAGTGCAATGGAAAAAGCGACGAACAATGCAATAAAGTTTATATCGGAACAACAAAGCGAGCGCTAGGTGTTAGAATAGGCGAGCATGAGGTGGACGCGAAAAATAAGAAGGAAACAACTGAATTAGCCCAACACCTAGCACAAAGCAACCAACAATGCGAAAATAATTGATATAGAGAAGCAAATAAAGAAAATAATGACATTAGAAGGACTTAAAAGATAACAAAAAATACACTGTGCGATGAATTTCAAATAAGACGTAGACAAAATAAATTGCGCATACACAACGATCATAACGAATGAAAAAGTAAAAGCTGATACGTGTATGTAGCATTGCTGTAAATATTTATTGCACTGTAAGTGATCAGTCAAGATGCAATGACCACTTATACTATTTATTATTCATGTGAATATATTTGTGTTAAGGTATGGTTGAAAGGTATTTATGTATAATGTTTGTAAATAATGTTTTCTTGTTTAAAATAAATTAGACTCTCTGAGGAAGATACAAAATTTTAACAAAACGCGTAGGAGGCAAAAAAGGAAAACAAAAGTTTTTACTTTTAACTAAAATAAAATAAAATAACATAAAATCAAACAAAATAAAATGCATTACAATTAATTAAAATAAAATAAAATAAAATAAAACAAAATGAATTGAAATGAATTGAAGTGAAATGAATGAATTGAAATGAAGTGAAATAAAATAAAATTAAATAAAAGATTATAAAAAATATAAAATAAAATAAAATGAAATGGAATAAAACCAAATAAGATAAAATAAGAAACATGTAATAAAATAAAATTATTTTAAATAAAATAAAATAAAATAAAATAAAATGAAATAAAACAAAATATAATAAAATAAAATGAAGTAAATAATAAAATAAAGTAAAATAAAAAATAAATTAATTAATTAATATAAAATATAATAAAATAAAAAAATGAATAAAATGAAGTGATGATTTACTTTAATAAAATAATTATTAAAAAAATTAGGTAAATAGAGGCTAAGTTACTGTACTTTCAAATTTGAAACAGTTGGTAAATTTCCCGAAAAATTTATTTATTACCAATTATTGACTTGTTTTTATTTCACAGGTAATTAATGCAATTTACGTGAATTTATAAATGGTGTCCTTGAATATATTTTCATATCATTTTATATGCCTTTTTATAGAAATAAATACTTTTTGCGTTACAAAATATTTAATTGTCAAATATAAACTTTATATATTTGTGCACATATGTATGTACATACAAGTGTACAGTTACTATTTTGCTTATAATACCAAATATTTTTCGTTATTACAAAAAATCTCAAAAACAAGTCCATCAATGTGGTAAATTGTTAATGGAAGTGAAAGTCAAAAATAATTAAAATTTATGACAAACTTCAAAGGAATTGAAAATTACATGGAATATTGTGGAAGAGTACGAAAAGTAAATGAAACAAACAAACGTTTGCTACTAAATGATGGGAAAATATACAATAGGCAATATGATTTACGATAATTGTCAAAACGAAGTCACATATGTAGAAGTTTTGAATAAAAATATATAAATATATTTAGCAATATAATATTACTATTAAAATATTTTTGAAAGTCGAAATAAAAATCCCTTAATCATTTTTTAACTCTTTTCAGCTTATTTCAATTAAAAAATTATTAAGCACCATAGGTGAAATAATATATTCGGCGTCAATAAAAAAACAATATCACAACCGCAACACCGTTGAGTTTGGAATTCAAACCTTTTGAAAAAATTAAGTACCGTTATTCCAGGCATTCTACATCAAAAATCTGCGATGCGCATTCTCGACATGATATCACTGACTGCTGAAGTTAATGTTTGCATACATACTCGTTTGTGTATATATTGTATGTATATATGTATGGTACATATACATATATATTTGAATGAAGGTAATTGCACTCTAAGGACTAATAAAGAAGCAAGCAGAGGTCATGTAAACAACACTGCGAAACACATACTAAAAGTAACCACAACAAAGCGCTGCACCAGTGGCAACAACTACAACAACAATTGAGTAGAAATGCGTATCTACAAGTACTGTACAAGCATGTTGCTCATACGCCCTGCTGGGCGGTTTCGCGGTTTTTCGGTTTGCGTGTTTGATTGCTTGCGTTGGAGATTTCTTTGTTGGATTTTCACTTTTAAGTTCATTGCCTGTTGTTACAAATGCTTGTTGCATGTACATATGTTGTAGATGAAGGATTGAGATTTTCAGGAATGCATATGAGCTTGATATTGTTTTATAATTTACTACTAGCTTTTATGGTTTATGGATATATAAAATGTACAATTTTGTATTTAGACATAAATTAATGACAGCAATTTAAGAATTTTATTGTAGGAAAATTAAATAATATCCTTACAGATAATATTTAACGGTAGCAAAGGTTACAGGGGCACTCTTTTGATTAAAAAAAACCAAGCCTAGACATGAAAGGTCTTCCTATCTAAGTTCATCGAAATAAGCGCTAACCTCGTTTAAATACCCCAAGCTCCTACTCTCTGGTTATATAAACTGAATCATTTACCTTCCTAGAACCAATGCAAAGTGATGATCGTTTTAGAAAAGAATTACTCAGATTATTCTGATACTTAAAAGATTGGGGCTTAAGGACTTTCTGTTCATGTGCGACAAAGCAAAGAAAAGCTTGCATACAACGAAAAAACACTCCTTTCCTCGCCTCTGAACTGGGGTCGTTGACAATTCATAAGTAAATCTACAGGGACGCAATTATCAAGATATAACATAAGTGGGTGGAAACTTTCCACAAAAATAGTGTAATCTTTGAAAGATTTGAAAGACTAATTTTACGCAGGTTTCGTGCGATGTCTGATAAGATCCCTATACATTAACAGGGCTTTTTTTATTATAACCTCCCTACAGTGGCGATGAGTTACGCATCATTTCGTGCTCGTTCTAAACAGCTCTATATTATCGAGAGCATCTAACAGATGGCCCGTGAAACGGTCAGATTCGACGAACTCAGCCCAAAGGGCGGCAATCATTGCAAGCTGGATTACTCGACTCCTACTACGGTCGGTGCTGTCACTTTTTCGGCATCCTAACTTCATTACTCTCGCAGTAGCTAAGTGGTTAGTGGTTCGTAGTACCATGTGGAGTATCATGGCTTCGAGCCAGGCCAGACCCACAACATATAAAATAATCAAACTAAAAATTTAATATTTCCAACTGTGGTTGCCCTCGGTGGTGATGGTGAAGCCCTCCGCATCTATGAAAATTTATCAGCCATTCGGAGTCGACTTACATAAACTACAAGTCTCGGCGGAGGAGAAGCATGGTCGAAAACCAAATATATACGTACCAACATATCCAACATATTTCCGCTACGGTAAGATGCATGACTTTTAGTGGTTGGAGCCATCTTAAGATCTACTCAAGCCTTAAGGGGGGACATCTGAGTAAAATTTTGAAAAAATCAAAAAATTTTTTTTTCGTTTAAAAGATGCTTTAGGATCTTAAAAATAATATACCACAAGATAGAATCCGGCAAAAGTGTATAAATGTCCAAATTTTCCATTCTGCGGCAATGCCTCATAGGCATATTCTATATATACCATATATAATAACTTTAAACGCGTTTTTCTCGAAACCACTTTTTTTTAGACGGCCGGAAACATAACTCGAGCAAATCTTAACCGATCGATCTGAAATTTTGACAGTATATTCAAAATTCCTTCCTCTATCGACACACGTATAATTTTTATAAACAATTTTTGGACTTTTTTTCCTCGTGAAAATTTGAACTTTTTTTTCGATCACGCACCATTTTGCGAAAAATCAATATATCGAAAAAATCCTACGTGTGTCGATAGCTGTTGATGTATAGAAACTAACAAAACTTTATTTTTTGTTCCAGATCAAAAATTAAGGACGTTAGCTTTCCGGCCATGGACCCCCTTCCCAAAAATAGGGCCTACGAAGAAATGCTGCACAGCCGCCATTTTGTTTTCGATTTCTTTCAAAAAATCATATTTTGTACATCGGATCGCATATTATAAAACCTACTTTACAAAATTTCGATTGGCTCTTTCGTTTGGTCAAAAAAAATTCCAGAAAATCCGCTTATTTTTTTGAGTTACTCAGATGTCCCCCCTTAAGACTTATAATTAGCGCTTAAGGACATCTCAATCCCATACGGCAGTACCATTGGCAAGTGGGTACTGATAATCACCAAGGGCCTTTTCCGGCCTAACAAAGCTTCCCCTTACATGACACCTAACCCTTCTGATCAGCTTAAATGGTGTTAATTCTATTATTGCCAGACTCAGAAAACTTGCGCATTTAGTCAGTCCAGATACTGAGATCTAATCCATTTTCGGCGGTCTTAACTTCTGCCTCGCTGGCCATGCCGTTTCTCCTCTGTCATCTATTCTTTATGAGATGACTGGATTATGTTGACTTTGAGTCGACCGATGGTAATAAAAAACTCTTTAACTTTGTAAACACGATTTGTTCCTTAATTAAACCTCTTTGAAAGCCTCCTTTTAATATCAATTAATATGCTTCGGTTGCGTGTCCTACCTTTTTGGCTGGAGAAATATTTGCACTTGTAGGTTTTCCAAAACTTTCTTGGCTAAGATGATTCTCATAAGCTAAGTGACTTATTGCGCGCCTCCAAAGGTTAATCGCTGAAGAGATTTCCGACCGAGCTTCTCTCTCGCTTCGGTTTAAGTTATAGAGCTGCTCTGAGCTCAAATATATGACTTTCTAGGTAAGACTGAGGTCTAGAAATATTAAGAATTGAAAATTTCGAATCACTAGTTTTTTCAATCTTTAAATTAATCTGCACGTGTTTTCACCAGAGAAATTTTTTAGTTACAAAAACATGAACGCCTCACCAAAATCAATTCAAACCCACGCTTCCATTCAAAATTGAAATTGAAATTTATTGTGACGTTTGCTAAATATATATTTTTCACATGCGTAAATTCTTATACACTTTGATGCACGTTTTTCAATTAGCAGCTGTTGCAGTCGTCAAATGTCTGAATATAAATATACCGTTACTGCTTCCGAGAATTGTAAGTGCCGTTTTTGTAGGCGTTCTCGAGTCACATGCTCCGGCAGCAGACAACAGTTGGCAACACGTTTTCATGACATTTGTTACAGCAGTGGCGACAACAGCAACTGCGAACAAACGCAGACGAGACGGCAGACAAGGGGAGAGGGAACACACAAAGTTAAAAATTTTGCTTTGAACAAAGTTTGATTTTATCAAGCTAACTGGTCATATAATAATTTGCCTAACGCACATACAGAGATATATGTATACAATATACACGTATACAGGGTTATTCATTTTGCGGTTACCAAAGTAAACGCAAATGCTTACTTTATTAGAAAGTTTGGACCTTTACATTATATATGAAAACTTCGATGCGTTTGAGGTGATTTGCGGTGACTTTTGGGCACATATTGTGCGGTATCTCAGCCACAACCTGACGAATGTTGGTTCTCAAGTGCTCAGGAGTTAAAGAGTTATCCGCATTAACACGATCTTTCGCGTAGTTCCACACAAGAAAAGGTCAAAGTGAAATCGCACAATCTCAGAGCCAAAGAAACAAGAGATTACACAGTCGAGAAATTTCTCTTACAACAAAAGTCACATTCGCTCGTGTTGTGTGGCATTGTTGAAACCACATACTGTCCAAGTCGAGTCTTCAATTGCAGCCCAAAAAATGTCGGTTATCATACGATCAAAACGTTTTCTAAGAAGTAAGGTCCAAACACATCTGCCGACCAAAAAGCGTACCAGACTGTAACTTTTTTGGGTGTAATGTAAATATTTGAGGATTCTCGGAGCCGTAAATGCCTACTCACATTTCCACTGAGTGAGAAATGTGCCTCTTCGTCGAAGAAAATTTTGTTCGAAAAATCGCCGTCAACTCTTGTTGTTAAAGCACCCAATCGACGTATGTACCGTCAGTTTTTGTATAAGCTGGACTTTATAGGGATGTGGGTATATGGTAAGTCCATGTAAAAAATACGCTGTTATGTGCCGAAGAAAAGTGCCAGCTGCTGAAACAGTCTGCCGTCGTTTCTACGGCAACACTTTCATTTACAGGAGCGATATTTGAGGTTGAACGAGGAAAAGAATGATGCACAGATCTTACAATATCTTGCTTGAATAGTTGGACGTTTATAAGCACCACAATCCCCTATCAAAGCAAATTTCGTGCTACGTTTGAATCACACATTGTGCGGTTGTTGAGCGATTCATTCTCAAAAACGCTTTACTTTTGACTAAAACAAAACATATTTGGTTTACCAGTTAAGTTTGATAGATGTCAAAATACAGCCCCGTACTTTTGTAACCACGAAATAAATAACCCGTTATATACACGTACACACGCACATACAGACAAACATAAAAGTTTTCTGTCAATAAAAAGTTCATGAATGCCGTCGGAGTGCTGTGTAGGTGTGTTGGCGGGGCAATTGTTTTTGTGCTCAAAATTTTATTGCGTTGCTGACTTGCACATGTCAACAGCAGAATGTCAAATCAAAACATATGTAAATGATACCCGCAAGATGCATATGAGTTGTTAACAGCAACTTTGCTTCTCTTTAATTATAAATATGTATAGAAAGGATGCAGGTGTATGTGTGTGTGTGTGTGTGTTTACATAGCTCTACGCCATGTCCTCTAACGCTGAGCAGCTGATTGTTGTAAACAAACGTAAAATATATGTAAGCACGCATGTATTGTATGTATGAAATTTATGCCTTCAAATATTTACGGAGATTTACAAGAAAATAGAGAGAGAGAGAGAGAGTATGTGTGTATGTATGTATGTATATGTATGTGTGTGCGAGGGAGAGAATCGTGTTCCACTTATGAGCGTAATATTTAGCAGATATACTCGTATGCAAAATAAGAGAAAATCCTGAGAATAAAAGGTGAGAGCTGATAACCTTAGCAGAAGAATAGGGCATTACATTAAAGAAGAAGGGTCTGCATTAAAAAGTAATTCCAGAAACACACTCAAGCAAGGAAAAGAAAACAAATCACTCACTTAACCTTTTAGCGAAACGAAATAATTAAAAAGTCTTCCCTCTTGCTTTCTCAGTATTCCAATGAATATTAATACCGTCGAGCCTGGCTTTTGTGCTATGGTTGTATGCTAGTAGGCAAAAGGTTTGGAAGGTTTTTTCATGACTGGAGATATTTTGTTTGCTCTCGTTTATTACTATTGTAGACGTATTCGCTTCGCTTTCTTGTTCAGTCTGGGGAAAATCGAACAAGCGTCGCCTGCAGCTATACATTCTTTGTGGGAGATTGTACCTCTTTATTCAGTTCTGCAGCTTGTATTATTTTCTTCTGAACCAAGTCAAGTAAAGAGCACTTGTTTTAAAATCCCATTCAACCATTGGAGGAGGTGGCTTCTGTAAGTACTGTCAAAGATAGCTTTAATACTAATGAAAGCGTGAAGCATTTCTATTCCTTTACCAAAGACTCTTCCCAAAATTCGGCGCACAGTTAATGATAGATTTACCGGGTAAGGTGAATGGGCTTTAAAACATTGACACAATATGCCCGTACAATAGCCAGTATTGAGGAGGCTTATCTCATGGTAATTTGTGCCCCGTCACTTAAGCTCGTACAACAATATTCTGCAAGGAAGCCGATGCATCCGCCAAATCAGTTCCTTGCTGGCATATACGAAATGGTGCTCTTCAGGCGGGCAATAACTGCTCGGACCTCTTAGCCATTGGAAATTGGAACGTCTACTTCATCGTCATCCATCTGATTTCCAACACATCATTTGTGGGAGTTGCATTTTCACTACCATTCAGCAGTTGGCAGAAGTTTTCCCTCCACATGTCACTAGCTCACCTCTCTTGGTCTTATAAGAGTTTGCTGACATCCTGAAACCTATTGTAAGTGGCCGCATTATTTTCATCCAATTTTCGTGTGTTGATTTTCGGATGGGTGACATTCTGGAAGCTTTCTTGCTTTGGAATCTAGTACTACAGACAACCATATTTCGGGCCGCGGCGAAGTCGATCAGCTCTAGTCCTTTTTGGAAAAGTTTCATAATGGCGGCTCAATCTTCAGACTGTTGTCCCGAAAATATGTTCTTTGCGAACTCTGTATGAAAAATGGCAAATCAAAACTAATAACTGCGTGCTGATATGTTTGGTCAAATAGCCAATAGCTCTTCTCTTCCGTTGAGTTGTGCGTGGAAGCACACGATAATTTCTAAAGAGTTAAGGTTTGTGACCTAACGTTTATTTAATAAGGTGAGTTTCAGAACACGATGACGGACTTCTCTCCTATCATAAATCCAACAACAACTTAGCACTCCTTTATATGGACGCTGTAGTCAAAAGAGCATACTCGTTGCCTTCCTTGTCACGCTTATCGCACTGTTTGAGTGGCGACGATCGATGTCAGTCTTAATTTTTACAATAACATCAAACAGCTGAACAGCGCTACCTCATGAATAAAGGGACCAGATATGTACTCCAATCGTGATCCATAAAACAGTTGAAGGGAACCTTTTTTGTTTTTTTTTTTATTGGATCAGACTTTTTGTGGCGGTGGGACCTAAGGCCTACAGTTACAGTGGGTTCACTTTCTCATTTTAACTCGTTTCCAAGTGGATGTTTGTAGGCTATTTAGAGGATAATTGGTATAAGACCAGACCTCATGAACTACTTGAACCATATGTAAAAAATGGTTTCGAAGGACTCCCATGAGACAAGTTGTTTTTGGGAAGCTAAAATGGATTTTTTCATTAAAAAATTATAATGCATTGAAACATTATACACCCGAAGTGGATACAATATTTGTTCCAACATGATTTGTCAGTTGCATAAATCAAATATTTTCCTTATCATTTACTCGAATACAAGTCTGCTCTCTCTTTTGTGAATGTTTTGTTGTAGCAAAGTGCTCTGTTATATTTCTCTTTCAAATTTGTTTGCTCTCTTTACAAGTATTTTTCTTATGTCCCAAGTTTCGTCTCTGTGTACTTTGTGTTATTGAGAATATGTAGTTAGGAAACTGTTCTCAGCCACAAACAAAAACTGCGCGCGAGAGAGCTCGCTTGTGAGCGCCAGTTTTACTCGCTTTGTATACAAAATCCACAAACATTAATACGTACATGTATATTTGTGTGTGCATGTGTGTGCCTGCAGGTGTTTATCAAGCCAATGCGATAGCATAAAAGGCAAACTCGCTCAGTGATAAGATTCAGATAAACGGTAGTTTTGGGCGCGAACGGTTCTCTGCAATAAGCTAATTCCTGGAGTACTGAGAAGCAAATAAAACTGCTTCATCTAAAGGATATTAAAAAATTGCTTAAATATAGCATGTGATATGCTTATATTGGCAAATGTTGATAAATTGTTTTTTTTTCGAGAACTGACAAATTGATGTCAAAAGAGTGAAAATAAATTAAAAATAGAAAAAAATGTAAATTGGAAAAAAACTTTAAGTGAAAAAAAAATTAATTGCAAGAAATTATTAAAAATACAGTCAGTCTTAAATAATAAATATAAAATAAATAAAAACAAAGTGCTGAAAAATACAATTTTTTGATTAAAAAAATAATGTGTTGAAAAGTGTACTCATTAATATTTTAACTGCATTAACCGCCAAAACGGTTTATTGTGAAGTGTTAAGTCAACGCACACACATACATAATATATACATATATGCATATATACATATATATATATATATATATATACGAGTATATGCAACATTAAGTTATTGTGCATTTGCCTGAATGCTGGAAAACTTTTGATTTTGCGTGATGAAAAACTTTCAGCAGAACTACAATAAATGAAAAACAACAACACAGCACAACATCAAAACGGTAAGTTCGGAGTTGCTTGCAACAATAACAACAACAATAACGACAGCTACAAAAACAACTAGTTGCATTGAAACATTGTTGCATTCATGCATTTGCTGCCTTCACCACACGTGTGTCTATTGTAGTGTCGGTGACACACATTCTCACTCATATTTTGTAGACTTGTGGTCAACACGAGACCACACCACTGCGTCGTCACAGAAAAGTGGGTGTGGTTGCGGTGAGCCCTATTGGTTTGCACTCAGGTGAACTTGCCTTACAAGTTTCGTTTTAAAATCAGTCGAGTAGGGAAAATTGCTGGTGGCAAATTCACGCGTGTGGCTTAATGTACGTAATAAGAGATTTTTACCCATTATGGCTGCTTTAAAGCGTATTTAGTTTCACTTCGCGCTTATTATTTTAAATGAAGTGTGAAATGTATGATTTTTTTTTTTTAATTTTAACTTAAATTGGTTATTATTTTTTTATATCAATTGTTAATACATAAAATGTGTAGCAGAAGGATCTAAAAAATTCTTAATTTCATGAACAAAAGTATGGTTTTCTTATTTCGAGTTGGAAGAAAGTGAGACAGAAATTTTAGTACTTTTTTATGCGATTATAAAATATAAATAATGAATAATTAAATTTTGTATGGCTATATTTTTATTTTATTCCATCATTGCATATTAATTTATTATAAAGAATATATTTTAACTTTTTCTGTAATATTACGAGTTTATATTAAAATTTAAATAAAATTTCCCTAAAGTAAAATTTCAATGAAATTAATTTTATTTTTATTTTACAAATTGCAAAAGATGTACATATATTGAGCATCACTTACTTCAAGTGATAGAATTTTTTCCAGTGAAAAAATTTTTTGCTTCCTATTTTCAAGGTGAAAAATAATTTTTATTGGTTAAATAAAATCTTTTAATGTTTAAAAAGTGATATTTGGTTTATTATTTCTATTAAATCCAATTTGAAACCCAAAATAATAATTTTTGATAATTCAGTCAAAAAAATTATAGAAAATTTTTTTGATTAAAAATTGCAATTATAAATTTTAGAAAAAAAAGAACAAAGAAAGTTATAGAAGCTTCACCTTTTAAAATGATTAATTAAAAACATGAAAATGCATAAGCTATGAAAAAAGTTATTGTGTTAATTCTTATATTTTGATTTCAAAATAATTTCTAAATTTAGAGTTGAATGAAACAACTTTTTTTTTTGTTAATTTTCTTTGTTATTGAAACTCTTATACTCCGTTCCAGGATTTCCTGTATTCTCAGTGTGCTACAAAACTTTTTGAATTCATGTAACATTTAACTCATTTGCTTATATTGGATGAAGTATTAAAATTGAATATTTTATTGAAAACAAGGAATATTCAAGAAATGTATAATTATATATATTTGATTTATATGCGTAAAAAGTAAATTAAATTAAAAAATGTTTCGAATGGTATTTTTTTATTATTTTATGGATATTAACGATGGATTATTCGTACTATTTTTTTTAATTTTTAATTTTTTAGGTATAAATTTATTATATTCCATTAAAATCATGGAAATATCCAAAGGCATTTACATTTAAAATCCAAAAGGTTGCTCATCCGCCCCCGCTAATAAAATATCTGATTTGCTAGACACATAGTAAGGTTATCTTTGATAAACTATACAACTATAGAGCAGCCATTCGAAAATGTACAGAAGAAACGCGATCGCTAAGGGTTCTTGGAATTTACGTGGGGGGTCGTGCCTACATTTGGAATTAATATTTCCTTAGCTTTGGTCTATGCATTTGGAATATATCGTACGTGTAGGCAGGCTTTGTAGATTTCCTAGCCGTGCCTTTGAAAGTTTTAAACCGCTTTTTGCATGTTAACTTTTTCTTAGCTCATAGGTTTCAGTATCTACTATAAGTTAATGGAATAAACAAACTAAAAAAGAGCTATTAATGGCACCTACTTTTGCAAATATTGGGTAATGTGTATACAAACAAGTAAACAAACTAAAACTGACCGATTTCTGACAAATTAAAAAGAATTACACGCAACTTTGTGTACATTAATTTTGCAAATATTACAACTATCCCGAAATTTTGAATATATTGATATAGAAGTTTCTAAAAAATGGGCCAACAATTTGCGTTTTGCCCATTTTGGTAACTTTTGAGCTGGATTATAAAACTGTACATATTTTTCTTTTATTTTACATATAAATTGGTATTTTTATTCCTTTTTTTGATTAAGATTCTATTACCTTGTTTATAAATTCATTATAAATTTATCGTGAAAAATTCCTCAAATCGTGCTTCGCATTTTTGAAAATAAATTTTTCAGAAATTTAATTTTATACTTAAACTTTTTTTTCATTACATCTTGAGTATGTGGTGTTTTACTTTATCGAAATTAAACATATTATGAAAATTTTTGGCAAGTGAGACGCATTTGAAAAAAAAAGTCTTTTCTATGAAAGTTTTCGATTCGATCACAACATTAGCCTTCCAGTGATACCTGTGCCGGTTAGCAAATAGCGCACTGCTGATTTTTGACATTATTTATTATTAAAAAATATAATTAGATTTATTTAGGATCGATTTCTATCAGTTTCAGCACGAAATTACAGAAGAAAACTACCATTTTTTGTCACTGTCGCGTTTAATACGAAATGACCGTACATATTATATGTATGTATGTATAGCATATTACATTAATATTGTTCACATATTTTATGCTGATGAGTAATATCGGATGAATAAAGATATTAATAAATTTGCATATTTAAATTAGTAATTTTAGATAATAAATGACATCTTATATACTGGAAAGTGCGCTTGACTTTGTTCACATGTTTTAGTAATATATATTGTATATTCGTATACATGTATATGCATATATATTCATGTATGTATGGATATATATTTTCGCTATTTTTTTTAATATAAAAATACACGTAGTGAACAAGTGCTTAAATTCAACATAAAATTCCTTTTTTCGACAACTTAAGTTGGGTTTAAGCTTTGGTAAATATAAAAAAGAAATCCTTATTAACATATTGTATATTTGTATATATGTACGAGAGGGTGTTATTTATATTTTTCGATAATAAGTCTTGGGTTTTCCATATAATATTGAATAATTTATATACATATGGTTTCGTCCCGAATGACTGACGAATCATTCCAGAGCCTAAACCACTAAACCATCGTAGAGACATTACAATGCAAGGCTAAATTTCCGCCAATACTTTCGTGATCAGAAGTTAAAAGTTGAAAGCAAATCTTGAATTTCTGCATCATTCGTTTTGCATTCTGAGCTCACTTTTAGCATTTTCTTAACACTTTGATATGGCCATATCTCATAAACCATACGAAACATTGTTTTAGCATATGAAACAGAGTTTTTGATATTGAATAGGCGAAAAAAAAAATTGCCAAACAAACTTACCGAAAAAATTTACTTTTGGCCTACAAATCACAAAAACTACCATTTTTTTAAATTTTTTTTTTACTGTTTTTGGCCAATATCTAAGCTTTATTTTGAATGAAACAAATGATTTTCAATTCGTACTAATATGCCTATGCTCATCATCTGAATTATCGGGAACATCAGATGGAGCAGCGTCACTAAAACATATATTGGCATATCTTCGTAATAATATGTACAACAGTTCATCAATTTTTCTTTTGATCTCGTCCGGCTGTTCACGATTGTTCTCCGAAACGACCTCGATAACTGCTCTTAAGAGGTTTTATTCACTTGTAATATTCAAAAAATCTGTTTTTAATTTAATTTTTCGAATACACATTTTGTTTTTTTTTTGAGAATATTTTCCGAAAATCTGAGATATGATCGTATCATTAAGAACGTCTCGTGGCGTTCGAAAATAGGCGAAGCGCAAGGCGGAGTAGCTGTCACGTCACCGCTATGCCTTCGTAAACGATTTTTAATATGTTTGGACTTTAAATGTTGGTGAAGAAAATTTCTCTAAACTAAGCTGATCGCCTTAAAATTTTCACACGACCTTCTAAGATATATTTGTTAGGTAACGATCAAACAAATACAATTTTTGACAATAATTTCCATTTTTAAGCCTCTTTGAAGTGTAGAATCTCTTACAAAAAATGAATTTTTTTTTGAGGCCGCAATTTTGTCAAAAATTAGTATTTTTACTATTCCTTTGATAATTACCTGTATTCATACATTATAATACTAAATTATTTTGGTTTTCGGGTTTCAGATAATTTAAAGCAGAAATTTCTTCCTCACCGCAAGACATCTTTGTTTTGGAGGACCTTCTGGAGATCGACTACATTGAAAAAAGGAAGCAATATTTTTTAAAATTAATCGTTGGTTGTTAAACTACTTTAAAATCTATTTATTAACAATTTTTCTATGAGTTTATAGACTAAAGTATAGCTAAAAAAATTAGCAAAGAAAAGCATTTGTTTTGTTTTGCATGGGGACATAACCCCTTAATGCCAACCATGCTACGAGATAAACGTCTCTCTGTAAATTTATGAAGTCTTGGCTTTTAATTAATTTTCGTATATTCGTACACATTTTAAAATGAAAAATTCATTTGCTATTCGAAAAGAATCGTCGAGTTTTGGGCACCTGTTTTTTCGCATATGGGAATTGTGAATGATTTTGTGCTTTTTCAAATGCTATTAACACGGCATAATAAAAAATATATAAGTTGTTATTTTAGAATTTTTATGTAATTTTTTTTCAATCACATTAAATAAATATTACATTTACTTTATTGCGTATTTTTACATTTCCAAATCATCACAGCACTTGTATGTTTACAAATGATTAAGAACACGATTGTTATTGTTGTGGTTTTATGCTTCTATTTATTGTTATAATTGTATTAATTTCTAAGCTTGTTTGCATACATAAATAGAACGGATATTATCGGTAAACAATGAATGTAAATCATAACCATGATAAATTCCATGAAACAATAGAATGAACAATAAAAAAAAATATATATATAAATATGTATGTATATATATGAAATGTAAATATAATACGGAAGTTTGTAAACAAATTATCAAATTTATTTATTCATAGCGCCACAGTTGTTGCTTTTAAAGGAGAACTAGATGAATTACGATTCAAATCAAAATCAAATCAAATTCTCTCATTTTAATTGAGATTAAAAGTTTTCTTTTGCTGGTTAGTTGTTCGAAAAGGAAGAGTGTGTGAAAGAGAAGATAAATATATACATATACGTATGTGTATACATGCATTCGAGTTAGCTTTAGTGTATATGAATAAAGCGAATATAAGTATTAGGTCAAGTAAAATTTCATTTATTACTTTTGCAATCGGTGGGTTTAGTGATCTGTATCTCGCTTTCAACAAGGGCGATAGGATTACGTTACATGGCATTAGAAATATGATATTTTGTACTAAAAAAATGAGAGAAGTGTTCATCACTTAACTCAGTAGTGTTGGAGCGCATGTAAAAATGGGCATCAGCAAAGAGAAAATATACAAATATCAGCTAAAAATGTGAATAATGTTTATGGTCCTGATAATCTAACGGTCAATAATGCACAATTTTGATTTTTTCAATTCCATTCCGATACTTTTAATGTAAAAGATGCTCCACGGTGTGGAAAGCTCATTGTCGAAAATGTCGATAAAATATCAGAAATCGTTGAATTTGACCATCATGCCAGCACTGTTTCGATTGCCCAGGACTAAAAGTTGTATAAACAATAATTTGAAACCCTTTTAAGAAAGGCTGGGTACACAAAGCAGCTCGATGTATGGGTGCCACATGAGTTAACGAGAAAAAAACCTTATGAACCAAACTTCCAGCTGAAAATCGCTGCTGAATCGTAAATCAGACCATTTCTGAAGCGGTTGATGACTAGTGATTGAAAGTAGATCACTTACAGCAACAACTAATAAAAACAGTCGTAGCCGGCACCAACCGTCTCCAAGCCAGTGTTAACAGCTAAGAAAGTTTTGTTTTGTGCCTGGTGGGATTGGCAAGGAATCAACCAATATAAGTTGCTCCCCTACAGCTAAACTCTTAATTAGGATCTGTATTGCCAGCAGTTGAATCGTTTGAGGGAAACACTCGCTCAGTAGCGCTCACCTTTGGCCAAACAGGAGGGAAATGCTGTTTCATCAGAACAAAATCAGATCATACACATCAATAATGATTCGTCAAAAGTTCTGAAAGCTTGGTTGAGAGGTTTTTATGCATCCACTTTAAGGTCCGGAGCACGCACGCAGTGATTGCCAACTGTTCTTGGCTATGGGAAGCCTGTGAAAATCGATTGTCAAAATTTTTTTGCTAATATGGATAAAAGTCTCTATGAGAGATAGGCATATACAATTAAATAAAAAATGTCAAAAATTTATCAAGCAAAATGGTGCATATTTGACATAAATCGCATAATTCTAGCTAAGGTAAATAAAGCCTTCAATTTAATTTAATAATAATGGATTAATTTTTACTAGGCCAATATATTGTGGTGCAATGAGCAAACCACTCTATGTTATTGTGAAAACATGTTGTAAAAAACAATAATCAAACGTTTTTTTTTTCACTTTTAATTTTATCTTTTAGCGAAGAAAAGATTCCACACAGAGGGTGAAGTCCGAAAAAGTACCTTTTACAGAAACGAAATCGGTTCTGCCGTTTAATCAACGTTTTACGATATAAATTTTGCATCAAACGAGACAAAAATATAGATTTTTAAATAAAAGAAACTTCCTTTAATGTGGGGCATTATTTTCAATATCTTCAGTACAACGCTGCGTATACGTAATTTAACTGCACACATTTATTGTCTGATTTACATATACCATATGCTGTAGTAAGAGATGAAAGCATTTCTACAGAATTATGCTTAACTGTTCGACGATGTTGAACCCTTTTCTATCGTAGAAGTGCCCCGCACTCTTACTACAGCATAATGAATAAAAAAGTTAATCTTCAAATAGAGAAACAGTTGAAGAGCAACTGTTGGAAGGTGATAAACTTTTTGAGAAAACAACAAAACTCAAACTCTTTTCACTTAAAATACTACTAAACAAACAATATTTACATATTCATAGTCAAAAGCAATTCATACATACATACATACATATACATATGTATGTATTATGAACTTGCCACCTTTAAAGCAAAACATAATATTTTCTCGACATAGAGTAGATAACAAAGCAAACAAACTGGTGTTGAGGAAATACGAAAAGCGTTAAATGTACAGGAAACTAACGGGCATATTTATGTCATCACTCCCTCACACACACACACACACCCATACATTTGTACAATTAGCTTAAGTTGGTGTAGAAGATTGCTAAGGGCACTATGTTAGGATTAACAAGTGTTTTATCTTGTCTACGACAGTTGATAGTTAGTTTTGCCGCTTATATTGTACATATGTACACGTACACGTATACATACAAATGTACATATTGCAGCAATTTATATTACTTACGTTTCATGCGGCTTAGTGTGCTTCGTGCTTCTGCTTCTGCATGTACAGCTGTAAGTCCATACATACACGTATGTACATACATACTTTTAGAAAATTGAATTCTTGGTTTTTCATAGAAATACTCACACACAGAGCACTGCAGTCGGTAGGAAATATGGAAATGAAATTCTATAGAATTGCTTGTCGAATAAAATTGAAAATTTCTTTGCTGGCGCAGAAGTTCGATTATTTCAAACTAATATTTGAAGTGTTGCGCACTGTGCGATTAGCAAAGCTGAAACACTTGCTAAAGTATTCCACTGTATTAGAAAATTTTCACAATTTAGTGGAAAATTTGTCACAACTGTTAGCTTCTAGAAAATTTTGTTATTATTGTTTTTTTTTTAATAATAGCAATAAGGCAAGAGGATATAGTAATTGATAGTTTTCAGAAAGAAATATATGTTCATGTAACATTCTTTTGTTGTTAAATAATATTTAACCTACGAAGAAGTTTTATAAATTATAATACAAAAATAAGAAATTAAAATAAGAGATATATAAAATGTATTAAATTCTTTTACTTAAATAAAAAGTATTAAAAAAAGCAGAATTGGGTTACAAAGTGACTTGGTCCGTTCTTAAAAGATTGTTGCAACTCCAAGTTGTTGAAGTCGAGAGAATTCAAAAGGAGATTTTCCACATCGGGACTGCTTTTGAAAAGCATCAAAGAAAGGGATTTTTGCCCAAGTTAGTGGCAGGAGATGAATAGTGGATATACTACGATAACCCCAAGAAGAAAATACTATGCTAAGACTAGTAAGTCCGTTACATCAAAGGAAAACGTCCACGGTTCAAAGGTCATGCTCTGCAAATGGTGGGATCAGACGGCTGTGGTGTACTTTGTACTGCTGAAAATGGACGAAATCACTAAGGCCAAATGATGCGTGAAAAACGGTCAGAAGCGACCGAAAGGCATGACTAAGTTATTATGCAACGTGACAACGGTCGGCTTCACATGAATCTAACGCTCAAAAGCTTTCTCGAAAAGTTGAAATGGGAGGTCTTAGCCCCACCCACCGTATTCACAAGACCTTGCTCTTTACGAGTATAGGCTTTTTCAAAGCATGCAAAACGGTTTTGGTGGTCACCGGTTTGAGTCTTTTGAAGAAATCGATGAATGATTCAAGAAGTCGATAGGAAGGACTTATTTTTTTTGAGATATTATACGAAAATTACCGGAGAGAAGAGAAATAGTAGTCACTTCCGATGAACAATAGTTTGAATTATATAGTATTTCTCTCTCTTTAAAAAAAACAAAAAAAAAAAAAAAAAAACCGGACCGAATAATTTTGTACTCTCAAAATAAGTTTTTTTTATATATCTAACAAATGTTAAAGAAAATTTATAAGTTATAAATTTCAGAAAATATAATTAATAGTATTTTCTTTAAATTATTTTAACAAAATTTTTAAGTCAATATAAAAAATATAAAATAAAAAATATAAAATAAAAAATATAAATAAAAATATAAAGAAAATATATAGACAAATATTTAAAAAAATTTCAAGAGAAAAAATACAAAATCGTATTGTAAATTATTTAAAAAAATCATTTTAAACGTTTTCTGTACTATATCCTTGTATGAATTCTTTTATTTGTTATCTTCCTTGGAAATTACACCTGCATTTTTTTTAAAAGCACATAGCCCTCCTGTGCCAATTTCTTTAACTTTGTTAGATTATGTTGAAAATTTTAGACAACTTATTTGATGGTGTCGAAACAAGTACTTTTCACGGAAAAGACTAAAGCAATTGTATAACATTTTAAGCTACGTTACAGGCCCTGATAACGATTTGTTCATGATGATGAATTGGAGCACATTCTGCACCTCCTAGGTGTCACTAGGAGTAGTTCCATAGCTTTATAAGACGCTTTATGAGAAGCATTGCCATCCATAAAGCTAATGTCTACCTTTAACTAAATTTCTCGTCACTGCCGGGGGTTGTAACTAAGCTGACTATTACCATCTCGATCTCAAGGTAAAAGAGAAAATGTAATATATATATAATTGGCGCTTTGTAACCGCTGAAGCGATTTTCGGCCGAGCTCCTCCTCCAATTTGTGGTTTTGCGTCTTGATGTTTTTCCAACAAATGGAGGGACCTACAGTTTATACTAAGCCGCCTCCGAACGGTTCACGGTTTTTTTTACGAGGAACTTTATTTCATGTCCGAAATACACTCGGAGGGATGGACATTCCCTGCCGAGGGGCGACCGCAATTAGAAAATTTAATTTAGTTTTTTATTTAAATTAATTTTCCATAACTTTTGGAAGTTGAAAATGTAATATCCACACTATTACTACGGTTTAAGCCTCGCCCATCTATAATTATAATATAGCAGCGCAGACGCTTCTCCACCTGATTTTTCCAAACAGAGTAGGGGCTTATTTCTTTCTCTGCTTCCACCAATGGAACTGCGTCATAGCCAGCATATCCGTTGTCTCTTGATTCACTGAACTATGTCAATATTGCTGTATATCTTGTACAGATAATCGTTCCATCGACTGCGGACCACGTAGAAGACAGTTAATCGTTTTTTTGTTGCAAACTCTTAGCGTCAACTCATCGTTCACGCATCTGCACCATCACCGACTTGCACAGTATGGTCTTTTTCGTCGAGAGTGGATTTTACTTTTCAATTGTCTACTCAGTCTAAACTAGCTCCTCTTGGCAAAAATTTTTTGGCGTTGGATTTCAGGACTGGTGTTTATGCTACTTCGAAGTTGGATGAATTCGTCTAGAACTTCAAAATTATGCCTGTTAATAGTGCCATTAAAGCTAGTATAATGGGCATACACAACAAGAAGTTGGCTTTTATCTAAGAAGCCTTACCTGAAACTGCTTTAAAATCAAGGAAGGGGCGATCTTCATTCACATGTCGCTCAGAAGATGTGAATATTTGCTTAATTGTAGATTTTCCGGGTCTAAAGCTACACGGATAAGGTCGAATCAGTTTTCACAGGACGCGATATATGTGATATTGAGGAGGCTAATCACAGAGTATTTGGTTGGATGCAACTTGTTGGAGATTTCGCATGCATTTTGTCAGTTCTTCGCTGCCTGCTATTTGGATATCTTTGCTATTTTCGGTGCTTACTTTAAAAATGATTTATTTATTTCTTGCTTAAACGGAAAGTAAAAAAGGACACAAATTTCACTTACATTTCCTCCTGTTATGCTGTAATTTCTACAACTCTTCTGCACTACTTTTCCTTGAGCTACTCTATTTGAGCTTAATATTCCATTAAGGCATTCTTCAAACTTTTTAATCTTTTCATATTTGAGAGCACAAGAAGGGAAACAAACAGAAGATTCTTCTAAGCCTTTCGAGCCATATTGAAAGGTCATATAAACTAGGAACCGCCAGCTCACTTCATCACTGGTAAATGCCGTTTAGTGAATGTGTAAACTTCTATGTAAACATGGTTGTATATGGTTGTATATGTATATGTAGAAGTATGTACATATATATTACAAAGAATAGATGTTGAGCATTTATTTACAACTTTTCTGCTTCTATTGGCTTTTATGCATAATATTTACGCATAAAATTTTCCACAATGAACTTTCCTCGCGTTTTTATTTTTTTGTTTGTTTTTGTAGCGGATAAGAATGCCAATGAAAAGAAGGAAACAGCTTATGAGCACACATAAAAGGAAATTCATGTAATCGATTTAAGCGGAAGGAAATATTATGCGTACGCTACCAGAAAGTCGAGCCTGCCTGCAAACGTAAATCCATTTTGAAATTCGTTTTACTCAATTTCGCAATGTCGCTGGAAATGGCAAAACGAGTTTTGCCTTGGCACGCAAGTGTTAAGTGCATATTTATTATACATATTTACTCGAGTGTGCATATAATGAAAAAAAAAAAAAATTAAAAAAATTATGCTGAAAGAAGTAAGCAGAATTTCGCTCCAACCTTTGTGGTGTTTACTAAGTAAAATGAATATGTTTGTAATTAATTCCTAGAATATTTGTACTTGATCTGATTTTTAATTGCTTATATAAAAAAACGTATGCCGGCTTTGATGAGAAGCACATACAAGTGCACATTTACATACATGTACATACTGTAAAGCTTTTTAGTTCACTTTTTTGCTTAGTAATTAGCATTTTTTTCAACTTAATCTAACTCTTTTTAGTAATACAATTTTTTAACTTTTTTTGCCTTTTTATTTCAGTTTTTCGTAAATCCTTTTAAATATTTACACAAATCTTGGTTTGTTTATCTAATTAATAATTAAAATGTATTATTTATATAGAACGAGTGCCGGGGCGTATACGTAACCTTCATAGAAATTTTGAAGGTGAAGAATTTACGATTTTTAGGAAATTTTTTAACACATATACATGATTTAATGTATACCTATATACATATTTAGGTAACTTATTTATTTCATCTATATGCACTAGACTATCGTTAATTCCAAACTCGAGAAACTCTTAAAATATTACTATCAATTGATTAGAAATTTTTGAGAGTATAGAAATAAAACTTCGAATAATTGAGTATTGATAATCAATAATTATTTTTTTAACTGCTTTTCCTATACAATGACATAAGATATATGAATTAATTAAATTTTGAAAGATATCTGTTACTTTGATTTGCTTCAAGCCATAAGGCTGCTGCTCAGACTGCTAAATAACTTTTTTAAAAAGAGAAGAAGTGCCTGAAATACTTTTCTATCACTTTCGTTTTGTTTACAGAAGCTTTTTAAGGTGTCGAATGAGGCGATTGCTTTCCCAATTGATACCTCTTCCAAGACTTCAGCGTTGCTTCTTTCGCTTGTATCTGTTGCAGTTAAAGCCATCACAACACTCTACGAATGTAAAGCAGCCATTGGCAAAAGATGAGGTCTAAAGCCGTTAATTGTTCAGTGGATTTATACAGCGGTAGTCAGATCCATTCGACTATACGGGATCAGCACTCGAAAAAACATTCAGAAGCAAACTGGAGAAAGTTCAGTGGTCGGCAGCTTTTCTAGTCATTTTAGCTCTATCGTCGATTCCTTTAAAAACCCTGAAAACTATTTTTAATTTTCATACCCCTGAAATTTCAATATTAAAATGCAAATGCTGCAGATCAGCGTGACACAGCTTTCTTGGCGAATAACTCTAAAGTCGAAGAAAGGAGTAGGCTGTGGAATTCTCTCACCCACGCTCCCAACCAATTTTAATTTGAGGCTACCAGACTACTACAGCGTCTTCCAAGCAGAACTTATTGCAATTACGGATGCCGCAGATTGGTTGCAGGGATCTCTGGTTACAAACTAATCAATCAGTATATACTTGAATAGCCAAGCTGCCATTAGATCTCTTCAATGTAATGACACCACATCAAGAGCGGCGTTGAAATGAAGAAGCACTTTCAATATGTATTTAACTAGATGCAATACAGCCGTAATTTTGATGACCGGGCATAGGGATAGCCCAGGCAACTGTATGGGGGATGAACTAGCGATAGAAGGTACCACTTTAACTACAATGAAATAAACGCAGGTCACGGGCGTACCCTTGTCTACTTCAAAATTCAGACTAAAGCTGGCTGGAAAAATAGCCAACACCAGATAGTTTGGCGAGGGAACCTGCAACGTGACTAGACAGCTTTGCCTGTGCTGGACGCAAATATCCGCTCAGACCAGTTCACCATTAATTCAACAATGGGTATACTAACTGTATACTTTTTCGATGAGTTTTAATCTTATCTGCATGGACTAAGAAAAAGAAGAGTCTGTCGAGCATTAACCTTGTTACTGTCCAGCCCTAAGCATCATTCAACATAAATACCTAGGAGATTACTTCTTTGACTACCTGGCTGAAGTAGGCAGTATCGCATCGTTCGTAAGGCATCTGAAATAATTCGTACATCGTCCACCGCATCGCTCTGATTAGCAACCACACTAACTCAACTCAACTGCTAAATGCCAATTACATAAAAGTTGTGCTTATATGATTATCAGTAGGAAACAATTTCACTCCTTCAAAATATCGCGGTTTAAATTTTTCGGATCCGTTCAAAGTTACTGCAAGCAAAACTGAATTTTTCCTTACTATGTTTTACCTCATAATATTTTCCTTTCTAAATTAAGCGTCTTGTATGGTAAACATTTGAAAAATAGGCCAATTTCATTAGTATTAAAAAAGTCGGGCATCATAGTTTTCAATCAAAACCTTCAATTGCTCTTGTTAACCTAAGCAAACTGCATCACTACCACTTTCGCTTCCCCCAAAAACTATTTTAAACACAATTCTATTTCTCTTTGTGAAATTTCTAAGTCAGTCTTCACTTTTCACTCCTTTTGCTTTTTCTTCCACAAATTTCCACTAATGGACACTTTTTGCCCTCTACACTGTCAAAGGCAAGTGACCAGGCTATCTTCCAAACGAAGAATTTCACCTTCAGTGGATTTTCAGTACTACAAGAGTTTGAGAAGCATACATTTTCTCCTTGTGCTTGCTTCATTATGGTTGATAGAGTACTCATGGTTATGGAACTATGACAGTAAAAAAACAGAAAAAAGTACGAAAATGTATGCAATAAATAAAAAAGTAATAACAATAAACTCTCCACTTTTTCCATGTATCTGTGTGCATATTTATTTGTAGCAATATTTTTTTTTTAAATATGCCTTATCATTTGTAACAGCTTAAATACTAATTAAATTAATATCAAAACAAATAATCTGTTTACTTCCAAAAATTAATCTAACTTGTGGCCCGAAGAAAAACAGCTAAAGCATGCAATTAAATGAAATAAAATAAATAGAAGTATAAACTACACATTAATATAAACAGAATATATTATCATAATAAATGCATGCATATTTTATGTTTTAAAATTTCCAAAGAAAAATTGAAATATTATTACTAACCCAGCTATTATCATTATTTAGATTAATGTAAATTCTGTACGCTTGATTAATTAGACATATAATATATAGCTTGTCCTAACGACATATATTCTAATGAAATCAAACATATAAGAGTATGTATGTACACACTGCTGTGAATCCTCGATAAGCCGCTCATTCCATTTATGCAAATAATTACAAAATCATTGCTTGTTTGTTTGTGCAAATTATGTGTGAATGCTAGCATGTGTTAATCATATGCAAAACATAACTGGATATGTATGTAATTATGTATGTAAGAAACATGAATGTAATAACGCAATCATTAATACTGATGATGTGCGCTCGGTGATGTAGAAATCGTAAGTGTTTTTGATAAATTAAAACCGAAAACAAATTGCAAATAATATAAAATAAAATAAAAATAAAATAAACTAAAATAAAATAAAAAAGTAACATAAAATAAAATAAAATAAAGTAAAATACAAAAAATAAAAAAATTAAATAAAATGAAATCAAAAACAAAATGAAGAAAAAAATTAAATGATATTAAAAAAATAAGCTATAATAAAATAAAATGAATGAAAATAAAATAAAATAAATGAATATAAGGAAAGGAATTTGAAATAAACATAAAATGAAATAACATATAATATAATAAAATAAAACAAGATAAAATAAAATAAAGGAAAATAAAATAAAATAAATAAAAAGAAAATAAAATAAAATAAAATAAGATAAAATAAAATAAAATAAAGAAAAAGAGAAGAAAATAAAATAAAGGAAAATAAAATAAAATAAAAAGAAAATAAAATAAAATAAAATAAGATAAAATAAACTAATAAAATAAAAGAAAAAGAAAAGAAAATAAAATAAAGGAAAATAAAATAAAATAAAATAAAAAAAAATAAAATAAAATAAAGTAAAATAAAATAAAATAATATAAAATAAAATAAAAATTAAATAAAAGAAAATGGCATAAAACAAAATAATAAAATAAAGGAAAAGAAAATTAAATAAAAGGAAATCAAAAACAAAATAAAATAAAATAAAATAAATGAAAATAAAAAAGAAGCTATAATAAAATAAACTTTTCATAATAAATTAAAGTAAGCTAAAATAAAATAAAATAACATAAATAAAACAAAGTAAATTATTATAAGGAAATGAAATTAAAATAAACATAAAATAAAATACAATAAAAGAAAATAAAATAAAATAAAATAAAATAAATTAAAATAAAATAAAATAAAATAAAATAAAATACAATAAAGTAAAATAAAATAAAACAAAATAAAATAAAATAAAATAAAATAAAATAAAATAAAATAAAATAAAATAAAATAAAGTAAAATAAAATAAAATAAAATAAAATAAAATAAAATAAAATAAAATAAAATAAAATAAAATAAAATAAAATAAAATAAAATAAAATAAAATAAAATAAAATAAAATAAAATAAAATAAATAAAATAAAATAAAATAAAATAAAATAAAATAAAATAAAATAAAATAAAATAAAATAAAATAAAATAAAATAAAATAAAATAAAATAAAATAAAATAAATAAAATAAAATAAAATAAAATAAAATAAAATAAAATAAAATAAAATAAAATAAAATAAAATAAAATAAAATAAAATAAAATAAAATAAAATAAAATAAAATAAAATAAAATAAAATAAAATAAAATAAAATAAAATAAAATAAAATAAAATAAAATAAAATAAAATGAAGTAAAATAAAATAAAAAAAAATAAAATAAAATAAAATAATATAAAATGAAATAAAAATTAAATAAAATAAAATGACATAAAATAAAATAATAAAAGAAAAGAAAAGAAAATTAAATAAAAAGAAATCAAAAACAAAATAAAATAAAATAAAATAAATGAAAATAAAAAATAAGCTATAATAAAATAAACTTTTCATAATAAATTAAAGTAAGCTAAAATAAAATAAAATAACAAAAATAAAATAAAGTAAATTATTATAAGGAAAGGAAATTGAAATAAACATAAAATAAAATAAAATAAAATAAAATAAAAGAAAATAAAATAAAATAAAATAGGATAAAATAAAATAAAATAAAATAAAGAAAAAGAAAATAAAATAAAATAAAATAAATTAAAATAAAATAAAATAAAATAGAAAAAGTAAAACAAAATAAAATAAAATAGAATAAAATGAACTAAAATAAATAAAATAATAAAAAATAAAAAAAACAAAATAAAAAAATGAGATAAAAAAAATAAAATAAAATTAAGTAAAATAAAAAAGGAAATAAAATGAAATAATATTAATTAAAATGAAATCAAATAAAATATATTACTATAAAATAATATAAAATAAAATAAATTTAAATAATTTAATATGCCGCTGCAAAAGTAGCTAAAAACAGTGTAACTTTTTACATATTTTCCATTCTAAGAAAACACTTTGTGCGTACGCACTGCATGCGATTCAATTATCCCCATTTGATAAATAATGTGTAAATTTATTTCTCATGTACGTTAGTAATTATTTATTTATCTCTCCCTGAAATCAATCATTCATTTATCACAACCTTATTTATTATACGTACAACTGAGAGCTATTTGATATATTTCAATATGTATATTATTATGGTTTACATAGAAATAAATTAAACAGTTCATTATATGGCGTTACTATTGGTGTAATTAAGTGCATAAAGCAAATAATTGTGTTGGGAAGTTTTTCAATTATTAATCACAACTTCTGTTTATAACTTAATATTTGAATTTTGTTTTGAAATTATTTCATTTTAAAAAATTTTTGAACATTAAGTAAGTAATTAATATATACATATTGTTAATTTTTTTCAAACAATAAAAGCATAATTAATTTTGATTTATTAATAACAATAGCTCAACTGCTATTCTTTAGAGTCTGTTTATTCGCTTAATCATAATTTAGAATGAAAATTTTCAGCGCACGTGCTACAAACAGCTGAGAAAATTATATACAAATACACATATACGTGTATGTATGTGTAAACGGTTTCTCCTTACGACATGTTGTTGTAGTTGGCCTAAATTGAATGATGTTGTATTAAGAGAAATTTTGTCATCGCCTTTTTAATATTTTTAAATAATTCGTGGGTGTGTGAGTGCTGGAACTGTTAGATTTCATTCTTCATCTGCTCAAGGATATTATTAAAATATGTATATAAGTGCTTGCGCGTGGCTTTACTTTCAAGAAAAATTCTATGAGGCTATAGAATGATGGCTACTATACTAAAGTTGGCAACGTAAGAGTACATTATATATTATAATATCGCCTATTGACTGCAAAAATGTGATAACTCAAAAAATAGGCAGTTTGAGTTGAGTATGAGAGAGTATGCAAACGTTATAATCGATATAGTGTAAAAATCTTTCGGATTAAAAAACCTTGAAACCTCCTCAAAATTTACCATTTTTTATGCTGTTAAACGAAGATTGACGCTTTCGCTCCCTCAGTAGCTTCCTTCAGTAGCATAATCTAGGTTCATTATGAAATTATGCTGACTGAGAAATAATCCAACATAGTTTAGAGAGAGAGAGAGAGAAATATATATGGGTAGAGAAAAATAGCGAAATAGAGAGAAAAACAGAAAAAGAGATAGAGAAAAAGACAAAGAAAAGAGATAAAGAGAAATAAAAGAGCTAAGAAACGAAGATGAAAATGAGAGCCAGAAAAAAGAAATAGAAGCAGAAAAGAGAGAGAGAGAGAGAGAGAGCGTGAGAGAGAGAGAAAAGAAAGAAATTTAGCGCACTTAATAGTTGTTGGTTAATAATGAATTGATTACATGACTGATGAAGATCCCTGCCATAAGAAGACTGATGAGGAAACAGCTGTCAGTTTTACAAATTTTCTTTGTTGGATAACATTATTCAATTCATTCAAACAAACCAAGACTTCCTCGCAGAAATTGACTTATCCAATGAGTCAATCCTGCAAAAAACTTTCATTAATAAAATTATTTATCTGCATGATTACGTTTGAGTTTCAAATAACAATTAATCATCATTTATAAAGCAATTTCATGTTCTACGAATAACATGTCGAAGGTACTAAAATTTTTATTTTCGTTTTGTTACTGATTTTGAAAATTTGCCTTCGGTTGAGGCGTCTTGTTATCGAGAAATGTATAGAGATAACCGTTCACCTTGTATGTCTGTTAACGTCAGAGCTCTGCAGGGTAACTTAAGTTAAATTGCACTGACTGGTTGCTGGTATTATTATATGCCTTGCTATATACTTATGGGCTGCTAATAGGTATACTGTACTGCAGTTCTTTCCACAGCGCGCGAGCTTTGCCATTACGCATGGTCTTAGAAACCTTCCAAGAAAATTCTCGATTTTGTCTTCAAGCTCTTTCGGAAACTACATTGTACATAGTCTTTAGTGACGGTTGGAACTTCGGTAATCTCTACAACTACCTCGTTCTACACATTGGCTGGAATCCAGTAGGTACACAATTGCTTTCCTGCAGCCCTCCGAAGACGTATTCTGATACGTCAGATGACTGTCATGGTTTTTAATGTGTTAAGGCTTTGAATGTAGCTATCTCTGGTGCTAACCAGTTCAGCGGCTTTTTTTACCACCAAAACCTTCACGAGGAGATTACACCAATATTCTAAAAATTTTCTAAGAGCTAATTGAATGCAATAGTTTCCAGTACCAACTCCATAAGCCATGCAGTCCATAATTACTCTAAAATATCTCATGAAAGCTCCTTCATTGCTAGTTCCAGCCCCGTCGATTCTTGGAGAATTGGAAGCGGAGATGCTGCACCTTCTTGTACTGAGTAACGTGACCGTTCTATAAGGATTATCTCACAGTTGGCCAGCATCGTCATTAGTTCATGACACTCAGAGCGTACTCCACTACGTCATTACTACTAGTGTCTAGGAACTAGCTAAGCCACCAGCCAATGCTATTAGCTTAATTGCTTGCCCTTCAAACCATTTCCGAAGCTCGTTTGGTCGAATTGACCGAATGTGCGGTTGTCATGCACAACCCTGAGTAACTGGTCCATAAAGTAAGACTTTTGTCTACTCAGTGTTTATCCCTCTGCAACTTAGTAGACTTTTGAATGGCAAGTTTTGCCCGAGTTGCTGATAGACTATTAACTATTGTTTCGTTAGCGAGATTGTTGAATGATTTGCTTAAACAGTTTAAAGAAGATTTTTTTCGGACCTGTTATTATTTTTGGTGACTTTTTTTTGACTTAGACTTTTTTTCGGCAGGCACATTCGCTGTCTTCTTCAAGATTACATTACCTAACCTCTCTGAAAGCTCTTCTAATTGTACTATTCTCTACAAGCCTTTATAAATTTCATTTTTCTCCTTCCAGAGCTTTCTCCAAGAACTTTTGGCAGCCAATCAGTGATTTGTCGTACATGGGAGTGATAAAAAAAAAACTATTCAAAATTTACAAGGACATACCAAGTTCTCTACAGCAAGCATAGCAATTTAATTACATAACATCAATAGAAGAAAAAATAAATGACATATACACTTTAGTCATAATAAAATTGAATCTCGACGTGCAGTGGGCGCCAAACCAATAAAATCTTACTAAGAAAATTAAGCGCACAAAGTGCCAAGTAAGAAAGCACAGCATCAGCAACGAGAAATAGAGAACCTGACATCATCTTTCAAAAACGAACAACGCTCAGGTTCTAGAGGAGGAGAGTCAAGGAAGTGTGTTACTAACTAACAGCATCAATTCTAAACCCAGCCACATAAAAGCCATCGCAGTGGCACTCAGTGCACGACTCAACTTTTCCGTTGACACCGCCACAGCCACCAGAATCGCTGTCATGCCAGGGTCGTGTCAACGCCTCCGTTTGCCCTCTTTGGCTGCAGTAATGCGCACAACACGCGCATCAACCACCGACTATACAGCCTCCACGATACGCAAGGAACAACGACGTGTCGTGATGATGGGCGCAGCGCGTGTCGGCAAGACTTGCATCATCTCACAATTCCTCTATGACAAATTTCAAACGCGTTACAAACAAACAGTCGAAGAATTGCATCGCGGTGAATATGAATTACCCGATGGCTCAGCACTGACATTGGACATACTGGATACATCCGGTTCGTATGAATTCCCAGCGATGCGCACTTTATCGATATCAACAGCGGGCGCATTCATACTCGTCTATGCCGTGGATGATAAGGAGTCGTGGTATGAGGTGGAGCGATTAAGGAATCAGGTGAGTTGGTGAGTGTGGAGGTGGTACAGAGTGATTGAGTGTCGCCTGCCCCAGCGATGATGATGATAGTGATAGGCGTGTGTGGGCGTGTTTTTAATTTTTAATTTTCATTACGTATTTATGAGGTAATTGAAGAAATGTGTCAATACCTTTAAGCGGTTGGGCGGAGGAAAGTAATTTCAAATGTATGTGGAATTGGACTCTCCTATTGGGATTGGACTTCCTTGAAAGAGGAAATTCGTTTATTAGTAAAGAGAAGAGGTTGCAAAAAGTTTATCTTCTACAATTCTTGTTTTGTATAATTGTTGCCAAAGCGATGTGTGGGGTCCCTAACTGTTTTGCATAAAATATTCCCAAAAAGGCCTGACATCTTCAAGTTAATTTGGATATTTAGGTTAAGTGATTGGAAAACCCATCGAAAGCTCATCTTGGGAATCTTATAATATACTTGATTGTGGGAATAGGAAAGTACTGGTTACATCCTTAAAATAATTTATGTATTCTGAAGGTTAAGGTAATCCTAAATCTATAATATAGTAGTACCCTGTGCGGGGTACCTTTCGGCATGCTTTATCTTTCTGTTGCTTCAGAAAGAAGAAATATCCTCATATTTTCTATATACTTTGTTCGTGCTGACGAGGCTATCATCATCGATTGTCTCAGACCTCTCAGCGCCTTCAAGTGTTGTCTTAAGCAGTGGACCATAGAGGAACACTGAAAGTCCTTGTACACTTTTGACCACTTAATTACTTACATTAAGCAAATAGAGCTACAAGTATTATTGTAGGTGTACCGAATTGCTAGGTAGAGTGGAATTGGACTGGTGTAGAGCGAGTAAAATAGAGTCGTTATACTCGTATCTTTCAACGGGATCTCTACTCTAACCTTACAGAGGTGCATTAGAATAAATTGAAACGATTGAGTGAAATGCTCGCAAAATCATCGTAGGAATACGAGATGGAGTACAATAGGTCTACTTAATGGCTCTACTTTTGCTCTCAACCTTCCACTTCAAGTAACCAACAAACTAACTTTTTATCCCTGGATTCTCAGTTTCCCTTACACTTACTTACTTCCTTACTTTACTGGCGTAGACACCGCTTACGCGATTATAGCCGAGTTAACAGCATTGCACCATTCGTTTCTTCTTTTTGCTGTGTGTCGCCAATTGGAAATACCAGGTAGAGGACGGAGCAATAGTTTCGTTTGCAGCTGTAAGTAGGGAGTTTGCAATGCTGTTCCACACTTCCCGTATACCGATTTGCTGAAGAGTGCTCTCAGAGAGCAGGTGTGCAAGTCGGCAGTCTGTTGTGATTGCAGCTTTTCAACGTCGAACCTTCCTTGTGTTTGTTGACGGGCGTTCTTCGATACACAGAGACGCATGCGTATCTTCGCTGTAACAAGATAGTGGTCCGAGTCGATGTTGGGTCCTCGGAGTGTACACGCGTCAAGAACACTGGAGGCATGTCTTCTATCTATCACAACATGATCGATCTGGTTTTGGGTTTTTCAATCTCGCTGACAGCCAAGTGGCTTGGTGTATTTTTTTTTGCGCTTGAATCTAGTGCTACAGACAACAATTTTTCTGGCCCCGGCGAAGTCGATCAGTCTCAACCCATTAGGGGATGTTTTGTTGTGGATGCTGAATTTTCCAACCGTCGCACCAAAGATACTTTCCTTGCCCACCCTGGCAATAAAACCGCCAAGCACGATTTTCACATCGTGTAGGGGGCAGCGCTCATGTATGTTCTAAGCGCTCATAAAAGGCATCTTTGGCCAAATCGTCCTTCCCTTCCATCGGGGCATGGGCGCGAATCAACGATATGTTGCCCTTATAGAGTTAAATTATGGCACATTTCTGCCCTGATGCCTTGGTCTTCCGAGTATTTAATGGCTATTATTTAGTGAGTTTTTCGCTGGTAAATGTAGGCAAAGCTCAAGTGTGTACAGTGTGCATATTTCTGGACTTTCTAAAACATAAAGCTTATGTCAAACTCCTAGACAAATCAGAGTCACCAATGATTTATATCCATAGATTGTCTCCACCATCGCTGTTTCAAAATTTTCTTAACATTCTTTATATTCTTTATCAGACAGTATTTGTTGTTGTAAATAATGTAACTTTAAGTAGGCTATGGTGTTGAATTATTTAAAAATGTAATCAAGGAAAAAGCATTGCATACTAGTACGAAACTAACCAAAGCTACTACAATTCTAATTCACCAGACTTAAGCCCATCTCATGAATTTTACATCAAATGAATTTGACACATGTTTGTAACATTTTCAAACTCAGCACACTTAAGTTCACCACCAAGTTCAACGGACTTAAATTCCCCACCACGTTCACCACATTCAAATTCATTTGAAATCTCAATGCTTGTTACATTTTTAAACTCACCATACTTAAATTAACATCTAAATTAACAACATTCTAATTCACCGCGCTCTAACTCACCATACTTATGTCAAATGGATATTCTTAAACTCATCACAAACTTAATTTAAATACGGGGTTGTAGCCACGTTTCACTAAAATCTCAACGCAATAACTCACCTCACCAAAACACTTTCACTAAGTTACTCGAAATTACCACAACTCTCATAATTTGCATTGATATAAACTTACTGTTACGTTATGGTTATGCCATATATACATACAATACATGTTAATATTTATTAATTAATTGCCTTCGTGGTCAGCGTTAATTATATATATATTGATTGACCTTGATGAGACATTTCACTGGTAATTAAATTAGTGAGGAGAGCTATGCATAAAATATACATACACATATGTACATACATTTGTATGTACACGTTAGAGATGTATCGGTTTTTCGATTTTCCTACTGGGAGGTTGATTTTGTGCTTCTAATTCTTCTCCAAAAAATTTTAACTGCTGTGGCTTAGACTCGAAAACTCGTTGATCCAACCTCTGACGGGACTGCGTCTGATTCTCAGCTCCTCTTTCAATTTATGGTGTGAATTATTTTGAAATAAAGAGACATACATGATTTTTCTAAGCCACCTCCGAACGGCCGATGGTTTTTTATGAGGAGATTTTTTTTTTGGGTCAGAACGGATGGGTTTACATTCCTTGCCTTAGAAAAAAACTTTGTTTTACAGTTGTCGTAGTTGATCTGATCCAAACTCCAATTCAAGTGCCACCACAAACTTGAAATGAAACGAAAACAAACAAAAAAATCTATTAAAATCTGCTCCGTCACTAGTTTCGTCGCCCAGCCATTTTGATCAAATGCATTTTCGTTTACTCTCTAATATATCAAAAATATTATGTATGTACATATTTTCACATTTTCTTCATTTGCCTTCTTCTCCATTTGCAGATAATTACAGCGCGTGGCCTAAAAGTGCCCATTGTCATTGTCGGCAACAAAGTGGACATAAACGAAGCCGAACGACAGGTGGAGCACGAGGTGACCGAAATGATTGTGTGTGAAGATTGGAAATGTGGTTATATCGAATGCTCGGCGAAGGAGAATACTGGTATTGTGGAGATATTCAAAGAGTTGCTCGTACAAGCGAACATACGCTACAATCTCAGTCCGGCCGTGAGGCGACGCAGGCAATCGTTACCTTCATATAGTAGCGCAGCAGCGGGTATGACGAGAAATAGTAAGAGTCCATCACATAAATATACATTAAAACGTCACTCATGCACCATGACATGAAGGGCATAAACTGGCAAGACCAAGAAAGGAAGAGGGAGAGAGAGAGAGATAAGGGGTAAATGGCAACGCATACGGCTTGATGGATATGATGGACTAACGGATGTTATGGAGCCAAAGGTGATGCGATTTTATACAATCCTTGAGTAAATACAGACAAGGAGCTGCACTGATTTTTTTTTAGTTTTTGTTTTTGCCCAAAAACAGAAAAAAAAAACGAAAAAATGAAATGAAGCAAAAAGACATATAAGTACACACACATCCACGCACATTCTCACAGGCATAGTTTTGAAGCTACAGGCATTATTGTCAATACAACGTAAGGTCGTGGCATTTATAGACAGCCGGTAGGTGGCATGGACTGAAGGCGCGCTTCAGCGTGGGGTTGACGGTATTTTATGGCAGGTGCGAAGGTTATGGGCGTGTCGTCATCATATAGTGACAGTTTAATAATAAGGTGACAAAAGCCAAGGCGTTTGCTGGAACTATATACATACATATGTATGTATGTATGTAAGTGTAATAATGACATGACAATTGCTCCGACCGTTGGAAATGTGCATGTGTGTGTGTCACAGGTGCAATAAGGTCTGCAAGGTTGCTCTCAACGTCTTTAGTTTGTCTTTCGTATGTGACTTTTGAATCTTTTTATCGCTGAATATGACACCGGATGACATTGCTGTCAATGTCTATGTGATGTACAATGTCATCATCAGCAGAAGAAGCTAAAGACAGCCGCTTTGTAGATTGACGTTGTCAATGGTTATCGTGATTTTGTGGTTTATTAAAAGTTTTTTTTTGTTAGAATTTTTGATGTGGCTGTGTTGAGAGGAGCTGGTGAAGAGATAATAAACATACATACATACATTTCTATATACTTGTATACATATGCACATATATGCAGCCAGTACTCAATAATATGGAGTTAATAATTTCTAAGAAACACACTCGCAACACATTTAAGCATGCACACACACACATTCCCACACACAAGGTAGCTACCCATATAAATTACTTTGAAAATCACATAACAACAAAAAGCCAACGCCAAAATGCAAAAGAAAAGAAAAAATAAATTGAAAAAAGTTAATGAAAATATGCGAAAAAGGAAAGTGCGCAGACAAACGAAGTATTTTTCCAAGAAGTGATATTAATTTGTATGTAATTATTAAGTCAAGAAAATTTGTTATGTTGTGTATGTTTATGAAATATGAAACGAAGTGTGCACATACTGACATACTCATACACATGTATTTTTTTTTTTTTTTTTGCTAAAAAATCACTAAAGCAATTTGAGAGCTTTAAGTTCGGTTATATTTTATGCCCAAAAAAATATGGTAAGCATTTCTTGTTGAGGTTCCGTTAAAGTTTTTATCAATTTTAATTAATTTATTTTTAAGCTACAGTATATATACAAATTATCAACAAATTGTAAGTACGAAATTGAAATTGAGTTTCAAAATTGTTTCAAATATAACATATTCGTATTCATTAAAAGACTTTGTGCTGAGTTTTTGTAGCAACTGTAGACTAATAAAAAGTAGTGTTATACAAATACATACTTGCATACATTCGTAGGATATAAATATATACATATTAGTATTTTTAGATGTGTTAGCAGTTGGTTAGTTTTTGTATTGGATATTGGATACATGGATACATGTGAATATTGTAGCCATTAAAATATATAAATTCCATATTTATATATTTACAAAAATCTCTGTCATTTTAAAGGATGAAAATATTTTTTTCTTTAAGTAAACAAAATATGGATCACAAATTTTTATTTTAAGCTAAATATTGAAAATGTTGATCTCGCGTGCTTTTCTCTGATATTGCTTCGGTTTACACTCTCCTCATTGAAATGAAACTTTCAAATGATGGAGCACGTATAACTGGTAAATATTTGGAGGATTTAGAAATTTTCTCTTTTTTTTTATTTAAAAAATAATATTGAAATAGTAAGTAAATTAACAAAAATAATTTAATATAAACTAAAATAATATAAAAAATTGAGTAAAAAACGAATTATGAAAGGAACTAAAATAAAACCTAAAAATATTGAAAAAAATAACATAATGTAAGCAAATTAAAGTGAAATTAAAAATAATACTAAAAAAATAAATTATTTAAAATGGTACAACAAAAATTAAATGGATGTACAATAATATAAAAATTAATAAAATAAAAATATTTGAAAAAAGTTGAAACGAAATAAAAAAATAAATCAAAAAATAAAATAAAATCGAATAAAATAAAATCAAATAAAATAAAATAAAATAAAATTAGCTTAAAGTATATTAAATAAAATTAAATAAAATAATTAAAATAAAACAAAATAACATAAAATAAAATAAAATAAAACAAAATAAAATCAAATCAAATAAAATAAAATAAATAAAATAAAATAAAATAAAATAAAATAAAATAATTTTAAAAGTTAAATAAAATGAAATAAAATAAAATAGAATAAAATAAATTAAATTAAAATAAAATAAATTAAAAAAGTAAAATAAAATGAAATAAAATAACATAAAATAAATTAAAATAAAATAAAATAAATTAAAATAAAATAAAATAAAATAATTTTAAAAATTAAATAAAATGAAATAAAATAAACTAGAATAAAATAAATTAAATTAAAATAAAATAAATTAAAAAAAGTAAAATAAAATGAAATAAAATAACATAAAATAAATTAAAATAAAATAAAATAAATTAAAATAAAATAAAATAAAATAATTTTAAAAATTAAATAAAATGAAATAAAATAAACTAGAATAAAATAAATTAAATTAAAATAAAATAAATTAAAAAAAGTAAAATAAAATGAAATAAAATAACATAAAAAAAAATTAAAATAAAATAAAATGAAATAAAATAAAATAAAATAAAATAAAATAAAATAAAATAAAATTAATAAATAAAATATAATAACACAATATAAAATAAAATAAAATAAAATAAAATAAAATAAAAAAAAAATAAAATAAATAAAATAAAACAAAATAGAGTAAAATAAAATTAAATAAAATAACATAAAATAAAGTAAAATAAAATAAAATGATATAAAATAAAAAAAATAAAATAAACTAAAACAAAATAAAGAAAAGAAATTAATATAAATATGAAATTTAAGAAAGTTGAAAAATAAAATAAAATGTATTAAAAAATTAAAGGAAGCAAAAAAAAATATTAGTAATGTTAAATGAAAAATAAATTAACATAAAACAAAATTTAAAATAGAGCAAAATTGAATGAAATTAAATTAATTAGTACAAACAATATACAATAAAATGAAAACTTCAAAATAAAATAACAGAAAAAAAGAAAATAAAATAAAATAAAAATAAAAAATATGAAATAAAGTACAATAAAAATATGAAATAAAATAAAACAAAATTAAATAAAATAAAATTGAATGAAATTAAAATTAATAAGTATATAATTAAATAGTTATAATTTTTAAAAGGAATTTGGAGTAATGTAAAATTAAGCAAGAACAGACAAAATAAATTAAAATGAGATTGAATGAAATAAAAAGACTAAAAATAAAGGCAAGGCTATAATTTTAAATTAATCAGAATAAAAGAAATTAAAGTAATATAAGTTTCAAAAAAAAAAAACATAAACAAATAAATATAAAGTAAATAAAATATATAAATAAATTAATTAGAAAACTGAGTGAAATAAAATACATAAAATTAATTATTAATATTGTGGCTTCGATAAAATTAAAAAAATAGCATTTTTATTTCTTTACAAATAAAAACTTTTGAGGTTAGAAATAAGCAAGAGAAATTTGAAAACAAATCACATTGCAGAGCTTAAAGTATTTTTAGAAAAGCATTTTTAATACCAAAATTATTAAAAGATAAAAAAATATGTATAAATACAGAAGCTAAAATTGATCGCATTACAAATAATTAGAATTAAAAAAATTAAAGGGTGGTAAAATATACCATATACATAAATACATATATGTATGCATAATTAAACGAATTAAATAACAACTTATATCAATGTATTTGCATTTAAATATATTTGAAATAAACGCACAGTTGTGTGTTTACATATAGATGTTTGGTAAAAATATATTTTATTAAGTAATTAAATGAAATAAAGTAGGTTTTAGTTAATAAAATGAAATGAAAACAACAAATTCCATAAAAATGTACCTTGTATTTCTAAAAAAAACGTGGAGCAAAATGGAAGTGTAAAACAAAATTGCCGTAAAAGCAATTTTTGGCTTCCAAAGTGGTATAAAAATTGTAATGTTCGTTGCATAATTTTAGGCGGATAATATACTATATGAGACTTGGCAGCAAAGAGTTGCTAATATTTTGAAGCAGAAAATGATAAAAATATTATTTGCACTGTAGCAGAAAATCTATAATAATAATTATTATAGTTTCTATGTTGTAGATGAATAAGCAACTGTGTTTGTAAATTTTTTTAATGCCATAAAAACAAAGTTACAGTATCTATTTTTGCTTGAGTACTTAACGAATTATTACACCAAATAAATTTAATATACAGCTGAAGCTTTTATTCAAAAAAAAAAATCGAATATACATAAATGTCTTAAGCGATATTTTCGCACAAACTGAAAAGTTAATGTTAAATAATATTTATATATTTGTAAGCTACATTGATACAATTTCAACAAATTTAAACTGTATATTTCAAGAGCCTCAAAATTAAAAAAATTCAAAAATTAAATGTCAGGATATATGAAAAAATATACATACAAATGTCAAAATACATTTATTTGCAACAGAAAAGCTCTCAAAATATCTACTTACATACACACAAATTTCTAATAAAATTTCACCTAACAAAATCTTTGCCAAAAATTTCGCATAGCAACCGCAATGAAGTCTGTAAGAAGGCAAAAGTTTTGTGGTATTTGAGACTCTTTGCAGAATATGAAGAAGAAAAGTATGAAGATTTTGTTTTTTTGGCTATTCGATCGTTATTAACAAAGCATCATAATTGTTTTGTAAGAAATTTCTTAAAATTTCAAGAAATGTTGTTGATTGTTTGAATGAGCATTGAGAAAGAAAGTGAAATAAAAGTGAAGTGGTCTTTGTAGGGCATATTAAAATTAATATTAAGCAAAATATCAAATGAAAAAAGAGAAGAAAAAAATATTTGTACGAGCTTCATACAAGTATATATAAATAATTAAGTACTCAAATAAATTGAATAAATATTTGTATAAAAAGAGATTCATAAGAAAATGCTCAAAATATACTTTTATATAATGTTAATATATTATTTACGAAAAGTCAATGGCTTATACATACATGGATAGACTTAAAGTAAAGAAAAATAAAGAAAAAGAAAATAAAAATTAAAAGCTAAACAATAATTTTGAAATAAAAAGAATTTATTGTTTACGGATTTTTCATACTTAATTAACGAAAAACAAGCAAACCTTATTTGTAAGACATTAAAATATTTATAAAGCGTATTTAATGGTAATAAATGTGTACTAAAATAATATAAATAATGAAAAAAATTATTTTATTTTCAATATTTTTTTGGCATCACAAGTTAAAAAAAGTTATTATATGTATTGGATGAGTGCATAAGTTCGTGCCCGGTTCCGCTGGATGCCGTACGAATCGTTTGAGAGTGGCGCTCGTGAAAGAAATATATACATATTATATACCGTCCGAACTGTAAATCAAACATAAAATAACTTAATTATGATTTGAGTTGCTTAGTGAAAAGACGCATGGAAGATGAACAACGAAAAAGATCTTATGCGTCATATTATGTTATACGAATTCCGCAAAGGAAAAACAGTGGGCGCTGCAACTAAAGATATTCGCGAAGTTTATTTGGACCGTGCTCCAGCACTCCGCACAGTAAAGAAATGGTTCGCGAAACTTCGTTCTGGAGATTTTAACCTCGAAGATCAACCTCGCAGTGGACGGCCTTCTGAGCTTGATGACGATGTTCTAAGGACTTTAGTTGCGAATAACTCACGTATTTCGACGGAAGAGGTTGCCAGTGAATTGAACGTCAAACAAATCAACTGCGTTTCGTCGTTTAAAAAAGGTTGGGTACACTTTGAAGCTCGATACATGGGTGCCACATCAGTTGAGTGAAAAGAACAAAGTGGACCGTATGTCAACAGCAATTTCTTTGCTTCGACGGATCAAAAACGAACCTTTTTTGGATCGACTCGTGACTGGTGATGAAAAATGGGTCCTGTACAACAATGTTCAACGCAAAAGAACATGGAAACAGGCACACGAAGGGGCGGAACCGATGTCGAAAGGTGGATTGCATCCGATGAAGGTACTGCTGTGCATTTGGTGGGATATCCGAGGCGTGATCTATTTTGAGCTCTTGCCAGCTGGAGAAACGATCACTGCCAACAAGTATTGTCAGCAATTGGTCGAATTGAAGAAAGCAATGGATGAAAAACGTCCGATTTTGGCCAATCGCAAAGGAGTTCTTTTCCATCATGACAACGCCAGGCCACATGTTGCAAAACCGACCCTGGCCAAACTGAAGGAGATGAATTGGGAAATCATGCCGCATTCCCCATATTCACCCGACATTGCACCTTCTGATTATCATTTGTTTCGATCGCTGCAGAACAATTTGAATGGAAAAAAATTTAAAAACGTGGAAGACGTCAAAAACCACCTTGACACTTTTTCAACAAGAAACCGCGCGATTTCTATGAATCAGGCATCCGTAAATTGGTTGAACGTTGGGAGTGGATTGCCGAACATGATGGCGAATACATAATTTATTAATAAAAGCGCTTTCTTCAAAAAATTTCAATTTTAGTTTGCACTTGAAATCGGGCACGAACTTATGCACTCATCCAATATAATACCTTACGTAGGAGAAGTATTGGCTGTTTTCTATATGCTAAGCTACTGTTCACACAGGAATTCAATTAACTAATTGAGAACATTTCAATTACAATAGTAACCAATTTTCAACTTTCCAACTCGGTCATATCTCGTGGTAAGCCTTGATAAACCGCAAAAACCGAGTGGTTAGTAGTTGTACTGCCGTTGAGAAGGCTAGCGTTCAAGTTCTGGTCCGCCCAACTTCCAAAAATTATAGAAAATCAATTAAAATAAAAAATTAAGTTAATTTTTCTAGTTGTGCCTACAAAGCGTCAATTAAATGTATAAAATCCTTGAAAAGTAACTCAGCTGGAACGACGGTATTGAAAGCTGGGTCAGTAAAGCTCTCCAAATTCCAAAAAGAATGAGGGCAAGACGAAATATCTCCTGTCATCAAACAAACAGTCATCGCATTCGCGACTCGGTTCCTACGTCACTGTTGACAGTCATAACTTTGATGTCGTAAATAACTTCGCCTATCTCGGAACCAATATTATCACCAACAACAATATCAGCCTGGAAATCCAACGCAGAATCACTCTTGCCAACAGGTGCTACCTTGGCCATGTCGTCCGAACAGATGAAAGCACTCCAGCTTTGAAAATATTCCATGCAGTACCCGCTGGTGGAAGCAGAGGAAGAGAAAGACCTCCATTCCGTTGGAAGGATCAGGTGGAGAGTGACCTGGGTTCACTTGGCATTTCCAACTGGCGCCAGACAGCGAAAAGAAGAGAAGAATGGCGCTCCTATATTGATTCGGCTATAATCGCGTAAGTTGTGCCAACGCCGATAAAGAAGAAGAAGAATCACGGAAAGTGATAAGACAACTCGGGATATTGAGCAAAGGAAACCGCATGCCGAGTGAATGCTACCTACTTCTTCCCAAAAGACAGTGAAGTTATCGATATCTATATGTATAAATCTAAAAGAAGTGACGCTTTCTTGCGACCAGTCCAATAAGGAAACTCTTTCAAGCACTGACAATACTGAAGGTGCTAAATGGCTTACTCACCGCCGCCTTGCAGGCGTAGAGTGCGATCGTAGCTTTATTGCACCTATCTACGGTTTCCTGTGAGTTTGCTGTCCACGATTATGCCTAAGTAATTAACCTCAGTGGAAACAGCGATCTCGGTGCCTTTGAGTAAGGATGCCTTAAAATAGCAAATGGCTTGTACCTTCTAGCGGAGAGTAGCAGTTCGGTATTTGAAGGATTTACATCCAGACCGCACTCACTGCAGCAGCTACTTACTGTGTAAAGTGGATTTTAGATCATCTTTTGAGTGATTCGTGAGATATTTTTATGATTTTTTATTAGCTTTTACATACATATATTTTACATTAAATATTTTCAGTTGTTATAACAAAATATTAAATAAATAAAACTGAGGACACTTGTGTTTGTTTTAAAATATTAAAAAAAAATGCATAAAATTAAATTCTCTTCTTTTCCTCCTTCCGACCGCTCTCTTAACGCCTTCACGGCTCTCCAGCCAATCTCTGCAACAGCTCTGTCATTTGCACCAAACGCTCTTCGATCTGCTTCAAACGTCGCTCTGTATTCACTTCGTGCAGTTTACTCTTCTGGGTTATTGTCTTCTTCTCGATCACAGCCATTGCCAGTTTCACGGTACGACTATCCATTTCCGAGCATTTTCCCGTTATGCAGGTACAACAACAGGGCAGAAAAGAGACGGGCGCATCGAGTAGCTTCTTCTCATGTTCGCCGCCCTCTTCGGTTAATGGTAGAAATGTGGTCTTTGAGTTACGTACGCCGTTGTTGCGTGAAAATTCATTCTTCATTTCCACACTTCCACTACTGTTGGGTACACCAACCAATACTTGGTTGTTGTCATTTGGTAGGATAGCAATTTGACGGCCAACAACATAATTGGAATCGAGATTCATTAAACGACGACAAATCGTGCGGAATGGTTCGTGGGTAATGATGAAGCTGGCGCGGCCGGTGCGTCCGGTGAGGACCTGTTCGTAGCGTGTTAGAAGAATGGTGCGACATATCGAACCATTGAGTTCGGCTTGTGCTTTAATGGCCTGGGGAAGAGAGAAAGAGGGAAAAAAGAGTTAAAGTGAGTTAAACTGAGAGTGAAAAGAGTAAAAATATTATATTTGAAGGGTTAGGTTGACTTGCTAATTTTCCCTGGTTCGGAAGACATTGTTCAGAAATAATGGCCTTCAACTGGGCTGAGCAGTCAACGAATCGATTAACGAGTTTGTATTAATACCTATGATAAGCTTTGTATTCTACACCACGAAACATTCATATGCAATATGTTTTTAATTCCGTGTTTTGAAGGCCCCTCGACAGTCAGCCCTAATGCAGTAAGTTTATATAAATTTGAGGCTCCTTAGAGCCAATTCAGGAGTGGCGTGATCTTGTGAACCTTGCATCTTCGTAAATACTTGACAAACCTTTTTAATGGAATTTTCAATGAAAGTTTAAGATTTTCAGAAAGCTTCTAGGACTTTACATAGAATATAATAGTAAATTACATTGCCATCGAGGCCAGGTATGATTGTTGGTACTCGAAAATGTTTCGATATCAAGAGAAGAGAGTAAATCTAAAATTCAGGATTTTAAACTAACTTTTTCCCCAACGATTTAAGCTTTTAGATAAAAAAGAAAAAAACTAAGTTCTGAGCAACGAACTGTTTTGACGTGTTCGTTCCAGAGAAAGAGAGAGGGGATGCTAGCTGAGTTTGTTTTAGATAGTATCCAAAGAAGTGATTAGTGCAGAGGAGTTACATCGACTACAATATCTAGATCTTAGCTGTGCCAGTATTACTCGGGTCCCTCATGACAGCTCGGGCTCTTGCAAAGGTATTAAAAGCCTGTCATTATGCCGTCTTGTCCAGTGATTCGTTTCTTAAATTTAATTTGGGGTCCTTCAGGCCAAGTTTCTGTTTGCCTATACCCATATCAGATTTAGCAAGAACCGCTCAGTTATCCCATTAAATGATTGACTTTGAAAAAGGTCAGAACAGAAGATCACTCCGTTCGCTTTTCCTACTTAAGCCAGCAATCCTCTAATTTTGCCTTAACGATCCAACCCACTCACCTGTGTATCGCTTACAGCCAGACCATTAAGCAGATTGAAGAGTACGATTGACATGAAAACGACGAACATTAGGAAAATCAAATAACTGTACACGGTATCAAATTCAATATCGCCAGCATCGAATTCGCCCGTCAACATAACGATAGTTTTAATGACTGCCGTGAAGGGATTTGCAAACTTATTGAATTCACCACCATCGCTCGCAGCCGCATCCGTACCATTCGCTGCGCCTTCCGATGGCTTGCCGAAGAGAATGTAAAAGCATAAACTGAAAGTAATTACGAAGATCGAATAGAGAGCAAAGCTCTTGATGAAGCTCTTCGAGACAGCGCGTAACATAAGCATGTGTGTGGAGATGGAGAGTACCGGCAGTGAGCCGACCAACAAACAAAGCTCCATAGCGACGAGCAGTATTGTGAAGACAGCGACTACACGTTGAGTTTCACGATTGTAACTCGGTTCGGTGCAGGTCATTATGGAGAGCACGATGAGCAACACCTCCAGCCAATTGGTAATGGAGCGGAAATATTTGAGTGGCGCCAAAACGAATTGTATAACCTCACGCACAAGCAAATATATGATGCCGATCCAAGAGAAGAGACCGAAGAGTACAGTAACTGCCTCGTTTTCGCTCTCGCGGAATTTCAAAATCGTATGTATGATTATGCTTAAGGCGAAGAAAAAGTAGAGCAAAAAGTTTATATAGAAAATAACGGAGAGTCGATGCCATTTGAGAAATAAAAAGCTCGTGATGAGCGGATGTTGTAGCAGATGGCGGTGCTCTTTGGACTCGGCAATAAATTCGATTGGTGGCATCTCTTCGCGAAAGTTTTGCGCACGCACCTTCGTTGCGTGTGTCGAGGCTGGATGTGGTATGAGATTCTTGAAGTTAATCAATATTTCGAAGTCATTATCGCCAGGTTTAGAGCCGTTCGTAGTAATGCAACTGTCAAAGTGTTCTTCCAATAGCTCCGGATGCATGCCATCGAGTGGTAGATCAGCGAAAGCGCTGCGCATGCCAATGTAGGCGCCATGACGCAGCAGCTCTTGTATGACCATACGATTGCGATACTTTACCGCGTAGTGTAGTGGCGTTGAGCCACTTGGGTCAGATTCATTTATATCGATGCGTTCGGAGTTCAGCAACAAATAAAAACATTTCTCAAAATTCACGAAATCATACAGCGGTTCATCGTCCAAATGGCTAATAACGGTGATCAACAGCTGATCCTGTCGGCGCAACTTGAGATCATCGAACGACAGTAGAGATTTCAATGCACGCCAATTACCCCAAATTGCCGCTACAAGTACTGGCGTCTGCCCGTCTTTAACGCCATTAACGTTCACATCGTGACGCAACAACAAATCGAACCCATTGTGTGTGCCACGCTTAATGGTCTCTATAAAGAGCTGAAGCTTTTGCTCCTGCACTTCATTCGCATTGTTATCCTTTTCCGACGAACTCTGCGCGTACAGCGGAAATTGTTCGAGAAATTTCTCCTCATCGCCGTTACGCAATAGCGTGAGTAGCCTATCGAAGCTCACATCGGCCGCGTTCACTTCCGGTGGAGGCAACAGTATCTCGGGATAGTCACGACGCAATAATTCGCGAACTTCGCCATCCCGGAAACTGTCCACATCTAATTGTTGCTGTGTTGTGAAAAGTTGCACGAGTTCTCTCTTACTCTCCGCATCGATCTTACGATTCTTCAGCACATAATTGAGCGGTGTCATTTCTCGATCGTCGGGCTTGTTCGGCGAGGCACCGTAATGCAGCAACAGTTTCATACAAGCGTAGACATCGGCTTGATTTTCGGCTGTTAGATTTTTAGCCAGAGCATTGAGTGGTGTGAGCTTGGCATAGGGTCGGTCCACTTGTATATCTTTGCTGCGTAAGAGTAAGCTGAGAATTTGTGGATCTCGAGAGTCGGCGGCGAAATTTATGGCCGATTTCTTCCAGTGATGATTTATCTGTAAAAAGAAATAGAAAATTGAGTTAAAATATGGAGTATCGAGACATAATACTTTTAGAGTTGGTATAAGACAACTGTTTTCTTGAAGAATAATTTAGCTGCGGCTGAGTTGGTTGGTTGTTGGCGGATCTCGGCCGCAAAGCGCCAATTATATTGTATTTTATATTATTATACAATATATAAATAGCCATACTTACATGGTTGGGACTGCAGCCATGCTTCAAACATTCCTCCACAAACGCAGCACGACCACGTGTCTTCAAAGCCAACTCAAAAACGCTCATATGCTTGTCATCCGGTCGTGCAGGGTTTGCGCCTTTATCCAGTGCAATACGAAAATCGCTTATATTGTTGTTGGCGAATGCCGCACCCAATTCGCTCTACAAAAGGGGAAATAAGATAATGAGTAAGTAACTTTGAGCTCTTTATGAATCATTTTATGTAATCGATCAAATGTCTCCATTACCTGTGGGTCATCTAAACCGCAATTGGTTATACTAATCGCACTGTAAGGTTTATTGGACATTTTGTTTTGTTGCTATTTCCAGCTGCTGATTGTATGATTCTCTTTCACTCTGCTCTTAGCCACGAAATTTCAACTGTCAGCGGAATTGTTAGCAGTTAATCTGTAACGGTAAGCGGATTTGGTGATGTGTGAGAACATTTGACAGTTGACGGTTGTGATAAAGGTGTTTTGCTTGTCATTATTAAATTACTTTAAAAACAAAATAAATTATTGGTAAAAAATGTTAATTAGCTCAAAAACGAAAAATATTTGTTATATCAAAAAACTAATCCGCTTGAGATTGTTTCAACCAATTTTATTTTGTTTTATTTTTATAATTTAATATTTTTTATGTTCTTTTTAATTTATTTTATTTTTTTTTAATTAAAATTATTTTACTTGAATTTATTTCTTATATTGTTTTATTCTTATAATTTAATACTTTTCCATGTTCCTTTATTTTATTTTTTTTTATTTTAATTTTATTTAATTTTTTTTATATTTTATTTTAATGTACTTAATTTTCTTATTTAACTTTATATTTTTTTATTATTTTACTTTATTCAATTTTTTATATTTATTTATTTTTTTTTATTATTTAACTTTATTTTATTTTATTTTTTTTTTAAATTATTTTATTTTATTTTATTTTATCTATTTATCTCGTTATATTATACATTTTTTATTAATTTATTTTATTTAACTTTTTTTTTATTTTATTTCTTACTGTATTTTTTTTTGGTTTAATTTATTAAATTTTTTTATTATTTTTTTTTTATTTTATTTTCTTTTGTTTCCTTATTTAGTTTTATATTTTTTATTCTTTTATTTTATTGTATTTATTGTGTTTAATTTTACTAATTTTTTTTTATATTTTTTACTGTTTTATTTTATTTAAATTTTTTATTTATTATTTTAATTTAGTTTATATTATTTTATTTTATTTAAAATTATTTAATTTTCATATTTGATTTTTTACATTTCTTTTATTATTTTATTTAAATTAGCTACCTTATGGACTGATATCTCCTTTATCAAACGACGTACGGGAACAAATGGCAGCTGATCTAGCGCGGCGCTCTTTCCTAGGGTCAGACATTTGGTTCATCATCAGATGAAATATTAAACCTATGCCTCAGAACATATACTTCTACATATTGATATACAGAGAATTTCAGCTACGTTACGGTCAAGAAGAGTAAATAACTATCTAGGTGTAAGATTGGACCCTAGAGCTCCATGCTGTACTCAAATCCAAAAGCCTTTAAATTCAGATCTCAGCTTAGCTGGTGAGTCTCTCATCAGGTGTACTGACTGACGAGGCATAAACTAAACTGTTCGACAAAGTATAATTGTGATGAGCAATGAAGAGAACAATAACCCTACATCGATCTATCGGCAGCCGAAAACAAAATAAACTGAGTACTCAAAAAATTAGGGACAAAGTAAGCGGGCGAAAACCGCTTCAGTGGTTACAAAGTGTCAATTATATATACAATAATATAAGGTATTTTATTTTTTTTTTGTTTTATTTTTTGATTATATTTTATATTAATCTATTTCTTTTTATTTTAGTATATTTAATTTCAATCAATTTTTTTTCATTTTATTTTTTAATTTTGTTTTTATTTTATTTCAATTTATTGTATTTGTGTAATGTAAAATTTCATATGTAATAAAACTTGGTTTTAAATGATCAAGAAAAATAATTTGTAATTTAATTTTACATTAAACATTAATTCGTCTATGTCTGTGCATTTAATTGATATTTGCATATGTAAATATGTATAGATCTTGTCATTAAGTCTTTTCATAGCTATGCATGCAAGTACTTTAATTTGCATATTCCGTAATATATCTAAGTAAATATAAACTGTTTTAATATTTTGCTGAAACGGAAAGGGGTTTGTGGAATATAATCGCTCACCCTCTCAATTCTCTGTCGAATCAAAATTCTCCTCCCTCACATATGAGATTACTAAGATTATTTAACTAAATTAAGAAATCGGAGGGAAGAGTTGTTTAAGATTATTTATGAAAGTTGAATTTAAATTCGCTCAATTAAACAAATACTGTAGGAATTTCGCAATATGTATATATGTATGTAAATATTGGTATGTATCTTGATAAATGAGAACTTAATTAGGATGACCTACATTGTGCTCAAATTCTATCATATTTAATTTGCAAGCTTTGCAATTTAGTTCGTGCAAAGGAAATTTATACATACGAGTACGTATATACATACATACATACATATGAAGAGGTGAAGCGCAGAAGTTTATCAAAGCTATATAAATATATACGTATATGTACACGTATGTATATAAATGTTCAAATGGAGAATCTGAGTTACCCTTGCTTTCATTGCTTAGAAAATGCTGCAGATGAAGCATTATGAATATTTTCTTAAAGTCAGGGATATGTAGAGCTTATCCATATAAGCATACATGTGTATGATTACAAAATGATATGGAAATACTTAAAATTTGTATATACAACTTTTGGAGAAAATTCATTATAAACAAAAATTCCTTGAATAAGTATATATAAATAAACAAAAAATTTTAAGTAGAAGATTTAATAAACAAATACGAATTGGAGAACTTCAAGTGGAATCAAAGAGAAATTAATGCACACAAAATGAGTTGTAACTTCGTTGCCCTTAGTTATATGTATGTGTGTATGACAACTAAATTTAATTAAATTTATTATTTTATATCGTATTTAACTTTTAATTTGTTTTTTTTTTTAATATTTTATTGTTTCATTTCGTTACAATTCCGCTTATTCTTCTTAATTTTTTTATTTTATTTTACTTGAAAATATTTAACTTTTTTTAATTTTTTCCAAATTATCTTATTATTTTTTGTATTAAATTCATTTAATTTAATATAAATTAGTTTTATTCAATTTTATTTTCCTTATATTAATTTATTTTATTTTATATAATTTTATACCTTTTAATTTTACTTTCCTTTAGTTAAATTTTATTTTGCTTTATATAATTTATCATTATCATTATTTCTTTAATACAATCTATCATATATAAATTCTATAATGTTTATTTTTATCTTTAATTTATTTTATATTCTTTTCGTTTAAATTTATTGTGTTTTATTTAATTTATTTATTATTTCTTAATTTCGTTTTATTAATTTATTTTTATCTTATTTTATTTTGTTTGTTTAATTTTTTTTAATGTTATTTTAGTTTCGTTTCACTTTATTTTATTTTAGTTTATTTTATTTTATTTTATTTTTCATTTTTTTTATTTTATTTTTCATTTTATTTTATTTTATTTTATTTCATGTCATTTTATTTTAACTTAATATATTTTATTTTCTTTGGTTTTTTATTTTACTTTATTTTAGTTAAATTTTATGTTGGTTTACTTAATTTATTTATTATTTCTTAATTATAATTAATACATATTTTATTTGTTTTATTTTATTTTATCTTTTTATTTTATTTTATCTTTTTATTTTATTTTATTTTTTTATTTTATTTTATTTTTTTATTTTATTTTATCTTAATTCATTTTAGGTAATTTATATTATTTTATTTTATCTTAATTTATTTCATTTTATTTTAATTTATTTTATTCTATTTCATTTCATTTTATTTTCTTTTCTTTTAGTTAAATTTTATATTGTTTTTCTTTATTTATTTATTATATCTTAATTATAATTAATTTGTATTTTAATTGAGTTTTAGTTAACCTTACCTTATTTTTTATTTTATTATATTTTGCTTTGAGATTTTTCATATTTCTAGATATCTATATGTACGTTGAATGCTGCATCTCCCAAATTTAAAACACCCACTAACCAACAGGCAATTGAAACAAAATCAAAAACACAGACATATTTGTACACCAACAACTTTCGCTGCAGTGTGAAGTGGTCGAGTAAATAAATGATGCCAGCATTTCAAATGAATGAACACCAGTGATGATCGGATAAGCTATGAAAAAAATGTACACATATGTATGTGCATACATACTATATGAAATAAAGAAAACAGTAACTAAGTGTATAAGGCACCTCTGCATTCGAAACTTGTTGATTTTTGGAACATTTTGTTTAAAAATTGTTTTTTCCATTTTTTGAAAAAGAAAATTTAATTGCCAACCGACGTTTTGTATATACAGACAGACACTATACGGAAAGAACGAGTGGCTGCTAGACTCAATGTTTATGTGTATTGTATACAAATGGTATGTGTATACATGTGTATGTAGATGACAGAATGTGCGCGATTGCTTGTTACACATAACATTTATTGTTATACACAGTGGAATTGTGACTCGGGTCAAGCAGTACAAAAAAAAAAAACGAAATAAAAAAATAAATGCGTAAATCAAATGAAAAAACTATTTGACGGACAATAAGTGAGAAAATAAAGTGAGCCACAAAAGTACTGGGAAAGAAACTAAAAGTTCATGGAGATATACTTTTGTATGTATGTATGTAAGTGCGTAAATAAGTAATTTTTTTGATTGTTATTTTGACCCCATGTCAAACGCGTCTTTTGTCAAAGACATTATTCATTCGCTTATGAATGTATACACATGTATACGTATGGCATGTATGTTTTACGATAGAAATTGTAACGTTGTGAATTAAATAGATTTTTTTATAAATAATTTATGTATTTTCATTTCTTTTAATTCATTTTGATTTAAAATTTAATATTTTATTTTGGTTTATTTCTTAAATTTTTCGTTCTTTTATATAAATTTTTGTAATTTATTTCAATTTTGTTTATTTTTATCTTCTATTACTTTATTTTATTTTCTTTTTAACTATTTCGTTTAATTAATTTATTTTTTTAATTTGTTTCCATCTACTTTATTTAAAGTTTTACTTTATTTAATGATATTTTATTTAATTTATTTAATTTTATATTTATATGTTATTTAATTTTACCTTTTTTTAATATATTTTATATAAAATCAAGTTTTATTTTTAATTTTTTACATTACATTCCATTTTATTTTAGGTTATTTCCCTTTTTTATTATATTTAATTTTATTTTAATTAATTTAATTAAATTTAATTTAATTTTAATTTTAATTTATTTTATCTTATCTTATTTTTGTTTTTTATTTTATCAGTTTCAGTGTTGAATTAAATTTAGTTTCATGTATGTTAATTTAATTTAATTTTATTTAATTTTATTTTCTTTTCCTTTTAACTTTATTTGATTTAATTTTAGCTTATTTTTTTATTTTACTATTTTATTTTATTTTATTTGTATTTTATTTTATTTTATATTTTTATTTAATTTTTTTAATATCATATTTTGTTTTATTCTTTTATTTTATTTTGTTATATCTTATTCAAATTGATTTATTTTGCGTGTTTTGTTTTATATTAAATTATTTATTTGAATTTTAATGTATGTAACTTATTTTAATTTTTTTAACTTTTTTTTATTTTTTGCTATTATTTAATTTAATTTAATATGTATTAACTGAATTTATATTTATTTTACTTGTATTTATTTAATTTATTTTCGGCCTGAAAATCGCTTCAGCGGTTACAGAGCGCCAATTATATCGGTATATATATTTATATATTTAATTTTGTTTTATATTATTTTATTTAGTTTAATGGTCTTAAATTAATTTAGTTTAAATTTTTTATTTTTATATTTTAATTCTCTTTTATTTTATATAACATAATTTTTGCATTGTTTCTTTTAGTTTCGTTTTTAATTTAATTTGCTTTAAAATAAATCAATTTAATTTACTTAATTTATCAATTTTGTTAATTTTTATTGTATTTTATTTTTTTTTTTTGTTGTGTTTTGTTTCATATATGTTAATTTATTTCAGTTAAATATTAATTTGTGATTTATTTTAGTGAGCTTTATTTTTTTATTTTATATCATTTTAATTTAATTTAATTAAATTTAAATTAATTTAATTTAATTTATTTTATATCATTTTAATTCAATTTAAATAAATTTATATTAATTCAATTTAATTAATTTATTAATATATTTATTTTATATTATTTTGTATTATATATTTTAATTCACTTTATTTAATTTTGTTTTAAATTATTTAAATTAATTCAATGAATCTTTACTTTGTGTACTTAAATTAATTTAATTTTAAATAAATGTTATTCTAATATTGTTTTATTGTTTATTTCTTATTATTTCTTCATTTTTTTTGTTTTATTTTTCTATTTTATTTAATTTAACTTTATTTTTCTTTAATTAATTTATTTTTTTATATACATACGAGTATAACATTAAAAGTGTTTTCTAAGCTTTGTTTTGGCATTACTTTTAATCTGTTTGATGTATTATAGCAAAAACTTTACTAATGTGTTGAAGTATTTCAAATTTTTTAGAACGGTTAGCCAATGACTGCTGTTTAAGAGCTTAGTGTAATGTTATTAGCTTAGAATTGTTTAGGACTAAAAAAATAAAAGCCTGTTTGCCTTTACAGAAGTTTTTAATAATCTTATGTTCTCTTTTGTTAACCCTTAAAGCCTATTCATGCTTCATATAGGTATATCTTTGCATCAACAATACATATCTACAAGTAGCCAGATGTTTCATTTATTTTAGTAAGACTATTATTTTTGGTAAGGCTTTACTTCCCCTCACAACTTTCCGAGACAGCAATGTTTTGCGTTGTGAAAAAAACTAAAATTCTTCTCTTTTGTTTAAAAATGTGCTGGCGCATGTTTTTCGGTCACACTAATGAAAACATTTGTCATTTGACAGTTTGCTCATCAACTCAAAATTACTTTTTATTCCAGTATTGTTGTTGTTTTACGTACTTCAGCATACAATTTACTGGCTCTGAAGTAAGCTTCTTGTTCGCGGCATTTAAACTTTAAAGACTTACGTTTATACTTTAACCAGTGGCTTAGTCTGACTTCAGATACAAAAGAACAACTGAGCGCAGACGCGCACAAATAAAACAACAGTACTTGAGTCAGACTTTAAAAAGCATTTAAAAAGAATAATAATAGCCGAAAAATATTTTTCTCATCTTCAACAGCTTTGTTTCCTGTACACAGTTCTTTATTCTTTCTGTAGTTTTTAACCGTCAGCAAGATTAATTAAATGTCTTCAGTTGTAATTTTTTATCCGAATGATCACTTTCAATGCTTCTTGCGGCTTTTTTCACTTCATCTTCCGTTATATTAACATCATAACTTGATGGACTTATTAAAAACAGGTATTTATGTGGCCAAATGCTTGCATTTAGATTATAAATATTCTGAAAGCTAGTCCAGAAGAATCACAAGTCTTATCACGGGAACTCCCTTGACGAAATGAGCGGTTAATACTTATGGTACACTACATATAGGTACATCTGCGATAGCATTTATCTTAGCATGGAAAGAAGCTTCATTAACCCACCACGCCTGGACTTATTGACAAAGTTGCTCAGATAGCTAGTAACGCAAAGAACTGTTGTATATAAAAGATATATATATGTCGATAGCCAGACGGCAATTACTTCAGAAAATGGGAAGCAGCAGACAGGGCGGTCGTGGGTAAACGGCTGCGTAGATACAGGGTGCCATTCCACAAGGGCACTATGGGTAACGAAATAGCCAATGTGATTGTCAAAAGTGACACCCGTCTCGCAAGCAAACTGGTACAGGAAATGAGAATATTCGCTAAAGGTCTATAATGAAATTTCTGAAATTGTTGAGAAACACCAATTTCTTGCTTTCTACTGGCAAGCTGAATGTCCATTATTAGCAGCACTTACATGAAGTACAGGAGGAAGGTATGAGTTAGACGTTAGAACACTTCCTTTGTTTCTGTCCGGCCTCAGCTCGCGGTTCAAAGAACCAGAAGAGGCATCAAAATTGGATATTAGAAGCCATCTTGAATATCGCAAAAAGCTTTGACTACTTTAGATAACAATAAAACGGACCTTCATCTTGGACTACAAAGGACCAACGGGTCAGGCGCATCAGCCCGGCAATGTTACCTAAGGTAATCAAACCTACTATGGTCCAACTTGAGCCAAAAGTTTCTCACAACCACCGAGCTATTTAAGGTTCATTCTTAACTTAAATAATGACGTCAACCATTCCTTCATAATTTTGGAATAAGCCGAGGACCACAATAGTCGGTAGGCTACCTAAATAAATGTTGACCTGTCCCACAAAAGCATCTTCCGTAGCAGAGTGTCTATCGCTTCCTTGATAACAGCAGCCCCCATCTGAAAAACAAAGCAAATTTCTTCCACCATAGGAAAATTCAGAACACCACTATATAATGGCGACCTCACAGCAATATAAAGCTAGTTATGATTTTTTCTGTCTCAGCTTGATGTTTGTCTTCCAGACAGTTCTGTCAAGGATTGTATCCACATTTTTACTTCTCGGAAAAATGGAAGGCATATGGGGGTTAGGGAGGGGAAAATCGCATCTGGGTTTTATAGGACAAGACCAGTTCTGGCCAGCCAACTTGCTATCGCAAAGCTAAACTACATTTTAATTTTTCATTTTATTTTATTTAGTTTTATTTATTGTATAACTTTGTTTAGGTTTGTACAAATTTCTTTACTTTTATTACATACAATTTTTTTATTTTGAAAACTTATTTTATTTAACTACTGTATTTTATTTTAATTTATATATATTATTTTAATTTATATATATTATTTTAATTTATATATTATAAATATTTTATTTCATTTTTTATTTTTTATTTGTTTTATTTTATTTCAATTTGGTTTATTTTTATTTGTTCAACAAAACTTTCCAGATTCGCTTGTTTTATAGTAAAAGGCAATCAAATTTCTGCCTCGCCCACTAAACCGAATTCAATGCGTAATCAATTAATGAAAGGCTGAAATTAATGGACTATTGAAGGGGGAAAAAATTCTCATATAAATAATGCCCGACATGCGTGAGAATCTTCATTTAACTAACAGTTAGAAGGTCAGTTACCAACAATTTTGCTGAATCAAGTTATGGAGCAAAGATGAAACAAAAGAAAAAAATACATGAACAAGTTAATGCCAAAACGAATTAATTAAAAAGTGATTTCTGCCTGAGATCGCCAGTTGAAAGATAAATGATTTTCTCATGATTTTGAATGCGCAGCGGGTATCGGAACTTTAATTTAAGTTCCAGTTACTTTAATGCTAACAAATTATTAGTTCTTTGAATTTTGCTAATATGTGTATATAAGAGTAGAGATTAATGGGCGTGGCATTAGTAAGTACTTTTATGTTTTAAATAACTGATTTTTCTATAAATAATTTAATTTTTTATTTATTTAAAATTGATTGCATTTTGATTAAATTTTTGTTATTGATGGTTCATTGATTGCTTTTTTAACAGCTCCAAAAGTCGTCAGAAAGAACACTACAAAAGAGAAGCCGACAAAAATCGAGACTGGTATTAATTATTGTTTTGCATTTTATTTAACTACCGTTTTATTTTTACATATTTATATCCTAATTTATTTCTTTTCGTGTTATTTCTTCGAAATCAGCACATCTGCTCGCTAACACAATCACACATATATATTTACATATAATAAAAAAAAATTTTAGTTGCTGATCGATCAGCTCAACAATGCACAACAATTAGCAGCACATACATATCTATATTGTTTAAATTTATTCAGTACAAAAAAATTCGATATCATAAATTTTAAAATGGCATTTGCATAATATTTCTTTTTTTACCCTTTTGCATATCTTTGATTATTTAAATTTCGTCAATTTGTTTAGCTACAAAGTTGTTACTCAAAATATGTTGTTATTGTTGTTCTCCAATTTTTGTTTGGGGTGTGAACTCCTTTGTTTTTCGGCAACACGTACTACAAATTAAATGGCGGCATTTAAAGGCTCATAAATTTTTAAATTTATTTTCTATTTGTAAACTACAGATATGACCAGAGATCGAAATCGATTATTACTAAATTTTTATACCCACCATAAATTAAATAATATTAACCAAAATAACATAAAATAAAATGTAACAAAATAAAATAAAAAAAAAATTAAAAAAAGATTAACAATAAAATAATATAAAAAAATAAAAAAAATAACATAAAATAAAATAAACTAAATAAAAAATAAAAAAATAAAAAAAAAATAAAGTAAAATAAATCAAAATACAATAAAATAAAATAAAAAAAAATAAAATATAATAAAATAAAATAAGTAAAATAAAATAAAATAAAATTAAATAAAATAAAATAAAATAAAATAAAATAAAATAAAATAAGATAAAATAAAATAAAAGAAAATAAAGTTATATAAAATAAAATAAAATTAAATAAAATAAAGCAAAGTAAAAAAAAAATAAAATAAAATAAAATAAAATAAAATAACTTAAAATAAAATAAAATTATATAAAATAAAATAAAATTAAATAAAATAAAGCAAAGTAAAATAAAATAAAATAAAATAAAATAACTTAAAATAAAATAAAATAAAATAAAATAAGATAAAACAAAATAAAACAAAGTAAAATAAAATAAAATAAAATAAAATAATATAATATAAAATAAAATAAAATAACATAAAAAAATAAAAAAAAAATAAATAAAATAAAAACAAAAAAAAAATTGAATAAAATAAAATAAAATGAAATAAAAAATAAAATAAAAAAAAATTTGAATGAATGAAATAAAATAAAGAAAAATAAAAAAATATTATAATACAATATAAAATAAAGTAAAATAAACTTAAATCAAATTAAAATACAATAGAAAGAAATGAAATGATTGAAATAACAAAAAAATTATACGCAAAATTTAAATAAAAAATTAAAACAATACAAAATGTAATACAATAAAAAAAAATAATAAATAAAACATATACATATATTATAGTGAAATAAAATAAAGTAAAATGAAAAAATTATTATTTATATAAAGTTATTAAAATAAATAAAAAAATGAACTGAAGGAAAAGAGACGAAAATAAAATGGAATGAAAAAAGATAAAAAATTATGTTATATTAAATATTAAAAAATTAAAATTAAAATAAAACAAAAAAAAAAATAAAATAAATCGATGCAAAATAAATAAATGAAAAAACGAAATAATATATTTAAACTCATTTAACCGCTTGGTCAACAAACATTAGGTTCCTTACCATTTCGTGGGCTACGTTACTCTTTGGTTTTTTAAATATTTTTAGACGAACTATTGTTATCTGGGCATACAAAACGTAAACCCGTGTCCTCGGCGGCATAAACAATTACAGACAACCTACGGGCGTGAACTCATCAAAAAGTAGGAAAACATATAATAATTATCACAAAACGAGCGCACACTTGGCTTTAACAACTCAACAACACTCAGTAATGCCGATAATCTATGCTCAACACGACAGCAGCTCATTATCGAAGATTTTCAGAAATATGTATTTTCTGTTCTAACTTTTCTTTTTATTTATATTTTTTATTTTTTATTTTTTATTTTGTTGCTAATAATTTTTTGTCATTAGGCACAACACCTGGCGTCGGCAAACTTCGACCAAAATGATAGAGTTAATGTGAGTAGTAAATTGTTGGTAATGTAATTTTAAATTCATATTAAACGCTTTGTTAACGGCAGAAGCGCGCAGTCAGTAGCCAGATGCTGGGGCTCGAGGCTGTTCAGTCCATTAAGTTCAAGTGGAGCTGAACAAAAAACGCAATTAGCCATACAATTAACTGTATATTTCTAGGTAAACTTTTTTCTCCAATCTCCATTGAGTATTTTTCGATAGCCAACACAATACTCAAGCTTAACTGTGCGTGTGAGCAGAGTTGAGCATAAAACTGGCAATCAGAAAACGGAATGAATGAAATAATTGAATAAATTCTTATGTTTTCCACGCCACATGCCACTTACAGCGAAAACACATACTACATACTAACATATTTACACACTCAATGGGTGTAAATGTTGTTTCCTCTTTATTGCTAATGATTATTCTTCAAGAGATCTTTGTCTATTTCACGCCACATTTTTTTTGGGTCTTTGTGTAAGTTTATTGGTCAGTGGCAGTGAAGATTTAAAGATCTTTTTCTGCAGTTTCGTTTTTACCATCGTTTGGAGAGATATTATATTATTATTATTATATTATCACATGCACACACACAACTGTAAATTATTCCTTAATATCTTTATTTGTCTGCCCTCATATTTGTATGCATAAAATTCGAGTACATATGAACATTTATATTTATGTACATATACACACAATTATATTCATGAATCCGTTTCTCATTGTGCGCTTAACAAGTGAAGAAAAATATTTTGAACCGCAGCGTTGAAAATTAATTGGAGTAAATTAGTGTTTAATTGTAAGAATTCATATGCATCTGTATACCGCCAAATTAACGCATATAAATGTGCTTGTGCGTATATGAGGGTCATGAGTATGCCGCGAGCTTATTGCACTAGGTTATAGTGGGCGAAATCAGTTGCACTTAGAATGTAGTCATCCTGCCCTTAGCGGATCATAGATATTGTGGAATCATGTATTGTTATTAAAAAAAAGTCAAATTCAATACTATGTGTATTTAATTGAATTTAGTTCTATATAATAATTAATTTTCTATTTTATTTTCTTATTTTATATTATTTTCATAGTTTATTTTATTTAACTCCATATTATATTATATTTAATTTAATTTAATTTAAAAATATTATATTATACCATATTTTTTTTATTTTATTTAATGTTTTTTACTTAACTATATTATATTTAACTTAATTTAAATTAATATTGTATTATATCATATATTCTTTTATTTTATTTTCATTTTATTTTCATTTTATTTTCATGTTATTTTTATATTTTTTTTATTTTATTTTTTAAATTTTATTTTATATTAATTTATTTTTTATATTTTAATTAAGTTAAAATTATTTTAACTTATTTCAATTTATTTGTCCTAATTTATCCCGTTTCTCTGCTTTATTTTATTTTCTTTCTCATTAATTATTCATTTTTATTTTATTTTATGTTATTTTATTTTATTTTATTTTACTTCATTTAATTTATTATTATTATATTATTTCATTTTATTTTCTAGTTTATTTTATTTTATTTTAGTTTAGTTTATTTTCACTTATTTTAATTTATTTTTTAATTTATTTTATTTTATATTATGTTATTTTATTATACTTTATTTTATTTTATTTTATTTTTAAATTTATTTTATTTTATTTTACTTTATTTTGGTTTATTTTGTTTTAATTTATTTTATTATATTTTATTTTTGAGTTTATTTTATTTTATTTTAATTAAGTTTGAATTTTTTTAATTTATTTCTATGTTTTTATTTCAATTTATTCTGTTTTTCTGATTTTATTTTGTTTTATTTTTTTTTTTTTATTAATTATTAATTATTATTTTATTTTTTTAAATTTTATTTTATATTATTTTATTTTAAAAATTTATTTTTTATTTTGTTTTATTTTATTTTCATTTATTTGATTTCATTTGATTTATTTAAATAAGGTTTAAATTTTTTATCATATTTTTCTTAGAATTATACTAATTAATTCAATTTTTGTTTTTACTTAAATAAAGTTTATTAGTTTTTGATGTTGCTCGGCCAAGGACTTGAACCCAGGACCAGGAGATATGGTAGTACGCCCGCTAAATTGTTGCGGCCGCCTTTAGAAAAACTTTTTATTAATTCTGGTTTGAATTAAGGCAGCAACGTCTTGTTGAGTAATTGTACTCGTATATCTACAGCACACCCTAATTTCCAATGTTGTAATTGGATCATGAGAGCAGTAATTTGCCATTTGACTTGCTTGTGGAAGTGCAAAGAATAATAATAACAAAAGAGACAATGAAAAGTGACACTTGTTTTAAACGAGAACTTTGCAGATACAAACACAAGTATGATATAAATTTTATATAATATAGTTATGTACATATATTATAAGTACATATTTATAATACATATAAACGAATGTACATTTTCTATGTACAGATGTGCTCTCTCTCATTTCTAAATTGTGGTTTACGTCACTTCTGACTGACAGTCCACACAAGTTCATATGTACGCATATACACGTATAAGTATTCATACAGCCTGTCAACCTTTTGTTTATCACACCCCCAGTTCATGCGCTGATTCGTGGTTACTTTTATTTGAAATAAAACAACATTACCGAGTCATGAGAAATATTTTTTTTCGCTCCTATATGTCTCCCTTTTCCGCCGCGCCTCCCTTTGTTGCGCTTACAATAAAATTAGTAAACAATACAAAATAATTTGATGTCCATATCCGCTGTGTCATTTAAACCGTACTAACGAACTAATTACAGCAAAATGTTAACATAGATACATACACAATTATAGATTTTATATACTCTTAGCAATGTGAGTTTAAAGCTTTGGTCAGCAGTTCGTTGGCACGATTCGGTTAACTACTTTTTATATGTCCATTTATATAATGTATGTAGCGAAATACATACATACATATAAGTACATAAGTCTATGTCAATGAAGTAATGATTGAACGTGACATCCGCCACAAAGTGGAAGTAAATGGCTGGAGTTGCGTAGAGCAGACTTTTTTTTTAATATTTTTATGCTTCCAAACTTTATTCGCTGATAGCCTTAATTGGCAAGTACTTGCTGGTTGTCAACTAATTTGGTCAGTGTGTTTCGAGTTTCAATTAGCCGAGGAAGTTCTACAGCAAAAAAATAGACACAAGAATTATAAGCTGACTTCCACTCGAAAGGTTAAGCGCAGCATGTTGTTACCAATAAAATCTATTCGGTTGCAAAAACTGGGGAAATGTTAACAGAAGGGCCGGGTGGCTCCAGCCAGAAAAAAATAAAATAAAATAAAATAAAATAAAATAAAATAAAATAAAATGAAATTAAATTAAATTAAATTAAATTAAATAAAATAATATAATATAAAATAAAATAAAATAAAATGAAATAAAATAAACTAAAATAAAATAAAATAAAATAAAATAAAATAAAATAAAATAAAGTAAAGTAAAATAAAATAAAAAAAAAATAAAAAAAAAAATAAAAAAAAAATAAAATAAAATAAAACAAAACAAAATAAAATCAAATGAAATAATATAAAATAAAATAAAACAAAAAATAAAATAAGAAAAATTTTTTTAAAAAATGAAATAAAATAAAATAAAATGAATAAAATAAAATGAAATAAAATAAAATAAAATAAAATAAACTTAAATAAAATAAAATAAATTAAAATAAAATAAAACAAAATAAAATAAAACAAAATAAAATAAAACAAAATAAAATAAAATAATATTAAATAAAATAAAATAAAATTAAATAAACTAAAATAAAATAAAATTAAATAAAATAAAATTAAATTAAATAAAATAAAATAAAATAAAATAAAATAAAATAAAAAAAAATTAAATAAAATAAAAAAATAAAAGTATTTATATAACCCTTTTAGTATCTGTTTTGTGTGAAATTTTTTTATAGATTAATATTTTTATTAAAATAAATATAAACTGTTGGCTTAAAGTACAAAATTTGTCATATCATCAATCACAACCACTCATATATGTGAGTATTTATGTAAATTAATTTAAAACATTAAATTCGTGTAAGTAGTGTCATGTGTGCGTGTATTAACAGTTTGACATGTTTCGACAATTAAATAATTGGCCACCGATGAGCTGGTAGGCAGGTAGCAGCTGTCTTCCCATACACTTTGACAGCCAATATAATTAACTACTGCTTAAATATGCTCGTAGTAAAAAAAAATAGAGTTGAACAAGCGTTGTGTCACGTTAAAAGCGAAGGCGGCGTTATACGCTGGTACTTAATACATTTTTCGTTATTTCCTCGAGCTTACCTATGTCAACGCGCTGTCGATTATTTTTCAGATTTATGCGATTTTTCTTTAATTTTAACAATAAAACTCAATTAAGATTTGTTTCTTTCCTCAGTGATTACCATTGTTTCTCACTTATTTTGTTGCGGAATCATACGTTGTAGTAAAAGGAAAATTACGCAGTACGAAAGTTTGAGTAAAAATTTAGAGAAAATTAAATAGGAAAGCATATCAAATGATTACTCGTCCTGAATTATAAAGTGGCATAAGCCTACGTGAAGTGGGAGACTTCGCTTTGCTTTATTTCTCTAAGAGAGGGAAGATCGTATTTTGATTTTGCCCAAGATATTGCATCAAATGTTGTAAAAATTAAAGTGTTTAGGCAGCATAAGGCAAAACGATAGCCGAACTCACACTATGGGACCGCCCTCGCTCGAAGAGTTCCTTCCCAATTCCCAGAATATTTCTTGGGCTGTTCAATAAAAGCTTTAGATCTTTCCCATTATGGAACCAAGGTTAATGTCAGGTCAAAAGCATTACTCAGAAGATGATTTCGTTCGTCGTCGAAACAGTTGAAGAGGAAAGCGGGATGGTTTGCACAGAAAAGTAGAAGAGAAGTGTACTCGTACGTACCAAATAGATGAAGCGACTTATTGATAGCTTGAGGGTTATCCAAAGATGAGCGTAAATTAACATTTTCGACACGATCTTGAAAGTCATGAGAGACTTTGAGCAGTCATTTTGATTTCCACAAGATCTTTATGGGTAGTAATAAGAATACTTATGTAGGAACTTAATCTGGTGGCCAATGTCCAGAGTCAATAAACGTAAGATTAGACTCCTAAATATATTGTTTAAGGCTCTATTGAGCGTACCGAGAAGATTGAGAAGTTGAGTTCAATTTGATAGCACGATGAAAGAGAGCCAAAACTAGTAGAAGGTTGAGCTGTAGTAAACAATGCTCAAATTGTGTGATGGCATGGTAAATTGTAACATAATTAAGATTTGAACAGCGAAATAATTATTAATTGGCAATTAGAGGTCCGTATGAACAGACGTTGAAGATATTTATTACCTCCAACTGGAGAAGCTATATTTCTCCAAATGAAGAAAAATTTATTTAATCACTTCATGAAAGTAAATTCCACATATTCCGTTATTTATATCTAATTCCAATATATGCTTTGTAAATTGAGTACACGGGGCTTATCTTTATCCATATTGCAGACAAATTGTTTATGTTGTTTATATATTCATTACTTTATAGTGAAATCAGTTCACTTGAGTAAATATATACATATGTATGTATGCAAACGCATATATATATGTATATGTAATAATCCTAAAAAGCTTACACCAGAAGAACACGCAACGCGAGTACGAGTTGTTGCATGATAGTTTAGTTAAAAGTATCTTTTTGCAACTCGCCTGCGGCTAAAGCGTGGTTATGCCAGTGGAAATGATCTTGGTAAATACCTGTATATACATGTACATAAACAAAAGTACATACGAGTATATAAGTATGTGTGTGAACTCATTCGCGAGTAGATTTGCGGTTTTTGCACAATTCATATGCCACACATACATAATAGTATACACCCATACATATGTGCATATATAGGTATATACTACATTCATACAAATGCCGACAATAAACTTTATTTTGTGGCTTAGCAAAGCACTGAGGATAATACTGAATAAAAAAGATACATATGGCAACAGTGTAAAAAGAACAAGAGTGCATTGAGCAACCAGAATGACCACAAAACGTTTTAAATTTTTGTATTTTCATACTAAAGCATTCCAGCATAGTGAGTGATGTGGCGACTGCATGCTTAGCAACGCTCCAGCACACCTTTTGAAGCTATTCGTGAAGTGGAATGAATAAATGCCGCTTTGTTGGCAGACGAAAAGCAGCAGCATCCGCGCTATGGCATGCCCGGTGAGTAAGGTGAGCATAAATTTGAAATGCAATTATATATACAATATGTACATATATACATGAATGTATTTGTATAAACATATGTATATATTTGAATACGGAAAATGTAAACAAAACTGTAGAATTTACTTGTTTTTGTAGCAAAAAAAAAAACTTTAATATTTTTTAGTATGCACATAAAAATGCATATATCCAAATATATAAAAATACAAGTATATAAGCAATACTATGAATTTTTCATTTACTCATAAAAACTCATATATTCATACCTGATAAAACAACAAAAAAGGTATGGAAAATACATTGGACTGTTTATAAAATATCTTTTCACATTTACTTAATCATTTTTAATAATATAATATGATAACAAAATATTAAAGTAAATGTTTTAAGGTCCCTTAATTGGGAAGGTGCTGCTGCCCAGATGGTTGATGTCCACATAAAGTTAAAGGCTGACATCACTGCCGTCCAAGAATTGCGATGGACGGGACAAGGACGGAAGAAGGTGGGTCCTTGTGAAATTTACTACAGCGGCCATATAAAAGGAGCGCAAATTTGGTGTCGGATTCGTGGTGGGAGAGAGACTCCGTCGCCGAGTACTGGCATTCACTCCGGTGGATGAACGTCTAGCCACAATTCGCATTAAGACAAAATTTTTTAACACCACCCTAATTTGCGCCCACGCCCCGACGGAAGAGAAGGATGACTTGACCAAAGATGCCTTTTACGAGCGCCTCGAACACACTTATGAGCGCTGCCCCCGCCACGACGTCAAAATTGTGATTGGCGACTTCAACGCTAAGGTGGGCAAAGAAGGTATCTTTGGTACGGCTGTCGGAAAATTCAGTCTCCACGACGAAACATCTCCAAATGCGCTGAGGCTGATCGACTTCGCCGGGGCCCGAAATATGGTTGTCTGTAGCACTAGATTCCAGCACAAAAAAATTCACCAATCTACTTGGCTGTCTCCAGAACGGAAAACTTCCAACCAGATAGATCATGTTGTGATAGACGGTAGACATGTATCCAGTGTTTTAGATGTGCGTACGTTCCGAGGTCCCAACATTGACTCGGATCACTATCTTGTCGCAGCGAAGATACGCACGCGCCTCTGTGTATCGAAGAACGCCCATCAACAAACACAAGGAAGGTTCGACGTTGAAAAGCTGCAATCACAACAGACTGCCGAGCGGTTTTCTACTCGACTTGCACACCTGCTCTCTGAGAGCACTCATCAGCAACCCGGTATAAGGGAACTGTGGGACGGCATCGCAAACTCCCTGCGTACAGCTGCAAACGAAACCATTGGATTTCGGAAAGATCGCAAAAACAGCTGGTACGATGAGGACTGCCGTATCGCAGTGGAGAGAAAACAGACTGCCTACCTCGCAACCTTGCGATCGACCACAACACGTGCGGGGTGGGATAGATACCGAGAACTGAAGAGGGAAGCAAGGCGCGTCTGCAGACAAAAAAAGAAAGAGGCCGAGATGCGCGAGTATGAGGAGCTTGAGAAGCTGGCCGACAAGGGTAACGCTCGAAAATTCTATGAAAAGATACGGCGACTTACAGAAGGTTTCAAGACCGGAACAAACTCTTGTAGGACCCAGGGAGGTGAGCTAGTGACAGATGCCCAGAGTATACTCGATTTATGGAGGGAGCACTTCTCCAGCCTGCTGAATGGCAGTGAACAGGAAACACGCGGAGATGGTGAACCCGAAACTCCAATGGATGACGATGGAAAAGTTGTTCCATTACCCGACTATGAAGAAGTGCGAATAGCAATCGTCCGCTTTAAAAACAACAAAGCGGCAGGGGCCGATGGATTACCGGCCGAGCTATTCAAATGCGGCGGCGAAGAACTGATCAGGTGCATGCATCAGCTTCTTTGCAAAATATGGTCGGATGAAAGCATGCCCGATGATTGGAATTTAAGTGTGCTCTGCCCGATCCACAAAAAAGGCGATCCCACAGTCTGTGCCAATTACCGTGGAATAAGCCTTCTTAATATCGCATATAAGGTCCTATCAAGCGTATTGTGTGAAAGGCTAAAGCCCACCGTCAACAAACTGATTGGACCTTATCAGTGTGGCTTTAGACCAGGTAAGTCAACCATTGACCAGATATTCACCATGCGTCACCCGTGAAAAGAGAATCGACACCCACCACCTTTTCGTCGATTTTAAAGCCGCCTTCGACAGCACGAATAGGAGCTGCCTTTATGCCGCTATGTCTGAATTTGGAATCCCCGCAAAACTTATACGGCTAAGTAAACTGACGTAAAGCAACACTAAAAGCTCCGTCAGGATCGGGAAGGACCTCTCCGAGCCGTTCGATACCAAACGAGGTTTCAGACAGGGTGATTCCTTATCGTGTGACTTTTTTAATTTAATGCTGGAGAAAATAATACGAGCTGCAGAGCTAAATAGAGAAGGTACAATCTTCTACAAGAGTATACAGCTGCTGGCGTACGCCGATGACATCGACATTATTGGCCTTAACAACCGCGCCGTGAGTTCTGCTTTCTCCAGACTTGATAAAGAAGCGAAACGAATGGGTCTGGTAGTGAATGAGGGCAAGACGAAATATCTCCTGTCATCAAACAAACAGTCATCGCATTCGCGACTCGGCTCCCACGTCACTGTTGACAGTCATAACTTCGAGGTCGTTGATCATTTCGTCTATCTAGGAACCAGCATTAATACCAACAACAATGTCAGCCTTGAAATCCAACGCAGAATCACTCTTGCCAACAGGTGCTACTTTGGACTGAGTAGGCAATTGAAAAGTAAAGTCCTCTCTCGACGACCGAAAACCAAGCTCTACAAGTCGCTCATTATACCGGTCCTACTATATGGCGCAGAAGCGTGGACGTTATCAATATCTGATGAGTCGGCTCTAGGAGTCTTCGAGAGGAAAGTTCTGCGAACGATTTATGGTCCTTTGCGCATTGGCAACGTCGAATACCGCAGACGATGGAACGATGAGCTGTATGAGCTATACGACGATATTGACATAGTTCAGCGAATGAAGAGACAGCGGCTACGCTGGCTAGGCCATGTCGTCCGAATGGATGAAAACACTCCAGCTTTGAAAGTATTTGATGCAGTACCCGCTGGTGGAAGCAGAGGAAGAGGAAGACCTCCACTCCGTTGGAAAGATCAAGTGGAGAGTGACCTGGGTGCACTTTGCATTTCCAACTATCGCCAAACAGCGAAAAGAAGAGATGAATGGCGCGCTGTAATTGATTCGGCTATAATCGCGTAAGCGGTGCCAACGCCAATAAAGAAGAAGAAGAATAAAAAAATACTACCAAAAAAAAATAAATAAAATAAAAAAAATTGAAAAAATTGAAAAAATTAATTAATTAAACTTAAATTTAAAATAAAATAAATAACTTAAAATAAAATAAAATATAGTAAAATAAAAGAAAATTAAACAAGTAAAATAAAATAAAAGCAAAAAATTAAAATAAAATTAAAAAAAATAAAATAATGTAAAATGAAATTAAATTAAACAAAACATAATAAAATAAAATAAAATAAAGTTAAATTAAATGAAATAAAAAAAAAATTTAGTAATATGACATTAAAGAAAATAAAATAAAAATTAAAAATAAAAAATTAGATAACTTAAAAAAAAAATAAAAGAAAATAAGAGAAAATAAAATAAAAAAAGTAAAATAAAAAAAATAAATTGAAATAAAATAAAATGAATAAAATAAAATAGAATAAAATAAAATAAAATCAAATAAAATAAAAAACAAATAAAATTAAGTGAAAAAACATAAAAAATTACATAAAACAAAATAAAATAGATTAAAATAAAACACTTCTTAACTCACTATTGCCCACCTTGGTTCCGATCCCGTCTTGATCCGTTCGCTAGCTTCTTGCAGATTTATCAGAATTTACCCTGTCTGGCAACTTTTTAAGCCTCTCCCAGTCAAATATTTCATTATTAAGATATTGATAGGACAAGGCTCGTGTAATTCTCGACCATATAGTGGCGAATTTTTCAGCTACAGGTATGCAGTTTTCATCAAACGAGCATATCTTAGGATCGAGATATTCATTCAGGGTCGAAACAAAAGATATCGGAAAAGTGCATTGTAGAGCGCATTTATACCGATTATTTGACAATTTGTTTGTTGAGCTGAGGCATGAGTACGTGTATATCTCTCAGTAATCGATTGTTTGAGATTTCGTCGTGAGGCTGAATTTTGTGAAAAAGGTTTGTTTATTTGACCAACCATAAGTTGGTCCCAGTTCTTGACCAGCGTGAATGCCAGAACTACAGCTATCCGATTAGATGTCCAGACATTCAAAACCTCTCAGGTCTCAAACTTATTTCGATGTTTTTTTTTAACTCGATTTTATGAATCACTTTTTTTTAATTGAAACTGTTAACTCTTTGCTTGCCTTTTATGTACAAAAAAAATATAGATTTGCTATTAAAGGGAATTAAACTTTTTGTATGACCTTCTGTGCGGAGAATTCTCTTTATGAATTTTCAATTGGCGTTTAGTTTATTTACAAACACACTTACAGCTATACAAACATACAAAAACAAAAAAAAAGTGCAATAGAAGGTTAAAAAAGTGGAAATTCAAAATTAATAAATCTTCAGGTGAACAAACTGTGGCATTTAACCAATAAATCTGAGCTAAAACTCACTTCAGAAACTTATAAGCCAGGGACTTAATAAAAAAAAAAAAAAAAATCATTTCGCTTATTGTTAATGTGAAATGTATGAATATTTCGTTTGAATTTTCGGACAAATTTTATGTGCGGGACGTGACCCAAAAGCCAGTGAGCCACCAAGCTAACAAGTAAGCCAACAGCTGGCATACCCCGCCTGCCTCTCCTCTTCAACTGGCTCCCTCTGCAGTTTATCTGTTGGGTGTTTGAATTGTTAATATCAGTTTAGTGCGTAGGAAAGCAGTAAATCAAGGCGCCACAAAATCTTCTTTGACAGTAGTGTGGGAAATTTAAGACGAGACCGCCTCGGTGCCCAGCCAGCTGAGCAATTATAGGTAAAGTAGGTAGGTAAAGTGTTTGTCGCATTGTGTTGTGGCGTTGTGATTATTTGACCCAGTTTGAATGACACTTTTCCTAAATAAACGAGGTATACATACATACATATGTACATGTAACTATGTATTTATGCGTATTTAAATTAAAAATGTATGTATGTATGTACACGTATGTGCTACACCGCACATAAAATGACCACCGAGTAAGTCATAATTATTTTCATTTTTTTTTTTGCTTTTTATCTCTCCACCGTGTTAACCTCACCCACCTCTTGACTTTGTTAAACAATTCTTTTTTAATTTTTTTCTCATATTTTTTTTTTGTTCTTGTTGTTTCGTTAAAGTGTCGCTCGGTCAATTATTATTGTTTTTTTCTCTTTGCTTTGCACACAAACTTTTAATGAAAATTTAATATTTACATATTTGTACATTTTGTTCGACGGCATCTGTGCTTTAGCTTTGTACTCCCGCTAGCTGCTTACGTGCATACATACATACTCGTAGATATATATTTGTGTGTACTTTTTGTTGACTTTGTTTGTTTTTGGAATGCTCATCTTTTGCGTTGTTTGTATTTTAATTATACTTGTTTGGTCAAAGATTGCCTTATTTGTTGTTGTTGTTTTTTTTTTGCTATTGTAATTCAGAGAAGTTCACTGGATTTTATTCGGTAGCCTGGATATGTTGTTTCTATAAAAGTATATGTACAAGCTAAATATTTCTTTTATGCGGAGTGCATAAGTGCTTTGAAGAAGCTTCTTTTCGTTTAAATAATTAAAAATTCAAAATTAAATTAATATACAATGAGTGGCTATTTGATGCGGGCATATGGACAGTATGTACCCTGCAGGAATTTTTGTAAACTAGTCCAGAAAAATACTAGTATAATTCTGATCCATGGCAAACTAGTACACGGTGTGTCCCAAAAATAACCGAACTTTATATTTAAATCATACAACATACAGCGCCATCTATTGAAAATTTGCAACATTAAAAAGATACATTCATCCTCTTTCAAGCGCACCTAACTTCATGTAAGTCGGATGACAGATGTAAAAGTGACAGCCATTTCAATAAAACCAAAAGTGTGCTAATGGTTCCAAAATAAAATGGAACAAAGAGCAAATATAAAATTTTGTGTCAAACTTGAAAAAATATTTGCTGAGACATACGAATTAATGAAAAAAGTTTAATATTATTCATTATTTATTATTTATTATTATTTCTATTTATTATTATTTCTATAAATCACATAAAAAAATCTATGCATGCGCTGGTTGATCGTTCCAAACGTTGTGTTGAGTCAAATGGAACCTATTTTGAATAAATACTAACTTTCAAAGATAATATAATGTGTATTTTACTATTTTATATCCAAAAAGTTCGGTTATTTTTGGGACACACCGTGTAGATTGACAATTGCCAGCTCGTAGGACATCGTCGTAGTAAAAATACCAGTTGCACACATGAAAAGTGGATGGAAGATGAATGAGTTGGTGTAAACATGTTAACTAGTTGGATTCTAGTTAATAACTTACATTTTTCCCTGCAGGGTATGCAGATATGTGTGCATTTATGTGAGTCTTAAAGCAAAAAGTATTTAATACGATTTTTTCTCACTGGAATTGTTCAACCTAAAGTACACAATTAGTATTTTTTTGATTCAAAATTGCCTCTGAATTTAAGCAGAAATATTTCTTTAAAACTATACTTAAAGAATTGCACCATATACCATATGTATGTAAAGAAATTATTTTAGAACACAATGATTCAGAATGAAGAAAATCCTTTTTAAAGCCGCGAAATTTGGCTTAGATCAGATCTTCTCGACTTTCTTAGCTGATGAGAATTTCTTAAGGCACATTGTGGAGTATTTTTCACTTGGACTTGCACCTGCAACCATATAAAGTCCAGCTCACCCAACAATTGAGGCTAGCTAACCATCCACAACGTCATACGTACGTCGTTTGGGTGCTTGAACATCAAGCAGTGGACGGCGATTTTTCGAATCAAGTTTTCATTCTCTTCAACAAGCCGAAGACGCCTTCAAAGAAGAGATCTGCCAGCATTTTGAAAAGCAACATTTGACCTGTCAAACATTACCCATAATAAGCTAAATCCTTAATTCAATAGTTTTTCATTTTTACGTTTTAATTAAACAGTTACAATAATATAATTTCTTTGGTGTTATAAAAAAAAAAATATTTTAATTTTGGAATTTATTTATTTATTATTATTTTTTTTTAGTTTTTTTCCAATTTAGCTCTTATAGTGTTTTTTCACGCACTTGTGACTTTATAATCCCCAATATTGCTGTAAATTATTTGACTCCGCCCTCGATTACACACAAATAAAAATTTCACGTCGGTTTTTTATTACTCTTCTACACATGAAAATATTTATTGATGCACGTAAATTAATAAAAAATTTATATGGCGTAACCGCGGTAAATAAAGCAGGTGAATGCTGCTGCATCATTATACTTGTGAATATGTAAATGGGGACATACCAAAACAGTTAACAGCGCTCGATTACTTCAAGCGATTTGATTAAATGCATTATTAGTCATAAACTTATTTCGAATTTTATTTAAAAAAGGCAACTTTATTAGATTCATATTGAATGCGTCATACCTGTCTACGATCGTACACACACACACACATATGCAAATATATATATATTGTGTTAAACAAATTAACTGCGTAAGTACAATGGCTACCATTTTGTTTCTCAGCCAAATAAATACACAAAAGGAAAAGTAATATGTATGAGTATACAGCCATTTAGATATACAAATGTATGTACAATATTAAGATACATACATATTTATATATAGAGTGCGGTCTGTTTTCTCATCCAATCCATCAACCGGTATATATGTACATATGTACATACGTATGTACTGTAAGTATGTACATAAAGATATTACGTGCAAAAGCTTAACGCCACAGCCAACCAAATGTTATTATTGTTTATTTCGCATAAAAGCAAAATTGCTAACGAAATTCACAAATATTAAACAAATCAACGAAGCCATACATACACACATTAACTAACACTAACGGAGCGTTATTAAAAATAACCCAGCAGTATAAATTTGAGGGAGGGGATTTTAACGTTTCTTTTCTAAAAAATTTCAAATGTATTAAGATAACATTTAACTTTATGAAGAAGAAATAAATGGATAAATGAAAAAATTAGAAAAATAAAAAGGTTATCAAACCAATAGTTAAATAACAAATAAATAAATAATAAATAAATAAATAAATAATAAATAATTTATAATATATTATAAACAATAAATAATAAATAATAAATAAAAAATTATTAATAATAAATAACAAATAATAAATAATAAATAATAAATAATAAATAATAAATAATAAATATTAAATAATAAATATAAATAATAAATAATAAATAAGAAATAATAAATAATAAATAATAAATAATAACTAATAAATAATAAATAATAAATAATAAATAATAAATAATAAATAATAAATAATAAATAATAAATAATAAATAATAAATAATAAATAATAAATAATAAATAATAAATAATAAATAATAAATAATAAATAATAAATAATAAATAATAAATAATAAATAATAAATAATAAATAATAAATAATAAATAATAAATAATAAATAATAAATAATAAATAATAAATAATAAATAATAAATAATAAATAATAAATAATAAATAATATATAATAAATAATAAATAAAGAAATTAATAATTCAATGAAAATTTCTTTAATAAATAAATAATAAATTATTAAATAAAAAAGTAATTAAATAAATAAATAATAGCTTAAATGAATGAACTATTAAATAAATAGGCAAATAATAAATAAACAAAAAGTTAAACAACTAAACAAATAATAAATTAATCAGCAAAAAAAAATTATTAAATAAATAAAGTAATTAATTAATTAATTCATTAATAAAAATATATAAGTACAATAATAATAAAGTAAATAAATAAATAAATAAGTAAGTAAATTAACAAATTAATAACTTAATAAAAAAATTAATAATTAAATAAATGAATAAATAAATAAATAAGGAAATAATTAAATAAATCATAAATAAATTAACAAATTAATAAATAATATATAAATTATTAAACATTAAATAAATAAATATATAAATGCATAAATTAATTAATTAATTAATTAAATTAGTAAATAAACCATTAAACAAATAAATTAACTATTAAATAAATAAGTTATACAAATAAATAAATAAATAAATAATAAATAAATTAAATAATTAGTTAATTAATTAATTAATAAAAATATGTAAATAAATAATTAATAAAGTAAATTATTAAATAAACAAATAAGTAATTAAATGAAAAATGTAAAAATTAATAATTAAATAAAAAAATTAATATTAAATGAATAAGGAAATAATTAAAGAAATTATAAGTAAATAAGTAAATAAATAAATAACAAATAAATTATTAAACATTTAAATAAATATAACGAGGCTGCTCAAATATAAACGAGAATGTTCAATAAAACAAAAACGGTTAATTATTCTTCAATATTTATTTTATCCCCTTCAAAATAGTCACCATTAGAGGCGATACCTATAAATAAACAAATTAAATAATTAATTATTTTAATTAGTAAATAAACAATTAAACGAATAAATTAAGTATTAAATAAATAAGTTATACAATAAATAAAAAATAAATTAATTATTTAAATAAGTAAATAAATAATTAAATAAACAAAGTAATTAATTAATTTATTATATGAGTAATTAAATGAATAAAAAATTAAATAATTTATAAACAAATAAATAATTAAGTAAGTAAATAAAGTAAAAATTTAATATATAAATAATAATAAAAAAACAAATAATTAAATAAATATATAGTTAAAAAATTATATAAATAAATAATTAAGTAAATAAATAAATTCAATTAAAATAAATAATGAATAAATAAATAATAATCATTATATAATAAACCATAACCACTCTATAGGAAGGCGATTGAATTTTTGTTTTTAAATAAATTTTCTAAAATTTTCGATGTTGGTCAGTCTGGGACTTGAACCCTGGCCATCCAAATGTTAGTAGGCAATGCTAACCATTCGCCTACTGCAGCCGCCAGACTTTAGACCCCATTAAAATTGACATGTCTTCAAAGTTGGGTTCATATCTGTTGATTAATTCCTTAAATAGTCGATCTTGGTTGAAGTGGGGGGGTGAAAGGTAGAAAAGCTCTTTCTATGAGACGAAAGTGTAGTTGTTTTCCAATTGCGCCCATATTGGAATCATCTTCACACTAGACTATGGAAATTACAAACATAAAGTTTTATTGAATTCTGTCCAGCTGTTTCTTGGTTTCTGAGGTACACTTTTGGATGCAAAATTGAGTGGTGTCACGCCTACCCCTTCTTTAGTTGTGTAAGTGAAGAACAGACAGACGGACAGTCAGACGGACGGACACATAGATATAGCTGAATCTCTCTTATATTTTTATGTCGCTATGTTTTCATTTAGTTAGGCTATAAAGAGCATAATTTAAAGGGTAAGCAGTGTCTTTCTCCTATGACGTGAACTGTGGTTGATAATTTTTGAAATCTTTATAGGATCTTTGGCCTTTCTTTAGACTTCTGGAGATATTTTGCTTTCAAATGATCAGCGAGTCTATCGAAAATCCCTTATATTACTAAGTTGCTCTTAAATAAATTAACAACAGTGAATCTGGAAGGGTGCCAAGTATCAGAGTTATCTCTCTCTATTATTAAATAACCTCGTGGGCCAACTCAAAATCACATCAGATTTGAAAACAAACCATTTCAAATCAAAAAACTAGTAAAGAATTGTTTGAACTTTATTTATATTTAGACCTCTGATCCCACAAAGATTGGGTACTATATGTTTTATGAACTTTTATAGAAATTAAATGAAAAAATCAATCCAGCCCACATCAATTTTTAGAAACTTCTTATAAAAATTTTGTAGAAAAAGTAAGAGCATTTATTTCTGCCGAATGCAATTATCTGCATTTCTTATGAAAACCTCAAAAAAGAAACAAAATCCCCTTCGTTGGAAAGTATGACCACTTATTAAAATTACGGTAAAATAAAAGCTGTTGAGGACGTTGTTGTGCTTATGCTTGAATAATAAATACATGCACGTACATAAATACACAAGTATTTGCAATCAAAAATTTATTTTCACCATTTTGTTTACAAAGCGAAAAGCTTCAAGCCTTGAACATTTATTAACTTTACTTTACGTCAAACAAATTTATGTGGCAGACGTATTTACCTACACACATACATACGAGTACATATTTATATTTGTATTGTACTACTTGCTGAGACTGAATTGCCAATGCAAAAAAAAGGAGTGTGGAGATTATCGGAAATTTCGAAAATTCACGAAAAAGCTATTACTTTGATTGTTTACAAGCGCATACGCACAAACGCACAACCAAATATAATTTTTCGTCTATTTTATAATTTCGCTGGTGCTGATTTAGGTTTCCTTTTACTTTAACTTTTGTTTTTGTTTATTGAAAAAAGTAAAACCTATGAGTGTGAGTACACATAATGAAATTTCTTGAAATGTGTACAAGTATATAAACTTAAAAATTTCGACCACCAGCTGGCACTATAAAATTATAAAAAGGCACAATTCATAAAAAAATTAAACAATTATTAAAAGAAAAACAAACGAGATTAACATAAAAAATGAGCTAGAATAAATAAAACAAACAAAACAAATTAAAATAATTTAAAATAAACAAAAATATTAAATTAAATTAAATTAAATAAAAAAATAGAACGAAAAAAAATAAAATAAATTAAAAAATATAATAAAATAAAATAAAGTTAAATAAATAAATAAATAAAAAAAAATAAAATAAAAAAAATGAAATAAAATACTGCACCATAAAATTAAATAAAAATAGAAAAAAACAATAAAATAAATTATAATAAAATTAAATAAAATTGAAACAAAATAATATAAAATAAAAGAACTTAAAATAAGATACAAAAAATAAAATAAAATAAAGTTAAATAAATAAATAAATAAAAAAAAAATAAAATAAAAAAAATGAAATAAAATACTGCACCATAAAATTAAATAAAAATAATAAAAACAATAAAATAAATTATAATAAAAATAAATAAAATTGAAACAAAATAATATAAAATAAAAGAACTTAAAATAAGATACAAAAAATAAAATAAAATAAAATAAAATACAATAAAATAAAATAAAATAAAATAAAAAAAAGAAATAAATTACTGCACCATAAAATTAAATAAAAATAAGGAAATACAATAAAATAAATTATAATAAAATTAAATAAAATTAAAACAAAATAATATAAAATAAAAGAACATGAAATAAGATACAAAAAATAAAATAAAATAAAATAAAATACAATAAAATAAAATAAATAAAATGAAATAAAATAATATAAAATAAAATAAAATAAAATAAAATAAAATAAAATAAAATAAAATAAAATAAAATATAATAAAATAAAATAAAATAAAATAAAATAAAATAAAATAAAATAAAATAAAATAAAATAAAATAAAATAAAATAAAATAAAATAAAATAAAATAAAATAAAATAAAATAAAATAAAATAAAATAAAATACAATAAAATAAAATAAAACATAATAAGATGAAAGCATAAAATGGAGGTAAAAAAATAAAATAAAATAATATTAGATGAGATAACGGCAAACAAAATAAAATAAAATGTAAAATAAAATGAAGAAAAATAATATGAAAGAATAAAGTAAAAAAAACCAAGTAAAATAACTAAAAACAAATAACACCAAATAAAATTAAAAAAGTAAAATAAAATGAAATGAATTAAAATGAAATAAAAACAAAATAAAATTAAATGAAATAAAATAAAATAAAAACAAAATAAGATAAAAAAATTAAATAAAATACTGCACCATAAAATTTAATAAAAATAAGGAAATACAATCAAATTAATTAAAATAAAGTAAAATAATATAAAATAAAATGAAATAAGATTCCAAAAATATAATAAAATAAAATACCATAAAATATTATAAAATTAAAATACTAAAATATAATAAAAGTAAATAAAATTTAATAAAAAAACGTGTAAAAAAATAAATTTTAAGCAAAATAAAATAAAAGAAAATGAAATAAAATATGTGGTGCACATACGTGTATATAGGGTATTTAAATCTATTACTGTCTATCGTTGTTTGTTTCAGTATTTCTTTGCGGATGAATGCTTCTTAACTTGAAATTTGCTTAATAAGCTTTTTTTACAAGTGGCTAACAACGTACTAAACAACAATGAAAGCGCGGAAGTAGACAAAAAAAAAACAGTTTGAGTAAATGTATGAAAAAATGTTTCAGTATGGGTAAAAAATTTTTTTTTTTCCAAAAGCATTTGGAAGTTTTGTTTTGAGCCATAAGCTCAACTCCTGATAGGCTTTAAGGGATTTTCATTTGAAAATCAACGTGGTGAAAGTAAAAATAAAAGAAAATATTTTACTCAACTTATACCTATAGTGTTGAGCTCCATCCCTTTATACTTTTGGCTTATCTATTATTTCTTTCTTTAAATTATATATTTATAAAGGCATTATAAAATATTTAAAGTAAATACAGAGTTTCCTAAAATTCAGAAAGGAAATGTTGCATTTCCATTGCATTAAGGCATTTAAAATACATAAATATATTTAATATAATTTGCTGCTAATGAAGACAATATTTTTAACGAGACAATTAACCAAACCAAAAATTATTTTTAGACAATTATTGAAATTTTTATGTTGGGTTCAACTTCAAAAAACCCGAATATACCAGTGTGTAGGTTTGTACGCTTGTATGCAAGTACATACTGGTATGTAAATTAGTGTCTGCATATGTGTCCATAAATCCATATAAGTAAGCAAAAAAAAAAATGGTATGTATTAATGTACATTTCGAGGTAAATGGCGCGACAAGTTGTTGAGTTTCAAAACATTTGAATATATGAGAATAAATAAAAAAAATATGATATTCGCTCTTATATGCAGGTACGCGCGTTTTTTATTTATTTTTCAATCGTTGTCTTCCATACTACTGCGCCACTTTTGGTATATGCGCCCACGGGCAACTGTCATTCCATATGTGGTAAAGACATCATTTTTTTTTTGTTTGTTTTGCGCAGAACCGTAAAGTTTTTAGCTTTAGTATTGTGCAGGTTTTTAATTTTACACATTTTATGAAGGTATTAAAACACACAAATTGGAGTGTTATAAATATATGTATTTAGATATTTCTATGATATCATTCCTAAAAAGTGAATAATGCATTAAATTATTTGTTTTTTTTTTTTTGGTTTTTTTGGGCCAAAATAAAATTTTAATATCATTAAAATTACATTTATTCAGAATTTTTTAATTGAAAACCTAGTACGCTAGAACTCAACTTATTCAATATAAAACTATAAAAATTTATATAAAAAGCACAAGCACAGCTTATTTCAGAATAAAATTAAAAATTTTAGCATTGGGGACGAAAATATGCCAAACTTTTTGAACTTTATTGTTTTAAATATTTAGAGCTCACAAAAAATTTTCGTATCCCTCAATTTTATCGAAAGCAATGAATCACGTTTTTTTTTCAAATATATTTTATTTTTATTGTCGTCATCATCTTTAACCATGATTTTTACCCATCACGCGAACAGTTGGTCAAAATTTAAATTAATAATATGCAAGCGAAAAAGTGTTGGCACATTTTCGAAAAAAAAGAAAAATATTCATATTTACGCTTGCGCTTTATTTTGATTAATTATGCCTGCATGTCTGTATTTTATTTAAATATATTATTATTATTTTTATTTTTTTGCATTCTGTATTGATTAGCCTTGACTTGATGACGCTACAAAAAATTACTTCATCATAACTTTTGTTCAGATTTTGCTGTGTTGTTGTTGTTGTAATACCACTCTACATAAGCCATTATGATGTTTTTGCATTGCTTTCGCAAAACAGGTATTTGCAGTTTGTTGCACTTGCCGTTTAAGTAATATTAATATATACAACAAAAAATAAGCGACGTTTATATTGACTCAAGCAGTTGTTGCTGTACTGACAGTTTAGACAATTTCCAGTAATGAATCAGCATGATATGTAACTTACTATAAATATTTCTCATATATTCATATTGTATTTCAAAAGCAATACATTTCTAGATATAAAAAATTTGCAAATTCATTTATCGGTATAAACAAATCTTTTTTTGGGTTGAAAAAGTGTTAAATTTGTTAAAGATCAATCTGTTTCTATTATTTTATTTTATTTATTTTTTACTTTTTGTTTTTTAATTTAATTTAATATAATTTAATTTAATATTATTTTATTTTATTTAATTCTGTAAAAAAAATTTATTTTACAGAATTTTATTTAATTTCATTTTATTACATCTTCCTTTATTTTTTATTTAATTTTTTCTATCATTTTTATTTAGTCCATTTTTCTATTTTAGTTTACTATAGTATACTTTAATTATTTTTAATTTTTGTTTAATTTAATTTAATGTTATTCCATTTTATTTTAACTCATTTTATATTATTTTTATTAAAACTATAATTTTTTACTTAATTTTACTTTATTACTATTAGGTTAATTTTTAATATACTAAATTAAGTTTTCTTTTCCAGTTTTTATTTTTTTCATCTCATTTTTCACTATATTATATTTTATTATTATTTCTTATATCCAGTATTAATTTATTTAATTTTAAATCATATTATTATTATTATTTTTATTAATATATTTGTTTGTTGAATATCACTTTATTTATTTTTATTTTATTTTATAAATGAAACTATAATTTCTTACATAATTTTATTTTATTACTTTTAGTTTAATTTTTAGTATAATAAATTAAGTTTCGTTTTCATTTTTTCATTTCTTTTTCCACTATTTTATATTTTATTATTCTTTCTTATATCCAGTCCAGTCCAGTTATTTTCATTTTTATTAATTTATTTGTTTGTTGAATATCACTTTGTTTGTTTTTATTTTGTTTTATAACGGAATATTATTTTATATATTTATATGTTTCTAATTTTTCATATTATTTTTTTTTTTTTTTTTAATTCAATTTATCTTATTTTTTTATCTTATTTTATCTTTCTTCAATTTAATTTATTATTTTTTCTTTATTTTGTAACGTTTTATTTTCCTTTATTATTTTTTTACCGCGTTTTTTAATTAATATATTTTTGTTGTCATTCATTTCATTTAATTTTTTCCTTTATTTTTTATTTAATTTTTTTTCATTAAATTTTGTATACTTTTTTTATTTACTTTTACTTTAATTTAGTTTATATATATTAGTATATATATAGGTTATTTATTTTATTTTAGTTTTTTTATTTTAATTTATTTATATTTATTTCATATAACTTAATATGGATTAATTTAATTTAAATATAGTTTGTATGTATTTAAGTTATTATATGTTATTATATATAGTTTTGTTAAGTTTTACATTAAATGATTTAACTTTTTATATTAATTTTCTTTCAATTTAGCATGAATTATTTTATTTTATTTTTTATCTACGTACTTTTATAATGATGTTGTTTTTTTAGTTTTTGCTTACTAACATCTTTCTCTCTTGGTTTGATGATCTGTTGCTTTCTCTTATTCACGGCACTTCTCTTTTTAGTACACTGTATTTCGTATACTTAATTCCTTTATTGCAGTATCCAATTCAGCAAAAAATAATTGCACATTCAATTCAATTAAATTCAATTGCTTCTGACCCACTCCTTTTATTTTTACACAATGGTTTTTTTGTTTTTTTTTTTTCTTCAATTTTTACGCTTTTGCTTTTATAACTTCAAAAATTTTATCATTCGCGCGCTTTTTTCCAATACTTCAATTAAACTTTAGCTTCAATTACCTCTACAGATACATATGTACATATATGTATATATGTAGAACAATTTAGCGCTGCGTTTACTTCGTTTATCCGCTTCCACTAAAATTTTCCAACCACCGATCCTCAATGCACAAACTCAGAAAACGAACTGAATGCTTCGTTTCGCTTATGTCGATCGGCGTGGTTGGTTGGTTCAATTAGTGTTGGAAGTTATGACATCGTTTTCGTTGTGATATCGCTTTCGGTACGATTACATTTGAGGATTGATCTTAAAATATGTGGGATACCGAAATAAAAAATTTAAGAAATATTTAAATTTATTTTAATAAGTAAACTTATGCTTTATTGAAAATAATCAGCATTCCAAAAAAGAAAATAAGCTTCTTATTCCAAAACAATGTTTGACTCTCTTCTCCTACTATAAGTTTCCGCACGGTATTCCAAATAGTGAGAATTCAAAGTTAACATCACTGCTGCAATTGTGTGGGCTGCAGCAAGCCGGAATACAAACGAATACGCAAAGTCAAAACAAATCAACAAGTGATCATCGTTATTAAGCTCATCAGCATCACTCGCGCTCTTACTCACTTCTCTCCCAAACAAACAAATATACCTATACATATCGTGTGTACATGCTTAGGGTTTGTTTTTATTGAAAATTGTTGTGCGGACTTAAAAAATATTTATTTCTGGTCACTCTAATTGTGTTTGTTGCAAGATAATTGCTTGCCATCGTGTTTAAGTGATTTGCTTGTTTTTCTTGCTTGATTTAAACTTGTTTTATATTTGTTTAATTATTTATTGTTGCTATTAATCTCAACACTTTTCGCTTACTATCGACGTTTATAGTAGCGGTAACGATTTTAATTTAGAAATATATAAAATTTGGTTAAAAAATTTCTGTTAATTGTTAAAGCGAAAGTTTGGAAAAAAACTTAAACACTTCAAAAAGCTTTTAAAATTATATTTATTTTAATTATTATAAAAAATAAAATAATATTAACTATTAAAAAAATCGAAATAAAGTTATAAATTGAATTGATTATTATAAAATTTTCTTGAAATTAGATTTTTTTACATTTTTTTCTGCTATTTTTGTTTTAATGTTTTCATAAACATTTGCTTATATTTACACATATATTGAGTCTAAAACTCGATATTTGGTAATTTTCATGTTTTTGAGTTTTGAGATAATCATCAGGTAAAATTTTTGTAAAATGAAAACATCAGAGCATTAAATATTCAATTCTAATTATAACTAATTATTTTATTTTGTTCTCACCATTACTTTTTTATTTATTAATTTTTTCATTCACATTTATTATTTTTGTAGATATATCATATAGGTATATGTACTTATGTATGCACGCATATATATTTTTTCTAGTAATAACATATTAATTTTTAAATTTAGTCAATCAATAAATTTCACAGTTTGTACACTTTCGAGTACTTCCAATCACTGAACTTCATCAGATTTATTGAGTTAAACTTGACGCCTCCATGCAACAGCTGACTGACGCGGGTTTCCCATATCGACATGCCATATTTGGTTTAGCAGCGCTAAATGGTGAGTTCAAGCTCTCTATCTCCTCTATCTCACTCTCTCCACCATACACCCACATTAGCATTTGTTTACAATCGCTTCAACCGGCTTTTGCTGTTGTTTCAAAATGTTTAAATTTTACAGTTGTCTTCGAAAACCGCGATCGGCAAACAGCTAGAAATTTCACGTTGAATTTCAATTTAAACTCGCGATGATTCACGTGTGCTCAAGCCTCGAGGGCATGATTTCTACTACGATCTTTTACTCATCCGATTGCGATTGTGTGTGGGATAACCACAAAAGTAAATGATTGTTTCTTATGAATGAATTTGTAAACCACATACATCGATTGGTAAGACAAAGATGCTGTGACAAATGTTGGTATATGGGTACATGCGTATATATGTACATATGTATGTATGTGCTTAACTTTTAGACTTTTTGTCGAACGTTTTTACAAAACGTCCAAAGTGTCGTTGTGTCATGGGAACATAAATCTAAATAAAGAAGAATGAAATAAATAAATTTAATAATTTAATAATAAGTAAATAAAACAAATTAAAATAAAATCAAATATATAAAATAAAATAAATAAAATAACCTAAAACAAAATAAAAAAATAAAATAAAATAAAGTAAATTAAATTAGATTAAATTAAATTAATTAAATTAAGTTAAATTAAATTCAATAAAATTCAAGAAAATAAAAGAAATAAATAAAAGTAATTTAAAATCAAATAAAATAAAATAAAATAAAATAAAGTAGAACAAAATAAAATAAAATAAAATAAATTAAAAAAAAATTAAATAATATAAAATAAAATATAATAAAATAAGATAAAATAAAATAAAATAAAATTCAATAAGATAAATAAAATATTGGGAATAAAAATATAAAATAAAATAAAGATAGTAAAAATAAATAGAAAAAACGAAAATAAAATAAAAATAATATAAAATAAAATTAAATCAAATCAAATAAAGAAAATAAACTAAAATAAAATAAAATAAAATAGATAAAAATAAAATAAAAAATAAAACAAATAAAATAAAACTAATAAACTAAAATAAAGTAAAATATAATAAAATAAAATAAATTAAAAAAATTAAATAATATGAAATAAAATAAATATAATATAAAATTAAATTAAATCAGATCAAATAAAAAATAATAAACTAAAATAAAATTAAATCAAATCAAATAAAAAACAATAAACTAACATAAAGTAAAATAAAATAAAATAAAATAAGTTTAAAAAAATTAAATAATATAAAATAAAATAAAGATAATAAAAATAAATAAAAAAGCGAAAATAAAATAAAAATAATATAAAATAAAATTAAATCAAATCAAATAAGAAATAATAAACTAAAATAAAATAAAAAAAAATAAAATAAAATAAAATAAAATAAAATAAAATAAAATAATATAAAATAAAATAAAATAAAATAAAATAAAATAAAATAAAATAAAATAAAATAGATAAAAATAAAATAAAAAATAAAACATATAAAATAAAATAAACTGAAATTAAAAAAACTGAAATAAAATGAAATAAATTACAATCAAATAAAATTAAATTAAATCAAGGAAAAGAATAAAATAAAATCAAATAAAATAAAATAATGTTAAATAAATTAACAAAAATAAAATAAAATAATTAAATATACCAAAAAATAAAATAAAATAAGATAAAACAAAATAAAATAAAATTATATAAGATAAATAAAATATTGGAAATAAAAAAATAAATAAAAAAGCGAAAATAAAATAAAAATAATATAAAATAAAATTTTAGATCAAATCAAATAAAATAAAATAAAATAAAATAAATAAAATAAAACAAAATAAAATAAAATAAAAAAAAATAATAAAAAATAAAACAAATAAAATTAAATTAAATTAAAAAAACTTAAATAAAATGAAATAAATTAAAATAAAATTAAATTAAATTAAGGAAAAGAATAAAATAAAATAAAGTAAAATAAAATAAATTAAAAAAAAAATAAAATAAAATAAAACAAGATAAAATAAAATAAAATACAAAAATCAACTAAAATCAAAACAAAAATTAATTAAATTAAAATAAATAAAAATGAAATGAAAATAATAAAATACAATAAAGTGAAGTAAAAGAAAAATAATAAAATAAATAATAAAAATACAATAAAATAAAATACAATTATATTAATTAAAATGACATAAAATAAAAAGAAATAAAAGAAAATAAATAAACATAAAATAAACTAAAATTAAATAATATAAAATAAAAAAAGTAATAAAAATACAATAAAATAAAAAAATAGGAAAAAATTAAGTAAAATAAATTAAAAAAATAAAATTAAATTAAAATGAATTAAATAAAATGAAATAAAATAAAATAAAATAAAATAAAATAAAATAAAATAAAATAAAATAAAATAAAATAAAATAAAATAAAATAAAATAAAATAAAATAAAATAAAATAAAATAAAATAAAATAAAATAAAATAAAATAAAATAAAATAAAATAAAATAAATAAAATAAAAAAAATTAAAATAACTTATAGATAATAAAACAAATGAGTTTTTGCTATTGTATATCGTAATTCGTAGACCGTAATTTTTAGGACATAACCCAGAATTTAACGAACGTAATTTATGAACATAAAATATTTGAATTTGATCAGAGAATCAGACCAACTTAAATTCTGATTTTTGTAAATTTTGTCATCGCCGCGAAGAAGATGTTTGTTGATGACGGGTTGAAAGAGGGAAGGGCATGCGCATTATTAAGATTGTATGCGTTTTTCGTATACATATTAAAATGCTTGAATGTATGCGTTTTCACTTTGGCGTGACTTGAACATCACTTTCTGATTTTTAGCAAAATCTGACTTCGCTTGAGGAAATTGTTTGTTGATGAAGGGTAGAAGCGACGAGGGTTTGTATGCGGTAGTTGTTTTTGTTGCATTTATGCTTCTTCTTATATCAAATAGCTTTTTGAATAGAGAAGTGCTTTCAAATAACTTTATGCATACTTAAGGTATTACATATTTATAATATATATAAAATATTTAATTAATATTAAAGTAAAAATATATAAAAAATTTAATATAAAATAGCTATTTAATTTTCAATTTCATTTCATAGTATTTTCCAATTTATTTTATGACTTGGCTTAAATGTTATATTTATTTATAACTTTTATGAATTATTCAACCCAAAAATCAAGCATATTTTATCCACCGCCAAACACGCATACATATTGTACATATATGTTTGTATGTACATATTATGTCTTTATTTGTAAACATACATCATCACCATGACAACATACGTACATATGTACATAGGTATATGCCACCTAGTTGAACTTGCAAAAAATAAAAATTCGCATCGTCGAAAAATCGTATATATGCCGCAGGCAATACCTCTCCCCGCACGCAGCTCTTTCACAAGCCACAGCTCACAAAAATCAGAAGTTGAAGAAAATTCTGTATTCGCTGCGCATAAACATACTGTCGATAACGCGAACAAATGCATTACAATTCAAAAATGAATATTCCTTAAGTGTCCTTAAACCATACGATTTTAATAAAAATAACTCGAATTTAGATCACAAAGAGTTTGGTAATGTCAAATAATTTCAAAATGTAGTAAAATTTGGCAAAACTGCACCTTTAATTAATATAAACTAATAAGTCTACCTTATTGAAATCATGTACGCATTGTTCGCCGACACGCGTGCGCACTGTACAAATCAAGGAAGTCGAATGTTGACGAAGTGCGCGCGGGGTGAACATATTCTTTCGTATACTTAACTGAATAATAAGAAGAAAACTAACGTTCTATTTCGTTGTTTCGGTATAAGTACAGAATATGCCACATGTTTTCCATGAGGTGCTGTGGCACAGTTGGTATCGCGCAAGCGCTACATACATACGCTTTTGATACTTTTGCTTCTGACGCAAGTTCAAATTACTTTCGCAGGAGCCAATATCACTTATTCAAATAATAATTTTTTTATTTTTATTTATTATATTTAATATTTTAATTAATAACGTAATGAACATAAAAATAAAAAAAAATATAATTTATAAAATTAATTTTTTTATGTAGTGTTGTGCGTAGTGGTTAGTGCGTGTGTGGATTCAAATTCCTCTCGCTGAGATATATTATTTCATAATTTCTTTTATTATTTTTTATATTTATTTATTTTATATTTACTAATATTTTTTGCATATTCTAAATAAAAAATAATAAAAGTAAAAAAAATAAATAAAAGAACAAGCATTCTTGCTCTTATTTTTTTCTTCTCTGTAAGTAACATTTTTCTCTATGCTAAATTTTCAGTCAATAACATTTTTTCCCTATGTTAATTTTTCAAACTATTTATGTTAGCTGTTTTAACAGTGTGTTGAATTCCTATCCATTTTTTCTAGAGCTGTACGAAGTACAGTCCGAACAAAAAACAGAAAGCCATTTGCACCTTCTCATTATTATAGATTCTCTGATTCTCTGGAGAATCTATAATTATTAAAGATTCTCTGCTTGAGTACTTAACGAATCATTACACCAAATAAATTTATATACAGCTAAAGCTTTTATACAAAAAAAATTGAATATACATAAATGTCTTAAGCGATATTTGCGCACAAACTGAAAAGTTAATGTTAAATAATATTTATATATTTGTAAGCTACATTGATACAATTTAAACAAATTTAAACTGTATATTTCAAGAGCCTCGAAATTAAAAAAAAAGAACAAAAATTAAATGTCAGGATATATGAAAAAATATACATACAAATATCAAAATGCATTTATTTGCAACTTTTATATAATGTTAATATATTATTTACGAAAAGTCAATGGTTTATACATATATGGATAGACTTAAAGTAAAGAAAATAAAGAAAAAGAAGATTAAAATTAAAAACTAAACAATAATTTTGAAATAAAAAGAATTTATTGTTTACGGATTTTTCATACTTAATTAAGGAAAAACAAGCAACACTTATTTGTAAGACATTAAAATATTTATAGAGCGTATTTAATGGTAATAAATGTGTGCTAAAATAATATAAATAAAAAAAAGTATATATAATTTTCAAAATAAAATTTCGATGAATTTTCAGAACGACGTTATTCCGGGTTAATTTAAAATTTTCACCTCACAATAGAATAAAATTACTGATAATTTGTAGGCATCTTCTTCTTCTTTATTGGCGTTGGCACCGCTTACGCGATTATAGCCGAGGCAATTACAGCGCGCCATTCATCTCTTCTTTTCGCTGTTTGGCGATAGTTGGAAATGCAAAGTGCAACCAGGTCACTCTCCACTTGATCTTTCCAACGGAGTGGAGGTCTTCCTCTTCCTCTGCTTCCACCAGTGGGTACTGCAGCATATACTTTCAAAGCTGGAGTGCTTTCATCCATTCGGACGACATGGCATAGCCAGCGTAGCCGCTGTCTCTTCATTCGCTGAACTATGCCAATATCATCGTATAGCTCGTACAGCTCATCATTCCATCGTCTGCGATATTCGCCGTTGCCAACTCGTTGCCATAAATCGCTCGCAAAACTTTTCTCTCGATAACTCCTAGAGCCGACTCATGAGTTGTTGACAACGTCCTCGCTTCTGCGTCATATAGTAGGACCGGTATGATGAGCGACTTGTGGAGTTTGGTTTTTTTTCTGGATATAGAACTTTTCTTTTCAATTGCCTACTCAGTCCAAAGTAGCACCTGTTGGCAAGAGTGATTCTGCGCTGGATTTTAAGGCTGACATTATTATTGGTGTTGATGCTGGTTCCTATGTAGACGAAATTATCTACGACCTCGTTTCGCTTCATTATCAAGCCTGGAGAAAGCAGAACTCACGGCGCGGTTGTTGTACGCCAGCAGCTGTACACTCTTTTAGAAGATTGTACCTTCTCTATTTAGTTCTGCAGCTCGTATTATTTTCTCCAGCATTAAATTAAAAAAGTCACACGATAAGGAATCACCCTGTCTGAAACCTCGTTTGGGATCGAACGGCTCGGAGAGGTCCTTTCCGATCCTGACGGAACTTTAGTGTTGCTTAACGTCAGTTTACTTAGCCGTATAAGTTTTGCGGGGATTCCAAATTCAGACATAGCGACATAAAGGCAGCTCCTATTCGTGCTGTCGAAGGCGGCTTTAAAATCGACGAAAAGGTGGTGGGTGTCGATTCTCTCTTCAAGGGTCTTTTCTAAGATTTGGCGCATTTTGAATATCTGGTCAATGGTTGACTTACCAGGTCTAAAGCCACACTGTTAAGGTCCAAACAGTTTGTTGACGGTGGGCTTTAGTCTTTCACACAATACGCTTGATAAGACCTTATATGCGATATTAAGAAGGCTTATTCCACGATAATTGGCGCAGACTGTGGGATCGCATTTTTTGTGGATCGGGCAGAGCACACTTAAATTCCAATCGTCGGGCATGCTTTCATCCGACCATATTTTGCAAAGAAGCTGATTCATGCACCTGATCAGTTCTTCGCCGCCGTATTTGAATAGCTCGCCCGGTAATCCATCGGCCCCTGCCGCTTTGTTGTTTTTTAAGCGGACGATTGCTATTCGCCCTTCTTCATAGTCGGGTAACGGAACAACTTTTCCATCGTCATCAATTGGAGTTTCGGGTTCACCATCTCCGCGTGTTTCCTGTTCACTGCCATTCAGCAGGCTGGAGAAGTGCTCCCTCCATAAATCGAGTATACTCTGGGCATCTGTCACTAGCTCACCTCCCTGGGTCCTACAAGAGTTTGCTCCGGTCTTGAAACCTTCTGTAAGTCGCCGTATCTTTTCATAGAATTTTCGAGCGTTATCCTTGTCGGCCAGCTTCTCAAGCTCCTCGTACTCGCGCATCTCGGCCTCTTTCTTTTTTTGTCTGCAGACACGCCTTGCTTCCCTCTTCAGTTCTCGGTATCTATCCCACCTCGCGCGTGTTGTGGTCGATCGCAAGGTTGCCAGGTAAGCAGTCTGTTTTCTGTCCACTGCGACACGGCAGTCCTCATCGTACCAGCTGCTTTTGCAACCTTTCCGAAATCCAATGGTTTCGTTTGCAGCTGTACGCAGGGAGTTTGCAATGCCGTCCCACAGTTCCCTTATACCGGGTTGCTGATGAGTGCTTTCAGAGAGCAGGTGTGCAAGTCGAGTAGAAAACCGCTCGGCAGTGTTGTGATTGCAGCTTTTCAATGTCGAACCTTCCTTGTGTTTGTTGATGGGCGTTCTTCGATACACAGAGGCGCGTGCGTATCTTCGCGGCGACAAGATAATGATCCGAGTCAATGTTGGGACCTCGGAACGTACGCACATCTAAAACACTGGATACATGTCTACCGTCTATCACAACATGATCGATTTGGTTGGAAGTTTTCCGATCTGGAGACAGCCAAGTAGCTTGGTGAATTTTTTTGTGCTGGAATCTAGTGCTACAGACAACCATATTTCGGGCCCCGGCGAAGTCGATCAGCATCAGCCCATTTGGAGATGTTTCGTCGTGGAGACTGAATTTTCCGACAGTCGTGCCAAAGATACCTTCTTCGCCCACCCTAGCGTTGAAGTCGCCAGGCATCTTTGGTCAAGTCATCCTTCTCTTCCGTCGAGGCGTGGGCGCAAAGTAGGGTGGTGTTGAAAAATTTTGTCTTGATGCGAATTGTGGCTAGACGTTCATCCACCGGAGTGAATGCCAGTACTCGGCGACGGAGTCTCTCTCCCACCACGAATCCGACACCAAATTTGCGCTCCTTTATATGGCCGCTGTAGTAAATTTCACAAGGACCCACCTTCTTCCTTCCTTGTCCCGTCCATCGCAATTTTTGGACGGCAGTGACGTCAGCCTTTAACTTTATGAGGACATCAACCAGCTGGGCAGCGGCATCTTCCCAATTAAGGACCGGACATTCCAGGTGCATGCCCTAAAATCGTAATCCTTAAAACATTTGCGGGGGTCGTCATCAAAAGGGGGGTCTCTCATCCGAGGCTTAAATTGCTTTTTCATTGGGTTGTTTTTTCATGTGGTGGGTTCCAAATCCTACGCACAACCGCATGGGATTCGCCTTCTCACTTTGGCTCGCCTCCAAACGGATGTTCGTTGGCTACCCAGGGGATACGTGGTCTAAGACCGGGCGTCGTGAGCTGCTTGAACCATATGCACAAGAATCGTTTCTGGCCACTCCCATGTGAATGGCAGTCAAAAACTTTCCTCACTTGCGTGAACTTCTGCATATGGCCCCATCCCATCCCGTAGGCATCACGAGATAAAAAAACCGAAAAGTATTGGTTGTTTTCGACATGTTAAGCTACTGTTCACACAAGCATTCAATTAACTAATTGAGAACATTTCAATTACAATAGTAACCAATTGTTAACTTTCCAACTCGGTCATATCTCGTGGTAAGCCTTGATAAATCGCAAAAACCGAGTAGTTAGTAGTGTGTACTGCCTTTGAGAAGGCCAGCGTTCAAGTTCTGGTCCGCCCAACTTCCAAAAATTATAGAAAATTAATTGAAATAAAAAATTAACTTAATTTTTCTGGTTGTGCTTACAAAACGTCAAATAAATGTATAAAATCCTTGATAAGTAACTCAGTAGAAACGACGGTATTGAAAGTAGGGTCAGTAAACCTCTCCTAATTCCAAAAAGAGGCGTACTAAATTTATACAAGTATAGTAAGATTCTGACTAAAATAGCACAGACCACTAGTATAGTGGGCGACAGTAAAGAAGAAGTGACATATTAAATTTCTGACACAGGTGCAACGTACCTGTTTACATGGTATAGCAGACCCGATGAGGACTACTTCATCTAAGGCTCTGGAAGTTATCTTTAACGTAAGGGCAATTACCACGCAAGTCATGTACGAAGCAGCGTAAGCAACTAGCCGCTTAAATTTCTAATAGATCTGCTCCCCTAGCTGTGAAGGAAGTGGCAGCATACAGAAAATAATAACGGGAAGTAATAACAGAACTCGGGATATCGAGCAAAGGAAACCACATGCCGAGTGAATGCCACCAACTCATTGATAGATATTCTTTTAGATACTCTTTATTCTCTCCAACCTAATAGGACAGTATGGGAAATGGTAGCATTAAGAGTACATCCTACAAGTAACCAACGTTGAACTCTCCGGTTCGAAGCTACATTTGGAATCTGAACTGCGTAGATAGCATCCATTCTTTGATGCTTATTAAGAACGACGAGAGGGCTTCCTCCTCGTAATATGGTAACTCGCTCTAAGCAGAAGAAGGCTTCTGCTGGTATTGTAATACCGAAGAGTGCCACATAACTGAGATTGGTAAAGTGTAATCTTTCACTTGAGTGATCACACTAGCCTTTTCTCGCCTTAGGAGACTATCTCTGTGAACACACTAACTAAGACATCAATGTGTCATTTTGCCACTGATTTGCAGCAGAAGATAACGAGTATGCAAATATAACAACTAGAAGAGTTGAAGCATTGAAAACTTAATGGTACAGTAGATGGAGGAACTCTCTCGTGTAACCCTTCATTAAAGCTCTCATTTAAGCTACAGCCCTAATGCAATGTGGGCCGGACATTTCAAAGATAAATGGAATCTTGATGAAATTCTGGTCCACCTAACGCGCAGAGTGGTTGGGCTCTTTTTATAAAATATTAAAAGGGTAAGGTCCAGAAATTTTACCAGCATTTACTAAAAAAGCAATAAAGTGAAGCATAGGTGTAAAGCTTTCTTATTCCAACAGAGATAAACACATCAGCTTGGTTAGAAGACCGCAATACCAAGGAAATACATTTTCGTAGAAATTAACTAGAAAATGTTTCTCCTTTTTTGCTGGCTTAAGTCAACAGAACAGTCCGACATTTTTCTTCCTTTGCTTCCACCGGCGAATACTGCGTCAAAAACTTTCAAATCTGGAGTACTTTCATCCATTCGTACGATATGACCTGCCAGTGCATACGCTGTCTTTTAAATCCTTGAGCATCCTCTTCGCATGTCATCATCGTCCACGCCTATGGACCACATTAAACATATAAAGGACTTGCTGAATTTAGGTTTTGTTCTTTGAGAGTGAACTTTGTTGTTCAATTTTCTACTCAGTCCAAACGATGAATAATGTCGACTGAGAGGGTACCTTTGCATGCACCTTGTTAAATCTCTTTCATCATATTTAAAGAGCTCAGTCGGCAAACCATCGGCTCTCGCCGCTCTTGATGCAAGCAATAGCATCTTTTCAGCACCCAACTTTCTTTGTGTTAGAGAGGCGGGGCGCATCTTTGCTGCAACAGTACAGTGGCAGTTCTAGTCGGGGTTAAATCCTCGAAGCATACGCATGTTTAGAGTAAAGAGTAAAGAATTAGACGCACAAATGGAGTTTTCTTTTTATGAAATTCAGAATATTTATGACGCCTACCGATGCAAGCTTTGTCAGGCAATCGAAGAAGAAGCTTACGAGAAAATTATAATGGGCTTCACTGAGAGCTGGACAGTAATAGAGGTAACGAACAATTATTAGTCTCGTTTAGCTGCAGTGGTCAGGACGTCTTTTGCTTAGTTCTATAGCAACAGATTCATAGAAAACTCCACAATCAACGAATCTATGATCCAAAACTACTGCACTTTCCCGTTCGTTCCGCTCTGCGATTTTTGTTAAGAAAGTATTGGCGAAACAGAAGACAGAAGTGGTGTAGTCCACCTCTTCCGAGAGTGATATAGAGTTTAGTATTTGGGCGTGAACTAGACGGTTCCTCTAAGGTTGAATTGCATTTAAATCCTTGTGCTCGCATGTTGTTTCCCCTATAGATCTAGGTCTGCCGAGAGAAGATTAAGCCGAATTTTTAGGGCTTTCGTAAGTGTTGAGTGTGGCGCACCTGTCATGAGTATGTAGGCCGTCCGCTGAAATATTTACAACTTGCTCCTATAAGTAGCCTTGTCTAGTGCTGGCCACCAAACATTGACTCTGGAGTGCACAATATGTGGCCTTAGTATCCATGTCTTCCCACCGCTGTCTTGCAGGCGTAGAGTGTAGTCTTAGCTTTATTCCACCTTTCTACTGTGTTTCGGTTTCCTGTGAGTTTGTTGTCTACGATTATGCCTAAGTAATTAACGTCAGCGGAAATAGCGATCTCGGTGCCTTTGAATAAGGATGACTTAGTGGAGAGTAGCAGATCGGTATTTGAAGGATTTACATCCAGACCGCACTCACTGCAGCAGCTACTTACTGTGTAAAGTGGATTTTAGATCATCTTTTGAGTGATTCGTGAGACATTTTTATGATTTTTTATTAGCTTTTACATACATATATTTTACATAAAATATTTTCAGTTGTTATAACAAAATATTAAATGAATAAAACTGAGGACACTTGTGTTTGTTTTATACTATTAAAAAAAAAATGCACACCGCCCTCTTGACGCCTTCACGGCTCTCCAGCCAATCTCTGCAACAGCTCTGTCATTTGCTCCAAACGCTCTTCGATCTGCTTCGAACGCCGCTCCGTATTCACTTCGCGCAGTTTATTCTTCTGTGTCATTGTCTTCTTCTCGATCACAGCCATTGCCAGTTTCACGGTACGACTATCCATTTTCGAGCATTTTTCCGTTATGCAGGTACAACAACAGGACAGACAAGAGACGGGCGCATCGAGTAGCTTCTTCTTATGTTCGCCGCCATCTTCCACACTTCCACTACTGTTGGGTACACTAACCAATACTTTGTTACTGTCATTTGGTAGGATAGTAATTTGACGGCCAACAACATAATCGAGATTCATTAAACGAAGACAAATCTTGCGAATTGGTTCGTAGGCAATGATAAATCTGGCGAAGCTAAACCTTACAGTAAGGACCTGTTCGTAGCGTGTTAGAAGAATGGTACGACATATCGAACCGTTGAGTTCAGCTTGTGCTATAATGGCCTGGGGAAGAGAGAAAGAGAGAAAAAAATAGTTAAAGTGAGTTAAACTGAGAGTGAAAAGAGTACAAATATTATATTTAAAGGGTTAGATTGACTTGCTAATTTTCCCTGATTCGGAAGACATTGTTCAGAAATAATGGCCTTCAACTGGCTGAGCAGTCAAAGAATCGATTAACGAGTTTGTATTAATATGATAAGCTTTTCATTCTACACCCCGAATCACTTATATATATGTATATGCTTTTAATTCCGTGTTTTGAGGGCTCCTCGACAGTCAGTCCTAATGCAGTAAGTTTATATAAATTTGAGGCTCCTTAGAGCCAATTCAGGAGTGGCGTGATCAAATGTGAGATCTTGTGAACCTTGCATCTTCGTAAATACTTGACAAACCTTTTTAACGGAAATTTCAATGAAAGTTTAAGACTTTCAGAAAGCTTCTAGGACTTTACATGGAATATAATAGTAAATTACATTGCCATCAAGGCCAGGTAAGCTTGTGGGTACTCGAAAATGTTTCGATATCAAGAGAAGAGAGTAAATCTAAAATTCAGGATTTTAAACTAACTTTTTCCCCAACGATTTAAGCTTTTAGATAAAAAAGAAAAAACTAAGTTCTTAGCAACGAACTGAAGTGAATTAGTGCAGAGGAGTTACATCTACTGCACTCGGGTCTCTCGTGGTAGCTCGAGCTCTTGAAAAGGTATTAAAAGCCGTCAATATGCCGTCTTGCCCAGTGATTCGTTTCCTAAATGTTATTTGGAACCTTCAGGTCAAGTTTCTGTTTGCATATACTTATATCAGGTTTAGCAAGAACTGCTCAGTTATCCCAGTAAATGATTGACTTCAAAAGAGGTAAGAACAGAAGATCACTCCGTTCGTTTTTCTCTTTTATTTATTCTAGTTAAGCCAACAAACCCGCTAATTTTGCCTTAACGATGCAACCCACTCACCTGTGTATCGCTTACAGCCAGACCAGTGAGCAGATTGAAGAGTACGATTGACATGAAAATGACGAACATCAGGAAAATCAAGTAACTGCCCACGGTATCAAATTTAATAGCGCCAGCATCGAATTCGCCCGTCAACATAACGATAGTTTTAATGACCGCAGTGAAGGGATTTGCAAAGTTATTGAATTCACCACCCGATGGCTTGCCGAAGAGAATATAAAAGCATAAACTGAAAGTAATTACGAAGATCGAATAGAGAGCAAAGCTCTTGATGAAGCTCTTCAAGACAGCCCATAACATAAGCATGTGTGTGGAGATGGAGAGTACCGGCAGTGAGCCGACAAACAAACAAAACTCCATTGCGACGAGTAGTATTGTGAAGGCAGCGATTTGAGTTTCACGATTGTAACTCGGTTCGGTGCAGGTCAATATGGAGAGCACGATGAGAAACACCACCACCGGCCAGTTAGTAGGGGAGCGGAAATATTTGAGAGGCGCCAAACCGAATTGTACAAACTCACACACAAACAAATATATGATGCCGAACAAAGAGAAGGAACTGAAGAGTACAGTAACTGCCTCGTTTTCACTCTCGCGTAATTTCAAAATCATATGTATGATTATGCATAAGGCGAAGAAAAAGTAGAGGAAAAAGTATATATAGAAAATAACGGAGAGTCGATGCCATTTGAGAAATAAAAAGCTCGTGATGAGCGGATGTTGTAGCAGATGGCGGTGCTCTTTGGACTCGGCAATATATTCGATTGGTGGCATCTCTTCACGAAAGCTTTGCGCACTCCCCTTCGTTGCGTGTGTCGAGGCTGGATGTGGTATGAGATTCTTGAAGTTAATCAATATTTCGAAGTTCTTATCGTCAGGTTTGGAGCCGTGCGTAGTAATGCAACTGTCAAAGTGTTCTTCCAACAGCTCCGGATTCATGCCATCGAGTGGTAGATCACGGAAATCGCTGCGCATGCCAATGTAGGCGCCATGACGCAGCAACTCTTGTATGACCATACGATTGCGGTACTTTACCGCGTAGTGTAGTGGCGTTGAACCACTTGAGTCAGTTTCATTTATATCGATGCGTTCGGAGCTCAGCAACAAATAAAAACATTTCTCAAAATTCACGAAATCATACAGCGGTTCGTCGTCCAAATGGCTAATAACGGTGCTCAACAGCTGATCCTGTTGGCGCAACTCGAGATCATTGCGCGAGAGTAAAGATTTCAATGCACGCCAATTACCCCAAATTGCCGCTTCACGTATTGGCGTCTGTCCGTCTTTAACGCCATTAACGTTCACATCGGGATCAAACAGCAAATCGAACGCATTGTGTGTGCCACGCTTAATGGTCTCCATAAAGAGTTGAAGCTTTTGCTCCTGCACTTCATTCGCATTGTTGTCCCTTTCCGACGAACTCTGCGCGTACAGCGGAAATTGTTCGAGAAATTTATTCTCATTACCGTTACGCAATAGCGTGAGTAGCCTATCGAAGCTTACATTGGTCGCGTTCACTTCCGGTGAAGGCAACTGAATCTCGGGATAGTCACGACGCAATAATTCGCGAACTTCGCCATCCCGGAAACTGTCCACATCTAATTGTTGCTGTGTTGTGAAAAGTTGCACGAGTTCTCGCTTTTTCTCCGCATCGAGCTTACGATTCTTCAGCACATAATGGAGTGGTGTAATTTCTCGATCGTCGGGCATGTTCGGCGAGGCACCATAATACAGCAACAGTTTCATACAAGCGTAGACATCGGCTTGATTTTCGGCTGTTAGATTTTTAGCCAGCGCATTGAGTGGTGTGAGCTTGACATAGGGTCGGTCCACTTGTATATCTTTGCTGCGTAAGAGTAAGCAGAGAATTAGTGGATCTCGAGAGTCGGCGGCGAAATTTATGGCCGATTTCTTCCAGTGTTGATTTATCTGTAAAAAGAAAGAGAATATTGAGTTAAAATATGGAGTATCGACACATAACACTTCTAGAGTTGGTATAAGACAACTATTACTTGAAGAATAATTTAGCTGCGGCTGAGTTGGTTGGTTGTTGGCGGTTGTTCTAAAGGGAAGGTTACGAGCAGATGCTCTCAAGCCATTAAGTAGGCTTATTATGTCTCCTGCTCATCTGAACTTGTTAGCGAGCTCCTCACTCCATTGAGCCTTTGGTATCGCACACAAGACAACAACACCAGAGTCCACCAACATCCCAGTATTATAGAGGAGTTAATTTTACTAATTGCGGTCGCCCCTCGGAAGGGAATGCCAATTCCTCTGAGTATATTTTTGACATGAAAATCAAAACCTCCTCATAAAAGTCCATCAACCGTTCGGAGGCGGCTTAGTATAAACTGTAGGTCCCTCCATTTGTTGGAAAAACATCAAGATGCAAAACTACAAATATTCTTATAAAATATATAAATAGCCATACTTACATGGTTGGGACTGCAGCCATGCTTCAAACATTCCTTCACAAACGCAGCACGACCCTTTTCCTTCAAAGCCAACTCAAAAACGCTGATATGATTGGCATGCGGCTGTGTAGGGTCTGCGCCTTTATCCAGTGCAATTTGAAAATCGCTTATATTGTTGTTGTCGAATGCCGCGCCCAACTCGCTCTACAAAAGGGGAAATAAGATAATGAGTAAGTAACTTTGAGCTCTTTATGAATCATTTTATGTAATCGATCAAATGTCTCCATTACCTGTGTGGTTGCTCTAATCACGTAGGGTTTATTGACCGCGTAGTGTAGTGGCGTTGAGCCACTTGAGTCAGATTCATTTATATCGATGCGTTTGGAGTTCAGCAACAAATAAAAACATTTCTCAAAATTCACGAAATCATTCAGTTCATCGTCCAAATGGCTAATAACGGTGCTCAACAGCTGATCCTGTTGGCGCAACTCGAGATCATTGCGCGAGAGTAAAGATTCCAATGCACGCCAATTACCACAAATTGCCGCTACAAGTATAGGCGTCTGCCCGTCTTTAACGCCATTAACGTTCACATCGTGATCAAACAGCAAATCGAACGCTTTGTGTGTGCCACGCTTAATGGTCTCCATAAAGAGTTGAAGCTTTTGTTCCTGCACTTCATTCGCATTGTTGTCCCTTTCCGACGAACTCTGCGCGTACAGCGGAAATTGTTCGAGAAATTTCTTCTCATCACCGTTACGCAATAGCGTGAGTAGTGTACCGAAGCTCACATCGGCCTCGTTCACTTCCGGTGGAGGTGGACCATGCGTACTGGACATTTTGTTTTATTGCTATTTTCAGCCGCTGATTGTTTATTGTGCTCTTTCACTCTGCTCTTAGCCACGAAATTTCAACTGTCAGCGGAATTGTTAGCAGTTAATCTGTAACGGTAAGCGGATTTTGTGATGTGTGAGAACATTTGACAGTTGACGGTTGTGATAAAGGTGTTTTGCTTATCATTATTAAATTACTTTGAAAACAAAGCAAATTATTGGTAAAAAATGTTAATTAGCTCAAAAACCGAAAAATATTTGTTATATCAGAGAACTAATCCGCTTTAGATTGTTTCAACCAAGACGTATTCCTTAATGTATTTTATTTTGTGTTATTTTTATAATTTATTATTTTTTATGTTATTTGTAATTTATTTTATTTATTTTTTTTTTAATATTATTTTACTTGATTTTACTTCTTATTTTGTTTTATTTTATTTTAATTAATATTATTTTGATTTATTTTATCTCTTATTACATTTATTTTACATTATTTTGTTTCTTATATTGTTTAACTCTTATAATTTAATATTTACATTAATTTCACTTTACTTTATTTTATTTTATTTGAATTCATTTCATTTTAAATTATCTTAATTTATATTATTTTATTTTATTTTATTTTGTTTCATTTCGTTTTGTTTAAATTTATTTTTTTTTATTTTATTTTACTTTATTTTAGTTAATTATTATATTGTTTTACTTAATTTATTCATTATTTCTTAAATATAATTAATATATATTTTATTTTTTTAATTTTATTTAATTTATTAATTTTTTTATTTTATTTTATTTTATTTTACTTTAATTTATTTTATTTCATTTCATTTTACTTTCTCTTCGTTTAGTTAATTTTTATATTGTTTTTCTTTATTTATTTATTATATCTTAATTATAATTAATATATATTTTAATTGAGTTTTAGTTTACTTTACCTCATTTTTTTATTTTATTATATTTTGGTTTGAGATTTTTCATATATCTAGATATCTATGTGTACCAGAGAACTTATAATAATTAATTATTATACTTCTCTGATGTACGTTGAATGCTGTATCTCCCAAATTTAAAACACCCACTAACCAACAGGCAATTGAAACAAAATCGAAAACACAGACATATTTGTACACCAACAACTTTCGTTGCATGTGAAGCAGAGCAGAGAATCTATAATAATGAGAAGGGGCAAATTCATGGCACAAAAATAATTTTGTTAACAGAGGCAGACAAGTGATATTCTGCTAAAAACAGAGAAATCGTATGCAATTAATTTCTCTATGTTAATGTATATCTTTGCTTTGGACTTTTAACCAAACGAATTAATTACAAAATTGCCAAAAAGGTGTTTAAATCCCTCATTTTAATTTATTTTATTTGCTACATTGCTTAAAACATTCATAAAAAACTAAAATAAAAAATTTCAAAATACTTATAATATTAACAATTATTGCAAAGAAACATATGTATGCATGCAAATAAACAACATATATTAAAACAATTTAAAACTATTTAAAAATATCAAAAAAAAAATAAACAAACCACAATACCAGAGAATCTATAATAATATTATCTTAATATTATTATAGATTCTCTTAATATTATTATAGATTCTCTGGATAATACTACAATACTTAGCGCTCTTTGAAACCAGCATTTCCGTTAGTCACAAATGGTTTGCGCATTAGCTATGAAAGCTGTTTCCATCACAACAAAATGCTGCGATTGACTTTAGGGCAGTTTAACACCACAAATATTAATATTTAATTTATTTATTATAAGAAGGAATCCCTTATTTTTGCATTCCATTGAAGGCTTTTTACCATAGTCAACTTTATCTGATTTATGTAAAATATGAACCGTTTTACTCGACAACTTTTTATTATAATGACACCTCTCTCATAGAAACCCTTATCCATATTGACAAAAAATTCTGACAATAGATACATATTTCCAGGCTTCGTTTGAGATAAATTTTACATCAGTTAACTTAATAGCCATAGACAGGAATAGATCGTAAACACTTGGTGCAAGGTTTGGATTTAAGGTGGATACATAAGAGCCTCCCAACCTCTGGTGAGTCACTATCGATGAGTGTGGTCTGGCGTTGTCCTGATAAAACCTGGATATATAGCTCCCATTCAATATACTCGTAAGATAATGTCTTCAACTTTTTCAGGCCAATAAAGTTTCCTCTTCACTTTCTCTAAGTACATGGCAAAAGGCTACTGGTGCTTTTGTAATACCGATTTCTCAAACTATTCGTTTGAGGGATCAAACTAGTCTTATCTCATCAGTTAAGGAAACAACCTCTGTGAACACACAACATATTTCAAAATGTGGGAACTTCGTTTATCTTGGAACCAATATTATCACCAACAACAATGTCAGCCTGGAAATCCAACGCAGCATCACTCTTACCAACAGGTGCTACTTTGGACTGAGTAGGCAATTGAAAAGTAAAGTCCTCTCTCGGCGAACGAAAACCAAACTCTCAAGTTGCTCATCATACCCGTCCTACTATATGGCACAGAAGCGTGGACGATGTCAACAACTAATGAGTTGAGAGAAAAGTTCTGCGAACGATTTATGGTCCTTTGCGCATTGACAACGGCGAATACCGCAGACGATGGAACGATGACCTGTACGAGCTATACGTTGAAATTGGCATTGTTCAGCGAATGAAGAGACAGCGGCTACGCTGGCTAGGTCATGTCGTCCATGCAGTACCCGCTGGTGGAAGCAGAGGTAGAAAAAGACCTCCATTCCGTTGGAAGTATCAGGTGGAGAGTGACCTGGGTTCACTTGGTATTTCCAACTGACGCCAGGCAGCGAAAAGAAGGGAAGAATGGCGCTCTTATATTGATTTTGCTATAATTGCGTAAACGGTGCCAACACCAATAAAAAAGAAGAAGAAAGAGCATCCTACAACTTATACACGTACTAAGCTGCTTCTGAACGTTTGATGAATTTTGATTAGGAACCATTATTTCATGTCAAAAATACTATACTCGGAAGAGTTGACATTCCCTGCCGTGGGACGACTGCAGTTCGAAAATTTAACTTGATATTTTATTTAAATTAATTTGCTATAAGTTTTAGATGTTGGTCGAACTATGACTCAAATCATGGCTTTCCGATTGACAGTACGTAATGCTAATCACTTGGCTACCGCGGCCGCCGAGTCTAAAACTCGATCTGTGGTAAATTTAAAGTTTTTCAGTTTTGAGGGTTTTTTTTAGTAATCCAGTTTTTATCACATATGGTAGAAGACATTTTGTATTCAGAAGGAATAAAGCGAAAGCAAATTTAGGAGTTATTTTTGATTTTTTTTTATTAAATTAATATTTATTATTTATTGTCTTGGGTCTAAAATCATTCTTATTTTCTGCATAATGAAAACACCAGAGCATTAAATATTCAACGCGAATTATTTTAGCTGATTCTTACCTTTTATTTTAATTATTTATTATGTTTTAACTTGTTCATGTAATCCTTTGGTTCACAATTTTATTATTTATATATTATATATACTTATGTATGTACATATATGTATATATTTTTTCTAATAATATGAAAATAATATTCAAACTTTAGCCAGTTAATAAATTTCACAAATTGCACACTCTCGAGTGCTTCAAATTATTATTACTGTACTTCATCGTATTTATATAGCTGACTGACGCTGGCTTTCCATATCAATACAATCACACTGGTACTTGGGTCAGCCCAATTTCGTTTAGCAGCGCTAAATAGTAGGTTTAAGCTCCTTATCACTCTATCTCTTTCCCTCTCTCTGATATATACCCATATGTATACGAGTATATAGTATTTGCATCGTTTCAACCGATCAACAAATGTTCTTCAAAACCGCGTTCGGCAACAGCTAGAAACTTTCACATTGAATTTGAACTTAAATTCGCTTTGATTCACATCCAATCACCGTTCCTCGAGTGTATGATTTGTACTGCGATCTTTTCTTAATATGAAAGAGGGAGTTGGATATGTTAAATGTGCTAGAATGAGAATTGAAATCAAATCACAACCGAGGAAAGGCTCGTGAACTTCAAATTTTGCTCTGTATTTTTTTTAAAACGAGGGACAAAAATGTCCATGCGACTAGCAAGAGTAGGAAGCTTAATAAGTTTTAGACTTCTAGTATAGTGAGGAAGATTACATTGAGAAACTGAAAATCCTCAAAGTAAAAAGCAAATATAGTTTTTGAATGTATTCCAACCTATTACATTAGATTTGATACTTCCGGCTCAAATTTTTTGATGCGGCCGCAGTAGCCGAGTGGTTAGCATTGCGTACTGACATTTGGAAAGCTCAAAGGGTTCAAATCCCGGTGCCACCAACATCCAAAAGTTATGGAAAATTAATTTAAATAATAAATTAAATTAAATTTTCTAACTGCGGTCGCCCTTCAGCAGGGAAGGTCCACCCCTCCGAGTGTATTTCGGACATGAAATAAAGGTTCCTCATAACAAAACCATCAGCCGTTCGGAGGCGGCTTAGTATAAACTTAGTATAAACAGCCGAAAAATCGCTTCAGCGGTTACAAAGCGCCAATTATTTATATATTCCATAAAAGACCTGACTAAAGTTGTACAAAAAAGCTTTCGTAACGTAAGGGTATTTGATTTAAATCCCTTTGACCACCGTTTCACAAACAAATTGTTCCAAAGCAAGTTTTAAAATGGTTCTATTCACAAAATAAAACAATCATGATCAGACACATTCCATAACATACTTGAATCCTACTTATTTACCAGGCGATTAACACTAAGAGTAAATTATTACATAACAGAAAAGCATTCAAGCACGACAAGTGTTCTGCAGGGTAGTGTTCGTGGACCAATATTGTACCTACTGTTCCCCGCAGACATTCCCACAAGTAACAAAGTAATTATATGAACTTTTGGGGATGATACTGCTTTATAAGTCAGCACAAATGCTCCATTATAGTCACAAAAGTGTTACAGCAGGGCCTAAAACTAATTGAAGAATGGCTAGCAAAGTGGCGCATCAAATTTAATGAAAATAACCCCTTTTAGATTGAAGCCGAAAACGTGCCCTATTACCATACCTAGCTCGACAATGTGCCTATCCCACGAGCTAATGTAATCACACATCTCAGCGTTCACTTGGATATACTCGTACAGTTAGCTAGGAGACCACACAGTTCCGCCAAAAAGATGTTGCTGAAGCTTAAATTTTCCAGTTTGCATTGGCTTTTAAGTAAGAAGTCTGGACTCAAACTTGAAAACAAAGTTCTTCTTTATAATGCGACAATAAAAGCGATATGGATGTCTGGAATCGAATTATAGGACACAGCTTTACCGGCAAATCTAGATAACATAACAATAATGGGAGTTCCATGGGGCATGCGTAAGGAAACATTCATAGAGATCTAAATGCCAAACACGCCTGAAGTGGAGGGATTTACTACCTTTGTAAAGAGCAACACTAAGCAAGGAGCCAACTCCAGCTGTTGGACTGTCATATTTAATTTTAATTTAGATTTTAAGATTTGATTACTTCTTGTGAGGCTTTCAATTTCGAAGCAAGTTCAATAAATAAATGTAAATGTTTTTAAAAAATGTGATCCATTTCGAGGTTCCCTACTCTTTTGAAGAAAAAACACAGAAAATTCAAATTTAGTTTAATGTTTTTTATCATTCGAAAGAACATTATTTAGCATTTATTTTTTAAAGATTATCTCTTCCAAATATTGGCCGCGAGATTGCCCACATAGACTTTGGACTTCACATATCCCCACAGGAAAAATTCTAACGGTATAATATCACACGATCTTGGTGACCAATCGACTGGCCCAAAACGTGAAATTATCTGCTCATTGAAGTGTTCTCTCAATAAATCCATTGATGTGTGTGGGAAGTGACGCCGATCATGTTGAAAGCGAATGTCGCCGAGATTATCAGCTTCAATTTCAGGCATCAAATAGTCGGTTATCATGGCGTGACCCATATTTCCACCGGCCCACAAACCATGTCAAACCATTGCTTTCTCTGAATAAAATGTTAGCTCTTAAATCTCTTCAGATTGATCTTCATCCCAAATGCGGATATGTTGTTTATCTACATACCCATTGAGCCATAAATGGGCCTCATCGCGGAACAAAAATTGGCTCGAAAACGTCGGATCTTCTTGGAACTTTTCAAGTGCCCATAGAGTGAAGCGATCTCGCTTGGGAACGTGGAGCGGCTTCAGTTCTTACACCAGCTGCATTTTGTAAGCTTTCAATATAAGATCTCGACGTAAAATGCACCAAGTTGTTCCGTACGCCAATTCGAGTTGCTGCGAACAGCGTTGCATCGACTCTACGTGGTCTTCATGTACACTTTCAGCTACGGCCGCTATATTTTCTTTATTGTATGTTGGTCGTGGTCTATACGGTCGAATATTATCCAATTATGAATGCTGGGTCTCAACAATGGTAATGGTGTTTGCGAATAATGCGCTCAGTAGGCCGATTATGTTGACCATAAGTTGAGCGAAACGCGCGAAACACATTCTTTACGAAACGTAAATTTTCGTAATAAAGTTGAAGGATAACATAACATGAATAGCCTATTGAAAAAGGTACCTCTTCTTGGATCACCCGTTATATATAATTTGTGGACGATCGCAAGGTTGCGAGGTAGGCAGTCTGGTTGCATTTAAAATCAATTACCATTCCAATTTTGACGTTTAAATTTATTTGGCGGTTGGACCGACCTTTCTATCGTCCGTTGCCCACTATTAGATCGACCATATGCAACTAGTTGTTGCCATAATTAGCCTGGTTGATACTGAGCATCCTGTAAAAAACGTTTTATTTCCATCGGCTCCGGTTTTGTATTATGGTTGTGAATATTGTTGTTTATTATTTGATAGGAAATTATTTTAATATTGTCGTAAATTATTTATTAAAATGATGAAAAAAATTATTCGAATTTCTATTCGAATTTATATGGGCGTTATCAAATTGCAAAGCAAAATTCGCTCTGATGTTGTTAAATTCGAACTCTTATCCCTTCGCCTATGCATTTAGTAAATCCTTGGGATCTAATGAGATAATGAGAACAAACTCCTAACATATTCTACTTAAAGAAAATATAATAAAATAAGAGTTGAAACCAAACAAAAAACAAAAAAAAAAATCCAAAGGTTCGTGAAATTCAAAATATGTACTAGAAGTTTTATGAAACAAAGGGATAAAAATGTGTGAACAATCAAAACATTAAATTTGATTTTAAAAGGAAAAAAGGGAATAGAAATCGAGTCTGTTGTTATTTAAACCACTCTGCGCATTTCTCTGCGACCAGCATGATTTGGATGACGAGGTTAATGAGTTTCAGATGACTAGTATAGGGAGAAAGATTATATTGAGAGTCCCAATGCCACTTCCTTAAGGGAAAAAGGGAGAAAATGTTTTTGAATGTATTCCATCACATCTTCATCTGCCGATATATAAGGTTTATAAAGTTTTACATACACTAAAATCTATGAAAATTTAATCTCCGAAGAAATATTATTTATAAATAGCTGAAAGTGACGAAACTTGAATGGAATATGAAAACGAATTTGAGTGCATTGAATCAATTTCATAATACATATATTTCTGTTGAATTGCGCCTATTAGATTACATTACAATTAGCAAAGTTTTCTGCGTAATGACTGGTCTCTTTAGCTTGGGATTTGATTAGGCATTTAAAAATTTACTTGGAATTATTAAAGGCAAATTATATTTATAAATTCCTTAAGATTACAGGGTGGTTGTGAATATTAAGTTGCATGTATGTATGTATGTGATTATTTTGAGTTTTTTTCAAAATAAATATATAAACAAAATGTCGAAATTTTTTAATAAAATTAAATTACAAGAAATAAAAAATTTAAGATTAAAATCAAATACCTAAAAGAAAATTAATTAATATAAATAAAATAAAATAAAAAGAAATAAAAATAGATAAAATTCAATAAGATAAATTATATAAAAGAGAAAATAATAAAATAATTAAAATTAATTAAAGTAACTCTTGTAGTTCGTAATTCGTGGACCGTAATTCTTCGTACGTAGCCAAGTATTATATAACGAACGTAATACCAAAAACGTAATTATGAACATAAATTAACTACGTTTTAGCGATGTTTCAAACCAGCAGTTCCGTTAGTAACGTTTTGCCCTTCCGTTAGTAGTGGTTTGCGCATTAGCTATGAAAGCGGTTTTCATGCAGCAAACATCACAACCAAATGCACACACAAATTGATGTAGTGGCTCGGCCGAAAGTCGCTTCAACCATTACAAAGCGAACCAGAGAACTTATAATAAATTTGAATGTAAAAGGTGCTCCACCGTGTGAAAGGCCAATTCTCGAAAATGTCCACAAAATAATGGAAACAGTCGAGTTGGACCTTCATTCGATTAGAGTTTCGATTGCCCTGGAAGTATGCATTATATAAACAATACAAAACAAACCTGGATACACAAAGAAGCTCGATGTATGTGTGCCACGCGAGTTAATGAAAAAAAGCATCTGCTACTAAGTGGTAACAAAATCGACCCATTTTTGAAGTGGATCAGAGAACTTATAATAACGAGAAGGTGCAATTGACTTTTGGTTCGATGCTCGATTGAAATTTCTACAGAGCTAGAAGAAATCTCGGAAGGGATTCACCACTCTGTTAAATTTTGGCTGTAAACTAACAGATTTGATAGTTTAACATAAGGAAAAACTGTTATTCACTACAAATTAAATAAAACCAATGGAAATAGAATAGAAATATAATGAAAACCAATGATTTATTAATTTTTTAATTGTATTTCCAACCGCATTTCGTTTTTATTTAATAAAAAAATGTAAAAAAAAATTTTATATTTCAGAATTTTTCTAAACATCTATTTTATATATGTTATTTTTTTATTTTTATATTCATTATTTACAAATCTACAAGAGATTTATTTATTATATAAATATTTTTTTATAAATATGTAATTATAATTAAAAATATTATAAAATAAACGAGAAACAAAACATCAAAAATACAAATACATATGTACATATATGTATGTACACACACACGCGCTAATAACTATGACACAGCACCACATAAAAATAAATTTTATAAATGAATTTTTTTTATTTTTATGTTTATTACGTTATTAATTTTTTATTAATATAAAAAAAATTATAAAATATAATAAATAAAAATAAAAAAATAAATTATTTTGAATAATTGATATTGGCCCCTGCGAAAGTAATTTGAACTTGCGCCAGAAGCAAAAATACCAAAATTGCATGTAGCTCTTGCGCGCTACCAACTATGCCACAACACTACATAAGAAATTCGTGGCATATTCTGTACTTATACCGAATCAAAGAAATAGAACATTGGTTTTTCTTCTTCGTATTCAGTTAAGTATACGAAAGAATATGTTCTCCCCGCGCGCACTTCGTCAACAATCGACTTCGCTGATTTGCACAGTGCGCACGCGTGTAGGCGAACAATGCGTACATGATTTCAAATGAGTATGCTGATTAATTTATGTGAATTAAAGATGTAGTATTGCCAAATTTTCCCACTTTTTAAAATAATTTTGTATTACTAAACTCTTTCAGATCTGATTCCGAATTATATTTATTGAAATCGTATGGTTTAAGGACACTTAGGGAATATTCATTTTTGAATTGTAATGCATTTGTTCGCCTTATCGAGAGTATGTTTATGCGCAGCGAATACAGAAATTTCTTCAACTTCTGATTTTTGTGAGCTGTGGCTTGTGGAAGAGCTGCGCGCGGGGAGAGGTATTGCATGCGGTATACGCTTTGTTGACGATGCGAAGAATATTTTTTGCAAGTTCAACTAGGCGGCATATATGTACCTATGTATAAATGTTTGCCGGTGGATAAAATATGCTTGATTTTTGGATTGAATGATTCGTAATAGTTATAAATAAATATAACATTTAAGTCAAGTCATAAAATAAATTGGAAAATACTATAAAATGAAATTAGAAAATTAAATAGCTATTTTATATTAAATATTTATATAAATTTTTATTTTAATATTAATTAAATATTTTATATATATTATACATACATATGTATGTACATATGTACATGTATGCATGATAATATGGGCATGTCTATATATGTAATACCTAAAGTATGCATAAAATCATTTAAAAGCAAATAACTTCAAATATTTTTATTCATTCATAACCACAAGCCATTCATTCATACTATCAATCAAAAAAACAACTCCATATGAATAAGAATAAGCATAAATGCAACAAAAACAACTACCGCATACAAACCCTCTTCCCTTCTACTCTTCATCAACAAACAATTTCCTCAAGCGAAGTCAGATTTTGCTAAAAATCAGAAATTGATGTTCAAGTCACGCCAAAGTGAAAACGCATATATTCAAGCATTTTAATATGTAGATATACGAAAAACGCACACAATCTTAATAATGCGCATGCCCTTCCTCCTTCAACCCGCCATCAACAAACGTCTTCTTCGAGCGATGACAAAATTTACAAAAATCAGAATTTAAGTTGGTCTGAAGTTGAAAACACATTCAAAGCGACCAATGTGTATACGAAAATCACACACATGCACAAAAACTCGCCTATTCCCTTCCTCTAAACCCGCCGTCTATAAGCACTTTCATTCCGACGATAGTAAAATTTGTAAAAATCAGAAATTCTAGTTGAGCTGAAGTCAAATACAAACACATTCAAAGGTCCCTGCATGTATATGAAAGACCCATACATACACAAAAGTATGCCAACTTCTTTTCCCTCGAACCTGCGCAGCTTGGACAAAAATTAATCCACGCAAACCATCTCGCCACTGATCACTTTGAAGTTTCGTTGGCATAATTGGTACGAATATTTATTTAGATCGCTGACAACAGCATTGACAAAATCTCAAATAATATTCAAAAGAAATACTTGTGTGTATGACCATATTTATATTGACATATGAACTAGGGTAGGAACAAACGCAATTATGATTTCAGTCCATAAATAAGACAACTTCAAAATTTTTGATTAAAATAAATATTTTTGCAACTTATTTCTTTATGACGGATTTTCTAAATCAATTTAATATCTATATTTAAATTGTTGTTAAAAATATTATTTTTTTAATACTTAATATAATTTTTTTTAATAATATTTTAATATTTCAAATATGATAATAAAAATTAGTGATTTAAACACCTTTTTAGAAATCTTTTAATTAATTCGTTTGGTTAAAAGCCCAAAGCAAAAATATACATTAACATAGAGAAATTAATTGCATACGATTTCTCTGTTTTTAGCAGAAAATCACTTGTCTGCCTCTGTTAACAAAATTATTTTTGTGGTGGCTGTTATTTAACAGCGTGTTGAATTCCCTATCCGCGATTTTTCAGAAGTTGTCAGAGACTTTATAAGTGGTGCCACGAATTTGCACCTTCTCATTATTATAAGTTCTCTGGGTGGTTCGATGTTGCAATGTATTTCCACCTTCTCGTTATTATAAGTTCTCTGGCACGACCATGTGTCTTCAAAGCCAACTCAAAATCGCTCATATGCTTGTCATCCGGTCGTGCAGGGTTTGCGTTTTTATCCAGTGCAATTTGAAAATCGCTTATATTGTTGTTGGCAAATGCCGCAACCAGCTCGCTCTACAAAAGGGGAAATAAGATAATGAGTAAGTAACTTTGAGCTCTTTATGAATCATTTTATGTAATCGATCAAATGTCTCCATTACCTGTGGATCATCTGAATCGCAATTGGTTGTAATAAACGCACTGTAGAGTTTATTGATCATATGATTGCCGTAATTTTCCGCGTAGTGTAGTGGGGTTGAGCCACTTGAGTCAGATTCATTTATATCGCTGCGTTCGGAGTTCAGCAACAAATAAAAACATTCCTTAAAATTCACGAAATCATACAGCGGTTCATCGTCCAAATGGCTAATAACGGTGCTCAACAGCTGATCCTGTTGGAGCAACTTGAGATCATCGCTCGAGAGTAGAGATTTCAATGCACGCCAATTACCCCAAATTGCTGCAATAAGTATTGGCGTCTGCCCGTCTTTAACGCCATTAACGTTCACATCGTGACGCAACAGCAAATCGAACGCATTGTGTGTGCCACGCTTAATGGTCTCCATAAAGAGTTGAAGCTTTTGCTCCTGCACTTCATTCGCATTGTTATCCCTTTCCGACGAACTCTGCGCGTACAGCGGAAATTGTTCGAGAAATTTCTCCTCATTACCGTTACGCAATAGCGTGAGTAGCCTATCGAAGCTTACATTGGTCGCGTTCACTTCCGGTGGAGACAACAGTATCTCGGGATAGTCACGACGCAACAATTCCCGAACTTCCCCATCCCGGAAACTGTCCACATCTAATTCTTGCTGTGTTGTGAAAAGTTGCACGAGTTCTCTCTTACTCTCCGCATCGATCTTACGATTCTTCAACACATAATTGAGCGGTGTCATTTCTCGATCGTCGGGCTTGTTCGGCGAGGCACCGTAATGCAGCAACAGTTTCATACAAGCGTAGACATCGGCTTGATTTTCGGCTGTTAGATTTTTAGCCAGCGCATTGAGTGGTGTGAGCTTGACATAGGGTCGGTCCACTTGTATATCTTTGCTGCGTAAGAGTAAGCAGAGAATTAGTGGATCTCGAGAGTCGGCGGCGAAATTTATGGCCGATTTCTTCCAGTGTTGATTTATCTGTAAAAAGAAAGAGAAAATTGAGTTAAAATATGGAGTATCGACACATAATACTTCTAGAGTTGGTATAAGACAACTATTACATGAAGAATAATTTAGCTGCGGCTGAGATGGTTGGTTGTTGGCGGTTGTTCTAAAGGGAAGGTTACGAACAGATGCCCTCAAGCCATTAAGTAGGCTTATTATGTCCCCTGCTCATATGAACTTGTTAGCGAGCTCCTCACTCCATTTGGTGAGCATTTGGTATCGCACACAAGATGACAACACCAGAGGTTAAGAGAATTGGCAAAGTATGTAGCCGACCAACATCCAAGTATTATAGAACAGGTCCCTCCATTTGTTGGAAAAACATCAAGATGCAAAACCACAAATACTCTTATACAATATATGTACAAATTGCCATACTTACATGGTTGGGACTGCAGCCATGCTTCAAACATTCCTCTACAAACGCAGCACGACCATGTGTCTTCAAAGCCAACTCAAAAACGCTCATATGCTTGTTATCCGGCTGTGCAGGGTTTGCGCCTTTATCCAGTGCAATACGAAAATCGCTTATATTGTTGTTGGCGAATGCCGCACCCAATTCGCTCTACAAAAGGGGAAATAAGATAATGAAAAAGTAGCTTTGAGCTCTTTATGAATCGATCAAATGTCTCCATTACCTGTAGGTCACCTGAAGCGCAATTGGTTGTACTAATCGCACTGGACATTTTGTTTTATTGCTATTTCCAGCCGCTGATTGTTTATTGTTCTCTTTCACTCTGCTCTTAGCCACGAAATTTCAACTGTCAGCGGAATTGTTAGCAGTTAATCTGTAACGGTAAGCGGATTTTGTGATGTGTGAGAACGATTGACAGTTGACGGTTGTGATAAAGGTGTTTTGCTTATCATTATTAAATTACTTTGAAAACAAAACAAATTATTGGTAAAAAATGTTAATTAGCTCAAAAACCGAAAAATATTTGTTATATCAGAGAACTAATCCGCTTTAGATTGTTTCAACCAAGACGTATTCCTTAATGTATTTTATTTTGTTTTATTTTTATAATTTAATATTTTTTATGTTATTTTTAATTTTTTTAATATTATTTTACTTGATTTTACTTCATATTTTTTTAATTTTATTTTAATTAATATTATTTTGATTTATTTTTTCTCTAATTTTACTTTTATTTAACATTATTTTGTTTCTTATATTGTTTAACTTTTATAATTTAATATTTTTCATGTTTTTTTATTTTATTGCTTTTTTATTATTAAATTTATTTAATTTAATTTTATCTTTCCTATATTTTAATGTAATTAATTTTCTTATTTAATTTTATTTATTTTATTTTATTATTTTTTTTTAATTAATTTATTTTATTTTAATTTATCTATTTATTTTATTTTATTGTATTTAAATTTTACTATTTTTTATATTTTTTACTGTTTTATTTAATTTAAATTTTTTATTTTTTATTTTAATTTAGTTTATATGTTTTTTATTTTATTTAAAATTATTTAATTTTCAATTATATATAAGGTATTTTACTTTTTAATTTTATTTTATTTATTTTATTTTTGTTTTTATTTTGTTTCAATTTATTTGTGTAGTGTAAAATTTCATAAGTAATAAAACTTGGTTTTAAATGATCAATAAAAATCATTAGTAATTTAATTTTACATTAAACATGAATTCGTCTATGTCTGAGCATTTAATTGATATTTGCATATGTAGGTATGTATAGGCCTTGTCATTAAGTCTTTTCATAGCTATGCATATAAGTACATATTTTAATTTGCATATTCCGTAATATATCTAAGTAAATATAAATTATTTTAATATTTTGCTGAAACGGAGAGGGGTTTGTTGAATGTAAACGTGGATCTCACCCTCTCAATTCTCTGTCGAATCAAAATTCTCTTCTCTCACATATGAGATTACTAAGATTATTTAACTAATTTAAGAAATCGGAGGGAAGAGTTGTTTAAGATTATTTATGAAAGTTGAATTAATTAATTATACAATACTATAGGAATATCGTAATATGTATATATAATATGTTAATATTGCTATGTATATAGATAAATAAGAACTTAATTAGGATGACCTACATTGTGCTCAAATTAGTTCGTGCAAAGGAAATTTATACATACGAGTACGTATATACATACATACGTGTACATACGATGAGGTGCAGCGAAGAAGTTTATCTAACTAGTTTAAAAAATAAAACTTCGTCTTTACCTATATTTCTTTAATAACATTTTGAAAATCTTTAATCAATAGAAACATAAATATATACGTATACGTGTATGTACAATATGTATGGTATATAAATGTTCAAATGAAGAATCTGAGTTACCCTTGCTTTCATTGCTTAGAAAATGCTGCAGTTGCAGCGTTATGAATATTTTCTTAAAGCCAGGGATATGTAGAGCTTAGCCATATAAGCATATATGTGTATGATTACAAAACGATGTGGCAATACTTAAAATTTGTATATACAACTTTTGGGAAAAATTCATTATAAACAAAAATTTCTTGAATAAGTATATATAAAAAAACAAAAAACTATAAGTGGAAGATTTAATAAAAAAACACGAATTGGAGAACTTTAAGTGGAATGCAAAGAGAAATTAATGCACACAAAATGAATTGTAACTTCATTGCACTTAGATATAGATTCTACATATATATGTATGTGTGTATGACAACTAAATTTAATTAAATTTATTATTTTATATCGTATTTAACTTTTAATTTGTTTTTTTTTTAATATTTTATTGTTTCATTTCGTTCCATTTCCGCTTGTGCCACTTATTTGACAACTTGAAATTAATTAATTTATTCAAATTATTTTATTTATTTATATTAAATTCATTTAATTTAATATAATTTAATTTTATTCAATTTTATTTAACCTTTTATTAATTTATTTAATTTTATATAATTTTATATTTTTTAATTTTATTCTCCTTTAGTTCAATTTTATTTCATTTTATTGATTCATTATTTCTTAAATACAATTTATAGATATTTTATTTTGTTTATTTTTTTCTTTAGTTTATTTCATTTTATATTCTTTTCGTTTAATTTTATTGTGTTTTATTTAATTTATTTATTATTCCTTAGTTTTGTTTTATTAATTTATTTTAATCTTATTTTATTTTGTTTGTTTTATTTTTTAAAGTTATTTTAATTTCACTTTACTTTATTTTTATTTATTTTATTTAATTTCATTTTAAATTATCTTAATTTATTTAATTTCATTTTATATCATTTTATTTTATTTTGTTTCATTTCGTTTTGTTTTAATTTTGCTTTATTTTAGTTCATTTTTATATTGTTTTACTTAATTTATTCATTATTTCTTAAATATAATTAATATATATTTTATTTGTTTTATTTTATTTCATTTCATTTTATTTTCTCTTCGTTTAGTTAATTTTTATATTGTTTTTCTTTATTTATTTATTATATCTTAATAATAATTAATATACATTTTAATTGAGTTTTAGTTTACTTTACCTCATTTCTTTATTTTATTATATTTTGCTTTTAGATTTTTCATATATCTAGATATCTAAGGTGCAAATTCATGGCACCACTTAAAAGTTCTTTGACAACTTTTAAAAAATCGCACGCTGTTAAATAACAGCCACCACAAAAATAATTTTGTTAACAGAGGCAGACAAGTGATCTTCTGCTAAAAACAGAGAAATCGTATGCAATTAATTTCTCTATGTTAATGTATATCCTTGCTTTGGACTTTTATTGCAAAGAAACATATGTATGTATTCATATAAACAACATATATTAAAACAATTTAAAATCATTTAAAAATTTCAAAAAAAAAATAAACAAACCACAATACCAGAGAATCTATAATAATATTATCTTAATATTATTATAGATTCTCTTAATATTATTATAGATTCTCTGGATAATACTACAATACTTAGCGCTCTTTGAAACCAGCATTTCCGTTAGTCACAAATGGTTTGCGCATTAGCTATGAAAGCTGTTTCCATCACAACAAAATGCTGCGATTGACTTTAGGGCAGTTTAACACCACAAATATTAATATTTAATTTATTTATTATAAGAAGGAATCTATTATTTTTGCATTCCATTGAAGGCTTTTTTACCATAGTCAACTTTATCTGATTTATGTAAAATATGAACCGTTTTACTCGACAACTTTTTATTATAATGACACCTCTCTCATAGAAACCCTTATCCATATTGACAAAAAATTCTGACAATAGATACATATTTCCACGTTTCGTTTGAGATAAATTTTACATCAGTTAACTTAATAGCCATAGACAGGAATAGATCGTAAACACTTGGTGCAAGGTTTGGAATTTAAGGTGGATACATAAGAGCCTCCCAACCGAGCTCTTGGAGCATCTGGTGAGTCACTATCGATGAGTGTGGTCTGGCGTTGTCCTTATAAAACCTGGATATACCTTCTGCTCAAATATAAACGAGACTGTTCAATAAAACAAAAACGGTTAATTATTCTTCAATATTTATTTTATCCCCTTCAAAATAGTCACCATTAGAGGCGGTACACATATGCCACCCTTTTTTCCAATCTTCATAACACTTCTGGTAGGCCGCTTTAGGTATGGCTTTCAGTTCCTTCTTCGAATTCTCTTTTATGACTTCAATCGACTGAAAATGCTTTCCACGAAGCGGCAATTTGAGTTTAGGGAAAAGAAAAAAGTCACACGGTGCCATGTCGGGTGAAGACGGTGCTTGCGGAACAATATTTACGTTGTTTTTGGTCAAATAATCGCGTACAAGACGAGACGTATGAGCAACAATTTTGGAACAAGTCGAGCAGACACACGTCTCATGCCCAAAACATCGTGAATAATGCTATGAGCGGATCCATTTGATATGTTGAGCTCACTAGCTATCTCTCTTTCAGTCACACGACGATTTTCCAATACAATTTTCTTTACTTTTTCGACGTTTTCTTCGTTTATTGACGTTGCTGGACGACGATCATGGGGCAAGTTCTCCAGCGATGTACGGCCGTCCTTGTACGACTTATACCAATCAAAAATACGTGCACGTGATAGGCAAGACTCCCCATGTGCCTTCTGCAACATTTTCATTGCGTCCGTCGCACTTATTCCATTGGAATAACAAAATTTCAAACGAACTCTTTGCTCAACGTTAATTTCCATAGTAAAATTCGAAAAACACACTCGAGGTTGACTTGTTTATAGTGCCGTAAAAAAAACTATGTGACAGATCGCGCTCAAATTTGACATGTAAACATATAACAGTCCTGCCAACCTAAGTAAAAAAAAGTATGGCCATATGTCTTGTCCTTGTCGAGTTATGGATAAAGGCTCGTTTATATTTGAGTAGAAGGTATAGCTCTCATTCAATATACTCGTAAGATAATATCTTCAACTTTTTCAGGCCAATAAAGTTTCCTCTTCACTTTCTCTAAGTACATGGCAAAAGGCTACTGGTGCTTTTGTAATACAGATTTCTCAAACTATTCGTTTGAGGGATCAACCTAGTCTTATCTCATCAGTTAAGGAAACAACCTCTGTGAACACACAGCATTTTTCAAAATGTGGGAACTTCGTTTATCTTGGAACCAATATTATCACCAACAACAATGTCAGCCTGGAAATCCAACGCAGCATCACTCTTACCAACAGGTGCTACTTTGGACTGAGTAGGCAATTGAAAAGTAAAGTCCTCTCTCGGCGAACGAAAACCAAACTCTCAAGTCGCTCATCATACCCGTCCTACTATATGGCACAGAAGCGTGGACGATGTCAACAACTAATGAGTTGAGAGAATAGTTCTGCGGACGATTTATGGTCCTTTGCGCATTGACAACGGCGAATACCGCAGACGATGGAACGATGACCTGTACGAGCTATACGTTGAAATTGGCATTGTTCAGCGAATGAAAAGACAGCGGCTACGCTGGCTAGGTTATGTCGTCCATGCAGTAACCGCTGGTGGAAGCAGAGGTAGAGAAAGACCCCCATTCCGTTGGAAGTATCAGGTGGAGAGTGACTTGGTATTTCCAACAGGCGCCAGGCAGCGAAAAGAAGGGAAGAATGGCGCTCTTATATTGATTCTATACTCGGAAGAGTTGACATTCCCTGCCGTGGGACGACTGCAGTTCGAAAATTTAACTTGATATTTTATTTAAATTATAAGTTTTAGATGTTGGTCGAACTATGACTCAAATCATGGCTTTCCGATTGACAGTACGTAATGCTAATCACTTGGCTACCGCGGCCGCCGAATCTAAAACTCGATCTGTGGTAAATTTAAAGTTTTTCAGTTTTGAGGATTTTTTTTTAGTAATCAAGTTTTTATCACTTAGAAGACATTTTGTATTCAGAAGGAATAAAGCGAAAGCAAATTTAGGAGTTATTTTTGATTTTTTTTTATTAAATTAATATTTATTATTTATTGTCTTGGGTCTAAAATCATTCTTATTTTCTGCATAATGAAAACGCGAATTATTTTAGCTGATTCTTACCTTTTATTTTAATTATTTATTATGTTTTAACTTGTTCATGTAATCCTTTGGTTCACAATTTTATTATTTATATATTATATATACTTATGTATGTACATATATGTATATATTTTTTCTAATAATATGAAAATAATATTCAAACTTTAGCCAGTTAATAAATTTCACAAATTGCACACTCTCGAGTGCTTCAAATTATTATTACTGTACTTCATCGTATTTATATAGCTGACTGACGCTGGCTTTCCATATCAATACAATCACACTGGTACTTGGGTCAGCCCAATTTCGTTTAGCAGCGCTAAATAGTAGGTTTAAGCTCCTTATCACTCTATCTCTTTCCCTCTCTCTGATATATACCCATATGTATACGAGTATATAGTATTTGCATCGTTTCAACCGATCAACAAATGTTCTTCAAAACCGCGTTCGGCAACAGCTAGAAACTTTCACATTGAATTTGAACTTAAATTCGCGTTGATTCACATCCAATCACCGTTCCTCGAGTGTATGATTTGTACTGCGATCTTTTACTTATTTGACTCAGATTGTGTTTCTTAATATGAAAGAGGGAGTTGGATATGTTAAATGTGCTAGAATGAGAATTGAAATCAAATCACAACCGAGGAAGGGCTCGTGAACTTCAAAATTTGCTCTGTATATTTTTAAAAACGAGGGACAAAAATGTCCGTGCGACTAGCAAGAGTAGGAAGCTTAATAAGTTTTAGACTTCTAGTATAGTGAGGAAGATTACATTGAGAAACTGAAAATCCTCAAAGTAAAAAGCAAATATAGTTTTTGAATGTATTCCAACCTATTACATTAGATTTGATACTTCCGGCTCAAATTTTTTGATGCGGCCGCAGTAGCCGAGTGGTTAGCATTGCGTACTGACATTTGGAAAGCTCAAAGGGTTCAAATCCCGGTGCCACCAACATCCAAAAGTTATGGAAAATTAATTTAAATAATAAATTAAATTAAATTTTCTAATTGCGGTCGCCCCTCAGCAGGGAAGGTCCACCCCTCCGAGTGTATTTCGGACATGAAATAAAGGTTCCTCATAACAAAACCATCAGCCGTTCGGAGGCGGCTTAGTATAAACTTAGTATAAACAGCCGAAAAATCGCTTCAGCGGTTACAAAGCGCCAATTATTTATATATTCCATAAAAGACCTGACTAAAGTTGTACAAAAAAGCTTTCGTAACGTAAGGGTATTTGATTTAAATCCCTTTGACCACCGTTTCACAAACAAATTGTTCCAAAGCAAGTTTTAAAATGGTTCTATTCACAAAATAAAACAATCATGATCAGACACATTCCATAACATACTTGAATCCTACTTATTTACCAGGCGATTAACACTAAGAGTAAATTATTACATAACAGAAAAGCATTCAAGCACGACAAGTGTTCTGCAGGGTAGTGTTCTTGGACCAATATTGTACCTACTGTTCCCCGCAGACATTCCCACAAGTAACAAAGTAATTATATGAACTTTTGGGGATGATACTGCTTTATAAGTCAGCACAAATGCTCCATTATAGTCACAAAAGTGTTACAGCAGGGCCTAAAACTAATTGAAGAATGGCTAGCAAAGTGGCGCATCAAATTTAATGAAAATAACCCCTTTTAGATTGAAGCCGAAAACGTGCCCTATTACCATACCTAGCTCGACAATGTGCCTATCCCACGAGCTAATGTAATCACACATCTCAGCGTTCACTTGGATATACTCGTACAGTTAGCTAGGAGACCACACAGTTCCGCCAAAAAGATGTTGCTGAAGCTTAAATTTTCCAGTTTGCATTGGCTTTTAAGTAAGAAGTCTGGACTCAAACTTGAAAACAAAGTTCTTCTTTATAATGCGACAATATAAGCGATATGGATGTCTGGAATCGAATTATAGGACACAGCTTTACCGGCAAATCTAGATAACATAACAATAATGGGAGTTCCATGGGGCATGCGTAAGGAAACATTCATAGAGATCTAAATGCCAAACACGCCTGAAGCGGAGGAATTTACTACCTTTGTAAAGAGCAACACTAAGCAAGGAGCCAACTCCAGCTGTTGGACTGTCATATTTAATTTTAATTTAGATTTTAAGATTTGATTACTTCTTGTGAGGCTTTCAATTTCGAAGCAAGTACAATAAATAAATGTAAATGTTGTTAAAAAATGTGATCCATTTCGAGGTTCCCTACTCTTTTGAAGAAAAAACACAGAAAATTCAAATTTAGTTTAATGTTTTTTATCATTCGAAAGAACATTCTTTGGCATTTATTTTTTAAAGATTATCTCTTCCAAATATTGGCCGCGAGATTGCCCACATAGACTTTGGACTTCACATATCCCCACAGGAAAAAGTCTAACGGTATAATATCACACGATCTTGGTGACCAATCGACTGGCCCAAAACGTGAAATTATCTGCTCATTGAAGTGTTCTCTCAATAAATCCACTGATGTGTGTGGGAAGTGACGCCGATCATGTTGAAAGCGAATGTCGCCGAGATTATCAGCTTCAATTTCAGGCATCAAATAGTCGGTTATCATGGCGTGACCCATATTTCCACCGGCCCACAAACCATGTCAAACCATTGCTTTCTCTGAATAAAATGTTAGCTCTTAAATCTCTTCAGATTGATCTTCATCCCAAATGCGGATATGTTGTTTATCTACATACCCATTGAGCCATAAATGGGCCTCATCGCGGAACAAAAATTGGCTCGAAAACGTCGGATCTTCTTGGAACTTTTCAAGTGCCCATAGAGTGAAGCGATCTCGCTTGGGAACGTGGAGCGGCTTCAGTTCTTACACCAGCTGCATTTTGTAAGCTTTCAATATAAGATCTCGACGTAAAATGCACCAAGTTGTTCCGTACGCCAATTCGAGTTGCTGCGAACAGCGTTGCATCGACTCTACGTGGTCTTCATGTACACTTTCAGCTACGGCCGCTATATTTTCTTTATTGTATGTTGGTCGTGGTCTATACGGTCGAATATTATCCAATTATGAATGCTGGGTCTCAACAATGGTAATGGTGTTTGCGAATAATGCGCTCAGTAGGCCGATTATGTTGACCATAAGTTGAGCGAAACGCGCGAAACACATTCTTTACGAAACGTAAATTTTCGTAATAAAGTTGAAGGATAACATAACATGAATAGCCTATTGAAAAAGGTACCTCTTCTTGGATCACCCGTTATATATAATTTGTGGACGATCGCAAGGTTGCGAGGTAGGCAGTCTGGTTGCATTTAAAATCAATTACCATTCCAATTTTGACGTTTAAATTTATTTGGCGGTTGGACCGACCTTTCTATCGTCCGTTGCCCACTATTAGATCGACCATATGCAACTAGTTGTTGCCATAATTAGCCTGGTTGATACTGAGCATCCTGTAAAAAACGTTTTATTTCCATCGGCTCCGGTTTTGTATTATGGTTGTGAATATTGTTGTTTATTATTTGATAGGAAATTATTTTAATATTGTCGTAAATTATTTATTAAAATGATGAAAAAAATTATTCGAATTTCTATTCGAATTTATATGGGCGTTATCAAATTGCAAAACAAAATTCGCTCTGATGTTGTTAAATTCGAACTCCTATTCCTTCGCCTATGCATTTAGTAAATCCTTGGGATCTAATGAGATAATGAGAACAAACTCCTAACATATTCTACTTAAAGAAAATATAATAAAATAAGAGTTGAAACCAAACAAAAAACAAAAAAAAAAAATCCAAAGGTTCGTGAAATTCAAAATATGTACTAGAAGTTTTATGAAACAAAGGGATAAAAATGTGTGAACAATCAAAACATTAAATTTGATTTTAAAAGGAAAAAAGGGAATAGAAATCGAGTCTGTTGTTATTTAAACCACTCTGCGCATTTCTCTGCGACCAGCATGATTTGGATGACGAGGTTAATGAGTTTCAGATGACTAGTATAGGGAGAAAGATTATATTGAGAGTCCCAATGCAACTTCCTTAAGGGAAAAAGGGAGAAAATGTTTTTGAATGTATTCCATCACATCTTCATCTGCCGATGTATAAGGTTTATAAAGTTTTACATACACTAAAATCTATGAAAATTTAATCTCCGAGGAAATATTATTTATAAATAGCTGAAACTGACGAAACTTGAATGGAATCTGAAAACGAATTTGAGTGCATTGAATCAATTTCATAATACATATATTTCTGTTGAATTGCGCCTATTAGATTACATTACAATTAGCAAAGTTTTCTGCGTAATGACTGGTCTCTTAAGCTTGGGATTTGATTAGGCATTTAAAAATTTACTTGGAATTATTAAAGGCAAATTATGTTTATAAACTCCTTAAGATTACAGGGTGGTTGTGAATATTAAGTTGCATGTATGTATGTATGTGATTATTTTGAGTTTTTTTCAAAATAAATATATAAACAAAATGTCGAAATTTTTTAATAAAATTAAATTACAAGAAATAAAAAATTTAAGATTAGAATCAAATACCTAAAAGAAAATTAATTAATATAAATAAAATAAAATAAAAAGAAATAAAAATAGATAAAATCCAATAAGATAAATTATATAAAAGAGAAAATAATAAAATAATTAAAATTAATTAAAGTAACACTTGTAGTTCGTAATTCGTGGACCGTAATTCTTCGTACGTAGCCAAGTATTATATAACGAACGTAATACCAAAAACGTAATTATGAACATAAATTAACTACGTTTTAGCGATGTTTCAAACCAGCAGTTCCGTTAGTAAGGTTTTGCCCTTCCGTTAGTAGTGGTTTGCGCATTAGCTATGAAAGCGGTTTTCATGCAGCAAACATCACAACCAAATGCACACACAAATTGATGTAGTGGCTCGGCCGAAAGTCGCTTCAACCGTTACAAAGCGAACCAGAGAACTTATAATAAATTTGAATGTAAAAGGTGCTCCACCGTGTGAAAGGCCAATTCTCGAAAATGTCCACAAAATAATGGAAACAGTCGAGTTGGACCTTCATGCTATTAGAGTTTCGATTGCCCTGGAAGTATGCATTATAGGTATAAACAATACAAAACAAACCTGGACACACAAAGAAGCTCGATGTATGTGTGCCACGCGAGTTAATGAAAAAAAGCCCCTTCTACTAAGTGGTAACAAAATCGACCCATTTTTGAAGTGGATAGTGTCTAGTGATAAAAAGTGAATCACTTACAACAACGTCAAACGAAAACGGTCGTGGTCGAAAGGCTGTTTGACGGGAAAAACAGTCTCCAGGATAGACAGTCAGTAAGGTTCTTCTATCTGTTTGGTGGTATTGAGCTGCCTCCCCAACAGGTAAACTCTTAATTCGAACCTATACTGTCAGCGATTGGACCGTCTGAAGTAAGCACCAGAAGTACGCAGCTTTGTCCAACCGGTGGGAAATTGCGTTACATCAGTACAACGCCAGACCACACACATTGATAGTGACTCGACAGAAGCTCCAAGAATTTGATTGGGAGATTCTTATGCAACCACCTCATAGTCCGGAGCTTGCACCAAGTGCGAATGATTTGGCTGATGAGGAGTTGCCCTCAAGAAACCTGTGAAAATCGATTGTCTCAATTTTTGGCCAACAGATATTCTTATACATGTATCCTCATACTCTATGGGAGAGGCATAGTAAATTTACATTTAAAATGTTCCTTTCTATTTCCCACAGTGCAAGAACAAAACCAAATATTTTTTTAAATTTGTTATTTAAAATTGAAATAAAATGTTTAGAGGACATTTTTAATGAACAATTCGCTAAACTTCTTAACTAATTTGTTGCTTATGGTATAAATATTTATGTGCAAATTAAATGCCAATAAAATAGTTTTCATTACAACAATTTATTTTTATTACATTACTATTCTAACACTATTAAAATATATGTAATTATTTCACTCTCTTTAATTTTACAATTACTAAATATTGCTGGAAAAGTCTAAAATTTGCTAAAAAATATTTACGCAACAATCCGTTGAAATATATATAAAAAAATATAGTTTAAAGTACAAACTAACAACCGCCGCCAATACCCGACCACTTCCCAGTTGCTGCGAACAGCGAACCGCAGAGACTGGCGCGAAGTTTCACTAGACTATTTGGAATTCATAGCTGCGTAGGCATTATTTAGTTAAAAAAAAAAGATTAATTTAAGAAAAAAAATAATTGTTTATACAAATATTATTTAACATTTACATGTATAAAATATTATTTCATAAATGCCTATTTTTGAAATACATTATGTTGTTGGTAGTCTACTAATTTTAGTACTATTTAAAAAGAGTTAATTATGCTTTAAATTAATAAAATAATTGCTTTTAATATTGCACTTAGCAGCTAAATTGTTTGATTGCACATTTCCGGCCAAAGACAACGGAAAAATATCACATTGTTCATCTAAATTCTAAGTATATACCATATATATACATATGTATGTATAAAAATCTACTACTTTTTTTACTACATATTTTCAAATGAACTAAATACTTTTTACACTAGTTTTCAAACAATAAAAAATTCCATTTAATTGCACTATGCTCGAGGATTGCACCTTAGTTATTGCACTTAAATGTTGCTTAGTGTGATTGCACGCGTCTATTGCACAGTGTTGCCATATTTTTACTACTAACTACTACTTTTTATTTTTAATTACATAAGTAAATATATTAGACCGTTCTTCGTTCTTTCATCTTATCGAACGCCTAAATTTATTGCTATCATCTCTACTGCTACTCCCTTGTATCAACCCACCACTTGGGGTTGCCACTAATTATTTTTTTTTATTTCTAATTGCTAATAAAATTTACTACATAACGCACTCAATTCGGCGCTCTCAGCTTTTTCGCACATTTTTGTACAACACCGAATGTGTTTCAATACTCTCTGCACCCGATTCCCACATATCTTCTGCGTTTGTCTCGCCATCGGTCTCCGAAGAGCCATAAGACGGACTCTGTCCACCATGTGCTGGTTCTTCCTCTTCTGAGGAGTACGTCGTCGAGACGTCGAGATTGCGTGCTGCATCTAAACGTCCGCCACTGGACTGTGTGATCGTCTTATCCGATTCCGCATCGCTGGTATCCGCCTCATGCACCTCTGCACGTCTCATTGCCATGGCGGGCAGCTCATTTTCGGGTGGTTCGCCCATATGTTCGAAATCTTCAAAACGATTGCTATCCAAAATACTGCCACGTCGCGCTGAAGCGGCTGCGCCATTATGACGATCAGTCAACGTGCTACCGCCATCGGAGTTATCTTCAATTGTGTCCACACGTATAATGCGCTCGCGTCCCGACATCTTTTTAAAATTGTAACGATCGTAGAAACTACGTTTGTATACCTCACCCGAATCGGCACTCATGTAACCACTATCCATCTCTTGCGGACGTGGTCCGAAACGTTGTTCGTAGTAGTTTTGCGAGGCGGGCGCTGAGTAACTGCTTTTCGGCGTTGAGACGCGTGGGTTTTCGTCAATTAACGATGAAATGCCTTCGTCACGATCGAGTACTTCCAGAAAACTTGGCGGCTTCTTATCGTAAGGTGGCGCTGGACTGTGTGTGGGGCTAAATTTAGACGCCGCCATACTGACAAACTTCTTCCAAGCATTCTTTAGATCTTTCGCTTTCTTTGCGCGATCCTTCAGACCCATCGCTATTTGCATACCGTGTGTTAGCTGCACCGGTTCGATTTCGCAGTGATAGACCGTTTGTACAGTGTTGGTTGGTGGAGCCGCAGGCGCTGGTACAGGCGGTGGAGTAGAGTTCGCGCTGTTATTATTCGAGGCTGTGCTGCGCTGCGGATATGCTATGCCCACGGGTACACCAGCATTACGATAAAGCTCCTTGGTGCGATCGGAGAGTCGACTGCTGCTGCGGTTGGAACGTGAGCCGATCGACAATAGATCCAGTTTGCTTGTGTCCAGCTCACCATTCTTCACAGTATTGAGATTATTGTTCGCCTCGAGCTGGGCATCGATATCTTTGCATGTGCTCGGCTCATCTTCAGCATCGTCGATGTTCTTGCGTCGATTCAAGTACTTTGTAAGACTGTAGTCACTACGTAGGCCATTGATTTGGGTATTGAACATGGCACCGTAATCACTTTCTATGCGTTGAGATTTTAGTTTGGTCGGTGGTGAATCTAACTGCTTGGCACTTTTGAACTCCTTACTACTCTTGTTTGTGTTTGTGTTGGTGTTCGTATTGCTATTGCTAATGCTGCTGCGCCGGCTGCTTAGATGTTCTTGGGTGTCTTCTGGATCCAGCTGATCCTTTTGATTCTCATGTGCCACACTAGAGAGCGTATTGTTGCAGGAACCATCGAACTCCGAGTTCGCGAGGTTATCCGATACGCCTGTGATCTCGGTGGACTCACTGTGATTGCTTGCGGTCTCCTCTTCAGTGGCTGTAGTTGTGGCGTTTGTGCTGGTAGTGGAGTGGTGTAGATAATGATGGTGATGGCTGTGGTTCTGGTAATGATGATGTTGCGAGTGCTGCGTAGAAGCGTGACTCCGCTGACTTGTTAACGTGGTGGAGGCGGAACTGGGTGGTGGTACTGGTGGCAGTGGTGGTGGTGAACGGCTGATGCGTTTCTTTTGCGTCAAATCGATGGAAGACGCTTTGCTACTGGTAAGGGTAGTGTTTAGGGTGTTGTTAGGTGTCGGCGAGTGCATTTGGCTCGGCACAAGCGTTGGTGTGGGCGGAGCTTGTACGTTTTTTGTCAGTTCGTATAAACTCTTTGGAGATACGGCGCGGTTTTTAGGCGGCGGCAGTGGTGGCGGTCGTCTAGGTGAGGGTGAGCGGCGGCCATTGTGCAACTGTGGGTTGATTACGGCGGCCTCCGCGGTACGACGTACTTTTGGTGTGCTAATTTTGATGGTCGTTTTATTCGATGAGGCATTTGAGATCTCTATGGTAGCGGGGGGTGGTGGTGGCACTGGAGATTCAACGATTTGTTGGCGTCGCTTCTGTTTAGCTTCCAACGTGAGTAGGCGTCCTTGTTCGCTGCTCAGCTCGAGCTCTTGTGTGCTCGCATATTGTCCACCACACTTGCAGCTCGATTGACTGTTCTGTCGCACCAATGGCGATTGATAGATCTCACGTAGGCTATTAAAGCTCGGTCTCCGCTCATCCTTGAGTTCATTCATTTTATCGGACGGATGCAGATCTACATGACATTCATATGCAGACGTGTGCGCACTGCCATGACTACTTTGGCTGCGGAATGAACTGTTCGAGCGTAGTAGGAATGATGACTGACTTACGCTGTGATGCGTGTGTGTACTGTTTTCATGCACCACGTGGTTGTTTGGCTGCTCGCCATTTTGCACCTTCTTCAAAGCCTGACCGGTCCATGCACTCACATCGCAGAAGCTCTGCTTCTTCGGCTTTCGATCCAGCGTGTCGGGCTCAAATTGATCGCTGTCCGTGGAGCGTTCAATATCGGATTGTGGCTCGTGCTCTACCTCTATGGTCATACTACCACGAAATGGTGTATCATATTTGATGCGTGCCGCGACCTCTTTCTGTTTACTGCCATTGCTATCGGTCTTATTCAACGTTTTCTTCTTCAGTTCAGCTTCCGGACGAAACCCATTCGACTTATCGTAGACGGTGTGGCTAATCTCCATCTCCTCTTCAAGTGGTAAGGCCGTGCTCAGACTTGGACTGAGCTGTGAGCTTACATCGGATGAGGGTGATGAGGAAGACTGCGAACTCTTACGCTTGGTAGCCTCCAGTCGCTCAAGACTATCCGTCTCATAGTCAACAATTAGATATTGTGGTGACTTGCGTCTGTAAATCGGCGAGTCGGGCTGAAATTGTTTGAGCGACTTTCGACTCAGTGTACTATAGTCCGGTGTCGGCACCGAAGGCACGCTGCTTTGTGTGTTATTGTAGATATCTTTAATTTTCTTCTCGATTGTGCTGTCATAGTCCGGTGTTGGTATATCCAAGTGGAAGCCGGTGTGTGCATTAAATGCAGCATTGTATTCCCGATTGAGTGCATCGTACATATTTTCCGGCAGATGGCGGGCATACTGCTGACGCTCGATAGAGTTGTAGGTGCTGCCAGTGGTAGCTGCCATATACTGATCCACAATTTCACTGCGCTTGCGGATCACAGAGGATTTTGCATACTGCGAGGTTGGGTTGTGTTCACGTCGTGATGCTGATGGCGAGTCGTGTAGGTTAAATTTAGGATTATTGTAAATCTCGCTGCCAGTTTCGGCGAAACCGTACATGCTGGCGGCAGCCGATATGGCAGAGAACGCTTTACTGTAGTTTTTGTTAACTGGTATGCTAACGGAGGGCCCCGTAGAGATGCTCGTGCAGTAGAGTTGGTAGGAGAGCGATGACTTGCTTTTCACAACATCAATGCTCTCCGCGGCAGTCTCGTGTGCAGACATCCTCGAGTTTGCTTCGGCACGTTCGCTCTTACCGTTGCCATCTGTGGGTGTGGGCGGTGGTGGCGGTCGTTGTTTAGGTGATGTAACTTCCTTTCTCACGGGACTACGTTGACTGCTTCGACTGCGCGCACGACCCACTTGCGTTGGTGGTGAGGACCGGCTCGGTGACTGCCGGTGTGCGTGAACAGCATTTTGTTGCAGCTTTTGCTTACTTGTTTGCTGTTCACTGCCTCTGGCCTTGCCCGAATTTTGTGTCTGATTATTGCCACCGCCACCCTCTTCATTGCTCGTCACCGTCTGCAGCCACTTCTCAATGCTGTTCCGTTTATCGCCGCAATTCTTCACGTGACCGCTACAACGATTGTTAGCACAGCCCTGACACTCGGAGGGCGACTGTTGGTGATGCGAGCTATAGAGCGAAGGCGTGTCGGAGGTGTGTTGTCCACCCTCTTCGGGTATCATAATGAGCGAGGGTTGATAACGTTTGGTGGCCATTTTATACTTGGCTATGGCAATGACCTCGCGGATTTTATGTAAGAACTCAACGGCAGCGGGCGGTGGTTGCTGTGAGAGGGGGGAGGAGAGGAGAAATACGATATTAAATATTTTATCTACAAACTCACTCGTGCTCATACTCACCGCCAGTAGATGTGGCTCAAAGTAGGCGGGATTGAAGTACAGCTTCTTGCGCACATTACCGTTAACCATCTGACGCAGATGCTCCAACTTTTCTTCGGTCATCATATCCTCGACTATCGAAACATTCTCTACCGGTAAGCACTCCGTCTCCTGCGTGGGTGACGACGACAGCGATGCGTCACTGTTCGCCTGTTCAGCAGTCAACGGATCGTTCGCGCTCCTCGGCGGTGAACCGTGCGGTGAGCTGCTCTTGTGCGACTTGCTGTTGTTGTTGTTGCTGTTGCTGCTGCTGTTGCCCAAACCGCCCAACTGTGGATGGACCAGCGCCGATGTCTGCATCTGTCAAGTCACGCAAACGCTTCAATATCATCAAGCATATGGGATAAGAAAGAGAAATATAGTGCACAAAGCATGCAAAATACCTGCTTGAGTTTCTCATGGAAGCTCCCGTCCATTTCACACTCTGAATTCGAATTGGATATATCGCTAGCAAAGCCTGAATTGTGTTCGCCGAGCTGTGGAAAATGTTGCAGCAATGGATTGTTCTTAATAATGCCCATCTCCTCCTTCAAACTGCCGATGCTAGCACGCGAACGCGGCTCATTTGTGGTACCCATGCTAGTGGCGGAGTAAATGCTGCCGCTACGATTGAATGGCGCGCCGAATGTCACCTGATCATTCTTGGGGTAATTAATTTCATTGGCCATGTCGTCGAGGGAGTTGCGCATGTGTGGCGATTGATCGCGACTCTTGCGTTTCTTCATGTGCAGGTAGAGGAAGACCGAAGCGACATAAATCAAGCCCAACAAGAGACTGCACACGCCAATAACCACATATTCCTTGGTCGACATGCCGTCCGAGGTGGAGGCCAGCGTTGAAGTGGCCTCCGATTGGAAGAGCACCTCCGAGACATCTATGAGTGGGCGATCAAAAGTAAAAAAATAAAATTAAACAAATAAATAGATGTTTCTTTATGCTCCGTAGACACTTACTGTTCGTGTACTTCACTGGCGTGCCGTTGACACGAAAGGCGACACAAGGCGAGAAAACATTCTTTGGTGGCATCAAATGTTCTGCGAAATAAATTGCAAATTTTCATTAAATAAATGTTCATTGTTGTTGTTTTGTTGTATTGGGAGTTGGTTTACCTTTGCTGGTGGCATTCAGGGTAATTGTCATGTCACGACAGACTAAATGCACAACAATGAGGCGACCTTGCATTTTATGCCGCAAATCCGGTTCGCCCAACCACTGAAAATGAAGTAAAGGAGGGATGAAATAAAAAAGCATGAAGAAATAAATAAATAAAAATACAAGGAATAAACTTAAGACAAAGACGCTAATTATTCACAGAAGCACAGACCCTCAGCATAAGTCCCCCTGTGGGAGAGAAGCTGAAGCTGACTTTGTACGAGTATGGCGGAGGGCTGCGAAAAGGCTACATATTTGGAAATGTCGGAAAGGGTCTTCGGACTATCGATGCATAGCATCACTGAAGCTCTTAAAACAACACCATCGACACAGCTTCATGAGATCTTGAATATATTTCACTCTTTATACCCGCATTTTTGGAAGCATTTGATTAAATCTTTTATCAAAAACGGGAACCAATTAACGTTTCTCAATAATCCTGCCTATCTAATTTCATAGAGACTGCACTGTTGAGGACATCATTTAACTCTGATCACTAAACCTTCGTCCTAATAACGTGATTATCACTAAGTACCATCTAAACGCGTAAGTAGTAGCTTTCTTTTCTTTTTAGTAAACACTTTTCACTTATAAACGCTTCTTCTTCTTCCTCTACTTTTCAGACGTATTGCATGATTTCGTCTGATGCGTTTTTAAACGCACTTATTAACTGCTAATGCATTTAACCGTCACATATTTTATGTTATTTTATTAAGCTTTCATTTTCATTATCACCAGGCACCGGTGGCATGCTGACTAAGCATGTGGGTTGCACATGCAACGAAGGCGCGTAGCAAGTTGAGCTGAAAGCGGCAGTGGCTTTGGCACGCGCAACATATTTAACAGTCTAATAAACACATAAAAATGTCTAATTTATATGTCATTGCTTGTATGTTATTTTTAATTGCTGCGTAAATTCTTATATTGCTATGCGACATTGTTAAGGAGGCAAATTCGTTGCTGATGATTTTCGAGTTTATGAACATGAAAGAGGAGGGTTGAATTGCCATCTTTTCGGATTGGAGATGTAGCAATTAAACTCGTTTTTATTAAAGGTATGAAAATTAAATTTAGAATAATACTGTAAGACCCACCTGTAAGAATGTACGTCCCTCATCGCGAAAGATACGGAAGGGATAGTCCGTGTCAATGGGATTCCGTAAATCCGACCAACCATTCACGGTAAGATATTGGGCACCAGTTACTGCACAGACCGGCGTGCGAATGTCTGCAAAAAAAGGTTGTTTTTTAATATTAAATATAAAAAATTTATCAAATAAAATAAAACAAATAAATAAAATAAAGTAAAATAAAATAACTTGAATCAAAAAGAAATAAAATAAAATATTTTAAATTAAAATTAAATAAACTTAATTAAAATAATATAACAAAAAATAAGTAAAAATATCTAAAATGAGGTAATAGAAATATAAAAATAACTAATAAAACTTATCAAATCACAATATAATAAAATAAAAATTAAGTTATTTAACTTAATAAAACTTAAAATAAAATAAAAAAAAAATATAGAAAGATAAATTTAAAAATAAATAAAACGAAATAAGGCGAAATATATAACATAAAATAATAAAAAGTAAAATAATGTAACATAAAATAATATATATTAATATAGAATAATATACATTAAATTTAATTAAACATAACTATTATAAAACTAAATTAAATAAATTTAAATTAAATTAAACTATTTTAATAAAAAAACAAATAAAGTAAAATAAAATAAAACAAAATAAAAAAAAATAAAATAAAATAAAACAAAATAAAATAAAATAAAATAAAATAAAATAAAATAAAAAAAATAAAATAAAATAAAATAAATTAAAATAAAATAAAGAAAATTAAATAAAATAAAATAAAATAAAATAAAACAAAATAAAATAAAATAAAATAAAATAAAATAAAATAAAATAAATTAAAATAAAATAAAAAAAATTAAATAAAATAAAATAAAATAAAATAAAACAAAATAAAATAAAATAAAATAAAATAAAATAAAATAAAATAAAATAAAATAAAATAAAATAAAATAAAATAAAATAAAATAAAATAAAATAAAATAAAATAAAATAAAATAAACTAAAATAAAATAAAATAAAATAAAAATTGTCAAACAATGAGAGGATTTGTGCCATGTCAGAAAATGATACATATAAATACCTCGGCTTGACTCAAGCGAAAAGAATGCATCACTCTGAAATCGCCCGCGCAACAACGGAGGAATACATCGAGCGAGTGAAAAACTTAATAAAGTCGCATCTTAATGGTTTCAACCTCTTCAAAGCCATCAACACGTATGCTATCCCTGTCCTAACGTATACATTTGGAACAATAAAATTGTCTGATATAGATTTGGAAAGCGTAAAAATTACTATAAGGACACTACTTACAAAATTCGGGATGCACCATCCGAAGTCAGCCGTAGAACGCGTCTACCTACCGCGAAAACAAGGAGGGCGAGGCATGGTAGACATCACGCATCTACACCAAAAATGTGTATACAACCTTCGGCAGTACTTCCACGAGCAACAAAATCAACTCCACAAAGCCGTATGTCAATCAGACCAAAGGTACACGCCATTAAATTTAAATGACACTTCAACAATCGATATGCTAACAGACGCGCAGCATTTCCACGCATTACTACTGCAATGGAAAACGAAATCGATCCACGGAAAGTACCCATACGCAATCGATCAACCGGAAATAGACACAAAAGCATCCAACGATTGGCTATGCAGACCAGGAATATTTTCCGAAACTGAAGGTTTTATGTGCTCTATACAGGACCAAGTCATTGCAACTAAAAATTATAAGAAGTATATTATCCGCGCCGCCATTGAAAACGATTTATGCCGACGATGTCAAAAACAACCGGAAACAATTCACCATATTACCGGTGCATGTGCCCCACTAGCAGCTACAGAATACCTCACAAGACATAACCACGTCGCTAAAATTGTGCACCAATGCTTAGCACTAAGATACGGTTTAATTACGGAGGAATGTCCGTATTACAAATACAACCCACAAGCAGTATTAGAGAGCAGTTTAACGAAGATCTACTGGGATAGATCAATACTGACGGATCATCCCACTCCACACAATAGACCTGCCATAACTGTAATCGACAAACGAGAAAAACGGGCACTGCTAATAGACATAGGTGTACCAAACACACACAACCTACAAGAGTGCTATACAGAGAAGTGTAGAAAGTATCACACCTTAGCACACGAAATCAAGGATATGTGGAGACTGCAAAATGTGGAGATAATTCCAATCATTATATCATCTACCGGTGTTATACCAAAAACTCTAAACAAAAGTCTTGACAAACTTAAAATGATGGAAAAGCGGCACGTGATACAAAAGGCTGTTATAAAGGGTGGTTAAATTTTCAAGGGCCGATGTTGATTTTGAATAAAACACAAACTATTTAGGAAATTATTGAAATTTTATTTTATTATGATATATTGGTATTACTCAATTATGTATGTAACAAAATATCGGCCAAATGAGCGCCGCGACCTCGGCGGCACACCTCCATACGATGGTCCAAATTTTCGATGACGCTGAGGTATAATGGAGTTTCTATGCCGTTAATGTGCCGAATTATCTCATCCTTTAGCTCTTGAATTGTTGCTGGCTTATCGACGTACACCTTTTCTTTCAAATAATCCCAGAGAAAAAAGTCCAACGGTGTCAAATCACATGATCTTGGGGGCCAATTGACATCGCCATTACGTGAGATAACACGGCCATTGAATTTGTTGCGCAAAAGAGCCTTTGTTTCGTTAGCTGTGTGGCAAGTGGCACCGTCCTGCTGAAACCACATATCGTCCACATCCATATCTTCCAATTGTGGCCATAAAAAATTCATTATCATCTCACGATAGCGAACACCATTCACAGTAACTGCCTGACCGGCCTCATTTTGGAAAAAATACGGCCCGATGATGCCGCCAGCCCATAAACCGCACCAAACAGTCACTCTTTGTGGGTGCATTGGTTTTTCGACAATCACTCTTGGATTCTCATTCGCCCAAATGCGGCAATTCTGTTTATTGACGAATCCACTGAGGTGAAAATGTGCCTCATCACTGAAGATGATTTTCTTCGAAAATTTTCATAATAAGTCTGGATAACTTTAACACGTTGTTGGATTGTGTATCTCTCCATGGTTCAAATTGAGTAAGTCTGAAATAGAGAAATGTCAAATTAAATTCGGAAAAAAACTTGGCGTTTAGGTGTGGTTTACATTCAACATCGGCCCTTACAATTTAACCACCCTTTATTATCAACAACTACTATAGTTAGGAAATTTTTGAACTTAGACTAATTATTATTAGCTATTTTTTATAGACCTGTAATCAACATGATCTGTATCCATTTTAAATTGTAAATATTTTTAATTTTAATTTTAACTACTGATAAATAATTCAACTTGTAAAAACAATAGTTTTAAGTATTTTGTTGCAAAGCAACCGATACTTGATGTATACCCTTATGGTGATGAAAAGAGAAAAATAAAATAAAATAAATTACAATAAAATAAAATGATATATATAAAATAAAATAAAAAAAATAATATAAAATAAAATAAAATGAAATAAAATAAAATTAATTAAAATAAAAAAAAAATAAATTAAAATAAAATAAAATAAAATAAATAAGAATAAAATAAAAAAAAATGAAATAAAACCAAATAAAATAAAATAAGATAAAAAAAAACAGTTTAAAGTGAATAAATAAATAAAATAAAATAATAAATAAATAAGAAAAATAAATGAAAAGTAAAGCCAAATAAAATAAATGAAATAAAATAACATAGAATAAAATAAAACAAATTGAAATAAAATAAAATAAAATTAGATTAAAAACTGGAACAAAATAAAATAAAATAAAATAAAATAAAATAAAATAAAATAAAATAAAATAAAATAAAATAAAATAAAATAAAATAAAATAAAATAAAATAAAATAAAATAAAAAAAATAAAATAAAATAAAATAAAATAAAATAAAATAAAATAAAATAAAATAAAATAAAATAAAATAAAATAATATAAAAATAAAATAAAATAAACTAAAATAAAACAAAATAAATTAAAATAAAATAAAAAAGTTATTTAAAATAAATAAAAAAATAAAATTATATAAAATAAAATAAGGAAAGTAAAATAAAAACATTTAAAAAATAATAAAATAAAATAAGATAAAGTAAAATAATGAAAAATAAAGTAAAATAATGAAAAATAAAGTAAAATAATAAAACGAAATTATATAAAATAAAATAAAATAAAAAGGTAAATGAAAACAAAATAATATAAATTAAAATAAAATAAAATAAAATAAGGAAAAAAAAATAAAATACAATAAAATAAAAAAAAAACTAAAATAAAATAGAAAAATAAAATAAAATAAAATAAAATAAAATAAAATAAAAACGTAAAATAAAAAAAAATTAAAAAAAAGTTAAACGAAATAAAATTGAATTAAATAAAGTAGAATAAGAGAATGAAGCACAAAATTAAAAAAAAAATAATAAAAGTACCTAAAGTATAATAAATTTTAATAAAATAAAATGAAATAAAATAAGATAAAAAAATAAGCAAATTTTAATATAATAAAATAAAATAAGATTAGTAACAAATATAGTAAAATAGAATAAATAAAATAGAAAAAGATAAAAAATTAATCAAACTAAAATAAAATAAAATGTATTAAAACATAATGAATTAAAGTAATTAAAAAAATTTTAATATAAAATAAAATGAAAAAAATTAAAGTAAAATAAAATCAAATATATATAATTTGTAAACAAGATCAAATTAAATAAGAGTAAAAATTTAATGAATAAATATAAATTTAATGAATAAATATTAATAAAAATTTTTACTGAAAGTTTAAGTTTTCTAAATGATAAATAAGTTTTTACTTAAAGCGGCAAAATCATGTAGGCTTATTGTGGATACATACATACGCACAACAGCAAAAAAACTGCTTAAATACTAAACGATTTTTTTTTATCATTTTACTTGTATTTTCTTTTTGGATCACTACAAGTATATACAAACAAGTGCTGACTTACATATGAAAGCAAAGAAAAAAAATCCAAACATATGTATGTGAATCGACTTATTATTTGCTTTTTAATCAACTGAATTTGTTTTATTTTATAGACATATTTATTTATATGTATATATTATGAATGCGTATATACCCAAGTTTGTGTATACTAATATGTGTATATGTGTGTGTGTGTTTAAATTTACCTGGAAAACTGATTTCTCTACTGGGGTAAATGATTTGGCCGCGCAATGGCAGAAATACAAACGGGATTTTCTCGGATGATGAACCGCTAACAAATGGCGAAAGAGTACATTCTGTAAATGGCAATGAAAAATTGAAAAAAAAGAAAATAAATACGTGGAATATAATAATGTTATAATATATTTTGTGCAAATTTATATCGAATTCTTAAAATATTTTGTACGCATCAAAATAGTAATAAACGAATTGCATAAAAAATAGGTAAAATGCTAGGTATTGATGAGAAAGGGAACAAAAAAAAAAATAAAATTAAACATTTTATTACAGCCGCACTTAAGAAAAAATCAAAGCAATTTTATAAACAAATATGTAATATATTTTATTTAGAAGTATTGAATATTTTTTTTTATAAAAAAATGCGGTGTTAGTTTCACTGTTATCGTTTTATTCGACGCCCTAGTAAGAAGTTAAACTCACTTACTTTCCGCAGTCATCAATTTCGCGCCAATCCGGCATATTATAAATGCAGTAAGATGACAATACCTCTATTTACTATCATTTTATCTTTATTTTTTTTTTTTTCAATTAATAAAAATTTGTTCGCAACTTTTTCATTTTTGTTTGTTTACTTCGCTGTTGATGTCTACATTATTTATTGCTTATTTGTTATGTTTTATTGTAGGCTCCTCAGCCGATGTTTTGCTTACTTTTCTATTTAATTTTCTTCTTTTTCCATCGAAAACCCAACCGAGCAACAGTGAAAGTTAACTTGTCTCAGCAGCCTCAAGTTTGCGCAGTCAGACTGTTAGGCAAAGCTATCACGGGCAAAACTGCTAACTGATATTTATACTACAATATGTACATATGTATGTATATACTCGTATAGGTCTACGCATGCGCAACTGTTTAGTCGCTACTGAATGACAATGCGGTTTTATAAATAGCGAATATGAGATTTTGTTTATGTGCGTATTGTTGCTTACTTATAAAATATAAATTTGTATTACAATTGTGATCATTATGAAAATGAAAATGCTGCGAGTTTTGGTTTATGGAGATGGTCAGTAGTCTGTTTAAACTTAACTTTGAGATTGGATTTAGTAAAAGTATGATGCAACCTTGGTTCAAGTTCTGGTCTGTTCTGTTGATCAAAATTATAGAAAACGCTTTTTCTAAATACCATTGGCTGCCAGAAGAAAATTTCAACCTCTCTGACATATTTTTCGAGACATAAACCAAAGACAATCGTCTGGAGAAATAAAACATTCATTAAACCAGTTAAACATGACAGTCAAGGCGTAGCATGGAATTGTGTTATTCTTCTTCATTTGCATGAGAACCCCTTAGGGAGACACCAAATGACACCAGCACATTCTCCATCCGATCCTTTTAACGGAGTACAGGTCTTTCTCCTCCTATGCTTCTACTGGTGGATCCCACTTCTAATACTTTCAAAGATGGAGTGCCTAAATCTCACCTGGTCGGCACGATGTCTCGGATAGGCCGTTGCTGTTGCTAATGGAGCTTTTGGTGTTACTCAGCATCTACTTACACAACCGTGCAAATTTTTCAAGAATACCAAATTCAGATATAGTAGCGTAGAGGCCAGGCAATTTGAATGCCACACTGGTAGAGTCCGAGCAGTTCATTGACTGCAGACTTTAGTCTTCCACACACTCCATGACCTCATATGCACATGATTGGATTTTCATAGCCCAGCGAAATCGTCGGCCATCCTCTCCACCAGCTGTACGAAGAAGTGAAAGTCGAGAACGTTAAGATTCTAACAGTGAATAAGCTCAGGTTAGTGGGAGTCACTTTCGAAAGCTGCTCTGCCTCACTCCGCCTACGACTGGGATTATTATCATATTACACAGCCGCGGGAAAGTCCACAATTCGTACTATGATGAACATGGAAAAAAAATAAAGAAAAGTTGCTCGCAACTTGCAAGACTATCGGCTCGTCCTTTGTAAACTACTTTGCAACTATGCTGCTCCTACCTGGATCGCGGGGACTAGCAGGACGCAGATGTACAAGTTACAAGCCAGCCCAAACTCCGCCTTGACGACCGTGTTGGAAAATCTCCGAACGACAGTACGAAATGCTAACCACTCGGCTATTTTGGCCGCCAGGACCGAAGAACAGATAGATCCGTCAAAATTTATATCGATCAGACCAGAATGGCGAGTTGAGTTGTCTTAGCCACGTCCCTCTGTCTGTCTGTCTGTTTGCATGTAAACTCCGCCTTGACGACCGTGTTGGAAAATCTCCGAACGACAGTACGAAATGCTAACCACTCGGCTATTTTGGGCGCCAGGACCGAAGAACAGATAGATCCGTCAAAATTTATATCGATCAGACTAGAATGGCGAGTTGAGTTGTCTTAGCCACGTCCCTCTGTCTGTCTGTCTGTTTGCATGTAAACTCCGCCTTGACGACCGTGTTGGAAAATCTCCGAACGACAGTACGAAATGCTAACCACTCGGCTATTTTGGGCGCCAGGACCGAAGAACAGATAGATCCGTCAAAATTTATATCGATCAGACTAGAATGGCGAGTTGAGTTGTCTTAGCCACGTCCCTCTGTCTGTCTGTCTGTTTGCATGTAAACTCCGCCTTGACGACCGTGTTGGAAAATCTCCGAACGACAGTACGAAATGCTAACCACTCGGCTATTTTGGCCGCCAGGACCGAAGAACAGATAGATCCGTCAAAATTTATATCGATCAGACCAGAATGGCGAGTTGAGTTGACTTAGCCACGTCCCTCTGTCTGTCTGTCTGTTTGCATGTAAACTTGGCTCTCAGATTTTGAGATATTCAACCAAACTTCGTACTTAGAAGCATTGGTACATTTACACCATCATACAGATCGGACCACTATAACATATAATACATATACATTTACGACTGATTCTTCAGATTTGACATTTTGGATCATAAATGTTTTAGCAAAGCATTTAAGGGCATGAGAGTTGGTATTTTACACAAATAAATTAATTACACAATAATACAGAAAATTCTCGAAATCGGGTGTCTATATCATGTAGGACTCATATAACCGATTTGTTCAGATATGATGTTTTTGGTTGAAACTCTGTCAAAAACTAATCTAGACGCGTCAGATTTGGTACTCTACACACTTATATACAAGTAAATATTGACACCAAAACCATCCAAATCCGACGTCAATATCATGTAGCCCCTCCAACGTAGTTTTCAAAAAAGTATAAAAGTTTCGACAAGTTCGAAGACAGCTGTTCTTTCTTTTTTGTACATTTCCAGCCACAGTAGTCGAATAGGTATCGGTGGGAGTTATCGCATATCACACAGATGATCATGGGTTCACATCTTCACCAGATCAGAAGGTTCTAGGCTGAAAATTACTTCGGTGGGTATAAAGCGCCACTTACTTATATATACATACATACTTATTTCACTAAACTATTCAAGGCGGATATTTGGTTGTAACCTTTGTTGTTATCAGATTCACTGTCAAACGTAAAACAGTTAATCCTTCATCCACTTAGCATAAGCGGTCGTTAACCGCTCTAATATATCACTGCTAATTATTTTCCAGTTCCACACGGCTTTTACTCACAAACATTTTACACTAAAAAAAACTTCAATTGAAATTATGACCGTTGTAAAACAAATTCACTTTCATATTCACCCTTTTCGCAATATCAAATAAATTCGCAAAATAATGCGAGTCAAATAAAATTGTTTTCATTTTCAAGACATTTAGCGATTTTCATATTTTATTTTTTTTCTCTTTTTCTCTTTGCTTATTCGCGTTTATTCAAAGCAAAGTTCACACCTTTTTATATTTTATTTTTTGTTTGTTTTTAGGATTTTTTTTGTTAATATTTTTCATATTTTTAAATTTTACTTTTATTATATACATAGGTACATACATATGTACATATTAAAAAAAAAAAACAAAAATTTATATTTTTTTTATTTTCTTTTAGTTTTTTGTTGCAAATAAATCAAATAGCTGAAGAGCTTTTGAATTGTGCTCACACACACACATACACACACTTGTGTACATACAAACATATTAAATATTCGCTTAAGGCTTTTTATGAGCTCATTACACATCTGATTGTTTCTTTTGTTTTGTTTGTTTTCATTTTCTACGCAGAAATTATTGCAGTGTTGTTGTGTTTGTTGTTGTAGTTACCACATATTTTTCACACTGAAAAATTTTACTTTTACTTATTATACATGGCACACACATATCCAAGTGTTTGTTTTTTTTAATTTGTTTTATTTTACATTTTCTTGCCTTTGCATTTATTTATTTATTTCTTGTTTCTTTGTTTCTTTTTTCTTTTGCAATTTCCTCCAACCACCACGTGCATTCGTGGCGCCACACAATGAGCGGCGGTAACTGTGAAATTTATGGCATCTTCTGTGGCGAATTATGACAATAAAAGACGAAAGCTGTAGAAGTTTTGCGGTTTTTGTTGTTGCTATTCATTTTTCAGCGTTGGAGTGAGTGAGGAAAAGGGAAGACAAAAAAGAAAAAATCATGAAAAAGGCGAGCGAAGAAAAAAAAATCAATAAAAATGTGGAAAAATTGCACAGAAAATCTTTTTAGTCACACCGCAAATGCCACAAAGGGGCTAATATATATGTACCATATATGTATGTATGCATTAAAGAAAATTGTAACAACAAAGACAGCAACAACAAAAGCTATGCCAAAGCAACCACCGCAAATTGAAAATGTATAATCAAATGCTGATGACATGCATGCCACAGTTGCTGCCACACACGAACACACACACACACACTCTCACACATATGTAGGTAGTATTTGTTCACAATTGTTGTTGTTGTTGTTGCTTACACTGTAACGATGAGCTAATATACCGCATCTGTGCTGCTGTGCAAGCTCAATTTCTCAGAGCTGCCACAGTAAATTGACAATAATTTAAATTTTTACAACAACAACATCGCTTCCGTGTGTATCTCACCGGGTTTCCAGCTACCGCTTAACAGTGACAGTGGCAATTTTTCATCTTCATCATATGTGTGGTGTGTGTGTGTGTGTGCGTGTGTGTGTGTGACAAGCCATGTGTCGGCAGCGAAAGTGCTCTGCATTCTGCTGTAGCAAAAAAAAAAAAAAAACAAAAAAAAAACACAAAAGACTTATGCAGCGAACTCGTTATGGATTGGCGACAGTTTTACACATAATTTGCATATATTCACTTAACTAACGGCAATTCACGACAGTATGACGGCATGAAAATGATGATAATGGCGAAATGCGCTGTGGTGACATTATCATTTTATAGCCTGTAATTTGGTGAATAATTAACGATAACGATATATACACGTATGTTTTAATATGAGTGAAATAAAAAAAAATCTATTATATAAGAGTTACAAAAGTGACGTAAAATTATTTCATGCAATTTTCGATATAAAAAAGCAATAACAAAAAAAAACAATTAAAATCTTTTTTGCGGTTTTTGCGCCGTAAACTATATTTATTTTCTGTCATGTCATCAGACCTAGGGATGGCGCAATAAACTGATTAAAGTTCATTTCTTCTTCTTCTTCTCTTGCTTGGTCAGCGTATATTTATCCTTACACATTTACTACTAAGACAACAATGGCATGCCAGTCGTTCCTTCTTTACAGCATTCGTTGCTTATTTCAGGCATCAAAAGAAGTGATTTCCTTCTCCACTTGATATTTCCAACGGAGTTAGGTCTTCTTCTTCTTCTGTTACCCCTGGGGGGTACTGCCTTGCAAATGTTCAAAGATGAAGTTTTTTCGCCAATAAGGACGGTAGGAGCTAACTGCTCTCTTAACTCGCTGAGTTGTTAATAGGCGAGGGGTTAGTAGTGAGCAGTGAACACAACCAGTCGGAAGGCCAAGGTTGGAGTCCTGGTCCGACTAATAACCAAAAATTGTGGAAAAAATAAAAAAATTAAAAATAAGTAAATTTTTCTAATTGCAGCTTCCCCTCGGCAGGGAATCTCAACTCCTCCTAATGTATTTCTGACATGAAATAAAAAGGCCTTTATAAAAAATAATCAACCGTTCGTATGCGACTTGAATTAAACTGTAGAGCTCTCCGAAATATTCTTTAAAAATTTTCTATTGAAAACTGTATAATTTGTAGTAGTTGTTATGTAGCAATTAAAAAACTTGCGGTTAATTTCAATGTTTTTCAAAGATGTAAATACAATAAATTGGAGAAATTTCAAACGTGTAAATAAAAAATTAAGTAAAATTTTCTAATTGCGGTCGCCCCTCGGCAGGGAATGGGGTAGACATTCCGAGTGTATTTCGGACATGAAATAAAGGCTCCTCATAAAACAAACCATCAGCCGTTCGGAGGCGGCTTAGTATAAACTGTAGGTCCCTCCATTTGTTGGAAAAACATCAAGACGCAAAACCACAAATTGGAGGAGGAGCTCGGCCGAAAAACGCTTTAGCGGTTACAAGCGCCAATTATATATATATATGTAGAAAACTTGATTTATGTTGATCGTAAGATAGATGTTGACGACCTCAGCGTAAACTTAGAAATGAAATGTTTGGGGTGTGGAAAAAGCAGGCAACTCATGAGCTCTTTAGTGGCGATGAGCACAAAAGAAACAATCAAGGCTGAGAATGTCGGTCTTGCCACTTGAGCGAGATTACTCCGAAAATAGGAGATCCATGTCCTCAGAGCCAATACATCGATTTGGCCAACGTCCAAGCTTCTGTATCATATTTTTGTTTGCGAAAAGAGGACCTTACTTTTCAAATGGTTTTTCAAACCCGTTGATATGAGTCATTCTGCATTGGGTTTCTAAACTCACATACTACAATAATTGGTCGCTTCTACTTTTGAGAATCATCATTTAGTATAAATTGGATCTAATCACTTGAAGAGAGAATGGTCACGGCTAGAGCAAAGGCAAAAAGTGGGTCAGACTCAGTCTAAACGCGTGTTCGCTGAAGGTTCAATGACTTGTTAATGCGGCTGGAAGTATCGTATACATATATATTATATATGCCGATCGCAGTGGCCGATACATATAAATCTATATATATTTTTATTTGATCTATTTAATAAGTGATTTGCTCTTTTCTTGTAATATTTGGGTCTTACAATTGGATGTGGTCCTTCATTTATTTACTTTATTCGATTGAATTGCAATCTCTTGACGGTTCCTAGCGGATATTACGTTGCTTCGAGCAGCTTTTGATTTGGCCAACTGGTCAGCTCTTTAATTATCATGTTCCAGATAATGATCATATCCAGTTGTTCTATCAGCGATTTTAATGTATAATATATACAATATAGTTTTTGGCGAGTTGTGGGAAAGAAGGAAACTTTCGGAACTTGATTTTAAGTATATTTTACGACAATCGCACTTTATTCCACCAAGACCTTTAACTTTGTCAAGAGAAATTTTCAGATAAAAGTACAAGAGTATCATGTTCCCATTCAAAGCAAGAGGACTCTAGAAATTAATTTAAAAAGAGGCTCATTTGGTGGAGTGTTTTCTTTCTGGCCTTCTCCGTCAAATACCTGCACTTGCGGACCTTCCGTTCAATAAGAGATCTTAAAAAAAAAGTTCTGAAAATATTTTTTCTAGTTGAAACCTAATATTAAAACAAATCGGTTACATGAGATCTATATGCCATTGTGATGCTATCTGGCTGGTTGCGACAAAGTAGTGGAAAATACAGTCTCGTACCATATTTGGTTGAAATATTGTAAAAACTGAAGAAGTAGTCCCTGCCTGCGTACAAACAAAGGGACAGATGGAAACTCGTTATTCTGATTCTATCGGTATACACTTTGGTGGGCCACTTTCTTCTCATTATGGTTCCTAAATATTTCGTGCCAAAGATGTAATGTGGTTCTCAAGAATTTAGCTTTATCATAAAGATAAAGATTTACCATTATTTTTCAAAATTGATTTCGCGCAAATAAATACCAGACCAGAAGCCCAATTTTCGAACATGTTTTTGCAGCAATCGCTGTCGCAATAATGCGCCAAATATTCTCTCTCAAATCTCGTAAGTCGTCTTGGGGTTATTTGCGCATACAAGAGACTTCCCATAATCCCACAAAAAAAAATTTCAGCGGTGTTAAATGGCTCGATCTTGGAGGCCACACCATAGGCGCATGATCCGAGATAATTCGCCAGCCAAAAGTTTCCTTTAATAATTTGATTGCTACGTTAACTGTTTGCCATGTAGCACCGTCTTATTAGCGGAAAAGTTCCTCCACATCAACATCCTCCAATTCTGGCGCGAAAAAGTCATTAATAATGGCTCTTTAGCATTCGCCATTGACTGTTCCAATAATTATTTGCGAATAATTATCACTCCAAAAGCGACAATTTTATTTATTAACATACTTATTCAACCAAAATTCCGCTTCAACGCTGAACAAAATTTTCTTTTCAAAATCGGAATCAGTTGCCATCTCGTTTTGGGCGTATTCACCGGACGTACCACACGTTTGATGGTCTTCCACAAAATCTACCAATTGTTGCACGCTGATGGACTCATTTGGATTTTCTTCGATATATCATCCTCGGTGCCCATTGTACGGCATCTATGAGGATACAAATTATCCACTAGAGTAAACATGGTTGCTCGAACTACCAGCTCTGCTGGGTGATTGTTTCGATCGAATATTGGACGCAACACATGAAAACCAATTTCGGTTTTTGGAAGAGGAAAAAATCAGCGGGGGCCAAGTCCGGTGAATACGGTGGTTAAGGCATGATAACGGTTTTGTTTTTGGCCAAAAACTCACGCACATGCATCGATGTGTGAGCTGGTGCGTTATCATGGTGCAAAATCCATAATTGTTATTTCCACAATTCTGTGCGTTTCTGACGAATTGCTTTGCCCAAACGGCGCATAACTTCCAGGTAATATTCCTTATTGACCGTACGAACTTGCGGCAAGAATTCATGATGCACCACGTCATTTCAGTCGAAGAAAACAGCGAGCTCTGACGACCAGGACGAGCATTGTCATTGACATCTTCTCGGCCTTCCTTAAACCGGTTATACCACAATTGACTTGGGTTGCGCTCATAGTAGACTCGCCAAACGCCACAGTCAACATTTCAAATGTCCTCGCGCATTTAATTTCATTTTTTACACAAAACTTAAAAGACAAACTTCGAAAAGAGTATTGCCTCGTTGAAAACCACACTCGTTATGACGTAGAAATCAAATAAGAAAAGATTTCATGTGAAGCACACAGGGGAACAATCATGATGAAATAATGAACAGGTGTAGTAAGTAGAGTAGAAAGATACTATGACACTGCCTTAGCTCAACGCAGCATTTTCGAATTTAAAGAGAAAAGGGAAGAAGGAAACAAAAAACGGGAATTTGAGGGGGACTTATAGAAGGTCGCGGTTTCACTTGCCTCTTACACTAGACAGCTACAGATTTACTCACCAGCTTCTATATATTACATAGAAAATGGAAAAGGAAATTGTTTTTATACAAATTTTAATTTATCACTATACAAGCTGAGAGTTCTTTTGCCTTATTTACACAAGAATTTAAGGAGGAATCGAGCCAATTTCTGATACCCTGTTCTGAAGTGAAGCGTACTCCGGTGAGGGCATTCTGCATTGATCTGAACAAGTGGTAATCGGAAGGTGCTATGTATGGGCTATAAGGCGGGTGAGGTAGAACTTCCCACCCACAGTTTTCCATATAGTTTTTAACTGGCCTTGCAACTTGTGGGCGAGCGTTGTCTGGGTGAAAAATTATTGATTCGTGTCTGGTCGCATATTCTGGTCGTTTTTCTGCGATGACCTTTTTCAAACGAATCAATTGTTTTCGGTAGAGGTCCCCATTGAACGTCTGACCCGAATTCAATAGCACCATGGATATTCGGCTTTGCCGTGGATGTTGATGGTTGGCCGGGCTTCACAAACGATCTTTTGCGCTTTAGGTTATCATAATGAATCTATTTTTCATCGCCAGTGACGATCCGATGCAAAAATGACTTCTTTTGGTGGCGTTGAAGCAACATTTCGGGCATGCAGAATCGATTTTCGACTTCTCTTGGCTTTAATTCATAAGGCACCCAATTTCCAAGCTTCTGGATGAATCCTAATGATTTTAATCGTCTAAAAATGGTTGCTTGATTAACTCCTAATACTTTTGCAAGTTCTTCTTGCGTCTGGCATGCATCTGCGTTGAGCAATGTCTCCAATTCTTCGTCTTGAATTTTTTTTCGGTGTCCGGGTCGTTCTCCGTCGTCTAAGTCGAAATTGCCACTTTTAAACCGTGCAAACCACTTTTGGCACGTTCGTTCGGCTATAGCATGGTCACCACAAACGTCCAGTAAAATACGATGTCCTTCGGTAGCACTTTTCTTCATGTTAAAGTAAAGAAGAAGAACTCCCCGCAAACACATTTTATCTGGTGCAAATTTCGACATTTTCAAATGAATGAAAACAAATTGTTGTTCACGCTAAAACAAATGACATCTACTGAAAACGACGCGAAATGACAGTACCATTGAAATGAATATTGCCACAGATGAACACGACGCGAAATAATACTAGTAGAGCCCTCTCTTAGAAAACCGCACGAATTAATGCATACACCCAATATATAGAATTAACTTTTCCCTAGATTATGATGAGGAACACTTTTTCATGCGGATATTAAAACTGGAAAAAAGTTTGCAGACGGACCACATTTTTTTGAGCAAATACGAAGTCGTTCAAGAAACCGAAAGGAGAAAAATAAATGTTCATTGAAATAAAAAATATTAAATGAATAAATTAAATTTCAAATTATTTTTATATCTTTTTATGATGTGTGCACATAAATTTCATCCAGTTCATTATTTTACGATTTTTATTTGCCGTAAAAGTCTACTTGAACAACCTATAATTTAGCAGATAAGCCGTAAATTAAATTAAGAGGATATTGATTGTTAATCTGCAGCGCACGTAGGCAGTCTCTGCAAATATGTACGAATATGTATGTACACTCAGGTATGTGGTGCAATTATTTTCTATACAACACACAGCAGAGCACAACCAACAACATACTCTAATTGCTGGTGCAACTTGCCTTACTTTGCCACGCTACGGCAACCGTTTAGCAATAATCCGTACGGGAATGTGTCTTGCGATTGCCATAATTCTAAGTTGGTTCACGACTTTTAGGCGATTTTTAATTAATAAAACGTTAGTCAATGGCTACCGTTAGGCTGGCTGGTTGCAACATCTGCCACATTGGCGGCCAAAGCAATTGTGTAGTGGCAAGCACACACACACAGACAAAAACTCACACATATTGGCATTAATGCATTTGTGCACATTTTCACATCCTTTCAACGCATTATAACGGTTCATTAATTCAACAAACATTTGTTTGCGCAAATTTGTTATTGTAGCATGAGTGTCGAAGTTTGTTTGTATGTATGTTTGCACACTTGTAATTAGCTAAGTAATCCTTGTCTATTAAAATTTGTTGCATCAAAACTGTGGATGTGGCTATGGCCACAGTGGTTCAGTCTAATTGGAGATGGTAATTTTTTACCGTAATCTGTAGGCACACACATATGAACATTTTATAAATTAAGCTTTTAATTGTTTGATTAATTAAAAAATGCATATATGGTTGATAAGCAGTGTTTGTTGGTATTGTTGTTGTTAGTTGATTGGTTGGTTGTTTGATTAAATCGTTTGTTTTTATTATTATTTTTTATTTTTGTAATGATCGCTTGGTGTAGCATGGCTCTTTTCACTGCTGTCTAAATTAGTGTTAATGCCATTAATAATATTTGTAACGGATATAAATTTTATTGTTTAAAATTACTTTTAAAGCTGGGAATATCGTAGTTAAGCAAATAGGTAGCTGTGCTTGTACATAATTTTCAGCGCCGTTCGCAGCAACTCGAATTGACATATGGAACGACTTGGCGCAGTTTACGTCGAGATCTTAAATGGAAAGCGTACAAAATACAGCTTCTACAAGAACTGAAACCACTCGACTTTCCCAAACCACATCGCATCGCTCTATGGACTTTTGAACAGTTCCCAGAAAATCCGATATTTTCGAGCGAAATTTTGTTCTGGCTCAATGGGTATGCAAACAAGAAAAATTGCCACATAAGGTATGAAAAGCAACCTGAATATATTCAAGAGCTTCCATTTCATCCAGAAAAAAACAACTGTTTGGTGTGGTTTGTGTGCCGGTCGAGTCATCGGTCCATATTTCTTCAAAAACGATGACGATGAGAGCGTAACCGTCATTGGTGACTGTTATCGCGTCATGATAACCGACTATTTGATTGATAAGAACAATGATTTAAGTGCAAGTACCTGAAATATCCGATTCCATAATTGGAAAGCTGCGGCTGCTTGTTGATGCCCTCGTAAGGGTAAAAGCTGACATCACTGCCGTCCAAGGAATGCGATGGGCAGGACAACGACGTAAGCGAGTAGGTCCTTGTGACATTTACTACAATGGCCACATAACGGAGCGCAAAATTTGGTGTCGTATTCGTGGTGGGAGAGAGACTCCGGAATTCACCTCGGTGGAAGAACAACTCGTCACAATCCGTATAAAAGTGAATTTTTTTAAGACATCGCTGATTTGAGCCTATGCTCCGACGGAAGAAAAGGACCATGGGACCCAGGATTCCTTTTATGAGCGCTTGAAGCACATTTAAGAACGCTGCCTTGGCCAAGATGTAAGATTGTTCCAAGGTTATCTTCGGCACAGCTAAAGAAAAATAAAGGCTTCACAATGAAACAGTTACAAATAAATTGGGGCTAATCGACTTCGCCGAGGTCCGAAACATGGTTACTGTTCATGCTCCCTATGTACAGCTGCAAACGAAACTACAGGATTTTGGAAAGGTCGCAAAACCAGCTAGTACGATAAGGATGGCCTTACATAGAAAATATCCTTCCTACCCCGAAACGTTGAGATCGATCACTACATGTGCCGGGAAGGGAAAGATACCGGAATCTTACGGGGAAGTAAGACACATGAGTAGACAAAAAAGGAAAGAGGCCGAGATGCGTTAGAATGAAGAGTTTGGTGGGAAAATAATGCTCGAAAGTCTCCGAAAAGATGCGGTGACATACAAAAGGTTTCAAGACTGGAGCAAGCTGGACTGAAGGGAACACTTTTTCAGACTGCTGAAGGGCAATGTAACAAGAGGAGATGGTGAACCCGATTCTCCTAATCAGTGACGAACAGATGTTTTATTGCTCGTCTATGCAGTAGTTCAGTAGTAGTAGTTAAAAAACAACAAAGAGGCTGGAGCTGCCGGCCTATCGGGAGAGCTATTCAAAGATGGCGGTGAAGAGCTGACAAGGTGCATGCATGAGCTTCTTTGCAAATTATTTTTGGATGAAGGCATACCCGACGATTGGAACCAAAGTGTGCTCTGTGCAATCCACAAAAAAGGGAGGTCCCACAGTTTGCGCCAATTACCATAGGATAGGCCTCTTAAACATCGCATATAAGATCTTAACGAGCGTATTGGGTAAAAAACTTAATGTTGTCAATTAGCTAATTGAGTGCCTGTGTGAACAGTGTTTCAGTTTCAACACTTGATACATCCCAAAGCGTATTTTAGGAAAAATATTCCATCCACAACATTCTTAAGACTATCGCAGCTCCTCCATTCCTCTCGTTACCACTACACACAAGTGCAATGCTCGTCGAAAGGAAAGCAAGAAAGCGCGCATTGCACCAACAAGCGGCCATAAAACAAAGAGCAACAACATCAATAAAGCTCCATGCGATTAAAATAAACAAACAAACAACAACAACATTGAATGGTCCGATAGCTGCAATGAATAACACATTAGCCAGCTTCGAGCTCAGCTCGTCTTCGCGCTCAATTTGGTAGTGTTCAAGTATCTATTTGGCTTCGCCGCCGCTGCATTGCAAGATCGGTATGTATGTATGTGTGTATGTGTTGTAATTGTACATTAGTAAATTATAAATTATATGGCAAAACAAATTAGGCAAAACAATGCAAACAACAATAACAGCAGACTTTACAGCTATGAAAGCAATAAACGAACAATAACAACAACAATAAACAATAACAACAACAACATAAAGAATGCTTAACAACAGTGATTAAAGAGTCAACAAAAGCACGTGCAAAGATTTTCCGCGGATAGACGTTGAAGACTTTCTTCTGCTACTTCACTCCTTTGTTGTATGTATGTATCGTGTATCATCGTTGGCATGCCTTCAATGGCACTACTTGCACAGCTGTTGCTTCGCTATATTCTGCTTTTGCCACATCTCCACCTCCGCCCGTCCGTCTCTACCTCAATCTCTTTGTCTATCTCGGAGTTCGCTTACTGCTTCATCTGTCGCTTGGGTGGACGAATCAAAGCGCATCAAAAGGGAAAATTTAAGGTTATCATCACCGATTGTCGCCGTCATTCATTTCTTCTATTCAATTTGTGATCAACGCGTGGCGACGCGCGGCGTTACTCCGGTGGTCATGGCACGCTCGAGTGCTCGCTAGCTCGTGGCCAACACCAGAGCCATTGAACTGATGAGGAGTTGAGCAGACGCTGGCCAAGTCTGGCCTGCAATACATACTTGTCGCTCTAATGACTACAGAATAACTTTACAATAGCGATCGCTTGGTGGGCTTTTGTGGTGGACAGTTATGTTGCGCTTGACTTTATTAGGACGCTTTTAATAGCATAATGATGGATTGTTGGATAGTTGGATAGCAGGGCAGATGGCATCGGCCGCTGCGGGTGCGCGGACCCACGATTGAAATGCCTGAAGAGTGCTTATGGCCTTTATGGTTGGCTTTTCTATTTCTTCTGTTTCTTCTTCTTCTTCGTCTTCTTCTGCTTCTTCTTGTATGTTTATAAAGTTGTGTTGTGATTGCGGGGTTTCGATAGAAAGTTCTGTTATGCTTGCTTTGTTGTGTTAATTGATGATTTGCTAAGCATTGTTGTGGCTATTTGTTGTTATTCGCTGCTTCTATTGTTGCTTTTGTTGTTGTTTGTGCCATAAGAAGTGTGTAAATTTAATGGTGCGAATCTTTCCGTTCATAAAAATGTTGTAATTTTTTTATGTTTCTGAAATATTTTCCTTCACTTAAAAGGCGAACGCGTCCATTAGCGAAGAGAAAAATGTAAATATGATGTTTTTGTTGTTGGGCGGAGTGAATTTTGCATGAATGGATTATTATGAATTTGACCATTGCAGTATTTTACGCTCAATTAGTGAATACTTCAGCGTGTTCTAGCGCAAATTTCTTCAGCCGAAAAGGGAAAATTGTCTCCAGAAAGTGAGAGACGGAATTTTACGGTAAATTAGTTTGCTTGTCAAGATTTTGTGGCATGCGACACTAAAGGAACTATTTAACGGTACAATATTCATATACTCATTAAACCAAAATTAGCTCTCCAAATAACTGAGAATAAAAGTGCAAAAAGAAATCTGCACTGCATAACTCTTCAACTGCCGCATCTGGCAAATGATGGAAGTTAAAGGACATCGCTTTATGTGGGCTCTAAGATCTACAACCATTTGAATCCGAAGAAGAGTTGGTTCGAATCGCATGCATCTTCCAAAGTCTTTACGGTGGCTAAAAAATGGGTTACTTATAAGATCGTAGATTGCTGTGGAGATTCGCTAGGAAGGTTCGCTGCATTTTCGATACCGAAATTGGAAACCAGGTAAATATAATTATGGGGGAATGAGGACCGAAATTACAGTTATTTATATTCAGATATGGAGAGACTCTGTATTCCATAAAAAAATTGTGGAACCGTGGACGTCATGTCGGTTTTTTATTTTTTCTATAAGAACTCATATATACGAATACGAAAGTGAATACTAATACGAGTACGAAACGCAATACGGATATGAATACGTATACAAAAACGAATGTGAATATGAGTGCGAAAACGAATATCAATTCGATTATGAATATCAATTCGATTATGAATATCAATTCGAATACGAACATCGATTCGAATACGAATATCGATTCGAATACGAATATCAATTCGAATATGAATATCAATTCGAATATGAATATCAATTCGAATACGAATATGAGTTCGAATACGAAAATCAATTCGAATATGAAAATCAATTCGAATACGAATATCAATTCGAATATGAAAATCAATTCGCATACGAATATCAATTCGAATATGAATATCAATTCGAATACGAATATGAGTTCGAATACGAAAAGTAATTCGTGTGCAAATATCAATTCGTGTACGAATATCAATTCGTGTACGAATATCAATTCGTGTACGAATATCAATTCGAATACGAATATTAATTTGAATCCAAATACGAATTTGAATACGAATATTAATTTGAATCCAAATACGAATGCGAAACCGAATACGAATTCGTGTATTTATGTAGAACGAATAGGAAATGGTCTACGATGACGAATACACATACGAATATGAACACGAATGCAATAACATTCAGATCGAAAACTGAAATATGGAGACTTTCAGCAGATATATTTTTTAGGTGCCCGCTATCCGGTTATTTTAAGTATATTTATTCACTGAACTACGCCAATGTGGTCAGATTCCTTCTGTAGTAGGACTTGTAGCGGCTGATCTTTGTTCGTCCAGATCAATTCAATTTATCACTCAGTAAAAAGTAATACCCGTTGGCAAGAGTGATTCAGATGAAATTATATGCGACCTTAGAGTAATGACTGTGAACAGTGGTGACTTCCTTCCCGAACTAATTGAATTTATGTGAGAATGAAAGGATGAACCAACTTATGCTAGGAAACGACGTCATGCTGCTTCACCTTGTAACGATGAAGCTCAGGGTGTCTTTATTTTTTTCTGCTCAAAACGCTTACTTGTGCTACTCTCAATAGAATCACGGGTTTTACTACTCACTGAAGCCTAAACTTTGTACTGATCTTTCGTCTGAATAGAATACAAGGATACCCCTACCGGCTCCCTTGGCACACAAATGGTTCCGAGTTATTCTTGGCAATGCTGACCGCTCCTTTTAAGCTCTTTTTATAATTATTCCATAGCCGGGAGCCAACAACATGAAACCACCTCCTCCTCCTCTTCCTCTTCCTCCTTCACCTCATATTCAAGATTTATTTTGCATTTTATCAGTTCGGTGGGCAAGTGCACTTTTGTGTACGTCGACCGTTAATAGTTTTGGTGTTGGCAATTTCATTTAATTGCATGTTCCGTAACACTTGTCCATACCACAGAGGCATAGAGCCACAGTCGGAGCCGTTGTAAATTGTAGCGCTGGCGACGTCGGCGGCATGCAAAACATGACACATCAAAATGCAGCCAAGAATAATCATTAAGAGCTGACAACCACCGCATACTAGTTGTTATTGTTGTTGCCACTACGAGGGAAAGGTGTGTGCAACAGTAGCCAATGTGCACTTTGCCCAACAACATGATGAACACAACAACTACCGCAGTTTGTTACAATTTTCTTCGATGAAGGCAGCAAGCAGCAGGAACCACCTTCTTCCTGCTTGTTGTTGTGGCGGCTACGGGTTGTTGTTGTTGGTTGTGAGTGATCCCATTCTTGACAGTCAGATACCAGACAACAGCGCCCACGTCAATCACATGTTAATGCTCTGTTGTTGTTGGTTGTTGTTGTTGTTGTCGGTTGTTGTTCTTCCACTGTCCGCCGGCAACCCTAGTGATTGATAGTCCAATTTAAGTTAAATCTCCAAATTGCTGAGCGCCTCATTTGGCTAACCATCAGCAACGGCAACAACAACACAAATTCAATGCACGCCACAGTTGTATGTGTTATATGCGGCTGTGTTGCAGCAATGTGTGGCAAGTTAGTTATCTGCCACATATTTGAAAAACAAAAGACTTGCCTGTCCGTTCAGGTGCCTTGCGCATAGTGCGCGTTCTTCTTCTTCTTCTTTAACATCAAGAAGCTGCGAGCTCCTTTGTCTGCGCCTACGAAAGTGCAATAAATACTCGTTGTAGCAGCTACCGTCGTGCACTAACAGCACCTTGTTGGCGGCAGTATCTTAACTGTTGCCATGGCAACGTTGAATTTTCTGCTGCGCTTGCGCATCCCAAAACAAAAAAGGAGGCAAAAAAGAAGGAAAAAATGAACAAAATTCATGTTGAAAAATTAAATTCGAATTTCAAGTTTCGTCGGCGCACACAAATAGGGTTATTGGCAGTTAACGGGCGGCACCTTCTGATATTCAATTACCGTTATGGTTATACAAAAATTTATTGAATGGACGAAAAATGCAAGCGCCTGCCAGCTGATTAGGGATTTTCCCACGGAAAATGTGAAGGGAATCTTTTAGAGCTTGCTTTGGCTACCCGTTGGTCAAGTCCGAAGTGAAAATGGCTGGACTTTAGCTTGAGAAAATACAGTATTTTCCTACCAAACCCACAGCAAGTAAATATGTACTCACATAGTTGAAGAAAAACACCTTAAAAACATCCAGAGCCGTATTGAAAATTAAAAATTTTGAATGAAGACAACTCAGAAATACTCAGACCTAAGATTAATGAAGATCATATGCCAATTCTTGTATAGCATAGGACAGGGCCTAATACGAAGTAAGTGAAATCTAACTAAACTGAAGGGGATGCTCATGTAGGACCCAAAGATGCGATTTAGCGACTAGTGCACAGAACATACTGAGACAACGACCCTCGGGCCTGCTGAAGGGCAGCGGAAAAAACCCCGATACAGCGAACCAGATTCCCCAATGGATGACAGTGGAAAAATGAGCCGGTGGCTTACCGCTATTTATATTTAAAAATGTCAGCGAAAAACAGAAAAGGTGCATTCACCAGTTTCATTTGAGAATATGGTCCGCCGACTGTATTCCTGACGATTGGAACCTAAATGTTCTCAGCTCAATTCACAAAAAGAGGCAACCCGCGTTCTGCTCTAATTATAGTGGGATACGCTTCCTCACTTAAGCACATAAAGTCTTACCGAGAGTACTGTGTGAATGAATGGCCGGGTTCTATCTGTGCGCCTTAAGGCCGGGTAAATTATTCAGATATTCACCTTGTGTTAATTGTTGGAAAAACCCATGAGTTTTCTCATAGACACAATTGCCTACTCGATGTTTTAAAGCCCTATCCGAGTGAGCGAAAAGGAGCTGCCAGATGGTATGCCAGAATTTGGTAACCCCGCAGTGTAAGCTGATGCTGAACAATATCAAAACCAATATGAGAATGGGGAAGGACCTCTCCGAACCATTCGATACTGAACGACGTTTCATAAAAGGCCCTCTATCGTGTGGAAGCAAGGTGAATAGGCCTGGTAGTGAACGAGGACAAGAGGTATTCAAACTAATAATCATCGCACTCGTGTCTTGGTTCAGACGTCACACTGACTTTGATAATTTGGGAAAAGCATTAACACCGAAAGCAAGGCCTGTGCAATTGCCACCAGGTGTTACTTTGAACTAAGCAGGCAATCGAAAAAGGAAGTTCTCTTTCACGAACAAAAGCTAAACTCTACAAGTCGACAATTATTGCTGCCTTACCGTTGGAAGGGAGCATTCAATTGCTTCTGTTGCGTCCTCGTCGCAATCTTTGTGGGGCATGGGTAATCAGCACGCATGGGGACATGGATCACGGCTTAAAGAGACTGAACTTTGGTGGAGCCTCTTCTACATAAGAGTTCTTAGTGCACCATTTTATTGTGACGTCTGTTCACCACGGATGCGAGGTTACTAGTGGACGTCAATCTTATAGTAAGCGGCTTGTTATCTGAACGTCTACTCATTTTATACCCGTTGTGCAGAGACATTTTGTGCCATAGGCGACTACCTTTTACAACTTTCGACGTGGACTAACTCGCAACCGTGCATCGATGAGCTTAATTCCATTTTTGGTCATGAAACTCTATTGACGACCAGTATTTATCGATGGTACAATCGTGATTGTAGATCACAACAAGACGAGTTTCACGAAGGTCGTTCAGGTCCGCAGTTGTAGTTCCGCAAACTATTGCTGTTGTGCTCATATTGATATTTTAAGATCGTTATGAGGCCTATCGTGGGATTGCATATATTCAATGTTTCATGAACATGATGGATCCCATAGATCCCAGGTAATGAATCGTGGTTTAACGCGGATAAGCCCGGAAGTACACAGACAGTATGGATGCTTACAGAAGAATCAAATCCAACAAAAGTTTTTTGCTCACGAAGTACTTCCAAGCTTCATTCTTGTTACAGCCGTACCACTAGAACAACGAAGGTCTGTAAATTCTGAGTGGTACACAACCATTTGTTTACCAGTTGTCTTTTAAGGAAAACCATTTATCGACGACGAATGGCTTTTTATAATTACCATGCGTGAAACATAAACTGAGAACTCAACGTTTTTCAACACCTGAAGAGAAGGTTGATGCATTCGACCGAATGGAGATACCTCAATCAGAATAGCAAATGTCAACCACTCCGAGTGAGTTTCTGACATGAATTCAAAAACCCCTCATAAAATTATTTGATGACTTTACTAGGTATTTTCGTTTCGCTTCTAACCAAACTTCTGTACCAGTTTCTTGCGTAAAGTGACCCACAGCCAATGCAGATGACAGGTGTTATTAATGACTTTTCGTATTTCAGCAGCACAAATAATAGTTTCAACACTAAAGTCTTAAAGCGAAAGTATAAATATAGTCCAGTAACTAACAACAACAACTGCACTAATATTCTAAAGAATGACGGTCGTAAACTAAATGAAATTGCCGCCGGCAAAAGTCATAAACTCAGTGACTTGTTAACGAAATGGTGTTACGATTGATAGTTCCATTGCTGCTGGGTAAATATTTGGCCAAATAAGTTGCTGGTTTTATCTATATAAATATGTTTTCACTGCTGTCTGTGTAGCCACACGACAAATCGGCTGCCATGCATGTTGCGCACAAGAAATGGAGTAGAGCAAGTTCGAAGAAAAAACAGTTGTCATGGTAACTAATTGAGAAACTCTCAGTTTCGCTTGGAAATTGGAAAAAGGAAAGAATTTTGTATTTTTCATAGAATTTTTTTGTTATTTTCAACTCTTTTCGTAGAAGAAAGTAAATTTTAGAGTGTTTCATTTAATATGAGTCTGAACTAATAGCTTGGGATGAAAAAGAGACTATAATTTTGCTTATTGTGAAATTCGCAGTTGCAGTGGCAGTTTTTATCATCTATTCTAGCTATGATCCCTCAACCCTCAATGGTATTCACCGTCGCTAAGAGCCAAATATTAATAAATCGGTCTAAAAAAATTCTTCTCCGGGAAACTCCTAGCTCTGATTCATCGGAGATCGTCACGACCACGGGAGTGATGAGCGACTTGTAGAGTGTGATTCTTTTTGTCCAGAGAATACTTTGCCTACGCAGTCCAAAGTAGCACCTTTTGTTAAGAGGGATCGCCGTTATATTTCAATGGCTTTATTGTTGTTGTGGTTCAAAACTTCATTATTATGACCGTCAACAGTGATTGGCTCTCACAATCCCGAGTGCATTTATTGTTTGTGTGATGAGTGGAGATATTTATTTCGTCTTTCCTCCCACTAAATGTATCTCTATCGCAACATAACAGTAATTTTTCTTCAGAGTGCGGTACGCTAATCCTCATTGTGCCAGCTATTCTTTCGACCTTGTCGAAAACAACTAGCTTCTTTAGTAAGTTAGATGAGTAACCATACTCCGAGTTAGATGAGTTTTCTCAGAGAGCGGTAGTATAAGTCGTTGATAATTTCGTCTATCTAGAGACCAGCATCAACACCTAAAATAATGTCAGGCTTGAAATCCAATACTTTCCAAAGGAAAAGTAAAGTCCTCTCTCGGCGAAGAAAAACCAAACTCTACAAGTCGCTCAACATACCCGTCCTACTATATGGCGCAGAAGCGTGGACGATGTCAAAATTTGATGAGTCGGCTCTAGGAGATTTCGAGAGAAAGGTTTTGCGAACGATTTATGGTCCTTAGCGCATTGAAAACGGCGAATACCGCAGACTCTGGAACGATGAGCTCTTCGTACAAGTTATACGATGATATTGACATAGTTCAACGAATGAAGAGACAGCTAGGTCATGTCGTCCGAATGGATGAAATCACTCCAGCTACTGGTTGAAGCAGTACCACTCCGTTGGAAGGATAAGGCAGAGAGCGAGCTGGTTTCACTTGATATTTCCAACTGGCACCAAACAGTGAAAAGAAGGGAAGAATGGCGTGCTATAATTAATTTGGCTATAATCACGTAGGCGGTGCCAACGCCAATGAAGGAGAAACAGAAGAAATAGCAGTACTAGTAACGCAGAAATCCGTTTTGTTATCTTTTGAGATTTCAGTTTTTGGCGTCGAACCTTCTTTGTGTTTATCAACGCACGTTCTTCACTGGACAGAGGCGGGTGAGTTTTTTTCTGCTACATGATAGCTGCTCGAGTAGAAGTATGGACCTCAATATTGCCGAACTGGTTGCGATCTTTATGAATCTGGTACTATACGTACAAGCAAATATGTTTCAGTCAGCGATGAAGTCGATTAACCTCAGTCCGCATGGAAATGTTTCCTCATAAAGGCTAAAATTTCCGACTGTGGTGCCGAAGATTCCTTCTTTGCTTAACTTGGCTTCAAAATTGCCAAAAACAATTTAAACATCGTAGTAAGGAGAGCTGAAACCGAATAGGAAGGAATAGCTTCCTCGAAGCTCCCTTTCTTTTAACCGTCATCCAAGCCTTCAAAAGGGTTGGTGACGCCACGTCGCATATGAATTAATCGCACTTCCGGTGTATGCGACGAGAATGCTGAACCCAGCAGAGATTCTAACTGAAATTCCGTTTAAAAATTATAATTTTTTTCTTTTGAAATTCTGCCTTATGACTGGCAAATTTTTTTAAATTCGCAACAAATTTACTGCAAAGCAAAGTCGTCATTTCACAAAAAAAAAGAAAAATTAATGAAAACAAACATGTGAAATTAAATCCCATAATCTCATTGCGCATGCGTGGCGCACACTAATTCGAAATTATCCCAATTTACTGTCGCGCCGATTGCGCCAGACTGCGTAACAACTGCGCCGCTTTATTGGTAACAATTCGCATGCGCTCAAGCATGACGCCGCAGTAAGAAAAAGGAGAGCGCTGAAACCGCAACGCCGCAACGCGGTTTATCAGCGCAATAAAAGTCGTGTAGTTTGAGTGTATGAGCTCTTAAGACGATCTACACTTGGCCGCACTGACCACTAACTGTAGCAAAAGCTCTTGCTGCCGCACGCGCGCCAAACTGAGAAGTGAAGTAAAGTAATTTTTTTGGCTGCGCGTTGCAAGCGCTGTTGTGGCATGTAAATGCATAAAATGTTACATAATATGCGCTCAGCATGTTGCGCCAATTTTCACTTCACACCTAAACACACGCTGGCACACGGTTGTTCGAAAATTTGTAGTAAAACCCGAGCATATGTTGGTTTATATTGTGTCCATCAGTCACAGAAGATGCAAAAAAAAAGAACAACATCAGCAAAGCTTAGTAATAAAAGCATAAATTCTGTATTGTTTTATATAAGAGCGTGCGCTTGTGGCTTGTGTCGCTAATGTGCTTAACATCGCTTTGATCCGCGCCAACTAACTACGCTGCCTTTCTAGTGAAGGAGCTGCTGTGCGCTCGACAGCGCGGCAACTCTAACTCCAAATTGAATAAACTTTAATCTTAAGGAAGCGCGTGCTTGTAAATTTTATGATACCATTTGTTAGGCGCACTAACACTAAATACTCATACATACACGTACATACAAACATGCTCCCCATTGTGGTCAGTTACTCGTACTCTTGCAGCTTACTCCTAAATGGCTACTATTGCAAGTTGGCTTGACTTTTATGGACTCATAAACTGTTAGTATGCTACCGTTGTTGGTGTTGCTGTTGTTACTGTTATTGTTATTGCTATCAGGCAACTCCTTTGCATGTAGTATTCATTAAGTTGATGGCTTAGCGATTTGCGTAAATTCTTCGCCTGCCGCTGCTGCTTCTTCTTCTTCCACCCTCCTGCTGCCATGGTTTCGACACCTGCGGCGGTGCTCAATGCTTTTGAGTGTGAAATTTGCATTTGTTGTTGCTGTTTTTATTATTATTTTTAATTTTATATTCATATGCGCTCTAATTTAATACTCTTCTAGGCGTGTCGCTTCCTTCCTCCCTGCAAGCTCCTCACATTTTATGACCGTTAAATGCTTGCCACTTGCAGTTGTTGTCATATACTTAACAGTCAATCAAAAGCTTTGATGGCTTTTAGACGAACATAAAAAATGTTTGGCGTGTGCAGTGAAATGGCTTAAAGAATGAACGAGAACAAGTTTTTATTGTTCAAAGGCAAGTGGTGTGAATATTTATTAATTGTGGCAACTATAAGACAGCGAAGTTGAAAAGAAAATTGTTGTGTTCTGAGTAAACAAATTTACAGAGATTCTCTAGTCAGCTTCTTAGCTTCTTAGAAGTGGGTGCAATGAAATCTTCTCTATTTTTATTATTTTAAAAACCGATTTTCATTTTCGAAATTTCTCAACTTTTTAGTCCTTCCAGTTGTCCAGGAGCTAGGTAATATTTTTAGCGATCATTTTTATCTGTCTTTTCTCTTAATTAGCAGTGGCCAATGTGACTACAGATCGCTAATAAAATTTCTAGTCTGGAGAAAACAGAGCGTTTTTTAAGGTCTATAATATTGTCTAGTAAAAAGTAATCCATTATTTCATTATATATCAATTATTCGACTTATGTCAAATATGCACCATTTAGCTCCATAGCTTTTTGTCATTTTGAAGGTAATGACATTATGACTCTCTCATTGAAACCCTTGTATCCATTGACAACAAATTGGGAGATTCGATTTTCACAGGCTTCTCCTGAGGCCAACTCTGCACCAGCCAAATAATTCGCCATAGTTAGGAATAGATGGTCCGGACTAGAGGATGAATGGATAAAAACCTCCTAACCATGCTCTCAGGGTTTCTGGTGAGATACTATCGGTGTGTGTGACCAGGCGTGCATGTCCGAATTAAGTGTTTAGCTGTAAGAAAGCAGCTCATAGCGTATACTTTATTGCCATTCTCATCAAATACAAAACAAAACCTTACTGGCCGTCAATCCTCTCTTGGAGACCGTTTGTGCCGGTACGACCATTTTTGTTTGACGTTGCTCTACGTGATCCTCTTTCATCAGCAGTCGCCTCAAAAATTGGTCCATTTTTTTAGATTCTGTCCATGAAGATTTTTATCGTGAACATCGAGTTTTCTTGTGTAGCCAGGCTTTCTTAAGTGATTTCAAGTTGATTTTTGAGCAATGTTTAGCTCTTGGGCAATCAAAGCAGTGCTTGCATGATAGTCAAACTCAACGATTTCCATTGCTTTTTCGACATTTTCGACAATTGGCCTTCTACACCGTGAATCCTCGTAATTACCAAAACAAAATCGACCAAAACAGGAATAATGCATTATTGACCGTTAGAATATCAGGACCACAAGTACGATTCACATTTTTAACTGCCTGACTTGCGTTTTCGCCATTATCGAGGAAACATTGTAAATATAGCCTATTTTCCTTTAGCGGGTGATCATCTTTGGCTTAACACTACACGATTAAGTGATGCACACTTCTCCCATTATTTGTTAATTAAAAAAAGAAGTAATAACTTATTTATATTCAAACTCTGCACTTTTACTAAGTTTACTAAATATTATATATTTTTATTATTTTCTAAGACATTTTTTCACTTACCGTGAATATCATCGACACAAATACCCAAATCCTCGCGATATGTGCTCAAATAAGGCAAGCAACGGCATTGGCAACTCTCACTTGTATGGTGTTCTGCCGAATTGGATTTTGGAAATTTCGGACGTCTACCCGTGAGTTCAACATCGCTGTGTGTAGCATGAATCCCACCAGCTAGAGCAAAACAAAAATTATTTATGAATATACAATAATACGAAAAATATAATCTAAATATTTATAGATATATAATACGAGTATAACAGTTCACTGATTTTTAATAATAATATTGAAATAAAGGTAAATTAGTTCATTAAAAAATAAACATTTTATTGGCTTTTTCTAAATTGCAAATCTCAACTTTTTTTCTGCGTATAAAATTGACTTAAAAGAAAAATGCAAAAATAAGTTTTTTTGCTACATTTGAGGTCATGCCACTTCTAGAAAGATTTTTTTGGGATCCTTTTCTACCTGAAAGTACCACTTCTACTCTTCAAAAACCATTTTGAATTTTTAAAAAATCTTTTTTTGCCTTTGAGAAATTGTCTACTGAATTTACTGAGCTTGCCAAATTCGTCAATGTTCAGAAATTGACTGGAACTAAATAAAACTTTGAAAATAGTGAGGAAAATAAGTAACAATACTTGAATTTTGAGTATTTATGAAAGTTTTTGTGTTGCTGAAGTGAAATCCGATGGTGGAAGATTTTTTAAAAATTGTTTACATGTGACCAAAACTTGTTCCTCGGGGGTTTTCGGGGTTGCTGCTTACGAACGGATCGTGCTTGAACTGATTTGAATCCAGATTCGAATTCAGCACGTCAAAAACCTTCGAGAAGTTATAGTCCTGTTTCTGGTTACAAAATCGTGTCTGCCTGTGTGATCGAATGATGCCCTCAATTCTTGAAAAAATGTGATAGAGCCTGCTTGGCCGTAAGCTATTGTGTGACATGGCGGTAGTCAAGACAATCTTGAAACGAAATCTGATACAGGAAACCATTGAAGCATATACAGCGCCTCGCTGCACTCAGCATTAGAATGGTTACTCAATCTAAAACCAATCAACATTGCAGTGGAAAACGTTGTGAGATTGCGGGGTTTTGGGTGTATTTTTTACAAGAACCTCCGGACAGAGTATGGGAGAGACATAAGCATTGGATTAGTGGACAAAATATACCACATACCTCCACGCTTTACACGTGACAGTAAGGTTGTAAATCACATTAAAAGCAGGTGAATGGTACATGATCATGTGACCTACCAGCGAAACTTGAAACATAGTACACGAACTGATAAAAAATGGGGACGGTGCCAGATCTCCGAAAAATATTTATATTTCCAGAAAACTGCAGTATTTTCCAGCAGGATGTCTTGGCGACTAGAAAAGCTGCTGAGATAGCTAACAACTTAAGGAACCACCCAACAAATATCAATATATACTAGGTGGAGTGAAAAGCAATCTCCTTGGCCGCCAGAATGCGCTGCTAATGCAAAAAAGGTTACAGTGCCTTGTAGTCCGTTCATATTTAGGCAAACATGCGATACTACTTATAATCATCAATAAAAAATTCAGGTCACGGGAGGAAATATTTTGTACACCTTCCGGAAAATTATTTTTCGAATGGCATCGAAAAGTTGGAAAATCGCTGGAATAAGTATGTATATTGAGCTAAAGGGGATTACATTGAATAAAATAAAAAAACAGTTAAAAAAAAATTTTCCAATCCCAAGGAGGTTTCTTTTCACTCCACCTAGTACGTCGAAAGTCAAGCGTCAATTAAAGCAATAACCTTAGATTGCATTTCGTCAGAAAATCTGCTTAGAAGTATTGTGCAGGTAGCGATAGATGTGGCGGCTGTAGGATAGCGACTGCATATATACTGGGTTCCAGGCCACAAGGGCATACCGGGAAACGAAATACTTGGTGAGATTGGCTTACGTTTGGCTACCGAAGTAATACAGGTAATATGCTAGTGGCTAAAATCAATGATATTTCCGAAAACGACGACACAATGCCGTAACGACATGCATGAGCGCCAAGATCATGTACGAGAGCACTGGAGAAAAGCACGCATAGTTTTTTGGCTAACGCGGTCTCGGTCTCTCTCATTACTTACAGGCATTACGCGCAAGCCGACTGAACATTTGTTAAAGAGGGCACAACAAAAAGTGTAGGGAAGGGACATAATTGAGACTCTTGAACACCTCCTCTGTTTTTGTTCGTCCTAATTTAGAGCTCATCTTAAATATCTTTCGGCTTAGCAGTTTGAAGTATTAGGTTCCAAGCGTTGACATTCTACATGACGACTACTTCAGCTCGAACTAAACTGGACCTCCATCTGGCACTACCAAGGACCAATAGGTCTATGTCACAGCAAAATAGGATTATATAACCTAGCCTGCTAAGCCGTGAACTTTAAAACAAATGCTTATACATAAATAAATATTTCAGTTTTTTATATGTTTTTAACTCAACTTACCACCTTTATCAGCAACACCAGATAGCATATCAATGCCAGCCGTTCCACTCGATAAACCCACGCAAGTGTCTGCGTTGCAAGTGTGTACACCTATTTGGTTGGACAAATATGCAAAGAAAAAAATGGAAAGATGAATGAAAAAAAATATTTAAAACAATGCTGAGATCGAGTACTTTGAGTTAGAAAAAAAGTGCTACAGTGAGCAACTAAATGCTGGGCAAAGTGCTTACAAAGAGGCATTTAGTATATATACGTATATATGTATTTGAGTGTGAATATATGTTATCTACAACGTCTTTAGTGTAAACTTTTTTGTCGCTGAGACCCATAAGCCAAAGAGCCAATCGCCTAACGTCAATATGCTAATAATAAAAAATAATAAAAAATAAGTAATAAAATACAATAACAAAAAATTATACGCTTGTTTGCAATTTTCAAGTAGGTGAACAACTTTTATGTGCGCTTTGTTATTGTTTGCCACTGTAGCCGTTGTTATTGTAGGGGAAACAAGAGAATCGACAGAGATTTTATTTTTATTCTTCATATTTTTATACCTTTTATGTACATTAGCCCCAGACGGTGAAGAGATGGACATAAAAAAAATCTATACTGATCGGGTTAGAATGACGAGTTACATTGATTTAGTTATATCCTTCTGCTCGTCTGCTTGTATGTAAACTAAATCCGCAGTTTTTGAAATATTTCATTCGACGGAACCGGCCAGATTTGACCATATACTTACGACCGATTTTTCAGCTTTGAAATTTTGGGTCACAAATTTGTTAAAAAAGCAAGAAAGAGCGTGAAGTTTAGTAATCATTACTCATGTAAAGAATTATAAATAAATGCTGAAAATTATCACAATCGAACGACTGTAACATCGATTTTTGAATATGAGGCTTTGGTCAAAACTCTTTCAAAAAAACATCTGAAGGTATGAAATATGATATTATGAGGATAGAGAACCAAAACAAATATTAATCATCGTAGACCGCTTTACTGCTACTAATGTCAAAACTATTGTTGTCATATTTTCACTATTTCCAAAAAATATATGGTCTGAAACAATTCCATAAAAACTAAAATCCAAAAAAGTTTACATTTAATCGAAAAAGTGCTACGTGCTTCCAAAAAAAATGTATTTGTGAAGGTACTATTAAAATTGTACTCAGCGCTCGCTCTGAATGGCTGCAGCAAAATAACAAGTTCAGCTATTTGAAATATTTTTTTTTTCACTTTAAAATTAATTTCACATCCTTTCTAGGGCGAAAAGGTATTCTGTGAGCTCTGAGTTTACTATTTACCCCCGGAAATTAAAAAAAATCATTCGGTGCGAAGTCAGGTCTAAACGGTAGAAGACTCATCAAATCGATGTTTTGAATGCTCAAAAATGCATTTGTTTCAGTCGTTGGGGGAGAGCTCGCATTGTCGTGCTGAAGAGCGATCCGTCTTCCGTGGTTGGTTGTTTTTCTGATTTCTTAAAAGGCAACTCGCATTGTTCTTGTGGTACGATTGCAACATGAATAGTTTGTCCAAAAACAACAGGGAACCATTTGCTTGGAAATGCTATATAGCTACATACACATGTACAAAGGAAAAAACTGAAAACTATCAAAATCGGAGAACCTCATCATACAGCCACCTCTCCCTCGACCAATTTTCCAGATATGAGCATTAATATTTAACCCTAAAATAAAATACCATAAGTATGTGTATGTCCATAAAAGGGTATAAAGGCTTCGGCATGGCCGAATAGAGCTCCTCTTTGTTGTTAGTTTTATTTATCTTATTTTTTAATATTTAATTTTCTTTTTTTAATTTTTTCTCTTTGTATTGACAACGAGTTGGTTGGTTGGTTGCACAGTTTATTAACAACAACTTAAGTTATTTGCTTGCCACGCCAACTGAAGTGTTGTAGACCTTTGTTGTTAATGTTGTTGCTATTGTTATTGCCAATGTTGTTAGCACTGACATTGCAGTTTTTTCTTCATTTATTTATTTATATGTTTTTTATTTGACAATTTTTTACCGGCCTGCGCTTTTATAAACTGGAATTTAAGTGCATAAAGCCGACACATTGACATGCAACATTTTTTACAACAACAACAGGTATGTCAACAACTACATCTATGCATCTAAGCCTTTTTTCAACACTATAGTTGTTGTTTTTTACCGCAGTAGTTTAGCAATTTTATTGTTTTCAACGCCTCGTGCCACATACCATGCCATGCCACGCGTTGTCACCAAGCAATAACAACAACAAACACCACATACCGCATACCGCATGCCATTTTCCACCGCTGCCTTAAGCAGTTTTCCGATTTATTTATGTAAATTCTGTCTTTAAAAATGTTAAAGTGGATTGTCAACCGTGATCTTGCCGAGCGGTGCAAAACAAATTTTCATGTAAATATTTACGAGTTGAGGCGAGGCAGTATTTTACATACTCGTACATATATTACATATACAAATGCAAGTATGTTTAACATCAAGCTGTTAGTTTAAAGCTCTTGCCGCGCCCGAGTGCTTGCATATGTATTTATGTATTGGCAGAAGTGCGTGTTGAGTCAAGGAAGCTTCAGTAATCTTAAGTAAGTCAAATATTATTATTGATTTTTTGCTCTCTCTATCTTGGATTTGCATATTTAAATCTTTTTTTGTCACGCATTTATTCTCAGTTTTTCCTTTGCTACTCCACTTTTCTGCCACACTTCATCGTAATTAGACTGAACATTTAAATACATCACTTTATTGCCCTAATAAGTGGAGAAAACAGGAAAATCATCTTGTCGCCTGACATTGCGTGATGTAGAATTGCTTTAGCAGTTTATATAATTTCAATTAGTTTTTTTTTTTATTTGAGTGTCACGCCTGAATCCACTTAAACTTGTATCTAAATATTCTAGTTTTTACCAGGTGTGTTAGTTGAAATTTGCCGGTTTTTTCGATAAAGAAAACACTTAATTTTCAGAGGAATCTCAACATTTTTTTATTCAAAGTATTGACCATTGGTTTCTACACATTTCGCCCATCTCTCAGGCAAATTATGGATACCATTCCAAAAAAACTTCTCTTTCGAGGCAAACCATTCGACGAGCCATTTTTCTACTTATTCAAAATTAGTGAAGCACTGCTCTGCAAGGGACTGTCCCATCGATGAGAAAAGGTGATAGTCGGACGGGGCAAGGTCTGGAGAGTACGGCGGCTGCGATAATATTTCCCAATTAAGAGTTTTTAATGTGTCTTTCACCAGTTTAGCGGTATGAGACGGCGCGTTGTCATGTTGCAAGATAACTTTGCCATGCCATCGGGCCCATTCCGACCGTTTTTCGATCAACGCATGATTCAAATTGATCATTTGTTGTCGGTAGCGATCCGTGTTCACCGTTTCCCCAGGTTTTAACGACTCCAGGTTTAACAACCACACCACACTGGTCCCACCAAACACAGAGCATTGTCTTACGGCCAAAGCGATTTGGCCTTGCAGTCGCTGGGCCAGCTTCACCAGGGGAAAGCCATGATTTTCTTCGCTTCGGGTTCTCAAAATAAATCCATTTTTCGTCCCCCGTGACAATTCGATGCAGAAAAGATTTCCTTTCGAAACGTTGAAGCAGCATTTCACAAACGGTTTTTTTATTTTCCATTTGTCTATCGTTCAGCTGGTGTGACACCCATTTTCCATACTTCTGGAATTATTATTTGAGCAGTTGAGCAACGAACGAGTATCGAGCGAGTATAGAGCTGCTCACAACGTTCGATACCCGGGTATCTGGAGCTCTAGTACATATGTATTTATATATGTACATAGATTCTGTGAGAATCTGATCTTTATTAAAAAAAAAAAATACAGAAATTTCTTGGATTCTAAACAAATAATTATGATACAAAAGTTATTAAATTCATCCCAAAATGAGTGCGCAATAAAAAAGGAGCACAAAGAGCCTACTTAATGGTTTAGATGCCGTCATTCCCTTTGAACCCATTTATTGTCTTTATGAATACTTTCTAAATTTCTTTGGGCTTATCAAAATTACTTTTTGAAAAGTTTCTGTTTGAAACTCATTAATTTTCTCTCATCAATCTCTGTATGTACAAGTTTTTCATTCAAAATTCACTCTAAAATCGAAAACAAAAATTTTGGAGTTGTCAGCTGCCACAGTGAAATAAATTGCAAAAATCTCGTTGAAGGCGGCTGCTCAGCCACAGGTGACAGAATTTATTGAGTAGAAAAGAAAATTTTTATTTAAAATTTCCCCAGCGGCACCCACACAATTGCCATTTAAGGCTATGAGACATTGGAGTAAATAGTGAAATCACTTGAAATATAAAAAAGTTAAAAAATAAAACAAATAAAAACAAACAAAAACAAAAAATCAATAGGCAAAATACAAATGTATTATAAATTAAAATGAAAATGTCCGCGCTACTCACCAGTCGTACGAAAAACATCGCCATTATGCTGCCGCGTCAAGTTGATGATGTTGCCAGTGGGCTCGAGCAGTAAATTGGCGCTGCTGCTGAACAATTCATCGCTGCTGCTGCTCTGGCGAATCGACGTGAGCGAGGAGTGCGTTGACGCGACTGCAGGTAGCGAAGATGGAAATGGAAAGACAGCAGCCGCGCCTTCGTCGCCGCCACTATGATTGAGTAGGCGATTGTTGTTTATATCGCCATTGCTACTGTCAACAACGCCACCATTATTGCCAACAAAATTACTGCTGCCACCGAAGTGAGCTTGATTGCCTACAGAAGCCACTGTGCCACTGCTAGCAGCCGATGTGTTGTTATCTTTGTTAACACCACCAACACCGCCACCACCATGACCTACATCAATGGCAGCAATACCAAAAACACCTTCAGCAGCAGCCCCACCAGCAGCACCAACAGCCGCCGCATTCTCTGCACTGACCATTGCGACTGCTGCACCCGCCGCTGCGGCCAATGATGTTGCGCCGATCACCTCAGCGCTCTGCATGGAGGCCAGTGCGGCTGTGGCGGCAATTGTTGCTGCCGCATCATCGTCGGTGCGCGCCTGGTTCAGGGCCTCACGTCGTAGGTCACGTTTTGTTATTGTAGCTGTTGTTGTCGCTGTTGCTGTTGTTGTTGTTGATGTTGTTATTGGCGCTGCAATTGGTGTAGCATTGGCGTGGCATATGCTGACGCACAACAACACTGTTGCTACAAATCGCGCACACAGCAACATATCGCCAGCAACATTGCGTCCGTATGCCTGCGAAAGCGACGGCAGCAATGCGACGTGGCGCATAAACGTGAGTCGCGTGTGGGGAATGCGGTTTGCTGGCTAACCTCAGGAGGATGAATTTACTTTTCTTTTTTCCTTGAATTTTTCGGTGAATATTTTTTTTTTTTTTTGTTGTTTGCAGCTTCTCGAATTTCCCGCTAATTTTGGACGTGAGAGTCAGTAGCGTGCTTTTAATGTTGTTGCTGTTGTAACTGTTAACCCGGTTGTTGTAAGTACACAAACGTGCTCAGCGCCTGTTGCAGGATCACAGCAGCTCAGTACTTGTTGTTGTGTTGATTTTTTATTTATTTATTTTTGTTTTCATATCTTTTAATCCGTACGATGAGCGATAGCTGTCCGCTGGTGCCTGCAACTAACTGCTTATATGTATGTGTGTATGAGTTTAACTCTCTTCATCGCCTCAGCACCATGAGCACCTCTGCCTCGGTTTTGCTCAATCAATTATACGGATGCTCTTTTATTTTCACGAAGGAGGAGGAAACTGTCCAAAAGCTTCAACGTCAATTTGAATTTGCTTGCTTCTCCTACTATTTATTGAACCGTTATTTTTTTTTTTTTTTTGTTATCGACTACTTTTTTCTGCTTCTCAGCTAATCATCTCAGCTCGTTACCGCCATTATTTCGTCGCTATTTGCCGCTATTCATTGATCGTTTTGGTTTTCGTGGTGCGCCATCTGCAAGGGAAAATCAAAAAAGAAACGAAAAAAGTTGCATGAATGAGGCAAAACTTGATAATCACTATGAAATTTGACGCCGTGCTCAGCAAGTATGATAAAAGGAAATACAAATAAAAACATAAAAATAAAAGTAGTGAAATGAAAAATGTATAAATTTACAACAAAAGTTGCTGAAAACGAGTTTCCGAAATGCGCATCGCTCCATGCAGCTCGTTATTTTCGCTGCTGCTGCTCAATGTCAAAAGGTTAAGTATGGTTAAGATTAAGTGCCCCTTTGGAAACTTTCTCGGCAGCTCAATGGCGAAACCTGCATGCTGTATTTATGCAAATATTGTTTACTGTTTACTTTCCGCCAAGTGATTGGCAACGCCTTTGATGTTTAATAACTAATGCTTTGGTGGCAGCTGGCAGGTGGATTAACTGTCAAACGTGCCTGGGCAATTAGTGGAGTTACATACATACATATTTTTAGGTACTTAAGCGAGAGAACATACGTATGTACCATATGTACAAATATTTTATAACAAATAAAAACGATTTTCAGAAAACCGCAAAAGCCAAACCATTTTTTCCAGAAAACTTCCAAGAAGATCCGATGTTTTCGAGCCAAATTTTGTACAGCAATGAAGCTCATATCTGGCTTAATTGGTATATGTCAACAAGCAAAATTTCCGCACTTGGAACGAAAAAATAACAGCATGGTATGGTTTTTTGGCCGGTGGGATCGTAACCGTCAATGACGACCGTTATCGCCTCATGATCCCAGCGTCAAAACGACGCCACCTCCCACACATCGTATCAATCAATGGATTTATTGAGAGAACACTCCGGTGAGCCGGTCAATTGGTCTCCAAGATCTTGTGATATCACAGACTTTTTCCATCTGCGTATCGCTCCTGAGTCGTAACAATGTCGACTCTTTTCTGGTGGATGGTGGCTGGTTATGAAAAGTGGAACACTTACAGCAACGTCAAATGAAAACGGTCGTGATCGAAGGGCAGTGAGCCGGCACCAACAATCATTCAATATGAGCTACTGTCAACACCTGGACCGTCTAAAGAAAACAGTCTCCCAGAAGCACCCAGCTTTGGCCAAAAGAAGGGAAGTTTGTTTCATCAGGACAACGCCAAACCACACACATCGATAGTGACTCGCCAGAAGTCACTATAAGCATGCTTGAGTGGTTCAAATGAATCGAACCAAGCGATTACCTGTCTATGGCAAATGATTTGGCTGGTGAAAAATTTGCCTCAAGAGAAGCCTGTGAAAATCGATTGTCTCAATTTTTGGCCAATAGCGATAAGAGATTCTATAAGAGAGGCATAATGACATATTTTATGATTTGATATTATTACTTTTTACTAGAGCTAACATATAAAGAGATTAGAGGAACCATGCCCTCTTTTCCGAATTCGGGAAATTATAAACCATCAGCATAATAGCCCGATCATTCTGCAGACTTTTGGTTGATTTCAGGGAAGCAGCTCTCAAGCTATAGTCAGTTAAACAGGTTGCTTTATCACGGAGCTCTGTTTAAGCACATTTAAGACTACTTTCCCCTCGATTTTCCAGTTGCTCTCTTCGTGTTTTTTATGAAATTCAACGGCTCAATAATTCCTAAATATGTAAATTCTGAAAGACAATCAAGAAGCCAGAAAAAATTTCAGAGAAAACGATAACGGCAGTGTCAGTGATAATGTTCCACCGGTTCCCATATTCCTGCACCTGCCGCAAAAGCCCTTTGACAAGTTGCTAATCCTTCTACCATCAGTCTACATCGCATAGCGTCCTGTTACTACGCCAGTGTTATGCTTATCGGGGTCCTATATATACATATATGTATATGATTGGGGCTTTGTAGCAGCTGAAACGATTTTTGGTCGAGTTGCTACTCCAATGTTTTTCAACCAATGGAGGGACCTTCAGTTTATTCTGAACTGCCTCCGAGCTTCAGATGGATATTTATTAGTCGCGGGGCCTGAAATTCCCGAGTGGCGGTATGCTTACCACTCCGCTGCCGCCGCCGAGGCTCTCTTTATATGGCGTAAAAACATCAATTTCAACATTTGTTTGATCACATTGCTCGTGGTTTCATTTCGCCATCTGGTGAAGGCAAGTGTGAACAGATACTTTGCCGAGGAATGCGGTATGCCCATTCCATTGTGACCAAATACTTTCTGGTCAGCTCCCCTGCCACGCAGTTCACTGGGATGTCGCTGTGAATAGGAACCCAAACCACGGACATTTAAGTGGAGAGTTTATTTAATACTTCTCTGCATCTTATAGCCACATTTGATATGGTTTGATTGCATTGGAATGACTTATTGGAAGCTTGGCTGTTAACATATTCTAATATGTAATAGGTTGGGTTATCGTAACGGAACTGTGCAAACATGAATTGGCATCCGCTATTGCGGTTAGTTCCGATTGAAAGAGGTGGGAGGTGGGAGGAATATATTCGGAGGGCTTGACATTCCCTGCCTAGCTCCTTCTACAATTTGTTGGAGCTCGTCAAATGAGAGCAGCTGTGGTTTATTTTAAGACGCCTTCAAACGGCTGATGGATTTCTATGAGAATTCTTAATATTTCATGTCATGACGACTGTAATTCGAAATTTTTATAATTTTGGATGTTGCATTGTTAAGCACTCACCTACTGCGGGCGCCAGCCGCGCTCATCCAGTTGCCTTGAGAGAAGTACCTTTTATCGGAGAACAACAGAAAAAGAGACGTATAACGGTGAGTGAAACATAATTAATCAGAAACTGTCTCGCCGAATCATTTTCCGATCAATTATAAGGTTGTACACACATACATACATATAAATAGATTATACACATACATACATACACGAACATATGCATTTATGTTGATTTAATTGCACTACTTTCCGGTTTTTACCCACCAAGCCCACATCGGGTTCCACATGGTTTCTCACATGGCTGACTTCAATGCCATTCAACCTGCTGCCGGGAGTAAAACAGAGAAAAAAATGGGATGACACGCTTCATTAGCCGTGGCAGTCAATGCAGAAAACATATGAAAAATCAAAAAAAAAAAAACAAAAAACAAAAAGCAAAGCGACAAATAAGTTGATTATTGTTGTTGTTGTTTTCTCTGCATTTTATTATGACTTTTATGATTAAAAAGCAAATAATCAAATGCAAGCAATTTCTGATGGGAAAATAAAGAGGCGCACAAAGTGCTCGAAGGCATTCAATTGCTTGGTGTCTGTGGTGTATGTTGCAACAGACACACCTAATTCACCTTGCAACTTCTTTTACAACTGCACTTGGGCACTTTCAGGGGCGTTTCATGGGCGCGCGCTGTGCAAAACTCGTCTGATTGCAATATGATTGTGCGTGTCGTAAGTAGGAGATAACTGCGTCATTATAAATACATATTTACCGTATACGCTTGTTTCATTATACATACACACACATACATACATACCTATATACATAACATATTTTTCAACTTTTTCCATGTTTATCGCCTGACTTGTACATTTTTTTCTAAGCACTAAGCCTGAGCTCTGTATTTTCCATTCGCAGACACTTCCACACCTTCGAGCGTTGGGCATTAGGTGGCATGGAATGCTTGTGTAGCAAGTTCTTTTGTGCCTTTTCAATTAAACAGAGCACGCATTGGCGAATTAATGATGTATAAAACCGGCTCCCAAACGAACGGTTTAACGATTTGGTCGACTTGTTAAACACTGAATGTCATCATCCCTCCTTTAGGTGGTTGTCGTAAGCTTCTTTGGAGACTAAGCTGTCATTATATATATGTATATAATTATTAACTCAAACATTTGCAGTTTTTTCACGCGGAAGGTGATGATTTTGTTCGCAATATGTCATATACTCAAAAGCGACTAGTTTAGGGGACACTGGCTTCAAGCTGTCATCAGCGAAGAAGGAAATCTCCTCGTTATTCCTCATTTTAGAGTCGACGAAGTCAAGATAATAGTTGTGGTTCTAAAAGAGTGACTTCCAAATCTAGCATCCAGTAGATCCTCTACCTCATATACTTAGTACGTGGCTTAGAGGAAAGGTTTTCAGCAGTGAGCTGATTTTGATCGTCGACGATGTGGCCGCGCACCACATTCAGATATAAACAAAAGAGGTGAATTACTCTTTAACCGCTGACGCGATTTTCGACCGAGCTCTTCCTCCAATTTGTGGTGATTTTCTTGATGGTTTTCAAACAAATGCCCCTTTTTGAGGGGAGCCCGCAATTAGAAAAATTAATTTTGCATAATTTTCCAACCAGGACTCGAACCGTGGGCTTCCTTGTTAGTACGCAAAGCTAACCGCTCGGCAACGGTGACCGCCACTCCATCGCTATCTATAACTACCAAGCTACTAGTAGTATGCGGCTGAAAAAGGACAAGGATGGTACCTTTTTTGTAGAAATCCACCAAGAAATCCTTGAAAACCCAACTGGAACTTAGTAAACTGCCGCGCTTATGCTTATTCCGAGGCTCAAAAGCGGGCATGCTTCGTACGAGTAACAGAGAACAAATGAGATTCCTGAATAAATTCGGCAAATCGAGCAAAAATATTTTCAGTAAAGCCTAGATACTAACTGATGAGGCACACTGGGAAACATACTAGAAGGAGCTCAAAGTTTACAAAGTTTACAAAGAGGAGACGTTGTGAAAAGATCTTCATTAAAAGATTTCTACGTTGACATTGAGGGCCCATGGTTAAGGTTCATTCTATTTTTTTAACTGCATAAAAGCTTTATACGTTCTTCACTGTCGTATTTGTATAACTTTGCCGACAAACTATCGGACTATCGGCTACTGTTGCTTTCTTTTTCTTCAAGCGGGTAAATTCTTCATAGTCGCGTAATGGAACATCCGTTCTATTGTTATCGATTGGGCGTTCGGATTTGCCATCAGCCGGCGTTTTTATTTCGTGCAGTTCAGCATATTGAAGACGTGATCCACAAATGAAATTTATTCTGGGCGGCAGCCGCTGGAACATCTCTTTCTGCCCTCCATGATTATGCTTCGGTCTGGAGACCAGTAATTTTTCATACAATTTTCGAGTACTAGCCCTGACGGTCAGCTTTCCAAGATCTTCATACTCGCTCATTTGGGCCACAATTCCTGTGTCTCACTTCTGTCTTAATCTTTTGATATCTCTCCCACACCACGCAAGACGTTCTGGATCGCAACGTTACGAGGTAGGCAGTCTGTTCTATCCAACAAGGCACGGTAATTCTCATCGTACTTGCTGTTCTTCTGATCTTGTCGATAATCAAAAGTTTCCTTTCCAATTGTATGAAGGGATTTTGAACCGAGTTACTGATGAGTACTTTCAGTTAGCAAGAGTGTAAAACTATAAATAGGAAACCATTTGGCTATCTGTTGTGATAGCAGCTTTCGACGTCAAACCTTTTTTGTATTTGTGGATGGTCGCTTTTTGCTGCAAAGAGGCGGGTAAGTACCTTCGCAGCAAAAATATAGTAGCCCGAGTCGATATTTGATCTTCGGCACACATATCTAAAATCCAGAAAAATGTCGTCCGTTTGTCACGACATGATCGCTCTGGTTGCGCGATTTTCGATCCGCTGACAGCCATGAAGCTTGCTGAATTTTCTTGTGCTGGAGCCCAATGATACATTCAATCATATTCCATACTCCGTCGAAGTCGATTAGCTTCCATCAGTTCGTTAATATTTCTTCACGGCAACAGAAATGTCTGATTGTTGCACCGAAGTTACTTTCTTTACCCATCCTGGTGTTAAAGTCGTCAAGCACAACTTTGACAACGTGACGAGAGCAGCGCTCGCAAGTACGCACCATTAAAGTCATTTTCGTTGTCATCGTCCTTTTCATCGATCGAGGGATATGTTAAAAACTTCGCTTTAATGTAGATTGCGGTGAAACGTCATGCTCCGAGATAAATGCCCGAACTCTGTGACTGAGTTTCTCTTCCAACACGAATCCGTTGTATTACAAGTCACAAGGTAACAATCTTCTTTCATGCTGTACCCGTGCACCGAAATTCTTGGACGGCGGTAATGTCAGTCTTTAGTCTGACGAGAACTTCAATCAGCTGAACAGCGGCACTTTCCCAATTGAGGGATCAGAAACTCCAGATACTTACCTCTAAATCGTGGTCCTCCAAGCGTTTGCAGTTGTCTTCGTTAAAAGTGAGGAATCTTATCCGTATACTTTTGTTCTGATTGCAGCTGGTTTATACGTGGCGGGTCTCAAACCCAACGCACAAGCTCGTAATGCAAGTTATGGATGAATTAGAAGACATTTGTATATCGAGCTGCTTGCCGGAAGACCAACGTCCACTCCCTGCCGCACTTTGATCAGCAACGTTGCACAATTTACCTTAATTTTCCAATCGAAGAAACAGTGAAAATCAATTTCCATACCACTTATTCGCAGTGTTGCCACATTTTTTGCAATTAAACGCCAATTAAATCTGTTTGTGCAACAAGCCACGCACGTCAAATGTCTATGTATGTACGAGTATGTATGTTTGTGCGTTTATAATTTCTGCGTATTTGCTAATTTGCACGTTACCGTTGCCAAAGTTGCGTTTTTTCCACTTAACTAACTGTAAATTGTTGCAATCGAAGCAAAGCCGATGCGATGCTAAAAAAAAGCTAGAAAAAAATGGGGAAAAGGCGGCCAATAAAGCAGCATTCAAACCAGAAGCAGAACAACAACAGCGCTCAAATAGCGGTTAAGTATAGCGAAAACAACTGTAAACGTGTTGCAAGTAACCGTTTAGTATTGGCGATTGGCAAGAAAGACAAAACAAAAAACAAAAACAGAGAAAAAAAAAATTAAATTAAATTAGAAAAATGGCAAGGCAACGGCGACAACAAAAGCAATAACAAGGCGTACTCATGTAGCTGTCATATATAGACATGAACATGAACATATGCATGCATATATGTATGTATATATATATGTATATATATAATATATATACCATATATATGTATAAATGTGTATGTCCATACAAGTGTCGCCACTTGCGCGCGCAATAAAAGACAAATCAATTCCAAAGCAAATTCACAACAACAAATGAAACAACAAAAAACACTGTAAATGTGTTGCATGTAATGCGAGCAACATGCCACATACCATGCAACAACTACAAAATGTCACACATAAAAGGCCACACTCTGGTGCCACAACAGCTCTGGATGCCTAAGCGCATCGAGCTACCACATGGACCGACCGCCAACCTGGCAGCTCATTCTGGATGCCTTCGGTCTGCCTTTTTTTGCGTCGAGCTGTTTATGGCGCAAACGAGCGGTGCACGGTGCCATTTGGCAAGTGTCAGCAATCGCATTTGTTGCAAATTAAACAAACTTGTCGTAAATGCCTTCACTCACCGTGCCCCAAGCCGAGCTATTTACCTTCTTCTCTAAGCAAACAAACAAACAAACAAACCAACTAATGTACGAGTATATGAGTACTAGCTCCCGTTGGACAGCGGCATATTTGCCATTCCTCCATTGCTCCATCAGCAAACAACACAAATTAAAAACTGAAATGGGTAACAAGCGCTTATCGCAAGAATTGGTGCACGAGTCGTTCATTCCTGCTGTCGCTGCTGCTACTGCTGCCTGCCACATTGCACTACTGAGCCGTTGTACAACGGTTCTGTGCAACTTCCAGCGCAGCAATGACGTAATTAAGAGTCACCAGGCAGCAAACGAATAGGCTTGGCAATCTGTACAATTTATTGCTTCTGCCGCTGCTGCTGCCTTCCGCTGGCCAACTCTGTGAGTATAAACATTCTTTTGACATATTTATACAGATTTATACAGACATACCAACACTGGACATGTTTAGATATTTTTCATATTAATTATAATGAGTTGTTGAAGCATTTTTTAGATTTATCGCTTTGGCGCGACAACGACAGCGAGAATGGAGCTTTTTTCCCCGGTGTGTGCAGCTTTGTGTAACGGTCTAATGAATATTTATAAATATTATACATGTGACATTGACATCAGACAAATAAATATATTAATATTATTATCATAGAAAGGAAGTTGTTAAAGACAGGACTGTTGGGTAAGTGGTAGAGATATACAATATGTACTTGCATATATATACATACATAAAGAGTACCTGACATGTTTAGCTAAAAACTTTGTCTATTGATCGAAGAACTCGCAACCAAATCGACCGTTTTGTGATGGAAGAATGACATGTATCCTGTGTTCTAGGCATACGTCCGCTCCGAGGTTCTACCATCTTCGCAGCGATGATACGCACCCGCTACTCTGTAACAACGAACGCCTGTCAACAAACCCAACGAAGTGAATAAAAAAGGTATTCTGAGGTCAATAGTCGGAGATTTCAACCCACATGATGAATGAATTGAGCTTCTTCGTCCTTGCCCGGGGGTCGAATATGGTTGTCTGTGGCACTAGATTCAAAGCTACTTGGCTGTCACCGAAACGAAAATCGCGCAACCAGATCGTTCATTTTTTTTAATTTTATAATGAACTTTAATTAATTATGTAATTTCCTTTCGCCATCTTTCCGGCAACATCATTACTCCACGCTCATACAACTTCTGGGCTTCATCTGCAGAAAACCGAACCAAGTGCGATTTTTAGCCTCGTAATTTTCGAAAGTTTTACCATTTAATGAGTTCTGCAAAGATCGAAACAAATGGTAATCTGACGGTGCACGATCAGGGTTATATGATAAATGCACCAACAGTTCCCAGCCAAGCTCTCTCAGTTTTTGGCGAGTGACCAAAGATGTGTGCGGTGTAGCATTGACCTGGTGAAATATGACCAATTTTGGCCGCGTCCCTTTAATGGATGTATACAATTTGTCCAGTTGTTCACAGTAGACATCCGAATTAATCGTTTGATTCCTTGGAAGCAGCTCAAAATATACAACAACCTTCCAATCCCACCAAATTGACAGCATAATCTTCTTTTGTTGAATATTAGCCTTTAAAGTGGTTTGTGAAGTGGTGCTTCATCATGCTTGGACCATGATCGTTTTCGATTGACGTTCCTGTAAACAATCCATTTTTCAGCTCCAGTTGTGATTTACTTCCAAAACAGATCATATTCATTGCGTTTAAGTTGCGTATCACAAGCGTTGAAGCGGCGTGAATTTCTTTCAATTCATGTGGTATCCAAATGACAAGTTTTTTTTACCAGTTTAAGACGCTTGATTTTGGTATACTTAACTTCTCTCCAATCTCACGCTCAATTTCATGACGATCCGATTCGTTTAAAGCCTTGTTATCGTCACCATCAATTTCACTTGGCCGACCTTGGCTTATGCTTGAGTGGTAAATATCCCGAACGGAATTTGACAAACCAACTTCGACACTCTGTTTCTTTCAAAGCCTTATCATCATACAAATTATGCAACTTTTTAGCAACCTGTGCTGCATTTTTTTCCTTTAAGGAAGTAATAAAGTAAAATATGGCGAAAATGTTCTTTTGTGGACTCCATATTAAAATTGATACCAAACAAAGAAATATACAAAATTACACGCACTTCTTTTTCTAAAGCAAGCTTAAAATGACAGACTATAACTGTCAAAAGAAAAAATACAATTAAATAGTCACAAGCTGTTCAAAAAAATTGTCACCGCCGTCTGTATGAAAAATCGCCGGGTTCTTTTTGGGGCGAGCCAATAATATCATTAGCAAGTCGCATGAACGCAAGAACGAGACCGAGTGCGTGAGTATGGAGATCTTGAGAAATTAGCTGACAAGGGTAATGTTGGAAAATAGATACGGTGATACGGTGTTGATAAATGTGGCTTGTATGGAACAATTGGAGATTGATGCGAGACATCATCCAATAACCAAAATGATGCCCAGTGAGCCTCACATCCCTGACGAATGTAGAAAAAATGTGCAGATCTCTTTAGCTAACGAAATCCCATATCTTGTTGTTCACTTGGATATACGGTTAACTTAAACAAGAAATCGGGGCTCAGCTTTGAAAACAAGGTCCTTGCATGGAATTCATTTTGGGCCACAGTCTGCTTGGCAAATCTAGATATAATACAAAGTTTCCAGTCGAAAACATTGAGAATAATAACGGGCACACCATGGTGCATACATAAGGAAACATTCATAGAGGTCTAAATGTACACACCATCAAAGGAGAGCTTCAAATCGGAACGCAAAAATACATAGCAAAACTGACTGCATAATCATCCGAGCCCTTTAGCTATCACCTTGGCCCCCGCAAACGCGCCTGAAGAGAAGAGACTTACTACTCTTGTAAAGTGCAATATTGAGCCAGCAGCCTATTTCAACTAATAGCGTTATTATATTTAAATTTTGTTTTTAAGATTTGATAATTTATTGTGGCTTCCAGTGTCGAAGCAGATTCAATAAATAAATTCAAATAATACAAAAAAAAATTTATTTACTATACTAATTTTGACAGATGTCTAGATAATTTCATTCTCTGAAAAAAAGTAAATGTACATGTTAAATAGCTAGGAAAGAGTGCAGCCTCACGGGCTCCTTACTTGGCCAACTTGTCTACTCTTTCATTTCAGAAAATGTTCCTTGTGGCCGGGAATCCAGATTATGGTTCGAGTGGAGTTGAACTGTCAGTAAACCTAAAGTCTTTGGTTCTGTATCCTCCTGTAGTTATTAAAAATATCTCCACAGACCTTTTATGTGCTTAGTACTTCTGCTTGGAAGATGACAGCTGCATTTGGTAGATGGATATATACGTGTTTATTATATATATATATATATGTATATATATAGAGAGAGTTGTCAAAATCCTTAGATTATATCTCCGTCCCTACTTCGCAGTTCATTTTGAATCCGGCGGATGTAACTATTCTTCTTAATCCCTGGTTCAGGATTTCGCTGTCTTCATAACTCTATTGGTTCCAATGAAATGGTAAATTAACTGCGGTACAAAGTATATAAGTATCCGAAGGGGAAGAGAGAGACCCATAAAAATTTATGCCGATAGGGTTAGACTGAGGAGTTGAGTAGATTTACAAATGTTCGTCTGTCCGACTGTTGTATATCGGACCTTAGCATAGACTTTGAGTCATAAAAATCTTAAAAGAGCCTCTAAGGGCATATTCCGCACACTTATGATGAATTTGGCATTGGTACTGAAAATTATCGAAATTGGAGGACTATATCATACAACCCCCTTACAACCGATTTGTTCTGATATGAGATTTAATATTTAATGCCCTGAGGAAATACCATATCTACCAGCTTCCCTAGTAATGGCCAGTTTAAGTATGTACTTCGCCGTGGATAGATCGTGGGCAGAAGGGCACCTTCCTTCGCTAGTTCGTCTGCCATGCAATTGCCAGGGATGTCGTTGTGTCTAGGGACCCAGACAGCGGCAATAATACGTTTAGTTGAGGGTTTGTTAAGAAAGTTCCTATATTTTCTGGCCACTTTTGACGTGGTACTTTTACATTATAGAGATCTGATTGCAGCTTGACTGTCGGAGTATGATGTAACCGATTGTTCTGCTGCCGTATATTTGTGCAACCACTCAGCGGCCTCCATGATTGCAAAGAGTTTCGCCTACTCATGTTACTGAGAGTATGGGAGAATAAATTCCGCAGCCCACTTTTCCATCAAGCTCCGAGCCGTCTTAGAAGATGGCTAAGGCTCCCTGATCGAACGCGTTGGTTCTTATCTATATGGGGATTCTCGTGGCGAAAAGATTATCGAAGCACAATACAGCGGGGGGGTGTGTAGGTTTGACAATGGATGTGGAGCATTCGTAGAACCTTCAGCTGGCCTCCTTCCAAATTGCTATTATGAATTTAATGTGCTCAGCCATAGTGGTCGTGACTTCTTTATTGATTTGTAATTTAAAAGAAAAATTATTATTTCTCCTGCTTACACATACATATGTGCATATACGTACATAAGCAATTAGATCGATCTTTCCGATGCATAGACAATTTGTGGGCGCAGAGAATTGTTGAAATTGGCCCACAGGTAAAATGGCTATATTTTTTTAAATTAGAAAATTTGCATTGGCTGCTAATGAAAGTAATTTCATGCATCATTATATGAAGTTCGAACTTGCCGCAAGAAGCAACAACACAACAAAAGAAGCTTTGCGCTTAAATTGCCGCAGAATAGAATTCTTATATAATCAAAGTGGGCAGCTACTTTTCATAAACTACTGTATATATGTACCATATATATGAGGCGGATGCATGTCACCCAAAAACTGTTGCATAAATTACCGATTTTGTATGACTAATCTGCATGCAATCAATAAAAATGCGGTGAAATATGCCAGGAGCAGACATTCGGTTGACCAACCAATGAAGCAACCAGTTGAAGAAATACCAGCAGCAGCTGTAGCAGTAACGGCCGCATGTGGCTAGAGTGGCTAGCAGAGGAACAGCAGACTTCGTACGACCACGCTTTGGGGCAACAAATCGCCACAAATGAGATACTGGCTTCTCAAACTATTACTCACTCGTTCGTGTACCGTAAATGCGCATGCTGCTTGTTCGTCGTTTATTTTTTACCGCTCAGCAATAACAGCATTCATTGGTTGGTCTATCGATTAACTTGTTGTACTGTGTTGTTGCCGATTTCTTCACAGTTTTCTTTTTATCCATCTACGCTACGCTGCTGTGCCACTCAATTTCTTTTTGCCATGTCTGTATGTATGTCTGTCTGCCTACCTGCCTACCTGCGTAACATTTACATTGATTTTGCATGCAAAATTTATGAAAAGTTTTTCAGCAACAAACATTGTATGAGTACAAGCTGGTAGGCTGTAACGCGGCACGCATGCGCAGATGCACTTAAGGAAGGTGAGGTGAGGAGCGTTGCAGAGAATGACCCGAGCTTGTAGGCAAAAAAAAAAGATACAATATTAATAATAAAATAAAAAAACAGGTGGATGAGCTGGCCGATATATGCATACATATATACACATTTTTCTTACTTCAATTGAATTAGTAAATTACTACAATGAAGCAGTACTAGTAAGCCAAACCAACTCAAGTAGTCAACCTGTTCATTTATAAAGATCCGGCGCTACCGTGTGATTGATTGAAACTTCGTCCGATTGTTTCCATACTTCCTGCGAAGGTTTATGCGAAAAAAGCCAGTAGACCCGGGATTGATCTGTTTGAAAAAGTCTTATTTATGGGTCGATTTACTTGAAATTTGGTTAACAGGTGGCTTTCTACTGGGATTAACAGAAATACTACCCCTCCGGGAGGTTAACCAGAGACCGACCTATTCGAAAAAATCGTTCGTTTTACTTAAAATTCCGTATAAAATTGGCTTTTTGTGAAAAAATCGTATTTATAGTTTTTTCATGTTTTTGCATGAGACCTCTTTTTTACGGGAAGTTAATTTTATTGATGAAATGCCTAAGTGGAATACTTTTGTATCCTGAAACTAGACCAGGGAAAAAATACAAGAAGACACAGCAACGTGTGGGGGGAGTGCTAGTTTATTATACCTTTCCAAGTATGAATATACTTTTATTCTTCTAAATCTATTTCAAAGCCTACAAAGTAGGCCCTTCCACAATGAAATGCGCATACATATCTCAACATTTTTTTCAATCCTTTAACCATTTTTTAAGCTCATCGGCCAGAATGATCTTCTATTTCTACTGCCATTCACCGTGAATAACCTCAATCAACTCGATCAACTCAATCACCTTAGCCAAAAGACACAAGTAGCCAACACGGTGCTTGGTAAACAGAACTAATAAATTATTTATTTAAAGATTAAAAAAATTAATAACGCAAAAGTGTTTTACATTGATTTGGAGATTTTTAGTTTCAATTGCATTCAATATGAACAAATGCAATGCAAAGCTAATCGTCATCCAATTGATTACTATTTCTTAAATAAAAGAAGCATAAGGCTTGATATTTGATCATCCACATTCTACTCAGTAAGTGGGAGTGACTTGGCATATAGTGGGAAATTGACTAAAAATTAATTTGCTTACTTTAGATATTAAACTTGAACAACAAACACAAAAATTCACTTCAGCCAACCACACATGTACAAATATACTAAGCTTTATCAATTTCTTTCCAAATTCAGAATTATAATTGAATTAGGCCAACACCCTGCTCGTACCACCCATTTTTCAACACCAACTTCGGGGCTGGTCAGGCGAGAAAATACACAAATTCCATAACGCATACCACGCCCATTTTACTCCAACTACTACGAATGGATTGGTGCGATGAAATACAACCCGAGTAATTTATAAAAGTTGGATAAGAGCTGGAGTTAGTGTGATGCCAAGTGATAATTTAAAATAAATAAAAAAAAAATATATAATAAAATAAAATATAATAAAATAAAATAAAATAAAATAAAATAAAATAAAATAAAATAAAATAAAATTAAATTAAATTAAATTAAATTAAATTAAATGAAATGAAATGAAATTAAATTAAATTAAATTAAATTAAATTAAATTAAATTAAATAAAATAAAATTAAATTAAATTAAAAACAAAATAAAATAAAATAAAATTAAATTAAATTAAATTAAATAAAATAAAGTAAAATAAAATGAAATATAATAAAATAAAATAAAATAAAATAATATAAAATAAAATAAAATAAAATAAAATAAAATTAAATTAAATTAAATTAAATTAAATTAAATAAAACAAAATAAAATAAAATAAAATAAAATAAAATAAAATTAAATTAAATTAAATTAAAAACAAAATAAAATAAAATAAAATAAAATTAAATTAAATTAAATTAAATTAAATTAAATTAAATTAAATTAAAATAAAATAAATTAAATAAATTTAAATAAAATTATTTTTAATTAACTGAATAAAATTAAATAAAATCCAATTTAATTACATTAAAATAAAATAAAATAAAATAAAATAAAATACAATAAAATAAAATAAAATAAAATACAATAAAATAAGATAAAATAAAATAAAATAAAATAAAATAAAATAAAATAAAATAAACTAAAATTAAATAAAATTAAATAAAATAAAATAAAATAAAATAAAATAAAATAAAATAAAAAAAAATAAATTAAAATAAAATTAAATTAAAATAAAATAAAATATGAAATAAAATAAGGTTTAAAAAATAAATGATCCTAATTTAATGAAAAGTGAAATAAATAGTGTTAAAAATATATAAACCTAATTATTGGAAATAAATTATTATTTTTTTTTAAGTAAATAAAATAGAATAAAACAACATTTAGTTAAACAGGAAACAATAGAGCGAGTGTGCGAAATATACCAAAAAAAGAAAAGCATAGAGGAATTATTACCGCACAAGTGCGCTGTGGCACTAAATCTTACCACACCGTTGCATAAATAAACAACTCCGGCAGCAGAGTGGCAATGCAGCAAGGCCAAATGAGCTTCATTTAGCGCTACGTTCCCGCACAAGAGTACACGGCTGGCAGCTGCTTAACCATGGCCAAGGTTACCAGTGCGATTTTGCTATTTTATGGCTTTGTTGTTATTGTAATTTATTGTTCTTTTGCATACCTATGCGACGTCGAGTTAGCGAGGCGGTAGACAACCCGCTGTGTGCAAACGATTACGGTAACTATATGTAACAGGTTGCGGCAGCAAAGTCACTGACCAATTTTGTGGCAAGCTGCACGGTTGTTGTTGTTGTCGTTGTTATTTGCTACCACAAACATTTCATTGGTCGACATTAAGGCAGCCCGCTGGGAAGGTCGCGTGCAAGCAACTAAAATTGGCTGTGGTGCGCCACAATACTTGCCAGCATTTGTTACCTTTGTTGCTTTGTTGCAGCCAACCGTAAAAAAGTTAATAAATAAATTTGGCGCTACATACGTATGTATCTTTTTTTCCTTCAATCTGCGCTACAAAATTGCTTGGGCTTTTTTTCAAATTTTCTCAGATTAAATTTTCTTACCGCTATTTGCCTACACTCGTTCGTGCCACTTGGCGCTTTGTCACTTTGGCGGCGCTGCTGCTTTTGCATTGCCTTTTTCGGTCATAAGCGCAGGCGATTTTCATATTTCCTCCTTTAGTTAGCTGTCAATGGTTAGTTGTCAATTAAATTTGTGTTTTGCGCTACGCATGTTGCATGCCACAAATATGTACATAGTTCGTACATTCTGCCACATTTGACCGGTCAAACTGGTCAAACTGCTGCGTTACGAGCACAAATCTCTTGCACATATATACATTTAAAATGCCATTCGTTAGTTGAGGTCGTCACCGTTATACTGCAACATTTATGCATGCAACGCAGCTGGATTATTACACTGCTTGTCTGCACTTTGGCTACGTTCACGGTTATGGTTATGATTACGGTTACACGGCATGCGTAGTTAGTGTGCAAGGAATATTTACCTCATCTCACATTATGACAGCTGTCAATGTGTCACAGGCCGATTATTAATTTGTCGTTTAACGAGTAGGAGTAATTTGATGTTTTTGGCTTTATTTTTCTAGTTTAACGGGTATGGAACTGCTTGCATTGGCTACCTAACGGTTTTATAAACATTAATATAGCTTTGTAACAGGTTGCTATTTTGTGTCGTCCAGCGGTTTTAGAATAAAAAAAAATGGCATTTGGCGCATACATACCTATATGGTGTACGCACAACCGTACATATGATTAATTTTAATTTGAAATAAGTCACAATTCCATACAAAAAAACTCAAATTCAGAGTATTCACTAACTATCTTCCTATGAGATCCGAATTCCAATGTTTTTTTTTTTAATTAACCCTTTTAAAAGTTGAAGTGAGTGGCAACTATAAACATGAATTTTAATAAATAAAGTAATTTCAAAATGTCCAAACTAAGATTGGGTAAATTAAATATTTTTTTAAAATATTTTCGTAAAAACAAAAATTTTAAAATAGTTGGTAACTCTCGATTATGCTTAGAAGTTTAAAATATAATCTTTATTGTGGATATTAAACAATCATATTAATGAAATAAAGTATGATATAATATAAATACAAACAAGAAATTGTAAACAAAAAATGCAAAATATATAATAAATTAAATAAAACATAAAAATAAAATATTAATAGAAAAATAAAATAAAATAAAATAAAATAAAATAAAATAAAATTAAATAAAATAAAATAAAATAAAATGAAATTGAATAAAATAAAATAAAAGAAATAAAATTATCTAAAACAAAATTATCTTAAATTAAATTAAAAATAATTAAATTAAATTAAACGAAATAAGATTATATTAAATTAAAAATAATTAAATAAAACAAAATAAAATAAATTAAAGTAAAATTAAGTTAAACTAAATTAAATTAAGCTAAATTCTTAAATTAATTTAATTAAAAAAAAACTAAATTAAATTAATAATTTAAATAAATTAAATTATATTAAATTAAGTTAATATAAATTGAATTAAACTAAATTAAATTAAAATAAAAGAAAATTAAAAAAAAAATAAATTAAATTAAATTATGTAAAATAAAAAGAAAAATACAAACAAAACAAAATAAAATAAAATAAAATAAAACAAAATAAAATAGAATAAACGAAAATTAAATTAATTAAAATAAAGTAAAAAAAAAATAAATAAATGTATTAAAGTAAGTTTAAAAAATAAAATTAAGTAAACTTAAGTAAAATGAAAAAATAATATAAAATAAAATGGAATGAAGTAAGCTGAAATAAAATTAAATAAATTAAAATTAAACAAGATTTATAATAAATAAAATAAAATGAAATAAAATAAAATAAAAATTCAGAAATAAACTTAGATGATTCCAGTAAAGTAAAATTAAACAAAGTAGAAATAAAATGATGTGAAAAATAAATTAAATTAAAGTGGATTAAAAAATAATTATGGAAAAATTAAAACTTACAATATAATTGAAATGAGACAAGGAGTTTGGCGATTCTTTAGAAATTTTTTTCCGTTTGAAAACTTGAATTAATTCCCATATTTTTAGTAATAAATTTTCAATTTTGTAAAGGTTTCAATTCCAATCTACATCAGTTTGTTTTAATACTGTCATGAAATATTTTGGTTAATATATTTTTTGTGTATCATACTTTCTCTTAAAAATTTGAAGATTTTATATAGTATTAGCAAATCTGGCCACATTACAGAGAAAGATATCAGAAAAAAATTGTAAATAATGAAGTCTGGTTTCACTTGGTAAAAGCGACAAACATGTTTAAAATATAATAAGTCACATCCATTAGTGCAGCTTTTAGTGTTCCAGTATGGTCAAGGTGGCAGCCCTACCAGAATTTATGCCTGAGTAAAGCTATCACTAAATATTTTATTAGGTAGGTTTGACATAAATATTATCTGGCCTCAGTTGAGATGAAATTACAAAATACATTTTTTCACTACTATTGCTTATTTACCAGCAATGAACGCTCATATAATATATTGTAAATTTAAGTGTTGAGCGCCTTTCACTGATCGAAGCCGATTTTTAGCTTAGAAATTGACGAAGCGTCATTGCAAATTATATTTCTTTCTTTTTTTTTTTTTTGTATTTGCTGAAATTTTCTCCTAACCATTTCCACATATACAAATTCCTTTTCTAATATATTCCATTCTTTCCATCTCTATCAACAATGCCAAGAATTTTATCCCACTACCATTAATGGCGCCGCAAAGTACTGTTGTACTCCCAGTTGCCAAGCAATTTGTCCGATTGCCTTCGAAATTGAATAAATTCATTCTTTGTATATGCATATTGTTTATTGTTCCAAACCTTTTTCGGTCATGCTGGGCATGTTGCACTATTTGTAAAAGTACTGCATATATTTGATGTAGTTGTACGGTTCTTTACCACAAACAATTTATGGTAATAAAAAATCAATAGAATCGATGGAAAACAATGGCAGAGCAAGAGAAAGACATTTATATTTATTAAAAAAGGTCCTTAAGTCTATTGTTTGCCTTAGAAATGGAAGCATGAGATGGGACAAGGCAGTGAAGTGCATGCCTTACGCAGACATATTAAGGATTATACATTTGCTTTACTGGATTTCTGTGAGACTGTAGCATCTATAAAAATAAAAGTTTTACTACAAAAGTTTATTTAATTTCAAAAAACTTTAAAACTCTTCATAGATAGTTAAGAAAGGTTTACGGATTGATGGGGAGACATCACCCTTTGAAGAGATAATATCTATTATAAAAAAAAATTAAATGTTTAATCCCTGTTTTCGAAAATCACCTGAATTATAAATAGAGAAATATAAAGTTTAAAATATTTAATAAATATTTTATTTTGTGTCATAGACCCAGTTTCTAAGGACCAAGTATTAATGCGCATGTTGATATGGCTGCTCCGAGTGAGCGAAGCAAGTGCTGAAGGGAACGGAACCTACTAGTATAGAAAAATATATATAAAATTCACACACTGACCTTAATTTCATTCAAACCACTTTTACAAAAAAACATGTTAATACAAAGGTTATATCCGTGACAACCTTCAAGAAAGCGCGACAGAATATAAAAAAATATATATATATTAATAATTTTTTATTTATCGTATGTGACTGCAGCTACAACAAACATTCGTAATCATAATCCTTACTTACGTAAAAAAAGAACATGAAAATAAAAATATAAACTAAAAGCGACATTACCACCAGCACGCGCTAGAAACTGGGCACGGGATAACTATCATGATGACATTAATATTAACGACAAAGACGCAGACAGTACGATTTTGAGTACAATAACAACAGAAGAAATATAATGGGTACGAAAGGTTTCTGCAAGGATCACTGTCAACATAAAAGTTAGCAAGATGTACATGCGTAGCCAAAGCGATGATTTAGAAAGGAAGTGCGTAGGTAGACACGAGATGCAAGTCCAAATAACTACATATACAAGCAACGAATTTATTTATCCACATGTAAAGCATATTTAATAAGTAGCTTTTTTAATTTTTTCTTAAATAAAAATACTCGTACTAAGTATAACAACTTAATCACTTTACTAGAGTTGACGTAAGCTACCGTCGCAGCTACTGTTTTGCATATTTTTTTCTTTATAATTTATTATACAGTTCTTGAAATACTTAACACTTGTTCTGCAGCCACAGAAGACGTTGAAGTGTTAAAGAAAACCAGAAGCAAGCAAAATTAAATGAAGAATTCCCTGCGCAAAGTAATTTTGTTGACACACTTGTTACACGCCCGACACATGACAGTTGACTGACGGCACAGCAAACAGCGTGTAGACAAACGATGACAAGTGTGACATAGACAAAATTACCTGGTGTCTAGCCACTGTTGGAGCAGCTCGAGAACTACTAAAAAAAAAATAAATAGCAAAAAATAATATAATAAATTCATTTAACATTTCTAATCTGTTTTTTATTGTTTTATAGTATTAAATATATTTTTACCATTTTATTTGAATTTCTTTATTAACTTAATTTTATTTTGCTATAATTTATTTATTGAATGAGCTTTATTTTATAAAATTAATTTTTTTAATCGCTTATAAATATATTATTTATTTTTTATTATGTTTTATTGCTATATATAATATAATAATTTTTTAAATTCAATTTTAATCATTTTAATATATTTTAATTTTTTATTAAATTTTATTTTATGTTTGTAATTCATTTTATATTATATATATAATTGGCGCTTTGTAACCGCTGAAGCGATTTTCGGCCGAGCTCCTGCTCCAATTTGTGGTGTTTCCGTCTTGTTGTTTTTCCAACAAATGGAGGGACCTACAGCTTATACTAAACCGAACGGCTGATGGTTTTTTTTTATACTAGGAGCTCCGAAATACACTCGGAGGGGTGGACATTCCCTGCCGAAGGCGACCGCAATTAGAAAATTTAACTTAATTTTTTATTTAAATTAATTTTCCATAACTTTTGGACGTTGGTGGCACCGGGCCTGACCTGAGCCTTCCGAATGTCAGTACGCAATTCTAAGCACTCGGATACCGCGGCCGCATTTATTTTATATTATCATTTATTATTTTACCTCATTTTATTAATAAAATTTTTTTATTTTGATTTTGTTGATTTTAGTTATTTTTTATAATATCATTTTTATTATTTTTTATTTTAATCTATTTTATTTTATTTCTTTTAATTTAATTTAATTATATTTTATTTCAAATATACTTTCGATTTTTTATTGTAGTATGTTTCACTTTGTTTTGACTAATTATATTTTTATGTAAAAAAAGGAAAAAAATTTCGGGAAGTGGACCGGGGGCTGTCCTATCCGAAGTAATCTTATTTAAGGTCCGATTTACTTGAAATTCGGTGAAAAGGTAGGTTCTTGCTTAGATGAGCAGAAAACTCTTCTCCTCTCCGAGACATGGAACGGGAACTGTCCCATTCAAAAAGTCGGACAATTTCTCTCTCCAGGACCAAGGGTAATGGTTAAACCAAAAATGTTGTATTCCCACAAGTATTGAGTAAATAAAGTTATGATAAAGAGTTATCCCATGATTAATTTTCCATACTTTCAATGAGTATATTATTTAATTTAATTTAATCGTTTAATAATTAAAATTATTTATTTTTTTTTTAATTTCATTTTATATTAATTTATTTAATTTCACTTGATTTTATTTTATTTAATTTTATATTATTTTATTTTTTATTTTATTTTATTTTATTTTTTTTTTGCTTTGTTTTACTTAATTTTATTTAAATTAATTAATTTAATCTTATTTTAATTAAATATGTTATATTATATTTTATTTAATTTTTGTTTTTTTTTTATATTATTTAATTTAATTAAGTTTGTTTTTTTCAAATACTAGTTCGATTTTTTATTTATGTTTCACTTTGTTTTAGGTTATTATATTTTTATGTATTTTGTTGTGTGGTTTGTTTTTCTTTTTTGTCTGATTTTGTTATATTTTTATTTAATTTAATTTGTTTTTTTTTATTCTATTTTTATTTTGTTTTATATTATTTAATTTCATTTTATTTAATTTAATCTTTTATTTAATTTAATTTTTTTGCTTTATTTTACTTAATATTATTTTAATTTATATAATTTTTTTTTTAATTTCCTTATATTAATGTATTTTATTTCACTTAATTTTTATTTTTATTTAATTTTGTATTACTTTAGTTTTTTTATTTTAATTTTGGTTCCGTTTGTTTTACTTTTTTTTTTGCTTCGTTTTATGTAATTTAATGTTATTAAAATTAATTTAATTTTATTTTAATTTACTTTATTATATTTAATTTTTTTTTTTCTTTTACTTTATGTAATTGTATTTTAATTTTACCTCAGATTATTTCGAATTTATATTTTACTATGTTTTATTTTTAATTAATTTTTTCCATTTTGTTGTGTTTTGTTCTGTTTTTATATATAATACAAATATACAATACATAAAAAGCAGAACAAAACACAACAAAATGAAAAAAATTAATTAAAAATGAAACATGGTAAAATATAAATTCGAAATAAAGTAAGATAAAATTAAAAACAATTTTAAATACAATTACTTAAAATTTCTACAGTATTGTTTATTGAATTTTTTTTTTAATACTTTTTATTTTATTTTTTTTTTAAACCTTAACTATTAAGTTAGTATTTTTTGTTGTAATTTTTAAAATTTTATATTACTTTTAATTGAATTTAACTTTAGATTTTTTATTTTTGATATTGTTTTTTGTACTTTTTTGTTAAAAAATATTTAATTAATTTAATTTTTAATTTTTTTAGTTTTGATATTGTTTTTTTGAACTTTTTTGTAAAAAAATTTTTAATTAATTTATTTTTTATATATTTTAATTTTCTGTTATTTTTTAGTCTTTTGACCATTTTATTATATTATTTTTCTTCAGTGCGCTTGCTGGTTTCTTTCTTGACTGTTTTGCTACTTTTTTTAATAATCGTTTTGCTTTTAGCATTTTTTCACTCGCTGTTAACATAGATCATAACACCAATAACACTTAGTTGATTTAAGATTATATCTCGCTCACTTTTGTTAGTGTTAATCATTCTGTTGGGTCTACAAATTGTCTGATACTCGCGCTGCATGATTGATATTAAGCTGTATTGTTGTTGTACATGTTTTTATTGTAATTTTAGCGGCATTGTGATGATAATTTTTATTATTGAGAAATTCTTAAAAGAAAAAATTAAAAAAAAAAAGTATGTTATTTACTTTTCTTATTGTCAACAAATTTGTAACTGTTTCATTTCATCGACTTAACGGCATTATAAGCGCGTAGCCATTCACTCATTCATTCACTGGTGAAGCATTCAAACGCTTCACGCCATTCACGTGGATTGTAAGCCTAGCAAATCATCCGGCTTGACAAACAAACAAAATTGATTCGTCAAACAAAAGACTTAAGCAACGAACTCGAGCTCAGTTTGAACTTTCACACAACGAATTGAATTCAGACCGTGAGCTGAGCTGAACTAAGCTGAGCTGTGACGCGTTAGCAACCGTTATCAGCGTTAGTTGTTGAGGAGAGAAGGTGGTTCAATTGTGTCTGTTGATGATTGTGTTCGGAGTAGGTCGCGATTTGAGGTTAGTTCGCTGCTACTTTGCTTATAAAAAAATATTGTTTTATATAAATATATATACATATATTTTTAAATTTCTTCTTCTTATCTCTTTTGGTCATTTGCACCACCGTATTTTTGTTTTCTTCGCCACTTTGTTATTAAAAAATTAACGCGTTGCTTTTGTTTGCTGACATTCTCTATTGTTTACATGTACAGTTAGCACGCGGCGCTGCATTGGTGTCAAATATTTATGTAAATTCTTTTTCTTCGATTAACAAATAAATGTCAATTGCTGTTAGTAATTGTTTTTTTTTTTTCTTTCAAACAAATTTGAGTTATGCGCGGCTAATTTAAGGCTACAAATATGTGGTTCCGTTGCTAATTGTTGAGAAAATCTGAAATATTTACGATGAGAATGAGAGTGCATAAAATTAAGATTTGCGCGGATAACATTGTTGTGATGAAGAATTTCGAAAGTGACGATGAGAGTAAGCAACTAAGCATAGTTAAGGCTTTTTCGATAATTTTTCGGTATTTTTTTATTTATTTTTTTTTGCCACTCTGCCTTTATTTTAAAAAAATAGGCTTGAGTTTTAGACTATAGAAGTATGGAGCTACTCATTTTCATCGCTGGCTAGGTAGCGCTTTATTACTGAAGTTAAAGTGATTGTTGCTTGATGTTTTTTTCAACCAATGGAGGGACCAAGAGTTTTTTCTAAGCCGCCTCCGAACGAGTGAGGAGGAGGAACTTTTTGTTTTGATAACAGAGTTACACTCAGAGTGGTTGACATTTCCCTTCGAGTGGCAGCCGCAATAAGAAGATTTGATTCTATAATTTTGGTGTTGTTGGTCTATCCATGATTGATGGAACCAGAGGACAGTTGACTCCGTTTAGAATGAGTCCAAGCTCGATAGGAAAACCGGCGCGCAGATTTTATGTCGTAACTTTATACTGATTTCATGCTCTGACTGATATCGAGGAAGTCATAACTATTGCTTTTGAAGAGCGCTCTCACTGTTCTCAGATGTGATGCATTGGGTATATTTCGATGCAAGAAGAAGGTTAATCATTCCCAACCTGAATCCTAAAAGTGGTTCATTCAATAGCATAAATGGAGTAAATTTATGCCAAAAAAATATTAAACGGGGTGATTAAACAGAAACTTATAGCAAACATTAAAAATATTCCCCAAAGTAGTTTTTTTGGGGAACTTTTTTTACTTGCTTAGCCTTTTTACTTGTTCATTATAAACTTTTTCGAATACTGTGTACTCAATACTCATGCTTATCTTAGATAAGAGAAGATAATTTCTTTACGATTCTGCCATGTAAGGACAAATGCCTGAAGTCGTTAAGTAGATTGTTAAGGTGATCAATTGGATATACAATAGTAGCACATATTTATCATTTAATATAAAAGTACACTTTTATATCACAATATTTCTCTAAATATTCAAAGCAGAATTGGCCTTTGCATACCCATCTACAACGTAAAAATTGGGAAAAAGCTTTAAAGAAGGCTGAAAACTTACCTTCCGAAAAAATGATTTTGAATCTGCAAGTAAAGAGAAAAAATTTAAATAACTAAAAGTGAAAAGGAAAATTTAATAAAATCATCTTTCAAAAAAGAACTAACTAAACCAATTTTAGATTTTTTTTGTTCATAAAAAATTGAATAACAATTCAATTTTATTATTAATCAAAAAAAAATTAAATAAAACTAATGTTATATTAAAACTAAATTAGTAATTATTTTTTTTAACGAATTAAAAAAAAATCGTATGCCATTTAAAACGTTTAATATTTTTTAAATAAAAGAAATATATTCCAATATGATAAATTCAATCTTTTTTTAAATTATCTCCATCTTTCAAAAAAGAACTAACTAAACCAATTTTAGATTGTTTTTTAGTTATAAAAAATTGAATAACAAATCAATTTTATTATATTTCAAAAAAAAATTTTTTTCAATTTATAAGTTACTCTATATAAAATTTAAATTAATTATTACTTTTTTTTAACGAATTCAAAAAAAATTGTATGCTAATTAAAATTTTTAATAATTTTAAATTAAAAAATTTTTATTATATTATGGTAAATCTAATTTTTTCTTTAAATTAAATTAAAAATATCAATTCTTTTAACCTTCTATTAAATGGGTAGTAAACTTTTTAAATATTTTAAAAGTATTTTATGGCAATTTAACATTGTTTGCATACAATAATAAAATAATATTGTTTTATTTTTATAAACTTAAGTGTTTTTCTTATTATTTTCTTTAATTCATAAAAAATTAATTTTGATAAAACTAATTAATTTTATTTTTTATAATATTAACTTAAAATCAATATTAATTTTTTTATTAAAATAAATATGAAAAGGTACTGCGACAAATTTTAATAATTTAGTTTTCAATGACTAAAAAATATGTTTAAACATTTAAATATTTTATCGATTCATAAAAATATATTTTAGCAAATATAATTTTAATTTATTTTTTAAACAAATTTATAAAAAATAAATATATTATGATAAAATAAACATTTTTCATTATATTGACTTAATATCAATTTTCAGTTTTTATTTATAAAATTAGATTTATAAAAAAATGTGTATAATGATCAATTTAAATACATTAGTATAATAATTATATAAAAAATATACTGGGTTAAATTCAAAAGTTTTAATACTTATGTTATTAAAAAAATATATTTATTATTATTAAATTTATTATAATAAAATAATTTATGACCAATTTAAATGTTTTATAATTTTTTACAATAATTTGAAAATTATATTGTGAGAAATATAATTTTATTAATATTTTATAAAATTAACTTACAAAAGTAATATTACTATTTTATTATAGTTTAAATAAATTTAAAAGAATATACTTTTACAAATCTAATTTTTTTTCGCATTCATATTATTTTAGAGAAAATATATACATACGTAAATATATTATAATTTTTAGCACTTTATAAAACTAACATAAAAAAAAAATAATAAGTATTAACAGATTTAAAAGTCCTAGAAATGAAACACACGACCGTCTTAATACAGTAAGTTTATTGGTTGGATGTCAAGAACAACTGAACGAGTTTAACATTATAGTACATAAAATGAACCTTAAAAAGAAGCATAAAGTGATAGAAAACCATTGGATGTAAACAGTTAGGTATGTAGTTGAGTTGTACATTGTCGTGAGCATAATATGCACTAACAGAAAGTTATGTCAAATTTATTTTTTTAAATTCATTTAATTAAATTTATATATATAATATATATATATATCCTAAAAAGTATTTCTATTATATTTTTTTTAAATAAATTTATAAAAAATATACGGTAAATTTATTTATTTTTTATTAAATTTATTGATAAATTATATTAAATTTTGTTTTGTTTAAAAACATTTTTTTTGATGACTTCAATTTTTTATTATTTTTAAAATTATTTATAAAAAAAGAAGTTATCATAAATTTATTTGTTATATATATGTACGTGTATGTATGGCTAAATTATATTGTTTTATAAATTTTTAATGTTTTTTTTTTCGAATAAAAAAGTTATTTTATCTGATGAAATAATGGGCACATAAAATTATTATTTTTTTTTTAGTGTAAATAAAGACCATTTGTGCTCATCTGCCTTGCAGTGCCAGTGGCAAGTGACCCAATCCCAGCTATACAAACAAAGGATTAAAAATAACTAAACGCGGCAATAAAATACAAAATCAACACACATTTATATTATACATTTTGTTGTTATTTTTTTCTTTTGGAATCTCTTTTCACAATTGTATGAGTACTTAATGCCTGCCACAAGGCAACAACTTAAACTACAACACGGGCATGAACAGTCAAATGGCTTTTACAGATATACTAATGCTTACTCACATTCCTCCATATAAATAAATAAGCATGAGTGTATGGCATTTGGCCAATGCCAATGTTGCCACAGAGCAATGCAACAGCTGCAACATAAGTCACCACATAAATAATTGTTTACGTTGACGATGAGGCCATAGAGCACCAAGGCGTTTGACGGAGCAACCGGAAAAAATCAACAACAGAACAGAAAAAGTAAAAAAAAAAATACCAAAAGCCCACCTGGCAGGCTGGCTGGCTTCCAAGCGAGTTGTCTGCCCAACTGTCTACATTTTTTGACTCATTTGTTACTGCCACAGACTGCTGTGGCAAATGATCCGACGGCCGCATGTCAGTCGCACCGCACGTTCGTCAGTTCGGCCGTCAGTCAGTCAACAACAGCAGCAGCGGCAGCGACAGCAGCAACAGTAGTGATTCGCGTTAAAGCAACTTGTCTACAGCTGTGGCGCACACACAAATCTATTGGCGACAACAATCTGCGCTTTTGAATCTGGCTAAGGATTTCTTTTATTGCCTTTGCCGGCAGCGGAGGGCGCTACTCGAGCTCAATGGCGCATGCGCATTGGGAAATCTTACAGTTCACGCCTACAATTAGCTGTAACTTCAATGAACGTATACGTATATGTTCGTGTTCATATTCGTGTATGTATGTATGCTTGTGTGCATCACTATGCGACTTGTGTAGGCGGTTTGTTTGCAGAAGGAGAGATTGAATTGCTCACTTGCTTCTTGGCAAATTTATTTATTTATTTACTGATTGTGTATTTTATGGCAATTTTTAGTGGCTTCCTGACTTGAGGCGTTGCCATTGCTGCTTGAGCAACGTCGTGTGCGATGTGTGAACCACACATACATATGTACATTGTTGTGAGTAATATATAGGCACTTGCTTTTGGGAAGTGAAATTTGTAATATTTCATGAGGTTTTTATTGGTGTTTACAGAATCTCGGACAAGAACTGAGCTCCATTGAAGTATCTCCTTACATTGCGTTTTTGGTACCATCAAGTTAAGACAGTTTGCTGAAGGCAAGCAGAAAGGTATCTGTAGGGTCAGCTTACTTCAATATTAAAATCATATGACCCGTGCTGTTCTGTGAAGTTGCAATCTATTTCTGGAGTGATGTGCATTTAAATAGCTCAGCAAGCACTTCTATCTGTGGTTGAGAGATATTTCTGGCCGATCGCGAACTGCGAAAAGTCGCGGAAGCTGCTCGCCTTTCCAACATCAAAACTCTCTATAATAGTGGAATACGTAGTGCGGATTGTGGTTTTGGATTCCTAGTGTCGAAGTTGTCTAGAAGGGGAAATTAAATCATCTACACAGTCTTTTATAAGCTTAACCGTGAGGCCTGAGACTGATTTACATAACTTCCATATTTCTCAACACGAAAGAGATGACAAGCTAGGTAAGCATGTGTGCGCTAAACGGCTCGCTGATTAAAAAGTGATCTAACGCTTAGGACGGGTTTACTTTAATTAAGAGGATGTGGGATCTGCTTTTAGTTTTCGAATAGTCGGATGGCTTTGTTCTAACTTAGTAAGCCCTAAAGAACGCCTTTTCTTATTAATTTTGCTACATCTTTCCGGCTTAGCGTAAGTAGCAGAAGGTAAGTCTTCACTTAGGTCTGTCCAACTCGAATCAAACCATGATTAGGTCATCAAAGGTTTGTTTCGCAATATAATGGTCTTGCAAAAAGTCACTTTGCGTCTTTTTTAGTTGAAAGAATTCTGAGACCCATCACCTAATGTTGATGACATCAAGGCAAATGACCTGGTATGGCTCATAGGAGAAACAAGGTGCTTAGAAAGCAATGCTTTTTCCTTTGGTAGTCCTCTAAGTACGAGTGGAAGGCTTCGAAAATTACTGTATTTTAAATGCTAGTTTTCAACAAAAAAGCCGTTCACAAGGCCTCTCCAAGGCATGGAATGAGAAATTCAAGAAACCACTGTAAAATTGCATTTACAGTTTGGTTTTTTTGGCAATTACACAACCGATTTCTGATAGATACTAGTATGCTATTCTAGGCATCTTAAAAACAGAAACTGGGTACTAGAATGACAACTGGCAGACTTCTAGGGTCTGCCAAATCAACAAGTTTGGAAGTTTTAGCTGCCCTTCTTATTCTTCGCAAACGATCTAGTAGTCGAAAGTTTTGCAAGAAGGCAGTGACTGACATTTTTCTATCGATCCACTTGCTCGTCTTGAATAAAATCGGTCATTGGACTTTCGTATTTGCATCAGCTCTGACTTACCGAAGCACATCCGTGCAATTGATTAATAAAATTATCTTCTCTTATTGAAATAGAACGCATAAATATGCAACCATTATACAAATATTTCAAATTTCAATTGTTCATACTACTTCGCGCGGTAATAAATGGCAGCATAGACCCAAACTCACATGCCTGCCAAGCCCACACAGGCTCATATATAGCAGCCAACCAGCTGACTTCGCTTCATAATTCCTGCGTTATCCTGAGTACGCTACTCCACAGTACATACACATACATACATATATGTATGTATAGGCATGTGACTGTTATATGGCACTGCCGCGCATGCGTAGCCCATTTTTTATCGTTGAATTTATAGCTGGTGGTAAATTTAAGTAACGCGCTGGCAGTTACGCGTTAGAGATACCACAAAACCAACATAAAAGTGGCAAGAATCTGCGAAACGCGCTTGCGCATCGGTTATCCAACTCCTGGAGATTCCACTAATTCGCCACGCGGCCGCACTGATTTACATTCGCACCTGGTCTGCGCTGTTTGTGGACTATAAAGCCAACATAATAGCCTGTGAAGCTGCTAGTCGTTAAAAGTATACATACATACATACATATTCATACATATAGACATATCCAAATGTATGCCAAGGAGCTTCTGTGGCTACTAAGCCCAAAGAAATACACACACTGACTGTTCTTTTATTCTTCATTAAGCCAATCTCACCACCTAACATAAGTGGCGGCAACCACATTAATGCCATATCATTTTTCAATGCGTCATTAGGTAATTCTACGTTTCTTCAAATGGTCTGTTTACGTGGCTAAACCGCAAGCTGTAAGCTGTAAGCTGCCACCTGAAGGCGAATGAATGCCAGTTTCGAGCCGCACTTGGAATTCCCTCAGAGATATTGCATTTGAAGTGCCGGCAGTGAGGATTGTGAGTATGCAGATACTTGTATGTATGCATGTGTTAATGCTAAGTGTTTTTCATATATTCAAACGTTGTTATTGTTCTTATTGCAGCTGCAACAGAGGTGTGCTCTTCACCAACGGCTCTGCCTGAAGCTTTGTGTAGTGGAGCAAAGCAGGTGTCTGTTGGCCATTAAATGGTGCCAAATAATTATTGGTTCAGCGAATTCAAATATTTCACACAATTGTTTTTGTAACCAATAATAAATTGGCACTTGAAGAAGTGGGCGCTTCAGAATTACAGAGGTTAAAAGTGTAACAAGTGTGAGTTAACAAATGAAGTGGGCAATGGAAATCACAGCTTCCTTCACATGGTATTTATGGCGCCTGTTCAAGCAGCTGCAAGTTGTTGAGTGTGTAACAACGGTTTATTATAAATTTTATTGATTAAGTATAACATTTGTCTTAGCCATAAATGCAGTATGTTGCAACAATCAATTGAAAAAATAAAAATAAAAGCGATTAAATAATGGACGCTAATTGTAGTTGATGACGCCAGATGCGTAGAGCGATAAGATGTAAATGTACACGTATATATAGATTTTAAATAATCTTTTAAATATATTAAATTTACGTTTCTGCAAACTGAGGAACTGTTTTGACTGCCATTCACCTGGAAATGGCCGAAAATGATTCCTTTACATTTGGTTCAGGCACGACTTCACGTCTTAGACCTTGTGTCCTCTGGGTAGTCAAAAGAGGGTAGGGTTTAGTACCCAATCGCAAAAAGGTGAGTAATGAAGACCCCACAAACCTTTTAAGGGGCCTAATATGAGGGTATACACTTGGAATGGTTGGTCCCTTAATTGAAAAGGTGCTACCGTCCACTTGGTTGATCCTCTCGTAGGATCCAAGAAGTGTGATGCGCGAAGTAAAGACCATATCGGCCATATAAAGGAGCGCAAATTTGGTGTCAGTTTAATTCCCGTGGATGAGTGCATCGTCCCAGTCCGCATAAAAGCGAAATTTTTCAACATAACACTCATGATTTGGCTTGGTGGCTTTAGCCCCAGGGTGGAAACAACAAAATTTAATTTCTACAACGAAATCAGTTGAATCAGTTTAGCTGTTTCCAGATCGAAAAATTCACAGCTAGATCGAAGCATGTTTCTAGTCTTCTAAACTCCCAACGTTGCGAGCGACCACTACACGTGCGGGATGCGCTAAATATTAAGAAATGATGAGAGAAGTAAATCGCATGAGTAGACAAAGACCCATGTGCGGGGCTTGAGAAGCTGGCTGATAATGGTAATGCTCCAAAATTCTATGAAAATATATGGCGACTATAGACGATTTCAAAACCAGAGAAAACAGGTCATCTTGTGGCTAATGTGCAATTTAACTGAATTTATGGAGGGAAAACTATAGTAGCCAGCTGAATTGCAGTGAAAATGGAACACTAGAAGATGACTAACCCGATTCAACGAATGACGATGGAACAGATGTTTCATTGCACGGCTAAAAAGAAGTTTGAATAGCAGCCGCCTGTTTGAAAAGAAACAAAGCGTATAGCCGGCCAAACCATTCGGAACCGGCGGCGAAGGACTGACAAAGTGAATGCAACATATAAAAAGAGGACCGATGCACATCCATATTTGTAAGAGGTGCTAAAGCTGTAGGAGAAGGTACTTGAAACCACTTTCCTAGATGATAAGTACGTGTACATCTCAACTATATTTGTATTAGCTTCTTATCTCTGTGTCAGTCGACTTACAACACAAATTTATTTAATCTGCGGCTGGCCTTTTATACAAGTGTCCTACAGTTAGTTTTGTCCGTTGTCGTATGTGCGTCGTTACTTTATTTAATAATTGTTTACATAAATATAAAAAGATGACAAATTATTACGGCAAAATAATAAACATTTCAATGTTATTATAAGGTCTGGCTATCGAAACAGTATAGGAAATACGCAAGTCAGTAAAAAGAATGCACAAGGAAATTTCCGGAAAGGTCTGGATCGTCAAAGCTTTGTCCGAGAGTGCCTAAGAAAAAATTCAGGACGGTTGTTGGCCTAATTACAGGTTCCGACTTACCACCCAAAAGCACTAATCGCGTCTTTGCTTATTCACATTCATGTTGAACATATTAGTATAGCTTGTAACCAGCAGCCAAAGAGTAATAACATTGCAGAAGCGAACATACATCCACATGATATATACTCATATCCAAATCATACCTGTTTTTGTCAATCAGTGGGCGATATCTCTGATGTAAAGAAAGTATCATTTATGTTGGTTTCAAGTCTCTAGTTCTTTTCCAGGAAACAAAACTATTCCAATAGTTTGTGTATATTTTTTCAAACAGATCGATCACATCACGGGAAAAAAGAATTTCAAGTACTCGTAAGTCGAATCATTATTAGGATTTTATCGAATAGTTCGGTCTCTGGTCCACATTACCAATATTTACTTTATTTGGTACAAACCATTACAGGAACCATAGAAATAATGTGACAAATTTTCAGTGTAATCACTGGACTCAAATACATAAAAAGCTTTATTTTGTAATATGTACATATAGATTAGATGTTGAAACTGAAAACTAGTCTAAGCCCTACCTAGACCATGAGCTGTATTTCTTAGATTTAAGTTGAAGGATTCTTAAATTAATAACAAAAGGTTCGCCATGTCGTATGTGCAACATTTTGTTTTTCCGCCTAGAAATTTACCCCTTAAAAATAGACGACCTCTCCGAGGTAATATAACAAGTCAATGCCTTTAATGATGACATGCAAAATAACTTGGAGCTCCCTACGTTAAAATTAGTTGCGGTGAAAATAGTGGAGAGCGGAAAGCGCAAGCCCACCTAGTAAGCCTGCTCTGGCCGTTGTAAGGCTCCGAATTTCGGTTCCACCTATCTTGACGCTCTCGTTAACGATCTAATGGGGCTTATCAGAGGACCGAAATAAGACATTTATAAGTTTTGGCGATAGCCATAAGAACTTCACGTTATAGCTTTCTTACATATAAACTTTTTAGCTATTTTGAAAACCGTAGGACGATAAGTACAGTGAATCGGTCCCAGATAGGTATCGGGTTCGACATTTCAGGAAATTTTCCCTATTTGTTACCGTTTATGAAAAAATTACACTTTACTTAGGTAAAAATAGCAGCTTTTACGAAGAAAAAAACGTTTGAAAATTTAAACCTTTAAAGCAATTTCTTTTTTAAATTCTCATTAAATAGTTTGTGGAGTTTTGTTTAGTAGATTTTCAAAAACATTGCGCCATATTGAATAAAATTAAAAACCGATTCTTTTATACAAAAACCTTTTTATTTTGACTTTTGCAATTTAAAAGTGACAAAATATGAAAGTTAGACTCCTATAAAAACAATTAAAAAATGTTTTTCAAAAAAAACAGTTGTCAATTATTTTAAATATAACGTATCGCTTTCCTAAACTTACGAACTCATATATCTCAGGAAAATTAAATAACAAATTAAAATTTTGTTTTTTTTTTTCAAAATTATATCAGAAATTTAAATCTACGGAAATTTTGAAAGTAACTGGAAGCTGGAAGCTACTAATATTACTTATGACATGTTACTTCGCAAGATCTTAAAATTTTTTTTTTTAAATTTAATATATTTATGATTTTTTCGAAAACGGTAATAAACAAAGATTTTAAGTTTGAAGTATCAAATTATCTTATTGACATAAACACACCCAGATACCTTTCTGAAGCCAATTCATTATAGATATCGTCTTTGAAATTTATTAAAAATAAGCTTATTAAACCGAAAAATGTGCATTAATATTTCAACTTATTTATAAAAGATATCATAAAATGTATTTAAAACTAAAATAAAATAAGTTTGGAGTACTACAACAAAGTTTAATAAAGGCTAAAAATAAAAAAAATAAAAATTTTTTTAATTATTTTTATTCTTTGGATCTTAGGTATGCACCAACACGTATAAAATGTAATTTATAAAACTTTTTTCTTTAAACTGCTTTTATAAAAAATCATTTTTGTATGTTTGGCTTGGGTGGAACTCGAACTATTGATCTTCCACATAGTAGCATGCACTATTAAACACTCTATCACCAACTAGACTATGCAGGCTAGTTTTTTATTATTTAAGGTCTGTTTTGGAGGCTTTAAGAATTGTATTTTTTTTTCTTAAATCTATTCAAGGATATGTCTTCAAAATTTCAGTGACCAATTCGACATATTTTAGAAGCTAAAGCATTTTTAGTGGCAGAGAGTCGAGCAGGCTCGAATGCTCGCACAGAACTTTGAAGCGCGTTTTCGCAAGTCACCATTTTTACAAGTCTTAGAAAACGTTGCCGGTGTAAAAATAATATATTTCCGATTGAAAACAATCAAAATCATCTAGTTGCAGTATTAAATTATCTTCTATTTGAATTAAAAAAATTGGACGAAAGTATTATTCAACTATTTTCTTTGCAACTTTAAGTGAAATTTTTTTTCAAGCTTCGAAAAAATGTGGAATTTTTCAACTTCTTTGGTATTTTTTTAGTTCATATAGAAGAGACACTCATAAAAATTAAAAAAGTTGGTTAGACTGTTTCAGATGCGTCGCAAGACCTCCAGACTACAGTTCTATAGAAATCTGGTCAGAACATTTGAAAATTCGAATATTTTTTGATATTAAAAATTGTTGTTTGAACCTTAAATATAGCACATTATTGTCTAAAAATTTCGTTAACCGCAATAATTTCCTTCCATTTCAAAAAAATTGCTGAAATAATACTTTTGTCGGGCTCTAAAGAAGGGTCCTGCCCTTATGAGTATTTTAATAAAAAGAAGCATTAAGAACATACTCTCTATGCATTTCTTTCTCAATTTCTCATTCTAAATTCTCTGGTTGTCTCCATTAACGTGATAATTGATATCTCTTAATCAGAAATCCAGGAATAAGGATATCACCACTCAATACCACGAACCAAAAGACTTAAGCGACAAACTTATAAATTTCATTTTAATTGAAAACCTTGAAAAAGTTGAAGTAAAAGAAAAACTAAGAGTAGAGCAAAATGCAACAAGAAAAAAAGAGAGAAAAAGAGAATTAAAATCTCTAAAAGCCTATGACCAAACTTAACAATCTATAATAAATGAGCTGTCATGAAATTTATGGAAAGCCATTAAAAACTGATGGCCGCATGCGCTTGCAACTTTAAGTGTCTGCCACTTATCTACCACTTGCCACTTCAAGGCACAAAAAAGTACTAAAATAAAATAAAACTATTGAGAAAAAAAAAATAAAGAAAAATAAATAAAAGACATAATAAAAAAATCACCTAAGCAAACAATGATTACAATGATGATTAGCAACACCAACAATTTGCAACCGCCAATAAGCAAACAGTATGATTGCAGCAAGCAGCGCAGAAGAAGAACAGTGGCAGAAAACGTGATGATGATATTGTTACATCAAGTGGCAGCTGAAGATTTGAGGAAAGCAATGTTAGCAACTCTTTTTCGCGGCGTTTAGAAAAATGGAAAAACAAAAACACAACAAGACTCAACAAAAGCGCAACCCAACAACAACCAGCCAATTGATTTTTATTGCTTGTAAATATTAGCAAACTCAATGAGGCGTAGCACACGTGCGTTCTTCCCAGTTGAGACGCAACTTGGGATGAGTGGCACTTCGGTCTTCAGCTGGAAAAAAATGTGAATGACTGGCATTTGCAACGGTCTGTGTGTGGCATGCCGCAGTACGATATGTTAGATGCTTTGCATTTTATTGTATTTTTCTCTTCATTACCAACGAATGAAGACTCAATGTGAACATGTGAAGCTATTGTAATTGGTCAAATGAATACCGCGGAAAACAATAGAGCGAAGAGTAATTAGGGAAGCTGTTCGAAAAAATTATTTAAAGTCTTTTTATATATTTATAAAAGGAAATATGTACGTGTAAATAACGCAGGGAATGCGTCAAAGAAAGCCGCGAGTTAGTTTTGTGGGTTCAAGCAGCTGAAGTAGAGGAATCACAACATATAGAGGCAAGTTGCCTTTTTAGAGAGCAAATCTACGTTCCGGGCTTGTAGACACAAAGGTTTCGATAGCAAGGAAAGTTCTACGAAAAAAATATTCAATTAAAAAACAAGCAAACTGCAAAAGGTCTCCCAGAGAAGACTCTTCGATCCCTTGATCGTCTTATTTGTGGTGAGTGTTTTGATGTAATTAGCAGTGCATACTACAATGCAGACGGATCTAGCCAGCCCAACAAAATTATGAAAAATTCAGTTAAATAAGAATTTTGGTTCATTTGTCTAATAGCGGTCGCCCTTCGGCGGGCAATGAAAAGAAAAGATTATCATAATGGTGGCTTCTCCATTTGCTTGGAGAACCATCAAGGCGTACACCACAAATCGGAGAAGAAGCTCGACAACACAAAACACCATTCGAAGCTTCCACCGAACGATCTTGAAGTGATATGCGAATTGCCTAGACTGGATGCTTTTTTGTAATGCCAGATAGAGGTCTGTTTTATAGTTATATCAAGTAGTCGTCGTATAGGACGCCAAGATTTTTCGCGAAGTCGCAAAGAGTTTCAATATCTAATTCTAACGCCTCTTCTTATCCTTTGAACTAGATGTCTAATATGAGTTCTAGTTCTTTGTCTTCTTCCTCTTCTTCTTCTTTACTTGCCGTTGGCACCGCTTACGCTATTATAGCCTAATCAATTATAGCACGCCATTCCTCTCTTCTTTTCGCTGTCTGAAGGTATTCCTCTTCCTCTGCTTCCACCAGCGGGTACTGCATCGAATACTTTCAAAGCTAGAGTGCTTTCATCCATTCGGACGAAGACTCCTAGAACCGACTCATTAGATGTTGACATCGTCCATGCTTCTGCGCCATATAGTAGGACCGGTATAATGAGCGACTTGTAGAGTATTTGGTTGAAAGTTTTTCGATCTGGAGACAGCCAAGTGATGTATTTTTTGTGCTGGAATCGGCGAAGGCGATCAGCCTCAACCTATTTGGGGATGTTTCGTGGTGTAGGCTGAATTTTCCGACAGTCGTACCAAAAATACCTTCTTTGCCCATCCTAGCGTTGAATTCACCAAGCACAATTTTGATGTCGTGGCAGGGGCAGCGCTCATAAGTGTGCCCGAGGCGCTCGTAAAAGGCATCTTTGGCCAAGTCATACTTCTCTTCAGTCGGGGCGTGGGCACAAATTGGCGTGACGAGACACTCATCCAACGGAGTGAATACCAGTACGTGACGTAATCTCTCTCCCACCACGAATCCGATACCAAATTTGCGCTCCTTTATATGGCTGCTGTAGTAAATTTCACAAGCACCCAACTTCTTTTGTCTCGATACCGTCCATCGCATTTATTGGACCGTGGTGATGTAAGCCTTTAACTTTATGAGGACATCAACCAGCTGGACAGCGGCACCTTCCCAATTAAGGGACTGGATATTTCAGGTGCATGACCTCAAATCATAATCCTTAAAACATTTGCGGGGGTCGTCATCAAAAGGGGGGTCTCTCGTCCGAGGCTGATTTAAAATTTTCATTGGATTTTGTTTTTTATGTGGTGGGTCTCAAACCCTGCGCACAACCGCATGGGACTCGCCTTCTCATTTTAGCTCGCCCCCAAACGGATGTGTGTTGGCTAAGGCGCCTTACAGAAGTTTTCAAGGCCAGAACATACGTGCAGGAATCAAGAAGACAATTTTGTTGAGGAAACACTTCTTCAGTTGAATGAAATGCTGAATGGAAATGAAAGCACAATACGAGGAGGTGGTGAACGGCAATGAAGTGGCGTGTGTCGATGACTTATCGGGTGAGCTATTAAAACATGGCGGAGAAAAACTGCCACTGGCCAGTACAGAATTAGGAAGAAGATTAAGATTGGTACTCCATTGGGAGGGAGAGAGGTAGAGAGCGTCCTGTTTTTAATTGAATTTTTTAATTGGCGTTAAATACCTAGACTGTGCTATAATTGCCTAAGCATCGCCTTCGCCAAAGGTGTAGAAGAAATTCATTATATTTCCAGACTGTTTCAAAGCTGTGGTGACAGACCCACATTTTCTTCAACCTTAAATCACTCCAATGAATATCCAACCTTCTTGAGGAGATTTTGGTATCGATGGCTTTTTGTACGTTTAATTTTTTATTATTTACTACATTATTTATTGTACATAAATCCATTATAAATCTTTGATTACCTTTAAAAGACATTAAATAGTCATTTAAGCGAAGAAAATTAATTAGAAAAAATTTTTTTCAGCTTCAACTAAGCAGCATGCCACCATGTTTGCTTACGCCAATCAGGTGCGTCGTCGCACAGGTTGCACAAAATGCCAAATATATAATATATATATAAACATATGTATACAACAACTGTGTGGCACCTGCTGGCCTCTTACGGCAGCCGCTGGAAAAGCAAAGTTACCACCTCGCCGCCATTGACAAGCGTGGAATCTAGGCGCAAGTGCAGTTAGAAAATAATTACACACGCCTATTGCTACAATTGATGTGCAGCAGTGTCGGCAACAGTCACCGTTAGTCGATATGTAGATACATGTGAACATGTGCATGAGTATATTTATTTATCTATTTATTTTGTATACATATGTATGTACATATATATTATATAAATATATACGTGAAATAAACAAGATATTTACAGCACGTACATATGTGGCATGCCACAAGTGCAAATGTGTGTATATGAAATTTACAAAAAAAAAATAAAAAAATAAAAAATAAAAAAATTGCTGCACAAACGCAACGCATGTAATTGTTTTTCACCAGCCACTCTCGTCGTGCGTCGCCGCGCTTCATTGACTGCGCCAAAGTGCCACTGTGTTGTTGCAGCAACAACAGCATCGTGAAGAGCATAAACAATAATTATCTGCAAAGATGCGCACATTGCAACAATAACTAACATTACAGCAATAAAAAAGCAACACAAAAAATTAAAATGAATAAATAATATACAAACAAACATATTTACACGTAAAAATGCACAGTAAACCCGCCTTTCCCTGTTTCGCCTGCAACATCTCTTCCGCTTGTCATTGGCATACCACGACCAAAACACACTAACAACAACAGCACGTTTTTCGTTTATTGCCTCTAAAATAGTCGCTCCTGCTGTTGCTGTCACTCCTTCCATCCGCCAGGACTGCCCCATTTGCCGCACACACAGTTACCACGCCACACTAGATATGCACTCGTATGTTCGAGTGTTGAATGTGGCAACAGCGCATTAATGGCAATATTACATATCTTAGTGTCAGCAGCTGACTCTTTTAGATAACGGCATAATGACGGCAGCGATGATGGAAACGTAGAAGAATCGGAGCAGCGGCATTTAAAATTTTGACATGAACTGTCACTCAATGACGCAATGGCTGCTGCGACTGCTGCGTTTGTTGCTGTTGGCCTGCATGATAAATGAGTTCACTGGCGACAAGCGCATAAATTTACAAAATTAAACGGCACAACGATAAATACGAGAAATATGGCGAAAATAAAATAAGTAAAATGTATATTATGTAAAAATACAAAAACAATTGCTCCTGCGCTTTTTACCCTGGATTGCACAACTTAACGGCAAAGGTCTTTGGTATGCCCTCGATTAATAGCCGTCACGTTTGATAGTCAGCATTGGTGGTAATAAATCCTCAAATTCCTGCTGATCAGTAGCACTTGAGATAAAAGGCAAAAGAACAAAGTTGACAGCTGAGACTGCTGCGAGCTTCCTTCTTCGTAAAGTGAGCAGAACCAAATCTGGTAGAGGAAGCTTATGAAGTGAATAAACCACGGCTGTATAACTACCGAAGCAATTTTCTACTTAGCTCGTTCTCCAATTTATTGCGAATGCCTTTTGGTCGCCATTTAAATTATAATAAAATAAAGAATATAAAATAGAACGAAATTAAATCAAATAAAATAAATAATAAAATAAATAACAAACATAAAGCAAAATAAAATGAAGTAAAATACAATAAAATAAAATATAATAAAATAAAATAAATAATAAAATAAAGTAAAATATAAAAAATAAAATAAAATAAAATAAACAATAAAATAAAATAAAATAAAAGAAAATAAAATAAAACAAAATAGAATGAAATTAAATTAAATATAGTAAGATAAAATTAATAAAATAAAATATCATAGAATAAAATTAAATTAAATTAAATTAAATTAAATATAATAAAATAAAATATATTAAATAAAATAATATAAATTAAAATTGGTTTAAATTAAACTAAATAAGAAAAAATAAACTTAAACTTAGTACAAAAGCAAATTAAATTAAATTAAATAAATAAGAAAACAAGTAAAAGATAAATCCAAATAAAATAAGCTATATTAACATACAATAATATTAATTAATTGAACGAACATAAATAAAAAATAAATTAAATAAAATAAGAAAAAATTAAATAAAACAAAATTAAATTAAATTGAATAAATAATAATAAAAAATGAAAAAATAAAATTATTTTAAAAAATAAATAAAACTTAATTAAATTAAAAAAATAAAATAAAACCAAATTACCACCAAAATTAACCAAATAAAGAAAAACGAAATTAAACTGAATTAATTTCAAATTAGTAATCAAAAAATAACAAATGAAATAAAAATAAAAAATTAAAGTAAATTCAAATAAATAAAACAAAATAAAAATAAACTCAATTAAAATAAATTATGTTAATATAAAATAAAATTGAAAAAAATATAATAAAAGAATAAAATGGACCTAAATAAAATAATAACAATAAAAAATAAGTTCAAATAAAATCTAATTAAATAAATTAAAAAAAAGAACTTTAAACAAAATAAGTTAAAATAGGGGAAATGAAACTAATTGAAAAACAAAAAAATTAATTTATATTAATTGTATAAGTTACAATGAACAAAATTTAAATTCAACTAAGCAAAAACAAAATAAAAAATTAAGTGATAAATAATAATAAAATAAATAATGAAAATAAAAAAAATAAAATAACAAAAACAATTTAAAATAATCAAAAAATAAATAAGATAAATTAAGTTAACTAAAATAAAAAAATGAACTAAAGTTAAAAACAAAAATTTAAGATAAATAATATTAAATCAAACTATATGAAATAAAATTAATTTAACTAAATAAAATAAAATAAAATAAATTTATTTAAAGAATTAGGCATTCAAATTAAATGGATTAACTTAAATCAAACTATAAAGAAGTTAAGTAAAAAAAATAATAACAAATTAAAGAAAATGAAATAAATAAAATTGTAATTTAAAATTATTGTAATTTAAGTTAAGTAAAATGAATTAAATAAAAATTAAAATAAATAAAATGAAATAGAACGATTTATGTTAAAAAATGCAATGTTAACATTAAGTAAAATAAAAAAAATTAAATTTTAAATATGAATAATTTAAAAAAAATTAATAAATATCATAGATTTTTCCTAAAAAATAAGAAATTTCAAGTTATAAAAATTAAAATAAATTAAAATGACACACATTTTACAAATCGACTAATAGGCAACTGTGAAAAACTAAAAATATTTATTTAGGCAAGGTTACCAATTTCCGCAGTTGTGAAATAAAGTTTTCTTACAAACTTCTTCAAAAAAAATTTCACTAAATGTAGAAAAGAGGAGGGAATAAGTGAAATAACATTTTCTAAAATAAAAATTAAATCAAAATAATAAATGAACGCACTATATTGTTCAAATTTTTATTCAACAAAACCTAATGTGAGCTAAAATCAGTTAGTCACCACGGTGCGCACCTAATCACATGCTTACATGTATGTTTCCGATTCAGTCGCATCGCCCGTTGTAACAGTATTTGAGTCACCAACGCGATGCTGTGTCGGGTCGCATCGCATCGCATCACAATGCGTCGCTGGCAGCATTTCACCAGCAATTGGAATTTATTGCAGAGCAATTTACGCTCTTATTTATGGCAGCAGCCGCATTGTCGCCTAAATGGGCAATTTATTGCACTCGCATACATAATAAACATTTATATGTAATATATACAAACGATATATGTATGCAACCACATACATACATACATACATACATACATGCATATATGTAAGTATAACAAGTACCAATGCCCAGTTATAGATTTTCTTTTACTATTTTTCTTCATCATTTGCCGTTGCTGTTCAGTTGCCTTATTTATATCGTTCGCTTTTTTGTTGTAAGTGATGAATATCGCCAATGGCTATTTGACATGCAACACATGGTTTAGAAATAAACACACGCACATACTCGTACATATATATATATATACACGTATATACAGACGTGTAGTGGCGTACGTGCAACCTGTTGCGCTGATACGTGCAGCGCATCGGTGAAATAGATTTCTTTGTTGTTGCTATCCTTTTCTCTTTATCCCAACAACAACACAGAGGCATTTGCAACATATTTTTTCAAAGCTCTTTTTTTCTTATGCTAGTTGTGCTGTTAGCTTGTTGTGCGATGCGCATTGACATGTGGTATGACAACGTCAACAAAAGTAACAACAACAACAGCAACAACAATGGAGGCAACGACAACCACTGAAATAAATATAAGTATTGCGAAAAAACGGGCAAAAGAAGTAGAAGAAAAAAATGCACTGCTTCTACGGCGAAGATAATCAATAAAAACAACTCGCATATGGAAGATGTAACTATTGCGCCTGCGCAAGTGTCATTCGATCGATCAATGGATTATTCGAGTTATAGTCGGCGAAGAGGCCGACGATGAGCAATGGCGATAAATGCCGCTACTTGCAGTCACGGTGTCCGCGCGGCTGATTGACTTTTTTCGTATAGAATAAATGCATCGTCTGGGGAGCTCATTTGTTGCCATTTATGAAATAGAATAATATTTTGATTATAATTGTTTAATCGGTTACAGTTATGTAATTATAAAGGCAGCATTCAGACATTATAGGTTAAAATTAATGAAATAGAACAAATTAAAATAAAATTAAATTAAATTATATAAAATTATCTTTGGGTTTTCGTTTAAATTAAATTTAACAAAATGAAACAAATTGAAATAAATTAAAATAAAATAAAATAAAATGAAACAAAATAAAATAAAATAAAATAATGGACAATAAAATCAAATTAAAACAAAATGAAACAAATTAAAATAAGTTAAAATAAAATAAAATAATATAAAGTAAAATAAAATAAAATAAAATAAAATAAAATAAAACATAATAAAATAAAATAAAACAAAATAAAATAAAATAAAATAAAATAAAAAAAAATAAATAAAATAAAATTAAATTAAATTAAATAAAATTAAATAAAATTAAATAACATAAAATAAAATAAAATAAAATAAAATAAAATAAAATAAAAAAAAATAAAATAAAATAAAATAAAATAAAATAAAATAAATAATAAAATAAAATAAAATAAATTAAAATAAAATAGATAATAAAATAAAGCAAAAAAAATAAAATAAAATAAAATTAAGAAAAGTTAAATTTAATAGATTGTTTCAACCATTATTCATTCAACCAATAAACCAGATGGGGTGCACGGTTACCCATTAAGTTGACCAAGTTGAGCCGGAAGTACTTTGTGTAGTTTTAATTGTTTAATCCATTAGGAAGCACATACTTCATATCACACATGTTTTACCGGAATATTTAACTGTTTGTTGTTGGTTGCATATTGAGGAAGTATTTGTGGTAACATCAGCTTACATATAAATACAAAAGTTTATTTAAGTATTTATGTATGTATAAGTAGAGGTTATATCAAAAAATATATATGTTTTCATAATAATAAAATACATTAGCTGAAATACAAAAGATATTCTATCTTTTAGTGTTTGCATTTCTCCATGTGTTTGTTGTTAATTAAAGAATATTATTCGTTCATACCATATTTCGTTTCGTTATCAGCTGCCACCTCTTCCGCTTTTTCACTGAAGTTGTAGCCATTCTAGTGCATCTGATTATTCTCACTTTTTCCTGCTCATTTATTTATTCATGAATTTATGTAGCTTTACTACTTGTACACATATGTTCGTATGTATGTACCTCATGGTAAGTACGTAACATCATAAAAGCGCATTAAATAGTTAATTCACTGTCTGTTGCACATAGCCGCTGGCTTATGACTACATAAAATGCACAAAAGTGAATAAATATTCAGAGCTAAACATACGTTCATTAGAAGCCACAAATTCATATTAGAATTTGCTGGTAAATATATATATAAAGCAAACTCAGCGCCACCACCACTGAACCGCACCATACTCACAAATTTGTGGTTATTGGCTGCAGTTGGCTGTTGACGCGCGCATTCGACCGCTAATTCTGTGAGCTTGCAGATCACTTCACCTATGCAACTGGTTAGCGTGTAGTAGCTGAGGCATTTTTAAATCTCTGAATAAATTAGCAGAAATTATGAACAACAATAAATTCTAGTTGTGGTTGTGTAGTTAGCAACCTGCTGAAGTTAGTATGAAAGTATGTTAATATGTAAGTACATAATTGCCTTGGATGGGTTTCATATTTTGGTGCTCTAAAAGGTTCTTTACACATATCTATGTATGTCAGAGCTTTATAAAATCCAGCGAAATATATGTACAATATAAATATAAAATTAAGCCGTGTTTACCATATTGCAGCGGATAGCGTACAAGTACATTTTAACCGCAGCTCAGCGAATTTGATGAATACATTCATAATTTGTACTTAACACTCGGGCACTTTGCGGTTTTTAGTTTTTCGCGCCAACACATGAAATTATGTGCTATTGGATGTATGCACTATACCTATACACACCAGAAAAGAGAGGAAAGAAAACATGCAATATTCTATGTGTTTTAGCAAATTAACTCCTTTCTTAGCAAATCTATTTTATTTTATTTGCTTTCATTTTAGTTTATTTGAATTTATTTTACTCTTCATTATTTTATTTTATTTTATTTATTTTATTATAACTATTTAAATTTTATTATTTTATTTAATTTAATTTAATTTTATTTTATTTTAGTTTATGTTATTTTGTGTATTTTATTTTATTTTATTTTATTTTATTTTATTTTATTTATTTCATTTTATTTTAATTTAATTTAATTAATTCTAGTTTAATTTTGTTTATTTTAATTTATTATATTTTATTTTATATTATTTATATTATTTTATTTTATTTTATTTTATTTTATTTTATTTTATTTTATTTTATTTTATTTTATGTTATTTTATTTTATTTTATTTTATTTTATTTTATTTTATTTTATTTTATTTTATTTTATTTTATTTTATTTTATTTTATTTTATTTTATTTTATTTTATTTTATTTTATTTTATTTTATTTTATTTTATGTTATTTTATTTCATATTATTTTATTTTATTTTATTTTATTTTATTTTATTTTATTTTATTTTATTTTATTTTATTTTATGTTATTTTTATTTTATTTTATTTTATTTTATTTTATTTTATTTTATTTTATTTTATATTATTTTATTTTATTTTATTTTATTTTATTTTATTTTATTTTATTTTATTTTATTTTATTTTATTTTATTTTATTTTATTTTATTTTCTTTTATTTTATTTTATTTTATTTTATTTTATTTTATTTAATTTTATTTTATATTATTTTATTTTATTTTATATTATTTTATTTTATTTTATTTTATTTTATTTTATTTTATTTTATTTTATTTTATTTTATTTTATTTTATTTTATTTTATTTTATTTTGTTTTATTTTATTTTATTTTATTTTATTTTATTTTATTTTATTTTATTTTATTTTATTTTATTTTATTTTATTTTATGTTATTTTGTTTTATTTTATTTTATTTTACTTTATTTTATTTTATTTTATTTTATTTTATTTTATTTTGTTTTATTTTATTTTATATTATATTATTTTATTTTATTTTATTAGCTCTTTATATATTATTTTATTTAAGGACCATATAAAGAAATATCGAGGACAGTTACCTTTGAGTCTTCCTTAAGACTTGGCATTCCTATAAGCGAATAAGTCTCTGGAAAATTACCAACTGCACTTAATAAAAAAACAAGAATTTCCTCAAGTGGCAAATTTATGCACGTTTCAACACATTCTGAATTAGAAATACATTCTACAGCCACCAGTTGAGTTAATTTCTTAGAAAGAACTCTTGCAACAACTACTGTTTGCGTCAGCCCGTTAAGATTAGCACGCGTCCACAGCGCACAATCCACAGGTCATTAACGAGTCTCGCAATTACCTCAGCATAAATTTGCAACAGCGTCAGCAACAACGCCAGCAAATGCAATTCAGCAATTCAAGCAAGAACAATTGGAAAAATACTCAGAAGCAGCAGCGAAATGCATTATAAATGAATCGAAAGACTGCATTATACCGAATATGGGATCAATGAACGGGAGCACGAGAGGTGAGCGCATGTGCTGCTGAGTTGGTTATTCTGAATGAATGTGGAAAGAAAAATTAGTAATGGAAGCATGCGAGGATTTATAACAGCATACAAGGGGCGATATAAATATACATATATGTATGTAGACGGATTTGCTTTTGCGCCGGGGGGAGCATCATTGATAGATTATGTAATCATGCAATAGTTGTTTTTTTTAGCTGTTGCAACAAGAAACTGTCAGTAGCGCAAATGATTTTAATTATTCATATGCTTATGCAGGAGTATAAGGGTGTTCCAAAAGTTTTGAATGAAAACAAATCGCATTTCTTGTTTTTTCAATTCTTACATATTTTTGAGGAGAGTAGAAGCTTTAGAAAAAATAATAATAATAATACTCGTAGGTTTATATTTAAGGAAGGGTTACCTAGTATATCGAAGTTAATAAATTAAGATATACAAAATGCATATTAAAGGAAAAGCAATCTGAGAAGGCTTCAACTCAGAGAAACTTTAAAATAGGGTTGCCAAGTTTCCCGAAATAAATTTTAAAACTTTACAGTATTATTACAGTAAGCATTTTTGAGATGAAATTAAGACAGTTTTATTTTTTGTTAGTTTTATTTTTTATATATTTCAGAGTAGGGTTGCAATTTAAGTAACGAGCAAACTAAACTGCTTCACTACAGGTATCATTTGAATCAATATAACAAAACTAAAATTAGTAATGAGATAATGGGAGAATAAAAATTATCACAAATAAAAGAGAGGGATTTTTGTACTGGAATATAGGGTTACCCTAAAAATCATAAATACATAGATGGCTATGTGCAATTAAATATTGATATATGCATACATATATGTTTTTTACTGAGAGATTCAAGAATTGATCAATATTTAATTTTTTAATATCAAATATACATATATTGAGTATCTGTTAGTTATATTAGAGTTGCAATGTTTTTGAAAAATAAGAATAATAATAAAAATAAAAATAAAAATAAAATAAGAGAGACAAAGTAAAGGTTTTTGAACATGCACCGAAATTAAAAATATTTTTGTGGTAGGTTTTTCAACTTTTACAAATTAAAAAAATAATTAAAAAATGCGCAAACTTTTATGCTACAGTTTTCATATTAAAAAAAATAAAAATGAAAGAACGTTTTATTTTTTGTAAAATATATAAAGGAGTTGCCACATTTTAAGAAATTAAAATTTGTAAATTAGCCAATACCACTACAATGTGGATATCATATTAAAAGTCTTTGTAAAAGTTAGAAATATTTTCGGTAAGAGTTGCCAACTTTTCGAAAAATAAAAATTTTTAAGACAAAGTTTTAACGCAATTTAGGAACTAATGGGAGATTCAAAAAATATTACACTTTTAGAGTTCAAACTTAAAATATTTAGTCCAAAAAGGAGTTTATGTAGAGTTGCCAACTTTTTAGTTGTTTTTTTTTTTAAGTAAAATAAAGTTGAAGTATGCAAGTACGAAAATTTAAATATTTTTAAGCAGGGCTGCTACCCATTTTAAAGTAAAAGTTGTAATGTATTTATGTGTATATATAGATATAATAGAATTTTGCGTAGGTCATATTGGCATCACCCTTTTATCTTTTTTTTCACTACCCTAATAAATTAAATTCTTTTTTTTATTTTTTATGAATAAACGAAAAACGACTTGCTCAGCCAAGTGCACATACATATATATGTATACTCGTATATATATATATATATATATATATATTATATATATGGCTATGCATTTATGCTCCACAAAAGTGCATATAGCATGCCGTTCCTATAGCTTCTGGTTTGCTTAACATATTACAAGGGCTTAACATGTGCTTTACCATTTCTGATGATTTTCTATTTATTATTTAACAATTTATGCATCTAAGTTGTGTAGAGCCACAGGCCTGAGGGCAATGAAATCAAATTCAAAAAAGTGTAGATTTCAGATTTTTTTTAAACATGCGATTATTGAGCCCAGCGGGAATGCCAGCTAAATACATGCAACACTTAGGTAGTTGCGCATGCGCATATTTCAGGAAAATAAAAATATATGTACCTATATTATTATGTAATAATGCATGCGTGTTGTGAATTGTATGCAGAGTTAATTTAAATTAATTTTTTGTTAATTTATTTATTTTCAATTTTTTAATACATATTTATATTTATGGTGTATATATGAAACTTTTTTTTTTATTTTATTCACATACGAGTATATATCTGCATCTGCATTCTGCCTACAATCCCTGATTTAAGTTAGCATTTCATTTAAATTTAAATTATTTTCATTTTATTTTTGTTGTTAAGCGCACCCTTTGTGCACATTTGATGCGCTTGCCCGCACACACAACTGCTTACAATTCAATTCCCGTTACAATTCCAATTGCATTGCAGCAAAGTTACAACCCAACAGGTTGCTGGATACCAACACCCAGTTCGCTGCATTTTGATTTTTTGTTATTTCTTCATAGACCATGGCACCCATAGAGTGCTGCCCAGCCCCAGTCATTTGCTTAATTGCATCAAAATGCAACTCTGCATGGGTAGATATAATGTAGCATCAACATTATTGCTCCTTCATAGTACAATAATAATAGCAATTATATTTGTTCACACAGCCGCAACATTTTTGTTGTTGTTTTTTTTTCCTCTTTTCGACCATTTGAAGTTGAAGATTCATGATTCTCGGACGCGTTGGGAATTTTAATTTGACATTAATTGAACGATTGCATTTGGTTTGATTTGATTGCATTGCAGTGAAGCGTGGCAACAGGTGGTCGGGTCAATATACATACAATGTAAGTGGGATGTGGCTTTAGTCTAATGGGACCACACAAATGTAATGGCTTGATTTGAGAAAAATCTCATTTCTTACACAACTAAGCTGTAAGACATCATCGATGGATGTGTACGTATGGCGATAGGTTGGTTGTCAGAGCTGGTCTGTCATAAATCCCAACAAGACGAACTTGTCTTATTTCAGAAAGCTGTCCTAGAAGGTAAACAGTGAAACGTTGTAGATTTACATAACCATAGTTTCCGAGCGGTTTTCAGTTTGTTTTAGCAAGTTTTTGTTTGTTGGAAGTGGCTTTCATTAGTGTCTGTCGTGCATACGAACCACCGCAACCTTAGCTTTTAGACTCATAAAGTTTGGATGCTTGGGCGGATCGAATGTAGGATCATCCTTAGTTCTTGTGTTGCCTGACTTCTTACCTAGCTAAACTGATTAATGTATTCCTGTGTGGGGATTAGTGGCTCTTTCTACACCATAATCAGTTCACAACAGAAGAAAAGTAGAGCTTATCTTCTTCCCAAATGGGTATAAGATTGCCGAAAAGGATAACCCGGGGTCTTCTGTCGAGAGCTATCCATCGAAAAGAGTTTGTGGTTCCAGACGGATGCTGCTGTTCGGAAGCACTAGACACTTTGAAGGCTATTTTTTTTTTGTGATACAGGCAACCTATACAAACAGCCAAGCGTCTATTACTGCACTTGGTTCACTCATGAGGAGCCCGAAAGTTGTGTACCAGTATTTATAACAGCTGTCTGTTGCCTTGATTTACTCCACCAGTGTGGAGGGCTTCCATTTTTTCTGCTTCCACCAGCGGTTAGTGAACGAGCTCTTTCAGAGTCGAAATTTTTTCGCTGATCTATTTGAAAACTATAGTATACCTCATACAGCTCATCATTTTATCGGCTGCGATAATCGTCATCGCAGAGAACGATAAATCTTCTATCCAAATGGGGCATGCCACCTAAAATAGTGCGTTGGCTTAATATGGCAGTGTTTAAGCCTAAACTTCGCTATGGAGTGTTAGTTTGGTGATCAGATCTCGAGAAAAAAATCACCCATCTCCGAATTCGATAGAGTGCAGAAGACAGCGCTCCTCCAGGCTATGAATGTACTCTTAGATCTACTGCACATTGACATTATGGGGTTGCCCAAGCAGCGCTGCGTTAAGAGTAGAAAAGGCGTCTGAATAGATAATAATGAACCACGGGCCTACTAACATCTTGAGAAGGTTCCACCTGCCAGAAACTATGTATTTTTGCATACCATTCACCGACTTTACGACAGTTTTCAAGGTAATTATCTGGGATAGAAACCTTTGGGAAAGGATAATACCAATAAGCACCGGCTTGACTCATTTTTATAACGATGGGTCGGTGGTAGAGTTTACTTAAGAGATCTTGGTATTTGCAAATCCTTTCATTAACCTGATCACTGTAGTATTTCACAGGTGGAGTTGGTAGGTATATGAGTACATGAGATTGCTTTTAGGCACCTCCTCTGCGAATTCCTCGTACTTTAGAGGAGTAGTCTCTAGAGCCAAAAATCTCTCGAGACTTGAGGGATATAGCTGGGTCTAAGGCAAAGTGACTACTCAATCTTACCAGCTCCACATATTGATTTGATTAGCGAGTGGGGTCGTTAGGATCATCCGTGGTATCAAAATAGGCCCGTTTGGTGGCCTCAGTGACCTGATACCCGGCAACCACTTCAACCAATCAAGCAAGTAACGGCCGCAGCTGACTCAAATAAACTCCAGCCGAGAAGTTGGATCAATAACAATTATTAACGTACCCATTCAAGCAAGTGATGAAGCTCACGCTGAACAAAATTTTATTGTGAAAATTGAGATCGGTTTCTATTTCGTTTTAGGTTCATTCACCGGGCCTGCGACGTGTTTGATGGTCGTTCGGCTTCAAATCTTGCACGGAATTTGATTTTTTAAGCCCGCATACTAAGATCCTTCTACAATTAAAGAGGATGGACAGAGCCCCAATTGTTGCGTGCGTGGCTGATGGGCTAATTCGAGTCTTCTTCGATACTCTGCTCCACATTATCCACTAGAATAAACATTAAGCGAAACTGATCCGTGGTTGCTCAAAGTACTGACGCGATGCAACTTCGGCTCTATTACCCCAGATAAATAATTGTAAAATATTTCAAACCAAAAGCGTCTCAAACGCAAATTTAAAATTCTGGTCTCTTAAGATATCCAAAAATATGACCCAATTTTACGTTGTAACCTGTACCGCCTTACTCAGGAAATTACTTTAATCATTGCAACATCTATATCGTATTCATTTCAATGTGCTTATTCTAAATGGAAAAAGGTGTTAGAAACTAACGGTAAACTAATTAAACAATGCCCAAAGAGACACTTGCTAGATAAATTAATTTGAGTCTAACCGCCCAAATAAAGCAAGTGTGTCTTTGCGGATGTTTCAGCGAACTCATCCAATCAAGCCGAAAGAATAAAAAAAGCTGAAGCTACTGGTTAACTAACAAGCGTACAACAACAGCTACAGCAACAAGTGAAACAAACGACAAATTCAGCAAAAACAAAAAGAAGTCAAACCAGAACAGAGCCAGAAGCGCTGAGCTACAAAAAATGGAAATGGTAAACAACAATAAAAACAAAAACAAAACTTAATAAAAAAATTGCGAAATGTAATTACAAAATACCAAAATAAAATATATAAACAAGCAAACATACAAACAAACACATAGTAAATTCAGTGAGCAACAAAAGCCAACAAAGAGGAGCACCAGTCGCTGCCGGTGGGAAACAGCTGATGGCTGACATTACCAACTCTAAATGTGCAGTTAACCAAATGTGTGGCAAGTGTGGCAATTGGGTGTTGCAACGGTTTCAAGAAAAATGTTTTTACTCTCTTTTCATGGCATTTTTTTTTTCTTTTCGTAGATTTCTTAACTTTTTCACTTTTCAAAGCACAGCAGCATACTTGCGCCACAAATGAGCAAAGCAACAACAAACGCAAAGTGAAATAAAAAACATTTCCTAAAAAAAAATGTAAATAAAATGTTCGGCTTTATGCTGATTGCACGAGCAACTGTTGTAAAGTGAAACCAGTTTCAAATACCACCAACAAACATACATGCACCCATAGCGTAAATATGTTAATCACAGCCAAAACGGTGGCACAACAGCGGCAGCTAGAACCTTTTGACCCTAATTTTCGATAGCTCACTTTTAACGGTACGCGCTGCTTGGTGAAGAGTAGAGTTGAGTTACTCTGCTGCAGCTACGTTTAATTTGCTACCGAGCGGAGTTAAATACAAGTATGTACATGTGTGCGTGTGTATTTTTGTTGAGCATTTTTTAAATGTAGCAATTTTCATTTCAACACTAAGTATCCATTTCAGTTAGTACTGGTGGCCGAAAAAGTAGGTGTGTGCCCATGGCTATAATGAGCTGACTGTAGAGTGCAGCCGCTTGTGGCATTCCACATGTCTTAGTTTCTGGTATTTGTTGTGCGGCAAGTGGTATAGGTATGTATAAAAGGTATGTGGTTTTGGGCTAAATTGGGCGAAAACTGTTGAAATGACCACTTGTTGAGTTGGCTCAATACCTGCGGCAATGGATTGCATTATTATTACACAAATTTAATTGGTATGAGGCTAAATTAAATATTTTTTTTGTGGCCAAAAAACGAGCAAAGCTGGCAATAGAATACAAATTTTTACTAAAATTTATAAAATTCTTTTTTGATTCATAGGTTAATATTTACTATAAAAATAGAATAACTTATTATATTATACAGTATTTTAATCTAAATTAAATTACTTTATTAAATTTAATTATTTAGCTTTAATAAATTTGGGCTATTTTTTATATTTTTCTTCGTTTTATATTATTCAAATGATTTTCATTTTATTTCAATTTAAATTATTTTTTATTTTGTAATTTAATTTAATTTTTTTTAATAATTTTTTTAAATTTTTTAACTATTTTTAATATTTATTAATTCAGTTTACATACTTTTATTTTTATTTTTTTCGGTCTATTTTTATTCTGTGTTTTTTATTTTATTTTAATTACTTTTTTCAGTTTTATTAAAATTAATTATTTAAACAATCTCATTTTCGTTCTTTTTATTTCATTTATTTTATTTGTTTTATGCTATTTTAAATTATTTGATATTATTTTATTGTATTTTAATTGATTTTTTATCTAATTTCAATTAATTTTTCTTTCAATTACAATATTAAATACCATTTTTCTTGGTTTTTATAATTTAATTTGATTAAATTTTTTTGAATTTTTTAATATATTTTTTGTTTGATATAACTTTATTAAATTCTTTATTAAAATTTGTTTTTAATTTTTATTTCATTTGAAAATTTATGTTTTTATTTTTTTTTTGTGTTTTTTTACTATATTTTAAAGTTTTCTTATTTCACTAATATTTCCAATTTTTTAATTTATGGTGGCTTATTTTATTTTACTTTGTTTTTATTTTTTATTTTTTATTTTACTTGCAAAATTAGTGAATATTTTTTTTAAGTTGTTTCCCCCCATTTTTTCCTATTATTTCTTTTAATATTATTTTATTTTATTTTGTTTTATTCTATTTGGTTTTATATTTCTGTTTGTTTTACTTTACTTTTCTTTTTAATTTATTTTAATATACCTTATTTTAAGTTTATTTTATTTTATATTATTCCATTTTAATTATTTATTTCAATTTATTTAATTTTTTTTATTTTTATTTTTTTATTTTGATTTGAGGTAATTCCGTTTTTATTTGTTTTATTTTATATTTTGTTAATTTTTAAGGGTTTTTTTAGTTTATTTTGTTCACTTTTGAACTTAAATTAATTTTTTTACACTTACATATTTTCATACTTGGAAGTTACAGAGCATATTCAAATTCTTACAAACATAGAAATTTTGATTAGGAAGTGAAATTTGCTAATATTTTGTTGTTGCCAGACAAACTTTCATTAAATACTTTTTATCGTGTTTGACCAAGCGAATTTTCTAAGCGGCTACATACATACTTTGTACATATTTTAGCATATTGTTGTATACAGTTTTACATTGCCTTACGCTTAGCTCAGTTTGCGGCTAAGAAGAGAAGTGTTGGTCCAAAGCATGGTACGGTCTAATAATTTTAATTTCAATTTTGAAATCAAATTCTACAAACCTTAATTTTTGTTACATTAATTTTATTTATTTTAAATATATTTTAATTTCGCTTTTCCTTGTTGTGAGCATGATATTGCTAAAAATATAGTCCAAGGTAGTGAGTTCACATTGCTGGTTATGTAAAGTTATTAATGTCAAAATTTCTAAAAATATCCATCAAAAATTTCATCCATTTGTAGTTCTTACTCGTCTTCACTCACTTTTCTTCTTTAATCATAATTTATTTTATTTTTAGTTTTAGGTTTAATTTTTTTTTTTTTTTGCTACTGTAATTATGGTTATTTGAGGCGAGCATAAGCTAAGCTTTAATTGAAATAAATGATGGTCCGAGGCACACTTTTGACTCTCAAAATTTGAGACGAATATACATATATAATTGGTAAAGTGCAATTATATACTTAAGCAGAAAGTGAGCATCATGCTTTGATTTTATATTTTGGGTTAAAAATGTTGGTCAGAAAAATTTGCGTAATTTAAAAGTATTTAAGGAACTTTTAGCACATATATAGTAAAATAAAACAAAATAAAGGGAAATAAAAAACAGAAATTAAATTAAATAAAATTAAATAAAGTAGAAAAAATAAAATACAAAATTAAAATAAATATATGATTAAAAAAAATAAAGAAAAAAAAATAAAATCAAATAATATAAAATTAAAAATAAAATAAAACATAATAATTAAAAATAAAAAAGTAATATAAAGTAAAAAAAAAAAATAAAGTAAATTGAAATTAAAACTCAAATAAAATAAAATACATTAAAACAAAATATAATAAAAATATAAAATAAACACAGAAACGTTCTAGTATTTATTCCAAACACATAAACGCTTTGTTTTTCAGATCTACGCCACACTTTAGTTGCCTTCAATTATCTATAACTTGATGAGCTGGGCGTAAAAGCAGCAGCTCGGAGAATAAATCGGATGAAAAGAAGACTTATTTTAAATTAAAATGTCTACTGTCATTAAAATAAATAAATAAAATAAAGAAAATGGGCATTAAGACAAGTAAGAACAAGCAGACTCTTACATAAGAATTTTCGTTTTAGAAAAATATTTATTTAGACAGTACTTAAAAACCGATATAAAATGTTTATTTTATAATTTCCTTGAAAATATCTTAAGTGCTGCTATAAAATAAAAATTAGTAGTAAACAAATTTCCCGCTGACTAATGGGCAAGTGACCGAACACCCATTGAGATGTCAAAACATATATGTATACTAACAAAAAAGAAGAAGAAATTAAGAATAACAAAATATTCATGGGCAACTAGAGCTGTTTTGGTGCTCGTAAAAACAATTTATATGGGCACACTTGTGATGAAGATACAAAAAAAAAAAAAAATAAAGAAAATAAGCCGCAAAACAAAGGAAGAAGTTTGAAGAAGTTCAGCTGGTTGCGGAAGTACACAGCGAATACGAGTAGTTGTAGTGGCAGCTGTTGACAAAGTGAAGTGAAAGAAAGGGAAACGAAGAACTTAATTATCTCATATAACTTTTCTATGTTATTTTTTTTCAAAAACACTGTATGTTTGTAATTGTATGTGTATTTTATTTCACAATTTTTTCCGCACTTTGGCGGTGACACGGCGGTGTTGACTTTTTACTAATGAATTTAAAAACTGGTAATTTATTATAATTAGGAATGGCATAGAAGTGTATAGTAAATATAAAAATTAAAACAAATTATAATTAATATTTAGTAAAAATATAAATGAAAAAAATTAAATGAAAATATTGCAGAGGAACTTACCTTAATAATTTCATGTAGTTTCGCAAACACTATTGTTGATAACTTTGTTTTACTTTTTGCACTGTATATATTTATATATATGTATGTTGTACAATAAAAATGCTTGGAGTTCTATTTTATTCAATGAAAAATTACATAATTATAGTTTTTAAAAATAAACAGATATATACAACGAAGTTTGTTTTATTAGTAGGAGGTCTGTTCGGAGAAAAGAATATAAGTTTTAATTAATAAAATATGTGGCATACCAATATTGTTTAAACAACTGTTCATTTTTATTATTTCTTTTTATTTTATGATAATTTAATTTATTTTTTAACTTTATTTTATACATGATATTTTTATTTATCATTATTTTATTTTATGGTATTTTACTTAATACATATTATTTTCATGTCATTTCACTGAATTTCAATTTTTATTTCGCTTAATTTAACTTAATTTTTTTTATTTGCCTTATTTTATTTTGTCAGTTTATTTGCATTTTGATACTATTTTATTTTATTTTGTTTTATTTTATTTCATTTATTTCATTTTCTTTTATTTCATATTAAATATTTTATGTTTAATTATTTCATTTCGTTTTATTTTATTTTGTTTTATTTTACTTTATTTTATTTAATTTTGCTTATAATATTTTTATTTCTTTAATTTAACTTAATTTAATTTTATTTGATTTATTTTATTTTTATTTTATTTTATTTTATTTTGCTTATATTATTTCTTCTCAGCTTATTTTATATTATTTTATTTTGTTTTATTTAAATTAATTTTATTTTAGTTCATTTGAAATAATTTTTTTTATTTTATTTTATTTAAGTATTTTTTATTTAATTTATTTAATTTTATTTTATTTTACTTCAATATACTTTATTTTATTTATATTATTTTATTTTTTGTTATTTTTCATTATATTTTATTTAATATTAATTAATTTTATTTTATTGTACTTTATTTTATTTCATTTTTTTATTTTTCATTTAATTTAATTTAGTTTAGTTTTATTTAATTCAATTTAATTTAATTTTATTTTGTTTAATTTTGTTTTATTCTATTTTATTTCATTATATTCTATTATATTTTATATTATATTAATTTGTTTTATTTGATTTCATTTTATTTCATGTTATTTAGCTTTATTTTATATTATTTATATTATTTTATTTTATTTTACTTGATTTTTACTTTTTTTTTTAATATCTATTTCGTTTTTTTTTGTTTCTTTTATTTACATTTGTGTTTTAATTTTTTGTTTTAATTAATTTTTTTCTAACATTTGCTAACGAAAATTACTGTTATGCTGATTAATACAATGCACATAATTATTAACAATTATTTAACCTTTTTCTTTTCATACTTTGCTATTCAAATATTCATACTGTAACTAATATTTCCATTCATTGCCATCATGCATTTCAGGTTTAAACAATTCAATTGGCCTTTACCAAATGCAATTCTTCCTCACTTCAAGCGTGGATTTTTCACACCCAAAGGAAAATAAAAAAATAAAAACATACAAAAAAAATATATATATACATATGTATAAACATATATCTTTGGATTACAAGCAATCTGTCTGCGAGTAGACTGCTAGATCATTTATTACATATGGTTATACCCCCTAACACACTCATATAAATACAGATTTTATTGCCTTGTTGCATTCTCACACGCCAACATGCAATTTGGCTAAGCTCCATGGTGCTGATAGTGGTTGCCAAAGAGATATTAACTCATAAATACATATATTATGGCTGTGCAATCACTATAAAATTTTCACGGGCATTCATAGTTATAAGTAGTTGCCTTTACATGCTTATGTATGCATGTATGTTTATGAATAAATGTACTTTAATGCATGCTGATGATGGTAGAATACAGTTACGGTCATTGTTATTCTACTATATTGTTTATATATTTTATTAAAGACTAATTTTTTTTTTTCGAAATAAATGCAAAATTCTTTGAACTCCTATTATTGTATAAAGGGCATTGTTCTAAATATAAATATCCAGTATAAGGATTTGTAAAGGAGACAATTGCAACTAAAAGAAAAACAATTTTATTGCATGGTGATTTTTGAAGACTCAGGAAATCATTATTAAATTCAAACTTAAGTATCAATAGATCCTTTTATTTGGCATAATGTATATATATATATATATATATTTCAGCATTATTTTTACATGCACAACTGTTTGCATACACAGGGAGCAAAAAAAATAGTTGTTGTGAAACAAATACTAATTAAAGTAAAAAGCATAGATCCAATAATAGTAACCCAACAAACAACCAAATCTCTATAAGTATGTACATATATGTATTTCCTGCCAAAATACGCTAGGTGTCGCTGTGGTAGGTATGTAAGCCGATTTTAATCAAACTCCAAATACATTCTTTAGGCAAATTATGCACACTAAACAGCCCCTAGAGGAGATAAAAAAATGATCCCGACATTACATTAAAGAGAAATGCTGTGAGGTTCAAAAAATGCTTCAATTTTATTTCATTTTATTTTATTATATTTTCCTTATTTTACTTTATTTTATTTTCTTTTATTTAATTCAATTCAATTTAAATTTATTTTATTTAAATTAATTAAATTTAGTTTAATTTAATTTAATTTAATATTAATTAATTTTATTTTTTTTTTGTTTTTTATTTTATTTTACTTTTTTAATTTAATTTAATTTTGTTTTTTTTTTTTATTTAATTCAATTTAATTTAATACAATTTAATTTAATTTAATATAATTTTATTTTTTTTATTTAATTTTATTTTATTTAAATTTAGTTTAATTCAATTTGAGTTAATTTAATATTTTTTATTTTATTTTATTCAATATAATTTAATTTAACTAATTTTTTTTTTATTTTTTATGTTATTTTGTTTTATTTTGTTTTATTTAATTTTATTTATTTTAATTTCATTTCGTTTCATTTCATTTCATTTAATTTAATTTAATTTAATTTAATTTAATTAATTTTTTTTTTTTTTTTATATTGTATTTTATTGTATTTTATTTTATTTTATTTTATTTTATTTTATTTTATTTTATATTATTTTATATTATTTTTTTGTCACTTATTATATTTTTTTATTTTATTTTGTTTTATTTAATTATATTTTATATTATATTATTTTATTTCATTTTATTTAATTTAATTTTATTGTATTTTATTTTATTTTTTTTTTTTATTATTTTTAATTTATTTATTTTTTTTTATTTAATTTATTTCATATTTTTTATATTATTATCTTTAATTGGTTTTAATTTAATTGAAATTTCATTTACTTGTTTTAAATAATTTTTTCCCTTTATTTTATTTATTATTATATCATTTAAATTTTTTTATTTTTTATTTTATTGTGTGTTTGTATTTATTTTAATTTATTTTATTTTTCCTAACCACACTTTGCTCCAATCGATGTTTTCCAAAAAGTGCTTACTTTGCAGCACTTAAACTCTTTTAGCCGCCAGAGGATGAGCACAAGAACTCCTAGAAGACACTCAGCTAGTCTTACTTGCACCATCTATAGACACATACAGTTAAACACTCATCACACACTTTGGCGCGTTCAAATGGAGCAGAATTTTTCTATGAATAATTAACGGTAAATTATGGTTTGCATGCACGTGTGTATGTGTATGGGAGATTAATTAAAAGCAAAACAAAGAAGATACCTACGCTACAAGAACAGGTGTTGTATTATACAACCATTCCACTGAGAGCGTTCATGTGTAGGGGAAATATATAAAAAAGTAATAATATTAAAAATTAAAAACATAATAACATAACAACAACGAGAAGTTAGCAATTTCTGCGAAAATAGAAATACGAGATTTAATGCGTCGATTGCTGACTGAGTGAACAAGCAAAAGCGCGCCCGCGCAATTTTATTGACAAGAGTAGCGGGGTAGAGTGGGAGAGGAGAGCGTGGAATTGGCTTTAAAGTGTAGTCGAACACAGAGTGTTGTGTGAGAAATAAAAACAACAGAAAATTCACACAATTAATTATGCGAGTGACTGCGTTGCTGTTGTAGGTGCTATCAGTGTTTGTAAAATGTTTGTTGTTTATTGTTGTGCTATGCTATGATATGTTTACTTTTTGTTGTGACTAAGTTTCCTGTGAGTGTGAGCATTTATTGCAATAACAACGCAGATGCGCAAGCCAGACTTTATTTTGGTGGTTCAGTGGATTAACCCTTTAATGCGAAAATTTTCCATAAATTATTGTCATAAAAAAATATATTATATGTAAGTACAAATAAATTTTACAAAAGTTTAAAATAGAAAAAAGTGTATTTAAGTTTACGGTTCATAATTGGTTAAAATTTAAAAGTGATATGACAAAGAAAAATAATCAAATGACAAGGTTAGAAACCTGCGATTGCGGAATATATTATTTATGTTGAAAAAGTCTCAGCGTCTTATTTTCGCTGCGGTCCTTTAAGGGTTAATACAAACATTTTGTAGACTCACACGCAATTTAGCAGAAATTTCATACAATTTGAGTATCTTACTGCCGCCACACACATGCATACTGCCACCACAATGTCCCACTTTCATACTGCAGAAGCATCAGCAGTAATAGCAGACCCTAGCAACAATCCAACTCCTATCTGCGCGGTCTCTAATATTTTTGTAAACCCTTTTGTTTTTTCATGCAAGTATTATTGCATGCCTTCAGCGCATTGACTGCCAAACTGCTCATCTGCCGGCCAGCCTACAAGCCGCCATGCACATCCTCTATGCAACCGAATAGGCAGTTTAGATGGCTCACAACCAACACCGATAATGCGCACTGATAGGACTTTGATTTACCGGGTAAATGGGCACCTAAACTATCTTTTCGCTGTTGTTTCTGTACGTATACGAGTATGATGTCCGCATGTTTTAGCTATTTGCAACATCTGCATGCAAACTTGCAACGCGCCACTTCACAACACGTACACTCACTTCATACTTCATACTTATGTATGTATGTATATGCACACAAATATTTACATAGAGTACACGATTTCATATTCTATGCAGCCACTAGAAGATTATATCTCAGCACACCAATCGGAGTTTGTATTGTTCTTCGCAAATAAATTAAAAATAAAGCTCTTTTTTCTTTAAAAAAAAAAACAACAAAAAGAATTAATAAAGTCTCCAGCCACTGTTAACATTTACAGTTAATTCAATATTTCTCAATTATTATTTTTTTCTGGTTTTGTTCCGTTTGATAGCTTACGAGATATCGGCGAAAGCTCGACATTTTATTAATTTGAAATTTACATGCCAATGATTATGCTCTTAGTGTCGGAAATAACCGTTATATTCTATTGTAATTAGATATTCATCGTTTATAACTTTTTCACAAAATCACTGTAACACATTTGAATTATTTTTTTCCTTTTTACAAATACATTGTTCTTTTTTCATAAACAAGTTTTACATATTTTCTTTATATCTTTTCATAGGAGTGTTTTAGACACTCTTAGGTTCCTCTAAATTAATTTCAACAGTTTTATTTTTTTATCTTAACACAGCACATATTGTCTCTGATTTTTATAAAAAAAAAAAACTAAAATTGTCACATTACTGCATTCTTTTTGGACATATTTTAGATCTTTTAATCTAACCTTAGTAATGTCGTAAACTTCAAGGAAACATTTCTTACTTTAAAGCAAGGAATTTGTGTTTCGAAAACATAATTTCTCAATCAAATATCCTTTTTTACAAACTTATACCATAATTACAAATTACTGTTAATTTTCTGAGCTTTCCTAACTCTACCTAATTTACTTGAATCAAATAATTATACTTATTTGGTTTTAATATAATTTTTTTATAACACAGAAATTAATTTAATTTTATTTTCTTTTACTGCAAGTTTATTTACTTTATTTATATTAATTTTATTTTAGTTTATTTTGTTTCATTTTCTTTTAATTTATTTCTTTTAATTTCATTTTATAAGACTTTGTTTCGTTTTATTTTAATTCGCTTTATTTTATTTTATTTCATTTTACTTTTTAATTTATTACTTTTTATTAACTCATAAATTTTAGTTTTCTATTATAAAATTTTTATTAAACTATTTTGTTTTATATTACTTTGTTTCCTTATGTAATTTCAATTTATTTAATTTTTCATCGTTTTAATTTTATTGTACTTTTTTTATTTTTCTAATATTTATTTTATTTTATTTAATTTTATTATTTACTTAGTTTTATTTTACTTTTTTAGTTCATCTGATTTTTACTTTATTTTGTTTTTATTTTTTCTTAATTATGTTTTTTTATTTAATTTATTTTTTATTTTATTTTATTTTATTTTACTTTATTTCATTTGATTTACTTTAATTTATTTTATTCTAATTTTATGTAATTTAATTTTACTTTATTTTATTTTATACTTATTAATTTTATTTTAAATTATTTGATTTTAGCTTATTTTATTTAATTGAGTTTTATTTTATTTTAATTAAATTATTTAATTTTACTTTCTTTTATTTTATACTTATTATATTTTGTTGGCGAACACCAAGAGAATATACCAGAGAAAGACGTGGTTTAAAGTAATCAATGCGACTGAAAAGTTATTACAATTTATTTTATTTTATTCCTTTTTATTTTGTTACATTTTATTGTAAGTCATTTCATTTTATTTAATTTTATTTCATTTTAATTCATATTATTTTATTTTAATTTCTTTTATTTTCTTTTATTAAATTTTTTTCATATTATTTTATTTTACTCTATTTAATTTAATTTTATTTTATTTTATGTTATTTTATTTTATTTTATTTGATTTTAAATTATTTTATTTTAGTTTATTGAATTTTATTTTATTTTAATTTATTCTATTTTACTTTATTTTAATTTATATTATTTTAATTAAGTTTATTTTATTTTGTTTTATTTTATTTTATTTGTTTTATTTTACTTTATTTTCCTTTATTTTATTTTAACTTATTTTATATTACATTATTTTATTTTGTTTTATTTTATTTAATTTAATTTTATCTTATTTTATTTTAATTTATGTTATTTTATTTTATTTTATTTAATTTTTTTTACTTTATTTTATACTATTTTACTCTATTTTATTTATTTTAATTTTATTTCATTTTATTTTATTTTATTTGTTTTATTTTATTTTATTTTATTTCATTTTATTTATTTAATTTTACAATATTTCATTTTGATTTATTTTATTTTATTTATTTTGTATTATTTTTTTTTTTATTTTATTTTTTTATTTTATTTTTTTATTTTATTTTTTATTTTATTTTATTTTATTTTATTTATGGCTTATTTTTCTTTATTTATTTTTAATTTTTTTTTAATTCTATTGATTAATTCTACTGATTAATTTAATTTGAAATATTAAATAAAATCAGCTTAGGTTTTTTATTTCTTTTTGGTATGTTAGTTTGTGTATAATTTTTTTTTTTGATACTTGATTTTGTTTTATTTTTTAATACTTTTAGTTTTATTTTATATTACTAATTTTATTTCAGTTTTTCTTTTGGTTTCGTTATATTTTCAAATGTTTTCCGCTTGTCATCGCTTATTTTCACTTTCGCATTTTCTTTTTACACATTGGCCAACCTTTTCTTTTTCATAAGCTTTCTTTAAATATTTTGTTATGTTCTAGTAATTTTCTGTTTTTCAAATTCAGAGACAAGTCAAACACTTTTCCAATTTCTTCAAAGTAAAAAAAGTCACTTCACACCACCGACAAGCCGAGCTATGCATATATTTCGCGCTTTCGTGTCCGCCAAGGTCGCCGTCACCACACTGAATGAATGAATACGAGACGTCTGCAAGCAAACGACCAACAGAAACTTCTTCATTGGTCCAAAAAGGCACACATACACCACGATGTTGACGAGCTTAGATTTTCATTTTTCCCATAGACCAACAACAATTGTTGGTAAACACACAACAACAGCAACGAAGATGTTGGTTAAAGCAACGAAGACACCTAATGCAACATACTCGAAGACACAAGAGCGTGTACGAAGACAGCATTGAAGATCGATGCGTCGTAGCCAACGACTCTGCCACCAGTAACTAGTATTTGTATTAGACGCCAGCGCCTCAAACATTCGTATGCATGTAGGTACGTATGTAACATGCCAGCATGCCACTGGCGTCTAGCGGCTTTCTTCACCGGCAATTGTAGTAAACACAAGCCGCTACTAGCACCACCAGCACATGTGCTGAGACTTAAGGCATACAACGGGTTGTAGTGTGTACGAAATGGCAACGAAACATCGCTTAGTGGCCGGCTTCCCACAGCGCCGTTAGAAGTCGACGTCAACTTTGCGACGCTGCGTCTCAGCTCAGTCCAGCAGCATGCGTGGCTTCGTGTCTTGGCGTATGGAGTGAACGAAGTTTGTGTGTTTTCTGTAGACATATTGACTATTCGTTGAAGATGACACCAACAGCGTAGTGAAATGCTAAGAGCCGGGCTTAACAGAATTCTGTTAAAAAGCCGGTGTTAGGTGATAACTGTAGACTCTGATACTAGATTATGGAGAGCCGTGTACAGCTAGAAGGCACTAGATTGCACTTGGGTGTTTTTCATAATAACAAAAAAGCTTTAAACCAAGAAGATCTGATGATCATCTATCTTACAAAATCCAACAACAAATAGGTCTTGGGTTGTAGTCGGAGACGGTCGGGACAAGGTAAGAGAATGTAACATCTAACTCTTTCGTTTGTTTAACTGTAGAAGTAGTGCCGTAATTATTTCTTTATCAAAATCGAGTCTTCGCTTACAAAATCATTGAATATGACCTTCCTTACTCCACCTATAAGTCAAAATTAGAATATGGGGGGACTAATAGCTTAAGGATGTCTGCAAGAAGAATACGTTAGGTTGAATTGAAGTGGCTATCAATGTGGGCACATCAACAAACTTAGGCCAAATTAGGATCAAGTGTTACCACGATGTTGACTTGATCATCAAGGTTCAATATTCATTCACTTCGATTCTTTTAAAAATAAATTTCATTAACTACTTCACCTTCATGCCTGGTATATTAGATACATGAAAACCCAGCTCAAAGCAGGATAGTCATTTAAAAAGAAGAGGCCGTTTCTTCCACTTCATCGTTCTTGCAGCTTTTGCGACATCACCGAAGAGGAACACCCAGCTTCGTTGCTTGTTATTCTATCACGCATTGGTCTAATAAGACTCCAATGACTCAAGTTTGTCTAGATGTTCTGCAAGCAACAATGTGATTCCATCTTAATTCGGCCTGCTCAAACGTAAGTTCATTGAAAAAGTATCTGCTTGTTAATGGCTTGCCTGTCAAGCCCGTCCGCCTTACGATTTACTTTCGTAACTGAATCACTGTGACATTCAACCTAAGTCAAAGACTATTCGCCTCCTGTAAAGATCCGCAATAGTACGGCACGATTTTTGAGTCACTGTCTGGCTGTCGCAGAAAATAAAGACATCCTTGCTCGTAGTTCGGCTCCAAATGTAATCTGTGGCCTCCGTATTTAGTGAAATTTTAGTTTGGAATAGACTTGGTAGCCAGAAAGAGAGCTCAAAAGGTTGGTTTTTTTTTACCACCTCATATTTGTTTACCTCAGTGAAAATGTGGAGTTTCGTTCCAAGTAAATCGCATTTGCGGCATTCGTTGCTTTTCTTATTTCATCAAAAGAAAAAAGCAGCTGAAGCTCACCGGTTGCTGGTAGAAACTTATGGTGAACATGCTCCAGTGATTAGAACATGTGAGACATGGTTTCGTCAATTTAAAAGTGGAGATTTCGATTTGACAGACAATGAACACCCTGGTGCAGCGAAAAAGTTCGAAAACGAGGAATTGCAGGCGTTATTGAATGTTGATCCGACCCAATCGCAACAAAAATTGGCAGAAACACTACATGTGACTCGAGCAGCAATTTACCAACGTTTAAAAGCCATGGGAAAGATCCAGAAGTATGAACTGTAGACAAATAGAAAATCGAAAAACCGTTTGTGAAATGCTGCTTCAACGATACGAAAGGAAATCTTTTCTGCATCGAATTGTCACGGGGGACGAAAAATGGATTTATTTTGAGAACCCGAAGCGAAAAGAAATCATGGCTTTCCCCTGGTGAAGCTGGCCCATCGACTGCAAGGCCAAATCGCTTTGGCCGTAAGACAATGCTCTGTGTTTGGTGGGACCAGTGTGGTGTGGTGTACTACGAGTTGTTAAAATCTGATGAAACGGTGAACACGGATCTCTACCGACAACAAATGATCAATTTGAATCATGCGTTGATCGAAAAACGGTCGGAATGGGCCCGAAGACATGGCAAAATTATCTTGCAACATGACAACGCGCCGTTTCATACCGGAGAAAGACACATTAAAAACACTTAATTCGGAAATTTTATTGCACCCGTACTCTCCAGACCTCGCCCCGTCCGACTATCACTTTTTGGCATCGATGGGACACTCCCTTGCAGAGCAGTGCTTCGCTAATTTTGAAGAAGTCGAAAAATGGCTCGTCGAATGGCTTGCCTCGAAAGAGAAAAAGTTTTTTTTTTGGAATGGTATCCATAATTTGCCTGAGAGATGGGCGAAATGTGTAGAAACCAATGGTCAATATTTTGAATAAAAGAATATTGAGATTCCTCTGAAAATTAAGTGTTTTCTTTATCAAAAAACCGGAAAATTTCAACTAACAGCCCTGATAGCGTGTTGAAGTTATTGCTTCAATCTTCCCTTTTATGGATTGCCGTTATATAACTGTTACTAGTAACAAGAACTGAGCAGCAGACATATGTGCTCTTTGCTATGAAATTGTATCATTTGAGAATTTTCGAGCGTACAAATCGTTGATTAAGAGTAATAACTGCTTTTAATGGCTAGAGGGACATTCGGCTAGCTCTTCTTCCACTTTCTGATGTGTTGATGGAGTTTTACAAGTTTTTATTGTATGTCGGAAATGCACTCGGTGGGATTGGCATTAGCTGGCTTTGATGCGATCGGAATAAATGAGTTTTCTACAATTTTGGTTACTGATCTGACCGGGAATTAAACCCGCAATCCTCTGGATAGTAGTATGCGTTTATCATTCCACTAATTTAGCGCTCTTGGACGAATATCAGTTGAGCTAATGAAAAGTTCGGTCAGTTAGTGACCTTCAAATTGTTTTTGCTAAATCTAAAAATACCAAATCCTTTCCAACTACTTTATTAGTCTTCCTTTCAAATTTTAGAACGATCGGCTAAAATGGACTAGTAAACGCAAGATAGCTGAGCATAAGTCAGACGAAATTCCACCGCCAACGCAAACAGAAATTCGCAATGTGATTCTTTTCGGGTATCGGCGTAATTTACAGCCAATAAAAATATTCAGTGAATGCCAAATTGCATATGGAGCGATTGCACCGTCTTTAAAGACTGTTTCAAAGTGGTTTCGAATATTCCAGACTCGACATTTTTCTGTTGCGGACGAGCCCCGAGAAGGTCGACCAAAATCTGATGACGTCACTATAGCTCTGGTGAAGTCCAAAATTGACGAAGATCCACGATTGACAAAAGAAATGATTGCTAATGAATTGGGCTTGAATGCCATGTAGTTATCTGAGATACACGAAGAAATCTTCTCGATGGGTACCACGAATTTTATATGAGGTCCAAAAAGAAGCTCGAGTGCATTTTGCTCAAGTTTTCCTAAACAAATTCGCAAATGGTCAATCTACCAACTTTAGTAAGGTCGCAAACCCCACCGTAAAGTGCTTACCAAAAGTTTTAGAAAATTTGTTGCAAAACAGGGAGATAGAGGATTTGCGGCGCTACTTTTAACAAGAAGAGAAGAAGTTCTACCTAATTTGAGTCGTCGCATATTGCGCAACGGTTAGCATGGCGCCTGTGGGAATATACCCCATTAGCAAGATCATAATCTTCACAATCACTTCCAGCCAGATGCGAGTTAACCGCAAAGGCCTCTGGAAGGTAAATGAAATTATATTGGCATGGAGGACATATAAGGCGACTCCGAACGTGTCTCATTTCCAAGTGAGAAGAACATACGCCACTCAGCTTTATTTCTCTTTGAGGGAGCACTACTGACCCGAACACAATCAAAAAATATCTCAGTGGCTTTGCTAGCGGGAAAGGTTCTCTTACATAAATTTTCTTTACAGCATAAGCTAAAAACGCACACTTTTAACCAAGTGAATAGCTCATCACAAAGAATCCTCAAGCTTTTTTTTATTATCAAACACTCAAATAGCTCAAGGTCGAAGCTCTTAATTTAGCTTTGGTATTTTTAAAAAGTTATTAGGTGAGGTCATTCCCAAGAACTGCAGTTCAACTTGACTCTTCGCTTTAAAGGAAAATTCCTAAAACAAACTGAAAATATGAGAATGACCGCTGCAAGCCCATGCAAGAGACGACTCGTAATAGGTTTTCCAATAAAAATTGAGCTCAGCGCTTGCGTTTGGTATGCCAATCACAAGACAACCGCAAAGCCACCAAACGAGGAACCACGGAAACCTTAAGCAATAACAGCAAATGAAAGGAAAAGAAACATGTGGCATTTGTGGCATTTGTGGCAGCCACATACAGCTTTCAACAAGTCTACGCATTACTGATGTTGCAATAGCAAAAAAAAAGGCAAAAACAAAAAGCCGGCTTCAATGGAGTGAAAACTCAGAAAAATGCCGGTGTTCGCTCATTGTTAGGGCAGCTGGTAGCCATTGGGCGAAGCTGCGCTGACAGAGCGCTGCAAAAAATGCAACAGCGGCATGTCAATTGGCTTAAGTTGCACTTGATGGATGCGTACAGTGAAATGGAAAAATAAAAACAAAATTCACCTAAGCGCAACGCAATGATCTCAAATGTTTTTACGCCTTTTCCTCTCTTTTTGCTTTTTCTTCAGTCTTTTTTTTGTTTTATTTTTTTGGTTTTTTTATTTTGCTCATGCCGCTAACACGCGGCGTGCCATGTTGCAGTGCTGTGTGGCATGCATTAAAGATGATTATTGTAAGTTTTTTTCATATTTTGTTGTTGTTCTTTTCTGTTTTTTCGCACTGCCTGCCAACATGTCTCTTCCTCTTTTTATCATTGCTTGTTTGTTGGCTATATTTTTTATTTTTCTTTCATACTTGTTTGTATAACTATAGGTATATAATATGTATGAACTTGTATGCATGTTGTATGTTGCAACATCATCAATGAGCATGTGAAATTCATAAATGCCTTTTGATTTATAATGCTGCAATCTGGCAAATGGACAGCCGCAAAGGCAGCCCGGCAGACAGACACACGTGGGTAATAACTCATTCGATCGCCCGATTAGCGTGTAAAATTAATATCTGTTTGCTTGTGCCATTTCTCCAGGGCCTTTCTATTTCAGCCAAAAGCAGATGTGTAAATTTATGGAAATTTTTTGATTGCTATGAAATTGATTTTTCCATTGAATTTTTGGAAATTTATGCAATTTTATTTTAGAAAAGTTTTACGTAATGTTGCGCTTCTTCAGTTTTTTCCTTTTTTTTTTTTTGTAACAGACAATTATCGCTTTGCTGGATACTTAACAGCAAATGGCTCAATCGAAAGTAGTCTCAATTTCACATAAAAACGTAGGGCCTAGTGGCTGCATACATTTTATTGGTGGTTTTTGGCTAAGTTCCTTTTCCAATTTGTGTTTTGTGTATTGATGTTTTTCCAACTGAAGGAGTTACCTCTCAGCCGTCTCCGAAAGGCTGGCGGATTTTTATAAAAATATGTTTATTTCATTTCAAAGTTACACTCGGAGGAATATCTACGTCCTTCAAGAGGGATATGCTATAATTTTTGAAATTTTTATGACTATATTACGAACTCAAGACTCAATAAAAGGTTGCAAACACTGCTAAGTACTCCGCTACTATGGACGCCTTGAGTTTTTTCACAAATGTAAAAAGTCTCCGAACCTCTAAATAAACTTTTAGTAGAAGATATTGCCAATCTCTACCAAGAACCATCGAAATTACTTCATAATATAAGTCCGTGGCCCTCTGATTCCCATCATGTTCTGTTAACGTCTATTTTACAGAAATTACCTCAGACAAAGATAGGAATTATCCATAATTTTCATTATCTTTTTTTTAGACGTGTGGTTTTCAATGAGTAGTTGGCGTGGTTTTTATGTAGTTGCTACTTGAGCTATATTCAGTTTCTTTGAATAATGAATTTACTCCAGAAAAATGTTTTCAAATTGTTCAAATATATGGGTAATACATATTATATAATGGTTTGGTACGTATCGTTCAATATTCAGTCCACATAATTAGCCAGCAAAGTCAGTAACGCGCATCCTCAGAGACGCCATACAGTGTGCATCGTAGACACTACTGCTGCGTGGAGCAGAATATCACAGAAGACTCGAATGAGTCCATCCGCAATCGCGGGCAATAATTGGAGCATCCACTTTACGAAAGAGTTTTCAGAAGAATCCTGATTTGCGGGCATACAAAATCTAACTCGTGCAGTAATTGAACCCGAACGAACAGAAATCGAGTCGCACGGTCGGTAAATAGTGCCAAACCGAGTAATCGGCTATAATTTTACAGTCAATGGGGAACGCTATAGAGCCATGATTAATATCTGCTTCGTACCTCGAATGGACGTTGTTGACGTGGACGAGATTTGGTTCCAATGAAACAGCGTTACATGCCTTATTGCAAATGAAACAATCAATTTATTGAATGAAAATTTTGTGTTGTGGGCCTGTGGCGTGGTCCCAAGATCATGCGATTCAGCATCGCTGAACTATTTTTTGTTGGGTTACGTGAAGTCGCTACACAGAAAAGCCCGAAACGATTGACACCTCGGACAAGAATATTCTTCTCGTTATTAATGACATATGGCTACGATTGCTGAAAAGAATGGTCGAAATTCGGGCCTCCCTGCTGGAATATACTCGAGACAGCCGCAGCGGTCGCTTGCCCGAAATCATTTTTAAAACATAATAAGCGCTTATCTCCTTTCTCCTTTCTTCTTTCTCTCTTTCTTCTTGAAAACTAGATGTCTAAAAAACACCCTTTATTACGGCCACTAGGCTTACCAACCCAATCCGCACATTTCACTAAAGCCGCGCGGTGTCAAACCGACTCGAGTTAGGCAAATTAAGTTTTTGAGATAAATAAGCCGTCATAGACGAGAGCTTCGCTTGTATTCAAACTATGCAGGGTCTTTTCATACCAGCTCCTTTTTTAATTTTATGATTCATAAGGTTGGTGTCATTAGTTTTATTAAGAATATCTTCTTTACACACGCTGGACTCGTGGAGTAAACTAACTCGAGAAGAAAAATTGAAAAAGGGGGTATGCTGACAGAAAGAATGGGAGAGAGCGAGAGCGAGAGAGAGAGAGAGAGAGATAGAGAGGGAAAGTTATGTTCTTATATCCTATATACAATGCAGGTTTGAGTGAATCTTCGTAGAGGGAGCTAACTCATATTCAAACTAACTTCCAAATGTGATTAGGAGCAGACTTCTACAGCACAAATAATATCGATGTTATCTGCATACACTCTTATAAACAATCAGAAACCTGCGTTAGTAACGAACGGCTAGAAGAGGAGCTCTCAGGCTTAGCGTCAAAGAGGCAGTTTGGTGCTTTCGAAAGCATCTTTAAAGTCGATGTCGTTCCTTTTCTCATGCAGTGGGTTTGCCATTGCCTCGCGAAACTAAAAATACCAATAACTTTTGGAAACCACAACATTTAACAAATTGAATATTAAAAGGTATCCACCATGAAAATATTTAATTGAGATACACAGCAACAGCTGTAAGAAGGAGGAGACGGTCTAATGAGTACAACGGAAGTGATTTTTCCAATTGAAATGCTTGAACTTTAGCAGCTGGTTCAAAGTTAAGGACATTTCACTCTCAATCACTTTTCCTCAAATCATTCAACAACCTCCATGATACAAATACACACAAATACATTCACACATACACGTACGTATATGTACATATATATATTTATCGTATTTACATTCAGTCACGTCATCATAATGCGGTTTTCCTATTTTACTCCCACTTCTGAGGTTTATAAATGAATAACCGGCGTGAGAAAATTTGGTTACAATTCCGCATTTTATTTATTTTTTTGGGTTGTGTGGTGAAAATATAAAAAAAATATTGTTTTTATGAAATTATTGGCACTCACTGCATTGCTGTTGGAAGAAAACTGTTATCGCTCATTTCAAAAGACGGCAATGCATTAACGGCAAGCACACTCGTAGATGGCTGATTGTATTGCCGATCTTTCAATTGCCATAAACACCTCGGAGCACTACTTTTACCATCAATTCATCATTCTCCGCTTGCGCTATTTATGATGAATGGTGTGTTTATTAGAGGCTGACACTGAAGTTATGACTAATTTGTGGTAAGTGAAATAATTTCAATATTTTATTTAATTTCTATTATTTTTTTATTTCATTTTAATTTATTTTGTTTTATTTTGGTTTTTTTAATTTGATTTTATTTTATTGTATTTAATTGTATGAACTTATTTTTTTTACCTTATTTTGTTTTATGATGATATGATAAATTTTCCTTTACTTCATTTTATTTTATTTGATTTAGCTTATTTATTTTATTTTATCTTATTTTTTTATTTAATTTTATTTCACTTTACTTTATTTTATTTATATTTTTATTTTATTTTATTTGTTTTATTTTATTTTGTCTTATTTTATTTTACTTTATTTTATTTTATTTTATTTTGTTTTGTTTTATTTATTTTATTTTAATTTACTTTATTTTATTTTATTTTACTTTATTTTATTTTATTTTGTTTTGTTTTATTTCATTTTATTTATTTTAATTTATACTATATATAGGTATTTTATATTATTTTATTCCATTTTAAATTTTTAGCTTTAATTTACTTTGTTTTATTTTGATTTAATTAATTTAATTTAGTTTAATTTTATCTTAATTTACTTAATTTATTTTATATTTAATTATTTTAGTTTTTAATTCTACTTTTTTATTTTATTTTATTTTGTACTATTTTATTTTATTTTAATTTGTTTTTTTTTTTTTATTTTGGTTAATTTATTGCATTATAATTTAATTAAATTGTTTTATCTTTTTTTATTTAATTTTATTTTATTGAATTTTTTTATTTTATTTCATTTTATGTTTTTTTTTATTTTATTTTATTTTGTCTTGTTTCATTTTATTTCATTTTGTTTTGTGTTATTTTATTTTATTTTAATTTATTTTATTGTATTGTTTTATTTGATTTGATTTTATTTTATTTTATTATTTTTTTTTTGTTAATTTATTTTATTTTACTTTATTGTATTTTATTCTATTTTGTTTTCTATATTTTATTTTAAATTATTTAATTTAATTTAATTTAATTTTATTTTATCTTCTTTTATTTTATTTTATTTTATTTTATTTCCTTTTATTTTATTTTACTTTGTTTTGTTTTGTTTTGTTTTGTTTTATTTTATTTTATTTTGTTTTGTTTTATTTTATTTTATTTTGTTTTGTTTTGTTTTATTTTATTTTATTTTATTTTATTTTATTTTATTTTATTTTATTTTATTTTATTTTATTTTATTTTATTTATTATTTATTTATTATTTTATTTATTTTTTGTTTGATTTTATTTTATTTTGTTTTATTTTATTTTGTTTTGTTTTGTTTTATTTTATTTTATTTTGTTTTGTTTTATTTTTTTTTATTTTATTTTGTTTTATTTTATTTTATTTTATTTTATTTTATTTTATTTTATTTTATTTTATTTTATTTTATTTTATTTTATTTTATTTTATTTTATTTTATTTTATTTTATTTTATTTTATTTTATTGTATTTTATTTTATTTTATTTTATTTTATTTTATTTTATTTGATTTTATGTTATTTTATTTTATTTTATTTTATTTTATTATTTTATTTATTATTTTTATTTAGTTAAAAATTAGATATGTACAAAGTTTTATTTTACTTCATTTTATTTTTCTTCGTTTCACCTTATTTTATTTTAATTTAATTTGTTTCATTTTTATTTACTTTATTTTATGATATTTTTTTAATCTTATATTTTTACTTTTTCAATTTATATTATTTTAATTTTTTTATCTCATTTTATTTGATATGATTTTATTTTACTTAATTCCATTTTAGTTTTATTTGTTTTTAATTTTCAATATTTAATTTATTATTAGATTTTATTTTAATTTGTTTCTTATACTTAGTTTTTGCTTATTTTTATTTATATATATTTTATTTTTGTGGTATTTTGTTTTATAGTATTTTGGGCCACCATTTTATTTCACCAAAATTTTTAAATTCGTTATTAAATTATTTAGTTTTTCGAAATTTTATTTTATTGAATTTTATTTTATTTAATTTTTATAAATTTTTTTATTTTTATTTTTACTTTATTTAGTTTAAATTTTCGATGTATTTTATTTTACTTTAGCCTAATCTGACAATCAAATTTTAGTTTACAAGCAGTTCTTTAAGCAATTGTGACTCAACATGCCACATTGCGCTCCAATTCAATTCAACCGTGAAATTTTTCACTTGCCCCATTAACACTGCACACCAATTTGTCCTGCTGACGTTAATGAAGTCGTAAGTTAAATATATGTATGAAATATGATTTTCAATTAAAAACGTTGCGCCGAAGAGAAGTAGCAAACACCACATTGTGCCCCTTGGCTATTGAGTTGCCACAAATCAGTGTCACATACGGCTGAGAGCAGCAGTAATTGGTCGTGCTATGAGTTGTGGAACGGGACCTTGGCGGACGAGAATTGGGCGAAAATGGTTAAATATTATCATAACTCATGTCAGGCATGCATATATGTACAAACGAACACACATACACATATGTGTTCCATTTGAAGTTAAGAAATAAATACGAAAAAATATTATTTGCAACAAACTTGACTAAAAGCTGCATAGTTGCAAGCACTGTCATGCCACAAAATGTGGTTCAGCGCAATAAATGTGCTAGTTAGTGCTATAGTGCATACATGCGAGACAACAACAACAACAAAAACAACAGAACGATAGCAATTGAATTGTTACCGTTGACGCCTTAGGTGTTGCACAACTGTTGCATGGAATCAACCGTCATTATGAACGCTGCCACCGATGCTGTCAAATGGAAGCAAACAAAAATTGCAAGAAAACTAATAAAAGCGCACGTGGCAATTAATCATGCTAGCGTTAGTTGATAAATGCTGCAAGTTAAACATAATTCAATAGCAATTTGAGTGGTTGCTTATGAACTTGCAACAATCGGTGACAAAAATGAAGAGAACGCAGCGGCTTTTTTTGCAATAAGGAAATGTTGTTGCAAAATGCATAAGAACCCATAGTCCAAATTAACTTTATTAATGCATCATTAAACGTTCAACGTGCCACATTTGCGCTTTGCACTTTTGGCGCTGGCGTGGAGGCTCACCATTGGAGCGGCGCTTGTTTCATGTTGTGATTAGTACTCAATGGCTTGACACCGCAACGATTATTAGCAGCTATTAAACAGCGGGTAAAAAAATTAAATAAAACAACAGAAACAATTTGTAGGTAGCCATTGGTGCAACATGGTGCTAACCATTTGCATACTCATGTAACGTATATGCACTTTTGCAAGTGGCAAGAAGTGCACGCCGCGCTTAAATTAATTGATACTTTCAGTTAAGTGGCGAGAGCACTAATAAACTCATGCAGTACCTCAATAACTCTATAATTGACTTGCCACATACCATTTTACAGCCTTTAAGTGAGCGCAGTTTAGTCCATTCCTCGCTGAAAGGATAACAAAACATGTAAACACATTTTAAGCTATTGTACAGCACATCGTTGCCTCCGCATCTATAGCAGGATGGAAATGATGATCCTCTTTTCAGTGGTCTTTTCCAAGATTTGGCGCATGGAGAATATCTGAACCACGGTTATTGGCTCAGACTGTGGGATCATATTTTTTTGTGGATTAGGCAGAGCACACTTAGGTTCCAATCGTCGAGCATGCTTTCCTCCGACCATATTTTGCTAAGAAGCTGCTGCTTGCACCTGATCCGTGATCCATCGGCCCCCACCGCTTTGTTGTTTTTAAGCAAGCGATTGCTATTCGAATGTCTTCATAGCCAGGTAACGGAACGTTTTTTTCATCGTTATCAATTGGATTTTCGGGTTCACCATCGCCGGGTGTTTAATTTTCACTGCCATTCAGTAGGCTGGAGAAATGTTCCCTCCATAAATTGAATATGCTCTGGGCATCGGTGGCTAGATCACCTCTTTGTGTCCCACAAGAGTGTGTTCCGGTCTTGAAACCTTCTGTAAGCCGGCGTCTCTTTTCATAGAATTTTCGAAGATTTCCTTTGTCGGTCAGCTTCTTAAGCTCTACATTCTCACATATTTTGACCTATTTTTTCTGCACTTGTGTCTTGTTTCACTCTTCAATTCCCACTATCTATCCCATCCCGCACGCGTAGTGGTCGATCGCAACAGTGCGATGTAGACAGTCTGTTTTCTTTCCACTGCGACACGGCCGTCCTCATCGTACCAACTGTTTTTGCGACCTTTCTGAAATCCAATAGCTTCGTTCGCAACTGTACGTAGGGAGTTTGAAATTCCGTCCCACAGTTCCTTTATACCGAATAGCTGATGAGTGCTCTCAGAAAACCATTCGGCAGTCTATTGTGATTGGAGCTTTTCGACGCCGAACCTTCCTTGGGTTTGATGACGCAATCTTTGACACAAAGAGGTGTTGCGTATCTTCGCTGCAACAATATAGTGATTCGAATTGATGTTGGGTCCTCGCAGTATACGCATGTCAAGAACACATACAAATACATGTCTTCCGTCTATCACAACATGATCGATCTAGTTTTGAGTTTTTCTATCATGGGACAGCCAAGAAGCTTGATATATTTTCTTGTACTGGAATTTAGTGCTAAAGACAACCATCGTATTTCGGGCCCTGGCGAAGTCGATCAGCCTCAACCCATTTCGGGATGTTTAGTTGTGCCGAAGCTGCCATCTTTGCCCACTCTAGCGTTAAAGTCGCCAAGCATGAGCTCATGAGCACGCTCCAGGTGGTCATAAAAGATATCCTTGGTCAAATTGTCTTTCTCTTCCGTCGGGGCGTAGACGCATATCATCAATATGTTGAAAAATGTCACTTTGTTGAGGGTTTAGCCGCGATGTTCTTCCACCGGGGTGAACGCCAGTACTCGACGACGGAGTCTTTTTCTCACCACGAATCCGACACCAAATCTGCGCTCCTTTATGTGTCCGCTGTAGTAAATGTCACAAGGACCTACTGACTTCCGTTCTTGTCCCGTCCATCGCACTCCGTGGACAGCGGTTATTTCAGCCGTAATCTTTAGTTTATTTGCGAGGGTCGTCATCCATATCTCATCCGAGACAATGTTTTCCTTTTCAATGGAGCTGGTTTCTACGTGACGGGTCTCATACCTAGGGCACACAATTTTATAGCGTGCCGCTTGCTACAAGACCGACGCCCGATCGCTGCCGCACCTCTGGTGAACAGACGCTGCATTTAGACTTCAGCGAACCCTTAAACCGAATAAGTTTTCTCTCTTTTAGCCGTGGCCAAAGGCTCCACACGGGTTGGTTACCACATCTTGCGCAAGCGTTCCTCACGTTTGCAGGGTGCGCTACGCGGGTCGAATAGTAGGAATTGAGTATAAGCTCGCGACTGCAGCTGCATACTCAGAAGCTTGACTTGATTTTATAATTTTAATCATAAATAAATACCGTAAATATATTCACGCCATTAACTGTTGCAATAATAACAGGATTTAAATACATTTTTTATGATATACCGAAGATATGAGAGCTGACAACGCAAATGGAGCTTATGCAAACGGTTTCTTCTTCAAACAACAAAATCCACTCAATCCATGCAACAGCTGCTTAAACTGTGGAGGCGCCACAAATAAAGACATTAAATGCACGCCATTTAAGCAATTTCACAAATGATTATATGTATGTATGTATGTATGTATGTAAGGACCATAGAATAAAGTTAAATATGGTAATTACAACAATTATTACGATTTTGTTTAGACTCAAAGCGGCGGCCAAAACCACCAGTTGAGTTTGGAATTCTTGCTTGATTAGAAAAAGAAAAAAAGAAAAAAGAAAAATTGCAAATAAATAAACACGAAAAGAAGCCGGAAAAACATGATGCAATGCCTGGCAGATGCTGACTGGAGGGGCAGAGACATACATATGTACATACATAGATGCATACAAATGTATCGCGCACTGTTGATCGGTAACGGTGAATGTTTGCTCATTTAATTAGCCTAAACCAATACGAACTGCTTGCGCCAAACGGACTGAGCACACTTGAACAGGTGGGACCTGTCTGTCCGCTACTTGATATCCTCGATTTTACGATCTTCTCCGCCGGCGCACATTCAATTGCCATTACGCAGCGGAGGTCCCATAAAATATGTATGGTCCAATTAACCGACTCGTCGAGACACCTGTGCTGTGCGCCGCATAGTACATGCACACATGCACACATACACACATGGTTGCTTACAAGTCACGACAGGATTCATCAGTTTCAACTGGCAGACTACTCACTGGCCATACTGCTGTTGCATGCCACAAATATGCGTACTTAATGATCTGATGTGGCAAATCGCCACACTCTCTGTTGCAGCGCTTTCAACGCTGTGCAGCAACGGTAGTTTGGGGCAAAAAGATAATTTTGTCACCTTATTACGCCATTAATGTTTATGGTTATATTTAGTTACATACAATACATATATACCTATATACAAAAGCAGCACAAGTATGAATGTATACAGGTATAAGTGGTTGTTTGTATGTCTGTGTGCGCCGACCCAAATGCAAATCGCGCAAATTGTTCTTACCGTATACGTGTACATACATATTCAATTTCTTTTAATGGCAACACACGCCGATCGCCTGCTGCGTAACATTGTCGCTAATGCCCGTACGTATTGCAGGCGCAGTTATAATATCGACTTGTTATTGTTGTATTGTGCTTATTTTCGTATATATGTAAATATAAGCATCCACTTTTCCAAGTTCAAGTTTTCCGCGAGTCACGCCGATTATAACAATTAATATCGGATTAGAACAAGAATGCATGCAAATATTGTAGAACTGATGCTCACCATTTCGTTCAATCCCAAGCGAGTTTTTGTTGTTGTAATACAATATAAACAACTTGAGTTGGAAGGTATAGATTTTGGAAGAGTCGATCACATTACAGATATGGTTGGTTTCTTGTTTCTTACTGGTTGACCGACCGCGGTCGGTGGCACCTAAGCCATTGAGTGGGCTTATTATGCTCCTCTCCATCTCCTTATCCCAATTATGTTTTTGCTAACAGCTCGCTCGATTTCAGTAATAGTTTCAGTTTCTTGAATCATGGCCATGAGCCATGAAAAATTTCGCGTTTCAATCGACTGAAAGCCGGGCACTCGTAAAGGTAGGGATCCAACGTTTGATTCTTCTCTGTGCAGGCTCTACAACCTGCCGATTCGACTTTACCTAGCTTTTGGAGATGATATCTAATTGGTAGTTGCGCTGATACTAGGTTCTCTTTTGCTTAGTGCGGTCAAGAGTTTGGTCTGTCAAATTAAAAGATAACTTTCCATCCTTTATCAGTTCCTCTACCGAAAGTAATGGCCAGTTGTTAATACAATATTTACGTACAGTTGGAAATTCGGACCATCATGTTGGTTTGCGTTAGTTCGTGTGGCACCCATACATCGAGCTTCTTTTTGAATCCAAGGTTATGCTAATGGTTCCAAACGGTTTTCTGGCTTATATTTAGTTCCTCAGCAATTAAATAAGTGCCCACGTGACGGTCTGTTTCCACTATTTCCATGATTTTGTCGCAATTTTCGACGACAGGCCTCCCGACGCGTGGTCCATCTTTGACATCGAAATTACCGGAACGGAACCTAGCAAACCACTTTTGTACTACACGTTCGTTTTCAGTGTCGGGCCCATAAACCAAATTAATTTTTTCAGCCGCTTTGGCTGCTTTTTCGCCTTGATCGAAGAAAAATTGTAAACTATAGCGAATTTTCTCTTTGCTGGTGTCCATCTTTGACGAGAGCTCACAACGTACTGAGTCAATCAATCGAAAAACTGTCAAAGACATACTTTTAGCGCGAATAAACATGTTTTCAGCGCCGTCCGGCGCCATCTCTTAGATAAAAACCGATCGAACTTTTTACTTGACCTTTATAACCGCTGAAGCGATTTTTCGTTATGAACATAAGTCACACCTTTGAATGCCACGATTTGTTCATCAATACTTTGATGTTCTTCCTGAGGTGGCTGGCAAATTTTGCATAGAGAATTTCCAGTAAAGGGCGTATTTTGTACAGTTTATCATAGTTCATGTCTTCCTTTTTAGATTGGTTATTGTTCCCGTTGAAATAAAAATATTGCTAAATTTTTTCAAACCTTTCGCGCGGCATTAAATTTATTACTGCGGTGAGTTTCAAGTCTATTCACCATGTCATTTTGATTTGTGACAATTTTAAAACGCTCCATATATCGCTCTATGTCGTGTTCTTGCAGCCCATAAACGACTATAAATATTATCAAAAAAGGACCTAAACTATTCTGCTGGTGTGATGACATCTTTTTCCTAAAGAGTGTTTGGAGCTCAAATAGACTTGTTCTCCACCTAAGTGTGGTATTAAATCAAATTTTTCGAAGCAATTATCAGCAAGAACGCAGGGTTTCATTCACATTGTTCCATAATAATGTCTTCAATCAGGCCGATTTCATAGACTCTCTTCTTTCCATCACTGACTCCAAATTCTAATCCAGTGCTACACTCTCATTGTCAGTAGATATGTATGGTACATTGAAATAGAAGTCAATATCCTTCTCAATATCATCATTTGTCAAAAATTTTCCTTTTGGTCGCATATCTACGTATACATACGTGTATAATTATCACCAGTGTTGACCAAGTTTGACCACAAGTAACATTACAACTTTCTAACTGGTAAGACAAATCTATGCTTGAGTATATTCCACTTCTGAATTTCTCGAGCACATTTTCCATCTATTTGTACGTAAACTAAAAAAATATTTTGAATAATTTGTCAGGATCGAACCCCTTCTTCCTTTTTACTGGCGGAGATACCGCTTAGGCGATAACAGCCGCGTTAACAACAGTGCTTCTCCACCGGGTCTTTTCAAGGGAGTAGAAATCTTCCTCTTCCTCTGCTTTCACCAGTGGGTACTGCATCGAAAAGTTTCAAAGCTGGAGTATTTTTATGCATCCGTACCAAATGACATAGCCGGTAAAGCCGCTGCCTCTTGATTCGTTGAACAAAGTCACTGTCTCCGTATATATCGTACAGCTTACCGTTCTTTCGGTTACGGTATTTGCCATTTCCAACTCGTAGAGGACAATAAACCTTACGCAAATTCTTTCTCTCGGAAACAGCTCGTATTTTTGACTCTTGCAAAAAAATTAAAGAATGCACAGGATATGAAGTCAACGGCTGGGATAGGTACTTCTCAAGATCTGTTGGAGCTTTTGGTGACAGTCAAATTATTCAGCCGAATAAGCATTCCAGGGATATCAAATTCAGATATAGCGCGTAGAGGCAGCTCCTTTTCCTGCTTTCAAAGGCTGCTTTAAAATCGACCGAAAGACAAACTGATAAGGTCCAATCAGTTTGTTTACGGTGGGCTTTAGTCATTCACATATTACGCTCAATCGTACCCACTACAAGCTACATTGAATAGGCTTATCCTACGGCAATTCGAACCAGCTGTGATGTACCTCTTTTTGTGGATTAGGTAGAGCACACTTAAGTTCCAATTGTTGTTGTTGTTCTAGCGGTGCACTAGCCCCGCTTAGGGACAGGCTAGTTAATCTAAGTGACTGAGGTCATCTAACAGGAGGTCCAAGAAACGAGCTGTTTTGACTGGTTCGGAACAGAGGAGGAGGGGGGCTAGATGCGTCGTTTTTAGGGGGCATGTAAAGAGATGGTTAGTATCATGCGGGGACTCATTACATGTAGGACATACCGCTGTGTTCACAAAAATAGCAGTGCGAGAAATGCAATCAAGTAATGTTATTTTTTTTCAAGTTCCGTTACGATTATTCCAACGTCTACGCATTGTTTTTGTAGAATGGAATGTGTATAAGGAAGAAACAAAAAAATTCTGTTAGATTTGCGAGATTTAAGCAAATGAACAACTCTTTTTGCTAGAAACACCAGTCTTTGGCTGTTCATTAAAATAGCAGTGCGTATCTTGATAAGTCAAAAAAATTTTGTTAAGACGTTTAATTGATAAAAAGTAAGTGGTTTTGTTTTAGTGACTATTATTAACATTAGAAAACACTAAAATAAATTTATATTTTTCAACTCAGTGGGCAGGGGCAAACATTGTACTCCTGAAAAAAGAAATATTATAGTGCAACTAAGAAACCATGGAAAAACATATAAAGACATCCAAGAAATATGTGGATGTTCTGCTAAAATGATTCATTATGCTTTAAACTTTAAAGCAATTCCCGAAAATCGTGGTATCCGACGTAAAACCACGCCTCATGAGGACCGATCTATTGTGTGATATAGCAGGGCGCAGCCTTTTGCATCGTCCAACAAGATAAAAAATTACTTAAGCTTGAATGTTAGTGGCGTTACTATTCGGCGACGTCTTAAAGAACAAAATCTCAAAGCGTGCCATCCACGAAAAGTTCCACTGTTAGCCACCAGACATGTCAAAGCACGTTTGGAGTTCGCCAAAACTCACCTTAATTGGCCCATTACAAAGTGGCGAAATATTTTATGGAGTGACGAAAGTAAAATTGTGTTATTTGGTGGAAAGAGCTCCAGACAATATGTCAGACGTCCACCTAACACAGAGTACGATCCTAGGTACACTTTGAAGACAGTTAAACACGGCGGATTGAGTATTATGGTATAGGCATGTTTTTAATACGCTTTTATTAGCTTCACTTGTATGTCAGTCAGTTTGTAACTTTTTAGCGGTGACGCGATCCCAATATGAAATATTTGAAATGCGAATCGTTGCATACATCGTGGCGTTAACAAAATTAATCAGAGAACGTATAATAATCCATACTAATAATTATTATACGTTCTCTGATTAATTCAGAGAAAAAAAATCAAAATAGAGTTAATTAGAAAAATATATAAAATAAATATAGTTTAAAAAAACTAAAAAAAAACACGCTTTTAATGAATATTAAACTAAAAAGTTGAAAATAATTTTGGAAATAAACTTAAGACAATAGTATATAAAAAATACTTGTATAATTAAGAGAAAAGCGTGGGGCGCTCGATATATGGAAATTATGGTACAAAGCGCCCCACGCTTTTCTCTTAATTATACAAGTATTTTATATTTTTTTAAGCTGGAACTCGTAGTTTCCATGCAGATTCCGTTATTATAAATTTTTAATCCGTAATCCGAAGCTATCAAAGTTACCCAAAATTTAGTTAGCAGAAGATCAATATTCCACTCCCTATAGATTTTTTGGACTTCTGCAGCATGTTTTTTTTCTTCTCTTTTCACGCAAAACAGCCGCTGTGCCACATACGTGTATTGGCTGCAGTGGCAGTCCACATGCCTGCTAACATACAAATCCATTGAAATTTTTTCTCAAACTCTTCAATTAAATTGTAGACAAATGCCGCTTATTGTTGCCCGAACCGTTGCCTGCATTACTTACCGTACGCAACCATGCCACATTGCCACACATACTTGCAGCCGATATGTACGCGTAGTTTTGTGCCGTTGTTCAGTTGGCTCACTGCTGCTGGCGCACGTTCACAACTAACAGTAGTTAGTGACCAGTTACATTATTGCTCTTATTTTGTAGGAATTCAATGCCGCTGCTGTCCAATGCCACTTCTACTTTTCTGACCAACAACAACAAATGCCGACGCACACTAGTGCATAAATACACTTGATTTTCTATTGCTGCTGCTGCTGCTGCTGCTGCTGCTGACGACGCGATTTTATTCATTGTGCCGTTGTGTCGATGTCGTTGGCGTCGCGTAAAATAGAATCGCGAAGAAGAGCAACAACAACAAGTTGTGATACGAGAAAAAAAATCTAAACCGAATGGAGCCGAGCAGCTGGATGCTGGGAGCTGGCAACAGGAATGCTTAACAGCGATTCGCGCTGCGTTTGACCGTTTTTCAAGCGGCATTCTTTTCTGGAGCGGTACTATCTGGTTTAAAACGTTAGTTTTCTGGATTCTCTGGATGCACGTATGTATGTGCTCGTATGTACATACATATGTATGTATGCATGTATGTGGGTTATTCTTCTTCGTTATTGCCATTGCTGTTTACCGATTATTTCTGCAACAGCAACATCAACGAGCTCGTTGCTCGACTTCGCAACTACACATTGTTGTTATTGCTACTACTATTTTTGGTCTATTTCATCCAAAATAAAAGAGAGAGAAAATTCCAACTCTAACATTCGATTATCGTGTCCACACGCCATCGGCTGCAATTAAAGGCAAAACAAATGTTCCCAAAGGCCACAAGCCGCCCCTTTTACTGCAAATCCAAAGCCTTGCGCAGTGTCAGCCGCACCGGGCCGCCATTACGGTAAGTGGAGACGACGATCATCCCAAAACGGGCAGCGTAAAGCTCAACTGCTGCCAGTAGCCACACATCGTCGGCCACAAATGCCACATGCCGCAGTGTGAGTGGGCGCTGCTTGCTTGGCTTACGCTTCCTGGCTTCTTGGCACATGTGCGCATGGGCGTTTCCACTTAACCGCAGTTGGGGCGGTTTTCTGGCATGCAAATATATGAAATTAATAAATTGTTTGCCATAATTTTGGGTGATCACACATCGGTTTCGCGCTTCGTGCTCGAAGCTTTGTGCATATTTATGAAATTTATCTTTGCTTTTGTTTTCATATCTGTTTTTTTCATTGCCACGGGACAAGTCAATTTTCTGATTGGCATTGTGCTTGCTTCGCTGTGTAGTGGTGTGTTTGCTTAAACTTAAGTTTCGCCGATTTCGAAATGGGGAAAATGTTCAACTTTGATTGCGAGCTGGAGGCTCCTCACTGCAGGTGGCGTTGAGATTTTTGAACGATTGTGTAATCATACAACTATGATAATTGCTAAGTGGGTAATATGGTGAGCCATAAGCTGATTGATATGGGACAGAAGGATGATAAGCACTTAATGGCTCGTTGAAGGTTTGATATAATTTTTCGCTTTGTGCTATTGAAAATACCTCGTTTTCGTGGACTCATCCTCCCCATAGGTTGTGTACACCACACTTAGTTTGCAATCAGTTTTTTAAGGAGAGCCTATGAGAAAACCATCATATTCCAGAGCTCTTCATAATCGTTTAATCCGACATTCTTTTATAATGTTATCGAAAAGAGACGGAATCACGGAGATTCAGGTGAGGCGAGATTTGATTTTCGCGGAATATTGTCATAGTCCTTTGCCGGATAAAATGCGGGTAGTTCCGGCATAAAGACCCGACTGTCGCGGGAACTATTGGCTTTTAGTCGCGACAGACAAGCTTTACTACGGCTGAGTTCTTGGGCCCCTAATCCGCAGCGAGAATATTTTAGCGATTACTATAACAATAATATTCACGTGAGGCAATAACAGAACAGACTTGTAAAGCCAAACTCTTTACGGATGCTGAGAGTAAGACTCTGTCATGGACCTTGGGCTCTGAAAGTCAGATAAATAATAAGGATTCTCAATACAATTTCGTTCGTAAATTACATTAATCGTAGGGAGGAATGAGCCAAAAGCGAGCGCATCGATATCAATAAAAAAATCGATATATATACTCCTTCTTCTTTATTGGCGTTGGCACCGCTTACACGATTATAGCCGAATCAATATAAAAGCGTCATTCTTCCCTTCTCTTCGCTGCCTTGCGCCAGCTGGAAATGCCAAGCGAACCCAGGTCACTCTCCACCTGATTCTTCCAACGGAGTGGAGGTCTTCCTCTTCCCCTGCTTCCATCAGCGGGTACTGCGTCGTATACTTTCAAAGCTGGAGTGCTTTCATCAATTCAGACGACATGGCCTAGCCAACGTAGCCGCTGTCTCTTCATTCGCTGAACTATGTCAATATCATCGTAGAGCTCGTACAGCTCATCGTTCCATCGTCTCCGGTATTCGCCGTTGCCAATGCGCAAAGGACCATAAATCGTTTGCAAAACTTTTATCTCGAAGACTCCTAGTGGCGACTCATCAGATGTTGACATCGTCCACCCTTTTGCGCCATATAGTAGGACCGGTATGTTGAGCGACTTGTAGAGTTTACTTTTCGTTCGCCAAGAGAGGACTAGTCCAAAGTAGCAGCTGTTGGCAAGAGTTATTCTGCGTTGGATTTCAAGGCTGACGTTGTTATTGGTGTCAATCCTGGTTCCAAGATAGTCATCGAAGTTATGACTATCAACTGTGACGTGGGAGCCAAGTCGCGAAAGCGATGACTGTTTGTTTGATGACAGAAGATATTTCATCACGCACTAATTCACTACGAGACCCATACGCTCCCTGTTCTTAGCTAGTCTGGTGAAAGCAGAACTCACGCCGCAGTTGTTGAGGCCAATAATATCGGTATCATCGGCATAGGTCAATAGTTGTACACTGTTGTAAGAGATTGTACCTTCTCTATTCAGCTCTGCAGCTCGTATTATTTTCTCCAGCTTCAAATTAAAGAAATCACACGATAAGGAATCACCCTCTCTGAAACCACGTTTGGTATCGAACGACTCGGAAGGTTCTTTCCGATTCTGACCGAGTTTTTAGTGCTGCTTAAGGTCAGTTTACATAGCCATATAAGTTTTGCGGGAATACCAAAATCAGACATAGCGGCGTAAAGGCAGCTCCTATTCGTGCTGTCGAAGGCTTCTTTAAAATCGACGAAGAAGTGGTGTGTGTCGATTCCCTTTTCACTGGTATTTTCAAAGATTTGGCGCATGGTGAATATCTGGTCAATGGTTGATTTATCATTCCTAAAGCTACACTGATAAGGTCCAATCAGTTTGTTGACGGTGAGCTTTAGTCTTTCACACAATACGCTTGATAGGACCTTATATGCGATGTTGGGAAGGCTTATTCCATGGTAATTGGCGCAGACTGTGGGGTCCCTTTTTTGTGGATTGGGCAGAGCACACTTAGGTTCCAATCGTCGGGCATGCTTTCATCCGTCCATATTTTCCAAAGAAGCTGAGGCATGCACCTGATCGGTGATCCACCGGTCCCCACAGCTTTGCTGTTTTTTAAGCGGGCGATTGCTATTCGGACTTCTTCATAGTCGGGTAATGGAACAACTTTTCCATCGTCCTCAATTGGAGTTTCGACGAAATTCGATAGAAATTTTTTGAGTAACGTGAAATTTATCGCTAAAATGCCGCCTTGTTATACACACATCTGGATGAGGAAGAAGAAAAAAGATCAAAGAAGAGAGTGAGAGAAGCGGTTTCTACGAAAAAAATTTAAATTTTTCAGATCACCCGCGGGAACGTCTGCCGCTGATTGTAAGAGTTAACACGGAACATAAGTTTATGTTCGGGAGAGTTTCCAGGAAAAAGACTTAGTTGTTGCCCGATGGCGTCCATATTCAGTGCGTGTTAATACCAGATAATAAGAACTATAAGCTTCGCATTTTATCAAATTTCGCCCAGCTTCCAAGCGTAGATATATATACGAGTATATAATGTTATCGTCATTATAACTTCAATTGCACATTTATTTAATAAATTGTAGCGATTTTCGTACTTTCTAAAAATTACCATTATATGGGAAATGGACGTGAGCATAGTCCGATTTCCGTTTACAGAAACGTCCGTACTGGTGACCTAAGTTCCATCAAAATCTCTCAATTCTTACTTGAGTTATCGAATACAACGGACGGACGCGCTTTAAAAAATTCATCAGCCGTTCAGAAGTGGTTTGGGATAAACATTAGGCTTGAGAACCGCCATGGACATCAAAATGGAAGAAGAGCTCGACCGAAAATCGTTTGAAATGTTTCAAAACTGAAAAAAATATTATTTAGATTTCTCTTCAAAATGGGTTTCTACGGCCGCTTTCATTTCACTGTCGCCTGAAAATCTTTGTTCACGTAACGCCTTTTTTAAATCTGAGAAAAAAAGGAAGAAGTCACTGGGAGTCAGGTCCAGTAGCTTTTAAGACATCCCTCGCAACCCGAGCGGCGTGTAGTTCCCTTTGGCAAGTAATCAATTAATAATATTCCCTCGCTATCCCAGAAAATGGTAGCTTTAATCTTCGACGTCGACTTTTCCACTTTGAATTAACAGTAATAAAGATAAAAGCAAGTGATCGATAATCGATGAAAGCTAAATGTGGCTTCAGTGCTGCCGTATCAAACGAAAAAAATAATTAAATTTTTCTCAAAAAAAAAAATGTGTAGCAAATTAAACGACGAGCCGCCAATAAAATAGAAAACTTGTATTTAATGTGTGGCAAGTAAATCTAAAATGAAATCTAATCAATTATAAATAAGCTAAAACACTCACACACACACATACACAAGTGCGCACTTTGATGTATGTACACGTATGTATGTATGTATGAAAAGCTACAAGTTAAATAAAGCCTTTCAAGGAAGTGCCAAACACAAGAAGACGCTGTCAAAGCAGATGCAACATTTGTGGCACGGATTAAGACAGGTTGAGCCAACAGCAACAACAACAACAAAAAGATAATATAAACACATAAACAAGATAACAGAGAAATGCCAGCAAATAAACTAAATAAATGTAAACTCTTTGTTGATCTCTTTATATGTGCTTGTGTGTGTGTGTGTGGTTGTATGTTTGTATGAGTGAGTGAGCGAGTGAGTGTTAGAAAAACACCGTTCGCAACACAAATCGCTGATACAGTTGTAAAATAATTGCTATTGTATTTACGAAGCAGCTACAACAGCATCAACAGCAGATAAACCAATGGAGCAACAGCAACAACAACAACAATGTGCAGGAAAATTGTTTACATTGCTTTAGCGTTTATTTCGTTGTTGTTTTTGTTGTTGTTGTTACTTGTCGCTTGTTTCAACGTGTGCTATCGCAATTGTTTACACTTTTATTGACGACACATTAAACGGTAGCAACAAATAGCGCTAGCGGACAGTTGTGAGGAAAGCAAGAAAAGTAGTAGCAGAAGAAGAAGAAGAAGAAGAAGGGAATGGTGAAGAAAACGAAAGGCAGGTAAGGCATGTGGTGTGAATGTGGCATGAAAATAATAAGAAATGCTTTACAGTTAGCAGCAAAATGGCTTTAACAGGCAACTCAAAGATCAGTTGCATATTGTGGTGTGAAAAACTAAAAAAAAAAAAATATCAACAACAACAGCAAGTGGCAATATTGCAACAATATTCACCGCAAAGCTCTAAACAGCGTCAGCAACAATTATTGCAAATTGTATTGTCTCTATTTTTCAATTGTTTTCCGCATTGTATTTAAATAGTCTCACCTACTTATGTGTATATGCATGTGTATCTGGAGTTGAGTTGAGCTAATGCGATTGCTGATCAGAGCGACCAGCGCACTTAGGCCTGAAGACCAGAAGATATACGAACCAGTTCGTGTGCCTTCCGAACGATGCGTTCCTGTGTATTTATGTCTCATAAAGCTTAAGACTAGACCTTCTCAGAGGTAGAGCTCGTCAGACGCTTTTTCGTCTATGTGATTTCCACAATATACATTCGAAAATCATCCCATTCTCTTCAAGTAAAGACCCATTAAACAGTGTCTAGTTAGTTACCAGTTGTCATATTGATAGTGAACCTGTATAGATGGATGAATTTCCCTGATCTTTTAGCATCCAACATAGGTCAAAGTTATCTAGTCGCGTTAACAAGTACATCTGTTGTTATTGTAGTGGCGGCTAGATCAGTCTAAGTCAACGAGGACATTTAACGGGAGGTCAAGGAAACGAGCTGTGACGTATTAGGACCAGAGAGAAAGAGGGGTTAGAAAAGTTGGTTTTAAGCTGCAAGCAAGGAGGTGATTAGTGTCGTGCAGTGACTCATTGCAAGCAGAACATACGTTAGGTATATCAGGGACGAGTCTGTATAAGTAAGAATTTAATCTACTACAATATCAAGACCTAAGTTGTTATTACGCGGGACTCTCGAGACAGCTCGAGCTCTTCGTCTGCAATAGGTGGTGGTTTGACTCCGTTAACGCCATTCACAAGAAGAAAACTCAAGAAGGTGTTGACGGACTCTCGGTGGATGGCGTTTAATGTCTATTTTGTATGCCGTTCTGTCCAGCGGTCCTTGTAGATGGTAATGAATGTAGTCCTTTAGGTCAAGTATTCCCTTTCTGATGTGACTTGGTATTGGTTCGGCTCATGATAAGTGTCTGATGGCATGCTCCCTATGGTATGCTTGCACAGAATAACATTATGCTCCTTAACTGGTAGCATAGATGCTTCGCTGTGTAAGTGGTGCTTTGGCGCCATCAGAAGGTTTCCTTTTGCGGTCCTGAGGGCGGTGTTTTGGCAAACTTCACAACACCTAGTACTTTCGTTCAGCCATCTGGTGTTAAATATTTTAGGTGAGAACCAGCTTAGATATGAGTTTTGCCATAGCAGAGATACACCCGTGACTTGAACAAAATTTATTTAGTGGTACCTCCCCTCGCTAGCTCATCTGTCACACCTTGTCCGGGCGACCAGACCCCGGATGTGTTGCATCTAGGCCAGAGTTTTTTGAACGCAAGTTTTGATATGGTGCAATTACATTGAAGAGTTCTGTTAGCAACTTGGCTATCAGAGTATATTGGGAGAAGTTCTGCTTGGAAAGCGCTGTAGTAGTCTCAAAATAAAATTGGTTGAGAACGTTGGTGAGTGAACTCCGCAGCCTAACCTTAAATGGAGTTTAGAGCCATCCGTGAAAATGGCTGTACCAATCTGACCCAGAGCAATTATCTTTTACCCGGGATGCTTGTAGAGAAGACATTGTCGATAACAGTAAGTGGAAATGGCGTAGCCCAACTCCGCTGGAAACTGTGCGAAACAATCGTCGGGCGTGCTCTTTTGTGTGATACCTCCGAAGCTGAACTGCGTTCAGTCTAATAGCATTGCAGCTCTCTTAATATTTGCCGTACATACCCAGGGAAAGAAAATTCAGAGGAGTTTCCAGTGATTTTGCCGGAGTGATGGTTGTGTTTCCGTAACCATAATAGTTGCCGACCGCTGAACTTTCTCCAGTTTGCTTTTGAATGGTGTTTTGGAGTGCTGCCCACCAGACGGTGGGAATAGAATGAGTGTAACTAACGCTGCATAAATCCAATAAACAACAAAGAGTTTTAGGCCGGTTTGCATGCCTATAGTACAGTGATAGCTTTCCTCCGCCTTTCCGCTGTATTTCGACTCCAGTTGAGCTTGCTCCCTAAGATTATCCCGAGATATTTGACTTCGGTGGAGAGAGTGGTTTCCATGCTTTTTGGTCTGAGTGGGTTAAAAAGAAGTGATGGGATGTATATGTATTTATGTATGTAAGTATGTACGAAGGGATTAACGAAAGTTCGGTCATGTGGTAACTTTCAATTTGTTTTTGTTAAATCTAAAACTACCAAATCCTTTGCAATTACTCTATTAGTCTTCCTTTCAAGATTTAGAACGATCGGCTAAAATGGACTAGTAAACGCAAGATAGCTGAGGATAGGTCAGACGAGATTCCACCACCAACGCAAACAGAAATTCGGTATTATCTTCGGTTTTCGGCGTAATTTCCAGTCTATACAAATATCCAGTGAATGCCAAATTACATATGGAACGATTGCACCGTCTTTAAAAACTATTTCTAAGTGGTTCCGAAGATTCCATACTGGACATTTTTCCGTAGAGGACGAGCCCCAACAAGGTTGACCATAATTTTCCACTGATGACGTCACTGTAGCTATGTTGAAATCCAAAATTGACGAAGATCCAGGATTTATCGATGGATACAACGAATTTTAAATGAGGCCCAAAAAGAAGCTCGAGTGCACTCTGCGCAATTTTTCCTAAGCAAATTCGAAAATCGTCAGTCTAGCAACGATCCAGAAACCAAAGAGCAGTTCATGATGTGGAGCCCTCCCGTAAAATCTAAGCAAAAAATTAGTTCCACTGGAGAAGGGTCAGACGATAACTGCAAAGTGGTACACCGAAGAGTGCTTATCAAAAGTTTTCATAAATTTGTTGGAAAATAGGAAGAAAGATGATTTGCAGCGCTACTTTTTACATTATGACAACGCGACATCCCACACTGCTGAAATAACGAGTAAATTTATCGCGATCTCTGGAATCGAAGAAATCGAAGAAATACGTCCAGAACCAAATCCCCAGGATATAGCACCTTGTGATTTCTGGTAATTTCAAAAAATAAAAAAAAAATTAAAAGGAAAGGTCTTAAATAGCTGTTCAAAAATAATTTTTACTTTTTGCATTAAGGTATTTCCGATGGGACTCTACGATAAATTTTCTTCCCTTTACCATCCGTTTAAAGCTTCTAAATCGACCTAATCTCGCGAGTCGTAGAGAAATCTAAGGCGCATTGTTCGTAGTGAAACTTCTTCACGAATCAATATGTAGTTCATGGCTCATACCGATGTAATCTTTAATGTTCCAACTCGTGTTTCTAGGCAACGTAGGCCTTTACTATTGAAGTCATGTAAAACAATTTTTATTTTTCATTCCAGGACGTTCGATCACATTTTAGCATCAAAAAAAAAAAACTATTCCTACCTCTCTGAACAATTAGATTTTAAAATTCCATATTTACTAAATTTCAGCTGGTGAATAATTATTTTTTCTGTAGCTGAACAGTTTTAAATCTCGACGCTTAACAAACGATTCCCAATCATGACTCGGCATATTCCGTATGTAGGTATACGGATGTCGCCTCTCGTGTCGGTTGGGCGGGTGGAGGGCATTCGTTGGGCTTATTATTATAAGTGGAGATAATTAAGGCGGTTAATACTGAACTTGATAAGCTTTAAAAGCAAGATTTTAAGTACTGTGTTCGTTGATCTATAAGCTTAAGAAATGCATAGAAATCAAAGGCGATTATGCAGAGAAGATAAAAGAGGGCAAAGATTACGAATGAATACAAAAAGATTATTTTTTTTTTAATTTTTCTGATCAAATTGCCGAACTTCTGTTAATCCCCTCGTCTATAAAAGCATTTTTATTTTGCTGTTTTTGCTTTTTCGCTTGCTCTCAAAAGCCATACGTGGCTATTTTTGTTATTATTGTAGCATTTTCTTGCAACATTTTCCTCATTCTGTTGTTACGAGTATTTTGTTGCTGACTCGCCAACTCCGCTCTGTTATTTCTTTGTGTTCAATAACAATAATAATAATAACAATAATGTAAACAATAATGACCATAATAACAAGAGTGAATGTTGTAGCAGCAGCAGCAACAGTAGCATAGACGTGCTAGGTATATGTTGTCGCAAATGCGCTCATTTCTTGATGGGAAAAAAACAAAAAGAAAAAACGAAGAATAGTAGAAAATGTAAAGCAGCCACAGAAAGACGGTTAATCAACTAATCTTTTGTATTTTTTGAGTAATTTTCCATATTTCACTTATTGTGGCATAGAGTTTGATAAACTAAGCGGCTAAAGGGTGTTTTTTAGAAGTGTGGTTTTCAAAAAAAAAATTAAACGCGTTTAATTTAACGTTACGCTTTATTTATTGCTTTATTCTTAAGATCAGAGTTTGATATTTCCAAAATGAATTCAGATAAGTGACCGTCGCAGCTGGTTCTAACACATAGAGACGCGGGGCACAATTATCGATCACTTTTCCGCAGCAATTGAGGTCGTTGGTCAGCGATAACATACCGAATATTCCCTCCCAAGGCGTCAATCGACTCGGACTTACCTGCGTAGACAAGCCACTTCACATAACCCCACAAAAAATAGTACAGTGGTGTTAAATCGCACGATCATGGAGACCACATCACAGGTCCACGACGCGAGATATTGGTCTCACCACAAGTCTCCTTCAATAAATTGATAGTTTCGTTGGCTGCTTGGCATGTAGGGCTATCTTATTGAAACCAAAGGTCGTCCACATCAACATCCCTTAGTTCCGGCACGAAAAAGTCATTAATCATGGCTCTATAGCGTACCACATTGGCTGTGACGTGATAGCCGGCTTGAAACGCCAAAAAGTGACTGTTTGCGGATGTAATGGCTTTTGAATAACAGCTTGTACATTATTATCTCCCCAAAAGCGACAATTCGGATTATGACGGTCCACATTCCATTCGCAATTGGTGGCTATCTCATTTTGGGTTTATTCTCCGCACATGCGCCGCGCTTGATCGTCGTTCTGCTTCAATTCTTGCACTTGCTGGATTTTGTAACCTCGTAAACCAAGATCCGTCCGCAAAATCTTCCACTGAGTGGATATGCACACTTGTTGAGCGATATCTAATGGCCTCACATGGGTCCTCTTCGATAGTCTGCTCCACAGCAGCAATAGCGACTTCAGTTCGTACTGTCCGGTGTGGCTGAGGATCGGTGGTATCCATTAAAGAAAACGTAACGCGAAATCGATCTCTGGTTGCTCGAAATACCGACTATGCTGGGCGATTATGGCAATCGAATATTGAACACAGCACACGATGTGTCGAGCGCACCGAACTATTATTTAACTCCGAAAAAAGTATTGCCTCATTGAAAACCCCTTCTAAAAAACACCCTTTACATACATATTTTCATTTACAAAAACATCAAGTCATACATAATGCTATCTTCCTCAAAAAGAATCATTTTTTATTACAAACTTTTAGTCTCCTATTTACGCTTTCCATGGCGGCAAAAGCAAAATATGGTCAGCATTATTGATGATTTGCCAACGAATGTCGGTTAATGGTTCTGAGTTGACACTTGTGAGCTTATTAATTGACTTATTTACTTTTCTTTGATATGCATTCGACGCTTGGACAGCTACTTTTGCAATATTTGCTCTTCGCCTCTTTGCCAGCATGTCTTGTTCTAGCAGCCTTTCGGCGTTTTTCTTTAATGACTTCTATTGTGGCTTTCACAAAATTCGCATCCTGTTAAAATTTGAAAGTAAACTGAGCATGCTATAACTCATTTATCTAGTGGCAATGTTTTTAATTTATGTAGCAGTTGTACTCTAAATGATTCGGCTCCAGTCTAGACACCTTCCTTCTCTTCTTAATTAGCAATTATGGCCGAGAAAACCCCAGTCATTTCTTCCCTTATCTATTCTTCTTCACCTGATCTCACCAACGGAGTATTGCACCGAATAATTCCAGAGCTGGGGTGCTTCCATTCGTCCGAACGACATCACCTAGACAGCGGAGTCGCCGTAGTTGGTGTTGTTATATCGGTTCTCCAACCGGCGAAGCTAGTGTAAGTCATCGAGGGCATTTAACGGGAGATCCAGGAAACGAGTTGTCTTGACAGGTTCGGATCTGAGAGCAAGGTGGTTAGATGAATGAGTTTTGTAGGGTACGCAAAATGTAGTGCGAGGTCTCATTGCATGCAGGGTAGGATAAGTAGAAGCTAGAATATACAGAACATAACTGTGCTAGTATAACTCGGTTCTCTCGAGGCAGCTCGAGTTCTTCGTCTGCAATAGGTTGTGCTAGGATACCGAGAATACCGTTCACTGGTAGGGAGTTCAAGAAGTTTTTGGTGGACTCTCCGTGAACGGCGTTTGAAACCTTTCGGTACGTCGTCCTGTCCAGCGGTTTTTATCTATGGTGCTGTAGTCTAGTACTCCATTCTTGTTGTGCCTATGTGAAGGTTCAGACCAAAATAAATGTCTGGTTTACTCACGACGGTAGCATCCCAGCAGATATTTCTTGCAAAATATAACATCATGATTCTTAACACGTGCAGAGGTCGATGTTCTGACATGCTTGTAACTTCTTCATCTGCATCCTGCTAGTCCTCGATGTACCAATCGGAACATCGTAATTTACAACAGGTGAAGGACGGAAGCAGTCTTCGCTACTGTCGTCGTATAATTCGTTCAGCTCTTCATTCTATCACCTGGGGTTTTAGACGCTGCCATTATGCAAAAGCTCATAAATCGTTCGCAAAACCTATCCCTCAATAACTACTACCACCGATTTATCAGTTCTTGTTCTCATCTACGCTTTTGGACTATACTGAAGGAGGAAATGATGAGCTAGTTAATTGCCTTGTCTGAAACGTCGCAAAGCATTGAATTACGCGACTATTACTTCCTATCCGATAGTGATGAAGCTTTTGGTGTTGCTCGTCGTCTCCTCGTGTCCAGGCAGTATAAGTTTTTCGGGGATATGAGATTCAGATATATCCGCGTATAGGCTGCTCCTTTTCGTGCTATCGAGGGCAGGTTTAAAATCGACGAAGAGGTTATGTATTCCGATTCCATAGTCAAAGATTGCGGATTCGGATTTCAGGTCTTTCATTTTCTCTGCCATTCAGCGGGCTGAATTTTAGCCACCAGATTACCTTCTTGCGTCGTATTCTACTGTTCAGCTATTGGCATCTACTCTAATACCACCTCGCACGTGCATTGGTCGATCGCAACGTTGCGAGATAGGTAGTTTTTTCCCTTCGATATCGTACCAGGTTTTTTCTATCTACTTTGTTGCAACACAATTGTTTCTGTAGCGATGCCACAGAGGAAGTTTGAAATTCCACAGTTATCTTAGACCGAGTTTCTAATGAGTGCTCGCAGAAAGCATGTGCGCAAATCAAGTAAAAACCCCGCTGCCTATCAGCTGTCATTGCAGCTCTTCGGCGGCGAACCTTATTTGGGTTTGTTAAAGGCCGTTTTTTGCTGCACAAGGACAGGTGCTTACAATTTTTGCGATAAGTTAGTGAGTCGGTGTTAGGAGCTCAGAAAATAGGTACGTCTAGAATAATGGAGATATGTCGTCCGTCCATCACAAGATGGTCTTCTACACATGCCCCACTTTCCATTAGTTTGTTCGGGGGAAATTGCTTTTATTTGTGTTAAGAATCCTTCGCTGGGATCAAAGTAGACAAGATGGTTTCAAAGCCAAATAGGCATGTAAGACGCTTTTACTATTTCTAGTAAATATTAAGTTCTTACGGTGCTCCATCAAGCAGCTAAGCCTTTTTGGCTTGAAGAATTATTTTTTGCTCTTGCTTTGGCTGGAATCAGCTGTCTCTAGATCGAAAAACTCACAACCACATCGAATACGTTGTGATGGACGGACGACACGGCGCCAGTGTTCTAGATTGGCGTATTTTCCGAGGTCCTAATTTCGACTCGGATGACTATTTTGTTACGGCAAAGATCGCACCCGCCTCTATGTATCAAACAACGCCCATCAACAAACATAAAGAAGGCTCGACGTCGAAAAGCTGCAAACACTACAGGCTGCCGAACGGTTTTCTACTCGACTAGCACCCCAGCTCTCTAAGAGCACTCATCAGACTCTCGGTATAATGGAACTGTGAGCTTCCTACGTACAGCTGGTATTGGATTTCGAAGAGGTCGCAAAAACAGCTGGCACGATGAGGACTGCTGTGCCGTAACGGAGAAGAAACGAACGATTATAACACGTACGAAGTAGGGTAAATATCTAGAGCTGAAGAGAGAAGCAAGACTCATTTGCAGCCAAAAACCCAAAGATGCCGAGACGGCTAACAGGGAAAATGCTCGAAAGTTCAATGAATGCCCAGAGTAAACTGAATTTATGGAGATGACACTTTTCTAGCCTGCTAAATGGTAAAGACGTTCCATTACCCGACTATGCCGATATTTGTTCCGCTTACAAAAAAAACAAAGCGGCTGGAGCTAGTTAAACATGTCGGTATTGCATTGTTTGAATACAATTTTCCCGAACTGTAAACAGTAAAACTTTACTTTCCACCTGTACTGTTTACTTAGATAACGGTATTCTACATACCGTGAACAAGTGACGTAATGAAGCAATTTCACCAGTTAAGTTGAGTTAAGATTCTTATCATTCCTGCCGATAACTGGAAACTCTGACAGTCTTACTAATTTATCGGCTGATTGAACGGTCCGATGCAACTTACGCCAAACGCGCCGCTTCATCGGCTGGACATTTCTACACACATTGGTATTCGCATGCCAAATGACGCCAGGAGACATTTTCCACTCAGAAGACTGTCGGACTACATTAATCGATCGACAGACCGGCATATTTACATATATACTCGTGCGAGCATACAAATTTACGTGCCAGCTGATTGACAAGCACTTCAGCCAAATTATGGTTGACAGCAAATTTGCATTTCTCTTTTCTCCATCCGTTTCATTAAATAAAGATTTTCATTAAAAATATAGATTTTCAAAGTCTTTTACCGGTACCGCCACATGCCACCGTCAAAGAACCGTTCGATGGCAATGAACTACAACAATATGTAGTAATCCCATCAATAACAAAAGCACGCGTTGACTCTTAATCTACATCGCACTGAAGCAGGCAGCTCAGAAGGGGTGCCACATGAAAGAGGAGTTGAAAGTGACGGCGGCTGCTTTGGCGGAGCAGTTGGCAGATGCTGAATCCTGATTAGCAGCTACTCAACACACATTCGCTACGCAGAGGTGACGTTAAACATGGTGGGGCAGAGAGAAAACAAATGCATATTTCATGGATTTATTTTATAGAAACAACAACAATTCCAAGTAGTTGCTTGCAACTGCTCTCAATATGCCTACCACAATGTTTGTCCATCGGACTTTGCCGTTGAACTTACCGAACGACCAGTTGTTTGTGCCATGTGTGCTGAGCACAAGTGGTCGCCGCATCGAAATCTTTCATCGAAACAAGTCCGAGAATCTCCACTCGTTGCCACATTTTGTTGTTGTGTTGGTTGGTAGAATGTTGCGACAAGCTTTAAGTTGACTGGCCGATTGGTTGGTTGGCTTGTCGCCGTTAACATTGCCGACAAGCCAACTAGAATCATCGGCGTCTGGGCGGCCAGTTCACCTGGATCCAGCTGCTGCTGCTGCTGCTGCCAAAGCTGTCCATTCAGCACGCTCAGCTGGACATGTGTCAGTGGCGGCTCGGCACGGCAATAGCAATGTGAGTTGGCATGGCATTGGTTTTCGTGGCCATACGCATGCATCAATGCATACATTTATATCAAGAGGGTGTTTCGTGAGAGGTTTTCAGAAATTGTATGATACCTCATTGATATTGGACTTTGGACTACTACAAAGGTTGTGAAGATTAGAGCAGTGAAACTGAAATGCCGAAGAAATGGATCGAAGAAGTTGACCACGGGGTAGATACTAAGCTCATTAAAAAATCGTAGTGAAATAAATGATCGCGAGATCTGAGTGAGAAATGTTGATGAGGTCATAAGAGTAGCAAAAGTGAACTGAGCTGGACAACTGCGTTGGCGAGGACAAAACAATGTGTACTCTTCGGGCCTAGTCAAGGGCGTGAATTCAAAAAGCCTTAAAGAGCTTGGATCCTGTCCATTTTCATATGTTTTACGGACTGCTGCTACCCAACATAACCGAGTCCCCGACGATAGCGGGCTGATCTGCTGAGAACTTTTCTACGTGCAAGGTGAATTTCGTGCTTTTGGAGTTACTTAGATCCTCGGTCTCAACAGCGCTGGTATATGAAATTGATTAACTGCGGCTCTGAGGTCCTTCGCTTGTAAGTCAAAGAGGGTCATGAATTAATGCTGGCTCTGTTTTTATACGGATCTGACTAAGTGCTGGGGTCGTATTGAAGGTAATCTTACAGCTTTTGTGAAGCTCGGATTTAGTTACTAAGTCTTAGATATTGAGAAATTAAGATCATTAAAAAAGCTGCTGTTCTTTTGAGCTTTTGTCGCCAGTATTTTCACTCTTAAAGCCCACAAAACCGGTACAGACTCGGATTCCAGATCGAAATTGGCAAATTATGGATATTCCAGAACTCGCAAACTGATAGAGAGATGCTTTATACGGTAGAGTGGAATCATTACCGCCTCAGAGTCGGCGGAATCTCGAACAATCTTGTATTATTGTATGAACGCAGAACTTGAATATGCCCCTATTTAAGGACCCTGCGCAAGAAATCTACAAAAAGCTAACAAAACGGCCTTTAGTTGTCCACGGCCAAAGTGTATCGAACCACTGGTATGTTGTTGGTTAATCGCTTTGTTGAATTGATATCGCGCCCACCGTAACGACCAAACAAAAAAAACCCCCGAACTGTGGGTCGTACAATGGAGGAAGTATGTAACCGAATACATACATTTTTATGCCCGCACTCCTACTCTACTTGCGAGCACATATTTGAATAACTGAATTCTGAAATTGCATGCCAAATGAGCGTGGGGTTGTGGAGTTGCGGAGTTCGGGAGTGAGCGTTGTCATCCCTCGTCGTCGTCAGCAATGTTCGTCGAACGCAGTTGTAATGTCAGCGCCACGTAACTGCGCGTTCGCTCCGCCTCACCTATGGTGCTAGCATGGATGTGCATGGTTGGTTGGAGAAGATCCATATTACGAGATCCATATTACGAAAGTAGTAACCCTGCGGCATGGCTTAAACGAGTTCGTACAACCGAAGCGCAACTAGTGGGACGTCCGTGTGCAACGAAGCAGGCAACTGGTGTGTAATAAACTATTGCCTAACAGTTTCGGAATTGGCTTCCTTCGCTATGGCTGTTCTTGTTGTCATTCTTGTTGTTGTTCGATATTTGTGTATCATATTATTGATCAAAGTGATCCAGTTAAAGCGATGTTCGCTGCACCAGCTGACTAACTGTCCAATTGTCTTGCCAATCAAGTCAGCATCTAACGCAGGATGGCAGTAACGGGTAATGTTGTTGGCAGCAGCCGGAATGTATGCATATTTTATGGAGCCCAACACATCCTCCAGCCTCCTCTCCGCAAACATATGTTCAAGCTTCTCTCTGTTCGCCAAGAAATGTGTACTTTTGTGGAACACTGTGGGCTGCTGGCCATAAGTTGTAGTGATCCTTCGTCCCCACCGCTCCTCGTACATCGCCTTTGCGCGACGATTGGACATGCTGTTCGCTGCAGTAGCGGTTACCTGCCGCTATGATGTTTATCAATGCGTAATGTTTGACCTCCGCAGTTGTGTGCGTTTGAGTTTTTTCCTCTGCTTCGGCAACTCGCTCTTTGTCTGTATGTCAAATTGGTACAAATCAGTGCAGTTCGAGTCTAAGTCGTATCCGTGGTTGGTGATCACCATGTTTGCAGAAAATTGGCGTTTTGTTAGAATTCGATTTCAATAAAACAATGTAATGTGATGCTGGCGGTGAGATACGCAAAGTTGAGCTGAGTTTATAGTCACCTTATAAGGGTGGAGCTGGTGTTTAGCGCTTGATTTAGATGGGGAAGAGGCACAAGAAACCGCATTGCCTAAGCTCGTCTAACACCACCCTTCAAAAGCAGACAGCTTATCAGTAACATAGCGCTCAGCTTGTGCCTCAGTTTCGTCCTCAGTGTTGGCTTCTTTAAGTGCTAAAAATCGGCCGCTCTGAGTCGCACTCCAGGGTATACTTCCCCGAGTCTACCCATAGTTATTTTATTAAGCGTTGATAGCGTTGATGTTCCCCATCTCTACAAGATAGTGGTGTTCCAAGATTGTCTATAAAAGCTTTGAGGGCAAATCCTGCGAATTCTGCTTTGACCCATTTTCATTTAACCCTCACCGTATGTCCATTTCACTGATTATTGTTGACTATTTCCAAAAGAAAGCTCTACCTGGCAACCTCCAACTTACCGTTTTGGTCTCCTGATCAGCCGTTCTAAAAACCATTGAAGGGAGATGAAGGTCCTTATCTCAGGTCATCGATATTGGCATTTTTGAGTTGTGACGGATCGTTCTTCGCCATTGACCCTAACCCACAACTTTCTTAGCTGGATACTCTCCCGACTACATACGGGACTCATATGAATACTAGATTACCGGTCGGTACCAGCATAGAAAGTTTGGTTTGAAGATTTTCGCCGTCTTACTAGAACATAGAATTCAATACTATGGCGTACAATCAGCTTTATGTAACCCCGAAATGGTACTCAAATTTGAGAAGGAGTAGAACACACCGACCGCGGAAACACCATCCTGCTTATCGAATAGTTACAGTTACTTTCGTGGTTTTCTTTTCCCGATTTCTGAGTTAACACCATAACCAGGCTGGTGCCGTAGAATATGTTCTAAGGCCTTAATCAAAGCAGATCCTAAAACGATTCTTTTCAAGCATTAGCATAGGCCTGCTTCGAGACGTATAGAGGGTCCCAGGTTGCACTCGTTGTAAAACGTAAGTCCATTTTTTATTACCTTTTCCGCGTGGAACATGAACCCACCTTTTCGTTTCGTTCGCCGTGGAGCGCTCAGATATTCTCAGATTGGTATCACTTGAAGAAAACACTTAGAGCCACCATACCTCTCTTTATTCAAAAATTTTCTTATTTTATAGTTTTAGCTTTAGGCCACTTGCACCTTAATAAAGCTGGTCATATCAGAACAAAGTTCTTTTGATACCATAACAGTTGGTTTTTCTACAGAAAAGGGGTTCTTGCTAAGGACCTCTATCCAAAATCCGAAGTCATGTTCCTTCAACTTGGAAGCAAAATGGAATTCCTAATGTTAAGTGGCAGATTCATTTTTCTATCATCTCGAGACATCCTTGTGCCACTAAACTCGGGGAAAATGGTGCTGGACCGTCAGCCCAAAGACCCTCGCATCTAAACCTTAAACTAAATCATAAGGAAAACTACATGAAGTCAAAAGGAGCCGTCGTTCTGGCCATTAGTGCTGAAAATGTTCATAAATACTTAGCTTCCACAGATCTACAGAATTCAGTTCCGCTTAGATTTAATATGAAGCAAATTTATATTTCACGCCATCTTTGGTACGATTTTATTAAATAAGAATCTTCCACTTTAACCCGAAAGCATCTCAAGATATTTTCTTAATCGTTCATGGTGCGTAGCAAAGCAAAGTAAGAGTAGGATGTGCTTAGAATCTGAAATGATTTAATGTGCGTATTATCCGGGAATATCCCAAATAGACTATCTCGGCCTTACGCTGTTGAATGAGGCGAATGTAAAACCGAAAAATGGCTTTGAACGAAACTCCAAAGGCTTCTGAGCGCGTTTAATCATAAACAACAGATTCCGTTGCAGGCGCGGCGAATGCTCATACCATGCGTAGACCTCATACGCTGCCGTGGCCACCTCCATGGACTGGAAATATTATTTATAGAAAATTTATAAACCCGAATTCAAAAACTATAACTACTACAACCCACATCATAGTAAGTCCGATTGCCCATGAAACACCAGTAGAAGAGCTGCATAAAAGCGGAGAACATGTAGGTTTGAAATTTCATAGCCACCATTGGTTGGTCCTTTGCCAAGAGCGCTTCAAAAGCCGTCAAACAGATCATGAAAGTGCTCGCGCCCATTTGTGAGACATAATTCCAATAGTAGGTGTGGTTTATGCGATCCACTAATCTGCAAGTGGTGAGAGACTAAGAGAGTGAGAGCGCACACGAAAACAAGAGTAGAAATATTGCCAAAACAAGAGTAGAAATATTGAATTGCTGGAACTCACTCTATGATTTTCACATGAAACTCCACATTCTCTCTCAATTCACGCCACAAAATGGATTCCGTTATTGTTGAGCGATCACCGCTATAACCAATGTGTCGTATACTTTCGCACAGTATTTGCAAATTCAATGTGGTCTGATTGAAAGAGTTGCCACCCAGAGAATCCATCACTACTATGGATACCAACATATAAAGCGTGCAGAAGCATTGAAAAGCGTAGACGCAGACAAATGTAATGTGATGCTTATCCGGATCGTCGAGTCCAAATGGAAAGAGGCAACGAAAAGGTAATGCTTGATGTGTGAGTAACGGTTGTAAGCTCATTGCTGCAAAGAGAAAGAGACTGAGAAAGAAAAATCCGGAAAAGAAAGAAGCTTCACCCAAGAAGAAACTTCTTTGCAATTGACGTATCCTTCTAATATGCGGACTATTGGATGTATTTTGTGCGAATTTCATGTGCATAGCGTCGAACGCGTCAACGATTACATCGACGTCAGCACTGCTCATACGAAAGAGTATCATTTTGAAGAGAATCAAGTAAAGCTGAAAAATAAAATGTATTTTTATAAAGGTAAAGAGAAGAGAGCACTACTCAAAGGGTTAATAGAAAATTGGAAGTGAATGTGGGTGGGAATGTAGATTGACAAGCAGTAGAGCAAGGAAATTTCAATGTGAGCATTCGAAAGAGATAGGATCCTCATACAAGCTAAGAGAAATTCATTCTCTGCGTTCGATAATATCTCCACTGTTCAATGAGATCGCTCACCTTAACGGTAACGTCGCGACTCTGTAAAAATAGACAAACTTTTCAAGGGCCTTAGTCGGCCATAGATGTCTAGAGTAAGTTATATTAGCTCATATGTTAGAATAGCGAACGATTTCTGCGCAAATAAATAGGGTATTGTGACACACCCCGTGTGTTTCTATCGAAACATTCTCCGCATTTTTGGCATGAACTCAGAAAAGTACAGCAGGACTTATAGAAGGCTGTTTACTGCTCGGATAGAGCTCCGAATAAGTGTAGATCCTGCAGAGTACTAAATTCCTGGATCTCTGAGTTTCGGAATTGGCTTTCAAAAGGTAATTCATCTCCGTCATTCCTTTAAGCGAAAGACAAAGTGAGAGAGAGTGGCTGATGGAACTTAGTCATTCAATGAGGAGAGCGGTGATATTCTGTACGGAAAGAACGAAGCTAAAGCAAGAAATTAGTTGTCAAGTTTTTTGCAATAAGCTCAATATTGGACCCGCTTTTAGGCTCTCAGATCAGTGAAGTGTTTCTAAAACTAAAGTGGCTACAATAAAGAAAGTCGGAGATCTGTTAACCCAGAGTAACATTTGCTTTTATTGTCCTGAACTGATTATTATGTACTCCAGACCAATTAAGAAATGGTTCCGTTCAATGTCACAGGGCACAGTAGAGAGGAAGACCATTTTTAGGCACCTACAGAAGATATGGATCTCATGTCAACTCAAGGAATGTTGAGCTAGTACAAAGCCAAATGAAGTCGCCAAGACCTTTTCCTTCGGGGAAGATGGCAGAGCGTTAATCTCATACACGCAAAGCCTCTGATGGAAATCTTCTTGCTAGAGACTAGTTAATAAATGTTCTCTTCAAAGTCACTGAATATGCAAAAGGGTGAGGCCGATTCAAGCAATCTATGGTGTGCTCCTGTACATATACGAGGTGTGACAATTAAGTAATGAGGCTGATTTCAAAATTAATCTGCAACTCTGCCATCACCTTCAAATTAGTTCCCTTGGGCTGCTATACAAATATTCCAGCGTGTTTTCCATACTTCGTAACATGTCTGAAACGCTCCGACTTGGATGCCCGCGAGTACCCTCGTCACGGCTGCCTGGATGTCCGATTTTTTTCTAGGGAACAGAAAAAGTCACAGGGGCACATATCGGGCGAATAAGGCGGTTGCTGCAACACGGGATCCCTTTGGAGGCCAAATACTGGGACACGCTGAAGGCCGTGTGGCACGGCGCGTTGTCGTGATGAAGGATCCAATTACGAGCGTTGTTTGGGCACACCCTATTGACTCGTTTTCGCAATCTTTCGAGTACTTGGCGTTAGTAGACTTACGTTTCCGAAGCTGTTTCGCCCAATTTGGCGAACTAAACAAGCTAGAGCGATGGCAAATAGGTATATCAATGGAGAGGAGAAGGATGCCGGGAGAAGGGAAAGGGAATTTCAAGACGGCAAGGTTACCACAATCGCGGCAATATAATCAGTCAGATCAGTCAGATCGCAGATCTTATGTCAAATCGACATCGGAAGTCGAAGTAGATTCAATAAATAAATATTAATGTTAAAAAAAAAAAAAAAATCGACGGGTGTAGGACTAATGATCTTTCCCTTTGTGTATAGCTATTAATAGAGAGATCTTTCTGGGACTGAAGTATCTTGAATCTTTTATCTTTACTGGGAATACTTGTGACATTAAGCCCATTGTGGACTAGTTGGTGTTTGCAAAGTATTTACTATATGTGACTTTATCTTGGATGTATTTATGGTAACTCTCCGAGCGTAACTTATAACTGCGTTCAAAACTAATCTATTTCATGAACTTGTCTTCACGAAGCCTACACTTTCTCTTCTTAAAGTAACCTCGGCTTTCTCATCACGCTATTCCTCTCTGTCAAGCGCGTTCACATCTCAGGCCACTTCTCTTTTCCCTGAATATATGTATATACTTACACCCAAGGCCACGACTAAATCCTCGCCCAACAGCACGAAGTCGCTGCTCACCACATAAAGATCAGAGATAATGGTGGCCACAAAGAAACTAAAAACGATCATAATCAGCACATTGTAAGCATAGTACAAGGGCTGCTCCACATCACGTTGCGACGGCCACAAACCGAGTAACCTAAAAAACATAACAGTGACAACAACAAGCAACAATTAAACACAGCGTAATGCGCCTCCACACTCGTCCTTCACCTTATATAAGCACGAAAATAGTACAAACAAGTGTGCGGCGGGTGAGCAGCATCACCCGAGCGTAACATCTCCTTCAGTGCGCGAATTGGCGCCAAAATGGTTTGTAATTTGCTTGCGGCATATTTACGGCTGCGTCGTCGATAAGACTGATGGCTGAAAATGGTGTTGCTGATGGTTGATTTGTCCGAGCATTCGTGGAGCATCGTGACTGCGCTTGCGGCTCTTATCAGCAGTTAATAAAACACTTTGCGGTGACCACCAGTTGGACGGGTGGTGATGGTGGCGATTGGCTAATCGTCCCAAATAATACAAGCCAAACGGCTGCCAGGCAGATGAGCTAATATCCACTTGGTAAGTCTGTGTATTAATAACCTGTGTGTTCCGTTGCCGGCAAACAGGATGAACCTGTTGGTCGGCTAGTTAGTCGCTCGCATTTTATATCACACAGAATGCTCGTAGCACACATTCTAATGGAATCATTTCGTTGGCATTTGTTGGCTTGGCGTAATTTCCTCAAGCAACGACCATAAATTAGCATAAATATTTCGCCTCATGCCTTATGCCACATGCCACTTGCTTTATGCCGTATGCCGTACGACGCCGCGTTACACGTCAATTAGTTCGATGTACACCTGCAGTTTCAGCGCGGAATTCATAATGAGTATGGGAGGTGACCACTATTACACCATGCGGTATGCGCACTGATTGCAGGCATTTCTGCCAACTTCGGGACACTCGCTGCTGTATATGTGCGTGTTTGTGTTTGTAGACTAATATTAGTATTCTTCCGCAGGAGCTGCAGATAAATGAGAAGAATTATGTATTTCCACGTTTTGATTACTTTGTACGATTGAGTATTATTTTTAGTTTAATATGTCTTGGGCCATAAACCGCTGGCATAACTTAGCATAACGTATTACCATATGGACGTTTAGAGGTTCCAGACATGGTTCGACTAACATGGAAAATTGTATAAAATTAATTGAAAAAAAAAATAAGTTATTTTTTCTAAATGCGGTCCCACCCTCAGCAAAAATGTCAACCCCTTTGAGCGTATTTCTGACATGAAATAAAGGCTCCGCACAAACATCCATTAGCCATTCCTTCGCCAAACCTCAAGACGCAAATCCATAAATCGGGGGAGGAGAGGAAATCGGTTACAAAGTAAATGCCCGGATCGCATGTCGCACCAATAATCCAATTTACTCTAGTTGATAACGCGCATCTTCGAGAGGCGCCGTACATTGGGTGCCGAAGACTCTATTGTTGCTTTACCGAAGAAGGCTCGAATGAGTTCATTCACTAGCGCGTGCAACAATAGCAGCTAAGTACATCCACTTTACGGAATGATCTTGGTTTTTGGGGAAAACAAAATCCAACTAGTAAGAGAATTAAATCCGAACGACATTTTAAAGCGTCTTACGTTCGGCGAATGGGCCAAAAGCGAGATGACCATCGTTCCCGATTTTCAAAAGAATATTTTACTTAGCAATTAATCTCAGTTTTTGTTGAATATGGTACTTGCCTACATTTGTTTTTTTTTTTTTTTTGCTGTTTGGTGCCGGTTGGAGACACCCAGTAGAGACAGGTCCACTCTACCTGGTCTTTCCAGAAGAGTAGAGTTCTTCCTCTTCCTCTGCTTCCACCGGCGGGTACTGCATTGAAAACTTTTAATGCTGAAGTATTTTTATCCACCCGGACCACATGACCCTGCCATGTATTAGGACGGGAACTATAAGCGACTTATAGAGTTTACATTTTGTTAGTCGAGAGAGGTCTTTACTTTTCAATTGCCTACCGAGAAGTATCATTGGCATTGGTACATAATTCTTCAAAAATGAAGCCGGTCTTTATGGTACAGTGGATGGGTAACACTATAGGACCATGGTTAAAGTCTTTGCCGTACGTAAACGGAAAGGTGTGGACGACCTTTGGTTCCAGCAAAATGGTTCTACATGCCATACAGTCAGCGAAACAATCGATTTATTGAAAGAGACTTTTGGGGAGCCCAATATCTCGCGTCGTGGCACTGTGGCGTGACCTCTAAGATCTAGCGATTTAACACCGCTGAACTGTTTCGGGGTTATGTGAAGTTATATACGTTATATAATATTTCTTCTTGAAAACCACATCTTTGAAAAAACACTCTTCTATGTGCATATTCGAAGTCATTATACTAATTAATTGGGACAGAGCCGGATTGAATGCCGACGAAGAAGTTTCTTGTTTTGAGCTTCCCGATTTTTGAGATCACTTTTCAGCCAATGCCAGCGCTCATTAAGTTCTAAAGCTCTTTTGTCCGATTGCAGTCGCAGAAGCCAGAGTAGAGTTCTTATACTCGAAGATTCACCACTTTTGCTTAAGGTATCTGGCTCCTTCCTGGATCTATCTGAATAGTACTCTCATAGTGTCCCAAGCGTAGAAAATATAATAGAAAACGTGGTCAAGTCATCTGAGATTTTCCCCGTAGGCTGCCCCATTTTACATGGATGAAATTAAAAAAAAAAATCTAGTTTTAATATTCTCCCTAAGCTGACTTTCGGGAAGCTTCTGGCAACTACAATAGAGGGAGACGAATGGAGCTAAGGACTCAAGTTCGCGAACAAAGCTTAGGATATCCTTAAAGATGGGTGTAAAAGGATTGTGGGGGTTGTGGGGGGGTATAGTTTACTGGGTTCAACAGGAGATTAGAAAGTCGCTCCGGTTGCCAAACCATAGCAGTATCTTCCGAACAGAAATATTTGCAATAAAACTGGCGAAAACTGACCCACAGAAAAGGAGAATTCACATGTGCATAAGTCCATAGTCAAGCGGCCATTAATTCTTATAGAACTAAGACGATAGAGATTCGCTATGTAAGGAGTCGGTCTAAAGGAAGAAGTCCGTTCAGAACAAAACCTAACCATGGACTTGGCTCTTCCGCTCAGAAAAATTAAAAACATATGTACACGTATATCTCACCAACGCTTTTGAACAACGAAAGCCATTTTCGGGTGAGCTTCTAATGCAATTTGTGATTTTGCGCCTTGATATTTTCCAAACAAATGGAGGGACTTACACAGTATACAAAGCCGTCTTCGATAGGCTGAAATACACGCGGAGATCTTAACATTCCCTGCTGAGGGGCCAGATAATTTTTCTAGTGGGACAAACGTCGAATCTTTATAGCTTCAAATTCAGTATTTTTGTTGATTTTTTTTTAACTGACAATACTCGTCTGAGCATATAAGAGTTTGTATAAGAGCTTTTGGTTGTTTACAATTAACTAGTTTTATGAGCAGACTGACAGAAAAATGGAAATCATGACATTACAACAGAACTTATTTTGAGAAGATTTTTTGTGACCTGTGCCACAAAGTAGATTCCAGAAAAGTGTCTAGTGTCTAATGAAACCACATGTGATGAATTAAGGGTGGCATCGAGCTCCAGCCTATACAAATCTGGATTGCGAAGCGCATCAAAAATTGTTTGTGAATTGAATGCAGACAACACTGTTGGACAAAGAATGAAAAGGTCATTGCACACACATGTGAAGTTACCAAGTCCTTACTCACCAGAAGATGCCCTGGCTCTGTATCCAATTGCAGCTAAGAAATCAGTGGGATTGGTAGACATTTCTATGGCGGGCATTAGAAATACCAACAATGGGAACACTGCTAGACGATTTCTTAGTCAACCGAGTTCGTTGGCTGGCATTACTGGAGTTAGTGAAGAACTTATATACTGGTTTAGTGTGATCTTAAGGGTGTTGGACAGCGGATACCAAGTCAATACAGATTCATTCAACTCATATACCAAAGAAACAATTGAAATTTTTGTTAAAAAATATCTGTGCACAAATTTATAATACACGGAGCAGAGGAGTATATTATTAACGGCTTACATGTTTCATCGGAACCGTATATAACGGTTATGTCGGAAGCCTCTAACACTAGTTACAAAGAATTCAATTTGGATAAAACCGTGGCCGGGATTTTTATTAATTTCGAAAACAATGTAAATAAATCAGATTCGTCCAATTCAGCCGATTCCGATTAATTTTTGTGAAAAAAATATAATAAATTTATCAAAAGTCTAAAATATAAATTTTCATTCAAATCTGCTTTTGTTTACTCGAGTTATTACTAAAGTTCCGCTAGCTGGGCAACCAGGCCCACTGTGCGCTATTAGAAAATTTAACTTAATTGTTTTTATTTAATATTTTAAAAATATTTTCTATAATTTTGAATGCAGGTCCAACCAGTACTCGAACCAAGGTCAATCGAATGGCAGCTGGTACAGATATTTTAATCTCTTTCTCTCTCTCTCTCTCTCTTTTAACATTTCTTTCTCCACCCTGGTTGGTTTTTTCAAAATCATTATTTACTTTACCCTCAGAATTTTATAACCCATTTGGCTATTGTAATTACGGAAATAATAGAGAAATTTTGCAAATAACCTGCAATCATAGAAACAATATGTATCGTTAAGACGTAGGCAAAGCCCCAAACACTACACTTACATTCAACTTTATTCCGCCAATCACTCGCAGTCTTCCATGCTATAATTGGAAAATTGATAGTTTGAGTACAACGAAATATTGTACATACAATGTAATGATGAAGTAGGAGTCTCGGGTTAGAAAAACAACAACGACGACCTCTAAAAACGTTTTAAGGAATTGTAGTTATGAACGTCTCGCCGCTATTCGCATCAAACAGAAGTATGCCATTTCTTCACATGAACGTCTTAACAAAAAAAAAGGACGATGTGACAAAAGATGAGCGCCTGGACCAAATATCTCAGTTCCGCCTCCACCAAGGTCGTTCCTGTTGCCATGATGATGATGCGAGGCACATACAGAAAAAACGAGAAGCCGACATTCGTGAGTAAGACGAGCTTGAGAAGCTGAGCAATAGAGGTAGGGTTCGAAATTTTACGAAATATGGTAATGATACGACTTTAGGAAGGTTTTGAGGCCGGAGTATGCTCATATTGGACATAATAACTTGATCTAGCGACTGAGTATACTGAGACCTAATTCCTCAATGGACGACGATGGAACAGGCGTTCTATTGCCTGACTACTGAAGAAATCAGAATAACAATTGCTTGCTTAAAGACCAACAAAACTGTGGAAACTGATAGCTTACCGGTTGAGCTATTAAAATATGCCGTCGAAGAACTGACAAAGTGCATGAATCAAATGCTTTTGGCAAATATGGCGAGCGAAGCCTTCTTTATATCGCAAATGGGGTCTTAGCTTCATCAAAGTGATCAGTGCTTTTCAGTGCTGCCTTAGACCAGACAAATATGCAAGTGACCCTTGGGAAAAGGATTCGTCGATTTTGAAGCTGCCTTCGATAGCACAAAACGGAGCTGCCTACATGTCACTTTGTCTAAATTATTATCCCCGCAAAACTTATACAGTGTGTACTGTGACGCTGGGCAAAACCAAAAGCCTCGTCAGAATCCGGAAAGACTTCTCCAATGGATGTATTTTGGTCTCTGTGAGACCCATTTTTGTTTCGACGACAGTCACGTAGCTTGATGGATTTTCCTGTGCGGAAATCTCTAGTACTATACAACCATATTGCCCACCTTGGCGTTAAAGTCGCCAAGCACAATTTTGACACCTTGGCGGGAACGGCGCTCAAAGGCATGTTCTAGGCACTCATAAAAGCGTCCTTGGTCAGGAGCCTTTCTCTTCCGTCGGGGCGTGGGTAAAAATCAGTGACATGTTGGAAAAATTCTGATCCACGGGAGTAGATGCCAGTACTCGGTGATGGAGTCCCTGCTCTGTATTTGTCCCGTCCATCGAACTTCTTGCATGGGTAAGTTTCAGTATAACAAAAGAAGAAGAGTATTAGATGTTGTAGAACGCCGATCCTAAATAAAATAATAATAAGTCGTGTGTGAAGCCCGATGTTCTCGATATCGATGACATAAACGATGTGGAGGAAAAGGTTTTCTCGGAACTTACAGCCTTTTCGTAGCTGAATTAATGGAGATGGTCACCAGGCAGAGCATCTAACATAAGAGCAGTGTTAAATTGTTAACTAGAGCGATCTTAGTTTAACACTGCTTTTTGTTAGGCGGGCATATAACGAACTAAATTTAACCAATATTGAACCTTTTTGATTTAAATGAGGCTCTAGTGTATCTACCCACAGCTCACTGCATTGCCGCGCCTTTCACATAAATAGAGATACACCGAACTCGAAGTCAATGGTGAGTTCTCAATAAGAAAATCCCTCACTAATCATTTCATATAATAGTTATGATCCTTATGTAAGCAAGTGTACTGCTCCCCTCTTAGAGAAACCTCTCCGTACCCAGTAACTCACCAAAGGAATAATGCTGCAACTACCCATCTTGCATACCGCCCAGCCATAGCAATCTATCTTATGAGGGCGCCTTGTAAATGAAAAGTTGTCACTGCCTGCCGATGCCGTTACTGACGGTTGTACCGCAGAAACCAGCTGTGATTTGATTTTCTCCGTAAAACCGGTTTAGCTTATTGTTGTCAGTATTGACTTTTTTAAACTAATATTAAATAAACTAAGAAAATGCGTGGTTTTTTTCCAAAACAATGTATATTTGATTTACATTCAAACATATAAATTATGAAATTTATTGACGAAAATTATAAATTTGTTGAAAAGTATGCAAGCACACTGGCAGCTGGCAACATGTCGTCGCAGTTAGCAGCGTCGATAACACGTGTATGCATATCTCTCTTCCAGTCGGGTGTTACGGCTGTGAGATATGTAAAATGGGCAGCATAAGGGTAGCAAATAGCATCTACGAAAAGCATTTAAAGATCTCAACACTAAAGGCTAAGTAAACTATCTTTCAAGTAACAAAGTCTTATTTATTATGATAATCCTTTCTGGAGCATTGAAAGAAACTTTATTATTTATTTAAAAACAATTCGTTGATCCTTCAGATGGTCGAGAATTCGTCATAAATCAAATATATTTATGCATACGAGAGCTGCTATATATATTTCTGGCCTAATAATGAAAATACGAATATTTATCAACGAAAATGGTTTTTTTTTTTGGATTTGGTTCGTCTTGGAAGACCCACACGGTCGATTGCTGTTTTATTTCGGGCAAACGTCTTTTGAAGCACCGCGATCAGCATTTCTTTACACCAATCCACACGAGCCTTTTTTTGAGCGATTGTCAAATTGTGCGGGATCCAACGAGAACAAACCTTTTTTACGGCCAGGTGTTTATGCAATATCGAATGTATGCTGGTGGGAGAAATGCATAGGCATGCCCCTATCTGCAGGTATGTTACATGACGGTCTTGCACTATCAGTTCACGTACGGCATCGATGTTTTCTGGCACAACGGCTATTTTTGGACGTCCTTCACGGAATTCGTCTTTGAGCGAGCGTCGGCCACGATTGAATTCGTTGTACCAGCTTTTTCCAGTTCTATAGGATGGTGCTTCATAGCCATATAAAGATTTTAGTTCATCGATGCACTCTTTTCGTGATAATCCACGTCGAAAGTTGTGGAAAATGATCGCACGAAAATGTTCACGAGTTGTGAGAGATGAATTTTTTAATTCCCTGTAAATAAAACAATTCACGATTAAATGACAAAACGTTCTGAGTGATGTTATGCTAAAAAATGTCAAACTTTCCAATGGAAATGTCAGATTGCATCTGGCAACACTTAGTGTTGCCTAGGCCAGACCTATATATAGCAGCCTACGTATGGTATGTTACAAGATGAGCCCGAGACGATTGACACCGTAAAAGAGAATATTCGGTGCATTATTGCTGATATACGACCTCAATTGTTGCAAAAGTGGTCGAAAATGTGGCGCCTCGGCTGGAATTTATTCGAAAATCACTTGCCTAAAATCATTTTTAGAAGACAATGATCAACACTTTTACAATACGAATATAAGCAATTACAATACATGTCTTAATTTTTTTTTGTTTGAAAACCGCATGTCTGCAAATACAACCTTTTAGATTGAGAAAGTTCCGTGCCTTATTGTCTTTGTCCCCATGAAAAATACAAAAAGCCATTCCGTTAGGTGGCGCTGGAGCCGTGTTGTTGAAAAGTTCAAAAATTAATAGTTAAATAGTGAATTAAAAAAGTCCTCACTCTGCAAAGGTTTTAACCAAAAAAAAAAACACAGGAAAGGGTTGCCACCCGCATATTTTAACCTTCAACTCCACATTTGCATTATTATCGCTGCAATTACCAAATCCGAACACAAATTAATTCGTTTAACCTCAAATCAAGAGGCCACAGCAACCAAACTAGGTCAATGCAATAATATAATATTTTTTTTTCCACCAAAAGTAGTGCATTTTGCCATAAAATTGCCATGCCGAAAACGTAAACATAAACATAAACAGCACCTCTTGATCAATATTGAAATCATTTGATAATAAATGTCTGTGGCATAAATAAAGAATTGAAAATTATGTATTTCGCTTTGACGTGGAAATTGAGCAGAGAAAATTGCGTAAATTGAGAGTATTTATGTATGTATTTGCCGCGAGGTGTTTGTGTGTGTGTGTGTGTACATATGTATGTATGCGCGTAAATGTTAATGGACTGTTGACTGTGCCATATAAATATATATGGATGTATATGTGCATGTATGTAATGGCAATAATCTAAAAGCAATAACAGCAACAAAAATATGCGATCGAAAATATACTGTTACATCAGCGGTGATCGTATCCAAAAGCAATTTACGAGCAGCAACGGCAATATTGCCATCACATGCACACACACACACACACACAAACACTTACTTACACTTCGCATCAAGCAGCTTCACCGACAGACCAACGCCAACGCAATCGTCACACTGCCAGACAGACAGACGGACAGGCAGACAACCTGTTTATCACACCGTCTGACATACGGAGCACATCCTGCCAGCACAGATACCGTTGATCTTGGATACCTGATTTGGAAGCACAAGGGGCTGAGCTGTGCCGAGGCACGTGTGGTGATTAAGTTTGGGCGCACGCGCCAAAGCTGCTCCGATGAAGTCACTCTCCACTAGCAGCCAGTTGCGCACAAAATCACGGCACGATGCTTGCAGAGCTTGCTGGCTCGCCAGCTCACCGGCTAGCTGATCGTGTTCACCTGTCAAAAGCGATTTATCGCGATCACTTTTCGAGTGCAACAAGTGCAGGCCGCTACATGAAAGCTCCGCAAATATTACATCCAACATGGTCCGGCCTCACAATGCTCCAAACATAACACAACATAACATTGATGTGCGTTGTAAATTACCGATAATAGCATGTGGCGAAAAAATTTGGAAGGTGCAACATGCATACAACGAGTACGGGCGTATGCAAAGTTGCCACATGCTCGCAGATAGACCCCCTACGCATGGCTATGATATAAGAATGAGCTCAGCAGTGCTCGGATGCAGAGTGCGTTTTCCAGTTTGACTTATTATTATCACAATGTTAAAGTGTTGCAGGTGACTTGCGGCTAATTTTTTATCCGCATGCAAACCGTCCACCAGCTGCGAGGCGGGGAGGTGCGGTGAGTTTATCTACGAGTGCATAAGTCCGAAAACTTTTTGATCTATCTCAAAGCCTATAAGCTCACAGTGGACAGGTTTGTTTGCGAGACAAAGTTGCCAGGCGGGCAGCACGAGCCGAGACATGACCGTTGAGGGTGAGTCAGTGACGCAGATTTCAACTTGATGGGACTTAAGAATCTGCGTGGTACATTTTGAAATGTGGTTATGGCAGTTGCAGTCTCGATTCTACCCAAGCAACTCTTGATGTCACGTCAGGCACAACACAGTGTTGTCTCTGTGACTTCAACCAGATGCATTTCACCCAAACTGGGAGTGACACAAATCGGCTGCTTAAGTGAGTGAAATTACCAGTTTTTCGCAAGATTTCGGCTTAATGTGTGTTTTTGTGATTATTTATTATGCATGCAGTTAAATAAATTTTAAATTATGCATAAATATTTAGATATTACTATGTGTATGAAGACTGCTGGCTGCACTAATCAATGGATCAATGTGTAGAAGTACAAGCAAATGGAGAAAGTTTTTGCAGCAGAAACAGTTGGAAATGGAGTGAACCGACCGCTTTGAATGTGATCCAGAAGCTCAAAGTCTGGTTTAAGATAGAGGTCGTTTGGAGGTGGCGTGAAACGACCCCTTTGAATATGATCAAAGACGCTTACAACTTAGGTTAAGAGTGAGTTAATAAAGGGCTGGGATCGAGGTCCTTTGACGTGTGGTATAGCTAGCTGTTCTTATGGGGTTCAACCAGATATATATAATAGGCGCTTTGTAACCACTGAAGCGATTTTCGGCCGAGCTCCTCCTCCAATTTGTGGTTTTTTTCAACAAATGGAGGGACCTACAGTTTATACTAAGCCGCCTCCGAACGGCTGACTGTTTTTTATGAGGAGCCCTATCTCATGCCAGAAATACACTCGGAGGGGTGGACATAATTTAGTTTAATTTTTTATTTAAATTTATTTTCTATAACTTTTTGGATGTTGGATCGTTGAACTATAGGGGGGAAATAATTAATCCGAGTTGGCTTATATCGTCCAATAGGTTTGAACCTTGTTCACGTAATGGATGATTAAAAACCAGATTTCTTAGTCTTTCAACAAAGAGAGAAAATTTGGTTGGTGTGGGCCAAAAACTTATTCCTCCTATGGTATGCTCTGCGAGCATCGGAGTCAGTTCATACCATACTAAATATGATTTTTGCCACCACTTGCGCAGGATTGGATCCGTTTGGTTTGAGTTAGCATGACTGACGTTTGAAACTATGTACTGACGATCGAAGCTCGATCGGGCGTTCTCCAATTCTCCGGTTCTCCCACAAATTATCGTGCAGATGCTGTGATAGCGACAGCATTCCATCAAATATTCTCTACTTTGTTGCTTAATTGGGAATTTAAGTTCTTGCCTATGAGCCTAGGTTATGGTCAGCGTCTGTCGCGGTCCTAAAAGAGAATTTCCAAAAGGCACTTATTTTTCGGTTTTTGGTTGAAATTTCAGTTTAAATTCACATCTTGAAAGATTTCCTACACTTGGAGGCGATTCTAAGAGAAGCTTTGTTTGACTTTAATTAATCATACTGAAAGGCCGTAACGTTTGCCACCAAAGAGCACTCGATTTCGAAAGACAAAAAAAGTTTTGTACGCTTATCAGGCCGAGAAGGTTTGTGGAGTGTAGCCGCCAAACTAATAGCACGGCAAGAATCTGAAGAAGGTAACCCCAATTATTTCATTTTTCTTTGTTCCTATATTTGTCCACATAGACGGTGATGGAGCTTCAGTCTACTTTCCGACCGTGATAGATATACCTCAATGCCTCCAGCAGCACAAAATAAAACACTGTTTCAGTGTCTTTCGAATATTACTGGAATATGTTGGAGCTCGGTCTTAAGATCTGTGTGATCTATGATCTCCTCCTCCTAACCACAAGTTCGACACTTGAGTGAAATAATATGCTTTCTCGTACAGAGCTGTTTAGAACTTTAACCTTTCCCTAATCCCAAAATGCGTCTTATTATATTGACTTGTTGCCATAGAAGCTCTTCATTCAGTTTAAGCAGTAGACTTGTCATTTTTCATAATATTCATTTACATTTTGATGCAATAATTACCGATCCTGTTTAATTCCACTAATTTCTAGTTTAATCATTGAACTAATTAATGCTATCCGGTTGAAAACGAAGAACTTGTTGGTTAAGAATTTAAAGTCACGCAACACGATCACTTGTTGGTAATGAAGTTGATCAGGTGTAAAACACTTCCGTATCTACATAAACGAAGTACATTTTTGTAACCTTTCCACACAGTTATCCAAACATAAATTCTCACAAATTGCGCACAAATCTCAGAGAATGTCTAAGGCGAACGTTGTAGGAAAATGTAAATGGTCTGATGTACTCGTATGCACACTCGTGTACACACGTTGCACTCCAGTACATTTCGCATCGAACAGTTAGATCGAAACTGTAATTTGCAGAAAATGCTTGTGCAGAGCTAAGGCGCATATCAGCTGCAATGACATCCCGTTATAGGCATATCAGGCGCGATCACGCACCTTGCACCGGGCATCATGCCCTGTAGGGGCAATTATTCGATAATAGAGATTTAATAATCATATATACCTACATATAATAACTTAAATATAATTTAAAAAAAAATAAATGAATTAAATAAACAAGAAAATCATTTAAAATTATATAAATATAATATAAAATTAAATAAATTAGGCACAATAACAAAAAAAAAATATTATGAAAATAATTTAAATAAAAAATATATTAAATTAAAATTAAATAAATAATAAAAATTATATTAAATATTTTTACACATAAAATAAAATTATGAAAAATAAAACAAATCAAAATGAATTAAATAAAATAATATGAAATTAAATATACAATAGATAAAATCAAATATGATGTATAAAAATTAAACAATATTAAAAATAAGAAATCAATAAACTTAAATTAATTAAAACAAAATATATGAGTAAACATTAAACTATGTAAATAAAATAAAATAACTAAAAAAACGATAAAAATAACAAAATAAAACCTAATAAAATGTATCGATTTGACTTAAAAAAAATCTAAATTTATGTAAAACAAAATAATATAAAAAAATAAAAAACATTAAATTAAATTTAAAAATATTTAAAATAAAATATAATACAATATAATATAATGTACATAAAAATCTTATATTCCTATGTAAAGATCCGCTAATCTCCAAAAGTTACCGACCGGCTGAAATTTTTACAAATCAAAACTGCTTGTCATTCCTCAATCAACACGCGAAGATACACATGGGCCTTTATGTTGCGAATAACGGCCTTCAACAAACACAAGGAAAGTTCGACGTTGAAAAGCTGCAATCACAACAGACTGCCGAGCGGTTTTCTACTTGATTTGCACTCCTGCTCTCTGAGAGAACTCATCAGCATACCGGGTGGATGAACTGTGTACAGGTCGCAAAAACAGCTGGTACGATGAGGACTGCCGTGTCGCAGTGGAGAGAAAACAGACTGCCTACCTCGAGTAGGCAATTGAAAAGTCATCTCCCGACCAACGAAAACCAAATTCTATAAGCCCCTCATAGTTCCCGTCGTGCTATATGGTACGAAACCATGAACGATGACAACATCTGATGAGTCGGCGTTAGGAGTTTTCGAGAGAAAGGTTTTGCGTAAGATTTACGGTCCTCTACGAGTTGATAACAGCGAATTCCGCAGCCGATGGAATGATGAGCTGTATGAGATATGCGGCGACATCATAGTTCAGCGAAACAAGAAACATTGGCTACGCTGGCTACGTCATGTGGTCCAGATGTATAAGAATACTCCAGCTTTGAAAGTTTTTGAAGCCGTGCCCGCCGGTGGAAGCAGAGTAAGACGAAGATCTCCACTCCGTTTCAAGGACCAGGCAGAGAGGGATCTGGCTATACTTGGTACTTTCAACTGGTGCCAAACAGCGAGAAAAAGAAATGAATAGCAGGATGTTATAAATTCGACTAAAATCGCGTAAGCGGTGTCTACGCCAGTGAAGTAAGTAAGTAAGATGGGAAAACCAACAATGTTGTATGCCCAGAAGTATTGAGTGAATCGAAATATGATGAAAACATATCAAATGAAACGAAATAAAATAAAATAACTAAAAAATAGAAACAATAAAATAAAATAAAATCCATGTATATGAAATGAAACATAACAAAATAAAATAATAAAATTAATCATTCATACAAAATAAAATACCAAAAAATCAAACGAAATAAAAAATGAAATAAGATAATATGAATTAAAAATAAATAAGAAATAAATTATATTAAATTAAATAAAATTAAATAAAAAAAATATAAAATTATGTAAAACGAAATAATATTAAATAAAAATAACACAAAATTAAATAAAAAATATAATGAAATCAAATAAATTGTATTGAAATAATTAAAATAAAATAAAAGATAAAAATAGAAGATAAAGAAAAAAAATCCATTTAAACTAAATTAAATATGATAACAAAAAATAAATAAATAACATAAATTGAAATAAAATGTTATGAAATAAAATAAGATATCACGAGAGAACTTGATAGATAGTAAAAAGTGTCACTAGTCTATATACTATACAATATATTGCCTACAGGGCAGGTTTCCATAGAAACCTTCATATATATTTATTTGGACAGTTACTCTAATACAGTCACTACTTCTTCACGTGTGTTTTTCCCCCCAAATAGCCATCGAATTCTTCTACATAACTAAAATGTTCCTTGAACACTTCGCTCCTGTGGCTTATCCACATTTCTATGCGAAACTTACATCTGCGAATGAGAATTGGTGAAATTGTAACAGATGGACGCTCCGATAAGCCCGTGAAAATGTCTTCGCTTTGCTCTGTACACTGGCACTGTCAAACTGTTGCAGTTTGTTTGGGTAAATGATGGCCATTTAATTTTATTCGTTCTGGATTATAAAGGAAAAAATATCGCACTAGGCTACAAGATCGCAACAGAGCGTCTTTTCGCCGGTAAAAATGTGCTCATGACACTTGATCTACTTTTTATTAAGATAAAGACACACACACGGCGGCATGTGAGCCGTTAGTGGAGTACTTAGTGGACTGTGTGGTGGCCATGTTATGTAATTTGAATAATCGCTTTCTAGGCAATCAGTTGGGCAAAAAAATTGATGAAATTATTTCGTTCGTATTTGACTACAATTCTGTCATTTTGAGATTCTCACTATTTCTCCCTTTAGAATTCCAACCCGGAGATGTCTGATGATGTATTCATATTTATTGTGTATAAGTAAAATATTTATTCCAAAAACTAGTACCATGAAAGATATCTAGAATATACATGTATATATATATTTTATATTATAAAATTAACTAAAGTACTTTATGGTTTATTGCGAAATAAAAACAACAATAAAACGTGTAATTGAGTTCAAGGGATATGATCGTGTATTAAGTTCAATGCCCTTTTACGTTGACTAATGACCAAAAATTATGAAATGGGCAAATTTGTGCAAATAAATACATACATACATACATACAAACATATATGTAAAGATAAATATTTATTTATTATTACTTGAAATTGTGGTATTTTACTCTCCGCTTCGTTGCGATTTCATAATAACTTTTCAGTTTGATGATGATCTAATATCGTCACGCAATAATAATATCAATTCTTAAAATCTTTTTCAGCACAATTGCATATTTGTATATTTACTTACATTATAAAATATAAATGGAGTGAGCAATTTCATTACTACACGTATCCAACATTGAGTTGCGGTTTGATTCTAAAAATATCCTGTTTTGGTCATACTAAAGATTTATTTCCATTGAGTGACCCAATCTGGTCATAGTGATACTAGTGAACTGCCTCTTTTCACTTATTTGATTTCTTTTTATTAATAATTGATTGCATTGCGAACCAATATGGACCATGTGTGCACCGATTGAGCCCATCCAAGCTTAGAATTTTCGAAAGAATCGAAATAATGCAAACCAAATATAAAAACCTTATTGTTTTTTATTTTTAAAATATTCTATTCTTCATACAACCCATTTGTGAATATAATTTAGTACTGAATGCAACTAAAAAAATGATTGCTTCGAAATTCTTTTAAGCAACCCCGGATCCTGCCGTAATACCCAAGTGGTTAGCATTCCGTTCTACCATTAGGTAGGTCAGAGTTCGAGTTCTGGTTCCATCACCATCCGAAGTTATAGAAAATTAGTTTTTCTAATTGCAGTCACCTCTCAAAACAGAGTTCACAAATTGGAGGAGTAGCTCGACGGTTGTGTGTTTGACGGGACTGGTAAGGTATAATTTACTCTGAGCTGCTACCCTACGACAAAACTCTCAGTACGGTCAGCTTTGGCCAACAGGAGGAAAATTATGACTCGCCAGAAGCTCCGAGAGCTCCTTATGCATACACTTTATAGTCCGGACCTTGCACCAAGTGATTACCATCCACTTCTGTCTACGGCGAATGAAGCTTGAAGCACAATTTTTTTTCAAAATAGGGACAACAGATTGTCAGAGAGAGACATTATCTTCAAAAAGTTATCAAATAAGAATTTTAAATAAATCGGATAATTCCAACTATGGTAAATAAATCATTCAATTAAATGCAAAAATAATGAATTACTTTTTACTAGGCGAATGTCTATATGTATATATATATATATTCTTCTTCTTCTTTATTGGCGTTAGCTCCACTTGCGCGATTACAGTTGAATCAATATTAGCGCGACATTCATCGCTTCTTTTCGCTGTTTGGCGCCAATCTTGCAAACGGAGGTCCATATAGTAGAATGGGTATGATAAGCGACTTGTAGAGTTTGGTTTTCGTTCGCCGAGAGAGGACTTTACTTTTAAATTGCCTACTCAGTTCAAAGTAGCACCTGTTGGCTAGAGTGGTTCTGCCTTGGATTTCAAGGCTAACATTGTTGTTGGTGTTAATACTGGTTCCTAGATAAACGAAGTTATCCACGACCTCGTAGTTATGACCGTCAACCGTGACGTGGGAGCCAAGACGCGACTGCGATGACTGTTTGTCTGATGATAGGATTTATTTCATCTCGTCCTCGTTCACTAACAGGCCCATTCGTTTCGCTTCTTTATCAAGTCAGGAGAAAGCAGAACTCACGGCGCGGTTGTTGAGGAAAATAATGTCAATATCATTGGCAAACGTCAATAGTTGTACACTCTTGTAAAAGATTATACCTTCTCTATTATGGATATGGGGCTATGTACAGAAGCTCACGCAAGTGAGGAAAGTTTTTGACTGTCATTCACCTGGGAGCCAACCCGTTGAAATCCAGCTTAAGGTAGAAGGCGAATCCCATGTGGTTGTGGGCAGGGTTTGGGACCTACCAAATGAAAAACAAACTCCTAAGAGAAAACAATGTATATATGTATAACCGGATCCCAATCTCCCAGTCGATGAAAATCTCAAAGCGTGGCATCCACGAAAAGTTCCACTGTTAGCCACTAGACATGTCAAAGCACGTTTGGAGTTCGCCAAAAGTCACCTTAATTGGCCCATTACAAAGTGGCGAAATATTTTATGGAGTGACGAAAGTAAAATTGTGTTATTTGGTGAAAAGGGCTCCAGACAATATGTTAGACGTCCACCTAACACAGAGTACGGTCCTAGGTACACTTTGAATGCATGTTTGCATGTTTTTCTTACAGTGGAGTGGGCCCTATATTCATGATTGATGGGATCATGGATCGATCTGTATATGTTAACATATTAGAAAATGTTATGTTTCCTTATGCCGATTGGGAAATGTCACTAAACTGGACGTTTCAACAAGATAACGACCCCAAACATACAAGCAAACTGGTCAAAAACTGGATGCCATCAAAGCGGATCGATCTTATGTCATGGCCTGCGCAGTCTCCGGATTTAAATCCAATTGAAAACCTATGGGGAGATGTTAAACGATATGTAGCAAATGCAAATCCAATATCTCGATCACAGCTTTGGGAGGTTGTTCAAAAATCATGGGGGCGGATCCCTGTCAAGCGCTGCCAGGACTTGATGGATTCTATGCCTCGCAGATGCCAGGCCGTAATAAAAAATAATGGATACACGACTAAGTACTAACCCAAGCAAACAAATTAAAATAGTTTTTTTGAGTTCAACAATGTTTTTTTCAACTAATTCCACGGTTTTCATTGCTCACTGCTGTTTTTATGAACAGCTGTAAACAGCACTTTTTTGTTTAAATTAATAATGTAAAAAAAATTAACAACATTTTGAATAATAAATTGATTTGTTTTTGTTTAAAATAATCACAAAGTTAAAACAAAATTAAATTTGGGAACATTCATTTACTTTTTGATATATAAAATTTAGCTTAAAGTAGCAGCTCATGAGCACTGCTATTTTTATAAACACAGCTGTATAACCGGATCAAAATCTCCCAATTGATGATGATTGAAAAACCGTTCCATTACCCGACTTTAATGAAGTTCGATTAGCGATTGCCTGCATAAAATACAACAAGGCGGCTAAGCCAATGATTTACCAGCAGGCACAGGGCAGAATTCCTCTATGACCACCACAATAAAGAAGTTAGCTTCAAACTCGTTGACTACTCGTATAACCATGTTCCCCAAACTGAGTTTGTGAACTTTTCTGAAGATACCATATGTGGAACACCGTAATAGGGGAACCTATTAGTTTTCCGGTGAATAGACAAACGTCAATTAACAGACTATCGCAGGAGAATACCGCAAGCGCACTGTCCCAGCTGACTATCTAAGGCAGTAGACCCAAAAGCAGCACATTAAGTCCTGGAGCATTTCCTACATAAGGCGTATCACTAAATTACTGAGGAGCATCATTTCATTGCGGCCAGAGAAAGCCGTTACTACCACTTCACAAAGAAAAAACTTACTACTTTTGTAGGGGTTTTCACAGAGCATCTTGACGTACTCGTATATCCTCCCTAAGAGAAATGATCAAGCATGGCGCAAATTTTTCAATAACACATAATGGCTTAAGTGCGACCGAAAGCGATGAGGCCCTCAACCTACTATTTTTAATCAACCCACAAGCCAACTAGTCATGTAAACTGACACTGAGTAACACCAAAAGTTTTTTTCAGTATCGTGCAAGACCTCTGCGCACCGTTCGATATAAAAGAGAGGCTTGTTGGACCTAATGCTTGCAAAAATAATATCAAATAGAAAAAGTCGCTCGCCATTCCCATCCTCCTATACGGTACTCATCGGGATGGGACCATGCAATGAATCGACCCTTAGAGTATACAAAAGGATGCTTTTGGGGCAAATGTATAGTCTTTTAGCACTGGCAACGTCGAATTCGGCAGATGATGAGACGATCTGCTGACATTGACATAGCTCAGCGAATTAAGAGACAGTAGCTGCACCGGCTAGATCTTGACGCAGAGAATCTATAATAATTATTGTATTATAGATTATCTGGTGTCGTCCGAATGGCTGAAAGCACTCTAACTTTGAGAGTATTCAGTCCGAGCCGGTGGAAGCAGAGGAAGAGAGTGAACTCCCTTTCTTTGGAAGGAAAAAATTGAGAGTGGAGAGATTTGGCCATCCTTGGTATTTCCAATTCGCACCGAACAGCGAGAAAAAGAAAGAAAGAGAAAACAGGGCTTTTTTCCATCGCAATCTACGCGCATAAGTTTTGATTGAATATCTTTCTAAATGCAGTCCTTTCTAGTTGAAAATTTCAATTATTCAAATTTAATTTCGGATATGAAAGCAAATATTTCTCCAACCAAAATCCAATGAGAATCGTTTGAGCAGCCATGAAATACCATGTGATTTTTTTATACATTTTCTTACAGCAGCAAACATTCAGAGATATTTATAGAATGAATAAGATAAGACATATTGACAAGTTTTAAATTCCGTTACTCAGCAAACATACACACGTATTTAATAATACATTCCGCAACGTGTAAACCAAGCATTTACAAAAGGAAAATGGGAATTGTACTGGAACTGAAACCGGTGCACTCTTTACGGCTAAGCGTTTAGTCAACACCACATTTACACTTCCTTATCGGTGCACTGAAAGCAGGAGGCGGAGGGAGAATGGCTGATAATATTCCAGCTCATTTGCATTTCGCTGTGTTGCCCATAAAGAGAATCATAACTTTATTATGGTGAATAATTATTTATATCAATAGAAATGTATGTATGTATGTATGTATGTATGGTTGTAACACACACTTGTATGCATGCATGTAGTAGGTAGTAGTAAGATAGTAGCAACATGTTGCTACAAAGGAAAATGTTGCTTAACTTGTTTTATAAAAATAACAATTCTTTATCGAACAGTTATAAGATGGTTCTCGATTGGGATTTTGTGGAAGAGAAGAAGGAAAAGCGGAGTAAATGTGGCTGTCTACAGCAACATTTTTTTTTTAAATGGCTTGTAGGCCTCCTGGGCATACATACATATATGTACAATATATTGTATATCCATATATATATATATATATATACACATACATACACAGAGTATATAAATGATCATCGATGCTCATATTTGGCAGACTGCCGCTGTGCCGCGTTACTTTACCACTCACAGCGCTTACGTACATACATATATGCACGTAATTACGCAACCATACGTGTATGTAAAATTTCCATACAAGTACAAACAAACATACAGACATACAACCATTTACGCGCAAAAGTTCCTCATGTGAATCGCTAGAGCAAAAGTTACTAATAGCACAACTTTTTGTTGTAATACGAGTACAATAGCGGTTGTTGATATTGCTGTTGTAACGGTGGTACGCTTAGAAGGTCCTTAGTCGGTACCGGTAGTTCTAACTTCCAGGAAATGAAGTTATGTTGATTTCTCAGTGAATTCTGTTAGACATTCAGTCACAGCCGAACGCCGGTCTACAAGAGAGGGAAATGTAACGTATGACGTATGAAATTAAAAGTGGGAAAAATACAGCTTTTCCAAGCACCGAAGCCGCGGTTCGGTGTGGTTTGTGGCCCGGTGGAGCCATAGGTCCATATTTCATCAAAAATGATGCCGGCGAGAATGTAACCGTCAATGGCGACCGTTATGCCGCCATGATAACCGACTATTTAATGCCTGAAATTAAAGCTCGTGATCTTCGCGACCTTTGGTTTCAAATAACTCGGCGCCACTTTCCACACATCGCATCAATTTTAATTGTTTTATTGAGAAAACACTTCGGAGAGAAGATAATTTCATATTTTGGGTCGGTCGAATGGTCACCAAGATCGAGGGAATATGTAAAGTCTAAAGTCCATGCGAGCATCCCGCGTCAATTCGCCAGTTACCAGAAAAAACGCTTGAACAAGTCATTGAAAATTGGGCCCAATGGTTGGACCCAATCTTCAAAAAATAAATGGCGAAGAATATTCTTTGGGTTGACAGGAAACATTCCCCATTAAGTTTGAATTTTTTGTATATTTTTTTAAGAAGGGCACCTAGAAACGGATCACCCGTTATAATTGGATCTTTTTAAACCGCTGAATTAATTTTCAGCCGAGCTCTTTCTCCAATATGTGGTGTGGGCCTGGGAAACACTGAGCATAAGCCGCCACAAAACGGCCCATAGATTTTTGTGAGTTACTTTTATTTCGAGTCGAAATGCTTATAATTCCCTGCCGAGGAGTAATGGACTTTAGAGAATTAATTTCCTACAATTTTGCATGTTGGCTTGACGAGTAATCAAACCCGTGTCCATCCGCATAGTAGTACGTACTATAGTACTGCTACTAGTTAAACCGTAGTCGAAGTCGGTTAGAGAAAATCTTCGTCGGGAGCCTTTCATCCTTTAGCAGCACATTCATGTTTACTCCATTGTTTCCAAGTTGACTTCAAAAGAAAAAACCTTGAGCCCCACGATCGCTGAGTAAATAAAGCTTATAGATTCGGTTGAAGTGGCTGCATCATCTCATTTAGGTCACCAAAGGGGCCCAATGAGATAACACTGATGAAGCCAATGTGACGAGTTGAGAGTGTTTTAGAATTTGAAGCTCCTGCAGAATCCGTTTCATTGTACTTTCAGACTCTATATATTTTTATATAATAGGAGATTTCTCGTAAGAAGAACAGGTGTAAATATTTCGTTTCTTTTTAGCAAGAAAGGTTCTCTTCCCATTATTTTATACTACTTCGGCTTCAGCAGTAATTGAAATACTTCAATCTCGAGTTTGAATCTGCGATGACCTTACAAATGTAGAGCGGCATAAGTACATTCTTCCGTGATGGCAAAAGTGGAAAGGAAGTACGTTTTCTTGCAGGTTCTTCCCTTATGAATAAAGTAGATGACTGCAGAGGGTTTTAGGGCTTAGTCCTATATGGGTTTTTACTTGAAATCGAATGCATTCCAACAAAGACCTCGGATAGAGCTTCGATTGATAGTAACTTGGTTTGTTCCGAAAGCAAGTGTGCTAGAATTGGATTCAGAAACACGAAACACGAAACACTGTAACACTCTCAGAATATGGGTCTGAACTGAAGTTTTCCAATTTACTTCAAGGGCACCACATTTGGAGTCGAAGATATGTAAATGACAAGAATCAAGAAAAAATTAGCTGCGATAGGGAGCAGCTAGATCATCGACACTGGGCTGCGGCCCAAAGAATATTTTAGTGAGGTTATGGAAACTCCGATAATGATGCACCGTATGAACTTAGTTTAAGGTAATATGTTCGGCCCAACTAAAGAGTTTTTATAAGTCGCCGTCGAGTGGTCGATGGATCTTTCCGAAAAGGTTTTTATTTCATATCAGAAATGCAGTCTGAGGCGTTGAAATTTCCAGCCAAGGGGGAAGTCATAGAGGTAGATACTGTTCACTCAGTCATTACAGCCAAACTTCAGTTCCATCGAAGCTAACTCGATCTTACCAACTCGTTGCAGCTCTAACCAATACCGCTTGATTGCTGTTGTTATGTCGCGACAACCAAAGCGGCTTTGGTCAACGCTGTCAGTTGGACGTTAAGCTTTACAAATCGCTTTTTTTGATTGCCAACACCGTACGATTACAGTATTTTGCCAGCATCCTTAAACCTAATCATAAACACACACACACGCCGGCACACATGAGTAACTACCGACAAACATACAAATACAGCGCGTCCCTATATATTTCCAACCCTGATCATTTGCCGTTAGGTGTATGCAAACCTTCTTTGCAAGAGCCAAACCATTAGTTCCCAGCCACTTTGCCAAAGCGGCACCTTCAATTCCAATTGCGCCCATATCGAAACGTGCCTGGAGTTGCCTACATGCATATGTAAGTCGTTGGCTCATCCTTTCTCTTTTTGTTCCCACTTCGTATTTTTTTTTCTTTTTTTGTTGGTGGCCTATTGAAGCTGAGCTTCATCTTATTCATTATATTCAACGGTATTATGCAAAAATTTCTGCGCACAAACACACAGTGAAACGCAAGTTTTCTTTTATCGACATCACCAGACAGTGTTTTTCATATCTTCTATTATTATTTTTTTTTTCAATTTTCTTCGCTTGCAATTTCCTTGTGCTGCACACACTCCTTATATGTTAAAAGTCGTAAAAGCTAGAAGTTTTTGTTCGTTGACAAATTCATATGAATGCCACCTGCTGGCACCAAATATTTAAACAATAAATTTCTCTTACTCCTTTGTTGCTGTTGTTGTATAGGCCTAACACTTTTTTCGAACTGTATTTTTTTCTAAATTTTTGTTTACTACTTTTCCGTTGCCCCTCTTTTAAGAATGTTATTTGGACATACCAGTTAACACTCTCCCTCTCTCTTTCTCTCTCTCTCTCTCAGCCACTCACACTACACTTCTTGCTGTTGACAGAGATCAACGAAATTCGGTATTTTGGCCTCGATAATTTCCCATTAAAATTAACCTCGCCATTGACACTGGGAGACAGGCCGTCGTACGATGCTTATGAATGGGTAATCTTTTTTGTTGTTGCGCACACTGAGCAAAATTGTTGCTGTTGTGTACGTGTATATTATTAGAATTATCCAATTTAAGTAAAATATGGTATGCATCGTTTCGCTCGATTAGTTTTTGTCATTTTGAAGGTAATGTCACTAAGCCTCTCTCATAGAAACCCTTGTTTCTATTGGCAAAGAAATAAGGCAATGCATTCTCACAGGCTTCTTTTGAGAACAATTCTTCACCAGCCACATTATTCGCCACAGACAGGAGCAGATGATAATCACTTAGCGTGAGGTCCAGACTATAAGGAGTATGCTTAAGAACCTCCCTCGGAGCTTCTGGAGAGTCTCTTTCGATGTTTGTGGTCTGGTGTTGTCCTAATGAAACACAATTCTCCTCCTGTTGGTCAAAGATGAGCGCTTCTGGAAGATCGTTTCCTTAAGGCGGTCCAATTACTGATAATACAGGCCCAAATTAAGAGTTTGGCTGTTTGTTAGCAGCCCATAGTGGACGATTCTCAACTTTGACGAATAGCTATTGCTTGACTGTGAAATAATAAAGTTGAAGTAAATGGATTACCAGTTGAGCATCAACTCCTTCATATATTATGTTCAGGGAGCATGCTGTCCTAACCTTAAAAATGTGGAACTTACAGTGGTATGAAGAATAAATATCGCCTACGAGTATAATCACTTATGAATGGACCCTTATAAAAGATTGATCCATGTGACTTTACATTTGTCTGGTTTTTTAGCTCCATACGAACTAATCAAAGGGACCTGTCCCTATCCCTAACCTCTTCAGGCCGTTCATATGAGATTTCATATAAACCTAATGTTAGAGGAAGTCTTATGATCTTCAGTACTAAACCGTAAAAGTACAATCTTTTTCTCGATCATTGACCTCAACAACTGTCAGTAGGCTACTCTGGACGGAACTAAAAAGCCCATTAAATGCGTTTGGAAGTGAAGGAAATGGAAGTGAAGGCAATGGAAATTGAAATTCAAAATTAATCTTGGTAACATAAAAAAAACAAAAGCCATGCAGAAATATGTGACACTGAAGCCCTCACACTCGCCAAGGCGGTACTCCAACGTCTCGTTATCTTCTCCGTATGCTCTGCACTGAGTCACTTCCACTTTACCCAGCTGGTTGTGATGCTATCTTAAGGGTAGATTCCCCTTTAATACACTGACAAGAATACTAAGTTCTCCTTTATCTTAATGCAAGTGATGCTTTGATCTAAAAAAGAACTTAGTGTGCGATCTATATTTAAAGTGTTTCAGAATCTTAGGTGCTTCTCAATGGCTTACTGCTTTAAACAACATTTGAAGGCCCTAAAGATTCGGAAGCAATCAATGGTGTTAATTGTTCCTTTACAAGTTCTCAATCATTTGAGCTTTTTGTGAACATACTTAATTGTTTGTATTGACTTGACTGTCTACCGGAAACCTAATAGTTTTTTCATTAAAGCGGATTCGCAAAAGATTCATGCCCCTGTGCATCCCTCGAGCTAGACCCATCAACATAGATATTGATATTCCTGCTAGGATAAGTGTAAGTGGCTTTGAAACTGACAGAAGATTTCTATTTCCCCGTCCCTTTGCATATTTATCCCTACTTTCATATGCTGTCCTGTTCCTCATAGTTAGGAGGCCTGTGCCCGACTGCATAGTACTTTTAGGCGGCGAGCTTTTAGCCTGGTGTCGCGGATGACCTCCCGCGTTTTTGTTGAGGTAGTTCTCATTGCGCAACAGGTCAGTTCATGTTCCAAAGATTTAAAGCGACACATATTATTTAGTATCGCTCACCAAGCCAGTGGTGTATATCTTTGTATGAGACCTGAGTCTGTGAACACAAATTAATCTTTTATGACAATATATTGAGCATCCCTGTGCTGCTTTTGATCCGGTATATGTGCCCTGGTATATGTTTTAGAATGTCTAACCTAGAAACTAAGTGTTTAAAATGGGCTTGTGAAACATATTTCGTAATTTAATCTCTATGGTCTCTGTTTTGTCGAAATTGTACTTTAAAGGCTTAGAACATTCTGCGACTTTTCGTAACGAAAGTGATATTTTCAGTTTCATTAACTCTCTCGGTCACAGAGAAAGGAAAGTTGTGATGTACATTCATACCTAGAGGTACATACATTAAACTGGTGCGAATCTTTAATCTTTAATTTGGTTCGCCGAGAAACATTTTGTTTCTTTTCTTTTAATCACATCTGGGATCCTCTATAAAAGTTCATGTTCGTAACTCAGTCGGCAGAGGGTAGAAACTTGGTTTGCCAGACGGATGCTATGAGACATCGAAAACAGGATCTCATCCATTTTTCAGATCACTACTGATATTTAGCTCTCGGCTATTGTGTCAAAGAAACTAATTTTTGAAAAAACTATGTCTAACTCTCAGTTTCTCACAGTGTCGATTCGAAGAAGAAAAGCACGTACGAAACGAAACAATGTCATTTAGTTGGCGTCAGTCACTTGCCGTTGAACTCGTACTACTGATACTTAAAACGCCTATGGATCAACAATCACTGATCATCAAAAACAACTACAACAAAAAATACAAACAACAACAACAACGGGGATGTGGCAACTGTTGTGCTGTTGTAGTGATGTGGTATAGCAAGAGCGATAACGGAAACACCTAGCCAAAGGAAAAACAAAATAAAACACAACACAACAACAATGCCACAAGGTGAAGGTGAACGATGAGCAGCGAAGATAAATGCTGAAAGTGCAACAACAAATAGCATGAAACATTGAAAAATGTTGTGTGAAGACAATACTTTGTTAGTTAAGAACAACAACACAAACAATTGCCACCCAACAAAACAGTTTCGTGTTGCAAGTACATATGTACATATACACGTATGTATGGTACATATGTGGTGCGGTGAAGCCATTGTCATGGTCAAGCCAGTAGGCATAAATCAATAAAACAAACATTAGTCAGCGAGGAGACGACACCCGCGCTGTGTAGGCGAGAAGAAGCTTTGGTGTCCAAGATCCGCAGACTCCATGTTTACAGCAGAGGAAGGGTTAGCGACTACTCGCGCTGTTGCAGCGAAGTTTCGTGACTTTCAAATTTGCACATGTATTACAAGCTTCTTCTTCTTCTTCTTCCTACTCTTCTTCTTCTTCCTTCTCTTTTTTCTTCGTCCTCTGCTGCTTTTTCTTCTACAGTCGTGCTTTGCTGAAGCTCAGTTCGTTAGGTGGCGTGTCTTTGTCGCGGTATCTGTGTTGCATACGTGGTCTTAGCGATAACCCTCACACTTGTCGTCGCTCGTTGTGATTATCAGTCTTATTTGTAACTATTTTGCTTTATTTTATCTCTCTTATATTCTTATTTCATGTAGCTATATTTCTTATTACTTTTTCTCCTTCTTGGCGCAGACTGGTTTGTTTTCACACTTTCAATACGCTGGTAGCAACCTCAGCCCGCTGTAGATCTGCAATGGCAATCAGCTAATGGATGGAAATTAATGGCTTCGTTTGGTAATTATCCAATCAACACTTTGCTACAACAACAACAATGTGTACATTGCTTTCTTCGTAAGTTAACTAAGAACTTGTAGTGCTTTACTCACACCTCAGTTGATTCTATGGCACAGAAAATGTTACTTATAACCATTTGGTTGCCATTTAAATGTGCGTGTACTTATCCCGCCAGCCAAAACAGTTGATGGACTTAGTCCAGCCAGATCACCAAGTAACAAAACCCCATTTCCAATCGATATCCTCATTCAGCTCCAATCCTCGTCTGCGTGCCACTAAACATATCCTAGTAAACTGCAGTGTCTATTCTGTGTGGAGGCTGGAGTTTCTAGGAGTTTTCTGATCTGTATGAGTGTGAATTACGCCTCGTCTGCTCCCCTCGTACTACCCATGTTCCGAGTCAGACGCGAATGCTATTCCATGGCAACAGTAGATCCCAAAGTAGTTCATCGACTTTATAGGTTGGGAACGTTTTCAAATTCCTCAAACTAAGTCACATGATTCGCAACCATACTCCGAGAGGATATCGATTGCACTAAGTAGATATTTAAGTCAGGTCGATACTATGGACCCACACATCTAGAGACTTAACTCAGAGATTTGGCAACGGGTTAACCATCATTTGTAGTTAACTGAGTAAAGAGGGCTTAGGGAGGAATCTTGGGTAGGAAACAGAAGTTTTCTGCCGAGAATTATACCTCAAGTCAGACAGTCTTCCAGGTAATTATAATTGAAATTTGTACAGATAGTCAAGCGCAGGTAAAGCTATAGATACCAAGTGTTTCAAGCTAACTTAACCCAAGCCTTTTCAGCCGTTTATGATCTCTACCTTTATCCAGTACACCAATTAATTTCCTGTCATGCACTATTCCCCCAAAACTTGGTATTGGCTGCACGTGGCAAGTTTGCTGTTTCTTCGGTAGGAGGTGTGGTTCTTCCAATGACCCTTGCAACCTTAAGTTAGATCAGATTAATAGTTTGATAGCAGAAATTTTGATCTTTCTACCGCTATCTTTACACTTTGGCGCAGAGCAACTGTAGGGATTCCATAATATTTTTTCCAGAGCTTGACAGCCTTTTACTTCTCAAAATGCCTTTCTCTATTCTATTCCAGAAAGTAGTGGAACGTGGTTTCTATCGCTACTGCTTCCTCGACAGGGTTAGTTTGTTTGGTTAGATACCAGGTTTTAAGCCCCTTACTTTCGGGAAAGTTAGATTCGCAACCGTTTCGGAATTTTATGGACACCCCACATTTCGAGGCTGGAATGGTTGTACCTTTTTCCCCGAGGTCTTATTAGTTTGAGGTCGCTGTCGAATGAGCCCTTCTTGGGGTCGGGCGGATTAGCACTTTAAATTTCATTTTTAAAATTTGGTTATCCATATTGATGGGGTCCATATTCCAAACCACTATAGACTTCAATGCTTGCCCAATAATATCTGCAGGATATTGCAATTTCACAAAGCTCCTGTGCGTTCTCCAGGTATGGCTTACTTGAGCTACCGAAATCTGAACGTACTACGATGTCTGTCAGGGTTTTAACGGCATTAGGCTTATAGTAATTTCTGCAGAATGTCAGCTTCGTATACTTAGCTGAATCCACAACCATCAGCTTAAAAACAAAAAATCCATAACCAGAAGGAAAAGAAAGCTCCGCAGCAGTCGATCGAAAAGAAAGCTGAGTTTCCCACCGTAATTTACCTATACTCCACGAGGTGAGGATAAATGGCCATCACGTGAAGTTAAGGTAGGCCATTAATAGTGAGAAGTGGAAAGGCATTATATCCGATAATCAGCCATCAAGTAGGACTTCACTAACCGAAAAGAATGGGCGGAAGGTGGGTCCACCGCAAATAGTCAAGATATCCATATTTATACTGTAGGAACTAACTACAAGACAGACACAAGAGCAGGCTTCTTCTGTCACTACCCCAATATCCAAGAAAGCTTCAAACTAAACGGCTACAACTGTCTTCTAAGCAAATATTGTGGACATTAAGAACATGCAAAGAGATAATTAACAAAATATTGCGGGAAAACACAGTGTCATATCACATGGGTCCCGCGTCTCACGGACGTAAAAGGTAATGAAAAGGCGAATGAGCGAGCTCGCTCGAGAATTTAGTATTCTTGTGGGTGTATTGACGGGGCTCTTACTCCCCAGATATTATCTCCACAAGCTAAATGAAATCGGTTGAGTGCAGAGCATACACAGGAGATGACGAAACGCCTTGGCGAATTTCCGGCCTTCAGCCGATTGCGACGTCACATCCTTCACAGTGCCCTCAGATCCAACCATACGGAGATAAGCACACATGGTTGGAAGAAATGAAATCGAGCAAAACTATGGTGAAGTTCGGCGGGGGAGCACAATGAGTCTACTCTAGGGCGTCTTGAACCTCACCTTTCGGCCAACCAACCAACCCACCATTTGACACCTAATAACTTGAGATAATAAATTTTCTACATAACCAAGCTCTCAGCAGCGGTAAAATACTTGTAAAGCCGACTGAATCTTAGCATAGAATTTCTTACTAGAAGATTTTTGGAAACGTACGGCTAACTCAAAAAAAAAACTCTGAAAGAACCTAGCGTGATGTACTCTTCGTACTTAGCATTCTTCAATCAAGTCTCCACAATTGCAGACTACTTATCCAAGGTTCAAAGAATTTGTCATTTTAGCTGTGATCAATCAGAAATACAATTCAGACATTCCATCCCTGCAGCAGTTCACATGCGAACAGAGCAATGTTGCCGCAGCGCAACAACATTCAAGCAATCTCATAATTCACCCGTAAGTCGGAGCAATGAGACGTTTATCTGTCGATGTTTCCTCAACAAATAAGACAAATGGAAACTTCCTTCCGTCGACAAAGCACTTTTTAGCTTTGCTACTGTTATTGTTGTTGTTGTCATTGTAGTATTTACAATCGTTGTTAAACCAGCAAATCAATGTCAATAAACAGCTGCTCAACTACTACCGCAGCCAGAAGCCGTCATAAGCAGCCACAACCATGACATTGCAGTAAGTTACATGAAGTAGCAACAACAAATTGACGGTTGCAATAAAATTGAATATTATTGTTGCTTATACAATTAGGTATGTACATATGTCAGACTGGAATTGCTAAAGAGCACTTGATTCAAGTGACGAAGCATAAAATCATAAGTGAATGGCGTAATAAATAACAAATAACTAAGATTACTGAGCACCGCTTACGCGATCAATACCAATACTAAATGGACCGCTCCACCTGGTCTTTCCAACGGAGTGGAAGTCTAGCTCTTCCTCTGCTTCCAGTAACGGGTACTACAACGAAAAAGTTCTAATCTGGAGTAAGTTTATTTATTTGGACAATATGACCCAGCCAGCATAACCACGGTCTCTCCACTTTTTGAACTAGGTTGTGTATTTCCTATAGTTCACCGTTCCCTCAACTGCGATATTTATCATTTCCAATGCTCAAAAGTAATGAATTCTTCGCTAAACCTTTCTCTAGAAAACTGGGACCCATTCTTTACATATCGTTACCATCCACGCTTCAACACCATACAGGAGACGGTTGTTGAGTCCGATGAGGTGAATATCATTGACGAACGCCAGCAGTCCTTATTTAGCTTCTGCTCCTACTCATCTCAACAGCGTTAAGTTAAAGAGATCACACAATAAAGAGCCATCTTTTCTGAAGCTTTGTTTATCCTCTCGCCTTCGAACGAGCGGCTTTAAAATCGAGATAAAATTGGTGACTATCGATTCTTCTCTCACGGATGTTTTCCAAGATTTGACGCTTAAAGAAATTCTGGTTAATGGTATACTTATCAGATCCAAGCCAACGCTGAGAAGGTCTAATCATTTCGGTGATGGTGGGTCTTAAGCTTTCACAAAATATATTCGATAGGACCTTAAATACAAAATTGAGAAGACTTATCCCACCGTAATTGACGTATACTTTGGGGTCCCTTTTTTGTGGATTGGCCAGAGCACACTTAGGTCGGGCATGTTTTGCAAAGAAACTAAAACGTGCACCTTATCAGTTCTTTGCCACCATAATTAAATAGTTCTGCCTGTAAGCTTTGTTGTTCTTCAGACGAGCTCTTGTCGGATGATGTAACGTCGTTATCGATTTTGGAATCGGATTGTCATTTACTGGTGCTTCATTTTGACTGCCAATCGTAAGGCTGGCGAAGGGTTCCCTTCAAAAATTCTGTATAATCTTGGCATCCACAGTTAGATCTCCTCTTTGGGTCAAGCATGGGCTTGTAAATCGCCGAATTTTTTTTAGAGAATTTTTAAGCATTACCTCGGTCGGTCAGCTCTTTCTTAAATTGTTGACATCTCTTCCACATAACGTACTTTGCTGTCAGTCGCAAAATTACGAAATAAGAAATATATCCGAGATTGTGTTCCTCTTACCAGTTCTTTTTTTGACATAGCTGAACTTAGGGAGCTTGCAATACCATTCACAGTTCGATGAGAGCACTCAGAAAGCACGAGCACAAGCCGAGCAGAAAATCGTTTGATTACCTAGTTCTAGTTGTTTACGGACAGAGGGGGATGCATATCTTGCTTCGCCAAGGTAGTGGTCGGAGCGTACGCACATCTAACATTTTAAGTGCAGGGCGAAATAGAGGTGCCTATGCGAGAAAAACCGGCTGAATTTCACAGTTTTACAAGGGTTCGGGAAGTTGTTTGTAAAAACCAAATGAGAGACAATATCTTCATGATTCGTATTATGGATGAAATATAAAACAAAATTATGACACTAGTTTTTTTCAACTCATTTGAAATAGAGGTCTCTCGCAATCCACATAGTACTAGTAATCACAACAGCTCGATCTTGTTGTGCCTTTTTCAATCCGAAGTCAGCAAAATAGCTTTATGAATTTTCTTTTGCTAGAGTCTAATACTACACACAACCATATTTCGAGCCCCGGTGAAGTCGATCAGCCTCAACCCAAATTGGCGGCGTGGCAGCCTAAGAAGGTGTCGAATTAGAAATCGTCCTTCTCTTCGAAGAGCAAATCAGCTATGTATTGAAGAACTTCGCTTTGGTGCGTGTCACGGTCATACATTCGTCCAAGGTGTAGAACGATATATGGCATAAATCCAAGAACAGATTTGCGATCGTTTTGAAATGGAACACTGCGCCTGCTGTAAATACTATTATTACATTTTTTTTTTTTGTTTTGTTTCAAAAACCCAACATGAAAGTTTTAATTAGCACTTCTTTAGAAAAATATCCTCAGCCCTTTATTTTATTTTTTTTCCAATATGCATAATTGAATTTAAATGAACTTTTTCTGACCAATTAACACAAATTATCAAATCTAAATTATAGTGCTCACCAATGAGGTCAGGTCAACCCATCGACTTTTCGAACAAAATCCACAAAACATTTTCAAAAAAAAGTGAAATATGTCAAAACAAAACTTTCATTATTCATTTATTGAAATGGAAAATGGCATTGAAACATTTTGTTTTAAAAGTAATTTTGGTAAAAATAGTAATTTCATTTGTCATGCTCTCAATTCGAGCATAATTGTTGGGTTATACTCCCGCTATAGCTATTAATAAATTATAGACTTTGGATTTTGTGTTTTGTAAAAAAATTAAAATTTTTTCAGCTCAAAAAATATTAGTTTAATTTTTTGGCTACCATTAAATAATTATTGTGTTTTATATACATACATACCTACATACATACGACATATACATCAAATATCGTACTGCCTGGTTTATTAGTAATTCAAAGTAAACTTTCCAGATCACTGCTCAGCTTAGAATTTATGTTGGCGGCTTTTGAAACTTTAATAATTTTCAAATAATATATTTTTTTTATTTTTTTTTAAAGAATAGGTGGTGTTTTTAACTGGCAGTTGACCTCCCTTGTCGACAACAAATAATTTGCACAAATTTAAATATTTATTTTTCCGCCGTTCTGAATTTCTTCACTGTTTGTTGGTTGGCTTGTTGGTCTCGCTGCTGGTGCGCTGAACTTCAACAGTCGATCAGCGAACTTTTAACTTCCGGTTGTGCACGACGTCTGCAGATTGCCGCTTGTCGGCTGTCAAATCGTCAAATTGGTTGTATGTCCGTCATAAGTATTAACTGCTGTTGCGTTTAATATGTTTTTTCATTTTATGTACATATACATATGAGATATATGGTATGTACATACATATGTAACCAACTGGTATTTCTAATTTGTTTCTGTTTTTTTTATTTTTTATTTTTGTAATTTTGTTTGTACATACCTCTGTTTGTAGTATAATGAGAACAATAGTTCTAGTTCCGGTCAGTTTACCACAAGCGTTCTTCATACCATAATGTACCAACAATGACAATTGTCGATTTTAGTATAAAAGATTTAATACTAAATACATGCATACATACATACAGATCCCGAATAAAATGCTGGATTTATAGAACGTACATATAATGTATATATAATATGTAAATGCTAAAAGCATGGTTAAATATTTAAGTATTTTATTTAGTATTATATTCGAGTACATATTATATTATATAAATATTATTGCCCATTGGACTGTTGGCAATATTGCAGTCGCTATTCGCATGCAATTCCTGAAAAATGTGAAAGAATTAAATTAAATTAATTAAATTAAAATAATTTAATTAAAATAACTAAAAATAAAATAATATAATAAAAAATAAAATTAAATAATATTATATAAAATTAAGTAAAAATAAATGAAATGAAATAAAATAAAATAATAAAACAAATATAACAAAATTATATCAAATAAAATTAATGTTTATAATAAAAGGTGTTCCATTTCGAGGTCGCCGACTATTTTAAAGAATGAAAAAAAACACACAGAAAATTTAAATTTAATGAGGAATGTTTATCTTTCCAAAGAACTTTCTTTGACATTTATTTTTTGAAGATGATCTCTTTCAAATGTTGCCCGCTGCTCGGTCCATCCATAGAGTCCAATTTTCGATGACTCGTTCGAGCATTTCGACTGGTAGCTGATAAATCGAAGAGAGATTATCTGCAAGACCCCCAAGAAAAAGTCTAACGGTGTGATATCACAAGATCTTGGTGGGCAATCGACAGGTCCAAAACGTGAAGTTAACCGCTCACCGAAGTGTTTTCTCAATAAATACACTGATTGATGCGATGCGTGGGAAGTGACGCCTTCTTGTTGAAACCAAATGTCGCCGAGATTACGAGCTTCAATTTCAGACATCAAATAGTCGGTTATCATGGTGCGATAACGATCGCCATTGACGATTATATGCTCAGCGTCATAATTTTTGAAGAAATATGGACTGATGATTCCCCACCGGCCCACAAACCACACCAAGCCGTTGTTTTTTCTGGATGCAGCCTCACAAAAACGATGGACCCACTAAAGTATAACAATTACTTGAGGTCTATTAGGGATCACGTTGTTGTTGTTGGGATGTCTTTCTCGGGTTAATAGAGAGCATCAACGTTAAAGGTAAATGGGGATGTAGAGCTCAATAAATCTAAACTTTTGTTCTGTATTTCTTGAACTTAGCAAAATATCTCGATTGTCTAAGTAAGACAAAAAAAGGAGGACCGCTAAATTTTGGAGAAACCTATTCTAATAAAAATAGCAATTAGTCGTGTAAAAATCCCGATGCTCTCCAAGTCGTTGATATAAACGCTGAATGGAGCAGGGATTTCCTAAAATATTCAGTCGTTCAGGTGTCTTAATGGAGGAGGTCACTAGGCATGATCTCCAGCATAAGAACGGTTTTGATTTGTTAACTTCAGGAAAATCCTAGGGCGCTCTTAACTTAAGCCTAAGGTCTAACGAGCTGAAAAGAATGGGAATTGAACCTTTTTGATTGAGATAATGCTTCAGTATAGAATAGAACTACACCTGTCGGCGCAAAGTCAACGACGAGTTCCCAATAAGAAACACCTTCACACATCATTTCATATATTTTATATAGTAATTTCGACCCACCTGTATACAAGTGCTCCCCTCCTACAAGAACCTTGCAATATCCAGTCTCCGGCTAAAGGAATAAGGATAGCAAATAGTCTATTCGATAATCAGTTAAAGATCTTATTACTTAAATGTAAAGTAAACTATCTTCCAAGTCGTAGTATGGAAGCACTTTATTCTTTCTGGATGTCTTAGAGCCGAAGACCTTCAGAGCTTTGAAAGAAACTTCTGTCTTTGAAAATAAAATCATCTACTGGCGATTAATGCAGAATTCGTGGACCTTTCAGATGGTCGAGAATTCGTCATAATTAAATATATTTATATGCATACGAGTATATGTATGTATTTGCAGAATTAAGACTGATGACCATCAGTCGCGTATTGTTCACCTCTTCGTCTATCGAACTGTCCACTCCAAGTACGTAGAATAACAAAAACAAAGCCAAGTACAAATGTTGAACTCAAAGCAAAAAAAAAATGAAAAGCCAATGATATGCGCTGTTGATCATTCAAACATGACCAACGACGCAGACGCCATAGTAACATAACATCGCTGAGGGCGAAGCACTGCCACGCTACCACACGTTGGCACCATTTATGGCCAATTCAAAGCCACACGAGTTGAGCTTTAGTTCAGAACGCGCATAATATTCGCAGAAAATGTATCTGTGATCCAGAGATCTTGTCGAAAATATAGTAGATAGAATCGGTTTTTCAGAGAACTCGTCATGTGGATCGTAAAAGTTGGATGACATCAGCGCAGGCGGTGAGTTTGGCGCAGGAATCATAGTGAACAGTGATCAGCGATCAGTGAGTGACCTCTCTGTATGAAGAGTGGGCGCGACAGCAGAAAGTTTTGCCAATGTGTTGGTTAATTATATGTGTATGCGTGTTGAAGGAGGGGGAGCATTTGTGGCACCTGCTCGTGAACGCGTCAACTCCCACAAATGACGCCTAGCAGCGCGACAACCGTACTCGGCCCGCTCGGTAGTTCGGCATTTTTCGTGCGTTTACGCTCGGTCAGGCGTCGAAAATGCGTTAACTGTGGTGCTGGTTTGATTTGGGCCGATGGTGGTGGTGGTGGTGGTGGCTTTAGGTGGTAGCAGTGTTGGGCTCAGTAGCGCGGATTTACATAACAATGGATTTTGAACTTTTTATTGTTTTTTTTTTATAGAATCTTTTTGTTTTATATGTTGTTGCTTTTTTGTTTTTACTTTGTGTGCGCGCATCTAATTAATTTTTTATTTTCTCCAGTTCTATTGAATGCGTGGTTCCAATATTATTTTTACTCTATTTCTTTACATTTTTTTGTTGTTGTAATGTTAAACTTTATTGTTGATTGCGTGCAGTGCGTTGTTGTTTTTGCTATTGTTGGTTTTATTATAATTATTCGCTGATGGATATCTGCTTGTGGGTTGGCACCAACCTAAAATCACCAACCATCCGCAACAGGGATTTGAGTACGGACGCGCGTTTCGACATTTTCAGTTCAGCGCGAATATTTCTAACGATCGGTCGAGTTTTCCGGATAAAACAACGCTCAGTAACGGGAAAGCGTACAGTTGGCGCCAACTGTACACATTCAAGTACTCTCATACGCACATAGATATTGGATATCCTGTGAAAATTTCAAAAATTTAAATTTTTACAACTAAAAATATTTTGAAACCAATAAAAAAGAGTGTGAAATTAATTTAGGAAATCTGAGATTTTATACAAAAAGAAATAGTGAACCTAAGGAAATTTAGAAAAAAAAGTTATACATTAATTTGAATACTCAACAAGCTCATAATTTTATATAAAGTGATTAGTGTCGTTTTCAGTTTTAAATTTAAACAACGATAGTTTTGAATCCTTATTTTTTTCTAGTGAAAAATAAAAAAAGTAAGTTCAGTGTATTCATTTACTCCTATGTAGCTCAGAACAAAGCGAGAGTCAAGGATTAAGGAATATCCTTCCAAAATAATATTAATCGGTGAAAGCACAATACTTAAATAATCGTTATTTATTACGATATTTAATATTGTAATGTTTGATTAAAAAAGACAGCACCGAGTACTTGCTTATGCCAAGAGAACTAAAAACGTCATCTAAATTTTAATTTTAAATTTTTATCGCAATTCATAGATTTGTATGCTAAAAGCACGGAAAGCTAAATAATAATTAAATAATGAAATAAAATAGAGAAAAAAATCAAAATAAATAGTTTAAAACAATTAAAACAAAATAAAGTATAATTAAATTAAATTACTTAAAATGAAATAAAAAATTAATTTAATTAAATTTAGTAAAAATTAAAAAATATCGAATTAATAAATGAAATAAACATTAATTAATTAAAATAAAATAAGACAAAATAAATATCAATAAAATTAAAATAAATTAAAATAACATAACATGAAATAAAGTAAAATAAAATAAAACAAAATAAAATAACATAAAATAAATTAAAATAACATAAAATAAAACAAATTAACTAAAATAAAATAAAATAAAATAAAATAAAATAAAATAAAATAAAATAAAATAAAATAAAATAAAACAAAATAAAATAACATAAAATAAATTAAAATAACATAAAATAAAACAAATTAACTAAAATAAAATAAAATAAAATAAAATAAAATAAAATAAAATAAAATAAAATAAAATAAAATAAAATAAAATAAAATAAAATAAAATAAAATAAAATAAAATAAAATAAAATAAAATAAAATAAAATAAAATAAAATAAAATAAAATAAAATAAATTAAAATAAAATAAAATAAAATAAAATAAAATAAAATAAAATAAAATAAAATAAAATAAAATAAAATAAAATAAAATAAAATAAAATAAAATAAAATAAAATAAAATAAAATAAAATAAAATAAAATAAAATAAAATAAAATCAAATCAAATTAAATAAAGTAACATAAAATAAAATATAACAAAATAAAAAAATAAAATTAAATTAAATAAGACACAAATAAAACAAATTAAAATAATGTTAAAAAAATAAGTTAAATTAAATTAAATTAGACAAAAATAAAACTAATTTAAATAATATAAAAAAAATTAATTAATTAATTAATTAATAATTAATTTAGTAAAAAATTAAAAAATATCGAATGAATAAATGAAATAAACATTAATTAATTAAAATGAAATAAGACAAAATAAAATTCAACAAAAAATAAAATAAGTTAAAATAAAATAAAATCAAATAAAATAAAATAAAATAAAATGAAATAGAGTAAAATAAAATAAAATTATATAAATCAAAATAAAACAAAATAAAATAACATAAAATAAACTAAAATAACAAAAATAAAACAAATTAACTAAAATAAAAAAATATATAAAATGAAATAAAATAAAATTAAATTAAACTAAATTAAATTAGACTAAATCAAATAAAAATATAAAATAAAATAAAATAGATTTAAATAAAATTACATTAAATTAAATAAAATAATATAAATTGAAAAAAAGAAACAAAATAAAAAAAACAATAAAATAAAATATAATTAAATAAAATAAAGTAACATAAAATAAAATAAATTAAAATATAATATTAAAATTAAATTAAATTAAAATAAATAAGACAAAAATAAAAAAATTAAAATAATATTAGAAAAAAATTCAAATAAATAACCAAAAAAGGATAAAAAATAAAATTAAATTAAATATCATAAAATAAAATATGTATGAACAATAAAATAAAATAAAAATTTAATTAAAATCATATAAATCGAAATAAAATATAATGACATACAATAAAGAAATTAAAAGAAAATAACATTAAATATAATATAATAAACTAAAATAAAATATATTACTATCAAGTTAAGCTATTAAAATCAAAAAAAATATATTGAATTTAATTAAATAAAAAATTTAAAATATATGAAATAAATAAATAAAAAATGAATTAAAATTAAATAAAAAAACACGAGAAAGATTAGCTGTCTGCGATCATGACAAAGTCCTTATAACTTTCATGATCACTTCAAATTTATGGTACTTCATTTTAGGATTAACTATTAATTGCCATATCTGAACATTTTTATTTGTATGTTCGTGTGCAGCAGACCAAATTTCAAGCTTTTGAGAAGTTTTTGACCCAAAACGTCATATCTGAAGGAGTCGTTGTATTGACAAATTTGGGTACTAAAATCTCATATGTAGGCTACAACAGTCCGATCTGGCCGGCTCCGCCAAATGATCATTTAATGTACCGTGAGTGACATATCTCAAAAATTGCGGGACTAGTTTTCGTACAAACCGACGATCAGATATGCATGACATAAACTTAATTCGTCGTTCTAACCTGATGGGTATATTTGATTGGTTATATCTTCCCCTTTCATACTTCGGATCATAGTATGATTAATATTAAAATTACTTTTTGTTAATTTAATAAACAAAAAACACAAAATACTAAACTTTCTGTCACTTTTTGAAGTTAGAATAGTATTGTAAGTCTCCTAAAGGGCGAAACAAAAAGTCAGAAAAAAGTGTGATTCAGAGATGATGCCTCTCAGTCCTTTGCTGAACCTATGATGTCTGAAACATGACTCTTTTCTTCTTCTTCAGACTCTTTGCAACACAAAATTCATGGCAAGGAATATTCCAAAGTGTATCAATTTTACGTCCAAGTTTAAATGAAATGGAAATTAAAGTTGCATAGTGTGACCATTGAATTCACAAAATGGCCGTTCAGAGTTATTTCCAGAAATTTACTGATCTTGATCTTAAATTTCGAGACTTTTAATTGCTGGATGTATGTAATTGTAAATTAATTAATTTCTGTGTCTGGCGGCACCCTAAGTCTACCCATACTCGCCAGTGGTAGAGAAATTTTGAGTAATATTTCTTAAAGGAATTAATTTATTGTTCGGTGCTCTTGGCGACTAAGGTAAACTTCCAATAGAGTGCGTAAACAAACAAAAGCAATTTTTGATGTCGAAAAGCTTCATGCAGCGGAAAGATTTTTTACTTTACGTCCCCTCCTGGTCTCTGAGGGCACTTACCAGCAGCTCGGTATAAGCGAATGGTGGGACGGTATTTCAAGCTCCCTACGTCCAACTGCAAATGAAACTATCGGTTTTCGGATAGGTCGAAAAAACAGCTGGTAGAATAAGGATACCAAACGGTCTGCCTACATCGAAACTTGCTATCGACCATTACACGTGCGGAGTGCGATAGATAGAACCCTGAGAGATGATCTAGCGACTGATGCCCTGAATATGCTTAACTTGTATAGGGGACACTTCTTCAGTCTGCTGACAAACCGATTGACCCTTATCAGTGTGGCTTTAGACTTGGTAAATCAATTATTTACCGGCACCAAGCGCCAAATCTTTGAAAATACTCGTGAAAAGAGAATCGGTACACATCACACCTTCATCAATTTCCACAGTAAGAAAAGGAGCAACTTCTATGCCACTATGTCTGAATTTGGTATCCACAGTTATGTAAAACGACGTTAGGCAAACGTCGGTGAGGATCGGGAAGTACCTCTCCGAGGCTTTAGATACTAAACAAAATTTGGACAAATTGACTCAGCGTGTGACTTCTTTGATTTACTACTGGAGATCAGAATAGGCATGGTGCAATCTTCTATAAGAGTGTACAGCAGCTGGCGTACGCCGATGATATTGACATTATTGCCATAAGCAACCGTGTCATGAGTTCTGTCTTCTCCAGACTAGATAAGAAACAGCTTCCATGTCATTGTTGACACTCCTGACTTGGAAGTCGTAGATAACTTCGTCTAACTTCGTACCAGCACTAACACCACTAATAATGGCATCCTCAAAAGCGAATGCAAAATCACTCTAGGCAGTTGAAACGCAAAGTCGAGAGTGGACGAAGCAAGTCCAAACTCTACAAGGCATGGACAGTGACTACATCTGAAGAGTCGGCATTGGTAGTTTCCGAGAGTTTCAGAGTTTTACGTAAGAGTCGATGGAATGATGAGCTGAACAAGACGGCGGCTAAGCTGGCTAGGTCAGATGATCCGAATGGATGAGAATGCTACAGCTGTAGCTCAATGCAGTACCCGCCGGTGTAAGTAGAGGAAGAGAAATACCTACACTTCGTTGAAAACAAGTGAAGAGGAACCGGGCTGTATTTGATATTTCCAATTGGCACCAAACAGCGAAAAGAAGGAATGAATGGTGAGCTGCTATTAACTCGGCTATAACCACGTAAGCGGTATGTTCGCCTATAAAGAAGAGGAGCGACATTTAAAAACAGGTCGCTCATGAAACTGTTTCAAATAGTGGACAACAGCTTCGATTGCAACTGAAGAAGTCAGACGCCTAAACGCCCCACTGACACTTTGTTGCAGTTATGTGCAATTGTGCAGCATTGTGGCAGAGTTAAGCTGGTTTAGCATCTAACTATTCATTGATATTTGAGTTTAACGTATATAACACCGTTAAACCCCACATCATTAAGTTCTATTCAAATGGCAACTACACTATTACAGTTCCAAACAACAAAGCAAAGTTTTACGCATTTTACAATAAATAACGGTTATACATCTGACAATATTCCCCAACCCACAATTTCACTCATTCAGAAAACTAGACACAGAATCAAACACTTTCGAAAGACTTTTCATCGCACACAGACAAATGCATTGAATATCCAACTTTTATGGCAATATTTCAGCATTCTACAACAGTACAAATAGGGGGCATACATACATACATACACGTACATACATATGTACAAATAAACATTAGAAACATATGAATAGATGATTGAATTGGTAATGGGAAAGTGTTGAGGAAAAGCGGTCGAAACATTCAAATCGAATGCCAATGCCGATTGTATTTATATAGGTATGTGTGTACGAGTATGTATGTATGGTATGTATAGATATGTGCATGTGGCAAAGAAGTCAAGCAACACCAGGTTAGCAATAAAAATTATAACAATAACAAAAACGAGTAACAAAACTAACGAATGAATGGTCAGGTGAATAGTAAATGTCAAAGTGACAGTTAACATTTTTCACTTTCCACATAGACCCTTACATATGTACACACAAACACACACACACACTCACCCATACGAGAATGCGTATAGGCGCTACTGTCTGCAACTTCTATAGGCGAAAAAAGAACCGGAACCAACATCCGGCCAAGCCATACTCTGCATACATACATACACGTACATACCCGTACTGTGAACTACTGTTGTGAGCTTCAAAATCTCATTTAAACTCAGAAATGAATTTCCATATATATTTATACATACATACTACATATATATGTGTTTATGTACACGCATACATATGTATGTATGCTTATTTATCTCTTATTATGTTAATCAGTTTTGTTTGTTGTTTTTTATTATTGTTGTTATTGTTTTTGGTTTCGTTACGCATATTGCACATACTCAAAATAATCCAAATATAGGCAACAACAAATACAACAGTTTAGTTTGGTCGTTATTAAATTAAATAGAAATAATAGTTCGGTGTAAATATCCATAAATCGGTATGTGCATGTGACATACAAGTATGTATATACACATGCATATGTGTATATATACGTATGTAGATATGTATGTATAACTTTTTCTATATTTCATAACAATTGAAATTGTCATAATTTCTATTTATTGAGGTCAAAATCATTTTAAAACGTATATTTTTTTTTTAAATATGTATGTATGTATTTACACTAAGAATTTTTTTTTATTTAATGATGAAATAATTATTTCACAATTTTTGTTTGAAATCAGTAAAGCATTCGATTTTGTAAAGCAATTCTCACAAAAAAAAAAAATATTAGTTCTCATACCTACACAAATCCGTTGTATGAGAACTACATATGGTACATATACGATACAGTTCTCGAACTTCATGCTCTGGAGATGCTTCTTTGAGGACTTTTTTCTACCCAAAACCTCATATAGGTATAAACAAGTTGATTGTGTGGGGGGCTATATGATATATTTATTCCTCCGTTTGCAATGCTTTTCGGTTTTCAACTTTTAATTGTATACCATATATGAGTACGAGTGTTGAATGCCAAATTTCAAGCTTTTAGATACTTTTTTGACTAATTTATGTCTCGAATTGTATATATACAGGTTTATCAATTTCGCGGTTTCGAAAATAAATGTAAATAAAATGCATTTAACCCATTAAAACCACATAAACCATTTTTTGTTTTTTTTTTTAATTTCTTTTATAGGCTGTTTATTATAATGATGTAAATTACTCCCTCTTAAAAAATTATAGCTGAAAACTTTCAAGAAGTGACCAAGGGAGTTCAATGTGATAATGAGGGGTGTCTATATAAAATTGCAATAATATAAAGAAAATATTAATTGATTCTTTGATGGCCAATGCGTTGACTATGCATGAACTTGCCTTTGATGCGAAAAAAGGCCACCACTATTTTTTTCCAAGAAACTTTATACGGTGTGCATTTAAAGCTTGGTCGTGTAAGTCAACTCCGCAACCAGTCCCGAGTTCTACGCCGCTATTAACTTTGGCTGATGGACATTCACGTTACGTCCTTTCCATCTTGACCATCGTTTGATGGTATTAAACGGTTGAATTGTAACACGGTCATAACGCTATTGTCATTCCATTTGACAAAAAGAATTTCAAAATCGGCATACCTACAATATTTGATACAGAAATGCTATTGGAATAATTTTTGTCATAAGATTAATCTCACATATGATCAAACTCCCCCGTTGTCTTTTTTGTATTAATTTAATTCGCTTCTAAAGGACACTTGGTTTGTCCGTCGTTCGCGAATAATTCCAGTTGCCTTGAAACATTTTTTTTTAAATCTCGTAGGAGGTCATCATTCACTTTTGAACCTAATGACAGACTTCCTCTAGGGTTTAGCCCTGCAATAAGTGTCGAACTCTAACAAATTGTTTGGTGGAATGACTACCAGAATACCTAACCATAGACTCGTCAATGGAAAGATTTTGGTACGTAGTGCACGCATGTAATGTATGGTATATGTATGCATATTCCCATTGTACCCAAGCGAGTACACTAAAATTCAAGCTTACCGAAAAGCGCTTTTCCACACTTTTTGTCTCCAATGTGTGAACCCTGTGAATGACGGATAACGGGACATCTTATCTATACACTGAAAACCATGTACTATTCATAATATCCCGTAGTCTCATAAACTGTCGCGTGCTTGCAAGATCATGCCCGCGTCTGCTCCTGGCAGCGTTTCAAAGAAGCAATTTTTCTTTCTCTCCTCAAGCGAGTACAATAGTATCGAATGGGTTAAAATAATTTTCTTCACATAATTCTTTTTTTATTATAAAATTTCCATCTTGTGATTTTATGTGAAACAATATTAAATCCATCAAATGTCCCCCTTGCGAATTTTTGCTAACTTCAATCCATTTGAGGTAATTTTCCAACACCTTTTGGCACACATTCACTGGTATCTCAGCCATAACTTGTCGAATGTCGGTTTTCAAGTGCTAATTAGATAAAAGGTTTAGTCGCATTAACAAGATATGTAGCGTAGCTTCACAAAAGGAGCCCAACGGTGTCAAATCGGACGACCTCAAGGAACAATTGGCTTCGCAGAGACGAGGGATCTCGCAATAAAGCCACATTCGCTCGTGTTGTGTAACATGTGGCACATTGGCATCTTGTTGTAAACACATAGCGTCAAGTCGTCGCCAAAAAAAAATCAGTTAACATACGGTCATAACGCTCCAAATTGACAGTGACAGTCTCGCCGTTGTCGTTTTCAGAGAAGTAAGGTCCAAACACACCTCGGGACCAAAGAGCACACTAGGCTGTCAGTTTTTCTTTTTGATGGAATGACCTCTCTTCAATTATTTGAGTATTCTCCTGAGTGAGAAATGTGCCTTGTCGCTCAAGAAAATTTTGTTCCGAAAATCACCGACCACTGCTTGTTGTTCAACCACCTAATCACCGTAAGTCAGCTGGCTTCTGTTGTTCAGCCGTAAAAGCAAGATCAGAGTTCGAGTCCTGGTTTGACCAACAACCAAAATTATAAAAATTTAGAAGCGAGCTAAAGTGAAAAGGCAAAAAAATCTGCCTCAGTGAGCAAATCGAACAATGAGAGGCCCTCTTTCGATGACTACTCCTGCAAATGTTTAAATTCTCATTATTTTAGCCACTGATATCTTATTGATGTCCTCGTTAGGCGCAAATCACCGCTGCATTAGTTCTTGGACTTATCAGAGATGTGCTCTCACGCCCGACGGATGAGAAGAATGATTTGATTAAAAATATTTTTTATGCACGCCTTGGTTAAAGAAAATATCTTGGGTACAAATGGGCACCACCTTCTAGGCCAAGAGAACTCACCAAGGAACATGGTTGTCATGGGAATGAAAATCGCACAACCAAATTGATCGAGAACCTAACATCAACGCGTAAAACATAAGAAAGATCCGACGTCGAAAAGTTGCAATCACAATAGACAGCTGAACGATTTGCCCTCTGAGAGCATACATCAGACAAAGCTGGGTGGATGAGTGAAGGGTAGAAGAGACATTTGCAAACAAAGAGGAAAATGAGACCGAAGAGTATGAAGTCATAATGAAGCACAGCAACTTTCTTGTATATCAGTTCTTCCTTTTGAAGAGCTTGGTGTAAGCAGACAAAGTGTTGACAGTAGAGCTAAGAATTGATCGTTTCGCCAAGTTGTAGCAGTTCATACAATAATAAACAATTCTCTTCAAATCCCACTCAGCATCATCTTGCCATGAATTTAGATTTGCTGTGGGTCCTCTGCCTGTGGCAATGATTTGTTTCGTTTTATATTCTTGTATGTAACACATTTATCATCGCCCGTATTGAGTCGCTTCAGAAATGGTTCGATTTTGTCGCGCTTCAGAAACATAAAACTTTAAAACCATAAAGTTCATCTAGACCACATGATCTAGCCAGCGTAGTCGCTGTCTCTCCACTTGTTGGACTATGTCAATGTCGCTTGTATAGTTCATCGTTCCATCGTCTGCGATATTCACCGTTGCCAACTCGTAGAGGATCATAAATCTTACGCAAAACCTTTCTCCGGAATACTCCGAGCGCCGAATCATCAAATGTTGTCATCGCCCATGCCTCCGCACTATACCTACAGCAGGACGGGAACGATAAACGACCTTTGGAGTTTGGTTTTCGTTCTGTATAGAGAACTTTTCTTTTCAATTTTTTACTCAATCTGTCGGCTAGAGTGATTCTGCGTTGGATTTCAAGGCTAGCACTGTTGTTGGTGCAACTGTGACTTTAAAGTTGTAACTGCCAACAGTGACATAAGAGCCGACAAAGAGGTGGTGTGTGTCGATCCGTTTTTCTGGGGTATTTTCCAAAATTTGGGGCATGGTGAATATCTAGTCAATGGTTGATTTACCAGGTCTGAAGCCACACTGATAAGGTCCAATCAGTTTGTTGACGGTGGGCTTTAGTCTTTCACACAATACGCCTGATAGGACCTTATAGGCGATGTTAAGGAGGCTTATCCTACGGTATATGGGCAGACTGTGCGATCGCCGATTGTGGAATGGGCAAAGCACATTCAGGTTCTACATTCGACCATATTTCGCAAAGAAGCTGAAGTATGCACCTTGTCAGCTTCCATCGGCTTCAGCCGCTTTGTTCAACTTTAAGCGGGCAATCTCTATTCGGAACTCGTCATGATAGGGTATTGGAACGCCATCTCCGGATGTTCTATTTTCACTGCCATTCTGCAGGCTGCAGAAGTATTCCCTACATAAATTCAATATACTCTGGGCATCAGTCACTAAATCACCTCTCTGTGTCCCACAAGAATCTGCTCCGGTCTTGTAACCTTCTAAAAGTAATTTGTGGAACTGTCGAGCATCAACCTTGTTGGCCAGCTTCTCAAGCTCTTCAAAATTACAAAAGTTTCGAGCGCTAAAACAATTTGAGGAAACCTTCATGAAGAGAAAAGAGAGGGAGCAAGCGACAAAAACTAATTAACAAACATCTTTTAAGCTTTATCTGGCAACAACAAAATCAATTGACATTTGTATTTCACAACATTTTCTACGTGGTGATTTATGGGGGCTCGAAAGAGTTGAACTAAATTTTTAATTAAAAGCGTGGATTTAAATTTTAATTTTTTAAATTAGAAAAATTACAAACGTGTGTTAAAATACTCATTTTATGTTATATTTCTGCTAAAATCTTTAATTCCTTTTTTCAGCTACAACAACAAACTGCTAAGCCGTAAGAATGCGGCCTAAACCGCCGATCGTTAAATAAACTCATAACCAAGACTGCAAAGGTATTGGTGCCCTTAAAGAAAATTATTAATAAATATATATATATATTATATATAAACAATAAAAACCAAAATCAACTCCAGCTCAACAACAAAAATGACGAACAACAAACAACCGCTATTTTTGTTATACTTAGCTGTTGTATTTAGTATAGGCGTACAGGCAGGTTATGGTAAGCTCATCTCTCTTACTCCACACACACACACACCCCAAGTAAAACACACAAACTTCTCTGCATCTATCCTCCGCAGCACAAACCACCTGCAAGAATGGCCTGGGACGTGTCCTCTATGAACGTTTGCCCAACCAACAATTACAGGGCTACGATGATGATGTGGTACGTGACACAGCACCGCCCTTTCGCGTACTCGAGAAGTGTCAAGACTTATGCCTGCGCGATCGCACCGGCACCAACAATTTAGTACGCACCTGTACCAGTTTCGACTTTCAACCCGGCAGCCGTATCACCTCATTCGGTGGCACCTCCGAATATGAAGAGTCCCTTTGCTATTTGACATCCGAACAAGCCGGCCCCGAGGGTATAGGTAGCCTAATGCTAGTGCCCAATAGTGTGCATTTCAATGAGATTTGCTTGACTTGTAAGTACGAGTACACAGCCATGAGTTGCTTAATTTCTATAATAAAATATATAAAAAAAATTAATCCTCTCTCTTGCAGCGAATCGTCCGGAAAGAGAATGTCCCAGTAGGCGTTATGTCTTCGAACGGCATCCACGCAAGAAATTGAAATTACCCATATCGGATGTTAAGGAGGTGTGTTTATGTTGACTGCATACTGGAGTGCACTCAACTGTTCTTTGATTGTCTATTATTATTATTGTAGTTACTGTTATTGTTGTTTACATTTTTTGCTGTTGTATTTATGATTATTGCCTCTACGGTTACTAAGTAGTTGTAACACTTTTATCGTTAACACATTCAAGTTTGTCTTCATACAGTTTACGGCCGCGAATCGTTCGGACTGTGAGGACAAGTGTTTGAATGAGTTCGCCTTCGTTTGTCGCTCCGCCAACTTTGACTCCACGATGCGTTCCTGTACGCTGAGTAGGTGAGTGTTAGAGTATTTAAAAGCTTTTGTTTGTGTATCTTTAGGTGGGGTTCACACTCTATTGGTTGTTCTTGCTCCAATGCTTATTTAAATTACGATCGAGCTCAGCGTCATTAAGTTGATTAAGCGTGGTAATTCAAAGTCAGTGCAGTCCGCATCGTCGCTGGCTTTCGATCATCGATTTATTAAACTCTTCTTCGTGCTGCGACGCATCTTTCGGTCGGTTGAGCGTGTGGGTGGAGGAGAAAATGCGCGGTTTCGTCGAAAAGCTAAAACTATCCAGCTTCTTATACTGACAGGTCCAATAGTTTATTGCTGTCTCGTCAGGTACGCTACCTCAGCGGGCCGGCAGCAAAAAACATGGTCCGACAAAGCGATTTTAATGGTCAAATTTCATTTTCAGTTTTTCGCATAGACCTTAGTGTCTTCGATAGGAAAGACCGACAGTTTTCAGGTATTTCTATTGTTTTCTTTTTTATATGTTGTTGTTGTTGTTGTTGTTATAACCGCAAAATATTGAAGTAGTGACAGCCCTTGGATGGATAAAAATCCGGGTCATTCCGGTATAAAGATCCGTGGGAACTATTGGATTTTAGTCGCCTCTTACGACAGTCATGCCTTACCACGGGTAAATTCTTGAGCTCCTAACCCGCAGGGGGTTATTTTTTTATTATTACTCTGCTCGTGTTTAAAACCTTGTCTTGTAGCCCCTACAGCTGCCATCATATGCACCTCGGATTGTTTCTACATCGGCTTCTATTATTGTTGTAGGGCTAGTGAAACACATTTAGGAGAAAATAAAAGCCAAAAATGTCTGCGAGGTCAGCCAATGTTCAGGCTCAGAAAAAGTGTTCCTTCACTAGGTTCAAGTCAGAGAAATGATGAGTGATACAAAGAGGTGATTATAGAATCAGGGGTATAAAAAGGGATTGTAGGGATCTAAACTAGCTAAGTAAGACTTGCAGAAGTCACCGAAAGCTCCCGTTTGCAACTGATGGAATTTCGAAAGCAAGATCCAAACCTATTTTTCATAGAAGATCGCATATCTCCGATGGTAGCCTTAACGACTATCTACAAGACTCTTTCGCCATCTAGAAATTATCAATCAATTGCGTTCCTCGTTATAAACTCTTCAGGATTTCCCACGGTAAGGGATGTCTGTCATAGGAGGCGACTTCTATCTTTCAACAACAGCGCGTTCCTACTTTTAGCTGTTGGAAACACCAAGTGAAGCCAAGTCATTTCTTTTGTATTCGATTTCGAGGCTAACATTATTGTTGGTGTCGATGCGGGTTCCTAGGCAGACGAAATTACCTGCAACTCCAAAATTACGACTATCATTAGTGACGTGTGGGCCAAGACAACTGTGCGCTGGCTGTTTGTTTGAGGACAGAAGATAATTCGCTTTGGCTTCCTACACTACTGGATCCATTTGTCTCGCTTCTTCACCCATTTTGACATCGACATACACCAGAAGTTGCGAAGATTATACATTTCGAAATCACACGATAAACAGTCACCAGATCTGAAAACTCGTATAGTATCGAAGGGCTCGGAGAGGTCTTTCGGATGGAGTTTTTTTTGTTGCTCAGCATAATTTTGCAAAGCCCCTTAAGATTTGTGGGAATACCGAATTCAAACAGAGGGGCGTAGAGTCAGATTTAAAATCGACGAATAGGTGATGTATGTCGATCACTTTCTCACCAGTCAAATGAGTTCGTTGGCATAGGCTTAAATCTTTCACAGAATATGCTCGAAAAAACCTTATATACGATACTGAGAAGGCTTACCCCACGGAAAATTGCACAAAGTGTAATATTCTCTTTATTGTGGATTAATCAGAGCAAATGTAGGTCCCAATCATCGGACATGCTTTCATCTAACCATATTTTTAGAAAGAAGCTCAGCCGGAAAGCCGTCGGCTTCTACCGCTTGGTTGTTCTTCAGGCAGACAACTGCTATTCAGAGCTTTTGGTATATATGTATATATATAAGGTAAAGTAAAAAGTTCGTTCGGTTTTTTTTATGCAAATGGTTCCAAACGGTTTTCTGGCTTATATTTAGTTCCTCGGCCCGGAGCTCTTCATAGTTGAGTAATAAAACGTTCTTTCCAACATCAACGATCACGGCATCGGGTGAATTATCGCGTGTTTTGTTTTCACTACCATTCAGCCGGAGGAATAAGTCTTCCCTTCATAAATTTAGTTACACTGTTCATTAGTCGCTTGATCGCTTCTTTGGAGACGACTAGAACCCAATAGTTCCCACTGAAGTCGGGATTTTATACCGAAATGGCTAGCTAAAACCCAGTTTGGGATTTATTTTGCGTTTATATTAACAACAACAACAACAACGACGACGACGAGCCAGCAAAATGTAACTTATATAAGGTAGTCAGAGTTCTGCTTGTAAATTCCCAGCTACCTAATACAGGCACCTCTAACTGAGATATGCTTAATCACTCAGGAAACCTAAATTCAGCTTTAAGGAGAACTTCTCAGCAGCTCTACCGTCAAACGTCCGCTCCTTTTGGAGCCATTTATTAAAAAAAATGAACTTTCTACTTCGTCGCACTCCATCATTTCGACCCACATAAACAGCTTATAAGCGACATTAACCAGAAATTACCCGAATCAGTAGAAAATTTGAATGTGCAGTGATCAGAGTGATCTCAACTTGGTTTCCTTCGTCAATATTGCGTGTGAATTACACTTCATTCCATATTCTCACATACCTACATATGTATATATATTTACAAACAAGTACAAATGTTTCCTAAAAAACCAACCGTTAATTAAATATTTATCTCCACATCAACAGGTTCACACGTCGCACACATCCCGAACTACTCGAAGATGACCCCAACTCTGACTATCTGGAGAACACCTGTTTGAATGGTATGCATGCATGCAAATTCCACTTTTATTGTCGTTATCGCTGCAAACAAATGTTCGCCATATATAAATATACAACATATACACACATACTTACATACACACACATATGAGCATATGCAAGCAAACCTGATAATTATCATCCTTCCTTGTTATCATTCCAAATCAAAACAAATGCCACTTAACAAACACATACATACATATGGTACATACAAATATACACACTCACACTAATGCATAAGTAACGTACTCACATACGTGTATACAATACCTGATTCAAGCAATTAAACTACATTGGCAATTTTTCTACAGCCGAACGACGTTGTGACGGTCTCGCGGTGTTCGTTAAGGAGGAGAACAAACGACTGGGCGGTCCCTTCGAAGTGGATATATTCAATAACATGACATTGGAAGAATGTCAGACGATGTGTCTGCGCGCTGAAAAGTAAGTGATGCGCGCACATACATACACACACACACACATACACGCATACACACACGCCCGAGACAATTGCATAAAATTACATAATAATCCAGTTGATGGCTTTCCTTGTGCAAATATAATTAAATAATTGTGTACTAAGACACTGGTAATTGTTGTTGTAATTGCAGATATTTTTGCCGTTCTGTGGAGTTTGATGATCAGACAAAGCAATGCATTTTATCTGAGGAGGATTCCATTTCACAGAAAGACGACATCAGCATCAGTTCCAGTCCGACGCATCATTTCTACGATCTCGTGTGCTTGGACAATCGTAAGTACGGCGGGGGGTTTGGTGAAAAGGGTAGAGAGATGTGGAAAAGCAGTTGAATAGTAGAGAAATAAGCTCGGAAGTGTTGCTACATATTTACAAAATGTGGTGCTTGAAAATGCATACCGGTTCACACAATTCATTTCTCTCTAGGCGAAAAGTTTCTATTCTTAAACTAATTATATTTTTTCTCCCTCTCAATTTTTTCTCTCTCCACAGAACGCGCCACAGATTATCCCGATAATTCCGTCACATCGCATTTGTTCTCTTCGGGTCGTCGTCCCGATACCGCTTTTCAACGTTATCGTAATTCTCGGCTGGGCGGTGAATTTCATTCCGAAATTACTGGCCGCTCTTTGAGCGAATGCCTTGATGAGTGTTTGCGCCAAACGAGTTTCCAATGTCGGTAAGTAGTTCAGTCTCGAAGAGCATATAAACCACTAAACTAAGAAAACCCCAAATTGAATTTTATCGGTTTTGAAGCAATGCGATTATAACCAAATCAATGATAGCGCGACATTCGGTTCTTATTTTCGCTGTTTGGCGACAGTTGGAAATACCACGTGAAACCAGGTCGCTCAACACCTGATTTTTCCAACGGCTCAGAGCTAAATCGGCTGCGATATTCGCGGTAGCCAAGGGAAAAAACACCGTAAATCCTTCGCAAAACTTTTCTATTGAAGACTCCTAGAGCTGCCCCTCATCGTGTGTTGGCGTTGTCCAGGACGGAGGTGATAAAAGACTTGGAGACTTTGTGTTTGGTTCGTCGAGAGAGGAGTTTACTTTTCAATTGCATACTCAGTCCAAAGTAGCACCTGCTGGCAAGAGGGATTCTGTGACCGTTTTTTTTTTTTTTTTATGACAGAAGATATTTAGCCAGTTACTCGTTCACTACCGGACCCTTTCGCTTCGTTTCTTTATCAAGCATGAAGAAGGCAGAATTAACGGCGGATTTGTTAAGGCTGAAGCGATTTTTAACCGTATCGAGGAAACGCATAATTTATGTATGCAGTGGAGTACATGGGCCTATTCAATACCTTTCGCGATCAGGTCCTCAACATCCCTTTGCGAGCAACCAGCCAATTATTGAGTGGTAGAAAGAAAATACATACCAAATAGTCTATAACTCGGGCTAAAATCAGCCAAAACTTTGAGAAGTAAGGCAGTGTACCGACGACTGCTACACGCTTTAGTAAGGTGCCATGGGAAAGCGATACAAAGAAATCATACTCGTCTGAAAACTGTCTTCTGTGTCAGAGATTGCAGCGAAAGCTAAAAGACCTTAAGAAATTATAACCTCAAGTAGGGCACTGGCTTATTGAGGCACTAGTTCGGCTTATGTAATCTTTGTTAGGGGACAAGAGCGCGAGTGTGTTGCGAACAATACTAACAATGTGTTCAATCGCAAGCTGAATAAGCTTATTGAACTAGGTTACTTCTGTGTGCGAGGTCTAAACTTGTGAGAAGTCTACAGAACTTCGACTTTGTACAAGAGCGTACAGATCACTGCGTATGTAAATTGTTTTTTCAACGGGCATCTCGTTGGCGTAACTACTTCCATCGATACTTGGTTTGGAGGGGAAAAAGCAATGACTTCTTCACGGATGGGTTAAGACTTGGTTAAAGAGCTTCGATAGGGAAGTTTTCAGCCCACAAAGCCATAGGACCAGAGTACACATTATGGATTTCCGAGTGAAATCAGTTGACTTTTACAGAGTTTAGCATTTATGCTGACAGCCAAATGTCTCTCCTAACTTCATAAAGCTTGACTAATCTTTTTATTTCGTCAATTTTTTTATTAACTTTTTTCTGTATTAATTTTTTTTTGTGAATTGATTTGAAATTTATGTAGACCTCGCGTCGACTCTGTGAACGCTGGTCTAATACTAATAGAACGTGTGCAACGACAAGATCTTTCTAGCCAGGGTTGGATCGTGGGTAAATGGAGGATTTTTCAGAACTCACTTTCACTTTTAGTATGTCTGGCTGACTGGCCAATTGGTTATATATTGGACGACTGGCGAGATTTCTCCTTGACTGCACTGTTCTTGCGAGACTCAGTATTGATTCCCAATTTTCTCATATCTTTAACAGTGCCTGTCTTACCTTGTCCCATACCTGCAAGTAATTCGTCTCTCGCCAGCATTTACGCTGCCACTTAAAACAATTAGTGTACATTTGTGTGAATTTGCGCTACCTGAGATGATCCGGCAATGTCGGCAATACGTGTTTAAACATTTCGTTTAACCGTTATTTACAACTGTTCCGCGTTGACTGGCAACAAAGTGGTGGTCCATTAAACATTGTGAACAATAATAAAAAAACGGCTCAGTGAACACATCAAAATCATTAAATAAACTTGTCATATTAAATTCCACACCACATTCCCACTCCAACCAGCCTTTCACTTTGACACTTCCACACATTAACAGTATTATTAATTTACCTTTATTCTCTCAACACACACACACATTCCAGATCGGCAGTCTACAGTGATCGTTTTCGTACTTGTCGCCTGAGTCGCTACAATCAAAAGGATGGCATGCGCATTATTTATGACGCCGACTATGATTATTATGAGAATCTGATGTGTAAGTAGTGCAATTGAGGCGAGCTGACAGTTGGCTGGCCTGTAATAATTAGATCGGTGATCTTTAGCGTAATTATAAACATTCTTATTTGCTCTGATTGTTTTAATTTGGTACGTTAGTGAATGTGGTCGGCGGCGGCGATGCGGACGGACATGCTGGCGCTGGTAATGGTGGCAGTCACCGGCCAAATGAACACGGCGGCTCCAATTGGCGACCACCCAGCAAAGACGATGATCGTTATGGTACTGGTGGTGGTGGTGGTGGAGGTGGCGGTACCGGTGGCAGATACCCCGCCGGTGGTGGCGGGGCAGGAGGCACAGGCGGTGCAGGAGTTGATGAGTATGGACGTCCTTACGATCGCTACCCATCACCTAATGAATATGGTAAATTGCAATTATATATTTATTTTTAATTTCTACTTTCTGTTTAACTCATAATCACTTTCTAATTCGTTTGAATTTTGATTTATCTAATTAATACCTTATACATCATACACTTACTCACACGCTAACCAACTAACAACTAACTCTTTATTAACCCTCCTACCCTAGATCGTTATCCTGGCGCTGGTGGCGGTGGAAGCGGTGGTGACCGTTACGCTGGTGATGGCCGTTACCCACCGTCAGTTGACGGTCGTGATCCGTACGATGAACGCTACCCCGGACCAGGGCGTCTACCGAGTAGTGATCCAGAACGTTATCCGGGTGATCGTGATCGTTATCCTGGTGGTGGTGTAGACTTATATCCAGGTGATCGCGATCGCTACCCTGGTGAACGAGATCGTTACCCACTCGATCGTGATCGCGATCGCGATCGCGACCGTTATCCCATTGGCGAACGCGATCGTGATAGATATCCGGTGAGTGATCGAGATCGTTATCCCATTGGAGAGCGCTACCCAGCTGGTGATCGTGAACGTTATCCTGTTGGCGATCGCGAACGCTATCCGATTGGTGATCGTGATCGCGAACGTTATCCTGGCTTCGATGATCGTTATCCACCCGGTCGTTATGGTGAGCGAGATCGTGACCGTGATCGTTATCCAATTGGTGGGTACCCACCACGCGATCGTTATCCCTATAGACCTTTGGATCGTTATCCTGTGCCGCCTATTACCGATAACGGCTTACCAAGTGACGTACCACACACTCGGCCTTATCCGCCCGACGACGATCTGTCTTATCGCCCTTATGGCACTACAGGTCGTTATCCAGAAGATCGCTACGCCAGTCGCTACCCCTCACGTTATCCACCAGCAAGAGAACCCGTGGGTGGTTATACCGGACGTGATGCCCCCGATAGCTTCTTTCTGGATAAACGTTTTCGCCCATCCTCAATTGATTCGCGTTATCCATTATTAACTGATGGCCGTGGTGGATTACCACCACCGCGTTACGGCCCAGATGGACGTTATCCACCAGATGATCTAATACATAGCGCGCGTAGGCCGGAGCCAGAATCCGCCAAACGATTCCCACCCGCACCTTTAGTGCCACCCACAACGATAAGTAAATATCCTTCATCGCCCAATCGATTTCCGGTAGGTACTGATCGCTATCCAGTCGATATATATAAATATGGTAATCGATATGGTAGCAGTGGCAGTAGCAGTGGCGTCAGACCAGGTGAGCTCATGTCATTTACTCGAAAGTATTAATAAACTAGCAATGTTTTTGTGTAATTAACTGTGAGCGCCTTGCGAGCCATCCCGAATACATAGTAAATATTTGTTTGTCTGTCTTTATAAAGGTTATGATCGGCCACCCCCACCACCACACTACTATGATGTGGATTATGAGGAACGCTATGGTGATCGCTATGGCGGTTACGATCGTGAATATGAAGGTCCCATCGGCAGACGTCCATTTAGCGGTACCGGCGGTGGTAGCGGTTATCCACACTATGAAAGTCCCTTCAATCGTCCATACGGTCATGGCGCAGTGCCACCACCACTCGATGACAATCGTCCACTGCCACCACCATTACGTCCTTACGGTGGCGGTGGGCTTGATGGTCCGGGACCAGTTGCTCCTGCAGGTCCACCACGTCCACAAGTGACGCGTTGCGAGGAGACCGATAATTTCAAGCAGATTGCAGCGCGCCATAAAATGCGTCGACACTATGTACGACGATCACTAGTCGTGCCCTCCCTCATCCAATGCGAGAGGGAGTGTATTGAGTCGCGCGAATTTGTCTGCCGTAGCTTCAATTACAGGTGAGTGTTGTAAGGAACTCTTTTCCGACTGTGATTTGGTGTTATATGAAACTTCGTTTCTACCTCTCTTCCACAGAGATTCGGCAGCTACAAATTATGATGAACGCGATCTACCAAACTGTGAACTGAGCGATCGCGACTCACGCGAACTGGATGTGCACGATCCGAACTATTTTGATGCAGCCAATTATGATTATTACGAACGCAGTTTGGGTCGCAGCGATGGCGAGTGCATGGATGGTGGGTTGTACAGAAAAACGAAGAGACTCCAAAACTCGAATTTAATACATTTTTAAAATGCAATTCCAGTTACGCAAACTTGTAACGAGGAGGGCATGGAATTCACCATACGCACACCGGAGGGCTTCCTCGGACGCATCTACACCTACGGCTACTACGATCGTTGCTTCTTCCGCGGCAATGGAGGCACGGCGAATGTGTTACGCATCAGCGGTCCACAAGGCTATCCGGACTGCGGCACACAAAGAGTATATTTTTTGTTATATATTTTCCTCTTTTTCCAAACAAAATCACCTTGCCTATTCATAACTGTACATTTGTGTAACAACAATGCAATTATTTTCTGCTTCTTCTTTCTCCTCACCACAGTACGGCGACACGCTGACCAACATTGTGGTTGTGCAATTCTCTGACAATGTGCAAACCAGTCGCGATAAACGCTATAATTTGACTTGTGTCTTCCGTGGACCGGGCGAAGCGGTCGTTACTTCCGGTTATATTGGTGCAGGGTAAGACAAATGAATTGAAACTGTATGATTTTGGTAAGCTTTCAAATGCATTGCATACTTGTAGGCGTTTGTGAAGTGCATGGCTTGTAGTTAATGCATAGTGTAGCTTAGTAGATTGTATGTATGTATGTAGGAGATGCATGTTTGTTTGTAAAGCTACTATCCTTGTAGTTTATTAAGTTAGATGCGAAAATATATGTATATCTTTCTTCATATAAACGGGGTTATTCTGGCTTGCATTTCGGTTCGCTGAGGAAACTAGCTCCTTTTGAGAAAGAGTCGCATGAGACGGGCTTCTGTAAAGATGTGTAATCCAGTAAAGTTTTTTTATCACTTTAAGAGCACAATGAAGCAATGTCTAATATGTCATATAAACTCTGCCCGTCAATCAGATTTCAAATTTTGGCAAGTTTAATACAGATAGAATTTTAAGTCAATGCTTTTTGGGGCTACTAAAGCTCTGGTCGCCAGGTCACTCATCTGATCTATTCAATGGAGTCTTTTACTTTTTCAGCTTCCACCATCGGATTCTCCATCAAATGCTTTCAAAGCTTGAGTGCTTTGACCTGGACCAACGTAGACGCTAGGGTCCTGTGCTTTATATATATATTTTTTTTATTCAAAATAATTTTTGCTAATGTTAATTAAATAAATAACTCAACAAACGCAAGGGTAAACTGTCCAAAAGAAAAATCGACTGACGGTAAAAGTTGAGCGTTTGGTTTTTTTCACTCAGTCGATTTTTTTGACTAGTGTTTTTAGAATTCTAAAGGGTGTTCTTTAAGATATGTGGTTTATAATTTAATGTTGTGTCCAAGAAATTGTCTTTATTATAAAGATGATGGTTTGCCATTATGTTTTAATTATGATTTCGGGCTGGCCCAAATAAATTCCAGCCAAGTTACTCAATTTTCGACCATTCGTTTTGCAGGGATTAGGTTCATATGTCACCAACAATGCACAAAATATTCACCTCCAAAGCGTCAATCGTCTCGAGTTTATCTGCTTAGAAAAGTGTCTTCACATAACCCAAAAAATAGTTCAGCGGGGTTAAATCGCACGGTCCTGGAGGCCACACCATAAGTCCCATGACGAGAGATATTGCGCACTCGAAAAATTTCCTTTATTAAATTTATTGTTTCGTTGGCTGCCCTATTGGAAGATAATGTCGTCCACATAAACTTCCAATGCTCTATAACATACCCCATTTATTGTAACATTATGTCAGGCTTCTTTCTTGAAGAACAGAGGCTTTTTGCCGATATTACGGCATTTCAACAATGGCTTGTAGTTTATCTTCACTCCAAATGCGACAACATTGTTTATTAAATTACTTGTTCAACCAAAAAAGAGGATCCGTAGCTATCCCGTTTTGAGCCTATTCGCCGAACGTGCCACGTACATCATAGTCGTTCGGCTTCAATTCTTTACCCAGTTGGATTATGCAAGCCCACAAAACTAAATCCTTTCGCGTCTCTACGCATTATCCACTAGAATAAACATGGTGCGAAGTCAGTCCACGGTTGCTAGAATTACCGACTTTGATGTGCGATTGTATCGGTCGAATATTTGATGCCGCACGTGATGCGTCTCACCAACCGAACCGTTATTTTGCTAAGAAATTCGCACAATTTGTGTACGTTGCTCGGGTGTAAGTCTGTTCATTATGAAATGGGAAGCCGAACTGAATATAAATCAAGTATTGTCTCATTGAAAACCACTCGTCTAAAAAAACACCCTCAAATTTTTATTGGACAGTCAAAATCTACCAGCAAATCGTGTAGCTTAAAAAAATAATAAATTTTTAAAAATATTTTTCTTCTTCATTCAACTTTAAATATTCACAATGGGGTGTCAAAAGAAAAAATAATATTAATATTAATCGCATAAGACAACAGCTGCAATATGTCATTATATGCACATCTGAACTTATGAATTATTCATCCAACGTCTAATTTGTGGGCAAGCTTTCAATTTTTAATACTCAAATTGAGAAACTTTCTGAAGAAAAACGAATTTAACAATGCTTGCTTAACTATTTCTTAAGTCCCAATTTGATGTCTAAAGGAGATACAACTTTTTTATGAATATTTTGTTATCGTTCCTACCATCACTTTATTTCTCCGAAGCTAACATTTATTTAACACGATTATCCCACTTTGTTGCCCTAACAAGAAGTGAATAATTTTTAAATTTACACATGTCACTATTTTCGTGATCCACACGTTATCTCCCTGTGTAGAAGGACCACGGGCTTATGTTTTATCACAAATATCTTCTAAAATACATTTTAAACTGCTCTTTGACTTTTTATGCTCGAACCTTTATGGTATTAGATAAAAGCTCTATTTATTTGAGGCTTGATCTATTATAATAACTCAGAGAGATTTTTCGAAACATCAAGTTCTCTTATCAAATCAGTTCAGACACGCCTTCACGTTCATCTGGAAAAGTTTTCAACATCTCTTAAAGGATCTCACAAACTTCGACTCTAAGTACGGTCAGGGCCGAGTAATCAGCATATACTATTTTCTCACATAATTCATCACTACAATAGTAACAATCATCGTTGTAATTTTTAAGCTCAGTTGAAATTGCCTTTATCGCTTGTTCGTTACCTTGAAGGTGTTGCAAGAAAAATTTCTTTGGCAACTCTGACAAACATTAACAGCAGCTACCTATTGTGAATGAGCATGTAGGAAACACATAAATGCATCGTGCATTAATTTCAATAGATTCAATGCTAAGGATTCTTTTGGGAAACAAAGAGAAGGTTCTCAACCCGATTCGTACATTTTACCAATAAAAGTAGACCAATTTAGTTAATTCTCTTTTTATATGATACTTTGAAGTTGGTTCACATAAATTTATTTATTTTCTTATATGTACTTATATTCATTTAGTCTCCTTCCTGCTTCTGTGTGACCTTTTCTACAACTCACCTTAGGTAGCCAAGAACTACGCAGTTCTAAGGACTAAATGAAGTATCAAAATTAGATATCAACTCTCTCTTAAACTTCGCAAAAACAATGACGTTCTATACGACGGCTACTTCAGCTCGAACTAAACTGAACCTCCAACTGGCGTTGTAAATGATCAGCAGGTCTATTTATGGAGACAGTAGTAAAACCTGGCCTAACCTGACCTACAATATAACCTAGCCCACCTAACCTATATTATTTAATTTTTTTTTAACTTTCTAGTACTTTCCAATGTTTAATTTTTATTTTGACAAATTATGCGAATTTCCGTAGGGCTCAGGGTGATCTGACACATTTCTAGTATCTTCTTAACCAGAATAACCCCTTGAGATTCATGCCAAGCTGCATCGCTTCTACTATTTCTTTCTTATTTACCAAGTTAGTCTTTGCTCTATCCGTAAGGCCCATTACATTTTGGAGCAAAAATTTAAACAACAACAATGAAGCCAGAAAGCAGAGAAATATTAAAAATCAACTGTGTAAATGTCTCCAATGCCAAGCCTAAACACTTTCTTCCATTCTCTGTGGTTTCATTGTTGTACATATTGCTCCACCATGTCGCCTGTGGCCCAATTCCATATTAATTTTATTTAGCTCTGACTAATCCCAGTAAATTGTTGTAGCCATAAAGCAACAAAATAATGATGTAAGAAAAGCCAAGGGAAGCCAAGGCGCTGCTGAGTACTATTGCGTACGCTACAGTGCTTTGCGATGCTCTCTTTGGCTTTTTTACATGCAAGATTTTGTTGTACCCATACCACAATGTGTTTCTGTATGAAGTCTTTCTGATTCCGACAGATCTGGCAGTCCCATACCCATTGAATACTTGCCGGCTGAGAATACACTAAGCTCCAAAGTGCGTCTAATGATACTCTACCAAGGCAGACCGACCACAACAATAGCAGTTGGTGATCCATTGACCTTCCGACTGGAAGCGCAAGATGGTTACAATCATGTAACGGATATATTTGCAACAAATGTGGTCGCACGTGATCCATATTCGGGCAGGAGCATACAACTTATTGATAGATTTGGGTGAGTTCAGCACTAAGACTCATCGAACTAAATCGAAATTAATATTTTCTTTTCAATAGCTGCCCTGTCGATCCGTATGTCTTCCCCGAATTGGATAAATTGCGTGATGGCGATACCTTGGAGGCACGTTTCAATGCCTTTAAAATACCTGAGTCCAATTTCCTTGTCTTTGAAGCCACCGTACGTACTTGTCGCGATGGCTGTCAACCAGCTTATTGTCCGGGTGCAGCGGGTCGGCAAGAACCTTCATTCGGTCGGCGCAGGCGTTCGTTGAATGTGACAGAAATTGCTGAAGCGGAAACAAATACTGAGCCGGTAGCGGAACGTTTAATCGAGGATTTGTCGGAAGTGAATAGCACAAAAGTGACAGGCACACTGGGAGATTTCAATAAAAGTGAGGGGCTAAAAAAAAGAATTCATTTCTGTGCTAGAAATATGTAATTTAAAAATTATTTTCAATTTTTTAGCAACCACAGGCGATGACAAATCGGCTCAAGAGTTGGAGGAGCCAGAACAAGTGCGTGAAATGATTGAGGTAAGTCTTACAAATGAGTGGAAACTCCGGTCTGGCGTTATTTAGCTCTTAAAGGAATGGCCTTTATTTTTGAAATCATTTTCTTGTGTTTCTTTCCATTGGTGAAGGTATTCGAAACACGCGAGGAGATCGAAAAGGATACTTATCCACGCAAACTCGTCGCTCCCATTGAGACCGTTTGCATGACGCCCTCCGAGTATCACGGCCTTATAACTGCTATCATATTACTAATGATTTTACTATTCAGCATTACATTGCTTTCCGGCTTGGCCTACAGGTATGTATGTCGACGCTTACTTAGGTTGAAGGCACAATGAAGCAAAGCATCATCTTTAGTTCTTCTTCCATATTACCTTTTACCTTCAAGGAACTTTATTTCATATGAGTTTTTCTTAATATTTTGTTTAATCTTTTAATTAGACGTTACTGGGCCACGATGTCGAAGAATCGCATTGCCGATCGCCATTCACCCATTCACTCACTCGGTCACTCCTCGATACGCACACACGAACGTTTCAGCGAGATCGGCCAAATGCCGAGCGGTAGCGGCAATGCGATGCCAAATCGTACGGCGAATGGCTTTCGGGCAAATATGTCAATGTTTGGCGGAAGTTTACACAAAACCTTTGCCACTGGGTAAGTTTTAAAATTTTAAATAATTATTAATTAATTATAAAGAGTAAAATGAAAAAAAGTAAGGAGTGTCCAAAGATTTTTTTTTTTTTTAATTTTTAAAATACGACTAGAATAGTTCACTTTCTATAGAAATTTGAATTCCTAAAACTTGTCAAAATATTTCATGCTCAGTTTTCTTGAAAGGAAGAAAGAAAAAGCTAATATAAAAATAAAATCGTCCGGACGTCCTATTTTGTCCTCCTCTGCTACAAAAACTTTCGTTGTAGAGCTTTTCATAAGTAGACTACATCAGAGTATATAACATTTGTTCAGTCATTTATGCCTTTTGCTCGTTATCGCCAGTAGGAGATGACAATTGAAGTCAGATTCTTTCCCACTTGTTCTTTTCCACCAGTGCCTACTAAATAAATCGAAATAAAGCTATCAAAGCTGAAGCATCCCAATCGGACGAAGTGGCGTAACCAGCCGCTATCTTTTAGTTCACTGATATCAATATCATCAACATACCTCAGCAGTTTTAGAAGGTACGTCCTTCTCGGTTTAGCTCCGCCGAAAATAGTAGGTATGAAAACTTCGTTTGGTAACTAACGTCTCGAAGACGTCATTCCCAAGTTTATATATTTTATATGGGATATCAAATTCAAACACAGCAGCATAGAGACCTCGCCAAGGAAGAGTTTGTGTGCTGATTTTGTTCTATGTACGTATATATTTGGCACTTTGCAGCGCCTCTAGCTTTGTGGTGTGTTTCCACTAAGCCACCTCCGAACGGCCAAGGGTTTTTTGTGAGGAGCTTTTATTTCATGTCAGAAATATACTCAGAGGGGTTGGCATTCCCTGCTGAGGGACGATCATAACTAGAAAAAATTAACTTTCTATTATTTTAGATGTTGGTCGAGCAAGGATTCGAACCTTAGTCTTCCTGATGTCAGTACGCAATGCTAACAACTTGGTTGTTGTGGCTACCGCGTGATTAGGAGCATGAAAATATGCCGTAGATATCAGATAAGACGTTATATGCGCTTTTAACAAGGCTTATTTCGTCAGCGATCTACTTATTGTGTTAGTAGATCACATCCTGTTTCCAAAGGTCAGTTATACTTTTATAACTCGCCGCATCCTCTCTTCGAATTTTCATATACTTTTCCCGTCCTTCCCCAGCTTCAAAAGCTGGGTGTGCTCAATCATATTAGTTTCTTTCTTTTTTCTCACTGGCAATATTACTCCTATAACTCTCGATGTCTTAGTCTTTGGGCTGTACACGATTTCTGCACTTGCGTCACACAAGTGACATGAGTACATCTAACTAATGAGGAGCCTTATAGAGTGATTATTTCCAAGAAAGGGAACTTAAGTGAAACCACTATGAAGTAATCACAGTAAGGACACGCTGGAGTGTTATGAAAGCGTCTATACGCACGAAATACGAGGGCTGCTATATATATTTCTGGCCTAATAATGAAAATACGAATATTTATCAACGAAAATGGTTTTATTGTTTTTCAAAATATTCTCCATCAAGATTTATACACTTTTGCATGCGCTCAAACCAATTTTCGAAGCACTTTTTCCACTTCAACAGCATCTTCTGGCGACGAAAATGTTGTTGTTGTTGTTGTTGTAGCGGTTCGCTAACCCCGCTTAGGGCAGGTGTAATCAGTCTAAGTCGCCGGGGTCATCTAACGGGAGGTCCAGGAAACGTGCTGTTTCGACAGGGTTGGACCAAAGGGAGAGGGGGGTTAGATGGGTCGGTTTAAGGGGGCATGTGAAGAGGTGGTTAGTATCGTGCGGGGACTCTCCACATGCAGGGCATACGTTGGGTGTGCTGGGGTCGAGTCTGGATATGTAGGAGTTTAACCTGCTACAGTATCCAGATCTGAGTTGTGCCAGAGTCACGCGGGTCTCTCGAGGCAGCTCGAGCTCACTGTCTGCGATGGGTGGTGGTTTGGATCCGAGTACACCATTCACTGGGAGGGAGTCTAGGAAGGTGTTAACTGACTCATGGTGAATGGCGTTCAGTGCCTGTCGGTAAGCCGTCCTGTCCAGCGGTTGTTGAACATGGTGCTGTATAGTGCTGTCGTAGTCAAGTACTCCCTTCCTGATGTGCCTAGGCGGAGGCTCCGCTTCTAGGAGGTGCCTGCTGGGGTGCTCCGCGCGGTGGCATCCCAACAGGAACTGCTTGCACAGCAAAGCATTATGCTCCTTAACTCGTAGCATAGATGCTTCGCTGTGCAAGTGGTGTTCAGGTGACATCAGGTGGTTTCCTGTCGCAGTCCTAAGGGCGGTATTCTGGCAGGCTTGTAGTTTCCTCCACTGCGTCTCGTTCGTCCCCGGCGCCCAAATCGGTGCAGCGTAATTTACGACCGGCCGGCCAATTGCTTTGTAGGTTGCCAGCAAGGTTTCTTTATCTTTACCCCATGTGCTGCCGGCTAGCGCTTTGAGTATTTTGTTGCGGCCCTGGAGTTTTGCGGCAATTGCGGTCGTATGCGGAGTGAAGGAGTACAGGCTATCGAATGTGACCCCTAAAATCTTAGGGTTGTTTACAGTTGGAATTTTTACGTCATCAACTTTCACATCGAGTTCTAGCCGGTACTCCTTCGTCCAGCTGGTGAAGAGGGTAGCCGAGGATTTCGTCGGTTGGATTTTTAATTGTCGTGCAGTGAAGAAACGGGAGAGATCAGCGGGGTAACCGTTCACTTTCGAACATAGGCTATCAATATCCTGGCCGGACGCCAATATCGAACAATCATCGGCATACGAGGTTAGTGAGACTCCTTCCGGTGGAGGAGGGAGCTTCGAAATGTAAAAATTAAACAGTAGCGGGGAGAGGACACCACCCTGCGGAACCCCCTGTTTAATTTTCCTCAATTTAGATGTTTCACCTCGGAATATGACCGATGATTGACGACCACTCAGGTAGCCCATGACCCACCTCTGCAACCCCGGCGGTAATGAGGATTCCTCAATGTCACTGAGTAGCACTGAATGATTGACAGTGTCAAAAGCTTTTGACAAGTCCAGTGCTACCAGGACAGTTCTCGCACAGGGTCGGTCGAAAATCGTTGACCACGCATTATTTTCTTGATGTGTGGGAATAAAAAGAAGTCATTGGGTGCCAAGTCAGGGCTGTACGGCGGATGACCCATCAATTCGACGTTTTGGCCGATCAAAAAGGCGCTGGTTTGAGCCGATGTGTGAGAGCTCGCATTGTCATGGTACACAATGATTCGTCTTGTCTTGTTCGTTTTTCGAATTTCTCCGAAGACTTCAGGCAAACAAATGGTGGTGTACCACTCAGAATTGACCGTCCTACGTTGCTCAAAGCGGAACAGTCGCCACATGACCAGTTTAGCCGAAGAAACAGGCGACCATTTGCTTCGAAGTGCTTCTTCCACGAACAACTTTCGTTGGATTTGGCTCGTCTTGGAAGACTCACACGGTCGATTGCTGTTTTGTTTCGTGCTCATACGCATAGATCCATGATTCGTCACCTGTGACGATCTTATAAACGTTTTTTGAAGCACCGCGATCGTATTTTTTCAGCATTTCTTTACACCAGTCCACACAAGCCTTTTTTTGAGCGATTGTCAAATGGTGCGGGATCCAACGAGAACAAACCTTTTTTACTCCCAGGTGGGAGAAATGCATAGGCATGCCTCTATCTGAAGGTATGTTACATGACGGTCTTGCATTATCAGTTCACGTACGGCATCGATGTTTTCTGGTACAACGGCTGTTTTTGGACGTCCTTCACGGAATTCGTCTTTGAGCGAGCGTCGGCCACGATTGAATTCGTTGTACCAGTTTTTCACAGTGCTATAGGATGGTGCTTCATAGCCATACAAAGATTTTAGTTCATCGATGCACTCTTGTCGTGATAATCCTCGTCGAAAGTTGTGAAAAATGATCGCATGAAAATGTTCACAAGTTAATTCCATTTTTTGGCCGAGATGAATTTTTTAATTCCCTTTAAACAAAACGTTCTGAGTGATGTTATGCTAAAAAATGTCAAACTTTCCAATGGAAATGTCAGATTGCACCTGGCAACACTTAGTTTTGCCTAGGCCAGAAATATATATAGCAGCCTTCGTACGATTGCATGTTGACGACGGTTTAGAAGCAATCGGTTTCGCTCGTTGAAGCACAAAAAGCTCCTTTGTGACCACATTATAAGGTGAATCTGGAATCCGTCACGTATAAAAGTTAAAGCAGAGACTTCCACCTCCCGAGATACTGTCAATTATAGTTTCCACATAAATTTACCCAATAAAACGTCACTGGCGGCTTCAAGACAGCTACGTTCTACTGTATACTTTTGATAATCGCTATATTTAAAGCCTCGAAGAATGTGAATGAAAATAAAAGTTCTAAGTATCGGGTGACCAAAAAGAATTGAAACACGGAGACCAATAAAAATAAAGTTCCCAAAAAAAAAAACAATGTAGACGAATTAACTATTTAAATACACAGAGCTACTATCTGGCAACATTTTTTCCATGTTTCCTTATTTCCTTTTTTTAATTTATATATTTATTTTTATTTTACTTTATTTTATTTTAGATTATTTGTTATTAATTTCTTTTTTTAATTTTTTCATTTCTATTCAATAGCAACTTAGCGCGCATGTGTCAACTGCCTGTCATCAATCCGATGCGCAATAATTCCAATACAAATCATCAATTCGAGGACCCCAGTGAACCAATCTATACTGATCCATCATTGTTCGAACGTTCTAGGTTCGTAGATTTGAATTTTATTGGAGCGGAAAATGCGAAATTAAATCAAAAGTAAACGAATATAATCATATACATGCATACATACATACGTACATATCATCATCACGATACGATATTATACGCATACCAAAAAAAAATAAAAAATTACATACAAACATATGTGTATACATATATTACATACCGTTCATAGAAACCAAAAAGCTGTGGGTAATTTAAAGAATCATGCACAGGTGCGCTGTTGAAAAATTTATTTAATTTTTATTTTTATTTATTAGAATTTTTTATTTTTACTTTTTTTTACTTATCCATACTTATATTGTGAAACATTTATTTTTCTATTGCACAAAAGAATTTTATATTTTATATTATATTAATACATTTTTATTTTAATAAAATTAATTTTTTTTTTATTTTACACACATACATAATTTTTATCGCATAGTTAAAATAATTGCGTTTTGGGGAAAAATAATTAAAATAATAATTTATACATATTACATACATACATATGTACGCTTGCCAAACAAAATTTGACAATATTCATGACATTTTCGTATGCACAAAAATTTCCGTCTGTGACTTAAAATATATGTACATACATGCAAACATACATATGTATATACGTGCCTAGTTCTACTTAATTTTGAATAAATTTTTAGGAAATATTTATATTCACACAAATGTCAAAGGTTGTACTAGAGATCGAAATTTTGAGGTTACATCAACAGAAATTAAAAAAAAAAAAACAATTATAAGATTCCAAAATAAATTTTAAAGAAATATTTTTAATATTTTAATTTTTTCTTGCACAAATTATCACATTTGCCTACAATAACATATTTTTACTTTATTACAATATCCATCACGCCCACCAGCAATTTGACATTTCAAAGAACACCAATCACCGCCCTTCTCCTCACAAACACCACTGAAAGTTAGAGTGTTAACTGAAAAAAAAATAAACAGAAGTATTAGTTAAAGTTATTTTAATAACCATATTAGCAAAAAGGGATCACAATTTTAATTTTTAATATGTATGTAAAATAGGCATATGTTAATTAATGTACAGGGTTTTCCAATAAGAGGTGTTATTTTGATATTAAAAGAGAAATGGCAAAATGGCCGCCAATTCTACTCGTACAGAACTGTATCCTCTTTACGAAATTTTCCAACACAAAATCACAAAGTGGCTGCTGTATGCCCTCAATAGCTTCACGAATTCCGTCTTTGAGATTTTGGAACGACGTGAGACTGTTGGCGGAGACCTTATCATCTGCGTGACCCCAAAGGAAGGAGTCGAATGGTGTTAAATCACAAGACCTCGGTGGCCAATCGCGATCACCTCTTCGAGAGATAACACGGTCCGGTAACTTTTCCCTCAAAAGAACGATGATTTCGTTGCTTGTGTGGCACGTAGCACCGTCTTGTTGAAAGTAAACGTTGTCCAGATCAGTGCCGTCCAACTCCGGCCATAAAAAATTATTAATCACCTCTCGATAGCGCAATCCATTCAACGCATCTGTTGCACCAGCCTCGTTTTCGAACCCGCCGGACCATAAACCGCACCAAACAGTTACATGTTGAGAATTCAACGAACAACGAGTCTTAGGTTTTCCGAGCCCCAGACGCGGCACTGAAAATGGGCCACCAGTAAAGATTTGAGGAAATTTCGGATCATTTTCATGCATTTCAAGCACCCAATCAGCAAAGACGCGACTTTGTTGATGATCGGCCGGCTTGAGTTCTTGTATTGATTCAACTTTATAAGCCTTAAATGTCAAAAAGTTACAGCTTCAAAAATTACATCTATCGGAACAGCAAACTCTTATAGGAAAACCCCTTATTTCTGATTAAGTTATTTCTTCTTCTTTTGGCATAACCACCTCTGGCGCGATTATTGCCGAATCAAGTACAGCGGTATACTGGTTTCTTCTTTTCGTCGTAGGTTAATAAGGTTATGCAAGAAGACTCAATTTTTTTGCGAGAATACTAAATTCAACCAAAACAGCTCCGTTTTCGTGCTATCGAAAGCTGTTTTAAAATCAACAAATAAGTGATGCGTGTCGATCTTCTCATGAGTCTTTTCTATGAAATCTCACTGACACATTGATAAGATCCAATCAGTTTATTGATGGTGGACTTTAGTCTTCCACACAATACCCCCGATATAATATGATACGCGATATTGATGAGGCTCATCACACGATGATTGGGATTGATTGCGGGGTTCTCCTCATTGTGGATTGGGCTGAACTCAGATTCCAATCATCGTTCATGCTTCTATACTCTACAAAGAAGCTGATACTTGCACTTTGTCAGTTATTCGCCTAGTCGGTAAACCATCGGCATCCGCCGCTTTGTTTTCATGTCTTTAAGCGGGAAATTACTATTCGCACTTCCACATAGTCGGTAATGGAACCTTTATACCTTCCAGATTTTACACTTTCACTGCTTTTAAGTAGGCTGAAGAAGTGTTTCCTCTACGACTATAAACTCAATATTCCCTGAACATCGGTCTTTCTCGTTTCTAAATGAAAAATCTCCGATATTGAAACCTGCGGAAAGAATCCTCATTTTATAATAGGATTTTTGAGCATTTCCCTTGTCAACCTTCTTCTTGAGTTCTTCATTCTCACGCCTTTCAGTGCCTCTCTTTTTTTTCTGTCTGCCAATGCGTCTTGCCTCTCTCTTCAAATTCCCGTATCTTTCCTCACCGTACCAGTTGTTTTTTGAAGCAGGAATGCAAATTGAATGAAAAATATTTAGGCAGTTTACGAGGATACTAGCAGATCTGGCCACACGTTGCCGTGCCTCGGTATTATTTGCAAACTTCGCTAAGTTTGAAGTAATTTTTGGGCACATATTGGATGGTATCTCAGCCATAACTTCACGAATATTGGTACTCAAGAGTTAAAGGCTTATCCGCATAAATACGGTCTTTCGCGTAGCCCCACAAAGAAAAGTCCAACAGTCTCAAATCGCACGATCTCAGTGGTCCATTAACATCGCCAAGACGAAAGTTCACGGCGCTGGGAAATTTCTCTCGCAATATAGCCATATTCGCTCAGGTTGTGTAACATGTGGCACCATCTTGCTGAAACCACATAGTGTTCGAGTCGTATTCTTCAATCGCAGGCTGGTTACCATACGATCATAACGATCTCAATTGACAATGACAGTCTCGATGTTGTCGTTTTCAGATAATTAAGGCGAAATCACACCTCCGGAACAAAAATTACACCGGACAGTAATTTTTTTTTGTGTGTGTGTAATAATTATTTGAGGATATTCGGAGCCCCAAAAAAATTCTTTACGTATCCCCCCGAGTGAGAAATGTTGGACGATTATTAATATCCGCTTAAAGCACGAAACGTGACCACGTTTGAATCACCACTTTTGCTGTCGGTTTTCAATATAGCGGGGAACTCTTTCCATTAAAAAATATATCATTTATATTTCGTGTAAATGAAACTTGAGTCCTGGTCTCTAGCCCATTTTCAGGAATGAAAAGTATTCCATTTAGGCAAATCATCAAAAAATTTAACTAAAAGGAACCCTGAATAAATAATTTTTTTTTTCAAATGGATCGATCCACTTCCCGAAGCAAAAAATCATTTATGTACCGAATTTCAAGTAAATGAAACCATAAATAGAATTTTTTCGAATATACCACTTTAAAAAAAAAATCGTATAAACCTTCCCTGGAACCATGGAAACTTTTGGAGACTTGTGGACCTTTACAAAAGAACATAAGATTTTTATGTGTAGACTAGAGCACTATTTTCCCCAGTTTTTATCTTCAGTTTATCATTATTTTTTAAATTTTTTATTTTTTTTTACTTAAATGTGTGATTTTCACTCACTTTCAGGTGGCAAAGCATAAGCACCAACAACAAATACAAATAAGGGAAATATGAGCAACGTGCGAATAAAATGCATTTTCACTGGTGAACTCAGATCAGATTTCCAATTATCACCGACAAATTTTTGAGCGAAAATAATTTTTAAAAATTTATTTTAATTTTTTTATTTCAAATACTCGTTTTTATCGCCACACTTCTGTGTATCCGGCACGAACATCAAAGCACTGATTGCATTCAAATATTGTGAGCTGGAAAAAATTTCGACTTTAAATAGGAGATTGGAAATTGTTTGTGATTTTTTATCGGTTATTTTGTGAGCTATTCAGTTGTTGTTGTTTTATGGGCGTTTTGCAGATGTGCTCATATAAAAATTATATGAAAATAAAAAAAAATATTTATTCATATTTTATCACTTGTGGTATAAATTTATTGCAACAAATGCTTATCAAACTTTTGTTTGCCAAATATGGAGGCGGGTGACCTTCAGTTTAATGATTTTTCATGCATATTTGTGATTTTGAAATATTTTCGAATGAATAGAACGGGAAATGGCGGACATTATGATTGATTGAAATGCAGGTGTCTTCAAAAATACAATATATGTCTTCAAGGTGCACAAATAGCTTTTTTAAATATATATATAATATTTTGCTTTTTTTAATTTTTTTAATTTTTGTTTTTAAATTTTCAGTTATTAAATTTAAATTTCATATTATACACTGTATGATATACCTATATATGTACTAATTTATAAACAGTTGTTAAAACACAAATCTTCACATTTATAATACAAAACTCTTTTAAATAACATATATAACTGTTCTAATATATATTATATAATATATCATTTGATAAAATTTAGTTATTCCTTATTTGTTTCATTATTTTTAAAAATGTTTCAGATCGCTGCGCAGTCTAACCACAGAAGAGGAAGCTGAAAATCGTCAAGCTGTATAAGAAAGGAAAATCTAAAGAAGAAACAGACCTAAAAAGTAGCACTCGTCCAAAAATCAACATAAACAGTATAAGCGAATTTTATACATAAAAAAAAAAATAAATAAAAAATAAAAAAACATATGCAATTGAAAACTTAATGATAAAGAAGAAAAAATAAAAGTAATTTGAATAAATATTTCAAGAAAATATATTTTATACTTTATATATTGGATGAGTGCATAAGTTCGTGCCCGATTCCGCTGGATGCCCTACGAATCGTTTGAGAGTGGCGCTCGTGAAAGAAATATATACATATTATATATCGTTGGAAAGGTGACAGTCCGAACTGTAAATCAAGCATAAAATAACTTCATTTTGATTTGATTTGCTTAGTGAAAAGACGCATGGAAGATGAACAACGAAAAAGATCATATGCGTCATATTATGTTATACGAATTCCGCAAAGGAAAAACAGTGGGCGCTGCAACTAAAGATATTCGCGAAGTTTATTTGGACCGTGCTCCAGCACTCCGCACAGTAAAGAAATGGTTCGCGAAATTTCGTTCTGGAGATTTTAACCTCGAAGATCAACCTCGTAGTGGACGGCCTTCTGAGCTTGATGACGATGTTCTAAGGACTTTAGTTGCGAATAACTCACGTATTTCGACGGAAGAGGTTGCCAGTGAATTGAACGTCAACAAATCAACTGCATTTCGTCGTTTAAAAAAGGTTGGGTACACTTTGAAGCTCGATACATGGGTGCCACATCAGTTGAGTGAAAAGAACAAAGTGGACCGTATGTCAACAGCAATTTCTTTGCTTCGACGGATCAAAAACGAACCTTTTTTGGATCGGCTCGTGACTGGTGATGAAAAATGGGTCCTGTACAACAATGTTCAACGCAAAAGAACATGGAAACAGGCACACGAAGGGGCGGAACCGATGTCGAAAGGTGGATTGCATCCGATGAAGGTACTGCTGTGCATTTGGTGGGATATCCGAGGCGTGATCTATTTTGAGCTCTTGCCAGCTGGAGAAACGATCACTGCCAACAAGTATTGTCAGCAATTGGTCGAATTGAAGAAAGCAATTGATGAAAAACGTCCGATTTTGGCCAATCGCAAAGGAGTTCTTTTCCATCATGACAACGCCAGGCCACATGTTGCAAAACCGACCCTGGCCAAACTGAAGGAGATGAATTGGGAAATTATGCCGCATCCCCCATATTCACCCGACATTGCACCTTCTGATTATCATTTGTTTCGATCGCTGCAGAACAATTTGAATGGAAAAAAATTTATAAATGTGGAAGACGTCAAAATCCACCTTGACACCTTTCTCAACGAGAAACCGCGCGATTTCTATGAATCAGGCATCCGTAAATTGGTTGAACGTTGGGAGTGGATTGCCGAACATGATGGCGAATACATAATTGATTAATAAAAGCACTTTCTTCAAAAAATTTCAATTTTAGTTTGCACTTGAAATCGGGCACGAACTTATGCACTCATCCAATACATATTTAGCATACTTGCCTAATCTCTTGTATGTAAGTACGTACTGCGAAAAATAATTTCAATTGAATTTTCTATTATTTTTTTTAAAGAATACTTAGGACAACAGCAGCAATAAACATAATAAATGTGTGCATTAAAATGAAAGCACTTTTTATAAAACTAGATTTTAGTATAATAAAATTAAATAAATTGAACAAAAAATAAAATAAAATATATAAACAATGTAATTTATTGAATAAAGCAAATAAAAATAAAATAAAGCGAAATTCAAAAATGTTAAAAAAGTAAAAAAAAAATAAAACAAATTAAGAAAACATAAAAAAATTAAATTAAATTAAAACAACTATAAAAACTAAAATTTATTTTTAAATATAAAAATATAAAAAATATGAATATAAAAAAAAAATTATTTAAATAAGGTAAAATAAAAATATAAAACAAAATGAAATAAAATAAAACAAAATTAATTATAATATAATAAAATAAAATGAAAAACACTAAACAAGCTAATTTTAAATAAAATAAGATAAAATGTAATAAAATAAAATTAAATAAAATAAACTTTAATTAAATTAAACATTAAACACAAGGAAATATAATTTAAAAAAATAATATTAATTGGAATAAAATAAAATTAAATAAAATAGTTACCGCAATAGCCGAGTGGTTAGCACTGCGTACTGCCATTTTGAATGCCAAGAATTGAGTCCTAGTACGACCAACCTCCAATATTATAAAAAAAATTAATTTTTCTAATTATTGTCGCCCAGCAGCGCTACTAAAAATCTAGCGACCTATTGGTGGCGGCTAAGAATAAACTGTAGGTCCCTCCATTTATTGAAAAAACATCAAGGCGCCCCCCACAAATTGGAGGGGGAGCTCGTCGGAAAGCGCTTTAGCAGTTACAAGGCACTACTTGCATACATATATACCTATAATATCAAAAAAACAAAAAAATTAAATTAAAATATAGATGAAAAATAATACCAAATGAAGTATAAAAAATTAAAATGGCATAAACTGAATTAAAATTAAAAACAATATAAATAATAATAGAACAAAATATAGCAAAGTGTAATACAATTAAACTTAAAAGAAATGAAAAAATAAATATTATAAAAAATAGAAAATAAAATAAATTTAAGAAAACAAAAACAGTATTTAATGTTATTAAGAATTTAAATTTAAACAAAAAAGATAGAAAGAAGTAAATAAATGCACAATATAAAATAAAAAAATAATAATAATCAAAGGACATAAATAAAAAAAAAATTAGATAAAACAAGAAAAAAGTGATTTCTTTGACCATGCCAAAGTCTTTATACCTTTCACGATCATATCAAGTTTATGGTATTTTATTTTAGGATTAAATTTTAATACTATACTTTACTCTGAAAAATTAATTAATTAACATGATGAAGTTTTCCGATTTCGATGATTTTTGGTGACAATGTTTATTTATATATACATGGGTGTATAGCATGTAAAATTTAATGCTCTTATGTGCTTTTTTCATAGATTTTTAATCAAAAACTTCACGCTTGAACAAATCATTTGTAGGGGGGTCTAGATATTTTCCTCCGATTTCGATTTTTTCAGTGATAATGCATATTTAAAAAAAATGAATAATTGCAAATTTCGCACTCGGACGGAATTTCGACCAAGTAGTTTATCATATGTGAGCAGAATACCAAATTTCACGCTCTGAGATGTTTCCATACTAATTTATGAAAATCTTCATTCGTTTGAATTTACCTGTACATCTGTGTACCAATTTTGGCTAAAATATCTCAAAAACTAAGGAACAAGTTTGTGTACAAAATAAAATTTTGATGGGTTCTCCCTTCTTCTGTTGGTACTTGCATACTTCCGAGCAAAGTACATATAAAAAAAAAAAATAATAAGAAATAAAATAAATTGGAATAAAAATATAAAATAAAGATAAAAATAAAAATACTAATAAAATGAAGAAAAAATAAATAAAATAGCATAAAATGAATTTAAAAAAAAATTGAATAAAGTATGATAAAAGAACAAAATATAATAAAAAGATAATAAATAATATAAAAGATTAAAATTAAATGTAATGTAAAAATAAAATTTATAGAAATATATAAAATAAAATAAATTTAATAAAGCAATAAAAAATCTGACAAAATAAATGAATTGTAATAAAATCAAATAAAATCAAATAAAAGCAAATTAAATAAAAAAAATAAATATTTAGTAAAATAAGATGAAAAAAATAATAAAATAAGATGAAAAGAGAATAATGAGATAAAAAATGTTAAATAAAAAAATAACATGAAACTAAATAAATCATGTAAATTCATTTGTAAGTGGAATAAAACTAGGAGAAAAACAACTGAATTAAGTAAAGTAAAATTAAATAAAATTACATTTAAAAAAAAAATAATAGCAGACCAAACGTTCGAATTTCAAATAGTCGACAAAAGAATTATTTATGTACATACATATGTACATACACATTTATGCATATTTTAACGAAATAATATAACTGCGTTTTGTTTTTTGAGCAATTATAAAAATTTCAATTTTCTTATTAATTTAATTTTGATTTTTCTATATACCAATCAAGCACTTTTAAAATACTCCAGAACAATAACGGACAATAGAAAATCATACGTTTATAAATACTTTTGAAATTATTCTCACATGTTAGGAAGTTTTTAATTTAAAAATAATAACTACTATCAGTCATTGTCAGAAAAGTTTATAATCTTTTCTTCTTTTCACGTCTATGCATGTACAAAAAATATGTTTTACTGTCCGCTGTGTCTGAAACGAAATATACAAATTTCTTAAGTTTTGCTTATATTATATATATTACATAATATTATTGTTGCTTTGTAACCGCTGAAAGATTTTCTGTCGATATTCTTGATGCTCAGAAATCACTTTCTCATAGAAACTCTTCGATAAATAAATAAACTCATTCAAATGATTCTAAACTAGTAAAATATAAAAAAAAATTAAAAAAAAAAAAAATAAATAAAGAAGCTCATACAGTTTGTATCTGTGATTTTGACTTTTATCATATATAATATTTGTTTTTAATATTTGAATATCTTTTTGCACGTGGTTTTATTGCTATAACAACAAAAGTAGTAATTAATTTTTCTTACTTTTTCTTGTGAATATTATTATGTTAACTTTAAAATATTTAATAATAAACCGCACCCACAGTCAGTAAGTTCTAAATCTCACTGTTTTAACCCAAAATGTACTTAATCTTAATAAATTCAATACTTGCTCTAATGTTGTTTTCGTACATTGCTTGTATGTATGTAGATATACCATATATGTATGGATATTGTATGTATGGTATTGACGCACATGGCTTACCGCCTTAATTCACCATCGAATATTCGTTTTACTGCCGCTTTTAAGTGAGACGTGAATTTCATGATTTTCCCAGTTTTGTCAGCAGTAAGTAGAAAGTGAATGGTTTGGAAATAATTGTATTTATTTTCTTCTCGTTAACAACAAACAAATAAACAATTTGGTCGCCACTACGCTTAGCACGCGCCGTTATTTGCATGTGAAGTACATTTTGAAAGAAAAAAATAAGCAACCGGTAGCAGAATGACAAGAATTTTGCAATGACCTTCTCAAGAGTTGAAATCATAAACAAAAATATTTTATTTTTGTCGTTTACTTTCTTCCCATAAAAAGAAAATATGTATTTAATTTTTTTTTGCCGTGCGCAGAAAGAAATGTTTGCGGAAATCAAAATTGTTTTATTTTTCTTCTTTTAGGAAATTGTTCCACAAACTGGAAATATGGTACTTATTATAACACATAAATAAATTTTTTATTTTTTATGAACATTTTCAAAATAATTATTTCTGTCTATTAATTAATTTGTCTATTAAATGACATAAATTGTTACATAAAAGAAAATATTTTTAAGCGGAATGATTTTTTTTTTATTAATTTGTATTTTACCTTTTCTTTTGGCCAACGTGCGATACGAATTTTAATTTGAAATTTACCAAGAACGTGAAGTTCTTCAACTAATTACTTCTAAGTTTCTTATTTCAACATTTGCTATTTGCCGTTGAAAGTTATGTAAACAAAGAGATTGGCTTGTTATGGCGTTGCTAAAAATAAAATAGCTATTAGAAAATGTTAAATACTCACATAACTTCGCCTTCTTCTTCTTCTTCTGGTGTGGACACCACGTAAACGATTAGCAACAGCGCGACATTCATTCCTATTTTTCACTCTTTCACGACCATTGGAAATACTATGCAGCGGCAGATCCTTCCAACGGAGTGATGGTCTTCCTCGTTCACTTGTTTGTTCTTTTCCACAGGGGCCACATGATCGTCTCTTTACTCGTTGAACCATGTCAATTTTGACGTTTGTCTCATTGTTTCATTGACTCTTCTCTCTTTTCACCATCCCAGCTGGCACTTTGTTTGTCCAGCATTTAATTTAAGAAGACACACCATAAAGAGCCACCTTGTCTCCAATCTTGTTTAGTTTGGAAAGGTCCTTTCCCATTTTAACGGAGGAGCTTTTGGTGTTGCTGAGCTTTAGTTTAAGCAGCCGTATAAATTTTGCGGGTATACCAAATTCAGATATATTTAGGGGCATAGGGACAGATCCTCTGTTGCGTTCTTTGTCGATTCTTTTCAAGGGATCCTTTCCAAGATTTGGCATGCTCCACAGCTCTTCTTATAGCGAGCTCTAACCTTTTTCACGGTACGCTCGATAGGATCTCGTAAACGATATTAAAGAGACTTATTCCAGTTAGCTAAGGTGTAGATGAAGACAACATCTCATGAGATGACGGAGTTTTCGATTAGAAGGTTTAGCTAAAAACGCAGCATCCTTTGGTCAACGCGCAAACGGAGAACACCGTAGAGATATAAGACAACATTGACATAGATCATGAAACAATGAGACAGCGGCTGTGTTAAGACATGTCGTTCGAATGATATAAGCACTCCAGCTTTAAAAGAAAATTCTTCTTATAATATCTAAGCATATGCTGTATTTAGGCCATTCCTTTACGCTTCTTTGCTCGTCTTTATAAATGCAATTCGTATAAAAAGTTAATCATAAACAGGCGACAGGGGGTATATTCTGTAGATCCGGATTGAAATTCTTTTTCATTTCATTAAACTGTTATCGTCACAAAACTCATCAAAACTCCGGCTACGCCTATCAGATCATGTTTTTCGGTGCTATATAAGTATTACTTCCATGTTTAAAACTTTCATTAAGTCAACAAATCTTCGATAAAGCATTCTCAGGTATTTTCCGTACTTAATCCCCTCATGCTGAAGTACTTCGTCTAATCTTATGTTCACTCCTCGATTACCTCCTTAGCCAAATTTATGAGTGGCAATGAGGTTCATGTACACTCCATCTGTTCCAACGGAAGATGATGAATATCAGTTAAATTAATTTGATTTGATGGATTATTTTCTTATATATACGAAGTTATACCAGTTTGAGGTTTCATAAAGACGGAAACTCGATGAAATTATGGGCGTCTCGGTATTTTTCCAGTGATGGAGGAACGTAGGGACGAGAATAGATTGGTATGTTATTTCCAAGTCTGTAAAATAGTCTCAGAATCCGCTTTTAGTTTTCTAAACTCAGTGGCAAAACATCGAGTATAACATTGAGAGAAAATAATGGAATTTTTTAAAGGAAATTTCAGATTTTTTTTCAACGAATGAAAGGTTAATAAAAACCAGCCCAACTGAGTCAGTTTTTCCCAATCTATACTCTTCCATTGTGAGGTTTTCACCCAAGAAAGTCTACACATTGATGCACACCATCCACAAACCAATGCAATAATGTTGCTACGTAGCATATAATGACTCATGAACTTGACTTACCTACCTTTCTGTAACGCAGCCAAAGCAATCTGAAGCGCATGTGACGCCATAATATTGGCGTTGAAAGAAAATCCACGCTTATCAACGGCTTAAACGTTTCAAAACACAATATTTGGCAACGAAAAGAACCAACAGTTGGTCTAAGCGTGAGAGAACTACGTCTTGGCGACACGATAATAGTTAAAAGAGCAAAGTAAGAAATCACAGCTAACACGTAGCGAGCGCATTATGCAAGCAGCTCAGTCGCTGTTGAGCAAAAATGCATTTTATAAGCGCCGCACAGCAAATGTAAACAGAACATTCGAAAGGGAACTTTGCACGGGGCGAGAACTTCTACTTTTAGTCTGTGCAATAGCAAAACCTAACAACTATCCAATGTAAATGTGGATAGCATAACTATAAAATAACGATAAAAAATAAAAAAAAAATAATAAATAAATAGATAAATGTTCGTACGAAAAACGGAAGCAAAAGTTTTTAGTTTACGATAATTTATTTTCGACAATCGTGATTTTAACGAAAAAGGACTATTAATTAACAAAATGTTTGGAAAAATTAATAAAAATAAATTTAAATAGTTTTTAAAACTGATAAAAACTACTTTTTAAAAAATTTCTATAAATTATATGCGAACATTCTAAAAATTAATAAGTGAAAATTAAAGGAAATTGAACAAAAACTATATCTGAGTGAAAATTAATTGTGCTTAAATTGTCATAATGGGCACAAAAATATATACGATGCAAAATTTCCTCCTGAAAATTATATTCTTCACAAATTTGGCCTGCGTTCTTCCACGATCTGTGCCGCCTGCCAATGTTCAACCTCAAGGGCCTCCACAAGCATTCCATAGCCACTTGGCATTGCATCCCACTTTTTATAATCACCCAAGTGCTCAAACTTTCCAGGTGAGTTTTAAAATACTATAAATACGTGAACAATAAACTATTCGGAAAAAAAATGTTTAAAATGGAATAAAAATAAATAAATTAAAATAGAATAGAATTAAGCAAAATAAAATTAAATAAAGTAAATTAAAAAAATAAATTTTAAAAATAAAAACAAAACAAAATAAAATAAATTAAATTAAAAAAATTAAATGAAATCAAATAACAACAAAACAAAATAAATTTAAAATTAATTAAAATATATTGAAATAAAACGAAAAAAACTAAAATTAAAAAAAAAATAAAACAGATAATAAATAAAAAAATTAAACTAATATAATATAAAATAAATTAAATTAAAATAAAATAAAATAAAACAAAATAAAATAGAATAAATAAAAATAAAAAAAAATAAAATAAAATAAATTTAATTAAATTAAAATAAAATAAATTAAAATAAGGTAAAATAAAATAGAATAAAATAAAATAAAATAAAATAAAACAAATTAAATAAAAAACAAAGTAAAGTAAAATAGAATAAAATAAAATGAAATAAAATAAAATAAAATGAAATAAAATAAAATTAAATTAAATTAAATTAAATTAAATTAAATAAAATAAAATAAAATAAAATAAAATAAGATAAAATAAAATAAAATAAAATATTCTATAATAAAATAAAATAAAATAAAATAAACTATAATAAAATAAAATAAAATAATATAAAATAAAGTAAGATAAGATGAACTATTAAATAAAATTAGATTAAATTAAAAAAATTAAAAAGGTAAAATTAATTAAAGTTTTTTAAATTAAAATATACCAAAATAAAATAAAATAAAATTAAAATAAATTGAATAAACATAAATTTTATAAAACGAAATCAAATAAAACCAAAATAAATTAAATTAAGTGAAATCAAATAATTTAAAATCTATATAAATATGAAGTCTTTATCCTTAATGACTGACGATAAAAAATGGAATATCTTTTTAAACCGTTCGATTTACACGAAGCTTGCTAAACTGAAATGGGAGACACGTTGTCTTCCACGAAGTGGACCTGAGTCCGATCTATTCGAAAAATATTTATTTATCGTTAGATTTACATAAGATTTTTGCCTAAATTAACATCGGGAAATAGTTTTTTTTTATGTGAGCCTGGGATAGATTCGATGGATCATTTTGCTTAATATCTAGAAAATATACAGGTGGCTCTTTACCAAGGATAATACGTAGGGAACTTTTCTTTCCTGGAAGTGAACCCGGAACCGATAAAATTCTTATTAGAACCATCTTAAAATTCTGTGCGACCGAAGTCATAGACACACTCTGAAATAAATTGAAATAATATGAAATAATCGACTTTTTCTTGCCCAAATGACTCACCAGAACTTTTTTCAACTACGAAAAACGACCTTGAGGTTTTATATATTTTTAGGCCAAAATATATGTTTTCTAACAAATTGAGGGGTCTACTAAGCCGCCTCCGAACGACTGATGGTTTTCTAGGTGGAGCCATGTCATGTCAGAAATATACTCAAAAAGCTTGACATTACCTTAATACCTGCAACTCCTGAAGCATCTTTTATATGCCGACCTTGCCTAAATTTATCTTTCAAATCACTATACCCAAACTTCAGACTTCGGCTAGAAGTCCCTGTAACCTACAAGCAGTTATCGCCGAGATCTCTGTCAGAGAATAGCTAGGCCAGTCGAACAAAGAAATTTTAAAAAGCTTTGCTTGGATTCACAAATATACGAGTATAATAGTATTCTATTTATAAAAAGAAAATACTTATACATATATTTTCCTTTGGTTTCTTACAGCATCGTGAGCCGACTGGCACATTTTACGACAGCAAACGTGGCATCTTGCGTTCATTTCCAGGCGGTGGAGTGCCGGTATTGGTCGATCATGTAAGTCTATAGCAAAGAATATCGATAAATTTAAATTAATCATCAATCGTATTTTATCTCTTTAGCACAAACGTTGTTCCGGTAATTTTGTAGGAGTCAAAGCACATCCCAACCAGAAGCAATACTACTACGTCTGCAAGCCCGATTGTGTAATATTTGGAAAATGTCAAAATCTGCAGTCATTCGATGCAACGAAAGGACAATGCAGTCCATATCCTGTACAAGAGTATACGCCAGTTTGCATGAAACCTGGCCGTTTCCCCATTTTAACCGACTGTACGGTCTACTATCGATGCGATGCACAGTTGAAACCGCGGATATACTCATGTCCACGCAATACGGTATTTTCACCACGTGACGAGAAGTGTATTTGTGGCGCAAAGTGTAACCCAACAGAGGTTACGTCGCACGGTTCGTATATACCACATGATTGTGAACACAAGTTCCCGCCCTGTCTACAGGATGGCACCTTCCGTACGCCCACAGATTGTTCCCTGTACTACACGTGTGTTATGCAGCCGAAGGGGATCTACCAACAAACACGTTTCAAGTTTGTGCGCATTCAGTGTGAAATAAAGTTCAAAAGTTCTAATTTTATGTTACCTTTCTTAGATGTCCCGAGCTACAGTTTTTCGATCCTAAATTAGTAACATGTCGGCCACAACATGAAGTTCCCTGCGATTCCATACAACTATCCGAGCTGGTATATCCGAGGCCACCGCCATTACCTCATCTTCCTGTGATTTATCCACCACATTACTCTTTAGACTCATTGGACGAAAGCGATTACCCAACAGAAAATACAGAGCCGTGCTCCAAAGAGGGTTTGTTCTTTGCTTTCAATTGCAAGTTTTGTTTAATTTATGTATTGCTATTTGTTTTACGCAGATCCCTTAAGCGCTAGCATTGGCTCAACTGAAAATGAAATATCTGATTGGTCCTCGCAAACTACTAAAGTCACAAGATCTCCGACGCAATCCACTACTGTGCCAAAAACTTTGCCCATGAGCCGTACAACTCCAATACACACTCTGCCAACAACAACTTTGTCTCCAACTACAAGAGTTACTCGAACAAGTAGCTTAATTCCATCAAAACCCACTACTCCTGAAGAACCTGCCTTGTCAACATCCCCTCCAATAGATACCAGTTTAAGTACTACGCCCGGCGAAAGCTCTTCACCAACATCGAACAACGATGTAACTTCCGAAGAAACTAACTCGTCAACCAGCACCAAGTGGACCACGATAGATACCGAAACGTCGATCAATACAGCAGCAATCTCATCAGCCGCTACGATTGGCTCAGCATCGCTAATCGGTGCAACTTCTTCTACAAACACTTTTTCTGAAACATCTCCTTCTACAATCACAACTCCAATAGATGATTCTACATGGACGCAAGCGTCTGCGAACTCACTACCCACATCTCAACAGGATTTCTCTTCAATACAAATTGGCTCCTTCACGAATTCATTTGCACCTACAAGAAACTCTCAAACCAGTGAATCCAATCCCTCTTCATTATCAACTATTCCTACTTCGTCTTCTGATTTTTTCGCACAAAAAACAACACCAAACGACTTTGCTTCAACAAAATCTACTGACAATACAAAGTTTACCGCTGTACCAACAGCCCTACCTTCTCGGGGAACACCATCCACGATTTTACCGCATACATCAGCATCAACAACTGAATCTGAAACATTTACCTCAGAACTGCCAGCTTCTTCCACGCCAGCGTCAACACCTTTCTCATTCAATTTGATTAGTTCACTACCTGCGAAACGCGCTACCGCAAGCTTACCATCCTCGAGTACTACTGACTTGACAACCACTACTGTGGATTTCACTTCTAGTCCCCTACAATCTACATCAGCTCTCTTCACAACCTTAACCGAAACAGTCTCTTCTACGGAGTCTACTATAGCTGAATTACCAATCAGGCCGTCAACTGCCTCACACACTTCAATACCAACAGATCTTTCCACAGTACCAGATCACTCAACTGTAACACAAACAACATTTAATCTATTAACCACCTTACCTGCACATTCCCCAACGAAAGCGAATCCTCTACCAATCAGCTCTATAGATACGACCACAAGTTCAACTAGTCCACAAACAAGCACCGTTGAAGCATCAAGCACAGGTACAGCGTCGACTGCATTTTCTACAGCAGCTTCTTCAACAACAACAATCGACGACTCTTCATTAAATACCACAGAAGTGACCAGTACTCCCACCACACTAACCACTATAAAATCGGATTCATCTCGGGGAACAATTTCCTCCCCAGGTATGTTTAAAGAACACTCAAAATTTGATAAAATCAATGACATTCAGTTTAGTATTAATAGTCTAAAGTTTCTCATGATAAACATGTCCTCATCGATAAGTAATTATCCTTAGCTCTAAGAAGGTACAATGCTATTGAAGAGCACTTGTTGGTTAATTTTCCATGATCTTTCCTTTCGAAATTTTCTATTATATTTTTCACTGGGTTAGAGGAATTAGATACTTCATAAGATGCATATTTTTAGCGGTTGCAGATCTCAAAAATTGATTCGAAATAATTCAATTATATCCTGATAGAGAAAATAAGTTGATTTCAATCACAAACTTCCGAAATGTATTAGCAAGACTCCGAGTTTCCTCTACGGTTTAATTTAGGAGACCTTTCGATCTTCAGAACATTTATCTGTACCTTTTGAGCTCGAAATCTGCGCCTCCTTTATTATTAAAAAATTCTGTAGTTATTTTTTTCGAAATGAGAGCCAGATTTATATTTTTTGTCCAACGCAAGCTTTAAGCGACTGTCAGGTTAAAAACCTGTTCAATACCTTGCCTTCGAGAACAACTCACTCTTTGTTTCCCTCTCTATCTCTTCCCCTTTGTGTCTCTCCTCCTCTCCCACTCTAGCTCTCTCTCTCTCCTTCTCTCTAACTCGCTCTCTTTTTTCATCTCACACTCATAGTATCTCTCTTCCTCTCTCTTCCACGCACACACTCTCCCCCTCTCTCTCTCCTTCTCTCTCTCCTGCTCTCTTCATCTTCTTTCCTCTCACACCCTCTCTCTCACTCATTCCCCCTCTATCTCTCCCTTCCTCTCTCTCTCTCTCTCTCTTCTCCCTATATCTCTCTCTCCTTCCTCTACTTGCTCAACCACTTAAAGATGTTTTCTGCTTTTGCATTCAGATTTTCCAATATTTTTTTCAAAACTTTCCCACACTTTACTCATTTACACTCCAACTCTAACACTTGGAACTTCTTCACAGACTTTACACAAAATGAAATACGTTCACCAGATACACGTAACACTGTACCAAATACTTTAAATGAGAATGAAATGAGAAACATAAGATCGAGTTTTTCAACTGGTTTGATAACGGTAAATGACTACGAAGAGAATAATAATACGAACAAACTGGATTACAATTCGGATGAATTTGAAAACGTCGTTTATTATGATGACTACTTGACGGGTTTGGCAACAGCAGAAAACTTGAAGCCAGAAAAATCCTCGGACGAAGTTAAAGACCAACCGGAATCAACAGAAAAACCAAATTTGACTTTGAATAATCTAACCAAGAGTCTAACCAACAATACCATTCCAAAACTAACAACTGAAAAGATGCCGGAAACTAAAATATTGAATAATAAAGACGCTGAGGATAACGTAAGCGAAGCGCCAGACAGCACAGCTGGTGGTGATGTTAGTTATTATGACGATGAACTGGAGTACAACGAAATATTATCTACCAGTTCAACACCTGCTTCAAATGAGGGAAAACTTTCAGCGACACAAAACACAAACTTGAATGAAGCCGCTCTTGGTATGCACTCAACGAAATTGGAGTCTTCTACAATTCAGAATGCAAAAGTCGAAACATCAAAGCATATTGAGTTAACTACTTTACGTACATTACGACAAACGCCGCCAGCGTTTAACGAGAACTTGGAAATGCCACTAGAATCTGCTGAGGTACGAGTGCCAGCACGTAAGACCAAGGAAAACGCAATTGAAAGTTCTGCTAAAGTGACGGAAAGTAAGAAGAGTAGTACGAAGGATACAACATTAAATGCAAGCGTTTTCGCAAACACTCATCGCGAAGTAAGCCCGAAAGTGGTCAAAGAAAACCCAATAGAAATTGACGTCCAACAAACAAATGTGAAAGAAGGGTCTTCAACGCAAGAAAACAGTACAAGAGGACGCTTTGACCATGAAGTTGCTCTAAAGTCTCTTTCTGAACTTACAGCTACACCTAAAGTCCAAGAAAGTGCAACTGAATCTAAAGAAAACCACGCTGTAATGACAAACCGCGAAGTACAGAATGCCGGCTCCAGTTTTGAAGTAAATAATAGACCTTCAAGCCCCACAATTTTGCTGGGTACAAATGATATTGCAAGCACGAAATTACCACCACAATTTAAAGCAATCAGTCAGACGACAACTGCTGCAGCACAAGAAACCTCCACGAAGTCCTTGAAAGAGAATGTTATTTCGGCGCCTGATGATACCAGCATAGATTCTGCCGTATACTCAAAGGAAACTCAACGTGTTGCTCAACAAATTCGTGTTACAAAATCAGCCAATACTAAAAGTGCTAAAGAGAATTCTTCGTTGAGCCAAAATGTTTTGGAATCCTCCAGCCTTCAAACGCAGGCGACAAAAAATACAAATGAACAACAAGAAACATCAACAGCGCCAACTGAAATCAACGAAAAAAAAAATATTGAAAAGTTTGAAACCACAACAGAACACGAACGAACCACGGAATCAGTTACCGAAAGTAGTACCGCAGCTACTACAGAACTGCATCGTTCCACGACTGAATCGAATTTTCAAATAGATATTAGAAGTGCTCTTAGCGAGGAAAACACGGACGGTAGCCAAACGTCCGGTGAGCAACAAAGCTCTGCGCTAGCGATTCGCACAGAAACTGAAATTGTAAAACCTGATAAACTTTCAAAGTCAGAAGATAGTTCCCGGCACACCAAGTCTCCTCAAACAACAATGGCTCTGAGCACAGAACGAGCTGAAGCATCTAAAATCAAATTTGCGAGACACACTGCCAACGCGGTTGATGAGAGTTTCGAACACGCGGTTCACGAGGTTCAAACAACCAGTGGAACCAACCTTTTCACAACAGAAGAAAAATCAGCAACAGTGGTAACAACTGTTCGGCCGCAGATTGCAACCGCCACAAGTACAAGTGAAATTGAGAAGGCAACTGAGTCCCGTACCGAAGATGGAAATATACACACTAATGTTCCCTCAATGAAAACTGCTGACCTTAAAGTTCACTCGAAAGAAACACTAAGTGCCGAGAACTTAAAGCCTCAGTTCGAAGAGTTAAGTTCCATCAGCCAGATACATTCCTTGACGTCTACATCAAGAGAGACGAATAAAAAAACTGTAAATCATACAACAACTGAAGCTAACAAGAGCCTCGAAAGCACGCAAGAAAGCAAAACAGTAATTTCTGAACAAAATTCTCATATAACAGAAAAACAAAATATTCTAAAGGCCGGCGAGCAGGTTAAAAGAAAGGACGAAGAAGAAGTCGCACATAGTATAAACAATTTCTCATTAAATGCACCAAAAACAACGACAAATTCAAAGGTATCTAAGCTATCTGAAGCGGCGGCTACCGAAAACAGCAAAAACTTCAACGAAATTACGAGCACACATCACACCTTAACGGCTTCCAGCACCTTAAGGCCAATACGAAATGCTGTACTTGATATTGTTGAAGCGAACGAGGAAATACCATCGAGTGTACCGCCACGCACAGTGGTGCAAAAACAAGAACATACAGAGCACACAGTCCACACGGCTGAGCAGCTTCAGCATAATCAACTAAATACGCGACCACTTATTGAACCAACAACAGCAGCGAATGTTAAAGAATCGCGTACAAAACTCAAAGATCTTCTAGAAAAAGACTTCGAGAGTGCTGATATGAATGCAATGGAGTCCGACGAAGCAGAGAGTCCCGCTCACTCGCTAGAGAAGAGTACAGGTCTTATAAGGATAAGTGATTCCTTCCAGAATTACGTCTCAAACGAAGAGGAGCCACAAATAGCTTCGCAAACAGCCGATTTGGAGGCTTCGTCATTACCAGCTGTACCAAGAAAGATTTCTAGTGAGCACAATGTGAATAATTTCACCACAACCACAGTACACACATCTACCACAGCAACCGTTACCGTTAGCACAGAAAATACAGCACTGGAAACAGAATTAGAAACACCCGAAAGCACAACCGCTCAACCAACACTTTTAGGCATACAATTCCATGACAATCTTTTAGATATCAAATCTAATGATGTGCGGATAACACGAAATGCACAAAACACCCTAAAAGAAACACAACAAACATACAAAAGAATGTATAGAACACAAACCGCAAAACCTAATGCGAATTCTGAAACCGTTACAGCATTTCCAATGCACGCAACGGATGTACCTAAACTAGAGTTGGTGGTATTTGGTAATCTCGATTTGACGGTACTTTACTGCCCGAAGGATTGCAGTAAAGATCATCAACACAAATATGGTGAGTTTTCAATGCTCTGATGGTCTGATGGTCATTTGTACGATTCTTAATACATTTTTTTCCCCAATTTCAGATAAAAAGGTCTTTGGTGATCAGCATGTGGTCGGCATTCAGTGGGATCCAGCAAAATCTAAGAAAACGATGAGTCTTCAAACGGTGTAAAGAGAATTAGAAGTTGTAGTAGTAATTTTAAACGTATTTATTGTTGTTTTAGCGGATGGGTTAATGTTAGGGAATATTAAGCTTCTTATTTAAGGACTATGATTTATGTATAGATTAATTGTGATCGCTTAATTAAGGTATGATTTAGGAAAAAAATAGTATTATTTTAAATTAATTTTATGCAAAGAAATTATTATTGATAATAATATAAAAAAATAAGTAAATAATACAACGAAAATAAAAAAAAATAATCATACATCAATTTCTCTCTGATCCCATCGAATTTCTCCATATGCCTTAGGGATTGTCTATAAAGCACGTGGTCATGTAGGTACATACTAGGTCTTCCAGGACTCTGCCTCTCTCTTCATGTAGCATAAAGTGGCCTTTCCTGTGAACCCTCCCTACCCTGCACAGTGGAACGTGGTTTTGCTTCGCACTTCTTTTCGGTTTCTACCATATAACGGGTTTTCCAATAAGAGGTGTTATTTCGATATTCAAAGGAAGATAAATGATCGGATGTTTATTTCAATGTAAAGCGGCAGATATGCCATTAATAATGGAAACAATATCAGCTAAATGGTCGTAATGACTAGGCTTTCAGGACCGTATCCTTTTTATCAAATTTTCCAACACCAAATCGCAAATTGGCTGCTCAATAGCTTCACGAATTCCATCTGTGAGGTCTTGAATCGACGTTGGACTGTTGGCATAGAACTTATTTTACGTAAATCCGAAGGTGTTAAATCTTAAGAATCGAGAGATAACACGGTTCGGAAATTTTCACTTAAAAGATCGATGGTTTCGTTGTTTATGTGGCACGTAACGCAGTTTTGTTGAAAGTAAACGTTATCCAGATCAATATCATTCTATTCCGGTCATAAAAAATCCTTAATAACCACTCGATAGCGCAATGCGCTCACGGTAACTGTTGCTCCAGCCTCACTTTCGAAAAGGTTAGACCCAATAACCCAGACAGGACCATAAACCGCACCAAACAGTTACATGTTGAGAATGGAGAGGCTTTTCAAGAATAAATCTAGGGGTTGCCGAGCCCCACTTTCGATAGTTTTCCTTATTGACGTAGCCATCGATTGATCTATGAAATTAATTTTAATTTCAATGCATTTCAAGGCCTCAAACAGCAAATGATGTTTGTGGAATGCCCGATTCCAAAGACCGTCGAGGAATGGACAAACCAGGGTTTTCTTCAATACTTTGAGTTACAGCAGCAATATTCTTAGTTGTTTGTGAGCGACGTGCAGATATTTTATTCTTCACACCAACTTGTCCCAGCTATTACATCATTTATTGAGTTAATTGAATTAATTTGCTTTGCTCTCATTTCCTCCCCCAATTACGAATCTGTAGCAGAATATTTAAATTAACAACCTACCCCCTCTTGACTGAGCTACGTGGTTTTGAACGCTCTCTTACAGCTGAAACAATTTCTTTAATCGTACTTTCTCTAATACTGATCCTAAAATTTTCCAGTTAATTTATTATGAAGTAAATAATTTAACTTTAACTTTTTTACCTGAGCAGGTACTGTAACTTTTCATAAATACTATTATTAAATTTTTATTACTTTTTCTTATGTAATTTGGCTAAAATACAGATTTATTTTATTTCATTTGGGTCATGCTGTACTGAGGATTTCGCGAAGAGCAGAGAGAAAGAGAAATGCAGAAAAATCACAATTGTCATTCTCCATTGTCAAACAAACTGAAGAGTTTCCAATTGCTATTGCTTATTCAAGCCAATTAATTTATTTTTTTATTACACCAGCAGAATTTAATTAATTAAATTAAAATAATTTGTGCATAAAAATTCCAAAGAGCTTCGAAATTGGCATATATGCAAGTTTTATACTAAGAGCTATTCCTCAACGTTTATTCTTTACTAAAATATGTGATATCGGCACTTACGCAGCCCTCTAATTATCAAATTTAATTAAGCGATAATTAAAGTATCTGTACGAGATACAGAGATACAGAAAAAGCAAAGTGAAATAAGTGATTAAAGTTTTAATTGCGTAAATTCAACACATAGGCAAAAATTGATTTCAACGCGCAGAAAATGATGGACGAGCAGTTAATTGATGAAGTCGCACAACATGGTGTTATTTTCAATCGTCAAAAGTATTATCTCAATGGTAGTAATGGCCCCGGTGGCATGGGGGGGAAGTATGAGACTAAAGATGAAGCCTGGCAGACAATTGCTATAAAGCTGCGTACAGATGGTATGTGTATATGTATATTTTTTATTTTACATTTTTTCTAAACAATATTTCAATACCTTTAGTGGAAACATGTAAAAAACGTTGGAAATATTTGCGAGAACGTTATGTTTCACAACGCAAACAAGGTGATCCACCCGTATATGAGCATCTTTCACGACCCTATCTCGAAAAAATGAAATTTCTAGACCAGCATATACAGCCACGGAAATCCTATAGGAATGTGCCAAATTTTCTCACATCACCGCACTCGGTCAATAGTTCCAATTATAGTGAATTCAATATGGATTCCAAATCGAATGGATCTCTAAAAAATTTAGGCCATTTCGGCGGCTCTCAACATCACTACCATCAACCGGATCCTCAACATGCCATGAATGCACTCAGTTCAGCCGCAGTAGCTGCTTCCGGTACAGAAAATGGTAATGGGCATGTTAAAATTGAAGCCGATCAAATGTTTCGTGATTTCGCCGCTGCAGTAGCCTCACAACAGCTGCAACAAATATCACAAACACAGCTACAACACCAACAAGCTGCTGCTGTTGCAGCCGCTATGGCGGATTCCTCTCAAAGTTATAACGAGCACTATCGTGATAGTCATCACATGACAAATGGTAATGGTGTTACACATAATGGCAATGGTGGTGGTATGGCTATATCGTCATCGTCGTCGTCAATGAAATCACCGTTATCATCTCCATTAGATGGCGTAAACGGTAACCAGAGTGGTGCTAGTAAGTTTAATGAAAATTTGAAATCCGCATTTTTTGCCTAATTATTCTTTATTTATTATATAGATCATACCAGCGGTACTCAACAGGCTGCGGCACATTCCTCATCATCTACTCATATGTCTACACATCCATTTGGTGATTCTAATAACGATGAGCTGGACTCATCCACCAATTATCACGAATCGAAAAAGCCCCGTGTACAGCTAAACTCAAATGCCAACAACATGCCACATAACAGCAATCATACGCAACAACAACAACAACAGCCTGGTGCTCACGATACTTCCAATTCGACTAATACACAACACTACCCTGACGATAGCGACGATGATTCTGATGACAATAGCAATGTCTTATTGCAACCACAAACCATAATGAATGGTAATCAAAATAATCACTACGATGTCGCAGCTTCAACTTCCTCCGCAGCGGCAATGCATCGCAGTTCTAATTCTGGGCATAGCAATCAACAGCAGGGCATGTTTCCAGCCAATGCCGACTTCCTTTTTCAACTTTATCAGCAATTGCCTCATCAACAACAGTCGGCTACAACGCCTCAACAACCGACACATCTCAACAAATTCCAAGTACCACAAAATCCGGCGCCACCTCGTAGCTCTGAACATCTGCTGGGTGAATTGGTAACAACAGAATTGCTAAAAATGACAAAAGAAAGACGTAAAACCGTTCAGAAACGTATATTGGAAATACTCTTTTTCGACGACTAAAATGCCTGTTGACTAAGTCAGTTGTAAGAAAGTGATGTATACTTGCATCAGCCTACATTTTGCCATCTCTAAACCAGAGTTAGCGTAAAAATGTATACACATTCCATGCATCACCTAAATTTAAATTATTATCAGTACATATATATACAATATATATTTACTAAGTAATGTTATTTCAATGTGTCAAGGTTTTCCTTCGTAGTGTATCATCTGAATTTATGTTTTCATTTATTTCCTATTGTTGTATTTATTTAATTTATTGGTCGCCTTACGGCTTCCTCACTATTCTGCTCTAGTCAGTCTACGTAAACTTTGCTTTAGAACAATTAAAACTTGCGTATTTGTGTCCTTAAACAATTTATTCTTATTACAATTTTATTTTATTTTCTTAATATACTATATAACTCATATATATGTTTTCGATTCGGTGGAAAAGTATATACATGAGTTTTTACGTAGATTTTTTAAAGTACGTACTGTATGTATTTTTATATAACTCTAGGTATTGCACCTTTTACAATGTAGATATACACAGCAGAACTGTGTATCAACTTAAAGTAAATTAAGTTAAAAAGAAATTAATATGCTAAAACTAAACCTATTGAAATCGCTTGTAGATATACAGATAAATAAAGAGATGTAAAACTGAAAAAAATTGCGCTAACCTCATTTTTTTAATTACACCAAGGTATCAACAGAATTTAATCTTTTAGGTTTTTTTTCTGAACAAAAAAAACAAAAGTTGTAAATTTTCTTTTAAACAAAGTAATTTTTGGACCCCTTTATTCCTGCGTGTGCGTAGCAGCCTGAGTTTTGTGATAAGAAAAATATTACGCCGTCATTTCACTGCTCAACGGCGCAAATGTATTAGTGTCAAAATCAGCTGTTTTTGCTCATTTAACTTTTGCTTGTTGTCTCCACAATTGAATGCATTTGTGGCGAAAGTGTTTAGTTGCAATTGATAACTGACTTAAATAGAAAGTATATTGTTATAAATATATACTTAAGGAAACGAAAAACAAGTTTATTCTATTAATTCTAAAAAAAGCCTGTTCATATTGACATAGAAGAAAAATGTTCGCACGCACACACAAATTAAACCAATTACGATCGAATGTGAGGGCATTCCTGGGATCCAGCGCCAATAATACAACCAACAACGCTCGTAGCATATTTCATTACAGCTTTGCAATAAAGAGTAATGATGAACAAATAACGGTTAATACGGCACAGCAACAAGTGTTGAAGAAATACCAGCGGTAAGTGCACTTAATAACAAATGGATTTACATATGTTGCAATGCTCAAGGATATTCAACAAATAATGTACATAAAATTATGAAAATATGTGATAAAATAAAAATTTTAATTGAATGCTAACTTCATACACACATACATACATTTGTAAATGTCCTTACCTTTTGAACTGGGATTTGTGATACTAAAGCAGCAAATGGTGGCAAGTTTTCTTCACCAGCACTTATACGTATCCTTTAGTAGATAAACAAAAAGGTTATATTGTGGTATACAAAATTTTTTTCGTTAAAACACTGGAAGGAACAGGTAATTAAACATCATCAAACAAATATAAATATGCAAAAATTAATCCTTCCCAATAACAGTTGAATTGATTGTGTCGTCCAAATCATACTTTATTATATCTGTGCAAGATGTCTGTCTGTTTTGTATGATTAATTCTTTTGAGGCTAAGATTTTCCTTTTTATTTTAGAAATGTTAATCAACTTTTTTTTGGTATCCTAGTAATTATATCGTTTTTGATATATCCTCGGCCACTTGTTATTGGCATAAAAATTTGCAAAACGCTTAGCTGGAAACTATAAGCATTTAACAGAGATGCTTACATAATAATTTACTAATTTCACTACCATAATAACCACTCCTTAAAGCAGAGAAAGTTGCTGTTCCAAATTTGTATGACATAAGCTTAAGTATATTAATAATTAATGTAATATGATTTTGGGACTTACACTTAGAAAATTTATTTATACATATGTATATACGTTTGATTCTTTTACTTATGTATAACAAGAAAGGATTTCATGGCTTTATTATTCTCGTGATAATCCAAAGCCTGCACTACTATTAACCGGTCGCTGACATTTTTGTTTACTTTATAATCTATTTTGCATATTTACATATGTATATCCATACACACATACGAGTACATCTTATTTTATTTCGGGATAACAACATGCATATGCACATGTGTATTTACGGATGTGTAAACAATAATATATATGCTTGTTTGTTTGCTCAATTGTAAATTCCAAAACAGGCATGTACACACTCATCTTGAACTTTTGTGTTTACGACAAAACAAAAAAAAAAAAGAAATCAATGAATGAAAGACAAACGCAAGTACATACATATGTATAATGCATATGCATGTACATAGGTATGGTATGTATGTTTGTAAAAAAGTCACTTGTTAATGAAGTCGCCCTTTTTGTGTTCACCTAAAAACTAGCTACGCTTACAAACATATGTACATGTGTAAGTTTTTATTGTATTCCGATAGCTACGCATTCCAATCACCTTTAAAATATTTTGCATTATAATAGGATGTAACTGTATGAGTACAGAAAGTATTGACAAATGTACTAAAATGTGTAATTACTGTGAGAAATTTTAATTTTTTTTTTCATTATGAAAATTCGCTGAAATGAATGCATTGAGTATAAAAATTATTAATTTTTTATTACAAAATTCTTTTCTTATATTATATTAATATTTTTGCGTTAATTTTTAAAATATATTTTTATGTGTGTATGTATATATTTTTTCAATGCTAATTATTCTAAATGCGCCATGCAAAACATAAGAATATTAATAGAAAAAATTCGTTACACAGTTATGGTACAATTTCCTTCATTATTCATGGCAATATTAATATATTCGTGCACATGGCAAAAATTTATACAAAATGTCGCGCTTAATTACACATTATACATTTTATTTGTTACATAAATTTTATAAATAATTTCTAAAAGGATATTATAATATATATTTAACTCAGTTTAATATTTTCAGAATATATTTGCTTATCTTATCGACCTTTCACTTTCTTTAAAAAATTCCACCTTTCTTTTCCCCTATTAAACACTGTTCTAGGCATACATTACATACATATGTAGTACATATGTAACTTTATTATATATGATTATAAGAGTTTTGGTTTTGTGTTACGTAAAGTTACTACTATACTTTTCATCTGCTTCTTTCTCTTTAGCCCCTTTTCAATATGGATAAATAATTATGTATCGATAGCAGCACGTGCAACGGGTTCAAAAAATGAGAGTAAAGACTTTTTGGCAGTGTTTCCAGGTAATTATTATAATAAGTATAAAAAATAATAATGCGCAAAAAATAAACGAAAATTTTTTAACCCAAAAATATGACGTCGCGATAGAAGTTCAGAAGCAAGTGCAATGGCTCGTGAGCTTTTTGTATAATGTGATTACAAAAAAATAAGTAAGGTAAAGCTGGCTACTGAACTAATTGATATTAATCTAATACTTAATAATCAAACGATTGTGAATACATCGCATCTAAAAAAAAATATCCCTTTCGATTTTTAGCGGTATTTAGTATAAAAGGTTCGCATCTTTTAGTATTTTCATATAGTTGATGAGCAAAATTTTGGTTCTCATTCTGCTATATATAAAAATATTGTACACACATTTGGGTACCATAAGTACTCGTTCGAAAGTGTTACTGAAAGAAAAAATATTTCCTTAACTTTGTTTCCAGAAATTTGACTAGAAAAATCCCTTTTTTTGCAAAATACAAACATAATTCTATATCTAGCGCGATTTAATGCTATTTTTTAATGGTTAGTTTAAATATAAATCCGAACTGCAAACAACCCAAAGCTAAACAAAGCCTTTAAACCTTGTCTCTGCATACAGTCGGATACAAAAATATGCTAATTAATTCAAATTAAAAAAAAAAAACACATGTTTCGTTTCATTTGCATATTCAAGCAGATTACAAACAAAGTTCATAACTGAAATAAATTTTTAAAGCATCTGATAAACACTTGCATACAAAAGTATTCATATTTTTGAATTTGAAATTTTGCATATTTTCATAATTTTGTGCGATTGTTTCGTTACCTTATACGTATATACCACAAGTTAACTATAAAACTGACTTATTCGGTTGCGAACAGTCTTTACATTCAAACGCGATTATATTCTTTTTTGACCACAATATAGTGCAAATCCGGAAATACTCTAACAACACTAATGGATGCCTCTTTCTTTGCAGAAATTGTACGTGAATTGACTGACGCAGCGAATTCTCTAGAAACCAAACAGGCTGCTGAATGGTTTACAAAGGTATAAAGTTTTAGACTCTTATATTTTTCAATACATTTTTATGCGATATTTTAACTTTCATAGGCTTTGGAGTACAATGTGCCGCGTGGTAAGCTGAATCGTGGTCTTCTCGCCATTTCAACATACAAACAAGCAGCTAAAGCTGAGCAACAGACGCCAGAGAATCTTAAATTAGCACATTATCTCGGTTGGTGCATAGAAATGGTTTGTATGATTTTACGATTTGATTTTAATTCGGTACTTAATGTTGCCCACTCGGTTGTTGTTGTTGTTTTTGTTGTAAACGCAGAAATATTCCCTAAAGTACTTTTTGGGGAATCTTGCGGGAGCGATAGTCCTTGGCCGGATAAAAATCCGGGTCGTTTCGACATAAAGATCCGACTGTCACGGGAACTTTTGGTTTATCGCGTGTAAATTTTTGAATCCCAAACCCACGCAGTTATTGCAGCCTTTGTGCATATGTAAATACACTTAAAGTGAATTTTTAGCCGAATGCTATTTGTTTAAAAAAGCAAAATTCATTTTTACTTTAAATTTACTCTCTTGTTTTACTTATATCCACAGCTGCAAAGTTTCTTCCTCCTCACCGATGATGTAATGGATGGCAGTACAACGCGACGCGGTCAATTGTGTTGGTATAAATTGGAAAATGTTGGTCTCATTGCACTCAATGATGCACTTATGATTGAGAATGGTATGTACGTTTTGTTCCATAAAAATTTTCGCCACTTGGACTGTTATGTCGATTTGCTCGACCTATTCCATCAAATAACTTTCATTACGACTTTGGGTCAATCGTTGGATATACAAAATTCAAATAAAACTGTTAGCGAATTCAATTTAGACATATACCATTCTATAGTGGCCAATAAATCATCGTACTACACCTTCTATTTGCCAGTTGCAGCTGCTTTACATTTAGCTGGGTGAGTGTTATGATGTTTAACTAAAGCTAAGAAAATGAAATAGTTGAGATGTGTGTAAATGAATATTTTTTTTTTAATTTTTTCAATTTATTACACTTTTTAGTGTTACAGATCGAGAAGTGTTCGCCAATTGTCGAACGATTATTTTAGAGATGGGGAATTTTTTCCAAATACAAGATGATTTTCTTGATTGCTTCGGTGACCCAGAGGTGACTGGAAAAATTGGCACTGATATACAGGACAACAAGTGTTCGTGGTTAGCCGTAAAATGTATGGAACTAGCTAACCCAGAGCAAAGAGCCATTATGGAGGAATGTTATGGACAAAAAGGTGAGGTTTTTATTTAGATTTTTTGTAAATTTATATTGTTTTAATATAAATTACTTTATTTAATTTAACTTTAATCTGTTCGGTTTTATTTTATTTCATTTTACATTATTTAACTGTGTATTATTTAATTTAATTTAATTTTATTTTATTTATTTTTATTTTATTCCACTCTTTTCAATTATATTTATAGTTTATTTTATTCTATTTCATTTTAATTTACTTTAGTTTCTATAATTATATTACATTATATTATATTTTGTTTATTACCTGTTAAAAAATAATATTTTTAGTATTATGGAACCATGCAAATTGATCCGTGTTGATACATTCATTCAAAATTGTCGCTTTGTAACCCGAGCTACTCCTTCAATTTGTGGTTTTGCGTCTTGATGTTTTTCCAACAAATGGAGGGAGCTACAGTTTATACTAACATTTTTATTTAAATAATTTTTCTATAATTTTGGTTGTTGGTCGGACCAGGATTCCAACCCTTGGCTACCGAATGGTAGTACTAACCGCGATTCCATACAAACATATATTTAATTTACTTCGTTTTACTGTTTTTTTTATTTTGTTTTATTTTTCTTAATATGATCATTCTAATTTTTTTATTTCATTGTTTATATAATTTATATTTTATTTAACAATTTTTTTTTCATTCCATTTAATTTAATTTATATTATTTTATATTATTTTATTTTAGTTATTAAATGATTTATTTTTACTTAATTTTATTTAATATTATTATTGGGTTGCCCCGAAAGAAACCGGCGGGTTTTCATACAGATGGCGCGGACAATTTTTTTGAACAGCTTGTGACTATTTAATTGTATTTTTTCTTTTGACAGCTTATAACTGTTTTAGCTTGCTTTAGAAAAAGTATGGAGTCCACAAAAGAACATTTTCGCCATATTTTACTTTATTATTTCCTTAATGGATAAATGCAGCGCAAGTTACTAAAAAGTTGCATAATTTGTATGACGTCAAAGTTGACTTGTCAAATTCCGTTCGGGAGATTTTTCACTCAAACATAAGTCACGTTCAGGTCGGCCAAGTGAAATTGTTTATGACGATATCAAGGCTTTAATCGAATCGGATCGTCATGTAACTGAGCGATTAGAGAAAAGTTAAGTCATTAAATGGTAAAATTTTAGAGAATGAAGAGACTATAAAATCGCACTTGGTTCAGTTTTTTACAGATAAAGGCCAGAAGTTCTATGAGCATGGAATAATGAAATTACAAAATTGATTAAAGTTCATTATAAAATTTAAAAAAAAAATGTATTTACTTTCTTTTCAAAAATCGCCTGTTTCTTTTGGGGCAACCCAATATATTTTATGTATTATTATTTTGTTTTATTTCATTTTATTCAATTTTATTTTATTTTTTGTTATATCATTTTATTTTTATTTTATATAAATTTATATTATTTAATTTTATTTTTATTTTGTTCTAGTTTATTTTACTCAATTTTAATTGTTTTCTTTTTCTTTTTTTGCTATTTTACTTTTTATTTTATTCTAGTTAATTTTATTCCATTTATTTTATTTAATATATTTTTACTTATATTTTTATTTATATTTTCTTTTATCAAATTAAATTTTTTTACATAATTTTATTTATTTAATTTAATTTAATTTATTTTTTATTTATTTTTTATTTATTTATTTTTTGCTCTTTTAGTAAACTTAGTTAAATAAATTGTCTAAAATGTTTGAATACTAAATACTAATTTTATTTCTCATTTCAGATCCCGAGAAAGTAGCACGAGTTAAGCAACTATACGAGGAACTGGATCTTGCCGGCTATTACGCAAAGTTCGAAGAAGATAAATTTAATGAAATTAAAACGCAAATTGAGCAAGCATATAAAGAAGTCCCAAAAGCAATACTGTTGCAAGAACTACAGAAACTTCATCAACGACAATCCTAAGAGACGTGTCAGAAAAAAAAAGCTAAAAGAATGTACGCCAAGTAGTTTTTAATAAGCAACTAAATAAGAATTTTTCAATTTATAATTACAGATTTGCTTCCGTAGCGTATGCTACTGTTATGTACAAAGCTCAACGAACTTTACGATAGCTTCTGTGCTATACATATGAAAATTATTATGTTTTCGAACACTATGCATGCATATTTTTATGTGAATGTCTTAAGTAGGTTTATCTCTATGCACTTGTTTAACATGTCCTCATATCTCAGATTATGAACATTCAAATACGAAATCGAAACGATTCAATATTATAATGCCATCGTTGTTTTACTGTTTTCTTTTTTTATTAATTTGTATGCAATTTGTATGTACCAAAGAGTGATTATGAAATAAATAAATAATAAAATTTTAAATCTTCTAAAGTAATTCTTTCACTCTGCGCCGAAACCTTCGAAACAACTCGTTCCCTGGAACTCCCGTTTGAATATTTCGTTTACTTAGACTAGTGGGGTAACCTAGCCGATACAACAACAAGAAACACTTTTTCACTTTTTTTTGGAATTTTTAGAATATTTTTTTGTTATTATTAATGGTCAGGAAGGTCAAACTCTCCGGGTGAATTTCTGCCATCAAATATAAATCTCTCAGCTGTCCGTAGCGAAAGATCAGCCTTTGGTGAGCAGATGTAGTAATTAGATTTTAGCGAACTCTTCACTGAAGTTTCCTCTTTTTTTTGGCTTGCTCCACACCGGGCAAAGGTTGCTCACCTTTCCAATGTAGAAATTAGAAATAGTCTCACAACTGTTGTTGCACTATAGCTGCTTAACCAGAAGCAGGAATACACCCCATTATTAGATGTATAACTGTTAAAATGTTCTTAACGGTTATAAAACACATCAAATATATATCTTATAATTTTTTATTTATTAATCGCGCTAATGAAGGAAATTATTTAAAACAGTTTGCGAGTAATTAGAGTATCTTATTTATGTATTGAGCGCAATTATATGCATACATATATGTACATACACACATATAGGTATATATCTACTCGTAAATACACTTTGTTTTGATAAACATTCGCATAATTTCAGTTTAATCTCGTTCTAACTCTCATACACAGAGCACCCGAACTTGGCTGTCATGTGTGCGTGTGTATGTGTGTGTGTGTATGTTAGCTTATGGACGGCTTGTAAAATCAATGGAATTTTATTGCAAAATGCTTTTATCTAAGGTCATCATCTAATTAAGAAGAAATATTAATTGAATGTTTTTATTTCAAAGTATTTAAATGTAAATTTAATCTTTTTTTTTGGACGATTAGCGTACATTTTATTTATTTTAAAGCGGTGAAATTGTCGGTGGCTTTGTGCAGTTATATTCAGTGTGCGGCGCTCTACAGATGCCAAATGGAAAATAACATTTTTTAAATTTCTAAATTTTTTTAAAATTTGTTATTAAAAAAAAAAATAAATAAATAAATAAATAAATAAAAAAGTGTTAAAGTGAAATCTCAAAAAAAAACTTAATTATTTTTTACTATTTTTTATTGGCTAATAAGTCAAAAAAGACATACAAAAAATACGGTGAGCCTGTCGTTCGTATGGAATTTTGAATTCTCCGTAAAAGTTCTTAGAATTCTCATAACTCGATCTCAATAAAAATACACGTAAAAGAGAACAGGAATCTCGTCATGACTATTTTCGAAATGTCTATGACGTCTACTGCTCAGGCTGTTAATGTGTGTGTGTTTTTTTAGACCTGTGGTTTTCCAGAAGAATAAAAGGCTCTCCATACATGCAAAAGAGATATAGATAAGAGCTGGGGTAGGGAGCCCAAAGATTTGCTTATGAACCTACTTTTCAGTAGTAAGACCAACGCACCTTTACGGTGCGATTGAGTGGTGGCCAACTTTAAATAAAGCTTCAAATACTAATTTCATAGTTAAGCTTCAAAGATGTGCGTTAATGTGTATCAGTGGTGCACTAAAGAGGAGGCCCAGTGAAGTTCTAACTGTCACACCTTATATCTTGCCACTGGAATTGGTGGTATATCAATTGGTAGTCGTCTAAGAGAGTCAAATCAATGAACTGCTCAGCCATGGAGGCAGTACCAAGTTAATACAGATCGATGTGGTCCAATAATAACTGATAACTACTACTAGAATAAGAATTCCCAGCAGGGAAGAATGGATAGATAATTACCATACTCCAAGGAGCAGCCTCGAAATATATAATTGTCACTTTGTAACCGCTGAAGCGATTTTCGGTCGAGCTCCTCCTCCAATTTGTGGTTTGTGTCTTGATGTTTTTCCAACAAATGGAGGAACCTACAGTTTATACTAAGCCGCCTCCGAACGGCTGATGGTTTTTTTATGAGAAGCTTTTATTTCATGTCCGAAATACACTCGAAGGGGTTGACATTCTCTGCTGAGGGGCGACCGAAATAGAAAATCTAACTTAATTTTTTGTTTAAGTTAATTTTCAATTATTTTTGGATGTTGGTCTTACCAGGATTTGAGCCCGTGCTTTCCGAATGGTAGTACGCAATGCTAACCACTCGGCTACCGCGGTCACCTTGTGTAGCGGTAACCTTTGGTCCCTATTTCTGTTTACATACACAGACGTATAAAAGCTTGAGTGGAGAGTTGGTGGAGGTGTCTTCTCAGGGAACCCTTCGATGGAACTCTCTTTCAGGCTACCTGACCATTGCAGTATTTTCCAGGCTTAGACTGCCAGGCTGGCTCGAATAAATTCCTGCCGAGAGGCCTAATTTACGACCACTTTTTGCAACAATTGAGGTTGAAGGTTAGCAATAATGGACCGATTTTTTTCTTCCAATGCGTCCATCGTCTCGAGTTTATCTAGTTGGCAAGCGGCTTTACATTTCTCCATAAAAACAACGATCTTGGCGGTCACGCCACAGGTCTACGACGCCAGACAATGCCCTCACAAAAACGTTCCTTCATTAAATTGATTGTTTCATTGGCTATATGGCATGTAGTGCCGTCATATTGGCATCAAAGGTCATCCACATCAGCATTCTGCACTTCGGACAAGTAAAAGTAATTAATCATAGCTCTATAGCGTTCCCCATTGACTAATATTACGGTCGGCTTCATTTTTGAAGAAATAGGGACCAAACAGTGACTTTTTGTGATTTATGTTTTGTTGAGAACAATATTGTTTATTAACGTACCCATTCAACCAAAAGTCTGATCACTTGATCCGATAGCCATTTGTGGTATATTTGATCTTATTTTTAATTGGCGTAGGCACCGTCTATTCCTAATTCGGAAGTACCAAAAGAAGGCAAGTCCCAATCCATCTAAGCTCATCCCACGGCTGGGAATGTTCAACAGAATTAACCTATCGTGACACATTCTCTTCCATATTAGGCGACTAAAATCGAATAATACTCCCCTCTGGTAGATCTTTGAACTCGAACTAAACGAACAGGGTTGCTTAACAATGACGAATTTTTTGCTTTTCTAAATTTTCAGAATTGAAAATAAAAATGTTTTCTCTACTACGGAATTGGCCACAAATGCAGACAACTATTGCTAACTCCACCGTTATAATATGCGGCGGCATAAACCACCAAATACCAAAACCAATAACTCACACAAAGCGTTCAATATCTATACGCCCTAACTCAGTACATCTTGGGATGCACAGCACAAAACAAATGTTTAGTCAGAAGGCGCAACAAAACTATTATGGAAATAAAATACGGTAAGTCGTGATTGTTGTATTTGTTTATTGCACCTCCTTTAGGACGAAGTAAAGTTAGTCAATGTCCAGCAAACCAGCTGTTTCGACAGGCTCACATTAAAGGGAGAGGGGTGTTAGATGAGTTGCTGCGAGGTGGTGGGAGAAGGGGATGTTATTGTCACTGTTAAGACTCTCATCACTTGTGAGACATACTCACACTCACTTTGGGTGTCAGGATAAATACGAGTTTAGTGTCCAATAATTGTATGATAAGGTTATAAAGCTCCAATTATAATTACTTCACTACTAATCGGGCTTTCCACAACAGATCAAGCTCTTCACCTGCAACAGGTGTCGACTAGGTTATAATAATTTCATTCATGGGAAGAGTGTTGAAAAAGTTTTTCATGCTCGATAGATGGCTTAGCTTCAAGCAGATATCTGCAAGGATGATCCATATAAAGGTTGGTACATTTCAAGCATGATATTTGAAATACGGCTTATTTGAGCTTAGACATGTGAAAGTTCCGATAAATCAAATATTTAGTAAAAGGTTTGGTGTGGAATCCTCAATCGCAACTATAAGAAAATTACGCACGAATAACTCGCCTTCCAGGCAATTTGTAGATCAATTCGTGCAGTGAGTTCGCCAAATCGGTTCGTTTTCGGACAAAACTACTCACGTACGTGTTCGTCCAGTGCGTTCAAGGAAAAATATCGTCAACTCACCGTTTGCAGATATTAAACATTTTGAGCGATTCTTTGCGCAGGATTTTGCCTTAAGACCTCGGTATGGAGTCTTAAAAAAACAAACTGCTCCAGGAATTGAAGCCTCATGATCTTCCAATGCGATTTCGGTTCGCTAAATGGGGTGAAAATTGTTTGACGGTAGATAATCATTTTTACCGAAGAATAATCTTCTCAAGGGGCTAAAGAAACCCACACATATCAATTGAAAAGCCAATGCATCCTCAACAAATTTGGTGCGGCATTGGACCATTCTTTCAAAACTAGGAAAGAGCTGCCGTTACCACCAATACCGATCGTTATATTGCCGTGCTCAGAAATTTTTTGTTGAAAATAATGACATGAGCGATATGTAGTTTCAACAGAACAGCCCTACATGCCACGCAACCAACCTCTAATCAATGTTGAATGCACTTTGTTCGAAATTTGAATAATTAGTCGAAACGGCGAAGTCACAGGTCACCTCGCGGCTCCAATTTGACTGCGTCGGACTATTTTTTGGCGGAAGCCGCTAAAGGCAAGTGCTACGCCAATCATCCTGAGATGCTTCATGACTTGAAACATTAAATTTAATTCACCTTTGCAGCCGTAGAGAGGTTTACAATCGAAACAGTATTAAAGATTAAGATGGAACAGAATCGCAAGTTCAACCATGACAGAAATATGAAGAAAGTGGTGTTCCAGCGTTAACCGAAATGTTGAGGCATTGAAAAATATTTATCTGCACTTTTTTATAACAATTTGAAAACCCAAGTTCAGTTGCCCGAAAACAAATTTGGGTTATTTCGGTAAAAAAAAGACCCGAATATCGCGGGAACTATTAGATTTTAGTTACAGCTTATGAAAGGCATGCCTTATCGCGTATGAATTCTTGAAGACCCAACTTGGTCCAGCTTACTTTTTAAACTCTTCCTTGACTTATTTCATTAGTAAAATATCAACATTGGAACGACACACCGGACGTGCATTGATGTCGGGAGAAGAGATGAACGATTTCTTGGCGGTGTATCCAGGTACTTACTCCTATGTGCGTGTACTTTTCAAAACTATTTTCTAACATTTTCATATACCTATATACAATAGATATTTTAAATGAGCTAACGGAGATAGCTGAGAGATATAAAAGTGAGGAGGCTGCTGCATGGTTCAGAAAGGTAATAAATTTCTTCCTTTTTTTAACAAAATCATAAACATAAATCATACATTCACAGTCTCTAGAGTATAATTTATCGTTAACAAATAACAAGAATGGCCTAATAACGGTTTTAACCTACAAAAGTGTGGCAAATAATGAAGAACTGAATGCAGAAAATTTAAAATTGGCGCGTATACTCGGTTGGTGTTTTGAAATGGTAAATCCTCAAGCAAAAGTATCTTTTTTGAGTTTTTTTTTTAAACTCTTATATGTATATGTATGTACAGATGATCTGCTTCATATTAATCACCGATGACATAGTGGACGGAAGCACGACACGTCGCGGCCAGATTTGTTGGCATAACCTAGACGGTGTGGGTCTCAGTGCCATAAACGATGCACTACTAATCGAGAATGGCCTTTACGAATTGCTCCATAAGCATTTCCGCCATTTGGATTGCTATGTCGACTTGTTGGAGTTATTTCAGCAGAACATATTCAAATGCATATGTGGTCAGACCTTGGATATTCTGCTAACTAGAAAGAATGTCACCACGTTCAATATGGAGACCTACAAATCGCTTGTGTTGAATAAAACTTCCTGTCATTTTTTCTATTTGCCCATTTTCTTGGGCCTACATTTAGCAGGGTGAGTGTGATTTTAGATTAATCAAAGAATTTTTGTAATACAATAAATTATTTTTATTTTATATTTCACTTTTTAGAGTGAGGGATCCGGAAGTTTTCAAAGAATCCGAAGCGATAATATATGATTTGGGTAACTACTTCCAAGCACAAAATGATTTTCTAGACGTTTTAGGTAATCCGGAATTCACTGGCAAAATTGGCTCAGACATACAATCCAATAAGTGCTCTTGGTTGGCGGTGAAGTGCATGGAGCATGCAAGTGAAGAGCAGAAGGCTGTTATGGCAGAGTGTTATGGACAAAATGGTGGGTATTTATTACTTTCAATACATACATATGAATGTGTACCTCAAGACCGAGTGGTTAGCGATGCGTACTACCATTTGGATGGCGAAGGTTCGAGTCCTGATTCGTCCAACCTTCAAAAATTACAGAAAATATATTTTTCAACTTGCGGTCGCTGAACTGCTTGAACTTAGATTACTGTATTATTTATTATTAATTATATATGTGTTTCATATTTCAGACCCTCAAAAGGTTGCACGCGTTTTGCAAGTCTACCAAGAATTGAATATGTCCAGCCTCTATGCCAAATATGAAGAAGAAACATATAAGCGAATTTTAAGAAATATCCAGCAAACATCAGATGCTGCGCCGAAGGATGTTTTATTGGAAATACTTAATCAAATTTATGTGAGGGAGATTAAATAAAAAAGTAAAAAAACAAGCATCCCAAAATAGTTTTATTTTAATCTGTTTACACCTTCTACTTTCTAGTGTAGACATCGCTTACACGTTTATAGCCGATGTAACAATAGCGCGCCATTGCTTCCTACTTTTTGCTATTTTCCGCCTTACCAATAACAAATGTAGCCACCTGGTCTTTCCCCTAGAGTGCTGAGCGTCCTCTCCCGCTGCTACCCCCGAGAGGTGCTGCATCAAGAATTTCCAACGCAGCAGTATTCTTATCCATCTGGATAATGTGTTCAGCCAGCGCAGCGACCGTCTCTCAATTCGATGAACTATGTCAACGATGCATAATTTGCATAATTTGTATGTCGTCAAAGTTGACTTGTCAAATTCCGCTCGGGATATTTTTCACTCAAACATAAGCCACGTTCAGGTCGGACAAGTGAATTTGATGATGACGATATTAAGGCTTTAATCGAATCGGATCGTCATGTAACTGAGCGTAAGATTGGAGAGAAGTTAAGTATACCAAAATCAACCGTTCATAATTATATACGACGTATTGGACCGCTGAAGAAAACTTTGTTTTTGAATACCCCATGAATTGAAAGAAATTCTTTTAGCAAGCCGCTTTAACGCTCGTGATATGCATCTTTAACTCAATGAATATGATGCGTTTTTGAAGCAAATCCTAACTGGGGATGAAAAATGGATTGTTTACAATAACGTCAATCGAAAACGATCATGGTCCAAACATTATGAAGCGCCACAAACCACTTTATCAAAAGAAGATTATGCTGTCAGTTTTGTGAGAATGGAAGGTTGTGGTATATTTTGAGCTATTTCCAAGGAACCAAATGATTAATTCGGATTTCTACTGTGAACAACTGGACAAATTGAATACCTACATCCATTAAAGGGAAGCGACCAGAATTAGTCAATCGTAAAGGTGTCATATTCCACCAGGGCAATGCTAGACTAGAGAGAGCTTGGCTGGGAACTGTTGGGGCATCCACCATATAGCTCTGGCCTTGCACCCTCAGACTACCATTTATTTCGATCTCTGCAGAACTCATTAAATGGTAAAATTTTAGAGAATGAAGAGACTATAAAATCGCACTTGGTTCAGTTTTTTACAGATAAAGGCCAGAAGTTCTATGAGCATGGAATAATGAAATTACAAAATTGATTAAAGTTCATTATAAAATTAAAAACATTTATTTACTTTCTTTTCAAAAATCGCCGGTTTCTTTTGGGGCAACCCAATATATTTTATGTATTATTATTTTGTTTTATTTCATTTTATTCAATTTTATTTTATTTTTTGTTATATCATTTTATTTTTATTTTATATAAATTTGTATTATTTAATTTTATTTTTATTTTGTTCTAATTTACTTTATTTAATTTTATTTGTTTTCTTTTTCTTTTTTTTTGCTATTTTACTTTTTTATTTTATTCTAGTTAATTTTATTCCATTTATTTTATTTAATATATTTTTACTTATATTTTTATTTATATTTTCTTTTATCAAATTAAATTTTTTAACATAATTTTATTTATTTAATTTAATTTAATTTTTATTTTTTTTTTTGCTCTTTTAGTAAATTTAGTTAAATAAATTGTCTAAAATGTTTGAATACTTAATACTAATTTTATTTCTCATTTCAGATCCCGAGAAAGTAGCACGTGTTAAGCAACTCTACGAGGAACTGGATCTCGCTGGCTATTACGCAAAGTTCGAAGAAGATAAATTTAATGAAATTAAAACGCAAATTGAGCAAGCATATAAAGAAGTCCCAAAAGCAATACTGTTGCAAGAACTACAGAAACTTCATCAACGACAATCCTAAGAGGCGTGTCAGAAAAAAAAGCTAAAAGAATGTACGCCAAGTAGTTTTTAATAAGCAACTAAGTAAGAATTTGTCAATTTATAATTACAGATTTGCTTTCGTAGCGTACGCTACCGTTATGTACAAAGCTCAACGAACTTTACGATAGCTTCTGTGCTATACATATGAATATTCTGTTATCAAACACTATGCATGCATATTTTTATGTGAATGTCTTAAGTAGGTTTATCTCTATGCACTTGTTTAACATGTCTTCATATCTCAGATTATGAACATTCAAATACGAAATCGAAACGATTCAATATTATAATGCCATCGTTGTTTTACTGTTTTCTTTTTTATTAATTTGTATGCAATTTGTATGTACCAAAGAGTGATTATGAAATAAATAAATAATAAAATTTTAAATCTTCTAAAGTAATTATTTCACGCACAAACTAATGCCAAAACACCGCCGCCAATCACCAGCAACCTGCTGCATCCCATCCAACGAGTAAAAACTCAGCAACCCACAAAACCCCCCGAGACAGATTACACTGCTTGAATTTAACTGCAATGGACTTCAGTTGAGGATGGACGAGATAGTCGACTTAATGAGCCTACAAAACACCTCCGATTCAGGAAACATATCTGAACGGCCGAACAGAAAGTGTCGTGAGCGAAACCATGGTGGAGTCCTGTCGTTCATCCTTCATTATACCATGCAGTATCATCTCGTCGATGGCGACATCGATCGCAGGGATACTACCCCATAATGTCATGGCATATCTATCCGGTCAGACGCTGTTCAGCTCGAAATATACATCATGCACATTCCTCCTGTTCATCGGATCCTGGCATCGGATCACTTGCCCATAATTGTCCCGATTGGCAGATCTCCCAACTTCTTTTCCTTGGACTACCGGACGTTTGGCAACTTTAATAAAGCTAACTGGCATGACTTCACGGAATTTACCGAGAACGTCTTCAGTGCTCTCCTCACTCCAAACGACGAACGCTTATTCCGCAAACTAGTTGTGTCCACTGCCAGCTTTCAGGCGCTACTCCTTGCGTCATACCGATGCCGACAATCTTTTTATCAGTGACTAACACATGTGGAAAAAATGGAAGGAGCCAATAAGATCCTGCAACATATCCTGGGTCACCGACGAGACGTGATGAACTGTCGGAAATTTCATTCGGTGACCGTACCTCATCGGACCCAAAGTAGTACGCGAGGACAGGATATTGATAATATATGTTCTAAACTAAACTACTAATTTCTTCACTGCACAATAAGTATAGCTACAACCTGCGAAGTCCTCGGCTACCCTTTTCACCAGCTGCACGAAAGAGAACCGGCACGAACTCGATATCAAAGTCGATGGCGTAGAAATTCCGACTTTGAAAATTCCAAAGGTACTAGGAGTCACCCTCGTTAGAAGAAACTACATGCATGTCAGAGCACCGCCACCGCACGGAGCACCACCTAGGCATATCAGGAAGCGAGTACTAAACTACACAAACTCCATTCAGCACAATATGCATACATACAAAAACCGATGGACAGAACGGCTTATCGACAGGCTTTAAACGTCATTCGACGAGTGGCCGTCAACACCTTCTTGAACTCTCTTCCAGTGAACGGTGTGCTCGAAAACCAATGTCGACACAAAGCTCGAAAAGCCTGGAGAGTATCGAGTAAAACTTCCACAATCACAAGATGTGGATATTGTAGTCAACTTAATTCTTACTTATCCAGACTTGAACCGGACATAACCAACGTACGTGTATGTACTGCATGCAATGATGCACCGCACGATACCAACCAATTCTAAAAGTTACTCATCTAACCCATCTTTCACTCTGGGCCGAAACCGTCGAAACAACTCGTTCCCTGGAACTCCCGTTTGAATATTTCGTTTTACTTAGACTAGTGGGGTTACCTAGCCGATAAATCAACAAGAACAACTATTTTACTTTTTTTTGGGAATTTTTAGAATATTTTTTTGTTATTATTGTATTAATGGTCAGGAAGGTCAAACTCTCCAGGTGAATTTCTGCCATCAAATATAAATCTCTGGGCCGTCCGTAGCGAAAGATCAGCCTTTGGTGAGCAAATGTATCAAATAGATTTCAGCGAACTCTTCACTGAAGCTTCCTTTTTTTTTTTGCTTGCTCCACATCGAGCAAAGGTTGCTCAACCTTCCAATGTAGAAATTAGAAATAGTCTCACAACTGTTGTTGCACTGTAGCTGCTTAACCAGAAGCAGGAATACACCCCATTATTAGATGTATAACTGTTAAAATGTGCTTAACGGTTTTAAAACACATCAATTATATAGTTTATAATTTTTTATTTATTACTCGCGCTAATTTAAAACAGTTTGCGAGTAATTAGAGTATTTTATTTATGTATTGAGCGCAATTATATGCATACATATATGTACATACACACATATAGGTACATATCTACTCGTAAATACACTTTGTTTTGATAAACATTCGCATAATTTCAGTTTAATCTCGTTCTAACTCTGTGTATGAGTATGCACCCGAACTTGGCTGTGTGTGTGTGTGTGTGTTAGCTTATGGACGGATTGTAAAATCAATGGAATTTTATTGCAAAATGCTTTTATCTAAGGTCATCATCTAATTAAGAAGAAATATTAATTGAATGTTTTTATTTCAAAGTATTTAAATGTAAATTTAATCTTTTTTTTTTGGACGATTAGCGTACATTTTATTTATTTTAAAGCGGTGAAATTGTCGGTGGCTTTGTGCAGTTATATTCAGTGTGCGGCGCTCTACAGATGCCAAATGGAAAATAACATTTTTTAAATTTCTAATTTTTTTTAAAATTTGTTATCAAAAAAAATAAATAAATAAATAAAAAAGTGTTAAAGTGAAATCTCACAAAAAAAAACTTAATTATTTTTTACTATTTTTTACTGGCTAATAAGCCAAAAAAGACATACAAAAAATACGGTGAGTCTGTCGTTCGTATGAAATTTTGATTTATCCGTAAAAGTTCTTAGAATTCTCATCACTCGATATCAATAAAAATACATGACCGTTGTCGTGACCGACTACTGCTCAGGCTGTTATTGTGTGTGTTTTTTTTAGATCTGTGGTTTTCCAGAAGAAGGATTTTCCTAAGACCTACTTTTCAGTAGTAAGACCAACGCACCTTTACGGTGCGATTATATGGTGGCCAGATTTAAATAAAGCTTCAAATACTAATTTCATAGTTAAGATTCAAAGATGTGCGTTAATGTGTATCAGTGGTGCACTAAGAAGTAGGCCAAGGGAAGTTCTAACTGTAACACCTTATATCTTGCCACTGGAATTGGTGGTATATCAATTGGTAGTCGTCTAAGAGAGTCAAATCAATGAACTGCTCAGCCATGGAGGCAGTACCAAGTTAATACAGATCGATGTGATCCAATAATAACTGATAACTACTACTAGAATAAGAATTCCCAGAAGGGAAGAATGGATAGATAATTACCATACTCCAAGGAGCAGCCCCGAAATATATAATTGTCACTTTGTAACCGCTGAAGCGATTTTCGGTCGAGCTCCTCCTCCAATTTGTGGTTTGTGTCTTGATGTTTTTCCAACAAATGGAGGAACCTACAGTTTATACTAAGCCGCCTCCGAACGGCTGATGGTTTTTTATGAGAAGCTTTTATTTCATGTCCGAAATACACTCGAAGGGGTTGACATTCTCTGCCGAGGGGCGACCGAAATACAATAGAAAATCTAACTTAATTTTTTGTTTAAATTAATTTTCTATTATTCTTACCAGGATTTGAGCCCGTGCTTTCCGAATGGTAGTACGCAATGCTAACCACTCGGCTACCGCGGTCACCTTGTGTAGAGGTAACCTTTGGTCCCTATTTCTGTTTACATACATAGACGTATAAAAGCTTGAGTGGAGAGTTGGTGGAGGTGTCTTCTCAGGAAACCCTTCGATGGAACTCTCTTTCAGGCTACCTGACCATTGCAGTATTTTCCAAGCTTAGACTGCCAGGCTGGCTCGAATAAATTCCTGCCGAGAGGCCTAATTTACGACGACTTTGTGCAACAATTGAGGTTGAAGGTTAGCAATAATGGACCGATTTTTTTCTTCCAAGGCCTCCATCGTGTCGAGTTTATCTAGTTGGCAAGCGGCTTCACATTTCTCCACAAAAACTACGATCTTGGCGGTCACGCCACAGGTCCACGACGCCAGACAATGCGCTCAGAAAAACGTTCCTTCAATAAATTGATTGTTTCATTGGCTATATGGCATGTAGTGCCGTCTTATTGGCATCAAAGGTCGTCCACATCAGCATTCTGCACTTCGGACAAGTAAAAGTAATTAATCATAGCTCTATAGCGTTCCCCATTGACTAATATTACGGTCGGCTTCATTATTGTTTATTAACGTACCCATTCAACCAAAAGTCTAATCACTTGATCCGATAGCCTTTTGTGGTATATTTGATCTTATTTTTAATTGGTGTAGGCACCGTCTATTCCTAATTTGGAAGTACCAAAAGAAGGCAAGTCCCAATCCATCTGAGCTCATCCCTCGGCTGGGAATGTTCAGCAAAATTAATATATTGTGAGATATTCTCTTCCACACTAGGCGACTAAAATCGAATAATACTCCCATCTGGTAGATCTTTTAACTCGAACTAAGCGAACAGGGTTGCTTAACAATGACGAATTTTTTGCTTCTCTAAATTTTCAGAATCGAAAATAAAAATGTTTTCTCTACTACGGAATTGGCCACAAATGCAGACAACTATTGCTAATTCAACCGTTATAATATGCAGCGGCAGAAGCAACCAAATACCAAAACCAATAACTCACACAAAGCGTTCAATATCTATACGCCATAACCCAGTACAACCTGGGATGCACAGCACAAAACAGATGTTTAGTCAGAAGGCGCAACAAAACTGTTATGGAAATAAAATACGGTAAGTCGTGATTGTTGTTGTTTTATTTGTTTTTTTGCACCTGCTTTAGGACGAAGTAAAGTTAGTCAATGTCCAGCAAACCAGCTGTTTCGACAGGCTCACATTAAAGGGAGAGGGGTGTTAGATGAGTTGCTGCGAGGTGGTGGGAAAAGGGGAGGTTATTGTCACCGTTAAGACTCTCATCACTTGTGAGACATACTCACACTCAGTTTGGGTGTCAGGATAAATACGAGTTTAGTGTCCAATAATTGTATGATAAGGTTATAAAGCTCCAATTATAATTACTTCACTACTAATCGGACTTTCCACAACAGATCAAGTTCTTCGCCTGCAACAGGTGACGACTAGGTTATAATAATTTCATTCATGGGAAGAGTGTTGAAAAAGTTTTTCATGCTCGATAGATGGCTTAGCTTCAAGCAGATATCTGCAAGGATGATCCATATAAAGGTTGGTACATTTCAAGCATGATATTTGAAATACGGCTTATTTGAGCTTAGACATGTGACAGTTCCGATAAATCAAATATTTAGTAAAAGGTTTGGTGTGGAATCCTCAATCGCAACTTTAAGAAAATTACGCACGAATAACTCGCCTTCCAGGCAATTTGTAGATCGATTAGTGCAGTGAGTTCGCCAAATCGGTTCGTTTTCGGACAAAACAACTCACGTACGTGTTCGTCCAGTGAGTTCAAAGAAAAATATCCCCAACTCACCTTTCGCAGGAATTAAACATTTTGAGCGATTCGTTGCGCAGGATTTTGCCTTAAGACCTCGGTATAGAGTCTTATAAAAACAAACTGCTCCAGGAATTGAAGCCTCATGATCTTCCAATGCGATTTCGGCTCGCTCAATGGGGTGAAAATTGTTTGGTGGTAGATAATCATTTTTACCGAAGAACAATCTTCTCAAGGGGCTAAAGAAACCCACACATATCAATTGAAAAGCCAATGCATCCTCAACAAATTTGGTGCGGCATTGGACCTTTATTTCAAAACTAGGAAAGAGCTGCCGTTACCACCAATACCGATCGTTATAGTGCCGTGCTCAGAGATTTTTTGTTGAAAATAATGACATGGGCGATATGTAGTTTCAACAGAACAGCCCTACATGCCACGCAACCAACCTCTAATCAATGTTGAATGCACTTTGTTCGAAATTTGAATAATTAGTCGAAACGGCGAAGTCACAGGTCACCTCGCGGCTCCAATTTGACTGCGTCGGACTATTTTTTGTGAGGAGCTGTTAAAGACAAGTTCTGCGCTAATTCATGACTTGAAACATTAAATTTAATTCACCATTGCAGCCGTAGAGAGGTTTACAATCGAAGCAGTATTAAAGATTAAGATGGAACAGAATCGCAAGTCCAACCATGACAGAAATATGAAGAAAGTAATGTTCCAGCGTTAACCGAAATGTTGAGGCATTGAAAAATATTTATCTGCACTTTTTTATAACAATTTGAAAACCCAAATTCTGTTGCCCGGAAACAAATTTGCGTTATTTCGGTAAAAAAAAGACCCGAATATCGCGGGAACTATTAGATTTTAGTTATAGCTTATGAAAGGCATGCCTTATCGCGTATAAATTCTTGAAGTCCCAACTTGGCCTAGATCACTTTTTAAACTCTTCCTTGACTTATTTCATTAGTAAAATATCAACATTGGAACGACACACCGGACGTGCACTGATGTCGGAAGAAGAGATGAACGATTTCTTGGCGGTGTATCCAGGTACTTACTCCTATGTGCGTGTACTTTTCAAAACTATTTTCAAACATTTTCATATACCTATATAGATATTTTAAATGAGCTAACGGAGATAGCTGAGAGATATAAAAGTGAAGAGGCTGCTGCATGGTTCAGAAAGGTAATAAATTTCTTCCTTTTTTTAACAAAACCATAAACATAAATCATACATTCACAGTCTCTAGAGTATAATTTATCGTTAACAAATAACAAGAATGGCCTAATAACGGTTTTAACCTACAAAAGTGTGGCAAATAATGAAGAACTGAATGCAGAAAATTTAAAATTGGCGCGTATACTCGGTTGGTGTTTTGAAATGGTAAATCCTCAAGCAAAAGTATCTTTTTTGAGTTTTTTTTTAAACTCTTATATGTATATGTATGTACAGATGATCTGCTTCATATTAATCACCGATGACATAGTGGACGGAAGCACGACACGTCGCGGCCAGATTTGTTGGCATAACCTAGACGGTGTGGGTCTCAGTGCCATAAACGATGCACTACTAATCGAGAATGGCCTTTACGAATTGCTCCATAAGCATTTCCGCCATTTGGATTGCTATGTCGACTTGTTGGAGTTATTTCAGCAGAACATATTCAAATGCATATGTGGTCAGACCTTGGATATTCTGCTAACTAGAAAGAATGTCACCACGTTCAATATGGAGACCTACAAATCGCTTGTGTTGAATAAAACTTCCTGTCATTTTTTCTATTTGCCCATTTTCTTGGGCCTACATTTGGCAGGGTGAGTGTGATTTTAGATTAATCAAAGAATTTTTGTAATACAATATTTCATTTTTTAGAGTGAGGGATCCGGAAGTTTTCAAAGAATCCGAAGCGATAATATATGATTTGGGTAGCTACTTCCAAGCACAAAATGATTTTCTAGACGTTTTAGGTAATCCGGAATTCACTGGCAAAATTGGCTCAGACATACAATCCAATAAGTGCTCTTGGTTGGCGGTGAAGTGCATGGAGCATGCAAGTGAAGAGCAGAAGGCTGTTATGGCAGAGTGTTATGGACAAAATGGTGGGTATTTATTACTTTCAATACATACATATGAATGTGTACCTCAAGACCGAGTGGTTAGCGATGCGTACTACCATTTGGATGGCGAAGGTTCGAGTCCTGATTCGTCCAACCTTCAAAAATTACAGAAAATATATTTTTCAACTTGCGGTCGCTGAACTGCTTGAACTTTAGGTTACTGTATTATTTATTATTAATTATATATGTGTTTCATATTTCAGACCCTCAAAAGGTTGCACGCGTTTTGCAAGTCTACCAAGAATTGAATATGTCCAGCCTCTATGCCAAATATGAAGAAGAAACATATAAGCGAATTTTAAGAAATATTCAGCAAACATCAGATGCTGCGCCGAAGGATGTTTTATTGGAAATACTTAATCAAATTTATGTGAGGGAGATTAAATAAAAAAGCAAAAAAAACAAGCATCCCAAAAAAGTTTTATTTTAATCTGTTTACACCTTCTACCTTCTACAACAGCGCGCCATTGCTTCCTACTTTTTGCTATTTTCCGCCTTACCAATAACAAATGTAGCCAAGTCTTTCTCCACCTGGTCTTTACCACAGAGTGCAGAGCGTCCTCTCCCGCTGCTACCACCGGGGGGTGCTGCATCAAGAATTTCCAAAGCAGCAGTATTCTTATCCATCTGGATCACGTGTTCGGCCAGCGCAGCGACCGTCTCTCAATTCGCTGAACTATGTCAACGATGCATAATTTGTATGTCGTCAACGTTGACTTGTCAAATTCCGTTCGGGATATTTTTCACTCAAAGATAAGCCACGTTCAGGTCGGCCAAGTGAATTTGATGATGACGATATCAAGGCTATAATCTAATCGTCATGTAACTGAGCGTAAGATTGAAGAGAAGTTAAGTATACCAAAATCAACCGTTCGTAATTATATACGACGTCTTGGACCGCTGAAGAAAACTTGGTTTTTGAATACCCCATGAATTGAAAGAAATTCATTTAGCAAGCCGCTTTAACGCTCGTGATATGCATCTTTAACTCAATGAATATGATACGTTTTTGAAGCAAGTCGTAACTGGGGATGAAAAATGGATTGTTTACAATAACGTCAATCGAAAACGATCATGGTCCAAGCATGATAAAGCGCTACAAACCACTTCAAAGGCTGATTTTCACCAAAAGAAGATTCAGTTTGTTGGGATTGGAAGGTTGTGGTATATTTTGAGCTACTTCCAAGGAACCAAATGATTAATTCGGATTTCTACTGTGAACAACTGGACAAATTGAATACATCCATTAAAGGGAAGCGACAAGAATTAGTCAATCGTAAAGGTGTCATATTCCACCAGGGCAATGCTAGACTAGAGAGCCCTGACCTTGCACCCTTAGACTACCATTTATTTCGATCTCTGCAGAACTCATTAAATGGTAAAACTTTAGAGAATGAAGAGACTATAAAATCGCACTTGTTTCAATTTTTTACAGATAAATGCCAGAATTTCTATGAGCATGGAATAATGAAATTACAAAATTGATTAAAGTTCGTTATAAAATTAAAAACATTTATTTACGTTATTTTCAAAAATCGCCTGTTTCTTTTGGGACAACCCAATATATTTTATGTATTATTATTTTGTTTTATTTCATTTTATTCAATTTTATTTTATTTTTTGTTATATCATTTTATTTTTATTTTATATAAATTTATATTATTTAATTTTCTTTTTATTTTGTTCTAATTTACTTTATTTAATTTTATTTGTTTTCTTTTTCTTTTTTTGCTATTTTACTTTTTTATTTTATTCTAGTTAATTTTATTCCATTTATTTTATTTAATATATTTTTACTTATATTTTTATTTATATTTTCTTTTATCAAATTAAATTTTTTTAACATAATTTTATTTATTTAATTTAATTTAATTTTTATTTATTTTTTTTTTGCTCTTTTAGTAAAATTAGTTAAATAAATTGTCTAAAATGTTTGAATACTTAATACTAATTTTATTTCTCATTTCAGATCCCGAGAAAGTAGCACGTGTTAAGCAACTCTACGAGGAACTGGATCTTGCTGGCTATTACGCAAAGTTCGAAGAAGATAAATTTAATGAAATTAAAACGCAAATTGAGCAAGCATATAAAGAAGTCCCAAAAGCAATACTGTTGCAAGAACTACAGAAACTTCATCAACGACAATCCTAAGAGGCGTGTCAGAAAAAAAAGCTAAAAGAATGCACGCCAAGTAGTTTTTAATAAGCAACTAAATAAGAATTTGTCAATTTATAATTACAGATTTGCTTTCGTAGCGTACGCTACCGTTATGTACAAAGCTCAACGAACTTTACGATAGCTTCTGTGCTATACATATGAATATTCTGTTATCAAACACTATGCATGCATATTTTTATGTGAATGTCTTATGTAGGTTTATCTCTATGCACTTGTTTAACTTGTCTTCATATCTCAGATTTTGAACATTCAAATACGAAATCGAAACGATTCAATAATATAATGCCATCGTTGTTTTACTGTTTTCTTTTTTTATTAATTTGTATGCAATTTGTATGTACCAAAGAGTGATTATGAAATAAATAAATAATAAAATTTTAAATCTTCTAAAGTAATTATTTCACTCTGCGCCGAAACCTTCGAAACAACTCGTTCCCTGGAACTCCCGTTTGAATATTTCGTTTACTTAGACTAGTGGGGTAACCTAGCCGATACAACAACAAGAAACACTTTTTCACTTTTTTTTGGAATTTTTAGAATATTTTTTTGTTATTATTAATGGTCAGGAAGGTCAAACTCTCCAGGTGAATTTCTGCCATCAAATATAAATCTCTCAGCTGTCCGTAGCGAAAGATCAGCCTTTGGTGAGCAGATGTATCAAATAGATTTTAGCGAACTCTTCACTGAAGTTTCCTCTATTTTTTGGCTTGCTCCACACCGGGCAAAGGTTGCTCACCTTACCAATGTAGAAATTAGAAATAGTCTCACAACTGTTGTTGCACTGTAGCTGCTTAACCAGAAGCAGGAATACACCCCATTATTAGATGTATAACTGTTAAAATGTGCTTAACGGTTATAAAACACATCAATTATATATTTTATAATTTTTTATTTATTAATCGCGCTAATGAAGGAAATTATTTAAAACAGTTTGTGAGTAATTAGAGTATCTTATTTATGTATTGAGCGCAATTATATGCATACATATATGTACATACACACATATAGGTACATATCTACTCGTAAATACACTTTGTTTTGATAAACATTCGCATAATTTCAGTTTAATCTCGTTCTAACTCTCATACACAGAGCACCCGAACTTGGCTGTCATGTGTGCGTGTGTATATGTATGTGTGTGTTAGCTTGTAAAATCAATGGAATTTTATTGCAAAATGCTTTTATCTAAGGTCATCATCTAATTAAGAAGAAATATTAATAATATTTAAATTTTAAAGCGGTGAAATTGTCGGTGGCTTTGTGCAGTTATATTCAGTGTGCGGCGCTCTACAGATGCCAAATGGAAAATAACATTTTTTAAATTTCTATTTTTTTTTTAAATTTGTTACCAAAAAAAAAAAAAAAACAAATAAATAAATATAAAAGTGGTTTAGTGAAATCTCAAAAAAACTTAAATATTTTTTACTATTTTTCACTGGCTAATAAGCCAAAAAAGACATACAAAAAATACGGTGAGTCTGTCGTTCGTATGAAATTTTGATTTATCCGTAAAAGTTCTTAGAATTCTCATCACTCGATATCAATAAAAATACATGACCGTTGTCGTGACCGACTACTGCTCAGGCTGTTATTGTGTGTGTTTTTTTTAGATCTGTGGTTTTCCAGAAGAAGGATTTTCCTAAGACCTACTTTTCAGTAGTAAGACCAACGCACCTTTACGGTGCGATTATATGGTGGCCAGATTTAAATAAAGCTTCAAATACTAATTTCATAGTTAAGATTCAAAGATGTGCGTTAATGTGTATCAGTGGTGCACTAAGAAGTAGGCCAAGGGAAGTTCTAACTGTAACACCTTATATCTTGCCACTGGAATTGGTGGTATATCAATTGGTAGTCGTCTAAGAGAGTCAAATCAATGAATTGCTCAGTCATGGAGGCAGAACCAAGTTAATACAGATCGATGTGGTCCAATAATAACTGATAACTACTACTAGAATAAGAATTCCCAGAAGGGAAGAATGGATAGATAATTACCATACTCCAAGGAGCAGCCTCGAAATATATAATTGGCACTTTGTAACCGCTGAAGCGATTTTCGGTCGAGCTCCTCCTCCAATTTGTGGTTTGTGTCTTGATGTTTTTCCAACAAATGGAGGGACCCTCAGTTTAAACTAAGCCGCCTTTATTTCATGTCCGAAATACACTCGAAGGGGTTGACATTTTCTACCGAGGGGCGACCAAAATAGAAAATCTAAATTTTCCATATATTTTTAGATGTTGGTCTTATCAAAATTTGAACCTGGGCTTTCCGAATGGCAGTATGCAATGCTAACCACTCGGCTACCGCGGTGGAGATGTTTTCTCAGGGAACCCTTCGATGGAACTTTCTTTCAGGCTACCTGACCATAGCAGTGTTTTCCATGCGTAGATATCTTCTATCATGGAGGCAGCAAAACAAATTGTCATCAGTCAGCAATAAAAGCACTGGGCTCGTTTACGATAAATTCCAAATTAGTGCTGGCCTGTTACCGATCTCTACAGGAGATGACCAAACGGATCAGACTGTCTCTCAAGTGGGTCCCTATTCACAGGGTCATCGAAGGAAACTGTATGGCATTGCTAGGCAATGTACGACCAAGCTTCTTTTCGATAAAGTACGAATTGGTATGCCTTTTGCCACTTTGCAAACTGCTGCTCAAGGAATTTACATATGAACAAGCCGCAACAAGGAATTATACTACAACCTTCCGCAAATACAGGTACACCTGGTCGAAATGGGATAAGAAGAGATAACGAGTTATGTGCTCCTTAAAAAGAAGGGTCATGTCCAGGGTAATAGGCGTTCTGACAGGCCACTGTCTGATAAAACGACACATGTAGCCTGATGGTCAAGTATTTGTGGCATCACAATGGGCCTTAGTCAGGCCTAAGCGAATCCGACGCGATAAATCGGTAGCCACCACAACCTAACCTAATCTAATTTAATGTTATGGCCAAGAATTCAGACCTATTATGAAGATAAGTGTTTGCATTATGTTTTAAAAATGATTTCGGGTCAGTGACCGCAGGGTTGGCTCGAATAAATTCCTGCCGAGAGGCCCAATTTTCGACCACTTTTTGCAGCCATTGAGGTTGAAAGTTAGCCATAAAGCGCCGAATGTTTTTCTTCCAAGGCGTCTATCGTCTCGAGCTTATCTGATAGACAAGCGATTTCAGATTTCTCTCTGTCCATAGAGCACACTAAACTGTGACTTTTTGTGATTGTTTCTTAACGTACGCATTCAACCAAAAGAGAACTGCATCGCTAAAAAAAAAATTTCTAGACTGAACCATGTCTGATCACTTGATCCGATAGCCTTTTGTGTTATATTTGATCTTATTTTTAATTGGCGTAGGCACCGTCTATTCCTAATTCGGAAGTATCAAAAGAAGGCAAGTCCCAATCCATCTGAGCTCATTCCTCGGCTGGGAATGTTCAGCAAAATTAACATATTGTGAGATATTCTCTTCCACACTAGGCGACTAAAATCGAATAATACTCCCGTCTGGTAGATCTTTTAACTCGAACTAAGCGAACAGGGTTGCTTAACAATGACGAATTTTTTGCTTCTCTAAATTTTCAGAATCGAAAATAAAAATGTTTTCTCTACTACGAAATTGGCCACAAACGCAGACAACTATTGCTAATTCAACCGTTATAATATGCGGCGGCATAAACCACCAAATACCAAAACCAATAACTCACACAAAGCGTTCAATATCTATACGCCATAACCCAGTACAACCTGGGATGCACAGCACAAAACAGATGTTTAGTCAGAAGGCGCAACAAAACTGTTATGGAAATAAAATACGGTAAGTTGTGATTGTTGTTGTTTTATTTGTTTTTTTTTGCACCTGCTTTAGGACGAAGTAAAGTTAGTCAATGTCCAGCAAACCAGCTGTTTTGACAGGCTCACTTTAAAGGGAGAGGGGTGTTAGATGAGTTGCTGCGAGGTGGTGGGAGAAGGGGATGTTATTGTCACTGTTAAGACTGTCATCACTTGTGAGACATACTCACACTCACTTTGGGTGTCAGGATAAATACGAGTTTAGTGTCCAATAATTGTATGATAAGGTTATAAAGCTCCAATTATAATTACTTCACTACTAATCGGACTTTCCACAACAGATCAAGTTCTTCGCCTGCAACAGGTGACGACTAGGTTATAATAATTTCATTCATGGGAAGAGTGTTGAAAAAGTTTTTCATGCTCGATAGATGGCTTAGCTTCAAGCAGATATCTGCAAGGATGATCCATATAAAGGTTGGTACATTTCAAGCATGATATTTGAAATACGGCTTATTTGAGCTTAGACATGTGACAGTTCCGATAAATCAAATATTTAGTAAAAGGTTTGGTGTGGAATCCTCAATCGCAACTTTAAGAAAATTACGCACGAATAACTCGCCTTCCAGGCAATTTGTAGATCGATTAGTGCAGTGAGTTCGCCAAATCGGTTCGTTTTCGGACAAAACAACTCACGTACGTGTTCGTCCAGTGAGTTCAAAGAAAAATATCCCCAACTCACCTTTCGCAGGAATTAAACATTTTGAGCGATTCGTTGCGCAGGATTTTGCCTTAAGACCTCGGTATAGAGTCTTATAAAAACAAACTGCTCCAGGAATTGAAGCCTCATGATCTTCCAATGCGATTTCGGCTCGCTCAATGGGGTGAAAATTGTTTGGTGGTAGATAATCATTTTTACCGAAGAACAATCTTCTCAAGGGGCTAAAGAAACCCACACATATCAATTGAAAAGCCAATGCATCCTCAACAAATTTGGTGCGGCATTGGACCTTTATTTCAAAACTAGGAAAGAGCTGCCGTTACCACCAATACCGATCGTTATAGTGCCGTGCTCAGAGATTTTTTGTTGAAAATAATGACATGGGCGATATGTAGTTTCAACAGAACAGCCCTACATGCCACGCAACCAACCTCTAATCAATGTTGAATGCACTTTGTTCGAAATTTGAATAATTAGTCGAAACGGCGAAGTCACAGGTCACCTCGCGGCTCCAATTTGACTGCGTCGGACTATTTTTTGTGAGGAGCTGTTAAAGACAAGTTCTGCGCTAATTCATGGCTTGAAACAGTAAATTTAATTCACTATTGCAGCCGTAGAGAGGTTTACAATCGAAGCAGTATTAAAGATTAAGATGGAACAGAATGTCAAGTCCAGCCAGGACAGAAATATGAAGAAAGTGGTGTTCCAGCGTTAACCGAAATGTTGAGGCATTGAAAAATATTTATCTGCACTTTTTTATAACAATTTGAAAACCCAAATTCTGTTGCCCGGAAACAAATTTGGGTTATTTCGGTAAAAAAAAGACCCGAATATCGCGGGAACTATTAGATTTTAGTTACAGCTTATGAAAGGCATGCCTTATCGCGTATAAATTCTAGAATCCCCAACTTGGTCCAGCTTACTTTTTAAACTCTTCCTTGTCTTATTTCATTAGTAAAATATCAACATTGGAACGACACACCGGACGTGCATTGATGTCGGGAGAAGAGATGAACGATTTCTTGGCGGTGTATCCAGGTACCTACTCCTATGTGCGTGTACTTTTCAAAACTATTTTCAAACATTTTCATATACCTATATAGATATTTTAAATGAGCTAACGGAGATAGCTGAGAGATATAAAAGTGAGGAGGCTGCTGCATGGTTCAGAAAGGTAATAAATTTCTTCCTTTTTTTAACAAAACCATAAACATAAATCATACATTCACAGTCTCTAGAGTATAATTTATCGTTAACAAATAACAAGAATGGCCTAATAACGGTTTTAACCTACAAAAGTTTGGCAAGTAATGAAAAACTCAATGCGGAAAATTTAAAATTGGCGCGTATACTCGGTTGGTGTTTTGAAATGGTAAATCCTCAAGCAAAAGTATCTTTTTTGAGTTTTTTTTTAAACTCTTATATGTATATGTATGTACAGATGATCTGCTTCATATTAATCACCGATGACATAGTGGACGGAAGCACGACACGTCGCGGCCAGATTTGTTGGCATCACCTAGACGGTGTGGGTCTCAGTGCCATAAACGATGCACTACTAATCGAGAATGGACTTTACGAATTGCTCCATAAGCATTTCCGCCATTTGGATTGCTATGTCGACTTGTTGGAGTTATTTCAGCAGAACATATTCAAATGCATATGTGGTCAGACCTTGGATATTCTGCTAACTAGAAAGAATGTCACCACGTTCAATATGGAGACCTACAAATCGCTTGTGTTGAATAAAACTTCCTGTCATTTTTTCTATTTGCCCATTTTCTTGGGCCTACATTTGGCAGGGTGAGTGTGATTTTAGATTAATCAAAGAATTTTTGTAATGCAATAAATTATTTTTATTTTATATTTCACTTTTTAGAGTGAGGGATCCGGAAGTTTTCAAAGAATCCGAAGCGATAATATATGATTTGGGTAGCTACTTCCAAGCACAAAATGATTTTCTAGACGTTTTAGGTAATCCGGAATTCACTGGCAAAATTGGCTCAGACATACAATCCAATAAGTGCTCTTGGTTGGCGGTGAAGTGCATGGAGCATGCAAGTGAAGAGCAGAAGGCTGTTATGGCAGAGTGTTATGGACAAAATGGTGGGTATTTATTACTTTCAATACATACATATGAATGTGTACCTCAAGACCGAGTGGTTAGCGATGCGTACTACCATTTGGATGGCGAAGGTTCGAGTCCTGATTCGTCCAACCTTCAAAAATTACAGAAAATATATTTTCCAACTTGCGGTCGCTGAACTGCTTGAACTTTAGGTTACTGTATTATTTATTATTAATTATATATGTGTTTCACATTTCAGACCCTCAAAAGATTGCACGCGTTTTGCAAGTCTACCAAGAATTGAATATGTCCAGCCTCTATGCCAAATATGAAGAAGAAACATATAAGCGAATTTTAAGAAATATCCAGCAAACATCAGATGCTGCGCCGAAGGATGTTTTATTGGAAATACTTAATCAAATTTATATGAGGGAGTTTAAATAAAAAAAATAAAATAAAATAAAAAAGTTTTATTTTAATCTGTTTACACCTTCTACTTTCTAGTGTAGACATCGCTTACACGTTTATAGCCGACGTAACAACAGCGCGCCATTGCTTCCTACTACTACTTTTTGCTATTTTCCGCCTTACCAATAACAAATGTAGCCAAGTCTTTCTCCACCTGATCTTTCCCACAGAGTGCAGAGCGTCCTCTCCCGCTGCTACCACCGGGGGGTGCTGCATCAAGAATTTCCAAAGCAGCAGTATTTTTATCCATCTGGATCACGTGTTCAGCCAGCGCAGCGACCGTCTTTCAATTCGCTGAACTATGTCAACGATGCCGTATATCTCGTACAGCTCATCGTTTCATCGTCTGCGGTATTCGTAGTTCCCAATTCTTAGAGGACCACGAATCTTATTCAAAACTTTTCTCCCTAAAACTCCTAACGCCGACTCATCAGATGTTGTCATCGTCCATGAGTCCGCACCATATAGCAGGATGGGAACGAGAAGCGACTTGTAGAGTTTGGTCCACTCAGTTCAAAGTAGCACCTGTTGGCAAGAGTGATTCTGCGTTGGATTTCCAGCCTGATATTGTTGTCGGTGTTAGTACTAGTTCCAAGATAGACGAAACTGACGTGGAGGAGATATGGTATTTCGTCTTGCCCTCGTTCACTACCAGACCCATATCCTTCGCTTCCTTATCCAGTCTGGAGAAAGCAGAACTCACGGCGCAGTTGTTGAGGTTAGTAATGTCAATATCATCGGCGGTTCGTATTATTTTCTCCAGCAATAAATTAAAGATGTCGCACGATTAGGAATCACCCTGCCTGAAACCTCATTTGGTATCGAACGGCTCGGAGAGGTCCTGTGTTATCCTGACGGGGCTTTTGGTATTGCTTAACGTCAGTTTACTCAACCGTAAAAGTTTTGCGGGATACCAAATTTAGACATAGCGCCAAAGAGGTATCTCCTATTCGTACTGTCGAAGACTGCTTTAAAATCGATGAAATGGTAATGTGTGTCGACGGCGCGTATCTGGTCAATGATAGATTTATCAGGCCTCTAAGGCCACAGTGATAAGGTCCAAATAGTTTGTTGACTGTGGGCTTTAATCTTAAATCGATAGGACTTCATATGCGATATTGAGCAGGCTTATGCCACGGTAGTAAGATAAGAGTGTGAGATCACTCCTTTTGTGGATTGTGCTGAGTGAATTTTCCCTTCTCTAGTGCTTAATTTATGGATCCGTTGGGTACTCGTATCTTCATAACCTCTTCACAACCGACTCTTGGAAAATTTACATTTGCATTAATGTTCTCACAGGCCTTTTGAGAGCGAATATGATTGAAACTCGCATAATAGGTTATCTAAGTTCATTCCAGTTGAAGTGCAAGTGAATTGGCGGCATTACATGCCACTCGCTTTGAGTGATTTGATTAATCTACATGTAAATGTGTTATAGAGCACAACTAGTTCATATTATGCAGCTCAGTTTCATTTTGGCTTTGACCGATTTCAAATCAATAGTTAATTTATTTCAAGTTGTAAGTATACAAATTGTTCTATGCAAGAAATGTATAGAAAAATATAAATTAAAATAAAAAAAAATTAGTAATCTGATAAAAAAAAATTAAATTAATTGAAATAAAATAAAATTAAATGAAATGAAACTAAGTAAAGAATATGTAATAAAAAGCAAAAAATAAAACAAAATAACTTAATGGAAATAAACATAAAATGAGCTAAACATAAAAAGGAAAATAAAACAACATAAAATAAAGTAAAATGAAATGAAAAATAATTTAATAATATAAAACAAAATATATAAAATTAAATAATATAAAACAAAATTGCACTAAAAAATTAAATTTAGTTAACTTAATATAAAATAATATAAAAAATTAAAAAAAAAACTTAAAAATCGAATAAAGTGAAATAAGAAGCAATAAAATTAAAAATACAATCGAATAAAGTGAAACAAAATTAAAATGATATGAAATAAAATATTAACATAAAAAATTAATATATAGATTAATTAATTAATAAAATAAATTAAAGAAAAAAATAAATTAGAATAACATAAAAATAAATTTCAAAACAAATAAAAAATAATAATTAATAATAAAATAAATTAAAATACGACGAAAATAATATAAAAAAAAAATAAAAAAATAAAAATATAATATAAAATAGCACGAACTGAAATAAAATAAAATATAATATAATAAATTAAAACAAAATAAAATAAAAAGTAATATAAAATAAACAGAAATAAATTAAAATGAAGTAAAATAAATAAAATGAAATTATATAAAACCAAGTAGAAAACAATAAATTAAAATAAATAAAAATAGAACCAATCAAATTGAAATAAAATAAATTAAAAATAATCAAATAAATTAAATTGCGATAAATAATATAAAGCAAAATAAAATAAAATGAGATGAAACTAATTTAAATAAAAAAATAAAATTAAAATAAAATATAAAAATAATAAAATTTACTAAAACAATAGATAAAAATATATTCAATATATAATTAAAAATGAAGTCAAAGAAAATAAAGTAAACTAAAATAAGGTAAATAAGAAAATACAATTTTTTTAATAAAATTTATTAAAATAAAATAAAAAAATAATTAAATTTATTAAAACAATACATAAAAATAAATTTAATAAACTAATTAAAAATGAAGTGAAATAAGATAAGGTAAAGTAAAATAAAGTAAATAAAAAATAAAAAATTGTTTTCATAAAATTTATTAAAGTAAAATAAATAACAAATTTAATTAAATAAAATGAGATAAATTACATTAAAAGTAATGAAGCAATATAGCTTAAAATAAAATGAAAACATAGTTAAATAAAATAAAATTAAAAAAAAATAATAATTAAATTAATTAAAATAACAAAAATAAAAAATAATATAATAATTTTTATTAAAACAATTTTTATTTAAATATATATTTTAATTCATTTGCATACATTTTTTATTTTGTATTGTTATTAGCTGCGTGCACTTTTTAAATTCCAACTCGCAAACCAGTTTATATATCGAAACCTTTCAATCAATCAATTGACATCGCAGTTTACTATGTGGTGAACAAGTTTTTTTTTGTGCCGGACGAAAAATAAATATTATTTGAATAATTTGTTGTATTGAACTCTTTTTTTTTTGCTATAAATTCTGTTTTTGTTCAAAAAGTACTCTACATACATATTGTAAATCCATTAATTTAATTTCTTAATTGAGAATAATTGTTAATAATATATAAATTGTAGAATAAAAAGTGTTGTAATTTAAAAATATCAATGAAACCGCACAATGGCGTTGAAACAAAAAGCTCACATAAATACTACAAGTGATTTCTTTTTTGGTCTACAGCTAAGATGAATTTAATTAAACGTATATGGCCTCTAAAAAATACCACTGTGTTTGCTGTCGAGAAAAATTATTCGAGGAGATTTTATCCAGTAGTTAAAAGATCATTTTGGTAAGTAGGCGAAAGAGTGATTTTATTTTTATTGATAGTTATTTAAGAATTTTAAATAAATAATAATAAGAAGAAGAAAATATTATATTAATATAAAAAATTAATTATTATTTTCATATTTTAGTACAATATTACCATTGGAACAGCACAGCCAATTGCCTTCCTTGCATGAGGAAATCAAAGAATTTAAGATCCTTTACACAGGTATGGCCTAACCCGAGGCTTTCTACAAAGCTATTGTGCTCAAGCTGTTCTCTGAGCTGGTGGAAATCAGATTTCAAAAAATATTAATTTTTTAACTGTATTTTTAGATGTACTAAATGAACTTACCGAGGCAGCGAAGAGGTACGAAAGTAAGGTGGCAACAGAATGGTTCAGAAAGGTAACAAATACAGATTATTTAATAGAATTTTAAAAGTGAGTTATTTTTTTAAATTATTTCACAGGCTCTGCATTACAATTTGTCTATCAGCAGTAAGAAAAATGGTTTAATGACTGTGTTGGCTTACAAAGAGTTGGTTAGTGATGGGTATCAACTCACTACGGAAAATTTACGTTTGTCGCATTTACTGGGCTGGTGTCTTGAATTGGTAAGCGCTAAGCTTTTACAATTCTCCTTTTCGAAACTGTGAAATGAAAAATTTGCCGAAAAGGTGTACACTCTCAATTGGAGCTTAGCGAAAATTAAAAAAAAAAAATCTCGAAAAGTTTTCACATGACTCCCTTTTTTCATGTGAAAAAATTTTAGAGATTTTTTTTAAATTGTTCATATGAAAGTAAAAATTTTAGAGATTTTTTTTAAATTGTTCATACGTGTATGAAAGTAATCTTGTAATATCTAAACCTTACAAATGTTAGTTAAAAACAAATAATTCAAATAACCATTCGCCTGACAACTCCCGAAATATATTGGCTTCAGTGCAAGAAATACCAACAAACAAGTGGAAACGGAAGTAATATGAGAAATGGATATAGAAGAGAATAGCCGCCACTGTAGTAACACTAAGATCTACAGGGATTCTCTAAAGCACAAAACCAACTACCAACAGCATAATTAAGCGACTTGTAGGCGAAAAAAGTAGACTGCGCCGAGAATGTTGGAATAATCGATCCCCATAAACTAAAATAAAACTAAAAACTGCGGAGAAAACACCAAGGAGAGCTTCAAAATGTGATGAAGAGACGCACCTAAAGAGATTTAGCTCTACTTTGATGCCGAATTCTACTTAATGAAATTCACTGTGGAAGACGGAGGAGCACATTAAGCCACCAGTAAAATTTGAGTGACTGAGTATTGCTCAGCAATTCGGTTTAAGTATGGCATGAAAGACTCATACACAAAGTTAGAATGCGTTTGTCAAGAAATTTCCATCAAATCTTCTTTTCATAGCTAACCAACAGGCGGTTTTCAGATACAACAAAGAAAACCATCTAGAAAGAGTATCCATTTATGGCTGTTGTTCTTAAAGGTAACGTTTGGGGGCTAATACTGTACTCGTATGTATTATCAAAGTCTCAAACACAGTAGAAAATCATTTAAAGCTCGTGAAAGCCGGATCCTTCTTTACCTGATCTTTCCAACGGTGTGGGGTAATCCTCTTCCTCTGCTTCCACCTGCGTGCCCTGAAACAAAAATTTTCGAAACTGAGGAATACTACACTTCCATCCGGATCACATGACCTAGCCAGCGTAGCCGCAGCTTTTTGATTTGCTGAACTATGTCTATGTCGCGGTATATCTTATACAGCTTATCATTTCATCGGCTGTTGTATTCGCCGCTCCCAATTCATAGAGGATCCGCAAAACTTTTCTCACGAAAATTGCTAACGCCGACTCATCAGTTGTTGTCACCGTCCATGCATCCACATCATAGCGTCTGATGAGCGACTTGTAGAGTTTGGTTTTCGTTCTCAACCGACCATCAACAGTAATGTAGGAGCTGAGTAACGAATGCGATGACTGTATATTTGATGACAGGAGATATTTCGTTTTGCCCTCGTTCACTACCATACTCATATTCTTCGCTTCCTTATCCAGTCCAGTTCAGTCAACAGAACTCACGGCGCGGTCGCTGCGGTCTTCTTTATTAAGCTCTGAAGCTCATATTATTTTTTATATAGTTATAAAACATCATTCATTTTCTTCTTTTCGTTCTTTTTTGTAGCAACACTGTACTATCCTAATTACCGATGACATAATCGATAACAGCACAACACGTCGCGGTCAATTGTGTTGGCATCGCAGAGACGATGTTGGTCTCAATGCTATTAACGATGCACTACTCTTTGAGAATAGCATTTATGAGCTGCTGAGAAGGCATTTTCGTCACTTGCATTGTTACGTTCACCTGATGGAGTTATTTCAACAGAACACCTTTAAATGTATGCTCGGTCAATCGTTGGACATGCTGATTAGTCGACGCAATGTCAGCGCCTTTAATATGGAGGCATACAAATCGATTGTGAGAAATAAAACTTCTAGTCACTTTTTCTATCTACCTATAGTACTGGCGCTGCATTTGGCGGGGTAAGACTACTTGCTTAAAATTATTTAATTTTCCTAATTTGATAATTGCATATCGATTTAGTATTAGGGATCAGCGAATATACGATGATTGCGAGAGAATTACATTTGAGGTTGGTAATTTTTGTCAAGCGCAAAATGATTTTCTCGATTGTTTTGGCAATCCACATAAAACTGGTAAACTGGGCACAGATATACAGGCCAATAAATGCACTTGGCTGGCAGTGAAGTGCATGGAGCGAGCTAATCAGCGGCAGCGGTCGATTATGGAAAAGTGTTATGGGAAAAATGGTTAGTTTAAAAGTGAATAATTTTATTTGTATACACATAGAATGGTAAATTATTTAATTTATATTTTAGATCCTGAAAAAGTTGCGCGTGTAAAAGAACTTTACGAAGAATTGCATTTAATCGAGATTTATGCCAAATATGAAAAAGAAGCTTACAATAAGATCGAAAGAATGATTTTTCAAGCGTGTAATGGCGTGCCACGAAAAACTCTATTGAAAATACTTAATCAAATTAATCAAAAAGATATCAAATGAAAAATAAATAAAAAAGTTAAAGAATTAGTATTTTGCAATTTTTATTTCCTTTCTAATTGTGGTCGCCCCTCGGCAGAGGGTATTACTGGCATGAAACAAAAAGCTCCTCATGAAAAAATAACAGTCCATTTCCGATAAACAATAGTATTTAACAAAACAGAATCAAGAATATGTATATTGTTTCAAATAGATTGGTCCAATTCCCATAAAAAAATGATTTCAAGTAAAACGAGTCATAAATTTTACGGTCCAATTTCTAGACTTGCCAAGTAGTTTCGGAAATCACTGGAAACAAACAAACAAGTCAACCATTATTTTTGCATTAATTTATTTACCGTAATCAGTATTATCAGTTTTATATCAAATAAGCACCATTTTGTATTTATGCCTCTATAATAGAAACCCTGTGTCCCTATTGGCAAAAAGTTTGGAGAATCGATTTTCACAGGATTTTTTTGAGGCCGATTGTTCGCCAGCCAAATCATTCGCTTTAGACAGGTATGGATAGTAAACTCTTGGTGCGTGGTCATGACTATAAGATGGATGCATAAGAACCTCCTAACCAAACTTTCGGAGCTTCTGGCATGTCAATATCGATGTGTGTGGTCTGACGTTGTCCTCATAGAAAACAACTCCCCTCCTGTTGGTATAAACTGGGCACTTTTGGGCAATTGCTTCCCTCAGATGGTCCATTTGCTGACAGTACAGCAATTCAAAGTTGGCCGTAGGAGAGCGGCTCACAAAGAATGATCCGTTATCAATCACACCAAGCACTCAGCAAAACCTTCCTGTCCGTCTCTCCGGTAATCCATTTTTCCGCTTCAGAAATGGGTCGATTTTGTTACAATTCGAAGATGGAAATTTATTACAAGTACATGAGTTTTTTTCTCGTTATCACGGCATCCATGCATAGATCTTCTTGTGTTTCCAGCCTTTTTATAATGATTCCAAACTATTTTTTGTGGAATATTTAGCTTCTGGACAATTGACAAGCTGCCTAATTAGCGTTTTTGCCTTTGTTTAATATTGGGTGTATGCATTAATTCGTGCGGTTTTCTAAGAGAGGGCTCTACTAGTATTATTTCGCGTCGTGTTCATCTGTGGCTATATTCATTTCAAAGGTACTGTCATTTCGCGTCGTTTTTAGTAGATGTCATTTGTTTTAGCCAAAAAAATTTCAAGACGAAGAATTGGAGACATTGCTCGACGCAGATACATGCCAGACGCAAGAAGAACTTGCAAAAGTATTAGGAGTTGATCAAGCAAAAAGCTTGGAAATTGGGTGCCTTATGAACTAAAGACAAAAGACGTCGAACGTCGATTCTGCATGTCGGAAATGTTGCTTCAACGCCACCAACAGAAGTCATTTTTGCATCTGATTGTCACTGGCGATGAAAAATGGATTCATTTTGATAACCCAAAGCGCAAGAGATCGTAGGTGAAGCCCGGCCAACCATCGACATCCACGGCAAAGCCGAATATCCATGGTGCCAAGGTTATGCTATGTATTTGGTCGAACCACAAGGGTGTGCTCTATTATGAGCTATTGAAATCGGATCAGACGATCAATGGGGACCTCTACGGAAAACAATTGATTCGTTTGAAAAAGGCCATCGCGGAAAAACGACCAGCCACGAATCAATAATTTATCATCATGGCAACGCTTGGCCACATGTTGCAGGGCTAGTTAAAAACTATTTAGAAAACTGTGGGTGGGAAGTTCTACCTCACCTGCCTTATAGCCCAGACATAGCACCTTCCGATTACCAATTGTTCAGATCGACGCAGATTACCCTCACTGGAGTACGCTTCACTTCAGAACAGGGTATCAGAAATTGGCTCGATTCTTTCTTGACCTCCAAGCCGGAGAAGTTTTTTTGGGATGGGATCCACAAACTGCCAGAAAAATGGGCAAACATCGTAGCTTCCCATGAGCAATACTTTGCACATTAAATGTATCACAATTTTTTCACAATAAAGTCTTAATTTTCGAAAAAAAGCCCCACGAATTAATGTATACACCCAATATATGTATGGGTGTAAGCTCTTCAAAGACCAAACTAGTACTCTTAACAAGAAGGTACAAATCATCCGTTTATAAGCCACAATAACTCAAAAACGTTGAGATCGCTCTTTATGCAGTTAAATACCTAGGCATAATCTTACTTAGTATATTTGTCTGGGACCGGAAAGCTGCAGAAAGGTGTAAGAAAGCTATGACCACACTCTACACCTCCTACAAGAGCGCGATCAGTAGTGTCCATCTTAGCCATGCGCTTACACACTGGTGAGTTAAGTCATCAACACTTATCGTTTTTAGTACAAAATATCAGCTTTCTTGTCTTGTTGTTTGACCTCAAAATTAATAATTTTTCCTGCCTGTGTGGCATTTCCATTTAAGGGGTTACGGGTAGTCAGAGGCACGAAAAAATGAGAATTATCAGTATTTTTTTTTTGCTATTAAATAATTTTATTTTACAAAAGTAGTGATATGGTATTATTAAACAATGTTTTGACTTGAAGTCACGAAAATTTCGAAAAAAAAAAAAAATTTTTCCGAAGTTACAGCTGTCTGTGTTAACCCAGTTCCAAAAAAAGGTCCTTGCGGTGACCATCATAAGTCCTTGGAGATTCATATAAAATAAATCGGATAAAAAAAATTAGTTTTATAAATAAATAATCCTGGGCCTGATCCAAAGATTTTTTTTTTTCAAAAATTAACAAAATGGCGGCCTCAGGAAATTTTTGTCTAGATTTTTGGGAAAAAATCAACAGTTAATTGGTCTTAAAAAATCGAAATTTTTCAAAAAAAAAAAATACTTCAATAAAGGCCCGAGTTTATTATGTATTCTAAAAGCTGTATAAATTTCATTAAAATCAACTGAGCGGTTTTCGAGTTACAGTTGTCACCAGTTCAAAAAACATAGTTTTGAGAAAAACGCGTTTAAAGTTTCACACTAGCGCTTTGAAAGGCCCGAGCTCTCTTTGTTATTTGTCGAATAACTTAAAAACGAATTATTGGATTAACTTGAAATTTTCACAGATTATTTTTAAGATATTATACTTAACGAAAATGCAAAAAAAAATTTGATTTTTTGAAAATTCTGACTACCCCTAACCCCTTAAGCCGCCAATCATTGAACAAAAATATTTTTTTTTCATACTTTAATTTAGCCTTTCCACCGCAAGTGAGATCAATCTGATGTTTGAGTAACTGTACAAACAATTAGAGTTTTATATCATTTTATAATATTTGAAACTTTTTCTCTTAAGCCAAGCAGCAAAGGCACACAAAAGAAGGCTTTATTAAATCTAAAAAGTAAGAAGTGGAAGTAATCATACATTTATGATCAATTAACTGCAGCACTTTCTACTGCCTTTGCAAGCGCTCATAAAAATGCGAACGGATGCAGGGTAACACTGCGCTTCATAAAATATAATATGTCATGATTAAAAATATAGATCAAAATTTAAATATTTTCACAATTTTACAGAAAATTATCTGATCTAAAATGTTAATCTGAACGTATTTTATGATAATTTTACCGTTTAGAAGGCAATCGTGTTTTTGTGACCTTTCAAATCGTCCAAATTTTTTTTCGAAAATTTTTGTAAATTCCCTTATATTTTTATGTTTAATTTAATTTTATAGTAACATATTTTATTTTCGCTCTAACTAAAAGAAAATGTCACCTTATTCGAAAAAAACAAAAGACTTAAGCAACAAACCTTTGGAAATTTAGTCATGAACTTAGGTTATCATAAATACGAGCCCCACTGTATACCTTTAACAAATTTTTTGTTTGATTGAGTAATCATTAAATCTGCTCAAAGGAAATGCTGCATTTATGACGCTAAAAGCCTTTCAAGCATATTGTGTGAAATTTGTACTTTTTTTTTAATTTAAAGATACTGACATTTTAGTCCGTAACGCAGTTCAACTTTGCTTGTCGAATACTTCACTTGTGTGTTGCTCTGAAGAGAAAAAATTGCAAGTATTGAATAAATTTGTAGAAACTTAGTAAATTATTATCAAATATTTCAATTTTAGTCTTTTGTGCTAACTCGCCACCCATGAATTACAAGCGAAAAAATTGGTGTGAAAAATTTATGACAAAAAATAAAATAAATGTGTGAAGAAATTTAGATTATACTATTTAATTGGAAATAAATAAGAATGATATTAAATAAAACAAAGGAACAAAAACAATTAAAAGAAAAAATTAAATTAAAAAACACACAATAAATTAAAATTAAATAGTATTAAATTTGATTTAGTAATATTTAACAAAAATAAATAAAATTACCAAAACATACATATATTGTATATAAATGACAAAGGACTATTTTTTCGTGTGGCTGTTAAAACGTAATTTCTCTTTAAACTCGTTTTCATTTTCTCAACTGTCTGTTTTAGTATGCGGCTGTTAAATTTAATAGGCGATTAAAGCACTGGTTAACAATTTTTTTTCGACAGCTACATCTGTTCTATTTACGAAGAGAAATCAGCTGATTTATTGATTTTCTTGTATAATAATATATAACCATAATAGAAAATAGGCGGGTATTTTATATTTATGAGCTTGAAGAAGCTTCTGTCCGCAATATTGCTAAGAGAATTTACGTTGTTCCTTCCTTCATCTTCGCAGCTGTTTCGTCATTCTTACGTTAACAGCCAATCGAAAGACTGCCCTAAATAAAAATATGAGAGAAAATAAAATAAAATAAATTTACATTCGATAAAATGAAATAAAGAATAAAACTAAAAAAATTAATTTTGGAAGATCGAACACTGGCCTTTCGAATGACAAAACAAAACGCTAACCACGTGGTTTTAGTGGTAGCGAGGAAGTACATAGACTACAAAGACTGCTTGCTCCCTCTAGACTTGCCATTCAGACCCAAAAAAAAAAATAAAAAAAAAATTGCATACCTTAATTTTAGGACAAATCAACGTAAATCTAAGTTGTAGTATAATTTACTTATTGTCAACCGCAGATTGTAAATAAATAAACTAAAAAAAGCTATATAAAAATAAAATTGAAATAAAGCAAATTTAAAAAAAAAAATAAATTAAATTAATAGTAAATATATTAAGAAAAAAACAATATATCAAATCAAATCAAATGAGATTATTTTAAATTTAAAAAAATAGAATTAATTTACTTTCGAGTAAACAATATTAAATGAATTAAAACCAAATAAAAGAGAAAAAAGATAAAAATAAACAAAACTAAGTTAATTTATCTTAATGAAATAAAATAAATTAAAGAAGGGAAGCAAAATAATATGATATTTATAAATGAAACAAAAATATATAGAAATAATACATAAAACTAACTAAAAAAATAATATAAAACAAAATTGAATCTGAATGAAATTAAGAAAAAAACGAAATATCAAATCAAAAAAAATGAAATTATTTTAAATTAAAAAAAAATAAAAGTAATTTACTTTCGATTAAACAAAACTAAAAGAATTAAAACCAAATAAAAGAGTAAAAAATAAAAAATAGAATAAAATAAAGGAAATTTCCATAAAATAAAAATATAAAAATAAAACCAAACTAAATTAAATTTACCTTAATAAAATAAAATAAATTATTGTAAAGGATATCCCGAAATTAACACAGGATCTAAATTTGCCGCCATTTATGTAGTAAAGTGTTGACAATCCTAAAAACAAAATCGATAGCAGACAGTTTTGACTTGGTGAAAATGAGGCATTATACTATAGAATAAAGTGTCTTCATTATTGAACAATATTTCAAAAGTTATGAAAGCTTGGCGGCCGCAGTTCAAATTTTATACAAAATACGGTGGGAATTGTGTTTTAACTTTGTCAACCGTGAAGAGATAAATTGAAAAATTTCGGGGTCAGGATCCGTGGAGACGCCAAAAACACTGATTGTCCAAAAACAAGTGGTGTAAATGACTATATCGAAGTAAATTTCATGAAATTCTCTAAAGTATATACCCCCTAAATAACAGTATTTCCATGCTTACAAATGTCAAATAGCATAACAACTGAAGCCTAATGGCCATGCATTTGTTGAATGGATTATTGAGCATCAACAATTATTGGTGTGGCCAATATGTGGTTTCAACCAGTAATACCACGTCCCCGTGAAACATTTGATTGATTGCGATACATCATCTTTGTGTGCAGAATATGGAATTTCACTCTCTTACACGATTTATTGACAAATTTTTGACTCAAAATCTCAAATCTCAAAAGTCAGTCCTAAATACCCTATAGTGGTCTGCGTACAAATAGACTTGCCGACAGACGTGGCTAAATCAACTCATCTCTTCATTTTGTTCTGATCTCTATAAATTTAGATTGGTCAATCTCTTCTCCTTTTGATACTTACATACTTTGGAACAATTTATTATATAAGATTTTATGTACATCAAAGGTATAATCTACTAAAACTTTCAGATCTTTGTTGTTATGGAGTGCCACGCGCAGTCAGATTCTATGGAGGCGAAAATGTCACGCAAAGAAATTCGTGAATTCATGGATGTCTATCCAGGTAATGCATGAAAAAAGACTTACGTTGAGTAAATTTAAAATAATAAATAAAGTTTTTATGCCATTTTTTCGATATAGAAGTACTGCATGAACTCATAACCGCTGCTGAGTTATACAAAAGCAAGGAGGCTGCAGAATGGTACAAAAAGGTTGGAAAAAAGTATTTTTCAACACTAAAATTATTGATTAAATTTTCATGAGTGCTTCTTATACTAAATAGGCGCTGGAATACAATTTGTCATTATCTAGTGGACAAAATGGTTTAATGGTCTTTTTAATATATAAACATTACGTCAAAGGCGTTCAACTAACCGAGGAAAATTTGAAATTGGCATATTTACTTGGGTGGTGTCTAGAATTGGTAAGTTTTGTAAAAAAATAATTTGTTATAAAAAAAAAAAAATTATCAATATTTTCCAGCTGCACCTAACAATCATAATAACCGATGACATAGTCGATAACAGCTACAAACGTCGTGGACAACCGTGTTGGTTCAGAGTGGATGGGGTTGGACTGAATGCCATTAATGATGCCCTTATGGCTGAGAATGGTGTGTTCATATTGCTCAAAAAATATTTCCGCCACTTGGATTGTTATATGGAACTTGTTGAATTATTTCATGACAATATCTTTAAGTGTATGTGTGGACAGAATATGGATATGATTCTAACAACAAAACACGTAAGCACCTTCAATATGGAAAGCTACGATTCGCTTGTGATGAATAAAACTTCCAGTCACACTTTTTATTTGCCCATTTACTTGGGTTTGCGTTTGGCGGGGTAAGCTGTAGAAATATATGTATAACTTAAGCAATCAGAGTTTAACAAATATTACATTCCCATCATTAGAGTTAAGGATAAACAGGTATACGATGAATGCGATATTATTGCCTATGATTTGGGTCACTACAATCAAGTGCAAAATGATTTTCTCGATTGCTTTGGCAACCCTGCTCTCACTGGTAAAGTTGGCATTGATATACAGACCAATAAATATTCATGGCTCGCGGTGATGTGCATGCAATTGGCTGACCCAGAGCAGAAGGCGATAATGGAGGAGTGTTATGGGAAAAATGGTAAGCGGTTCGTTGACAAATAAAGATATACATACATAAATATACATATACATATGCATGTAATTATAACTGATGATAATTTCAGATCCCCAGAAGGTTGCGAGTGTTAAAAAACTTTATGAAGAATTGAATTTACCTAGCATCTATAACAAATATGAAGAAGAAGCATTGAGTAGAATCAAGAGGCGCATTCACCAGGCTCCAGTTGATGTACCACGTGATGCTCTCTTGAAAATTCTAGAACAAAATCATAAAGCTGAAGTTAAATAATACTAATAAAGTAATAAAGATAAAAAATATTAGAAAAGTATATACTCGTATTAGTTTGGTCAATTTCGCACCCAGCTGAAAGTTAGTATGTGGTTCTAAATAATATCTTAAATTAAATCTATATTCTCCTCATCGATAAGACAACTAGAAAATAATTGGGTCAAAGTTCAGAGTTATACTGGCATTATATCCTGAATGACTGACGGATTAAAGCCTAGCCGAAACCGTTTATTGTTGAGAGGGCGTATTTTGTGCATGTACGAGTGGTAGCCATCCATTTTCTGACTAAATACCATCTGAGGTTATTGCCTTAATTGCCGACTTTCTATCGACATATACTCGTATATTGATAGTTTTTATATAGATGTATAGCTTTCATGTCAGCTTTCTCTAGAGTGAAAACTTTCACCTGAAAAATACTGCAGTACTCTTCAAGCTTGAACGATCTTCTGCGGTCTAGCTCAGCGCAATATACCCCTCTTCCTGGGCCACTCGCCCTTCTTCAGCGTAGCTTTAAACCTTCCTTTCCAGGTGAAGCGTGTGGGAAGGTTCCAGCGGGTAATTAACCCAAGGTCTTCAATCTCATAGCGGATTTCGCTGCAGTGCCCTCTAGCTATGATGTAGATTGATAACCTTTCAAGTGTTACCGTTAGTGTGGTTCTTACGCACAGTACGGCGAGCTCTTGCAGGCACTAACCCCAATTCAGAGGTAGCTTGTTCGACGTCAAGAAAAAGGGTTAGGGCGAAACCCAGTAAGGAAAGCGGTAGCAACGTCCAAAGAGATAGCCAGGAGATCTATAATCATGGGGCTTAAGCTACTGGATGCGCTGTTTTCACTAATGGATGGAGACCCCACCACGTCCATGTTAACTATCTATAGTGTAGGGTGGCTGAATGGGGTGAGTTCAAGGACGATCCCTCCCTACCATCGGTAAATGAAGCTGAAACGAAGCCGTTAGAAGATTTGCAATGAGATCAGTTCGAGGCCAATACGTTGAGAACTGTCGATACAACAACACCTTTCGTGAACAAATTCAATCCAGTCTCCCGCCAACTGCGAAATACGTGGCGTCATCCATTATATCATTTGGAAGGAAAACCCTCTGTATGAGAACCTAAAAAAATTGTGGTGGGGGATTCAGAACAAAAGGAGAGGTATGCTGACAAAAGGACCACACACGGCCAACGCCACGAAGGAACTGCCCGCCCCGTTTAAATGGGTTGTGATGAAATATGGCGCACATTCCTCTGATCTTTACCTCCCTGATGCTGCAAAAGAGTGGAAAAAGGTTTTCAACCAATGAGGAGTTGAGAAGTGGACGAAAAGGTTAGCGATAAACTATTTCGAGGAAAACATCAAGAAATTGGTATAAGTATCAAGTAACTTTTTGGTCTAGATAAAAAAGTTTTAAAACCTACAAAAATTCAGTACACTTATTTTCTAGATATGCGTCGTACAAATTTGCAAAGATTTCCAGGCAACAATTGTTTTTGTGTTTGAATTATTAAATCAATATTCGCAAAATGACATGCAAAGTAGCTGCATCTATATACGTGTTCTTTCGGTATTTATTTTTGTGAAATATAGAACTCAATTAAAAGTGACGTACTTGAAAAGATGACATATACAGCTTCAATATATAGGTACATATGTAAGTAGCATCGCTGAAGTGCATCGTTTGTCGTAGAACGAGCTTTGTGATCTTAAATTGACGAAATTTTGAGAGCCAAATCACAGTTGTATTTTGATAATCCAGAGTAAAACACGTGCGGTGTGAAATTATTTTAGAAGCCTCTTACATACATACACGTACATATATAATTAACAAATTGTTGTACGAGCTAATTTATGTAACTAAGTTTGATTTTAAACATTCATACATATGTAAAGTAAATAAAATAACGAAAATAAATAATATTATATAAAGTGAAATAAGTAAAAATAAAATAAAATAAAATAAAATATATAAAATGAAAACAAAATAACAATTAAATAAAAATACATAATCAATTTAAATTACATGAAATATAAAAATTTACAAAATTTAAATGTAAAAACTATAAATAAATGAAATTAATGAGACTAAACAAACTTTAAGAAAATAAAATAATATGAAGGAAAATAATTTAAACTAATATAAAATAAAATAAAACATATTAAACAATATTCTAATTTATAAAAATTCAAATTTAAAACAAAAATTAGTTAACTTAAGTTAAGACAGTTAGAACAAATAAAAATAAATTAAGACCAAAAATAAACATAAATTAATTTAAATAAAAAAAAATAAATAAAGTAGAATAGAATGAAAAAAATATAAATAAAAAGAAAAGAAGTAGAAAGAAATATATACAATATAAAATAAACTGAAATAAAATAAAATAAAATTAAATTAAATTAAATAATATAAAGTAGAATACAATAATATAAAATAAAATGAACTGAAAACAATAATATGAATGATTAAATTAAATAAATTTAATTGAAATTAAACAAAAATAAGAACAAACTAAAATTAAGAAACTTAACCAAAATAAATATAAAATGAAAAAAGTATTAAAATAAAAATAAAGTGAAATGGAAAAAATAACACAAAACCAGTAAATAAAATGAACACAACAAGTTTAAATAAAATAAATGTTAAATTAAGTAATTTAAAATAAAATAAAACAAAATACAAAAATTAAGTTAAAATAAATGAAAAATATGAATTAAAATAAAATAAAATAAAAATATAGGAAAATAAATTCTAAGTATTTATAAAACAAGATAAAAATAAAAAATTAAATAACATAGTATTAAATAAAATAAAATTAATTCAAATAAAATATACCTTACCAAAAAAATTATATAATTAAAATTGTGTTAAAATGAAAACGAAGAGAAATTTAGAAAAATAATAAATAAAACAAAACCAGAAGATAAAATGAACACAACGAGTTCAAAAAAAATAAATATTAAATTAAGTAATATAAAATAATATGAAATGCAATGAATAAAAGTAAATTAGTATAACATAAAGTAAAACAAAACAAAAAAATTTATTAAAATAAATGGAAAATATAAAAAAATTAAAAAATATAGTAAAATAAGTTAAAATAAAATAATATAAATAAACTTAAGTAGAATTAAAGAAAATTAAAAAATCAAATAAAATATAGTAAACTAAATTGATATAAAATAAAATAAAATGAGATAAGTTTAAAATAAGAAAATAAACAAAAAAAAATAAAATGAGTTTAAACAAAAATAAACAAAAAAAACAAAAGAAAGAAATAACATAAAAAACTAATTTAAAATTTTAATTTTAAACAATATAAAATAAATAACATAAAATTAGTTTAAATCAATAATAAATTAAAATAAAATAAATAAGTAGAATAAAATGAACTATAAAAATTAAATTAAATTAAATTAAGTGAAATAGTGTAAGCAAAATAAAATATAATAAACTCAACAAAAAAGTATAAAAAAATTAATAATACAAATAAAATGTTAACAACATTGCGCCATTTATTTGTTCAATCGCAGTTTGGTGCCAATTGAAAATATAAAGTACAGCAAGTGAGTGAGGTCTTCCTCTTTCTGTGCTTACACCCGCGCGCACTGCATCGAAAATCTTAAAAACACAAATTTATTGGAATAAAATAAAATAATACAAACAAATTAAATATCACAAATAAATATGAAATAACTTCACGTAAAAAATTAAAAATAAGATTGATAAATCTAACAAAGTACAATGAAAGAAAATTAACTTGAATTAAGTAAAAATAAATTGAATTAAAAAAATAAAATGAAATAAAACAAAAAAGATACATAAATTAAACTAAATTAATTTTAAAAGAAATATTGAATTAAAAATAATATATAAATTAATATAAAATTAAATCGTATGGAAGTAAAAAATTAGTTGTATATATATATGCCTATAATATTTGACGCTTTGTAACCGCCAAAACGATTTTTTAATCAAGCTCCTCCTCTAATTTGTGGTATACGCCTTAACTTTTTTTCCAACAACTGGAAGGACCTATAGTTCATACTGAGCCGCTTTCGAACGGCTGATAGTTTTTTTTATAAGGGGCCTTTATTTTATGTAAGAAATATAGAGAGGTTGCCATTCCCTGCCGAGGAGCGACCGCAATTAGAATATTTTTTCCTATTTAAATTAATCTTCTATAACTTTCGGATGTTGATCGTACCAGATTTTTAAACTGAGCCTGAATGAAATAAAACAAATAAAATAAACTAAAAAAAATTTAAATGAAATAAAACAAAATGTAATAAAATAAAACCTACAAAAAAAAACTTTATGTAAGTGTTCCAGATAATTAACATTACAAATCTTGATTTTAGAACAATGGCCCATCGAAATACTACAGCGTCTGATCCTCTAACAATGTCCGAAAAAGAGCTGCATGATTTTATGGCTGTTTATCCAGGTACATAATAAAAACATTTTACAAAATTAAGGAAGGACGTTTAATCAATCAGTGTAGTGATTAAATGAAACCTAAGAGATTACTTTATACATTGAATAATTAATCAAAATCTAAAACTAATAACCTATCTGATTTGTTTAAAACTTGGTTGACGTGTTCTAATGAGTTTAACTAATTAATGATGGTGATTAATAAATAAATCAGTCATAATTGAAGATTGATTGATCCGACAACAATAATAAGGTATATTTCCAATTGTTTACAGTTATATTGCATGATCTAACGACTATAGCTGAGAACTACAATAACAAAGAGGCTGCCATTTGGTACAAAAAGGTATTTGGTAAAATATGAGACACCAAAGATTTTTCAAACAGTTCTATATAAATTTATTTTCCTTATACAATTCAGGCTCTGCAGTACAATTTGTCATTATCCAATGCGAAAAATGGTCTCGTGGTGGTATTATTTTACAAAAGCTTTTTGAATAATAATCACCTTACTGAGAAAGGGTTAAGATTAGCGCATATACTCGGCTGGTGTATCGAATTGGTAAACTTGAAAGGCTTCAAAACAGAGAGAGAGAGAGAGAGAGACACACACACATAACTAACTACACTTCTCTAATACTTGCAGCTACACTGTGTCTTCATCATGACTGATGACATAACCGATAACAGCACAACACGTCGTGGAGAGCTCTGTTGGTACAAAATGGATGGTGTTGGAGTAAATGCCATAAATGATGCATTCATAATTGAAAATGGCATTTATATTTTGCTTAGCAAGTATTTTCGACACCTGGATTGTTACGTTGAATTGCTGGAATTGTTTCATCAAAGCACCTTTAACTGTTTTAATGGTCAATCGGCGGATATGCTTACTTGTCGAAAGCATGTTAGCACTTTCAATATGGAGGCATACAAAGCGGTGGTTACTAATAAAACATCTTGTCACTTCTTAACTTTACCCATAGCGGCGGCTTGGCATTTGGCGGGGTAAACAAGTTTATCTAAACAAAAATATATGTATATTTTTTCATGTTTTTTTTATTTTCTTATGCTAAAAAAAATATGCCTTCAAGTATTAGTGACAAACAACAACAGATCTTCAGTGAGTGCGAAGCCATTGCCTTTGAATTGGGTTATGTGGCGCAAGTACAAAACGATTATCTGGATTGTTTTGGCAACCCTGTCTTGACGGGTAAGATCGGCACGGATATAAAAGCCAACAAGTGTACTTGGTTAGCGGTGAAGTGCCTGGAACTTGCAAGTGTGGAACAACAAGCTATTATGGTGGAGTGTTATGGCCAAAATGGTGTGTGAAAATATTTAAAGGATTTTTCTTTCAAATAATTTCCTTTCTACATTTCAGATGCTCAGAAGATTTCGCGTGTTAAAGAGCTATACAAAGAATTAGATTTGCCAAGTATATATACAAAATTTGAAGAAGAAGTAATTGTTCGAATCAAAAAGCTCATTCAACACTCAAGTAGCGCTGTACCACGTGAAGTTTTCTTTGAGATTTTAACTCAACTCTCTCAGAGGGAAATCAAATAAAACCAAATAAAGTACTCTCTCTGTTTTTGTATTTTTACGTCTTAAAATAATTTTCAATAAATTTACTGAAATGACAGCTATTAAGGAAGTGATAGATCTGATACCCCGATTTTTTTTTGGTTTAGGGCATCAGTATTAACACCGGCAGCCATATGGCTATACTCAGGCATCACCTCCAAGTCATTACAGTGTTTTGATATATGTACAAGGCTGATTTGTGTGCAAAGCAGCAGCGGATTCTCTAGTAAAAGGTGGTGATAGTAGACGGTTAGGAATGCCTCAAGTCATAAGTGGTTTTCTCCTGAACAAATGGACCTCACGTCAGTTTAAGGAACGTGCTCGAACGAAAAAATCTTTTGGTAGAGACTCAGATTAGTCACTGTCTGGTGAATAATAGCGTAGTAAAATTGTTCTTGACTGTCCTGTCTTCGAGAGGCTATGACTCAAATCCTTAGATCTTAAATAACCCAATCGCACTACCGGTTATCATTAGAGGGTGTCATTTTCGCGGATTCGTAAAAATTTATTCGAGTAGTAACAACTGGAAAACGTATTCTCACAGAAAACAAACCGTCCGCCATGTTGATACCGATTCTTATATAGACCATGAAGACTTTTTATGATGAGCTAGAGAAGCTTATATAAAATCCAGGAATGCTCCTTTATGAAGGTACATAGTTTAAATAAGTTATGTTAAAGAACCGTAGATTGGATTTAGGGCGTGGCAATACTTGCGAGTGAGCCCGAGATAATCTTCTGCCATATATATATATTATTAGGCACATAAAAACTATTTTGAAAACGAATACAGAACCACCTCTCTCCGAGCCGTTCTATACCAAACGAGATTTCAGACAAAGCGAGTCTTTATCGTGTGTGTTCTTCAACTTAATGCTGAAGGAAATAATATAAGCTACAGAACAAAATAGAGAAGGTATAGTTTTCTATAAGAACGTACAACTGCTGGCGTACGTCGTTAATATTGTCGTCATCGATCTCAAGAAGCGCGCAATGAGTTCTGCTTTCTCTAGACTTGATAAGGAAACAAAGCGTAAGGGTTTGGTAATCAAAGAAACAGTCGGTGCATTTAAGCCTTTGTACCCACGTCACTGTTAAAAGTCATAGCAATGAAGTTGTAGACAATTTCGAACTTCTCGGAACCATGATTAACGCCAAAAACAATGTCATTCTCGAAACGCAACAGAGAATCATTCTTGCCAATATATGCTACTTTGAACTAACTAAGCAAAGTAAATGCCTCTCTTGACAAGCAAAGACCAAACTCTCCACGTTACTCATACATGTTAATCCCCTCCTACTATATGGTGAATAAGTGTCGACGATGGCAACATCCGACGATAATGACATCAATGCGTCAACTAAGAGCTTTACGATATATACAACGACATGTGTATAGTTCGATATAGCGGTATAACCTTAAATATCAAACTCAACTCGAGCCGGAATACGCAGAAGACTCAAGGAAGGCTATAACTGCACTATACGCATGCAAAGCGGCGATAGAAAAAAGATGGGGTCCAAGACCGAATGTCGTGTACTGGATTTATAAATCGGTAGTTAGACCAATTCTACTCTACGAGGATTCAACGGTCGGCTGCTATCCTGCTAACTCTTCTCATCTTCTTCCTCTGAACCTGTACCGGAAATTCCAAACAGTCTGCAACGCAATTAGATTAAATGCAACTCAACCTTGGGAGATTTGCAGTGTAATATACGCTTGACGAAGGAACTGGATTACACCACCTCCAGTGCGTGTTTACACAATCTTTTTACACGAGAATTCCAAACAGAAATGAATGGGAAATCCCCAACGTCCTCGATCAGGGAGCCGTAGCCATCTTTACAGACGGTTCGAAACTCGATGGAAAAGTAGACTGTGGAATATACTCTCCGATGCTCTCAATAAATATGAGCATGAGACTCCGAGACCACTGCAGCGTGGAAGCCGTCAAGTGGCTGCCTAAATCTACCGCACCAGGACAGATCTCTCACATCAAAAGTGGCTATAAAAAGTGGAAGCATCGCAGCAGTGGCATCGCAGGCCATTTGCTTTTGCCAAAGAAAAAGACTCTAGATGGCTGAATGAGATCACGTCTAACGTGATCAGAAAGCTATGGTCGAAGTTGGACGCGAACAAACAAACATCTCAAAAACATCTTATCCTTCTAATAATAGGCCACTATTTAATTTGCATTCACGGGAAAAGAATTGGCTGTCATTCTAATAATTTTTGCCGCAGTTTTAGGTACGAAGAAGAGGTAGAGTCTATTAAACACTACCTCTGTCCATTGTCCAGTATTGACATCTGCGCGAGACATCGGTAAACACTTTTTTGACTGCCGCGCTGAGCTAGCTTCAGCGAAAATTGGAAATCTCGTTACTTTTATAACGCACACGAATTGGCTCGAACATTTGAGAAGATGAAGCCTCACAGCGGTATCACAATGGATACAGTCGAATCAACTCAACTCATAGTTCAGCGAATAAAGAGCCCAACGCATGCAGTCTGATTGGATAAAAACATTTTCACACCTGAAATTCGTTGCAGTATCAAATTTTTTCATCTGAGCTTTTTCTCCAAAAATAAGAGCTTCAACAGCTTTAAGCTGACGTTAAGGATTTTTTTCTCATTAAAAATAATTTTAAACGTTTGCGCGTTGCGCTATTTGAATTCACCACACCCGGCTAACAGCACGCTTTGTTACTCACTCAACTACTCCAACCAATCGCAAACATACATAAATATTGTTGTAATAAAATCTGCATGAATGCAATGAAATAATAATAACAAACGGTGCAATGTCATCAAGTTCATTTGTGTAATTAAATCATTAGTGCAAAAAATTATGAAAGCTTCATCTTAGCATAAATCGGTCGTTCTTACCAGTTCACAGCTCAGTTGTGTTTCGGCTCTGGTGCATTTCGCCTGCATATTTCAATACAATTAATTTTTTAAAACAAAAATCAAGATAAATTGTCAATTAACCGGCCGGTATTGAAAATCAAATAATCAAAGGCAAGTGCAATGTCAGAAATACTTACATATATACCCGTACATATGTGATTTCAATATAAAATAAATATGGGGATCACAGGCAACGATCTCGTGCAGCCATCTAATGTTTGCAAGTTTAGTAAAGACCAGTTTTAGCATGTTCTTTACCGTGGACCAAGGTGCGCTTGCATCCTGTGCATGGGTTATTATGGTTAGAAGAGTTCTTCCTATCGCTAGATCGTCTGTCATGCAATTGCTTGGAGTGCTGCTGTGTGCTAGCACCTAGATAACGGCTGTGTTGCATCTCTTCGAAAATCTGTTAAAAGTATTTCTACATCTCAAGGCCACTTTCTATTTGCTTCGGTAGTCTCATGCTCATATTAATTGAGCACATCGAAGAGCGGTTTTGATAGTAATCGAGTTTCCTCAACGGCTGAGTTGCGTTCAATCTAATTGCAGCTGGTGATGCAGGCGCTGCCCATCTCAACGAATATAATCCTGTTTCATAGAAGATTCTCTACAAGCTTCTCTAAGGGTTGTTCCAGGCACATAACATGAAAAGATACTATCACAAATTCAGGAAGACCGTTAAAACACCTCTCTATATCGGAGAAGATACCAAAGGTATTGTCCTTCACGACAAGCCGTTTATTGATACCCGATACTATACCATGTGGTGCTGTGTCGACTGAGTTGCTTATAAAGTAAGCTTGTTGCTTCCTCGATTGGCTGTTAGGGGGTAACTTTTGTAGCTTTTGGCGTATTTAGCAACCGAAGAGCTTTTCAAAAGTTTCAAAAAAAGGAAAATAAGTCGAATGTCCTTTGGACTGACATGATCAGCCCCCAACCTCGGATTGGAATAAAGATTAATTCAAGCTTGGTACACCTATTTTGATGGCATTATACATATTATTATATTATTAAAATTGATGTCTACTATTTTAGACATCCAGAGACCGCAGCCTAGCTCTCCAAAGGATAGAAAATCTCATAAGACATTAGAGATTGTTTCTTTCTTCTTATATATCTTACAGTTCCTATTTTAAAAGGAACTCCAGACCTTTGGACAGGTTTTTCTAACAAGCTGTAGCTTGATCGAACCTTCAAAGATTGCTCCTTCCTATCTGCAAGACCTCTTCCAATCACACTTGGACCAAGCTTGTCCAGACATGTAGTATGTATGTCGCAGTGTGATTCATTTTTGATGCGACCTGTTCATAGATAACTTCTAAAATTTGAGGAAAATCACGCTAACGCATTCTTTATTCATCGTGGGAATCGTCGAAAGTCACAGACAATTTTTCAAATTTACAGTAATCGAGTCATTGATTGAACAAGGTAATGAAACAAAAGAGTAACGGAGGACATGTCACGTGACCGTAGACAGACATAACTTTGAACATGTGAACAGTTTCGTCAATCCAGAGATCAACATTAATAAAAAATAATTGAGTATAAGCTTCGAAATTCAACGAAGAATTAGTTTAGATGACCGAAATCAATTCCGGCCGATAATTCGACAATAGGAGTACCCGCTGGTGAAAGCAGAGAAAGATAGAGACTTCATCGCACACGCCCAGAAGAGCACTCCACGTTGAGTTAACAAATTAGTCACAGAGTCCATTATATAATGGTATGCTTATTTGTAGACATTTTCATTATTCGTTTAATTTGCTTAGACATCTATGAAGTTATTATAGTCGGATCCAAATAAGCACTTCAATCTTATTGCCAATTAGAGCCTTCAAATCATTTTCCATTAAGGGATCCACGGCATCCGTGACTTGCGGTATTTGTTTAGAAGACTGACCATTCGTATCATGTAGCATGCCCTACCATCCACTCGACTACTGCCGGATGTCAACGAAGGCTCCTTAGGTGGCTGTATTAGCCGAGTGGTTAGCACTTCGTGCTACAATGGGAAGGTAACGGGTTTGATTCCTGTCCAGCTCAGTATCCAAAATTATAGGAAATTAATTTTTCTGATTGCTTATGAAATAAATATCCATCAACCGTTCTGTTTGTTGAGAAAACATCAAGACTCATATCACAATTATTAATATACATGTAATAATAAAACGTTTTATTAGTTTCTAGCTTCAAAACACAACGAAAATGTTTTCTTTTATATCCAAACGGTCACTGAATCCTAATTTCATCGGCAAGTTCTTTAAAACCCCGCCGCTCCGGTGCATAACACGAAATGTTGGAATGCCACACATCGCGAATCGATTGACTATCAATACGAGTTCTAAATACAACGTTGAAACATTGGAACGGTGAGTTATAAACAGTTATCATAATTTTTGCTATAATTTCTCTTAAATACTTACTATTTAGCTCCTTTTCCACCTTGGACACACCATCTGTGTCAAAAACTGCTAAAATTACGATGTCAGAGGAAGAGATTCGTGGACTAATGTCAGTTTTTCCAGGTAAACTCGGTAACCAGTACTTCATAGAAATGGAATTGTATCTTTACTAGGATTACCAGGGAGGGTGAATCCCAAGGTCTGGCAGGATTTTCTTTCACTGCGGAGTTTTCACTAGCTTCGATTATAAGACAAACTAAAAGAGTTCTCATTCTAAACCTAAACTTTGATCTTCGAACATTGTAGCACTTTTGATTCCCTTTAGCTTCTCCAAATCAAGTTATTACTCATAGTATATCCTATTTCCTAAATATATTATTATTATTTATTTAAAGATGTTGTGCAAGACCTTGTAGAGACAACGCGAAGATATGAAGCGCACGATCTTGCCGAATGGTACAAAAAAGTAAGAATTGGAAAATATTCAAAAAAAAAAACAATATTCGAAATATATAATAAATAAAAATCAATTTCCCAGGCTCTGGAGTATAATTTACCGCTAACAAATAAGAAAAATGGTCTAATCACAGTTTTGGCATACAAGAGCTTTGTCAAAGGCGAAGAACTTACACCAGAAAGATTAAAATTAGCACGAATACTTGCCTGGTGTGTTGAACTGGTGGGTAGCATATAGGTATTGTATTATTCGAAAACTGAAAAATAAAATACAATGAAACGAAATAAGAAAAAACATCGTGAAATAAAAATAAAATATACTAAATATTATTTCCAAGATAAAAACAAATATAAAAAAATAAAATAATATAAAATAAATTAAATTATTATTATTAAGTAAATAAAAACAAAATGAAGTAAAATAAAAAAAATAAAAGGAAAAAAATGATATAAAAGAGAATTAAATTAAATTAAAAAGAAATTAATTAAAATAACAATAAATAAAATTAAATGTAATGAAATTTTATAAATTTAAACTCAAAATTAAAATAATTAAATTAAGTAATACCAAATTAAATTAAAATAAATTAATTTAACAAAGTAAAATTAAATATAAATATAAACTAAAATAAGTTAAATGATATAATACTAAATTAAATTAAATGAAATTAAATATAACAATATAAAATAAAATAGAATATAATTAAATTGAAATAAATTAATTAATACTAAATTAAATTAAATATAATTAAATTTTATAAATTTAAACTTAAGTTATTTAAATTAAATAAATCTAAATTAAATTAATTTAAATGAACGAAGTAAATTTAAATATTATAAATTTAGAATAAAATAATTAAATTATATATATATATTAAATAGTACATTACAATAAATTAAATATAACAAAATAAAATAAAATTTAAGTAAATTAAATTAAATATTACTAAATTAACTTAAATTAATTAAACAAAGTAAAATTATAAATTTCAAATTAAAATTAAAATAAAAGAAATTATATAATTCTAAATTAGATTATATTTAATAAAATTAAATAAAATAAATTAAATATTATTTGTAAGATAAAAACTAATATAAAAATAAAATAATTCAAAATTAAACTGAATTAAATTAAATAATAAATAAATAAAAAACAAAATATTATAAAAAGTATTTTAACAAAATGAAATAAAATTACAAAAAATAAAATAAAATAAAGAAAAATAGATAAATTAAATAAATTTAATTTGATTTAATAAAGTAAATTGAAATGAAGAAAAATTAAATAATAAAATAAATTAAATAGAAAAAGAGAAAAAAGAATTAAATAAATTAAAATGATACAAAATAATGTAAAAATTAATTATTTCTTGCAAAATATAAATAAAATAAAATAGAATAAAATTAAATAATTTTAAAAATAAAGTAAAATAAAAGTAATGAGAAAAATTATAAATATCATATAAGAAAAATGTAACAAAACAAAATATAGTAAATACAAAATAATAATTAAAAAAGCCGGGAAATTTCTCTCGCATAAAGTCATATTCGGTCGTGTTGTGTGGCATTTGACACCTTCTTGTTAAAACCTCATATTGTGCAAGTCGAATTCTTCAAAGTCCGTTATCATACAATCATAACCCTCCGATTCACAGTGACAGTCTCGCCGTTGTCGTTTACAAGAAATAAGGGTACAATCACACCTCTGGACCAAAGAGCGCACCAGACGAATATTTTTTTGGCTGTAATGGTCTCTTTTCTATTATTTAAGAATTCTCGCCCAAATGCGGTAATATTGCTTATTTACGTGTCCCCGAGGGAGAAATAGGCCTCGTCGTCGACGTAGTGTATATTCGGCATTGGGAATGGTCAACTGGCTTCAGTTGTTGTGTGAGCTGGACTTTATATGGATGTAAATGTAAGTTCAAGTGCAAAATAAGCCGATATATGCTATAAGAAAGTGGATGGCTTTACAATATCTGTAACTGATTCAGTCTCTTAAAATTTTTTGGAAATCTTACCAATCGCTTGAGTAATTGGCCGTCATGTGCACCATAATCACCTCTTAAAGCTTGATACTTTACCACGTTTGAATCACCATTTTTGCAATGGGTTTAAACAATTTTAACGCGTTGTGTGGTTGTTAAATGATCCATTTTCATAAATGTCTGACTTTTAGCTAAAACAAGTTAAGTTTGACAGATGTCAAAATACAGCCCTATACTTCTGAAATGGCGAAATATATATCCCTGTATAAAGTACAATTTAAAAGAAAATTAAAATAAAATAAATGAATTTTTAAAATTAAAATTGAAACCGAAAATAAAATAATATAATATAAACTAAAATGAAATGAAATAAATTACAATAAAAAATATAGAACGAAATATATACAAATTATAAATTAAAATGAAATGAAATTAAAATAAATAATATTAAAACGGTTCTAAGAAATAAAAGTTAAAATGAAATAAAATAAAATATAGTAAAATATTTAAATTAAGTAAAACACCGAAGATAAAAAATAAAGCTAAATAAAATATTATAAAGTTTGTTTGTATTAAATTAAATTCAATGAAATGAAATAGTTATAAAGTGATATTTAATATTATAAAAAAATGGAATAAAACTAAATTAAGCGAAATTAAATAAAATAAATTTAATCAAAATAAAGCTAAATAGAATAAAAAAATTAAATTCAATAAAATGAAATAAAATAAAATAAATTTAATCAAAATAAAGCTAAATAGAATAAAAAAATTAAATTCAATAAAATTAAATAAAGTAAAAAATAAAATAAACAAAAAAAGCATCGAATAAAATAGTGTAATAAAATACAATAAAATAAAACAAAATAAAATAAAATAATTTAAAACATTAAAAAAATTAAAATTAAATAATTGTTTCAACTTTTTCACCTCTTACAAAGTCACATTGCGTTCTCTTCCTAACCGATGATATGACGGATGAAAGCTCTACGCGTCGTGGCCGCACTTGTTGGTATAAACTGGACGGTGTTGGTGTCAATGCCGTAAACGATGCAATCCTCTTTGAGAATGGCATTTTTGAGCTGATTAGAAAATATTTTCGTCATTTGGATTGTTATACGGATTTGTTCGAAATGTACTTTGAATGCATGTTTATGAATATATCTGGACAAACGACGGATGTGATTATTAGTAGAAGACATGTGAGCACTTTCGATATGGATGTGTGTTATTCGGTAATAAGAAATAAAGCAGCGAGTAATTTTTTCTACTTACCCGCGGCAGTGGGATTACTTTTAGCGGGGTAAACAGAAAAATAAGAAATTTATTTAAATTTAAATAACATTTTTTTTCTTTTAGTGTCAAGGACCAGAAAATATTTGATGAATGCAAAGCTATAACTTTCGAATTGGGAGAATACGCACAAATACTTAATGATTACCTCGACGCCTTTGGCAATCCGGACTTCACCGGCAAGATCGGCACAGACATACAGGCGAATAAGTGCTCTTGGTTGGCGGCAAAATGTTTGGAATTGGCAACGCCACAGCAGAGGTCTATTATGGAGGAGTGCTATGGACAAAAGGGTAATTTTTATGAAGGAATTTTTTTTTATAAATAATAGCATTATTGTTATAAGACAATATTAATATTTAAACAATTTGACTATCAGCCTTCGCAAATAACTCAAAAGCTCGTTATATATATTTCTAATTTTGATTTTGCTGATTTCAGATCCACAGAAAGTGGCACGCGTTCGTGCACTCTACGAAGAAATGGGCATGCCCCGGGTATTTGCTGAATTCGAAGAGGAGAAATATAAAACAATCAAGAGGAAAATTGATCAAACATCAGTTCCAGAACTGTATGATGTTTTTATGGAAATACTTAATCATGTCTCAAAACGAGGAGTTAAATAAATGCGAAAATAAAATATAAAAGAATTTCATTTTATTCCCCCTTGGCAGTGGGCAAGCGTCCACATGTATGCAGGTAAATGTTGCAAATAAGATCATTGTCTTAGTGGATTGATCTACTTCGATTACTGTACAAAGTTTACACAACTCTTGGTCTACACAAATAGGCTAACTGTCACCATTGTCTAAGAGATTAACATTCCTCTGAAGAACGAATTGGTTGCTGGGGAGAGCATACAGAAAATTATTTCAGAACTCGGGTTAAACGTGAAATGCAACCGAGAAACAGAAACCTTCTACCCAGTACCATCGGTGACAGTGAAGATATCCGTATTTATACAATGTTCTTCTGTGATCTGAGACCTCCCCTTGATAACCAAGATAGTTTCAAAAAACTTAATGACTGACTGTCTTCCAAGCGGGAATTATAGGCATTACTTAAGATGCCAAATAGGCAACCGATTCAATGGAAAAATCTATGAGGTTTGTAGGAGACAGCCAAGAAGCAAATAAATATGTAAAAACATAGTAAATATCAATTGAATGCCAGGTCACACAGATGTAGAACTTAAGGTCCTGGAACACTTCCCTCGTAGCACCTAACACTAAATTACAATATACAAAAGAGAACTTAGTATTCTTGCAAGTATATTGATGGCCATCTACCCCTGGTAGAAGATATATACACAATCTAGGCTATCTAAGAATAAGCTGGGTGCGAGACAGCGTGCGCTAAAGATGACGAAACGTTGGAGCCCTGCTTTGCGATTGTACGGCTTTAGCCGATTCATACGTCACATCTATCACGATGTTCCCTTACGGAGATTAGTACACATTAGTGGAATAAACTAAAACAGGTCATAAAATGGAGTGAATTGTTCGTAAATATTGTACACAGCAAGGGGACGATAGAGAGCAATGGCTTGGGGGCAGCCGCTTGTGGTCAGTTCCATAACCTTTAGAGCCCAAGAACCAATCAATGTTATTTCGTATCGAAAGGCTCGACGATCGATACACCGTGTTGTGTTCTCATGAAACCATCTCAGTCCTTCCCTGGAAAAACGAAATTTTCGTCCTTAAAGCACTACAGTTGAGTGGATCAAGGGACTTTTGACTTAGCGGCATCGGGAGTTGCACAATGTTAAAATAAAAAAATAAAAGCCAAAAGCACTAACAGCATTACACTGTCTCATTAATAATTCTGTGTAAATTATTAACGTTAAAACTATGTCGTAATTTTCTCATTTTAGAAAGTAACAGCCTCGCACGTGTATCATAACATATTAAATTGCTTATTATAGTCAGTATACTTAGTATACGTACATACACGGTGTGTCCAAAAATAACCGAACTTTTTGGATATAAAATAGTAAAATACACATTATATTATCTTTGAAAGTTATTATTTATTCAAAATAGGTTCCATTTGACTCAACACAACGTTTGGAACGATCAACCAGCGCATGCATAGATTTTTTTATGTCAATTTTTTTTTTAATTTTTAATTTTTTAAACTTCAATTTTAATTCTTTTTCAAGTATGACACAAAATTTTATATTTGCTCTTTGTTCCATTTTTTTTTTTTGGAACCATTAGCACACTTTTGGTTTTATTGAAATGGCTGTCACTTTTACATCTGTCATCCGACTTACATGAAGTTAGGTGCGTTTGAAAGACGATGAATGTATCTTTTTAATGTTGTAAATTTTCAATACATGGCGCTGTATGTTGTATGATTTAAATATAAAGTTCGGTTATTTTTGGGACACTCCGTGTATATACGATTGCACATGTATTTGCGCCTCATACAATCGTTTGATTACGAGTGAATTTTATGAGTAACCAAAATATGTATATAGAAAACTATTTATGATATACGAGTATGGCTCCAGATATTTTTTTAGAAAAAAATTTTAACAAATATATACATACAGTATTAGCAGACCCGGCCACACATTGTTGTGGCTTTCTGTACTTTGTCCGCAGTTTGAATCCAATTACTGTTGCAAAGAATTAGCTTCGTTGGTCCCAGGTCTCTGATCCATTATCATCCAAAAATTTAACCAAACGGTCACACCAGGCCCAAGCCTTCCAAATGTCATTCGGCTACTGTGGCCGCCTTCCTGATAATCTATTTCAAGTAAATCGAACCGTAAATATGATTTTTTTCCCGCAGAGATGAGTAATTAAAAAATTCTGATTTTTTAGAATAATTCGGTGCGTGGTCCACTTCTCAAAAAATCCTTCTCGTACAAACAAATCTTTGCAGGAACCATAGAGACAAACTGACAAATTTTCAGTATTCTGTCGGGTAGATTCGGAGATCACAGAAAAATAACATGCAAACAAGTATATAGATTTATAGATAATTAAAACCAATTTATTCTTTTTTATCTAGAATCTATGAAAAGTAAATTGCTTTATAAGTAAAAAATATATATTTATTAAAATAATTATTGTTCCGCCCTCGTATGCATTGGTTTCAGTCGAAGTCAAATTAATTTAGCTTTTTTATGGATATTATCAAACATTTTTATTTATTTACTTTTTTTTATTTATTTATTTACTACTTCTCTACACTACTTTCCTATACTGTTCATTTGTGAAGACATATTCACTCGTTGCATCGATTTCAGCGCAAATCAATATTTAAAAATTTGTCAAAAAGTCTTCTCAATTAGTTAAACGAAATGATTCGTGTATTCAGAAAAATCGGTGCACTTTCGACTCGACACACTAGTACCGTTCAACAGCGTATGGGAAGATTTCAGCAAACCGTGTTCGCAAGTGGCGATAGCCGAAATAAAAAATATTTTTATGTGTTGGGACGATCGAGTAGGTGAGTATATATATGATTGGGGAATTTTTCAATAAAAATAAAAATAAAAAGAAATTCTCAAAGTGCATATTTAAGAATAGGTAGATTGTAATATAAAGGGTGTTATTTAAAGATATGTGGTTTTCAAGAAGAAATAAATTTAATATTGTGACCGAGAAATCAACTTTATTATAAAGATAAAAGTTTGCCTTAATGTTTTAAAAATAATTTCGGGCAAGTGATGGCCGCGGCCCAATTTACGACCACCTTCTGCAGTAATCGGGGGCGTATGTCAGCAGTAACGAGCCGAGTATTCTCTTCCAAAGTGTCAATCGTCTCACGACTTCACATAACCCAAAAAAAAAAATAGTCCAAAGACTCGAAATAATGCACTCACCAAATGTATCCTTCAATAAATTGATTTTATTGTCTGACTATGGCAAAATGACCAAAGTTACGGCGTCTCAACAATAGGGATTATCATCCCGTACTCATTTAACCAAAAGTGTACAAAATTTTCTGTGAAAATCGCACCATTTCTTTTCGGGCCCATTCATCGAGCTTGCAGCATGTTTGATGATCGTTTGATTTCAATTCTGGCGCGAGTTAGATTTTATAAGCCCGCAAACCAAAATTCTTCCACAAAATCTTCCATTAAGTGGATGGGCACAATTTCAGATATTTTACGCGATGGCGAATAGACTTATTCGGCTCTTCGTCGATACTCTGCTCCCGAGCAGCAATATCGTCTTCGGTGGGCACTGTACGGCATCTCAGAGGATGCGTATTTTTCACTATAGTAAACGTGAGAACGGTTCCCCAGCCTGCGGATTGCCAGTGAAGATGAAAAACCGGGATTGGTGGTCTTGTCCCAAAAGCTGGAGACAATTTGACGATTGTTAGCTTAGAAGGGCACGACAAGCAGGGGTATTTGGTGATTTTTGTTACGCACCGTCTCAGCTTAATTGGTTTATTAAACTTTACTGTGGAGCAACTACTACAATTTGAGATAAGAATAGTATAGATAAAATGTATCTATTTGTAGATTCCTACAAACAGCAATGTTGCTCACAAGAGGGCACAATTGGAAAAACACATTTAAACCAAGAAATCTCTTTTATTTTTACCACAACTACCACTCGAGACCCTTTAATGCCTTATAACGATCACATCGCGCTTGACAAATTGCGGTAAACGAGTGTCTCTTCACTTACATATGTCGACCATTAATTTAAAAAATTACATGACAAAGCTCTTTTATGATGATGAAAGTGGCAGAGAAGGTGTATATACATTTTTGTCATCGCTTAAGCGATTTTTGGCAGAGCTCCTCAAATGGAGGAATCTACAGTTTATCTTAAGCCACCTCCGAACAGCCTATGGATTTTTGACAGGACTTTCCTTGCAGAAAGAGCAAACAGTTTTTCTTTAAGTATTTTTTCCCCGTGTTCTTTTTTTGCAGTACCTTTGCAACGGAAGATTGTATACCAACACTGGATATTCCATCAGTGCCCAAGTTAAAGTCTGATACCCAAAGCTATTTGGCAACATATAAAGGTAAATTTAACAACAAAAGCAAAAGTTTTTTTAAAAGTTCCTTATAACATTTTTTTATTTATAAATTCACCTTCACCTTCACCAGATCTTTTAAACGATCTCACAACAATATTCAATCATTACAATGGCCATGTGCCGAATGAATTATATACAAAGGTAATATTATATTTATAAACATTTTGCTTGCAACTAACTTTGAGTATTGGAAAATTTGTAGCTTTTTAAATACAATATGCCAGTTGACGGTCGTGATTACGGCATTATAACGGTATTAACCTATAAAAGCCTCATCCAAAGGGAGCAGCTAACGACACAGAACATAAAAATGGCAGAAATTCTCGGTTGGTGTGTTGAAATGGTAACTTTTAGCGTTTCCAAAAAATCATGTTTCTTTTTTTTGAAAAATTTTCAAATTTCTTTTTCAACAATTTTTCGCCATTATTTTTAAGCTACACTCAACCATCAAACTCGCCGAAGAGGTAGAATATCAAAGTACTACACGTCGCGGTCGACCGTGCTGGTATAAAATACAGGGTGGAGGTGGTGGAGAGGCCATTAACAATATACTTTTGTTAGAGAGTGGAATATTTGAGCTTTTGCGGAAGCATTTCTCGCATCTCGACAACTACGTTGGCCTGCTGGAGTTGTTTCAGAGTGCCATATTTAAAACGACTGTCGCTCAATCTATGAATTTACTGCATACCAAACAGAGTGTTGACACCTTCAATGCCACATTGTATAACACAATTGTTAGTGATAAAATCAACAGTCATTTGCTATATTTACCTGTTGCATTGGCTCTGCATTTGGCTGGGTATGCATGAAATGATGCGGTTGGATGATTAATAAATAATCATTATACATTTTTAGCGTGAAAAATCCCGAAACATTTGATCAAAGTAAAAAATTATTGCTAAAAATTTCAACCCTGCGTCAAGCTCACAACGATTACCTCAATTGTTTCGGCGATCCTGATGAGACTGATGAAATTGGTAGTGACATCAAAAATAATATATGTACTTGGTTTGCGGTAAAATGTTTGGAGCTTGCCAACCCCGAACAAAAGGCTATTATGCTTGAATGCTATGGAAAAAAGGGTAAGTGAAGCTGTAGTCTTTCAAGAATTACTTGAGATTAGTAAATTTGTAATCAATTGAAGGCTTTATTTACCATACGAGATCGGGTCTATAAGATGGATGCATAAGAACCTCTTAACCAAGCTCTCGGAGTTTCTGGCCAGTCACTATCGATGTGTATGGTCTGACGTAGTCCTGGTAAAATACAATTCAACTCAAGTTAGCGAAATCTGGGCGGTTCTGAACGATTGCTTCCTTCCGACGGTCCAATTGCTGACAGTATAGGTCCAAATTAAGAGTTAAGAGTAGCTCATAATGGATGATTCTTTGCCGATCCTACCAAACTCACAACAAAACCTTCCTGGCCCTCAATCCTGGGCCACGACCGTTTTCCTTTGAAGTTGCTGTCAGTGATCCATCAGTCACAATCCGCTTCGGAAATTAATCGATTTTGTTACGACTTTGGTCCATAGGGCTTTTCTCGCTTACTAATGTGGCATCCATACATCGAGCTTCTTTGTGTATTCAGCCTTTTTCAAGTGCTCCCGAACTGTTTTTTTGTGCAATATTGAGATCCTGGGCAATCGAAACAGTGCTCGCAAGACGATTAGACTCTACAATTTCCATTATTTATCGACTTTCCGGACATTTTTTGGCCTTCCATACCGTGAAGCATCTTTTATAATAAAATTACCGAAACGATATCGAGAAGATTTTATTTCATGTCAGAAATTTACTCGGATGGCTTGACAATCCCTACCAAGGGAGCACGCTGATATATCAATAATAATCATAATATTTCATCATATTATTCTACTTTAACTAAGCAGGCATATGTTTCGCATTATTCCACTTCTGAACTTTTATATTTTTATATTATATTATAATATTGAAACCTTTACTGACCTTATGTTTTGATTTTATAATTTCAGATCCCGAGAAAGTTGCCAGAGTAAAACAGCTATACGATGATATGGATCTTCTTAAAAAGTTCGCCATGTATGAGAATCATGCCTATAATGAGGTTCTAGATCTGATAAGACAAACATCAAATGAAATACCACACGATGTGTTCTACACAATACTGGAACACTGTTATAAAAAGGTATAAATTATACACAATTCTTCTTAAAAAGTAATCTAAATGTTGCAAAAAATTAATCAGCAAAGCTTTGAAAGATACATTTTTTACAACTTTATGTACATAAATATGTATACCATATTTTAAAATTAGTAATTCTTACAAGCTATTTATTAAGGAGCTATACTAAATTGACATGCAGTTCTATTGATTAAGTTTATTTTATTCAAGTGTTACGGTCTTAGATTTGGAGAACTTTATTTAATATTCCCCTATAAAAATATAAATCAAAACCATCAAGCTATTTTATTCACGAGGGGCAGCTGATTAGTTCGTGGCCTAATGTACTTAATGAAAGATGTGAATAGTGTTATGTTTTTCATTTTTCATTATAAGAATAGGTATAAATAAAAATAAAGCGATTTCCACTAAAATAACTTGCGGCTTAAAGTATTGTACATTAGACCTCTCTCGATTGATTTGATTTATAATACATTAAACAAGCCTGATTCCTGTTACTTGTATGGCTTATCCTTGAAAATAGGTATACACAAATCATGTAAAGATACGTTTCGCAGTTGCAAGATTCTTACATTCTTCAACTCTGATTTTCGCTTCAATTTTATAACTGAGAGTGTGATTGAATTCAGCTAGATTTACACTATACTTCCGAGCTCTTAATACATTAATATTGCCACTTCTAAATTCCAAATTGAAGAGTTTTTACTTTTTATTCTTATTTTGAACAACTTCTTAGGTCTTTAACACAATGGAGTGCCACTCCAACACAGTGGCTACAGAGTGGAAAGTATCACAAGAAGACATTCGTGATTACGCGAATCTCTATCCAGGTAATCAATGAATGACAATGAGGTTATTTAAATAAATTTTAAAGTGAAATTGTTTAATTTTCTTCACATAACATAGAGGTCATTCGCGAACTCACCGAGGCAGCTGAGCAGCACAAAAGCAAAGAGGCAGCAGAATGGTACAAAAAGGTGGCAGAGAAATATCTTTCAATACATAAATTATTGACCGCTCACCATCTTTCCTTACATTACACAGGCGCTGGAGTACACTATGTCTATAGGCAGTAAGATGAATGGTCTAATGGTCGTTTCAGTTTACAAAGACTCCGTCAAAGGCGTTCAACTCACCGAGGAAAAGTTGAGATTGGCATATTTACTTGGCTGGTGTCTAGAGTTGGTAAATTTAGAACTTAATAAAAAATTTTCGTCAAACAAAAACAATATTTTTCATGTTATGCCCAGCTGCACGTAACAATCATAATAACCGATGACATCGTTGATAACAGCTACAAACGTCGTGGACAACCGTGTTGGTTCAGAGTGGATGGGGTTGGACTGAATGCCATTAATGATGCCTTTATGGCTGAGAATGGTGTGTTCATATTGTTAAAAAAATATTTCCGCCACTTGGATTGTTATATGGAACTTGTTGAATTATTTCATGACAACATCTTTAAGTGTATGTGTGGACAGAATATGGATATGATACTTACAGCAAAACACGTAAGCACCTTCAATATGGAAAGCTACGATTCGCTTGTGATCAATAAAACTTCCAGTCACTTATTTTATTTGCCCATTTACTTGGGTTTGCGATTGGCGGGGTAAGCTGTAGAAATATATGTATAACTTAAGCAATCAGAGCTTAACAAATATTACAATCCCATCATTAGAGTTAAGGATAACCAAGTATACGATGAATGCGAAGCTATTGCCTATGGTTTGGGTCACTACAATCAAGTGCAAAATGATTTTCTCGATTGCTTTGGCAACCCTGCTCTCACTGGTAAAGTTGGCATTGATATACAGACCAATAAATATTCATGGCTCGCGGTGATGTGCATGCAATTAGCTGACCCAGAGCAGAAGGCGATAATGGAGGAGTGTTATGGGAAAAATGGTAAGCGGTTGGTTGACAAATAAAGATCTACATACATATATATGCATATACATATGTATGTATTTATAACTGATGATAATTTCAGATCCCCAGAAGGTTGCGCGAGTTAAAGAACTTTATGAAGAATTGAATTTACCTAGCATTTACAACAAATATAAAGAAGAAGTGGTAAGAAAAATTAAGAAGCGCATTCAACAGGCCGCAGATGGGGTACCACGTGAAGCTCTCTTGGAAATTTTAAAAGATGTTGATCTTTTTTAAGATTAATAAAATAATAAATATTAGCGCACTCTACCTAGCGCAGCACTTGCTGTCCTTTTACATTCAATAGATTCATCTTAAATGCCTTTGGCACAAAGTAAAATATTGCATAGCTGAAGTTTCAGAAAGCTTTTTTCTATTAGAGAGAATTAGAAAATCAATTAGGCTGTGGACACCTATTGTTCCTAATTGGCATACGCATCGCGTTGTTGTAATAGCGGTTTGCCAGAAAATGAGGTTGGTACAGAAAATGAGCTGTTTCGACGGGTTCGTACTAGAGGGAGAGGAATGAGTTGATTTTGGGAAGGATGCAAAGAGGTATTGAGTTGAGTATGAAGAAGTAATTACGCGGGGCTCTTGAAGCAGCTCAAACTCTTCGTCTGCTATAGGTGTTGGTTTGACTCCGAGAACGCCATTCACAGGGAAAATGTTCATGAAGGTGTTGACGGACTCTTGGTGAATGGCATTTAATGCTTGTCTGTACGCCGTCCTGTCCAGCGGTTCTTGTAGTTGGTGATGAATACACTACTTTAAGTCGAGTACTCCCTTCCTGATGTACCTAAGTGGAGGTTTGGCTTCTAATCAATGTCTGTAGGGGGTTTCCTGCGGCAGCATCGCATCAGAAATTGCTAGCACAGCAAAGCATTAACAGCATAGTAGCATAGTTGCTTCGCAATACTCTGGTGACATCAGAAAGCTTCCAGTAATGCTCCTTAGGGCGGTGTGTTGACAGACTTGTACCTTCTTCAACTGCATAGCTTACACTATTCTACCAATGATTGACGATCACTCAGGTAGCCCATGATCCACCACCCCTTTGGTAATGAGGATTACACTATGTCCGATAGTAGCACTGAATGCTTGACAATGTCAAAAGCTTTTGACAGATTCAGTGCTGCCAGGACAGTTCGCTCACAGAGCCAGTTTCCGTTGAGACCATTGACCATCTGAGTATTTATGACGTTGTGCTGCTATGCACTTTTGCCGAAGTCATGCTGATGTGCTGCTGGACGCATAAGGTGTATGACGGTTGGGAGCAGCAAGACCTCGAGAGTCTTCGCTACGGGGGAGAAGAGATAAATTGGCCGATATGACTCGCTTTGAGACCATCCTACCCATTTTCAACCTATCAGGTATTTTCGAAATGGTCTCCGAACGGACGATGGATTTTTATGAGAAGGTTTGGTTTTCAACTCGGAAATACGCTCGGAGGGCTTGACATTAGCTACCGAGGGGAGGCAGCAATTGGAAAAATTAATTTTTTATACAGTCATCGACTGATATTCGTTGCGTACGGTTGTGTCGACTGTGTATTGAGTGACCTTCTTTCGTTTCTCTTTTTCGTTCGCATAGTGCACTAAATTCTATTTCTATTTTTTTTTTGTTTTTTTTTTTTTTGTGATAAAAAATAGACTTTTATTGGTGTTAAAAAAAGAAAATAAACAATGCCTCCCAGGCGCCCCCCTCTTGGGGATAACAGGTTTGCCCTTGCTATCTTCAAGCTCAAAACCCAAAAAAAAAAAAGAAAAAACTAAACACATTTTATTAGAAGATTTTCCCAATTTAAAAACAGTGAAAAAAGACAACCCCAAATATTTGGTAGTTAGTGCGGTGAATACAGCTAAGCCCTTGAGTAATTTTTCTTGTTTTGCGGTACATAAAGCTTTAAAAAACATAAGCTCGGAAATCATTAATATATCTGAACTGAGAGATGGCAGTTTGTTGCTATTCGTAAAAAATACTCATATTGCCGAAAAGTTCATAGCAACAAAATCATTATTCGGAATCTGCGAAATAAAATGTGACTACCACAAAAATCTTAATTGTGTAAAAGGTACAGTTTACGCACCATGCCTAAACAAAGTACCAGATAAAGAAATCATAGAGAATTTGAAAGAACAGGGTGTTGTAACAATTTTTAAATTCCCTAAATATAATAACAATAGACCAACTCCAAGCGGTGTTATTCTTCTTACGTTTGACATGTACCGTCTACCCGAAAAAATTGAAATCTCATGGTATACTACAAAGGTAAGACCATATTATGACAATCCTATGAAATGTAAGTCTTGTCAACTTCTTGGACACACGACCAAACGATGCAATAAAAATGCCCCTGTTTGTGACGAATGTGCACTCCCACCCCACTCTCCTTCGCCTTGTTCACGAAAATTTTGCGCAAATTGCTCAGGTAGTCATCCAGACTCCAGCAAGTCATGTCCCAAGTATATACAAATGAAAGAAATAATTACAATAAAAACAGACAACAAATGTTCTATGCGTGAAGCAATGCGAATGTACAAAATGCAAATCCCTCCCACCCTTAAAGAAACTTCAACCACTAGTTCTTATGCTAACATAACAAAACAAAAAACTAACAATATTCAAGAAAATAACAACCTTAACAACGCCGATCAAACTAACTACAACAATAACAATATACCAGTCAAACAAACAAATGAAAACGAAAAAGGAAACGAAGAAAACAACACCACAGTGCCTATCCTCAACGCAACAATGTCAACATCAGTCGATGACTCATCTACACATACAATGTTGTCCGCACTACTCTCTCACCTTACTTCTACAGCATTAGACCCCTCTCAACTTACATCTCCTTCAACGGAGTCCCCAATGATAGAGTGAATGTTTAGCTCTCGAGATAGACATTGGTTTTAAAATTACAATTATTAATTGCTACATTCCACCATTCCACCAAAACTTTAATGTCAGAGATATTTCGAATATATTAAACTGCATCGTCACCCCTATCCTAGTAGTAGGTGACTTTAATGCATGGAGTCCCTTATGGGGTTCAACAAATACAAACAGACGAGGTGAAATATTGGAAGACGTAATACTATTACATGACCTTATTGTACTTAGCGATGGTGCGCCAACGCATTTTTCGACCCATGGAACATTCACTCATCCCGATCTTGTTCTAGCTTCAGCTACATTAGCCCCTAAACTTTCCACTCATACCATCGATGATCTCCACAACAGTGACCACTTCCCCATCATAACTACCCTTTCTATCCCTAAAACCTATTGTATAATGTGAAACCCAGACCCAAGTTCCTTACAGATAAGGCAGATTGGTCAACCTTTTCATCCCTTTCCACATCTCTGTCTAATAAAAAACCGACTTCCCAAAATGTAAATGCCGAAACTTCTGCGATAAAATCGATTATTCTCTCTGCCGCACACTTATCTATTCCTCAGTCTAGCTCCAATAAATTTTCGCAAAACTTCCTTATTGGTCCAACAACCTAAATTATCTAAGAAACAACAAAAAGCACCTGTGGTCTAAATTTAAACAAAATAGGACTGATACCAACCTAATAAATTATAAAAAAAGCCAATGCCGTATTTAGAAAGGAGCTAAAATCAGCTAAACGTAAATCGTTCGAAAAAATCACGGAGAATATAAATCCGTCCTCGAGTCCCAAGAAAATATGGTCAGATATAAAATATCTGACATCCGGTACTCAACGATTTAGTATACATCATATCCAGACAGTAGAAGGTCCAATTTACTCGCTAAAAGATATTTCTGAAAAGTTTGGCCAAACATGGTCATCCCTTTCAAATGATCACAATTTTCATAACAGCTTTACCCTTAAAAAAGAAAATGTTTTAAATGAAAATTATACCAACCCTTACCCACCTCCAAAGCCCTTATGGTTGACTCACCGATTACTGCAATAGAATTTGATACCACAATTGTATCGCTTTCAGGAAAAACGCCTGGAGCTGATAGAATATCGTATCCCATTTTAAAATATATCCCACTAGTTCTTAAAAATAGACTCCTTAACCTGTATAATAGCATTTTTGATTCCGGAATTTATCCGCAACAATGGAAAATTGCCACTATTTTACCCGTCCTCAAACCTAACAAATCTCCCCATCTTATCGAAAATTACAGACCAATCTCCCTTCTCCCCTGTATGTCCAAAGTTATAGAAAAAATTATATCACTTCGAATCATGTGGTATGCAAAAGCGAGTGGCCTTATGGACCCCCATCAATTCGGATTCCAAAAAGGCTTAGGGGTAATGGACCCTCTACTTTATTTTGAACACATTGTCTCTACAGCTATGCCAACTAGTAATCACATTTCCGTATTAAGCTTAGACTTTGAAAAGGCCTTCGATAAAATTGGGGTGCATGTAGTACTTGATGAACTAAAGCGTTGGCAAGTTGGTACCAAAATCTATAACATTGTAAAATCTTTTTTGACTCATCGTAAATTTTTTATTTCTGCTAATAAACATCATTCACAAATATATCACCTATATAATGGTATACCCCAAGGCTCACCATTATCGGTCACTCTTTTTATAATAGCTTTTAACAAAGTGACCTCCTTAATCTCTTCCAGTCCGACCATTCACCATTTTGCTTATGCTGATGATGTAATTTTCTTTACCAAAAATAAAGACTTACAACAAGTGAAGCAAATATTTCTTAAAGTTCTAAACGCAATCAGCAGATGGTCTGAAGAATCTGGAGCCAATATCTCCACAAGCAAATGTACCACCTTTCACATCTGCAGAAAACACCAATGCTCCTTTCCATCCCTCTCCTTTCGTAACATTGAAATCCCTCACACTAATTGCTTAAAAATATTAGGTTTAGTATTTGATAAAAGTATGTCATTTAAAGAACATTGTAAATATATTAGACTAAGCTTATGTCCTAGACTTAACATTATAAAATTTATGTCTTCTAAGTACTCCTTATGCCATACAAATACACTTGTAAATATAACCAAGGCATTACTACTGTCAAAAATAGACTATGGACTTTCAATATACGGGCATTGCGCAAAAAGCCATATCAAACTTCTTTATGCACCTTATCATGCGGCAGCTAGAAGCTGTATTCGAGCCTTCGCAACTTCACCAATCATACCTATCTTATCGGAAGCCGGTTTACCTAATATTGCCCAAAGAACTGCCAGAAATACGATGGCGCTTATACCTAAGTTACTAAATATCCGGAACAAATTGTTGTTCGCACAAGTAAAGAACGCTCTTAGTAACTTAAACACTAACAAAAGACGATCTACCATAATCCGCGCTCTAACGATAGCAAAAGAACTACATATCGTTGCAACTCCATCATTGGTCGAAACAGCAGCATTTCCATCCTGCTTTAAGCTTACATCATCGTTTATTAATACTTTGCAACATCACCTTAAGAATGCAACCAGAAATAGTGAATATCACCAACTACATAACGAAATTCTAGATCACCACAAAATAGGTTGGGAGGTACTATATACAGACGGATCTAAATCAGACACCGGTACTGCATTTGCTGTGACAAACATACTAGGTGCTACCATCGCTGCATACTCTCTTCCATCATACTGCTCTGCATTTACAGCCGAAGCCGCTGCCCTACTAGAAGCAGTACTTTTTTCATCACAACATAATAGGAAAACCCTTATTTGCTCTGACAGCAAATCTGCCATTGAAGCTGTCCTCAGCCAATCAAACGAAACCCCCATTATAATAAAGATCAGAAACGTTCTGTTCCAAAGCTCCAATGAAATAAAAATAATGTGGGTACCAGCGCACATAGGAATTCAAGGCAATGAAATAGCTGATAAAAGAGCTAAACAAGCTTGCGCTGAACCGCTATACGTATCGGGACACTTCACCGATAACGATATTAAAAATTTAGCTAACCAAGTTCTCAGTGACAAATTCATTAACGAGTGGAGTAGCTACAACCATCATTACAAATATTTTAATACGTCAGGGACAAGGCCAGTCTACCCTTCATACCCTTTTTCCAAGGATATAAGAACATTTATGCGTCTTCGCATTGGGCATACACCAGCTACTCATGAACATCTTTTGAAAGGCCTACCTAAACCAACCTGTCCGCATTGTGGTTGCGCTGAATTCAATGTTATCCATATCCTCGACAACTGCCCAAACTCACAAGTAATAAGAAGTGGAATATTCAACAACTCCAAGCCATCTGATCATCTTAAAATCCCTAGTGACCGTAACATTAAACTAATTGCAAAATTTGTATCTCTTTGTAAAATAACCATATAATAAAAAAAAAAAAAAAAAAAAAAAAAAAAAAATCATTATCCAATATAAAATATTATTGATATTTTTGTAGTATTTTTATTATTATCACATAAGCTAGAAATAATTTATAATATTGATACTTTAATAACCTTACATTGTATAACACTTTAACATTAGTTTAAAAATAAGCCGAAGGCCCTGGCAGCCAGCGCTTTAGTTTGTAAGTGGAATAATTATTAATAATTGTTTCTCTTTTAAATAAATAAATAAATAAATAAATGTCTTCCGAATGTCACTCGGCAACTGTGGCCGCCTTCCTTTTAATCTATATCAAATATATCGAACCATTTTCAAGCTATTTCCTGCAAAGACGAGGAGCTAATCAAAGTTTAAAAAAAAGTAAATCGAACTGAAAATATTATATTTTGGAATATTTCGGTCCTTGGTCCACTTCCCCATAGAGACAAACTGATAAAATTCAGTATTAACATATATATAACATATAAACAAGTATATATTATAGATATATAGATAATTAAAACCGATTTATTCTTTTTTATCTAGAATCTATGAAAAGTTAAAGTAATTGTTCCGCCTCGTATGAATTGGTTTCAGTCGAAGTCAAATTAATTTAGCATTTCCATGGATATTATCAAACATTTTCATTTACTACTTCTCTGCACTACTTTATTGTACTGTTCGTTTGTGAAGACATACCTATTCACTCCTTGCATCGATTTCAGCGCAAATCAATATTTAAAAATTTATCAAAAAGTCTTCTTAATTAGTTAAACGAAATGATTCGTGTATTCAGAAAAATCGGTGCACTTTCGACTCGACACACTAGTACCGTTCAACAGCGTATGGGAAGATTTCAGCGAACCGTGTTTGCAAGTGGCGATAGCGGAAATAAAAAATATTTTTATGTGTTGGGCCGATCCAGTAGGTGAGTACGAGTACATATGTAGTATGCTTAGAAGGATTGGGGAATTTCTTAAAAAAAAGGCATATAAAGGGTGTTACTTAAAGATATATGGATTTTAAGAAGAAAAAATCGCATTTAATTTAATATTGTGGCCGAGAATTCAGCTTTTTTATTAAGACAAGAGTTTGCCCTCATGTTTTAAAAATGATTTCGTGCAAGTGACGACCGCGGCTGGTTCCAATAAATTTCAGCGTAGCGGCACAATTTACGACCACTTTCTGCAGCAATCGGAGCCGTATGTCAGCTATAATGAGGCGAGTATTAACTTCCAAGGCGTCAATAGTCTCAGGCCTATCTGCGTGGACAAGCGATCCCACATAACCCAAAATAAAAAATTGTCCAACGACGTAATACTATGCACTCACCAAAAGCTTCCTTGAATAAATTGATTGTTTCGTCGGCTGTATAGCAGATAACGCCGTTTTATTGGCAGCAAAGGTCCTCCACGTCAACCTCTAATTTGATGCCAAAAAAATATGATCATCATCATTGACTGTAAAGTTATAACCGGCTTCATTTTTTACCAAAGATTCTCTCTGACAATAGAACACACCAAACAGTGACTTTTTGAGGATGAACGGCGTCTCCACCACGACTAGTGAATTATCATCCCACCAAATTCGAAACAAATTTTTCATGTAAAAATCGGGATCGGTAGCCATTTCGTTTCGGTCCCATACGAACTTGCGTCGTTCGGCTTCAATTCTTACACAATATGGATTTTTTAAGCAAGATACTTCCGCAAAATTTTCTGTAAAGTGGATGGCACAGTCCCAACTGTTGTGCACGATGACGGATATACTCATTTGGGTATTTTTCGATACTCGTATTATCTACTACAGGAAACGTGGGGATATTGAATGGCAGCGAAAATGAAACACCAGGAGATTGTGAATCCGATTCCTTAATCGAAGACTGTGGAACAGATGTTTCATTATCCTGAAAACAACAGAACGAAGGAGGTTTTAATATTCCCCTACAGGCAATACATCGGCGAAGAAGTGGCAAGGTGCGTCCATCAGCTTCTTTGCATAATGACGATTGGATCTTACATGCACTCTGCCCAATCAAAAAAAGGGAGGACCTATGTGGGATAAGCAAACTCAATATTGCATAAAAGGTCCTATCAAACGTATTGTGCGAAAGTCTAGAGTTCACCATCAACAAATTGTTGCTGGAAAAAATAATACGAGCTGCCGAGAGCTGGATAGAGAAGGTACAATTTTCTATACGAGGGTACACAGGTGCTGGAGTACGCCGATGACACAGACACCATTCTGTACACAAAGAGTAATCAGCAACGATTGGGAGAGAAACACAGAGCAACAACGAAACAATTGTTCATGAGCAAAGTGAACTAACTCTTGCCATCATTCAAACTCCAAAAGAAAACCTTGCCACCGAAAGTGCATAGGTACCGACAGCTGCTGCAGTTACGGTGTTCAAGTAACCATTATGACTCAAAGCGTTTCACAACTTGTTGATCTTGTCCAAAAAGCTGGAGACAATTTGACGATTGTTAGCTTAGAAGGCGATGGCGAACAGATATTTGGTGTAAACTTCTACCAGCAACCATATCACACAAATGGAGATTATTGTCCCTTGAGCCGAAGTTACTCGGTTCTTTAGCGTGACCATACCAGTGCTTCTGTCGCTGGCCAGCCTCCATATGATAAGAGTATTATTACGAGAAGTCAAGGTGAGCGTTGTCCTTTGGATCGTTTCGGATTTCTGTTAAATGCCGGCGCGTCCAGAAGGTTTTCGCTTAATTAGTTTATTAAACTTTACTGTGGAGTGACTACTTCAATTTGCGAAAAGAACAATAAAGTTCTTCTCACCAGAGACACAATAAAGAGTGTAGCAGCGCATCTTGGCTGTATGTAGTGTCTCTGGGAGCTATGGATGTAATATCGTCTAAGTGAGACCCGATGGGTGAGCCAGTTCAACCTAATATAACCTTATTGTGGGATGTAATGATATTACATACAACTTCACCTTTCGAAGATGAGCCGGGACCCCATACATGCTAAGGAAAATTTGTACTGGAAAAACACATTTAAACCAAGAAATCTATTTTATTTTTACCAAAAGTAAACTTATATTGAATTTAGAGGTGAAAAATGACATGCCACAGCTCTTCTGTGATGACGACAGAGACAGGGAGGGTATCCAATCTTATATACAATATAAAAATCTAATGTCCGTTTGTAAGGATCCGAAAATCTCCAGATTGTTTTCGTGGTTCCTGGAAAGGTTTTTACAAAGAAATACGTGAATTGAACCAGAGACTGATCTTTACGAAAAAATCGTATTTATTCTTCGATTTACTTGAAATTTAGGGCACAGCAGGCTTTTGCTTAGATTAACAGGAAGACTAACTACTCTTCTCACCGGAAAGTATAAAAATCAGAATTATGCTTCGATTTACTTGAAATTTGGTGTGACTAGAGACCGACCTATTCGAATTTGACCTACTTGAAGTTCTCTTTTCATAAAAAAATCACATTTTTTCTTTAAGCTCTCTTTAGATATTGCCCCAGTAGTTAACTATTAAGGTCTTGAGTTGAGGTAGCTAAATTGTGTAGTTCTCTGTGCGTGTTCCGTTGGACCGTTGGATTTTTAAGATGAGCTTTTAGTTCATATCAGAAATACACTCGGAGAGCTTGACGTTCTCTGCCGCAAGAATAAACAGTATTTCTTTAAATATTTTGTTTCCGTTTTTTTCATTTTGTAGTACATTTGCAACTTCTGATTGTATGCCAACACTGGGCATTCCATCAGTGCCCAAGTTAAAGTCTGATACCCAAAGCTATTTGGCAACATATAAAGGTAAATTTAATAAGAAAAAACTATAGTTTTTTAAAAAGTTTCTTATATAATATTCATATTAATTTTTATTTGTAGATCTTTTAAACGATCTCACCACTATATCCAACCATTACAATGGCCACGTACCGACTGAATTATATACCAAGGTAATATTATATTAATAAACATTTTGCTTGCAACTAACTTTGAGTATTGGAAAATTTGTAGCTTTTGAAATACAATATGCCAGTTGACGGTCGTGTTTACGGCATTATAACGGTATTAACCTATAAAAGCCTCATCCAAAGGGAGCAGCTAACGACTCAGAACATAAAAATGGCAGAAATTCTCGGTTGGTGTGTTGAAATGGTAACTTTTAGCGTTTCCAAAAAATCATGTTTCTTTTTTTTAATTTTAAAATTTTCAAATTTCTTTTTCAACAATTTTTCGCCATTATTTTTAAGCTACACTCAACCCTCAAACTCGCCGAAGAGGTAGAATATCAAAATACTACACGTCGCGGTCGACCGTGCTGGTATAAAATACAGGGTGGAGGTGGTGGAGAGGCCATTAACAATATACTTTTGTTAGAGAGTGGAATATTTGAGCTTTTGCGGAAGCATTTCTCGCATCTCGACAACTACGTTGGCCTGCTGGAGTTGTTTCAGAGTGCCATATTTAAAACGACTGTCGCTCAATCTATGAATTTACTGCATACCAAGCAGAGTGTTGACACCTTCAATGCCACATTGTATAATACAATTGTTAGTGATAAAATCAACAGTCATTTGCTATATTTACCTGTTGCATTGGCTCTGCATTTGGCTGGGTATGCATGAAATGATGCGGTTGGATGATTAATAAATAATCATTATACATTTTCAGCGTGAAAAATCCAAAAACATTTGATCAAAGTAAAAATTTGCTGCTAAAAATTTCAACCCTGCGTCAAGCTCACAACGATTACCTCAATTGTTTCGGCGATCCTGATGAGACTGATGAAATTGGTAGTGACATCAAAAATAATATATGTACTTGGTTTGCGGTGAAATGTTTGGAGCTTGCCAACCCCGAGCAAAAGGCTATTATGCTTGAATGCTATGGAAAAAAGGGTAAGTGAAGCTGTAGTCTTTCAAGAATTACTTGAGATTAGTAAATTTGTAATCAATTGAAGGCTTTATTTACCATATAGACCCGATATAAGATGGATGCATAAGAACCTCTTAACCAAGCTCTCGGAGTTTCTGGCCAGTCACTATCGATGTGTATGGTCTGACGTAGTCCTGGTAAAATACAATTCAACTCAAGTTAGCGAAATCTGGGCGGTTCTGAACGATTGCTTCCTTCCGACGGTCCAATTGCTGACAGTATAGGTCCAAATTAAGAGTTAAGAGTAGCTCATAATGCATGATTCTTTGCCGATCCTACCAAACTCACAACAAAACCTTCCTGGCCCTCAATCCTGGGCCACGACCGTTTTCCTTTGAAGTTGCTGTCAGTGATCCATCAGTCACAATCCGCTTCGGAAATTAATCGATTTTGTTACGACTTTGGTCCATAGGGCTTTTCTCGCTTACTAATGTGGCATCCATACATCGAGCTTCTTTGTGTATTCAGCCTTTTTCAAGTGCTCCCGAACTGTTTTTTGTGCAATATTGAGATCCTGGGCAATCGAAACAGTGCTCGCAAGACGATTAGACTCTACAATTTCCAATATTTATCGACTTTCCGGACATTTTTTGGCCTTCCATACCGTGAAGCATCTTTTATAATAAAATTACCGAAACGATATCGAGAAGATTTTATTTCATTTCAGAAATTTACTCGGATGGCTTGACAATCCCTACCAAGGGAGCACGCAGATATATCAATAATAATCATAATATTTAATCATATTATTCTACTTTAACTAAGCAGGCATATGTTTCGCATTATTCCACTTCTGAACTTTTATATTTTTATATTATATTATAATATTGAAACCTTTACTGAACTTATGTTTTGATTTTATAATTTCAGATCCCGAGAAAGTTGCCAGAGTAAAACAGCTATACGATGATATGGATCTTCTTAAAAAGTTCGCCATGTATGAGAATCATGCCTATAATGAGGTTCTAGATCTGATAAGACAAACATCAAATGAAATACCACACGATGTGTTCTATACAATACTGGAACACTGTTATAAAAAGGTATAAAGAAAGTAATTTAAACGTTGCACAAAATTAATCAGCAAATCTTTGAAAGATACATGATAATTCGTGTTCCCTATAAAAAAAATTAAATTTAAACCACCAAATTGGTTTTGTTATGACATAATATGTCATTCCTGCTTTGCATCAAGTTTGATAATTCAACAGTTGGCTCCTTATCGCACACCTTCTAGGGGACTCCTCCTAGGGGACTCCTGAAAAGGGGTGATCCATCTACCGCTTACTTATTTGAGCTTTGGTTCCTTAAACTGAAATTCCCAATATAACAGTACAAGGTAAACGGTTTACAATGGTTAAGTTTACGCTTGAAGACAATATGGAAATATTGAAAACTTACCAAAGATGGTGAGTCTTCAACCGCAACTACTTGAAAATTTCGCACGAAAATCAGGAGAGATATAACCCGCTTTCCAGACAGTGTGTTGAATGAAAACCATTGCTACAGGTTCGCAGGAATTAATCATTTCGCGCTGAATTTTGCCTAAATACCTGTCTTTGGAGACTTTCAAATTCCAAGTGGTTCAAGAACTGTTTGAAGCCTCATGACCAAATGATGCGATTTCCCTTCGCTCAATGGACTGAAGATCGCTTGGCAGAAAATGATAGTTTAACAGAAAAATCATTTTTTCCGACGAAGTTCAATTTAACCTCGTCAGATAGGTTAACAAGCAAACAGCAAATTGTTGTTAGCATAAGTTCAGCAGCAGCGATCTGCGCTACTTTGTAACTGCGCTAACTTTCAAAGATTGTGGAATAACCAACGATTTGATGGTTATTCCACTGATCTAACTCCCTTAGTCGAAAATCGGCTAGCGTTACAGTCCGTATTAAGTCCAATGGTAAAATATTAATAATCATATTTATGGCATTATTTGCGTGGTCTTGAGCGCACCACTTATGCCAATTATCTCTGATATTTGAATTCTAATTAGAGAGTGTAGAAATTAAAATAACAACTACAAAATTAAAAGTCATTAATTTTCCATCTTTAAAGACTACTATGTCCTCCTTAGTGCTGGAAAATTTGTTGTTCGTATTCTATTGACATAACTAGAAGTGAATTAACAAGACATTAATAGACATACGTATGTAGGTATACTGCAGAAAGTGGTTCATAATATGCCCTTAAAAAAGGTGTGGTCCTTTGTTTTACATTGGAGTACTTACAAAAATACTGCTCTGTAATGTTGTAGTGAACCAATTTACGACTCGATAACAGTTCTTTGTGAGCCGATTAAGAGTCATGTTTTAAAGAACGCAAATTCTACTTCGCGAAGCAGTAACTAAATTTACTTTCTGTAAGGGAAATCTTTGTAATGCGTTTTGTTGTAGTTTTTGACCCACGTGTGGAGTACATTTTACACGCATGAATGCAATACTCTTAGGAATACCTGTGTGCCTTTCAAATATATTAAATAATTAATAATTGTCCAAGAAATATCAATCATATAATTTTTTACACACAGTTGTAAACAATAAAATAAAATACAATGCAATAAAATAAAATAAAATTCAATTAAATTAAATAATAGAATATAAAATAAATTAATATAAAACAAAATAAACAATATAATATAAAATAAAATAACATAAAATAAAATAAAATAAAGTAAAATAAAATAAAATAAAACAAAATAATATAAAATAAATAAAATAAAATTTACTAAAATAAAATAAAATAAATTAAAATAAATAAAAGTAAAATAAAATTAAATGAAATAAAATAAAATAATATAAAACAAAATTAAATTAAATTAAATTAAACTACAATAACAAGATAAAATAAAATAAAATAAAATAAAATAAAATAAAATAAACTAAAATAAAATAAAATAAAATAAAATAAATTAAATAAAATAAAATAAACTAAAATAAAATAAAATAAATTAAAATAAATAAAATAAACTAAAATAAAATAAAATAAATTAAAATAAAAAAAAGTAAAATAAAATGAAATAAAATAAAATAAATTAAAATAAAACAAAATAAACTAAAATAAAATAAAATAAAACAAAATAAATAAACTAAAATAACTTAAAATAAAATAAAACAAAATTAAATTAAATTAAATTAAATAAATTGAAATAAAATCAAATAAAATATTAAAAAAAAAATTAAATTTAATTAACAAGATAAAATAAAATAAAATAAAATTAATTAAAATAAATTAAAATAAAATAATATAAAATACAACAAAATAAAATAAAATAAAAAAATTAAAATAATGAAATGAAGTAATATCGCCCCTTGGTAGGGAATGTCAAGGTTTCATCCGACCATATTCGGCCAAGAAGCTGATACTTCCCGACGCCGTGCTTGAATATATCAGCCAGTAAGCGATCGTCTATCACTGCCTAGTTATTGTTTAAGAAGGCAATAGCTTCGCGTTCATATTCTTCGAGTGTACTGTGGAAATCAGCCCCAAGAGTGCCTTCTTGGTTCCTACAGAGTATGCTCTATGCTTGTAATTTCCAGTAAGTTGCGGATTGTTTTTAAGATTCATGGGCTTCTCATTCACTTCATTTTCACGAATTTTACCTCTTAATTTTTCTATTTGGAAATGTATGTTGCTGCTCTCTATAGCTCTCAATATCTGTCGCGCTCTACACGCGTTGTGATCGATCGTAATATCGCAAGTAGGGGGGAGTTCTTCTGCACACTAGAGGATGCTTATGTAGCTTAATGAATTTTTTCGTGTCTGAGCAAAGTATATCAGCCTCAGCCCATTTGGGGATATTTTGGTGTTCATAGAAAGCATATTTGGTCACATCGTCCTTGCCTTTCGTCGGCTCTGTCTTTGTCCTTTTTCCGGCATGGGCGCAAATCAGCGCTTAAGTTGGATGGGGATTGTCGCGAGTCGTTCGTTGTGAATGCCAGTACGTCATCAATACAAAATTTGCTTGTGTAAAAGTTAAAAGTTTCGAAGAAAATACCTAGAGGCAAAATACCAACCAAAGTTTTGCCGACAATTTCATGTAAATTATATTATAATTTCAATTATTGACGTCAAAAAATATTGCTATTACATAATAAATATATTATATATGTATATATTATGTATAAACAAACAAGCAAATGTGTTTCCAGACTCACACGTGCTATTACTTTTTAAATTATTAATAATTTCAATTATTTACGCTTATAGAAACCCTAACGAGAATGAATCGATATATTTGAAGTTTTTATTTTGAATATAATATAAGTTGAGAGCAATATATCTACTTCTTGATTGGTGTAGTCAACGCTTATGCAATAATAGCCATATCAACAGTCGTTTCTTCTCTTTGTAGACCGAAGCATGGTCTTTCTCAACTTGATCTTTCCAGCAAAGTGAAAGTCTTCCCATTCTAGTGCTTCCACCAACGGGCACTGCATTGACTACTTTCGAAGCTGGAATGCTGGATGTGTCCTAATTTGCATTTGTCGTCGCCCATTCGCGACGGACTTTAAATCAACTTCCACATTTCGGCGGTATAATGTAGAAAGGAATTTGTAGAACTTTGTTTTTGTTCAAATGCCTATGCAGTCCAAAGTAGCGCTTGTTAATAAGAGAGACTCAAGGCTGTCATTGTTAGCATTGATGGCATGGCAGCCCTGGCACGAGTGGTTTGACTGTTGGTTTGTAGGCAGGAGATATTTCGTCTTTACCTCGTTAACCAGCTCAGGGTTCATAGTTTTGTAGCGATACCGATTTCAGACATAGCGGTATAGTTGCAAATGCACTTTGTTTTGTCTAAGTCAGATTTAAACTCGACAAAGAAATGGTGAGTGCTGGTCTTTATCTCAAGAGTCTTTTCTAGTATTTGGCGCATAAATATCTCTGCATGGGCTGATTTAAGCCGACACTGACAGTGGGCTTTAGTCTGTCTCACAACACGCCAGATAGAACCCTTTGTGCAATGTGTAGAAGGCTTATCCCACGATAATTGGTACAAATTGGGGGGTCTCTTTTTTCTTATATAATGGTCAGATCACTCTTAGGTTCCAATCGACGAGTCTTGCTAATAAGCAGTTGCATGTATACACCTTGTCAGTTCTTTGCCCTTATACTTGAATAGTTCAGCCAGTAACCAAACGGATGCCTGGTGTTTCATTTTCATTGCAATTAAAAAGGCTGGAGAATTGTTCCCTTCATGATATCCTTTTTCCCTCCTATAGAAAAAAATCGTGTGTAATCATTTAAAAAAGTCTGGCTACTCAAAGAAGCTCTATGTTCGATGGTCCAAGGTCGGTGATCTTTCACAAAGGATTACAAAGTCTGAGCTGACGGCAAACGAGGTAATGCCAAGTGAACCGAGGAGACCTTTTGTATCATCTGGTTTCTAAACTATTCAAATTTTTCACAACCCTTGGGATGTTTTCTCAATGTTTGAAGTAAGGTATTGTGATAAAGTATAATTACTTCATGGTGTAACCGTTAACAATTTTTTCATGGTAACTTAATTTGAGTAGAAGTAAATCCAATAAAACAAAGTAAAATAAAAAAAAAAATCAATTAAGTTAACTAAATAAATAAACTATTATATTTATATTAAAATAAAACAAAAAACTAAAAAAAATGAAATTCAATTAAAATAAAAAATAATAAAATAAAATAAAAAAAATTGTAGAATTATAAAAAATTAAATTAAATAAACTAATATGAAATAAGATAAGAAATAAATTAACTAAAATTAATTAATATAATATAAAATATTTAAAACAAAATAAGCTATATTAAAATAATGAAAATTTAAATTAAATAAAAAAAGTCAATGAAAATAAATTAAATAAAATACGATAAATAATATAATATAAAATAAAATAATATAATTTAAAATAAAAGAATATAAACTATATTAAAATAAAACAAAAAACTTAAATAAAATAAAAATTAATAAAAATGAATAAATAAAATAGTAATAATAAAACAAAATAAAGCTTAAAATAAAATACAACCAAACTAAATTAAATTAAATAAACCATATTAAAATAATAAAGGATTAAATTAAATATTTACATTAGTTTATTTAAAATAAGATAGAAGTATATAATATAAAATAAAAGAATATAAACTATATTAAAATAAAAAAGCATAAATTAAATAAAATAAGATAAAACAAAAAAATAAAACACAACAAAACAAAATAAAATACAATACAATTAAATACCATTAGAAAAGATAAAATTAAATTAAATAAAAATAATATAAAAAACAAAAAAATTAATAAATCAAATTAAATTATATACGCTAGAACTAAATTAAATTATAAGAAATTAAATTAAATGAAATGAGATCAAATAAAATAAAGTATAAATATAAAAATAAAACACCGTTGACCCGAATCTTTGAAAGCGACTAAAAATTGCCCAGAAAAGTTCAAACTTTTATGGCCTTGTTTATTTGTTGTTTTCAGTTGTATAGTTAACTTTCAAAATATGATCAGTCCGATGATTTGTGAATAGCAAAATAAGAATAGGTATAAATAAAAAGGTAGCGATTTTCAGTAAAATAGTTGGGACTTACGGTACATTAGACCTCTCTCGATTAATTTGATTTATAATACAACATACAAGCCTGGTTCCTGTTGGTGTTGCTTGTACGGCTTAACCTTGAAAATAGGTATACACAAATCCTGTAAAGATACGTTTCGCAGTTGCAAGATTCTTACATTCTTCAACTCTGACTTTCGCTTCAATTTTATAACTGGGAGTGTGATTGAATTCAGATAGACTTACACTATGCTGCCGAGCTCTTAATACATTAATATTGCCACTTCTAAAATCTAAATTGAAGAGTTTTTACTTTTTATTCTTATTTTGAACAACTTCTTAGGTCTTTAAAACAATGGAGTGCCACTCCAACACAGTGGCTACAGAGTGGAAAGTATCACAAGAAGACATTCGTGATTACGCGAATCTCTATCCAGGTAATCAATGAATGACAATTAGGTTATTTAAATAAATTTTAAAGTGAAATTGTTTAATTTTCTTCACATAACATAGAGGTCATTCGCGAACTCACCGAGGCAGCTGAGCAGCACAAAAGCAAAGAGGCAGCAGAATGGTACAAAAAGGTGGCAGAGAAATATCTTTCAATACATAAAATATTGACCTCTCACTACCTTTTCTTACATTACACAGGCGCTGGAGTACACTATGTCTATAGGCAGCACGAATAATGGTCTAATGGTCGTTTCAGTTTACAAAGACTCCGTCAAAGATGTTCAACTCACCGAGGAAAAGTTGAGATTGGCATATTTACTTGGCTGGTGTCTAGAATTGGTAAATTTAGAACTTTATAAAAAAAATTCGTCAAACAAAATCTATTTTTTTGTGTAATGCCCAGCTACACGTAGTGATCATTATTAACGATGACCTGATCGATAACAGCTACAAACGTCGTGGACAACTATGTTGGTTCAGAGTGGATGGGGTTGGACTGAATGCCATTAATGATGTTTTTATGATTGAGAACGGAATCTTCATAGTGCTAAAAAAATATTTCCGCCACTTGGATTGTTATATGGAACTTGTTGAATTATTTCATGAAAACATCTTTAATGTTATGTGTGGACAGAATGTGGATATGATACTTACAGCAAAACACGTAAGCACCTTCAATATGGAAAGCTACCAAACGCTTGTTATGAATAAAAGTGCCAGCACCTTCTTTCATTTACCAGTAAGTTTGGGCCTAAAATTGGCGGGGTAAGCTAAGAAATAAATATATAAATAAATAAATTGTAGGCAATCACAGTTTAACAAATATTTAGGGTAAAGGATAAGAAGGTATTCGATGAATGTAAAGCTATTTCATATGAGATAGGTTGCTATTATCAACCAAAAAACGATTTTCTCGATTGTTTTGCTGACGATGCTGTCACTGGTAAGGAGAGCTTTGATATCCAGACCAATAAATATTCATGGCTGGCGGTGATGTGCATGCAATTGGCTGACCCAGAGCAAAAGGCGATAATGGAGGAGTGTTATGGGAAAAATGGTAAGCGGTTGGTTGGCAAATAAAGATATACGGCAAATATATATTTTTAACTGATGATGATTTCAGATCCCCAGAAGGTTGCGCGAGTTAAAAAGCTTTACGAAGAATTGAATTTACCTAGCATTTACAACAAATATGAAGAAGAAGCGGTAAGAAAAATTATGAAGCGCATTCAACAGGCTCCAGATGGGGTACCTCGTGGAGCTCTTTTGGAAATTTTAAAGAAAAATTATAACGTTGATCTTTTATAAGAATAATAAAATAATAAATATTATGGGGCTCTAAGTGCCTTTGCCATAAAGTAATATATTGCATAGCGGCAGTGTTCGAGAAACTTTATAACTTTATAATAGAGAATTAAAAAAGTAAAGATGCTGTGGGCACCTCTTGTTCCTAATTGGTATAGGCACCGCTTAAGTGCCTATAGTCGATTCAATTGCAGTGCAATGGTTGTTTTTTTAGTTCCGTTTTTTGGCGCCTATTGGAGATTTCCATTCCACTGCTTCAAAGGTAGAATGCTAATGGCATGGCCTACCTAGCGTAGCCGCTGTTTTTTTTTTATTCGCTGAACTTATTGTTCATCCTCTGCGGTATTCTCCGCTGCAAATGCGCAAAGGACCATAAATCTTCCGAAAAATATTTTTCTTGAAAACTCTTACCACCGACTCATCAGAAGTTGCCATCGACCATGCTGTTGTACCACATATCAGAATGAGAATGATGAGCGATTTGTAGAATTTCGTTTTTGTACGTCAGGAGAGGACTTGACTTTTCAAAATTGATTCCTTATTGTATTTAAGGACTCACATTATTTTTGGTGTTGATGCTGGTTCCTAGATTTTTTCCCCAAGGGTCTTCTCCAAAATTTGACGCATGATATCTAGTTAACAGACCAGGAATAAGTTACGTACAACGGGCTCGCTTTCTCACTTCTCTTAAACGGATGTTTAATGTGTTGTATTATTTCAAAACTAAGAAATATGCACTTCCCTTATAATAAAATGAAATTGCTCTATCAACTTTTTGTTTATCTTAATCTTTTTATATCCACAAAAAAAGTAGAAAAACTAAAGTGTAAAATCGTACTCTTGAAATTTTTTTCGAAAACTTTTTACCATTTCAATTTCTTCCTCTTTATCCAATTTGCAATCCTTCCAATCCACTTTCTCTTCACAATTAAGTAAATTTTCGGAGCAAAATACGTCACTGAAGTGATAAAAATAGAGAAATATAATTTCGGAAAAAACCAAAAGAGTAAGAATCATATCTCGAATGTTACCGTGCAAAATGCAATGGGAAATGTTTCATTTGACGCGTTATTAATGTGCTCTCATCAGGAAGTTCTGCAACGAAATACGGTCCCTGTTGTGGCAACATTTGCGATGATGTAAGAGCAGGCAGTGTTTCCAATTGCAAATTGAATTCTTCAGATTTATCCTAGAAAAGGGTAAATATTACTTCACTAAAAAACTACAATACCAAAAAACTAAAATATAATACTTTTGCATACCTCAAAAGCATGTTTGATCTTCCAGGCATAACCTTCGTCAATGCCTAATGCGTTGATTTGTAGATGTGATGACTTATAATGACGTTCAGTGAAACAAACCACCTGTCCCTGTGAACGAAAGAAATCACGTAATGCCTTCTTAAATTTCACAAGTTCCATCCAATCGTCTTCAGCGAGCAATGAAGCTGAGGAAATATGCGTTATGGACATAATGAGCACGTGAAATTCATTGATTGGTCCCTTAGCTAAAGCCAAATAGAAATTCTCGCCAATTGAAATCACTAAATGCTTTTCAACTTCCGGTGAGGATAAACAGAACCAACATTTTTCTAATGAAAATGGTAGAAAAAATTAGTTACTGTAAATATTTAGTCAAACGAGTAATTAAAAATTTCGCTGCAAATACCTTGATCAATATTCATAAATCTTGGACGCTTGTCATGCCGTTGACCTCTGGCGCCACCACGCTTACGATTGTCTTCACTGCCACCTTGCATATCATAGAAATATTGTTTATTGTCCGATTGCTGTGCGAAAGCAGAATTATTTTTGAGATTTGTTTATTTGTGAAATGCATATATATATATATTTCGGCATTGTTCATAACTACCTCGCCTTGTCCTGTGAATTCGCGAAAGTTCATGCCAATAAATGGGCATTTTGTTTCATTTGTCGTCTTTTGTATAAGTTCTAGCACACGCATTTTCTCCACTGGCGTCAAACTTAAAGCATAGATATATTTCTCTTTAGCAGCATTACCGACATCAGCCAAAGAGATAAATCGTGTGCACAGTTCTAATTGAGTAAGTTGATCGGCAGGTATTCTGAAGAGAAGATAGACAGTTTAGAATTATGAGTATGTTTCATTCATTCAATCTGTGTTACTACCTAAACGGCGCCGGCTCATAGTATTTGCTGTTGAGACCACAAAAATGATAACGTGGCTTGATTTCTTTACACAAAAATGATATCAACTTTGAAGCATTTTGCTATAAAAAATTGTTTTAAAAAATAAGTTAAAAAGGATGTTTTTTTTTTTAATTTAAAGAAAATTCACTTACATTCTCTTCCATCATACCATATGGCCACTGTGAAGTGAGCAGGACATCGACACCTTTATAATCAGAGGCAGAACTTTTACTAACTATACAGGAGTTACGTATCGATAATATATCATCTTTATCAAAATATATATTTTCATAGTCATCTGTAGTTTTGAATTTTTCGGGCTTCTCAAGTCCACTTAAATAAACGATTTTTACACCGGAGCTGAGAGTATATAAACCACGTTTACCTGTAAGAAACTCAAAATTAATACGCCGTTTACGGTTTACTCTGGGAAAAGGTAGGACGAACATCTATAGTTAAAAATTGATATATTTTATGATCTTTATACATTAAAGCTAGGAATATAATAGTAAGCTTATTATTCTGTTTTAACACAAGCAACTTGTTCCTTCTCTTACCCAAATACGTTAAATTACTACAAATTTCACCATCTTGTATATTATTGTAGAATTGTCCTGTTTCTTTTGAGCAAGGGCCGAGTATATACGTAGGCACAGGCACTGTAAACGAAGAGTTTCGAATGTATTCAGAACTAATTTTTCACACTTTCAATTATACTAACCGTGTTTATTGCCATTTTTAAACGCGATCAATTCATCGTTTTGCTCTACTGTGCCAAAAAACTCACCAACACACAGTAATATTTCAAAGGGTCCCGCTTTTTTGTTTATACTTTCTACTCGTTGAAAGAGTTGGCGAAAACGACCTCGCACATCACCAGCTACAAGTCTGCGGAAATTATTACTTACAATCGTAAGGCAGCAATCTAAATATTTCTACTTACATTTTAATTTTTATATCCATTTTAGTAAAGGCGCTAAAAGTAGTCGTCAAATCGTTTGTTTATACGTTTTCAATTGACAGTAAACAGCTGAGTGATAGAGGATAAATTGAAAATAGGGCTGCCAAGCTACCAATTTGTAATAAACCAAAGATTTATACCTAAATCAACATGTTGCTGGTTCTGGTTCGGGATCGATCGATATTCATATGTAATCCAAATATTTACGATATAAGTACTGATTGAGATGGGAAGCTAAGGACGTGGTCGCTGGCAGGCGCACTTAGGCACATACAAACAAACATAAAACAAATTGTTCGGACTAATCCAGAAAGATATTTATTTTTATTAAATTTTGTGATGTTTAACAATAATAGTGCAACTCTTGCAAAAGGATTACAATATCAATGATTGTGTTTTAAATAACATTTTTGCATTAAGAAAAATGTCGATGAGATACGGTAATGTGTAGACATACATAATATTTCTTTGCATATAAGGAATACAGAATTTTTTAATATTTATAAAAAATAAATTAAATTGAAACTAATAAAACGAAGCATAATAAATGAATAATCAATTAAACTTAAGAAATGTTTCACTAATAGTTTCCTGCAGCTGGCTAAGTTTACATCTTCTGTATCAGCATTAACATTTCTTCATTTAAAAAGTTCGTATCAGCTGCCAGGGAGGCGGTTGCGCCGGGAATTGCAAAAAGCAGCACAATATTTGGAATGAGTCTGAAAATGTATAGATCAAGCACGTGGTGGAAAATTTTTTTTATTTTCAATAAAAAAAAACGTAAACACTGTTCCATTACCTCAAATCATATAAAGTCTTTTCCATATCATCGTCGGTAAATTTAGTTCCGCTGCTGACCACTAAATTGAAATCTAAGTTTTCGTCAATAAGACACGACTGTACGAATTCAAATATATCTCTTAGTTTTTCGTAAACATTAAAGGTACCCTGTGAAGAGTAATAAATTAAGTTTTTCGTATAATTTTCGCAACTAAATATCAACGCGTCCTCACCTGTATGTAAATTCCGTTGGGGAACTTAACACGAATCAATGCAAAACGATATAAACGCAAATTACGTTGCTCTTCCCGCTCTCGCATTGCCTTCGTACGTAATACTTGCGCGCTTTCAATCGCTTCGGTGCGTAACTGTTGCTCACGTTTGATTTCCTCTGGTGAAATGCGATAAAAATCATCTGGCAGTTCAACATTACGTGCCTGTGAAGGCATTAACACTTTAATATTTCTATCTAAATCCAATGGTATAGTTTCGGCATTTTTTAATGCATCCAACAATGTAGGAATGTCGAAATCATTTTCAACGTTTTCCTTAGACCATAGCAGGAAGGGCTCACCATCGATTTCAATCTCACGGAAGCCGGCGCCAAGCAAGAAATCAAGCGCACCCTCTACATAACGCACTTTCTCGCTGAAAATTCTGTAATAATTCAAGGATGTATTAAAAGATATTTCCACGCAAGAAAGAGAAAACATACTTATTTGTCATTCTAATTTTATAGTATTTCTCTTCATCGGGATGATTATGTATGTTTTCAAGATATTTTGAAAGCGTTTGTATGCAGTCATCAGCCTACGAAAAAGAAAAAAATAAAAGATTAAGCAAATCGAAAACTAAAGCAAATTTACAAAAGATATACCTTTTCACGTGTATTACAGTTACAAATAATTAGGCAAGCAGTCAGTGCTTGTTCAGATTCTAGTTGTTGATAAAGAAACTCCTTTATCTTTGCTTTCCATTCTTTTCGTGGCAAGATTTCATCGCTTATCAAAGCACAACGAAAGAATACGCCTTCACATGCCAGATTTTTGCGAATCGACGTTGACGAAGCCGAAGTGGCGCTTTGCTCTTCTGATTTTAATTTCTGTTCGGCTTCTAGTTCACGTTTTGCTTGCGCTTTGATAGCTGCTAACGAAGTATTAAAATCTTTAGTCTCCTTTTTCTCTATACGTGCTAATGCCGCAGCTGCTGCTTGACGCGCCTCCGAACTCATTTCCTGGCGCTTTGGTGGAACATAAGTGCTTCCAGGCTTCGAGCTTGAACTGTTCGGTGGCGGTGCAGCAGCGTTTAAAGCTCTTCCTTGACCCATGCCACCGCCAAGTTTAAGCTAGAAGGATTGAGAACAAGATATTTCGTATTCTGATCATTACAACGCAGATTTTCTGTCGCCAGTTACCTTAAACGCCGCTTCCTCCTTCTTACGTGAAAAGAATTTCTTTATTTTTGACATTTCTTCTGGTATTATAAAATCTGCAGTTGCCCTAGATTCGTGGTGAGTGTTCCTTAGGTAATTTTAATTTTGCCACTGATAATTTAAGCTCTTCAATTTCTTTAAGTGTACCTGTTAATATATTATAGAGGGTGCAATTAGTTAAATGAAATTTCAGAAAAATGCTATTAGAGGACGCACACTACAAAAAAGAAGAGAAACTCGGCCAAGCATCTAACAAAAGTATAAATGCAAATTTATAATTAGTATGCGTTAATGAAAAAAAAAAACAGCAAAGCAAAAACTCAATTGAAAATTGTCTCAGCTTACTTGGACGTACGAATTTCTCTGTAATTACTTTGCCGTAAACACGCCACGAGTATGCGATAAGTCCTGCAGTGCCCAGTAGAAGTAGCAGCAGTACTTTTAACAGCGTCACTTGCAACGGTGTAAACTCGATAGGACTACTCCAGTTATGTGTGGTCTCTGCGAATTCTCGTTGTATTAAAGTCACTGTCTGCACTGCCACGCCCACAAATTGTTCGAATTTTAATGTGAGGGCTTGGAGTGATTGATTTAGCGACTGCTGGAAGGAATCGACATTCATTTGATGCAATCACTTGCCAGTTGTTTTCTATGAAAAATATTGGTCCACGACCTTAACTTTTTTTAACTACGCAGTTGTAAATAATAACAAAACACAATTTCACAATATTCACAAAGATATTTTCAACCCAGAGCTAATATTCTTTCTAATGAAAAATAATGAAAGAAAGTCAATGAATTGTCAGAATTTTTCGCAGCTGTTGGCTGATTCATATTAAAGTTGCCGTACTTTGTAACTATCACTTCTTTTTGTTTACATCACATTTTTTAAGTTACTTCAGAAAAAAACGGCAGCACTATGTTTGTTTTGAAAATTAGTGTGTTCTTTCAGCTGCTGGGCAGTAAAAATTTCTTCTGAACCAGATTACCCTGAAGAAAAATTTATCGAATGCTCCTTTGCGAACTTTAAATTCAGTTAATTTGGCTTCTAAATTAATAAAATATATGTATATATGGGAGGCGTTGGTATAAATGGTACGCTATAGACATGTAACCGGGTAGGAGGGGATGTGTACAAAGCTTCGAATTATTCACTAAGGTCCAAACTCAACTGAATATACCAGCTGTGCACACACAGCTATTTTAAACCTACCTATTGCTCGCTTTCGTGCTTTATTTGTAATATCCCTAATTATCGGCCTCATTTTAACAAGACAGAGACCTATAACTGTAGCATGTTCTTTAGCGCGAGTATCGAATATTCATTATCGAGAACATTCAAACGGATCGCATTAGAGATGCATTCGAGCAATTGGGAAGTTAAGTTGAGTATAGAACTCAGTAGTGGCAACATTTTTCTTAAGTGAAGGGGAATGAATCGTGTCTTCACACGAGCATAACCTGTGTCTTTATGGAGAGTTGTATAGTTAGTAGACTGTGGGTGTACAATAAAAAAGCTGGACAAAAAGTTATAAGTTTTATTTAATAATCCAGTGATTGAACTCGAAGGATTTGGGAACTCATCGAAGCTTATTTCCCAAAATTGTTGCAGTAGAATAGAATAATATAAAGTAACAAACGAAAATAAATGAAAATAAAGTGAAATGAATCCAAGAAATGAAATAAAGCTAAATAAAATGAAAAATTAAGCTACATATATAGAAATAATTAAATTAATTAAAATTAATTGAGAATAAAAAATTAAATAAAACCAATTGAAACAATATAAAAAAAATTGTGGAAATTTCAAATAAATTTATAGAATTAAATATAATACAACAGAATGAAAAAAAATTAAATTAAGTAATTAATCAAATATTAAAATAAAATAAAGGGACTAAAATAAAGTAATATAAAATAAAGTAAAATAAAATAAAATAACATATAGAATAAAAATAAAAAATTAAATAAATTATAATAAAAAATTTAATAAAACAAAGCAAACTAAATTATATAATATGAAATGATTTAATATAAAGTAAAACAAAGAAAAAAATTAAAAATAAAATAAAATGAAAAAAAACAATAGTTTAATAAAAAAAATAAAATAAAGCCAAATAAAATAAAATAAAGTAAAATAAAATTAAATGACATAAAATTAAATAAAAAATTAAATAAAGTAAAAAGAAGAAATAAAATAAAACTAAATTAAATTAAATGCTATGAAATAATATAAATTAAAACAAAATGAATTAAAATAAAATAAAATAAATTAATAAAAAATTAAAAAAATTTAAACAAAATAAAGTAAAATAAAAACAAAATGAAATAAAATAGAGTAAAATAAAAAAGAAAAATCAAATAAAACAAAATAAAATGAAAAATTAAAATAAAATAAATATCAAAATCAAATAAAATAACACGAAATAAAATGAGTTAGAAAAAATTAAATAAACATACTAAATTATTATTAAATAAAACGAAAGTAAAGTGAATTAGAATGGAGGATTATATAATAAAAAAAAAACCAAAAAAGGAAAATAAAAAAAATTAAAATAGAATAAAATAAAAAAAATCAATTATAATTATATAAAGTAAAATATAATATAATAAAATATAATAATATAATTTCAAATAAATAAGTAAACAATAAACTAAATGAAAACTGAATTCAATATAATAAAATAAGAAATTAAATACAATAAAATAAAGTAAGCTGAGGTTAAAAAAAAACATTGTAGACCCTCCACCGTCTCCACAAATTAAAAAACTAACAAACATTTGCCCAAAATCGGCTAATATTATTTCCAAAAACAATATGTTTAAATGCTGCTTCATCTTGGTACGCATATTTCCGTAACAACATAATAGTTCACTTGTGCCTTAAGCATCAAAAATCATCGTCATCTGTTGCGATGTCTCTTCCCTGTCTCATTTCCTGCATTATGCACAGCCAAACATGCAAACATGAGACGATATCCCTCTTTCAGTACAGAAATTCTTATTTTATAAGTGTTGTTGTAAATTTGACTTCTTTGTTTTGTAAATTGTACAACAGTTGGTTACATAATTTGCCACTTTTAAAGGTTCATTGCAACACTTGTTGTTGGCTCGCTCCTCTGCTCTGATGTACTTATGTACTTATGTACATACAAATATACACACATGTACATATGTTTATGTAATTTGTATGTGGATTTGTGTTTCCGTGCAATTTATTTCAACGCATGTCCGTCAGCTGTTGGCAGGATGTGCATGCATTTTGAAAATTGGTTTATTCTTTTCGTTTATTTCGTGAACTTCCTTTTGCTGATGTTTTCAAATGTAAGTAAATACAATTAAAACAAAAAGCAAGACTACGTTCGGGTGGAACCGAACATTACATACTCGGCTGAAATGTATAGTAAGTTCTCAAATCTGTCAAAAATAGAAGATCTGTGGTCTACTCTGAGCTTGTCTCAAGCACTTTTGGTAAGGCTATAGTCCCTATAATATGAAAAGTTGGCCTCATCAGCGGTTCGCAGCATTCTGCTTATCGATAGCGCTAAGTATTATTGCAACGGCTGCACATGGAAGGTTACACTGAAAGAAAGCGGATGGCACAGGAATATGCGGCTCACCAGTGGAACTTGCAACATCTACAAGGATGGATATAAAAAGGTTCATGGAGAGGGCGCCGGAATCTATTGTGTTGACCTTGATCTCAGGCAAACCTTTAAGCTTCCGGTTTACTGCAGTATTTTCCAGACAGATGTTTTTGCGGCAGGGAAAGCTCTTGAGATAGCTTACAACCCAGGAAACTACAGTGGGCAGTAACAGTGACACATGTAGTTAATGCAGAAAGGAAGGCATGAGTGAGACGCTGGAACACTTCCTCTACTACTGTTCGGCCTTATCTAGAACTCGATTTAGATATCTAGAAGTTTCGCAGCTCAAAGAACTAGATGAAGTATCAAAATGGGATATTAAGGCGCTATTAAATTTCACAAAAAGCATTGACGTCCTGCCTTACATCTGGCACTACAAAGGACCAGCAGATTTATGTAAGGCGTAACAGCCAGCTGATATGACCTAACCTAGCCTAATAGGGTAGACAAACTACAAGGATTACCTTCTAAATGCAATAGTCAAATGGTTAGCTCTGTGTATTACCATTCGGAAGACCAGATTTCTAGTTCTGGTTCGACCAACATCCATCCTTCGGAGGTGGCTTAGAATGAACTGTGACACCATCCAAATTTTTGGAAGAACATCAAGACGCATACCACAAATTCGAGGAGGAGCTCGGTCGAAGATAGCTTCAGCGGTTATAAATCGCCAATTATATTTTTATTTTATTTTATTTTATTATTATATACATTATTATATACATACATATATAAATGCTATAAAAGTTCGTGCATTTGAACTGCATTTGCTAATTTTGACTTTCTCGACTAGTCTATCTTCCTTATAACCTATAAGAACGGCTTAATTAAATACAATAGATAAATATATGGATGGTGGAGGATATGTACTGCGACTAGTCGTCTTTGGTGCCCTCCGATTCTTTCACATTACTTCCGTCAATCCTAAAGCCATTATAAATCCTCGCCGACAAGAAGGATTAATTGATTTAATGTGATTTTGCTTCAGCTGAATGACTTCCAGATGTCTCAGTTTTCTTTTAGTTATGGCTTCGCATCTAAACAGTATGCGCAATGGTATCTCTGTAATTGTATGAGAACCCATAGGGAAGTTGGTCTCTGGTCCATTATGCGATATTGTGGCTGCTTCTTTGGCGAGTTTATCTGCTATTTCATTCCCTTAAATACCTGTATGTTCCGGAACAAAGATGAGCGGAACTTTGTTTCATTCGACCATCGTTCATTTAGATTCCCATTACCATTGCCATCAGTGCAGCTTGATTGTCACTACAACGAGTTTTCTTTTGAATATAATACCTGCGCATGTGGTGATGGCGAACACTTCTACTTGGAAAATGCTAAGGCTTTTGGCCATAGGTAGCCTTGTTGACCGTAATACCCCCACCAATTCATTCTGTTCTTTGATTTGGCTAATTAAGCTCACTTGTTTTCTAAGGGGTTTGTCTAAACCTTTATTTTCTTTTACTAAGAAACTCCCATTGCGGCAGACGTCCACGCTTAAGGTTACTGACTGCACTTTTCAAATATTTAATGCATGTAGATAATTTGAAACAGCAGCCAAGTGGACGACTGGAGTGAGCATCACGCCAATTACATACATACATACATACATACCTGCAGTACGTACCCCGCAGGGAATAGGTAGACTAGTATGCAAAAATTCTAGTTAAATATTAGTGCTTTGAAGACGAAATCAAACTAGTTTGCTGTAAACCAGAATTATAGTAGTATTTTGCGGACAAATTCATACTAGTTTGTCGGTTTGCAAAAAAAAAGTAGGACTCACAATTAATCGGCTTGCCGCTACCAAAAAATTATTGCGTTTTTTATTTTCAATTGTAAAAAATAATGAACTAATTATGCTTCAAACGTTATCTGATATCTGATACACTTCTTTGAGAGAAATAATGTATCAAAATTCAAGTAAAATGAACCATGAGTGCTTTTTTTCAAGTAAAGTGGTCCCTAATCAACTTCCCCTAATAAGAATTGTTCAAAACCGAAACCGAAATCAATCGAACTGGCTTTTGACTAATACGATGCAGACTGATTTTAAGCGTACTAGTACTCAACTGGTATGAACGAACCAGTATTTTAACTAGTATAAATGAACTGGTATTTAACTAGCATGAAGCTAGTGCGTAGGCTGACAATTGAAAGTTCATAGGACATCGCCGGCTTAAAAACGGTTTAAAAATACCAGTTGCTTACATGGAAAACAGTTGGAAGAAGAACTAATTGGTGTAAAAATGTAAACTAGTTGGATTTTAGTTAACAACTATTATTTTTCCCTGTAGGGTACATACTCGTACTCGTAGTAGCACAAATTCCTCATGAAAGACTACGTTCGTCTGGCAAGTAAATGATTTAGATGCTAAGATACTCGTACTCATACTTAGAGTTCATCAGCCGCTGACATCTAAACAACATTAATACGAGTACATTTACGCGCATACATACGAGTACATACATCAATATTTATTATTTCTCTAAATGGAAGAACAAACTGTCAGACTACAGTCTTGGGCGCGTGTTTGGAATTAACATTGCAAAAACGAATTGCGATCAGATTTTTTTTTTTTAAGACTCGGCGACTTTGTTTATTCGATATGAGGAATGAGTATGACTGACTTTTTGCAAATGCCAATATGATTAAGAACAAGTACACACACACGGACATACACAACTCAGATACATTTACTGCCATCTGTTTAACTTTATGGTAGACGTGAAATTCGTGCGCACGAACTCGATTGTTTGCTACTTTTCCATCTTTTGCTCTCATTTTTTGTTGTTGCCGTTGATCGTGTAGATGCTCCTGTAGTTCTTTTATTATATATTTCATTTTTATGATTTTTTTGTTTGTTTTATTTTTCTCGCAAAGTTGCAGTACGTTCACTGCGCACGCTCTATTGCCGATCAGCGATTGTGATCTTTATGGAGCGTTTAATTTTTTCACGGTATCTATTTTACTACTATTCGCTTCACAGTTTGTCTGCCGCTAGAAGATGTTTAACGAGGCAAAATCGAGTAGGGTAGATTAGGTTAGGTTGGGTAGAAGTGGCTGATCCTAAGAGGAGACCATATAGACACCTAAGATCCGTCCATTGTGATGCCGCTAAGAGTTACAAATAAAAATGTTGAACGCTAAATCACTTTGCATTCGGTGAATCACTAAGGGCATGTCACAAATCTACAAATTAGTCACTGTCTGTTCACTTCCTCGAGTTGATAAACGTATGCGACCCGAGATTTTTTACTGCCAGTCTCGCAGACGCAAGTTGGTCAAAAAGAGCTTCTTAAAAGCAAGTACGACAGTGGGGACCCAGAATAATCTCAAGTCTTACCGCACAAATCGCCAGTAGACAAGAGTCCAGTCTAAACTCCCGCTAATAGTGAGAACTTTTATCAGGGTCAGCTTTCTTGACCTTCTACGGACTACTTTAGACCAGAATGATCTTGTGCCACGTATTTTGAGTTACTACCTACACGCTCGCTGACTTGTTCCATGAAAAAGACCGCAAGCTAACAGAGGAGCTCCCATTTTCTCTTTATCCGAGCATTGCAGTTATCAGCTATTTCGCTGTGACCCAGCAACTAGATGATATTAATTTTGAATTCAAGTGAATTCAAGGCCGTAAGAATCGATTGTCTAACTGAGTAAATGCTAGTCTTTCTCACAGAAATCATACAACGAATCAGCGTGTTTCGCCTGAAAAGCTCTACATTTTACAAGACTGCCAGATCAACTCTTCCAGCAACTTTCGACCCACCCGTGAAGAAGTTAAGCGTCCCTTTGCTCCTGTGACTCTCTTCTCTCCAGTCCTCGCGTGAAGGGATTATGGTGGAGAAGAAGCCACTCGGCGTTAGCTCGGATGAATTCGATCAATAGTACAGATTCCTGGAGACTTCCACCGACCTACCTGCAGCAACCACTACACACTATACTACATATGACTCTTATTCTTGCGGAACGGAGTTAGATTTGAACCCAACCAATTTTGCTTGTACGAGTACGTTGGACTCGATACTCGTCGCAAGGAAACCCAAATAAAGAAGGAATTTTTAAGGATTCAGCGGAGATTCCGTTACTTAGTGGAGTAGATATACTTACCAAGTAGAAGCTGGTTTACTGGGACATGGTAGCTCCGATTATTGCATGTAAATACAAAAAAACACAAGAAAGCCTCTACGGCGATTGTTACATATAGTCGGCCTATTTGTTAGCGCAATCTGACACTCACCGCTTTTTGAAAGTGTTCGCTAGAAACACGGACGGCAATAATTCTTACACTCCATCTACGATTATGGGAAAAGCATGTGGAGTATTTTATGATAGATTCAAAAATGCAGACGAAAGGACAATTCTTAACTGGGGTCGATAAAAAGAACACGTTTATAAGAATTCCAAGCGAGCAATTCGGGAATGTCATCGTAAGTTAGTGAGGAAAGCGAATAACATTTGTAAGTTGAAGGAGAGAGTTGTATCCTATGATTGACCCTCATTGTCACTGGACCTGGTGAATTTGATGAGGTTAGAATTACATGCTAAAACCCTGAAGTCTTCCGAGGAATCTTAAGGCCTCTAATTTCTGCAACCCAATGCAGCAAATAAACAAAGCGTAGAAATTTGTATATCTGAGTTTTAGGTGATTTAGGATAATTCGAAATGGTTTGAGCTTCATCGACTACGCGGAGTCCGAAACATGGTTGTTTGTTATATCAGTTTGCAGAGTATTCAGCAATCTACATGTCTGCCCAAAGACTTTGCGCTAGGGGCCTTCGAGACAAAGGCTTTGCGAAAGAGCACAAATGTCCGCTTTGACAACAAATGTCCGAACCATTGACATAGTTCAGCGTATCAAAAGGGAGTAACTACGCTGGCTAGGTCATGTCGTGCGGATGGTGCGGAAATAGACCTGGCTTAAATTCTTATTGCCAAATAGCGAAAGAAGAAACCGCTGACGCACTATTAGAACCCGCTAGAATCGTGTAGGAAGAAGAAGAATCAGAGATATTTAAGAAAAATAGAAAAGTGCGTATTAAGCGAACGTCCCGACACCGGAAGGATGGATATTACACAACGAATTATAGTCCAGCCACATACCTGGTTGGTTTCTAACGGAGTTAAATGCTTCAATCTCTTGTGATACCAGAGAAGCTCCAAAAGGAGGACTTCACCTTACTTGTTGTTTGGTTTGATGAAAAAGCTTTGGCGCACTGATATGGTCCCGTCCCAACACACCTAGATGACTGTAGAGCCAATTATGAAGGATAAGAATACATTACACATTTCTTAAAATATTCACTAATTAAGTCCGTAATTTACGTTCCTGCGCGGAGTCGACATAAAACCCTTATCGAACTTGTCGAATAGCCAAATGGCTGACGAAAAATCAATTTCGCATTCCATTTGCACATGGGCAGGACACGCGATTGGAATGTACGACAGCATGAAATCACTGTTGTGCCATACATTTAAATCACATATGGACATATACAATACATACAATATATATACCATATACTTGTAGATGCATACCCGTATATATTGTAGTTACATACTTACTCTCCTATAACCAGCTACTCTTTGAACAATTAAAATTCCTTCAACGTCTGACGTGTCTGCCACAGTTGGTGGACACTTTAGCAACTCTTGAATGCATTTGGCATGTTGGTGCCGCAATAGTGGCGGTGGCAGTGGTGACGGTGTTGGTGATAGTGTTGATGTCTGCAACATTGCAGAATGCCACGAAAAATTGCAGTAGAATTGCAAACTTAGATTTTTGCAAAAACACGCACGCAGCCGCTCTGCCGCAATCCAGCAACCGCATGTCAACAGACGGCGGGCGGTTGCAGTTGCGGTTGCGCCTGAGCAAGAAGGCAGCTAGAGCTTGTGCTGAGGCTGCTGGTTAGTGCTGTACGCTTAGCGCTTTGTTGAACCTGAAAAACTTGTTCAGCGGCTTGTCATGTTAAAGCTTCGCCCAATCTCTTTGTTACTCAGCTAGTCGAGACGAGTATTTTTGGTTAGCTATTTTAACACTATTTTTATGCTCGAGTGTAATTTGTTTAATGAGGTGTATTAATTGAGTTAATTTAACGGTTAAAAAAGATAAAAAAAAGTGTATATATATATTTAATTGGCGCTTTGTAACCGAGGAAGATGTTCTCAGTTGAATTTTCCATACCCTTCCAAGTGGCTTGTGGATTTTTATTGTATTTAATGTCAAAAGTACATTCGCAGGAATTGAAATTCTTAGAGTGGTACGATCACCATTGGATACTGGTCTGACAAGGACTCGAACTCCAGTTTAGCTTCTCCCCGAAGTCTAGTAAAAAGTAATACATAATTTTTGCGATAGATGGCTTTAGTGATCCGTATCTCGCGTTCTATTAGAGCGATTCCACTAGATGGCGTTAGAAAGTTGATATTTTGTCCTAAAACCCATTTCCGATACGGACTGTAACTGATGATGAAAAGCTGATCACTTACAGCAACGTCAAGTGAAAACGGTCGTGGTCGAAGAGCAGTGAGTTGGCGCTAATGGTCTCCAAGTCAGGATTGACGGGCAGGAAGGTTTTGTTGTGTGTTTGCTGGGATTGGCAAGGAATCATACACTATGAGCTGCGACCCTACGCTCAAATTGTTAAATCGGACCTGTTATGTCAGCAATTGGCCAAGCGAAGGGGATAGTGACTCGCTAGAAGCTCCGAGAATTTGATTTTGAGGTTCTTATGCATCCTCCTTATAGTCCGAAGCTCACACCTACTGATTACCATCTCTTCCTGTCTGTGACGAATGAATTAACTTTTGCCTTCCAATGCCATCCGCCGAACAAATATCCCGCGGATTGTGTCGACTTGTATCTCTTATGAAATGACAATTCGTCCGACATTACTTCCTCAGACCAGTTGTTAACTATACCGAGAACAGAGCATCTACAAATCTTCTAGTAAAATAGACTGGCAGAGGTCCAAAGGCTCGCTACGTGCCAAACAATATACTTTATATAATTGGCTCTTCTGAACCTGATAAAGTGATTTACGGCGGAGCTCCTCCTTCAACTTGCGATGTGTGTCTTGATGTTTTCCAAGAAATGGAAGAACCTACAGTTTATTCTAAGCCGCATCCGAATGGGCGATGGATTTTTATGAGAAGCTCTTTATTTCATTTTAGAAATCCTTCGGAGGACTTCACATTCCCTACGGAGAGAGCACTGCATTGGGGAAAATTAATTTTCTATAATATTTGATGTTGATCAAAACGGGAATTTGAACCCCGGTACGCAATGCCAACCACTCGGCTATTGCGCGTGCCAACCCATCGCAAGCATTGCTATTCTTATTCATAACTTTCGGCACTACCCGTAGCTAGGGCTTTCTTCTATGTTTTTAACTTTTGTTTCTGTTGATTTTTTCCTACTGTTACAACAATAGTACAAGAGTATATGTATGTACAATACATCGTGCAATGCCGGCGAAGTGAAACTATTGCATTGCGCGCATAGTTGCGCATGCGCGCCAAACAATATTCGTATTCGAAGTGAGTTGGTGGTTTGGTTGTATGGCAAAAATGCTAAAGTTGCAGGGATTTCTTGTTTTCTGTTTTTTGCTTTTTGCTTTTCTTTTTCCTCTTCATTTTGTGTTGCCAAAGTGGTGGCTGTTGTTGTTATTCTTGTTATGCTGGCTTGCCATTTCTGGTGCATTTCAGTGGCAATTTGTTTTGGTAGGCCACAGCGTGGCTGGTAACTGAGTCATTGGATTGCAGCAGAGCAGCACTTTTTGCGCTCCATTTCTTTATTCAACTTTTTCTTTTTCTTTTTTCTTGCAAAAACAAAAAAAAACAAAAAAAAAAAAAAAACAGAAAAGCCTTGCGCTCTTGGAAAAAGTGGATGAAAAGCATTCCAGCAATTTTCTTCCTCAAATGGATTGTTGGAAAGTTTGCGCAAGATATATTCAACGTGCCTATGCATACATATATTTACACTCACACATATGTACATATACATACATTGGCAGTTTTGTATTAACGTCAGTAGTAAGTCACTTTAGGCAAGTCTTATGGTCATCACCTTGCACACCTTGTCGGCTTCAGCCCCCGCACTTGCCTTGTGCGCATAAATATACGTACAATATACATACATACATACTTATATACATACATAAGTGCATACCTTTAAGCGGCTCAGAGTTGCTTGCGAAAAACTTGTTTCAACTTCTACTACTCATTTCCACTCATTAAAAGTAGCGACTTTTGCACGATTTCTTTTGTAGTTTCTTTATTTGTTGTTGCTTTTTTGCAAGCTCTCTCTGCATGACACTCTTTCTTTCTTGTTGCTTTACTTCGATATGTATTTCAAGTGTAAACATTTTTTATTTGTATTTAGTACAATCGCGCTTACAGTGTCTGTATGTCTGTACACGTATGTAGGTATGTCAGTGTGAGTAGCACAACGAAAGTCAAGGCTGCCGGCTTGAAGCTATAAAAAAAAGCTGTTGACTTTGAAGTCAATGTGAAACCACGTACAAAACTCATACATACATGCATACAAATATTTATATGAATAAAATATATACCATACATATACTTTTTTTTAACATATTTCTGTATATATGTATGTACATATGCAAGCAAAATTGGAAACAAATCACGAAGCATAGCAAAATTACGCGAAAACGTCGGATTCGTACTCATCGAAACCTGAATTACATACCCACATGCATGCAGACCTGTACATACACATCGATTTGTATGCGTCGGTGAAAATCATACTTCAAAAGTGGCACAGCAATTTTGACAAAAGAGAGGGCATGCACTTTTGACTGTCACCATGCGGGGGACAGGGGAAGCATAATTTCCAAGAAGCTTGCGAAATGTCTTAAAACGTGTTCTTTAGCTTAGCTCAGATGTGCTATTTACTGGTATGTTTTCAGCATGGCTTAGTAATTAACTAAAAATTCTCATTTTCAATTCTTAATTCTGAACTATTCATAAATTCTCTTCCAATGGAGTGGTGGTCTTCCCCTCCCTCTGTTTCCACCAGCGGATACTACAATACATCGAAAACCAGAACCCTGCGGCTTGAGAGTTCAAGAAATTATCCGTGGTAAGGCAAGCCTGTCTTAAGAGGCGACTAAACTTCGAAAGTTACCGCAATAGTTGAGGCCGGATTTTTACATGGTCCAGGATTATTACTCCAGCAATATTTCCGGGAATCCAATTATATATAATATATACATAGTTTAATTGGCATTTTATAACCGCTAAAGCGATTTCCCCATTTTGTGGTATGCGTAGTGATGTTTTCCAACCACTAGAGGGACCTACCGTTTATTCTGAATTGAACCGCCTCCGAGCGGTCGATGTATTTTTTCGAGGAGGAGCTTTTATTTCATGTTAGAAATACACTCGGAGGGATCGGCATTCTCTGCCGACCGGAGTGACCGCAATTAGAAATATTAATTTTCTATAATTTTGAATGTTGGTCGAACCAGGACTCGAATACTGGTCTTCAGAACGCTTCGCTGCTTTATATAGCATGGAGAAAGCACAACTTACAGTGCGGCTGTCGACCCTACTGAAATGATCATCATCGCTGTGCTCCAATAGTTGTGCACTCTTACAGAAGATTGCACCTTCTCTGTTCAGCTCTGCAGCTCTTATTATTTTCTTCAACAATAAATCAAAGAAGTCACCTAGCCCTAAAATTCGTTTGGTATCGAACAGCTCGGAGAGGTCCTACCCGAGCTTGACGGAGCTTTTGGTATTGCTTAACGGCAGTCATACCTACGTATAAGTTTTGCGGAGATACCAAATTCAGACATAGCGGCGTAAAGGCAGCTCCTTCTCGCGCTGTCGAAGGCAGCTTTAAAGTCCACCAAGAGGTGACGTGTGCCAATCCCCTTTTCATGAGTATTTTCCAAGAATAAAGTTCAAATATTTAGTTGTTTGGGGGTGGGCTTAAGTCTTTCACTCAATACGTTTAATAGAACTTTATATGCGATATTTAGGAGGCTTCCCCAATATATACCATAAGGTAATATACAATACGGAAGTGTGTTGTGATGCTGTGGATATGGTGGGGTTGTAGTGAAATTGTTTATTATAAGCTACCACAATCTCCTGAAATGGTCAATTCTGAGTTCTGCTAGCAGCGGTTAACCAGCTTACAAGGAGGTCTTAAAAAAAATTTATCAATGTGTGTGTTCCATCATACACCTATGTTGACCAGGCAAAAATCAAGGTGCAGAAGTTTTGATGCACCCACCATATTCATATGTAGCTTGGACCTTGCATCATCTGATTACTTTTTGGGTCTTTCTGTGAAAAGGCCATACAAATAATGCTCACCCCGTACTTAATTAAAGGAAACCTTCACTGAATAAAAACTTTGAAATGCATCCGAATGGATGAAAACACTCCAGCTTTAAAAGTATTCGATGAAGTACCTGCTTTACATTGTATTTCCAACTGACGGCAAACAACGAAGAGAAGGAACGAATGTCGCGCAATTGTTGTTTTGGTTATAATCGCGTAAGCGGTGCCTACGCCAATGAAGAAGAGGAGGAAGAAGAATATTAGTGTCAAAGGTTGTGAACAATTTGTCCAACAGCTCCTCCCGGCCCAGAGAGATTATGTCCCCCTTTCCTTGCCAGCACTCTCGGGCAAACGTTCATATGCCTATATTATTTGCTATACTCGTATTGCCAGAATGATTTCCTTTGAGGTAGACGCATTAAGAACTTTAGTCTTAAGGTGAACCAGAAGTTCATTATAAGAGCTACACAGGCGCTGTAAATGCATACCCAGCAATGTTAAAGGCTTTATATGTACCTATATAACATTCCCTATGCGCCGCCTAGATATGTACGAGTATTTATTATGATTGCAGAGCTCTGCGAGCCTTTCACAAAGCCGACGACAAAAACATAAGAAATAAATAATATTAATGCTCATTTAAAGTGTGATCGTTTCCTTTCTACAACGTTAATCTGTCTATCCTTTGTGCATTCGCATGTGTTATTTCCTTTTCTATGTACAAACATACCTGCTGATTGGCAACGGATGTGCGGGTGGCGAACAACGGAAATATTCAAGTGCAGACGACGCGTGCCCATGCACATGCGCTTCCTGTCTACGTTAAAGCAGTTGTCAACAACAACAACCAACAACAGCCAAACAATCTCCTATTTTAGTAGCTTTTAGTCATACTGCAATTGACTTAGGACGAAACGGCTCCACATGTAATGCGTGTAGGTTTGAAATTTAAATGAGACTTAAAATGGTAGCGTAACGAGTTGTAGAAGAGGAAGTAGACGTTAAGAAATTATGATTTACAAACATTTAAAGTGAAATAAATTGCATATGACATTATTTTACAAAGAGTTTATATATTATGCTGCCCTCCTCGATTATAGAGGGAACACTTCGCCAGTCCATTAACCCAATATGACGAAGGTTCTAATAGCTATTGCCCTCTTAAGGAATAACAAAGGGGATGGAGCGAAGCGGCAGAGTTATTCAATCATCAAGCATCAGCTTCTTCGCAGAATATGGTCGGACGAAAGCATGATTCACGATTGAAACTTATGTGTGCTCTGCCCAATCCACTAAAAAAGGGGATTCCGCGGTCCGTGGGATTGGCCTCTTCAATATCACATATAAGTTACCATCGAGCGTATTGTATGAAAGACTAAAGCCCACCGTCAACAATCTGATTGAAACTTTCCAGTTTGGCGTTATACCTGATAAATAAACTATTGACCAGGCATACACCATGAGCACAATTTTGGAAAAGACTCGTGAAAAGAGAACCAACACGCAACACCTCTTCGTCGATTTTAAAGCAGGCTTCGACAGCACGAAAAGGAGCTGCCTCTACGCCTCCATGTCTGAATTCGGTATACCCACAAAACTTGCTGGGCAATACCAGAGGAGCAGTTACTCGTAGAATTGGAAAGGACCTCTCCAAGTCACTCTTCATTGTGTGATTTCTTCAATTTGATACTAGAAAAAATAAAAAGAGCAGCAGAGCTAAGAAAACAAGGTACAATAAAGGTAAAGAGTGTACAACTGTTGGCGTATACCGATAACATTGTTATTATAGACCACAACAACCTCGCCGTTAGTTCTGCTACCTTCAGGTTTCATAGAGAAACGAAGAGTATGGGTCTGGTAGTGAACGAGAAAAAGAAGAATCATCGCCTGTAACGATAGTTTTTTTTTTTTAATTTTTTAGACACTCTTGGGGTGGTTTAAAGATTCTCAAATGGTATAAAAATAAGCCCGTTCAGTGGCTGATGCCCGAAAACCATTTTAACCTAATCTAACCCAGCTCATCATATTTGAATCTGAAGCGCTTGAGAACTCCTATTCACAAGTATTTTTACTATTTTTTACTTGCCAAAGTTTATGGACGAAAATATTTCATTGGTGGTGGGTTCTGACTTCCAGACCACTGTGGTGTTTCATCCAGCGGAGATTGCTACTATTAAAAGAAACATTTTTAGGAGAGTAATTTTTTTTAGATAATTAATCGGATATTATGGCGGCCGCGGTAGCCGAGTGGTTAGCATTGCGTACTGCCATTCGGAAGTACGACCAACAAAAACAAAAATTAAGTTAGTTTTCTATTTGCGGTCGCTCTTCTGAAGAAAATGCAATCATTTTCGAGTGTATTTCTAACATGAAATAAAGGCTCCTCATAAACAACCATCAGCCGTTCGGAGGCAGCTTAGTATGAACTGAAGGTCCCTTCGTTTTCTGGAAAAAACATCAAGACGCAAAACCACAAATTGGAGGTGGAGCTCGGAAAACCACTTCAGCGGTTACAAAACGTCAATTATCGGCTATTACGGTCCTGTGTTAACGCACGATGAGCTCCAAATTATGAAGGAATGCTTATTATCACTACCTGCGGTGTTGACTTATTTCGGTGGACCACGGCTGGTCAAGGAACCTTCTTTCCATACAAAGATCATAACTCCCGCCCAGGAACTCTTAATGAGTATCGCTCGATTGGAATTCATGCGGCAAGGCTTGAGCGAAACCAACTACTTGGAAGAACTCACCGAATTTTTCATTCTTTAAAACCAACTCAAGTAAAATCAAATGAAAATTCCCATCCTAAAAAAGTTCCCACATGTAATTGAAAAGTTTCGCATAGGAATGTGTATGTGGTGGTGTGGTGGTAACATCACAGTTCACAGTTCACAGTTGGGTGCGCTTCAATAAGTAAGAAAATGATACATTTTAAATACCATAGAAATGAATTATGTATATATATGTACATATATATATATATATGCATGTATACAATAAAATGTGCCCCTCTTACAAATTACTAGTCGCCTCAAATGCTAACAGGTTCATTCATTGTTTCTTTCGGCTCCTCAAGCGGCTGAGAACGAGCTTCTTTCTTTTCTTCAGTTGATTTTGAAACGAATTTTTAAGTTTGTACGAGCGCAATTGAAGTTCAAGTAATAATAACATGTGAACTAGCTGAGTGTCTTCCTTCCCCGCTCATAAGTTTACACATGTACATACGAGTATATACGAGTACATAAGTTCCATTTAAGTTTCCCAACGGAATAGCAGAAAAACCGTGGGAGTTTTACATTTATCTAAGTTCCGCTGTAAGAGAACGCTTAAGTAGTTCAACAAGTGGAAGTAGAAGAACATAAGAATTTAAATAAACAGATATGTATACTATAAGGGGTTATTCATTTTATGTTTACGAAAATAAACTTAAATAGAATGCGTTTAAAATAATTTCTTTCCAGAAATTTCTGTTTTATATGAAGTTTGGACCTTGTCATTATATGTGAAGCTCTACAACATTCAAATGACTAGCTCGCAAATTTTTATTGTTTTTATTAATATTGGGCGGTATCTCAGTAATAACTTGACGAATGCTGGTTTTCAAGTCTTCAAGAGTTAAGGGTTTATACACATAAACACGGTCTTTCGCGCAGCCTCACAAAAATAAGTCCAACAGTGTAAAATCGCTCGTTCTCGGTAACCAATTGACATCGTCAAGACGAGAGATTACGCGGTCGGTAATTTTTTTCTCTCGCAATAAAGCCGTATTCGCTCGAGCGGCGTGGCATTTGAAACCTTCTTGTTAAAACCACATATTATTCAAATCGTGTTCTTTAATTGCAGGCCGAAAAAGTCGGTTATCATACGACCAAAACGTTCCGAATTAACAATGACATTCACGACATTGTCGTATTCAAAGAAGTAAGGGAAAATGACACCTACGGACCAAAGAGCGCATCAGCGGGTGGGTGTAATGGTCCCAATAAAATTATTTGAGGATTCTTGGAGTCCAAAATGCAATAATATTGCTTATTTATGTGTCCCCTGATTGAGCAATAGGCCTCGTCCTCGAAGAAAGTTCGTATTCGAAAAATCGCTGTCCACTGTTTGTTGTTCATTGGTCAGCTGTCTCCAATTGTTGTGTGTACTGAACTTCATATGGATGTAGGTGTTAGCCCAAGTGCAAAATTCGCCTTAATGTGCTGTAAGAAAGTCCCAGCTCTCGGGAATGTCGAGAAATAGACACACTCGGGTCTTCTAATACGCTTTCACTTACTGTGGCCCCTTTATAGGTTGGACGAGCAAAATGATGATACACAGGCCTTACAATATCTGTAGCCGAACCAATCTCTTCAAAAATTTTTAAAATTTTACTAATTGCTTGAATAGACTTTTAACTAAAACAAAACATGTTTAGTTTGATAGTTAAATTGGATATTTTACTTTCAAAGGCACGAAATGAATAACCCTATATGTATATGTACATACAATATTTACCCATTTACAATGCACTAGATACATATGTATATGCTGGCATGATATTAGGGCAAGACAATGGTTGTAGTGTCTTCCCAGCCCCACGCCGCTCCTTCTTGTTGCTTCCATTAATGATGACCTTTAAGCTCCGCGTAAGTGCTAAAGAAGTGTTTAATAATTTAATTTAGTATGACAAAAATAGGCTTAAGCCATCTTTTTTACGCATCTCATGCCTAGACACATCTGTAAACGAATATATGTATGTATAGGTATATGTATGTTAGCTTTTGATTAACTCATAAAAATTTGGTTTGACCGCAGGTAAATCGGCTTTTGCTTATTTATGGCATCCGCTTGGTGTTCAGATTGCAATAAAACAATAAATATATACATACATATTTACGACAATAAAAAGGCACTCATTTACTCACCTTAACAAGACCGCCCACAGTTCGTTGCTCAGTCGGCATATGTACATTCTTGGTGTTTTTTTTTATTTGTCTTCATATCAATACTTCATTTCCCGTACACTCATGATATAAACATACAAATGCATATCTTTTTAATATAAACATACTCTCCTATATACTTACATTTGTACATATGTAAAGTGATTCATGCCACACATTCCAGGTAACCACTTATCGATATTAATGCAGTCTTCGCCCTCCGTTTCCCCTCCTTTTCCCTCTTTTGCCGCAAGCACATCTTTGGCGCGTCACTAGAATGACGCATGGCGTACGCTTTCAAGTATAACCAAATGTTGAACTGAACAGAAAGGTGTATTTTTCATTAGCGTTAATCGTATTTGGTTTAGTAGAAATTGTTGTTTTTATTATTATGTTGGAGTCACATTTTTTATCTCTGCTCTTAAGTTCTACTTCTACACATTATCAACGCGATAGAAAATGTAGCCAAGAGATATCAAAGTAGAGTCCAAGAAACTCAATCGTTCTAACATGTTTCATATGCGTGTACATATGTATGTATATATGTATGTAAATGTTTTTTTACCTCTTCTGTGGCGGCGAGGTGAATTGTTAAGCATAAATATATTATGGAGGTGTTGGTGGTCAAGCCATAAAAAGGTGAGAGAATGATAACTGGCGGCGGTTACGACATCGTACATTCATAACAGGTGGAGTTCCCTTTGTGCATTAGGTTTATGTAAAGAAAAGGGTTTTGTTTTAAATATGTGGTTCCACGACGCGAGATAATGAGCTCACCAAAAGCTTCCTTCAATAAATTGATTGTTTTGTTGGAACCAAAGGTCGTCCACATTCAAATCCTCCAATTCAGACACGAAATAGTCTTTAATCATGATTATATATCCTAAGGAATAATGACCAATGATTCCCTCTCATAGAGCACACCAAAAAGAACAGAGTACCCTTAAGAGATGTAGTTTTGCTACTGGTTGTGTAGTTACCCGGCAGCAGTCCTTACTCTTACATTTAAGAAACGTGAGCAAGCCTTGCGCGAAATACGGTAACCAACCCGCGATGAGCCTTTCAGTGTTCACTAACGTCTTTTTGTTACGTTTGTACCACCAGAGGTGCAGCAGTGAGCGGGCGATGGTCTGGTAGGAAGCGACTCAGTATATAAAAGTGTTCCAACTAATACCCCTCAACTAGGCAGAAACTTTACAAGAAGCTTAGAAGAGAACTTCCCAATTATGAAGACGACCCCAAGACTATGATTGGGAGGCCTGTAACTGGAATGTCCGGGACGAGTAGTTCTTATGACATTTGGTGGGGTATTTTGGAAGGGAGGGAGACTTAGTCGCCGTGTGCTGTAATTCAACTGGTGGATAAATTTTTGGCCATAATCCATAATCATAGGGAAGTTCATCAACATAACGCTACTCACATATTTGCACCCACGCCCCGACGAAAGAGAAAGGCGACATGACCAAAGAACTTATCCATGAGTCATTCCTCAGTCACGACAACAAACTCGTGCTTGCGACGTAGACCTCAGGGTGGGCAAAGAAGGCAACTTTGGTTCGAATGTATCCCCCTCACGGAACAACCCCAAATAGGCTGAGGCTGGTCGATTTCGTCTGTGCTCGAAATATGGTTGTCTGTGTAGTACTAGATTACAGCACAAGAAAAGTCATTAACCTACTTGCTTGTCTTCGGATCGGAAAACTCTCAAACAGTGTTCTAGATGAGAGTATGAGAGTACGCTCTCGATTCGAACCGTACACCCCTCTATTCAGTAAAGAACGCCAGGTAACAAACACAAGGAAGTTGGGACGCCGAAAATCTACAATCATAACAGACAGCCACCAATTTTCAGCTCGACTTGTACTCCTGCTATATGAGAGCACTCATCAACAACTCAGTATAAGAGGACCGTGTAACGGCTTGTGTGGGAAACATAGGGAAAGTTAAAAAGAGATCGAAATGTATGAATATGAATATCTGTAAAAATCTGGTCGACAAAGGTAATACTCGCAAATAATATTAAATGATTCAGCGAATTTCGGAAGGTTTCAAGACCAGAACATACTCATGTAGTATCAAAAGAGGTGATCTACATACTGATGGCCAGAGTATACGGAATTTATAGAGGGAATACTTTCCAGCCTGCTGCCACCCAATCATAACTTTGAAGCTGTAGATAATCCCATGGATCCAGGATCATCCCCGTCATGCTTTATGTTGCGGAGGCAGACAATGACAGAGTTTTCGAGAGAAAGGTTTTGGGTAAGATTTATAGTCCTTTGAGCATAGGCAAGGCCGAATACAGCAGGCGATCTATCGATATACGAGATATATGGCGACATTGATACAATTCTGATAGGGGGATACGAATACTCCAGCTATGAAAGTATTCTCTGAAATACCTATCGGTTGAAGTATAGTAACACATACACTCCATTGAAAGAATCAGGTTGAGGATGATCTGGCGTCAAGTGTCATTTCCAATTAGCGCTCAGCTACGAAAAGAAGGAAGGAATGGAGCGCTTTGGTTAACTCGGCTATAATCGTGTAATCGTGGTCACGTCAAAGAATTTAAAACTTATGTTATAGACTCCAATTATTCATTAGGTAGAGTAAGAAAAACCCAAAAAGGAAATGTCGTCAAAAACCAAAATTTGTTTTGTAGCCTTTCTTGTTATCGCTCTGTCACTTGTTATTGCACCCACCTTAGTTATTTCTTATCATGTCAATTTACTCACACACCTGAGGAAAGGAAGGTCGAGATAATTAGCTATAATGTTGTAGATATGTAAATATATATGTAAATGGGTTGGTTATATTCTTTGTTTGTCGATAAATACTGTAAATAGTTTACACGGAAATATCTATTTTATGCCATTGAACTCTGGCAATGCTTTAACGAAGACGAAGGCCGAACTTATATATGGCAAAAATTCAAAATATGGCGGTGACCCACACCTTAGATAATGGAGGATTAAAAATGGTGTGGAAAACAAAAATTATTCACTTGCTTTGCCTATTAAATAACTTTTAGAATACTACTTAGGAACTCATACTACTGTATAAACAGAAGAAGAGTAAAATGATCGAAATATTATCGAATTTGAAGCAGCGAACATTCTAGGAGTTCCCGCCTCGATGCATGAATAATTCTAGAGAGTGGAAATCTTGATTGATTTGACTTTACGAGGCCTAAGGGCGCACTAAGTCATGAACATTTCACAGATTTTTTACTCGCCCAATATTCTCCGTAGTACAGCACAAAAATGCCCTTTCTCTAAATGCTCTAATAAGAGGCATGGATTCTAATGAAAAATGTCTCGAAATATATTTTTCTCCCTTCAAATAAAAAAATAGTAATAGTAGAGCTAGGATCATATTGTAATACAATAACTTAAAGGTAGTTTTATTATCTATTCGCAGTCCCCTTCATAGCTATCTTACATTAAACGTGTTTCGGCTTTGTCGTGCTACCCTTTTTTATTTACAAAAGAAAATCTACCATTTCAAAATAAAAAATATGTCAAATATTTCAAGTTTTTTTTAAATGTTTAAAAGTTCAAAAATACCGTATTATATTGTATTTTCCAACCCCTGATAGTAGACTTGATCAGGGGTATGCCTTTCATGGTTGTTGTATTACAACTTTAGTAAATTGTAAAAAAGTATGAGAAAGGGAGGTGAATCGCCAACCAAAATTTAAATCGAAATTATTTTCAAAGTTATAGAGATGTTTCAAGGAAATTTTGTATGCAAACAGGATATTACATTAATAATTGTTGGTTTTAGACTAGTGCAAATTCATTATAAAAATATCATAATTATGCTAAAAGTCGCTTAAGTCGATTGTATTTTCAAACACTTTTGAATTCAATCTAACTAAATATATTGATAGTAGTCAGTTAGTTAGTTAAACAGCTTGCTCGATCACATAACCCAGATCTCGTAATAGTACCTATGTTGGTTTTGTAAAGAAGCTTAATCCCACATTTCCACATGCTCAAACCACTTGGTGTATTTTACGAAGTTCAGGAGATTAATGATGCCTAGAGATGCAAGCTCTGCCAAGCAATTGAAGAAGAAATTCCCGAGAAATCTATAGCGGACTGCACTGAGAGCTGGGAAGTGGCAGAAAAGTTGTTTGAGAAACAGCCCACCCTTCTACCATGAGTCCCCACAACACAGTGTTCGGTTAAAACTCCGGTTGTTATGCTTATGGAGGTCCTGTTTAGAAGGTGTAAATTCTCAGTTCTATTCTATTCTATGACTGTCCCTATCCGGTCTGCTCATCGACTCCACAGATTCCTAGGATGTCCCTCAAACCAGGTAGCCAAACCACGGACGTTTAGCATATAGTTGAGAAAACCCTTTAGTATAAGTTTCGAAAAAAGTCAAATATGTCAACTCTTTCCATAAAAAGTATCTAGCAAATTTTTTTCTTACATCTACCGCCTAAGAAAAACCCCTAGAAACAAATATTTGTATAGATCTTTACGTGTATTCAATATTATAGCATCTGCTTAGAAGATAACCCCAAAAATAATTAAAAAATCTCCAATGATGGAGTGAACATTAGTCCGGCAGGAAGAAAGCACATCTAACAATTTGCGGATACCAACTGTCAGAAACGGTGAGATAAATTTTTCTGTGATTATGTTCAGTTCTTTGGTAAGTTCGGCTTCTGACTTCCAGACTTGTGAAACGAAATATATCTGGACGATTGTGGCCTTCCTCGGGGCAATTGAAATGCCAGCTTAATAAACCCTTAGCTAAAACCAGAGCGTAACCGGTCCCAAAGCTCTTTTCGCCTTGAGTAGATGATCAACGGTCGATTGGTTTTTCTTACAATCGTGGAGTCATACCTTTTACAGGTCATGGTCTGGTTGATGCCCATGTAGTGAGGCTAAAAATTCAATTTCTTTCTTGTTATAGAAGCTACCTGGGAGATGACATGTAGCATCGTATCAGTGCTTTCTCCTTGATTGTTATTAAATCATTACAGTTATTACCGTCCTTGTGGCTGTCTAAATGGGACCTTGTACTTGGTCAGCCACCTACAACTTACAGCCTACGCAATCGCCGCAGAATGATTTTCAGCGCGTTCTACCATGCGGAGGGTCAGGAAATGGCAAGCGATCCGAACATTCATCAAAAGTTCGGAGGCGGCCCAGAAAAAAATCGTAGTGTTTAAGCAAACACCACCATATGCTTAGTATCCCACACATATTTTTAGACATTAGCCCTTTGCCTCGTGCTATTTGCAGGCTGATGCGTATATGCATGAGGTAAGTATTCTCAAGCCTTCTTATATGCATAAGTGTAATTCTCAAGTGGACAGTGAAGTATAAAGTGTATATTAAACATAGGTATTCGAAACCTAGCATTATTGCATGGCTAGATGTTTTCCAGTAGCAGGAATGACTTCAAAGTACCAATAACTTCATGGAGCTCTCTCTCTAGCGCGCTAACATCTTTTAAAGAGCCACTGTGCACCCAATAAATTCCTAAGTTAAAAGTCGGAATAGTCATCCCGGAATACCTCTAATTTATCTGTGAAGTTTACCCTCGAACTCCCTCACGAGTGGCACATCTATTCTCCCGTAAGAATTGTGATCTTGATATCAAAGTAAGCAGAACTCCCACCTTGACGCATGCGTAAGGGACAGAACCGCTAGGCAGGACGGCAATCCAACAGGCTGTAAGTGCCACTATATTCTTCCCGTAAATAACGTGCGCGGAACCTAGCCTCGACCCATAACAGACGAAAATCTCAAGCTGCCTCGCGATATACGAGAAATTCTGGCACAATTAAGGTCGCACTTATCCAAACTTGACCCCGTATCAAACGTACATATTTATGTACTGCATTGGATGATTCTCTGCCTAATAAAAACAACTAATCTAACACCCCTCTTCATCTAGTCCGAACACGTCGAAATTGCACGTTTCCTGGATCATCTCTTATGTGACCCCGAGAACATGGAAACTTCTTACCAGCTGTGCCCTTCTACTAGCTAAATCTCACGACAGATAGAAGAATGCTGGGCTCAGAGTGCACAGTCAGTCAAGCTAGCAACTGCGAATGCGGTATTTTTCAGGCGAAGCTGCTAAGATACCTAGTAGCACGGAAAACCACATAAGAAACCTCAATCGATAGGCAATAGGCAATAATCTCACAACTTATCGCATCTGAAATTGGCCGTTGACCCCAAGGGCGTTCTGTGAAACGAACTAGTTGAAGAGATTACCTTCCGTCTGGCTGTTGAACCCGTAGTATGCGAAATACAAAAGTCGTTAAAAATACTACACAATGAAATTATAGAAAGAACTAAAAGACATGATGAAGGGTACAACACCGATTTCTGCTCACGTGCTCTCGGAAGGATTGCAGGACGGTTGTTGGACAAATGACAGATCACAACCTATTGGCAGAATTGGATTAGTAATAGTGACACATGTAGGAAGTGTAGGGAGGATAGCATGAGTGAGCCGTTGGAACAGCTCAGTTGCTTCTATCCGCCTTTTTCTAGAGCTCAGCTAAGACTAGCTGAAGTATGATTATTAATGCTCTCTTGGTTAAAGACGTTCACATCCTAGATGAGCACTACTGTAGCTCCATAGGACAAGAGTATCGAGGAAGGCTCGAATGAGTCTATTCGTCATCGCGTGCAACAATTGGAGCTGAGCCGGTCCACTTTATGGAAACTTTTGCGGAAGGCTTACGGGCTTGCAAAATCCAACCCGTGCACTAATTGAAGCCGAACGGCCATCAACAGCGTCGCACATTCGGTGAATGGGCCCAAAACTAGATGGCAACCGAACCCGATTTTCAAATGGAATTTTTTTCACATTTTTATTAAATGGGTAAAGAAAATTGTTGCATTTGGAGTGTTGATAATCTAAAAACCGTTGTTGAGACGCCGTTACATTCTCAAGAAGTTACTGTTTGGTATGGTTCCAACAAGACGGAGGTACATATCATACATATATATATATATATTATTGGCGCTTTGTCGGAAGGTTCGACATTCCCTGCCGAGGGGCGACCGCAAATAGAAAATCTAACTTAATTTTTTATTTAAACTAATTTCCCATAACTCTTGGATGTTGGTGGCACCGGGATTTGAACCCGAGCCTTCCGAATGTCAGTACGCAATACTAACCACTCGGCTACCGCGGCCGCATACATTTCATACAGCCAACGAATAAATCAAATTATTCAAGGAAACTTTTGATGAGCGCATTATTTCGCGTGGCCGCCAAGATCAAGATTTAGCACCACTGGACTATTTTGTGTGTGGTTATGTAAAGATACTTGCCTCCGCAGTTAAGCCCGAAACGACTGACGCTTTGAAAGAGAATATTAATCGCGCTACTGCTGACATTTGCAGCAAAAAGTGGTCGAAAATTGGTCCTTTCGGCTGAAATTCATTCTAGCCAGCCGGGGCAGTCACTTCCCAAAATCATTTTTAAAACATAATGGCAAACTCTGTATAATAAAGTGAACTTCTTGGCGATAACATTTGTTTATTTCTGGTCGAACCAATGTGGTTACTGGCTTCGGCGTTTCCTGAAGGAAGACCGTATAAAAAATTTAACATTTCTATATGTAAGGAGATCAAAAGTTCAAGAGCATTACTTTGTTTATACAATAATTCATTCGTATCATGAGAAATTTCACACCAAATGCATAATGCAAGTTCATAAAAAAGAAACAAACGGAAAAAACGCACATATGTACATACATATGTATGTATGCTAATATGGTGGGACTCGCTGCTAATTAACCCCTTCCGCTAAGTGATTCAATTAGTTCTGTATGCAGCATATAAATATATATGTACGTACGAGTATATACGTACTACAATGCGAACGGAAAAGGAACAGCTACAATTGAATTTAAAAAGAACGCTTTTATTATTAAATTTCTTATAAAACAGAGCACTTGAAAATAAATCAAATGTTTCGTAACTTAAGCAAAACCACTTGAGATTCAACTTAGCCCTAAGTTTTATATGATTTTCAGTCGAGTCATTTCCTTTCTTCATAGGAAACCAGTAAGTATGTAAATATGTAGGCGCATATTTACCGTACAAAACTTCGTTGGCGGATATGTCGAGTGACGGTGTGTGTGTGTGTAGGTAGACGCTCCGGTCTTTATTGTAAAACTCAACAGGAAAGTTCAATTTTCCAATTTAGTTATGACAAAAACAAAATTAAAGAAAATAAAAAAAAAAACATAGTTTCAATTAAAAAATTGGGAAATCGACTACCAACACTTCATAAAACCCAAAAATGTGCTATACATACACGTATGTACATACATTGTATATGTATGAGCGTTCTTGGGAGCTTGCCTTCGTTGGAATCAACCAAAACGGAAGCATTTTAATACCTTAAATCCGGAAAAAGGTAAATGGGTAAAGAGTCAAAAGCCGCCACATACCCGTAAGCGCTCTTTCCGGTTTCCTCTCACACATACACGCACACATACGCTCAGACAGTGAGCGAGCATCGCTCGCCAAATGTAAACAATTCCAACGTCAGTGTTGACAAATTGCCGTTGACAATCTGCTCTGAATGGTGAAAATGTGTGTGTGTGTGTGTGTGTGTATGAGAGCGTTTACTGGGTTTCCCGTCCATCTTTTGTACGTTAAATGGATAAACGGATGCTTAACCGCCGATGTTTGGCGTTTAATTTAATTTTATTGTGGTTGTGTGTGGTGGTCACCACATAGTTGGCCTGCTGCGGATGTGTACTGTGCTCGTAAATAATAAAACGAAAAAAAAAACATTTTCATTTTCCATATTTAACACACTACCGGCATTTATCTCTCTGCCTGTCTGCATGTCCATATGTCTGTATGTATGATCGGCGGCGCAATATCGACGTGTATTCTCAACTGAGGTTAAATATGAGGGTGGTCCTCTTATTGTAGGGGACCTATCATAGAAAAGTCGTATTAGTCTTCCTCTTCTTACACCCGCGCGTACTGCCCATTATATTTTCGAAGCTGGAGTGGTTTAGCCCTTCCAAAAATCATGGCTTAGTTAGCGTAGCCGTCGTCTGCGGTATTCGCCTTTAGCAATGAGCAAAGATTAATAAAACTTCCGGGAAACGTTGGTCTTGAAAACTCCTAAAGCCGATTCATTGGATGTTGCTTCTTCACTGCAGAGTAAGATGGAACTATTGTAGATGAAATTGTATATTACTACTACGTTCTATGACAGGAGATATTTCTTGTTGTCCTAGATCACTACCAGTCCCATTAATTTCATTTCGGTGCACAATTTTGTGACTAAAGGTGCGGTTATTTGAGGCAATGACATTAATATCAGCAGCATATTTCAGCAATTGTATACACTTAGAGAATATTGTTGGCACCGTTGGGGGGCGTACGGCTCGGAAAGTTTTTTCTCAATTCGCACTGATTTCCTTTAGCTGTTCAGACTCTGCTTTTAACTTAGGCGTTCTCTAATTTTCCCTCTGCAAATGAGTTGCTGTTGTAGACGCTTGCTCAAACAAGCCTGAAACAGACAAAGAATTAGTTTATGTCATCGAGTTTATCTAATGGAAGCTCGAGGAATCAAGATTTCTCGACGGACTCGGTCCAGGGAGAAAATGATATTAGTGGGGTTGCAAAGAGTTGGTTAGTGTGTTGTGGGGGGACTTATTGCATGTAGGACATACGTCAGTTATGTCAGTGGCAAGTCTGGATAGGCAGGAGTTGAGTCTGTTACAGTATCTAGATCTTAATTGTGTCAGCATTACGCGGGTCCCGTAAGGCAGCTCGAGATCTGAGTATGTTATGGGTCGGCTTTGGGTGGTGGCTGATTTTCCAATGAATATGCTGCCGTTAATAAGCATTGCTACTCTCTTCAACTAACGTTGTAACGTTGCGGTCAATCGTGACGTAATGTAAAATGTTGCACTCTTAGTTCCATTGGGAATAAGCTCCACAACTGGCTTGTGGACATCAGTCTCTTGGGTTAATTTTCGCAGTTGGATATACAATTTTGGACCATCTCGGTTTTTTCGATATTGTCCATTTACCATCTACAACTTCCAGGATGTTCCTAATGTGAAATTGATAAAGGATCTTAAAAATTTCAGAACACCTTTCAAAGAAATTTCGATTTCACATTGAAAAGCTTGTTCCGTGATTTAACAAATACTATTCCACCCCTGATTTTCTCTGCTCTGTTAAATTTAAGTACTTATAGATGTTCTTTCCTCGAAGCGAGAAACTTTTTTGTGTGACAAGACATGAAACCTCCATATCTTGTTTGATAAATTAAGATAGATATCTTCTTTCACATGATGAGAGAGCATTTCTCTGAAACGAAAATCTCTCCCAGCTGAAAGCTCAGAGTCTGCTTTTGAATATTGCCATCTGAAATGATTGCTAAATATTTCGCCCAACCTTAATGTGATTAATTTCCTCTTTCTACTCATCAATTTCAATTCGCTCATCCGCTAAAAGCCGCTGTGTATTGTTTTTCAATTTCCATTGTTCTTACTTTAATACTGTTCTTTCCATGCTTAGCTGTTCTTTTTTTTATCTCACTTTACTTGTTGCTGATTTGCTTCTCATTGCGCATTGTTTTGATCGCATACTTCCGCCAACAATTACCGGCTCGTTGATCGTGCCGGCCAGCTGCCGGTCAACCAAGCAGTAAGTAGTCAGCCGCAGCGGTGTGTATTTAAGGGAAGAGTGAGTGACCAACATTATCACCGGATACTCGCTGCCTTCATATACTACATATGTATGTACATGCATACAAACTTATGTAAATATATTTATAATCGCCAAATACACACACATGCAAATAGACGTGTATTTTTACGTTCTTTCCATTTCATCTTTTGTTTTGTTCCGCACATTCGTAGGTTGCCACCGATTCCGCTGACATTCGCGCCTCTCCTTGGCATGAGCTGCGGCGCGGCGCACAAAACATATGACGAATGTCGCAGCAATCGCAATTATGGAGCTTCCGTCCGTCCAACGCCAACTGTCGTCATCGTTGTTGTGCTGATTGATAGAAACCGGTGTGGTTCAAGTATTGTACGGAATTTGTTTTTTTTTGTTTCATAATTATATTATGCTGTGGTGTATTTACATACTGAGCTGAATGTATTTGCATAAATTGTAGGTTTGTAGAGCACACAGATAACCGTTTTTTGTTTATTCTCCGTAATTGATAGCCATTTTAATTGTTGACAACATTAATTTTCTCTTAATAAATTATTTAATATACGCGTCGAATCGTAATGTGTTTTTCCAATCGTTTTTTCGCAAATTGATTTCCTGTTAATCGATGATGATGACAAATAATCGATTGACATACTTTTAAGAGCTACTTATTTACATATATACATAAACTAGTAGGTTCCGTCTGCTGATTAATCGCTTCACTTACAGTTTATGAAAAAATATTTGTATTAAATTTTGTATTAAAATTATATCTGAATAATAGATCGTAAATAGGTTATCAAACAAGTGATCGTTTAAATGCATCAAAGCATCTGTATACCAAGTTTGGTTGAAATACTTCAAAAACCGAGGAACTATTATGTGTATAAACAGGCGGACAGACGGTGATGGGTAGCTCTTTAAATGCTTCGATCGACCGCAACGCGAAGGGTATGAGAAAGATATTGAAAGTTGAAGAAACGCTGTCTCAAGCTAGTCGTAACAACTTTCACAAGCATGCGGTTGCCGAAGTGGTGATCTGGTGACCGGTGTGCAGAACATCCTAAGTTCATGAATGGACAACCTTTACAGCTTGCTTAACTATAGCTGAAGTGAAACACCCGGAAAAGGCTAACCCGAATCCCCAATCAATGACGATGGCATAGACTTTCCAAACTATTACTACGTTTACTCTATACGGGTTAAGCCTACAAGCATAAACGCCAAATGTTCTACTCGAGGTGAATTCAGATTGGAGTTAATATCAGGGCTGTCAATGCCTAAATTTGGCAAAATTTTAGGTAAACAATTATATGTATGGCAAAAAGTTAGCAACACGGATACTATGTATCAATCAGGTTAAATGCAAATCAGCTGATTTCAACTCGACCCGCGTTTATGGTATGCTACCGAGTTAATGCTTCTACATATGTATGTATGTAGTGAAAATGTATATAATCTACCCGAGTAGACGCCTTAGCTCGTGGTGAAAAAGTGTTTATGTTTTCGAGTTTAATCTACCAGAGTAGAATAAAACCGAGTATAAATGAAGCATAAAAATAATATAATATAAGACTAAGCCCAGCCGTCAACGAACTAATTTGAACTTATCAGTGTTGCTGTAAAAGTAGCAAATCTACAGTTCACAAGATATTCACCATAAGCTATGTTTTGGAAAAGAGCCGTGTCCGAATATACTATCCCCGCCAAACTTACATGACTGTGTAAACTGACGCAGAGTAACACCAAAAGCTCCGTCTAAATCGGGAAAGATTTCTTCGAGCCGTCCGAGACTATACGAGATTTTAGACAAGGTGATTCCTTAAGGAAACGAGGGGAATGGGTCTGGTAGTGAATGAGGGCAAGAAGAAATATGTCCTGTCATCCAACCTGCTGGTATTAAAGCCCAGAACTTAGATTTATTTAGAACATAAAACTTTTCTATTATGCTTTAAAAATGATTTCGGGCAAGTAACTGCCGCGGTTGGTCGAATAAATTCCAGCCGATAGGCTGTAAGTCAGCAATAACAAGGCGAATATTCTCTTCCTAGGCGTCAATCGTCTCCGGCTTACCTGCGTAGAATACCGATTTCACATTACCAAACAAAAAATTCTCCAGCGGTGTTAAATCTCGCGATCTTGGAGGTAACCCAACTGCTCCACGATACGAAATAATGCGCCCACCCAAAGCTACCTTCAGCAAATTAATTGTTTCGTTGGCTGTATGGTGTGTATTCCCGTTTTGCTGGAACCACGTTTCGTGCACATCATCCTCCAGCTCAGACACGAATAAGTCATTAATCCTGGCTCTATAGCGTTCTCCATCGACTGTAACACTATGCTCGTCATCGTTTTTGAAGAATTATGGACCAATGATTCCCTCTGCCAGGAAAGTACACGCAACAGTGACTTCGTGAGGATGTAACAACATCTCAGTAATGGCTTGTAGATTATCATCAGTCCAGATTCGACAATTTTGCTTATAAATCGCTGGAAAAAACTTTCTTGTGAAAATCGGTATTGGCGGCAATCTCGTTTTTGAACCATTCATCGAACGTGTGACGAGCTTGATGGTCGTTCAGCTTCAATTCTAGCGTGGGTTGGATTTTGACTGAGCGGAAACCAAGATACTTCCGCCCAATTTAGCAGAAAGTAGATGGGCACAGCTCCATTAGTTGAGCACGATGGCGGATGGACTCATTCGGGTCATCTTCGATACTCTGCTTCATAGCAGCTCTGATGATGCGCATTATCGACTAGAGTGAACGTGGTGCGAAACCGATCGCTGGTTGCTTGTATTACCGACTCTGCTGGGTGATTTTGTCCAGCGAATATTGGACGCAGCGTAGTAGCGAGTATTAATCAAGTAACACCTGCCGAAAAGACCAACTCCGGAAAAAGTTTTGCCTTATTGTAAACCACACGTCTGAAAACAACACCGTTTTGAAGAAGACAATCACATCAACTCCAGTGAAAGGTTATGATAGAGAAGGGTCTGATTTCACTTGGTCCCTCCCATTGGCGTCAAATGGCGTTGCCTACGCCGAAGAAGAAGCAGTAGAATGGATGAAACTCTAAGGCCTTAGACATTTATGTACATATGTATGTATATTTATTTGTTCCCCACACTCCAGACAGAATAATCAGCATTCCTTTCAGTAAATTTCATAAAGTTGTCTTGATTTGAAATCAAAAAACTTGTATATTTTTTATATGAATAAAAAATTTATTTGTATACATATTTTCTTTCAATTTTTCCTTTCTTAAAATACCGCCAAATGTCCGCTAAACCAAGGTAAGTGCACGTGTCTATAAGAAAAGTACAATTTACCGCTAACCCAACGGTCTGCTCTTTCGCTCCCTCTCGCAGAAAACAAACTGGCAGTTTTGTCACCGATCCCTCTGCCATTAATCTCATACAGCTTAGTCCGCGCACTGAATTGTTTCAAAATGAACGCAGCCCATATACCATGACCATACACAGCTCAAAGACGAACTTCATTGGTGATACGTAAGTAGAGTTTGGTTTTTAAGACGAGCTGCTTTCTGTGAAATATTTTCAAATTTCCATTAGCGTTATGCACGAAGGTCCACGTGCGGTGGCGGTTAGCGAAACGGGCGAGAAGCATTCCATACATTTGGAAGAAGATAGTCTACAGACGAGTTTGAATCCATTCACTGCGTCCTCACAGTGTTCTCAGGTACCTTCAATGCCAATGAATGTGGCTTCTTCGACGAAAATCTCAGGTTTTGGGAATGAATGCTCCCGACTCATCACCACCAAACGTTCCAAAGTATGCGTGCGAGTGAGAGAAATAAATCATATTTAGAAATTATCATTAACGCAAATCTAATTCAGGGTTCTCGTCGTCATTCCAACCAAAAGACGCGTCCCATTTTCACACCACGCAATATTGATAAAATTCCCACACGCTTCTTCAGTGACGAGTCGAAGGCAAAAGCTCTCTTACCCCATACGAATGCTCAGACCCAAACTGAGAGTGTTACCAGTAGTTCTGCCTTAACACCACGTCCATATCAACCGTCGTCGTTGGTGCCACCCCTTCAGTTGCCACGTCGTTATGTAGGCCGTGAAACGATCGGTGATATGCTGGATAGTCCGCGACGACAACCGTTGAGAGTGTTGCCACGTGAAAAGAAACCATTTCAAAATTACTCAGGTATGTGGACAGATCTCGCTCTTTAGTGGTTATCATTATCTGGCCTTTGAATATTTTTACCACTTATTTTCAGAACTGCGTAGCATGGCTTCTGCAATCACCTTGATTACAGTTGTTTCCTGGCTCTTTTCGATATTCTTCGAACTGGAGGGCATGTTCGATATGTTGGGCGGTATTTTACGTCTCCTAACCAACTGGTATAACAAGGAAGAGCTGCCCATGACGAAGATGGAGATGCTTGTGCAATTCGCGCGTAATTTATGGTAGCAAATGTGTCAATGAAATGGACTGTGTGAAGGTGAAAAGAAGAAGGAGACGCGTTTTTTATTCATTCAAATGTATTTATTTCGATTTTTTTGAAATTTACCACATACGAAATGTTAATAAACAACCAGTTTTCATGTGCGTCTTCCTCTTTTTTTTTTTGTAGCCGAACCAACAATACGCACACAAGTGGAGCCACATCTCTCTCTACTTGATCTATCTATCCAAAGTAGGCATTTGTACCCAAAGAACTGGTGCTCAATTCATTTTTAATGACAAACCCAACAATACCCACTCCTGCCCAATTAACCGAGGGGCGAACTTGAAGGATAATCGAAAAAACCAACAGAACAATGTAAGAAAAGTAACCGTCCAGGCTGTCCTGAATCCGGTACCGGTTACACTTACGTCTTACCCTAAACAGCTATAGATTAGTTCATCGTTGCTATAAATTATATGAAAAACGGAGCTCTCAGAGAGTAGGTTTTTATAGAGAAAAGAGAGTCAATGAAATCAATGCTGGCGTAATGAGTTTTAAAATCGTCGCACAAACATCTAAAACGTTCGTACATTTCAAAGTTTGTTTTGCATGAAAACCATTTGTCTCAAATAGGTTATCGGTCCCGTCAATTGTTGTGAAACATTTAGATGCACAGCACGAATTGGAGGATGAGTCCGGCCGAAAATTGCTTCAAAGTTTATAAAGCGTCAATTAAGTGTTTCATTTCATAGTTCCTGATCCTCCATAGGCCAAATTGCTCTTGTTATTGCAGAAGTTTGCTTAACTCCGAATAGGAAACAAACTGTATCAATGGGCTCCGACCAGAACAAAGACCTAACCCAGTTGAAGTCAACCGATGTTATTAGAAATCTCGGTTCACGCGATCTAATGTTGTATAAAGCAGCGTACTACGACATTACTGAGAGACAGCATAGACTGCAGACAGACCAAACCATTATTAGTACTAAGCAAAAGGGAGAAGAGTCACAGTAGACGAATGGTTAGTATTTCGCACTAGCACTCGCATAGCCAGGGTGCGAGTGCTGTTCGAACCAATATCCCAAAGTATAGAGAATCAATTCTTGTCGCCCTCGGCAGAAAATTTCAAATCCTTCGAGTGTATTTGTGATATGAAATAAAAGCTCCTTTTCAAAATCCACCAGCTGTTAAAAGGCAGCTTAAAATAAACTGAGACAGTATGAGCCATCATCTAATGAAAAGCTCAGGAAACAAGCTGTTTCGACGTCTATCCGTTCTGCCAGCTTCATTCATCTATAGGCATTTGACAGGCTTGAATGCAAAAGATCGTGGTGCCCGTTAAATTCACCTAAAACCAAACGCGTTTCGAGTAGGGCACCTATATCAGGGAGGTATTCGACTGGGCAACAAGTAACTGGAGAGATGAATATTAAATATTTCGAGCTCGACATGCCATGTCATTCTAGGGTAGTATCCCCGCGGTCGATGTCGCCGTCGATAAGATGCTACTGCAAGATGTTATGTAGGATGAACGCAAAGCCTCCTCGCTCGCGATCTTTGCGAGCCCGGCTCAGATGATCTGAGGGGGTAGTCAACTTTGTTTCCTGGATAGCAGCTATTGACAGGTATTGGGTATCTCGTCGATCTTTCACGCTTTGTAACAGCTGAAGCGATTTCGGCCGAGCTCTTCCTCCAAATTGTGATTTTTGCGTCCTGATGTTTTTCCAACAAATGGAGGGACCTACAGTTTATACTATGCCGCCTCCGAACGGCTGATGGTTTTTTTATGAGGAGCCTTTATTTTATGTCAGAAATACACTCGGAGGGTTTGACATTCCCAGCCGAGGGACGAACGCAATTAGAAAAATTAGCTTAATTTTTTATTTAATTTTTGGACGTTAGTCAGACACCATTATTTGAGCACGAGCCTTCCGAATGGCTAACCACTCGGCTATATTACAGTTAAATTGAAGCAGTATTGTCTGCCTAGGGAAAATGATTGTAATCTGGTGTCTTGCTGAGGCCTGAACAGGACTTAAGATGACTCCAACTATTGCTCTGGTTGCATCTATGGAGGTATGGTGGAGTCAGTTGTAGCACATGCAGCAGAACTAATCCGTCGGACCAGGGCTGAGAAGGATTTGGAGCAACTCAGATGCGAGGTAATACCCCGTTGATGCACTTAGACTAATGTTATCGGTTGATCTAAACGGGGTTGGGTCGTCGAAAGGGTGGCATCTCTTCGGTGCAGTAGAAACGGCTGTCATTAGAGTTTAAGGTGCTTGTGCTCTTTCAACATAGCGCATACCTCTAAATTGGATTACAGGCAGACCACACTGTTACTTTCACTAAGGAAGAGACCTCAGTATTCCTGTGAATGTAAAGGCGGGGCCTCTAAACCTGAGTTATCATCTAGCATAAGCTCCGAACCTTGAAGTACTACTTTTGTAAGTGAAAAGAGAATAAACCATTTATCAAATCAAGCTATGTTGGACAGTATAATAAACGGTCGGGAATTCTAATATAAGTGATGGATTTTCCATTCATTATTTGTTCATTTAGAATTCGAGTTCAATTAATCAGGTTGGAGAAAAATTCTCTGCATAATCTCAGCCTACTCAAAACGTCAGTAAGCAAATCACAACTCTTCATCCCAGAGCAGAATTTTTCGGTTTTGAAATTTTCGATAGGCCGCGAATATTCTCTTAAACTTTCGAGATGTGCCTTGGGTGCTCTCCTTTTTTCCTGCAAATCCGCATTGCTCCCTCTACATCTCACGTTGTAAGCTATGTGGAGCTTTTTTCTCTACTACCAAGAGACTTTTTCACGTACCAATTCAATTGAAATTTTGTATGAGCCGAATCGCTGACGACTATTCTCAGAGCGAGGGAGTGCGAGTTAAGTGACCGGTTCTTGAGTGTTTTCAATATTTTGTTGTTTTTATTTTGCCAGTTTTATAAATGAATTTCTTTATTTGCAATTTGTAAACTTTACCGTTAGATAGCAAAGAAATATCTGATCAAATTTACAAAGCAAAATTGTAGTAAAACAAAGTTCTTTGTTCGATTGCCGATTTGTCAACAAGAAACGTACTCGTACATACATACATATGTACACTGTCATATATTACAATACAATTGGTTCATTTCGAAGATTTTACCAGCAAGTCAGCCGTCCGTGCTTCCGCCAGTGTAAAAAAGAGGCAAAAAAATTATAGCAATAACAAATACGTCGGCTGCTATATATATTTATGGCCTAATAATGAAAATACGAATATTTATCAACGAAAATGGTTTTTTGTTTTTTTTTGATTTGGCTCGTCTTGGAAGACCCATACGGTCGATTGCTGTTTTGTTTCGGGCTCATACGCATAGATCCATGATTCGTCACCTGTGACGATCTTATAAACGTCTTTTGAAGCACCGCGATCGTATTTTTTCAGCATTTCTTTACATCAATCCACACGAGCCTTTTTTTGGGCGATTCTCAAATTGTGCGGGATCCAACGAGAACAAACCTTTTTTACAGCTAGGTGTTCATGCAATATCGAATGTATGCTGGTGGGAGAAATGCATAGGCATGCCTCTATTTGAAGGTATGTTACATGACGGTCTTGCATTATCAGTTCACGTACGGCATCGATGTTTTCTGGCACAACGGCTGTTTTTGAACGACCTTCACGGAATTCGTCTTTGAGCGAGCGTCGGCCACGATTGAATTCGCTGTACCAGCTTTTTCCAGTGCTATAGGATGGTGCTTCATAGCCATATAAAGATTTTACTTCATCGATGCACTCTTGTCGTGATAATCCACGTCGAAAGTTGTGAAAAATGATCGCACGAAAATGTTCACGAGCTAATTCCATTTTTTGGCCGAGTTGAATTTTTTAATTCCCTGTAAATAAAACAATTCACTATTAAAAGACAAAACGTTCTGAGTGATGTTATGCTAAAAAATGTCAAACTTTCCAATGGAAATGTCAGATTGCACTTGGCAACACTTAGTGTTGCCTAGGACAGACCTATATATAGCAGCCTACGTAAATAAATTGAGCGAGTGTGCGAATAAATGTCGACAAGTGTTAGTGACTTTTCAATAATCACTTGGTACGAGGTCCGGACTATAAGGTGGATGCATACGAAGCTCACGGAGCTTCTGACGAGTCACTAAAGACGTATGTGGTTTTGGCGATCAGCTCCTGGATGTGAATGATTCCTTAACCATCCCACCAAACACCACAAAAAACCTTCCTGGTCTTCAATCCTGAGTGGTTTTCCTCGTTAACTCATGTGGCACCCATAGAGCAAGCTTCTTTGTATATCCAGCCTTTTTCAAGTGGTTCCAAATTGCCTTTTGTACAATATATAGTACCTGGGAAATCGAAACAGTGCTCTCATGATGGTCAGTCTCGTGAGTTTTCATTATTTTATCGACATTTAAACTTTTACTTGACCTAATATCAGTATTAATCTTAAATTTAAAGATAATCAAGAAGAATAAATGTGTGAACTTTACTCAACAACAGGCGATCACCTGACCGAAGTAATCCCTCGGGCTCGAAGTTCATTGTCCGTGGTTATAGTTGGGCCACTATGCGGAAGTGAGTAGTAAAGATCAGCATCCAACGGCATTTTAGGGCACCTATGGATATGCGTATAGGTAGGTATATATGTATGTAGGTATTAATGTAAATGCTCAAATATGTAAACAAGTGCTACTTTACATACCGCATTTTTGCATTAATTCGCATTACCGTTAAATATACTCGTACATATAAACTTTGATACGGAAATTGTGGATTTCTTTATTAACTCTGCTCTGCAAATTCATATTAGGGTGGTGCCATTTTATTTGACTTGACACACAAGTAATTAGCTTTTTCGTAGAGCGCGGACCAAGGAGGAAGATGCTCGATGAATCGGCTTAAGCGAACATGCAAAGAGGTTGTTAATATCGTGCGTGGACTCATTGCATGCTGAATATGCTGGTCTGAATCTGGATAGATATAACTTAATTGTGCCAGGATTACTAAAAGTTCACGCTGATGGTCGGATTTCAATAATCCGATGGGTCTCGGCGCCCAGATCAGTACATCGGCCGGAGGATTGCCTTATGTCTTGCATTTATTTGCCTCTGTCCCATCTGCTGGCGTCTGAAGACTTTAAAACTTTGCTACTACGATATATCTTAGTGAAAATCGTGGTCGTATTTGGAATGAAGGTCAGTCCCAGACTCTTTTGGTTGTTGGGTTGTTGACAGTCAGAATTTTCATAACATCAACGCTATCATTCAGATCTAATCGGTATTCCTTCGCCATGTTGTTGAAAAGGGTTCCATGTACTTCACGAATATCAGTCTTACGTGCCTTACAGAGAAGAAGTGGGAAAGGTCAGAGCGGTAGCTGTTCATTTTCGAGCAATGGTAATCAATACTATTTCCGTTTGCCGAGATCGAGCGACCATCGGCAGAACAGATCAAGTGTACTTTCTCTGGTTGTGTAGGTAGCTTGGAAATGTACATTTGAAGCAATAGCAAGAAGAGGACACTACTTCGTTGAACTCCTTATTAAATTTTAAAAAATTTGAAGGTTGGACCGCGAAGTTCTACCGATGCTAGCACATAATTTTTGGTCCATCCCTTCAACCCCGACATTGATGAGGAGCCATATATGTGCGACGGTGGCAGTTTGTGGAGAAGGCTTTCCACATGTGTAGTACTACGACGACAGTTCTCGCGAGTCAGTTGAGGCCATGAGTTATGTAAGCTTTTATGAAATTTAGTGCATTGTTGGTATGACTTTGTGTCAAGCCAGGCTGATGTAATCGAGATGTGCGTCAACAAATGAGTCTTCCCTCTTGCGGCAACTAAAGAACCACTCTTTAGCTTTTAGCCAGGTGGACCACAACGGTCATTGGTAGTACTCTATTGGTTATGAATTAATAAAATTAAAACATTTTACAAACCGTTTACTAAAATGGGCTGTCCTTATATGCACATTTGAAAACCCCGACGGGTAAAAGCTTTCTCTAAATTGATATCTAAAAAGCGCGACGGCCCTTGGGAGGATAACAATGCGTATCTTATAAAATATCGGTATAAAGCCCCGACTGCCGTAGGTCTGTTAGATTTCAGTATTCTCTTATATCGGACACACCTTACTACAAATAAATTTTGAAACCTCAAATCGGCAGGAGGTCCTCCGCTCCGTCTTTATCAATTTTGGTCAAACCTGGTCAAAAAATGTGATAAGTGGCTAATTTCGTCGTCGGTTCCTGATTGCAAGGGCTTTTTCATCCTAATAATTCACGATTACTTAGGTACATCTGCCATCTTTCAAGAAGTTTTTATGTTGGTTGGTTGGGAGTTGAGGAACTTATTACGAGCGACCACACCTAAGTCATTGAGCAACCCAGCTATGCGTTTGCTAAATTTGATGTACTACTTTAATTTCACCCATCACCACCTACTCGTAGAAGCTCGACGCTGACGTCCTCAATAAGGTGGTAATGTGCTTTTATTAGATATTTTCGCGAAATATTCTCATTTTATGTGAATCTAAAAAAACATTCGAGCCACCTTAATGCACTCATACATAAATATTTGTGTTCTTAGGCGCTACAATGCCGGAAATGCAAATGTGACCGACAGCAACACGCACCATACAGACGCCGCCGCCACAACGGCCGCATGGGCCAAGTGGTTTACCTTTTATTATATGCAATAATATTTTACCTACATATGTATGTACATTTGTACATGCATACATACTCGTACACACATATTAATTACATTTCCATAAACATTTTTTGCATTTGGACTTTGCATTTCAAATTGCTTCTTTCTCACTTTTCTGCACAACGCTCAAGCACGTACGTACATATGTATGACTATATGGTATACTCGTATATGCAGACAGACGGATGAACGGATGGACGGCTGGACATAATACACGCTCCATACACGCGCCGCCACTCATAGACAACGAACGCCATCTACGCTGCTGCTACCTGCACCACCTCGGCTTGTTGGTTGGTGCTTCTCATCTGTTTTTGGTGTTACGATTTTGATTGATTCGTTATATTCAAGCATACCTACGTGTAGAACGCAAACAAACAAACAAACGAACGCGAGCAAGCTTATGGCGAATGATCGGTAGAGGTTCGAGGCATATGGCGAGCGATTCTTAGTTATTTCTTAATTGTACATACATATATACATACATATATGTGTACCTGTGTGTGTGTGTGTGTGTGTGTGTGCGTGTGTATGTGCAGTTTATGGCTCCAGGCTACGTCTGTGCACTGCGTTGGCTGTTTATTTCCATATGCCACAGCGCATGAATGTGTTGTTCAAATCACCATACGTGCGACGCCAAATTCTTTTCCTGTCCCTTTGGCTCACTCTTCCTCTTGTTCTCTGCGAACGTTGCTTCTGTTTAATATTGGCACTCTAATACGTACGAGCAGTTGCAGTGCTCAGTGGCAAACAAGCAAAGGTGTGAAAACACAGGCACTTAAGACATACTACTTACCATACATACATATCTAGAAGACTGAAGTATACCAGATAGCGCCTTTAATTTGTGTTGCTGTTCGTGTACTCGTATATGTGCGTCATAATTTCGCTGTTGTTTTGAGAGTAGTGTCAATTCGCATGAATTTTCGAAGCGAAATGAGTGAACAGCTCAAAGTTTATAGAACACAAGGTTAGGACAAGTGTTAACGTCACCGAACCAACTTCGTCATATATACAGTGGGCGAGACTTGATACTTATATCATTAAAAAAGAAATTAATATTGGGTGTATGCATTAATTCGTGCGGTTTTCTAAGAGAGGGCTCTACTAGTATTATTTCGCGTCGTGTTCATCTGTGGCTATATTCATTTCAAAGGTACTGTCATTTGGCGTCGTTTTCAGTAGATATCATTTGTTTCAGCGTGAACAACAATTTGTTTCATTCATTTGAAAATGTCGAAATTTGTACCAGATAAAGTGTTTTTGCGGAGAGTTCTTCTTTATTACTTTAACACGAAGAAAAGTGCTACCGAAAGCCATCGTATTTTACTGGACGTTTATGGTGACCATGCTTTAGCCGAACGAACGTGCCAAAACTGGTTTGCACGGTTTAAAAGTGGCAATTTCGACTTAGACGACGGACAGCCAAAAAAATTTCAAGGCGAAGAATTGGAGGCATTGCTCGACGCAGATGCATGCCAGACGCAAGAAGAATTTGCAAAAGTATTAAGAGTTGATCAAGCAACCATTTCCAGACGATTAAAATCATTAGGATTCATTCAGAAGCTTGGAAATTGGGTGCTTTATTAATTAATTTTCCAATTGTTGGAAAAACATCAAGACGCAAAACCACAAATTGGAGGAGGAGCTCGGCCGAAAAATCGCTTCAGCGGTTACAAAGCGCCAGTTATATATATATCTGAATTAAAGCCAAGGGACGTCGAACGGCGATTCTGCATGTCGGAAATGTTGCTTCAACGCCACCAAAAGAAGTCATTTTTGCATCGGATTATCACTGGCGATGAAAAATGGATTCATTATGATAACCCAAAGCGCAAGAGATCGTATGTGAAGCCCGGCCAACCATCGACATCCAAGGCAAAGCAGAATATCCATGGTGCCAAGGTTATGCTATGTATTTGGTGGGACCACAAGGATGTGCTCTATTATGAGCTATTGAAATCGGATGAGACGATCAATGGGGACCTCTACGGAAAACAATTGATATGTTTGCAAAAGGCTATCGCGGAAAAACGACCAGAATATGCGACCAGACACGAATCAATAATTTTTCATCACGACAACGGTCGGCCACATGTTGCAAGGCTAGTTAAAAACTATTTAGAAAACTGTGGGTGGGAAGTTCTACCCCACCCGCCTTATAGCCCAGACATAGCACCTTCCGATTACCACTTGTTCAGACCAATGCAGAATGCCCTCACCGGAGTACGCTTCACTTCAGAACAGGGTATCAGAAATTGGCTCGATTCTTTCTTGACCTCCAAGCCGGAAAAGTTCTTTTGGGATGGTATCCACAAACTGTCAGAAAGATGGGCAAACATCGTAGCTTTTTTTTTTACTAGACATAAAACGATTAAAAACGTTTTGATTGCAATTTATATATTTATAGAAAAAATTGTGCAAATTTATTTTAAAATATGCGGCAACCCACAAAATTTAACCAACTTCGTCATTAAACATATGATTTCGGTCTTGTCGTAACCTTGTATTCTATAAACCTTGTAAACAGCTCATATTTTAAGAGAATTTCGGTACAATTAATGAAAATTAGAAAAAAGAACAGATGTTTTGCATACATAATTGGCGCTTTGAAGCCGCTGAAGCGAGCTCCTCCTCCCATTTGTTGTATCCGTCTTAATGCTTTCCCAGCAAATGAGGGACATAGGCCACCTACGAACAAATGATGGATTTTTATGAGGAGCCTTTATTTCATGTCAGAAATACACTCGGTGGGCTTGTCATTCCCTGCCGAGGGACGACCGGAATTGATTTTCTTTAATTTTCGGATTCGAACCAAAGCCTTCTGAGTGATAGCATTGCATACGTTAACCACTCGGCTATCGCGGCCCCCATTCTTCATTAGTATACAAAAATTTCCGCCAGTTGACTCAATTACTGCATCATTTCTTCATTTTTGATACTTTTCCAATGATTTTTGATCGCAGCAGCACGGACGAAAAAGAGGAAGAGTGTATCGAGCATTACCTCTGACACTGTACAGCCCTAAGCATCACATGACTTAATGATGGTGATCGCTCTTCGCTCTGATCACCAATCGCATCAACTCAACTCTTGCAAATGGCAGATATGTAAATGAGTTCCTCGGTTATTTTTTTTTTTGTTTTTTTTTTTTTTTGACTGATCGCAAAGTCAGTAACCTCAGTAACACTTAATCAATAACGAAACACACCGTTATACTATCTTTGCTTCACTCAAATGGGTAGTCCATGAAAAAATTGGATTGTCGTAAGTTTTTGGTGGACGTGCTTTGATTTCATCACGCAGTCTATTGCATCTATGTATGCCTGGCTAAATTTTCTAGGCCATCATATTATGAATCATACATCTACCTACGCTCAGCTTCGGGTTCTACTCAAAATTGTCGCAATATTTTCCTACATATTTAAAAATAAAAGTAGCCGGATGAGCACGATTATTTAAAATTGGAAAATGTGCACAGAACAGGGTGATGAGCTTCCAACTCAGAGGTAACTTTTTCGAAAAAATTTCTGACAGAGGATATTTGAACTTCCGCTGTTGAGGGTGCAATCGTGCAGTCGGCCTTTGGCTCGCATTATTAAAAACAAATCAATGGTACCCAGGTTTAAGTGAAATGTCAGTACGTATTTAAAGTTAAATTGTTTTTGGAGGCTGGCAAGCAACATTTTCACTGCCAGCCAGCCAGTCAGGCAGCAATAAAGGCACTGGTCTCGCTGATACTAAATTCCAACTGTCCCGGATCTCTACAGTAGAAGGCCAAACAGGACAGACTGGCTCTCACGTGGGTACCTAGTCACTGGGATATAGAGATAAACCTTATGGCAAATGAAATTAGGCATTGATATGCCTTTTGACACTTGCAAGGTGCTCTTCATGGAATTTACATACATATGAACAATCCGCATCAAGGCGGAGATGCTGCTGAAGCTGCAAGTATGATGGGGATGAGAAAACGGGACCCTACCGCTGGTAATCCATTAGTTTTGCATTCTCTTGGAGCGAATTCTTCTATAGCCAAATTATTTGCCATTGACATGCACAGATGGTAATCACTTAGTGTGAAGTCCGGACTTTAAGGTGGATGGTTAAGAACGTCCCAACCAAGCTCTCGGAGCTTCTGGCGAGTCACTGGTGTTGTCCTGACGAAGCACAATTCCCCTCCTGTTGGCAAAGCTGTGCACTCCTGGGTGGTTGGTTCCTTCCGACATTCCAATTGATGATAATAAGTCTGAATTAAGAGTGTGGCCATAGGGGAGCAACCCATAGTAGATGATTCCTTACCAATCCCGCCAGCAAATAAACAACGAAACCTTCCTGGCCTGCATCGAGGTTTGGAGACCGTTTGTACCGGCTCATTGCGTTTTGATCACGACCGTTGATGTAAATGATTCACTTTTCATCATCAGTCGTCATTCGCTTCAGAAATGGTTTGATTTGGTTATGATTTAGTAGCGGTTCGCAAATGGAAATTCGGTCCATGAGGTTTTTTCTCGTAAACTCATGTGGCACCCATACAACAAGCTTCTTTGTATTAGGTAAAGTAAAAATTTCGTTCATTTTTTTTAAAGCAAATGGTTCCAAACGGTTTTCTGGCTTATCTTTAGTCCCCCAGCAATTAAATAAGTGCTCACGTGACGGTCTGTTTTGTCGCAATTTTCCCGACGCATGGCGCATCTTTGACATCGAAATTACCGGAACGGAACGCTATCCAGCATAATCCAAACTATTGCAAAAATAATGGATTACTTTTCACTAGACCTAATATATAGTTACACAACTAAACACTTCATTTTCACACTTGCTATGCACTCTTAAAAAAGAATCGAGAGTGTGACGAAAGCATAGCAACAGCTATGCCCTTAGGGCGCAATCTTAGGCTTCTAACATTCTTGATTGTATATGTATATATACATATGTACATATATACATATACCTATAAATAAGAGTCGTTTTTTTCTAAGTTTTATGGCACCTTTTCTCATTTTTCTTTTATTATTGTTTATAATGTTGTTTCTTCTTCTTGGAGCCGGTCTTTCGGTCTCTCAGTCTTTGAGTTGCTCGAATCAACAAATGAGGTGTTAATTATGAACGAATTGGGGAGTAGTGAGGAATAAATAGCAAATGTTTACAATACAACTCACAAAAACTTCCAACTTCTCCACTCGGCAGCCGTAAAAATTCCAATAAAATTGAAAAAAAAAATTAATAAAATTAAAAAAAAATTAAATCTTCCGTAATTTGTTATCAAAACAACAAGCTGCACTGACTATTTATTTATCCACGTACATACATACATACATACATGCATATGTATATACCTAGGAGTCTGTGAAAGGATTATAAATACCACTCTCAGCTCTTCTTTGAGAAACTCTGTTTGTTTACAATTAATCATTCCATCTTTCTTTATACACTTTTTCCCCTTTTTTCTGCTTTCTAGTATAGACTCCACTAGCAAGTGCGGTATTTTAGTTGAAAGTCTTTGATTTATTAGCCATATCGCATAGCGTCGGCAGTGTCTTCTCTCATAATAATGCTGGTGCAGTCTGTTGAATCGATGTACATATACATAGGTATATGTATGTATGTTTCAATGGGGTAAAGTCTGAGCATTATGAGTGAATCATTGATTAACACTGCACATATTTATTTAATAATATGTATGTATGTATGTGTATAAAAATTTGTTAATTGAAAATATACCAGATTTATATCAAATGCGTTTATGTTATTTGAAGAGAAAGTTGTTAAGTTGTGAAGTTTTTTTTTGAGAAATTAAAAAAATTAGTGAGCATGCAGCGACCATAACGAATTGACTTAGCTTTCTTTTACAGTGGTTTACTAGTATAATATATATACCTATATATGGTATATACGAGTATATATACATGTATATACATACATATGTTTCAGTCAAAAAGCTATGGCACATTTAGGTATGACTAGTCAAACCTCAGTTCTGGCATAAAGTCTTAGTCTAACTCTAAATAAATGACGATTTCCTGGCTTTGACTGAGGAATTTCGGTCTAATTCAGAAAAATCTTATTTGAACAGTCAAACGCCGAAACTAAATTTCCTTAAATCGGGGTATGACCAGTTTTATTGTCAGATTGAAGCACAGAAGGCGCACTCAAAGCAAAAATATCAAGAAGACTGTAAGCTGCTTCCTGGGCAATTTTTGAAATTGGGAGCCAAAAAATGAATGACCTCCCTTCAGTGAATTTCGTCAAATCTACTTCAACTGTTTTCTAAGTGTGGCCTTTGGATTTTCAGATGTCACATTAAGCATGATAAAGCGCCTAACCTATTTGCGAAACAATATGAGTAGAATTTTTGGCGAGAAACTCACGAAGTATCAATTTTACGTTTTTTTTTTAATAAAAATTCAAAATTTCTGTCACCAAACAAGTTTTGACTTTTCTCAGTCGCGAAACATTTTTCAAAATGGTGTTGACTGATCCATTTGCAATTTTAACCATATCAGCAAGCTCTCTAGTTGTCATTCTGTGATTTTTGATGTTGAATTGATGCTCCATTTTTAGCTTCTTTTCGACTCGTCGCTCATCAGTAGAGGTGTTTGCGCTTTTTTCGTCTTCAATGCTTTCCCTGCTTTACTTGAATTGTTAATATTTCCGACAGTATGGTTACCGTAGGCCTTCGCATCATTTTCATCGTCTTTGCAGCTGAAAATTCATAAATTTTTCGTGCGGCATTGTCGGCAATCAAGAAAGATCTGTTGTTTCGGAGCGTCATTTCCTTTTAGGTCACATTCATTACAACCGAGAGTCGCTTATTCTCCACTTCCACTTACGCGATTAACTATGGTCAATGTCGTTGTATATCTCATTGAGCTCATTCCTTTTCACTTAAACGGAGATCACCATTAATTTTACGCAAAACCTTTTTCGCGAACACTTCCAAATCCATAGCTAGAAGGGAATGATGAGCACCTTGTAGAGTTTCGTCTTTATTCGACGAGAGAGTACTTTACTTTTCAATTACCTACTCAATCCAAAGTAGCACCTGTGGGCAAGAGAGACGCTGCCTTGTATAACAAGTCTGACATTGTTATTGGTGTTTATGCTGGTGCCTAAATATGCGGAATTGCCGGCAATTTTATATGTATGACTTTCAACAGTCAGCAGCTCTTATTATTTTCTTCAGGATTAGAACGAAGTAGTCGCACGATAAAGTGTAACTCTGTTTAAAGCCTCGTTTGGTACCGAACGGCTCAGAGAGATCTTTGCTCATCCCGAGGAAGCATTTCGGATTAATTAACGTCAGTTTACAATCTGTATATATTTTGTGGGGATATCAAACTACTTTTTCGTTCTGCTTTAAAGTCCACAAAGAGGTGGTGTGTGCCGATTCTTTTCTCACGAGTCTTTTCCAAGATTTGGCGCATGTTGAGTGTTTGGCCAGTGGTAGATTTGGCATACCTGAAGCCACATTGATAAGGTCCAATCAGCTTGTTGAAAGTGGGTTTCAATCTCGCCCACAAAACGCTCGATAGGGCCTTATATGTGATATTTAGTAGGCTAAAGCCACGGTAATCAGCGCAGATCGCGGAGTGTGCCGTTTTGTGAATAGGGTAGAACGTAGAGCACAAACAAATTTTCAGGCATAGCTTCCCCGGTAAGCCATTAGCTCCGGCCGCTTTGTTGTTCTTTAAATGGGCAATTACTATTCAACCCTCGTCATAGTTGGGTCATGGAACGTTTTTTCCATCATGCGAATTCATTTTATCCGGGCGATGTGCTTTCATTGCTACAGAGCAAGAGAAGTGTTCCCTTCTTACAAGTATGCTCTGGACATCGGATCTTTGTCAGCCAACTTCTCATACTCACCAATTTTGGCGTTTGCAAACGCGTCTTGCTTCCCTCTTCAGCTCTCGGCATTTATCCCACCCACCACCATCAAACCGAAGTAACATATTAAATCGATTGAAAACATCAATAAAAGTCTTCTTTTTTTTCAATTTAAAAATTTTCGAGGAACAATATTTTATTGTAATTTAAAATTTTTCATAATTTCATATTCCTTTTGCTCGCTTTAATGCTAAATTTGCAATTTTCTAATTTACAATACTAGTCAATGAATTGTCGTCTGGACTCATTTGGATATAATAACAATATATAAAATATAAAACAATTAATTTTCATTTTTTTATTTAATTATAGTATCAGTAATTTACAAATTAGAAATTATGCTTTATTTGATGTTTGTATGTACGTGTATGTATAAATGCTTATGGAACTAATAGGACAGCAAAATTTTTCAAACAAATTATTAATTTTTTACATACAAAATTATCGAGTCTTATTAGCTTAACTAAATATTGTATACACATACATACGTTGCTATTACAAATATATTTATATTTTTTTCATTACTATTTACAAAGAGACTTTTATTTAATAATAAAACTAAGCATTACTATTTAATTTATTATTTTTTATTTCTATATACCATAAATTACATGTATGTATGTATGTGTTGTATTGCTCTAGGACAGCAACGCCATGGCACGCGCTAATCGCACGCGAAAATCACGATACAACATTTTGCCGCCAACCGGCACACGACACAGATACATGTCCAGGCTCATCAGACACAACGCCTTGCCGTTCATGGGGAATTTCTGCGGCAGTTCGGGCGTCACCTCCAGACCCTCCGACACGGCCATATTGATGAGCCATTTCCAGACATCGGCACGTGTCCAATCGCGCGGATCCAAAGGCAGACCATCGGAGCCGAGTTGATGCAGTGACGTGTGTTGCGGTAATATGCTGGTGTAATCATTATCATTCACATTATTGTTGCTGTTGTTGTTGTTATTACATCTGTCATTATAATTATTATTGCCACTATGACCGTTTGGACTGGGCGCAGGCGTATGCGGTGAATGTAAATAGGGATGCGTTAATGCAGCCGCACGTTTCAGCACGGACGGCGAATTGGCTTTGCTGTTCCACAGATGTTGCAGCTCGTTTTCGTTGCGACAATTCGCGCTCACCTGCGAGAGGTCAAGTGGCGGCACGCGGCCAGCGTATTTTAAGAAACTCGATTCGACTTGCATGTTGTTGCGTGGTTGGTTGGTTGGTTGGTTGGTAGTGCTGCTTGGTGTGGGATTTGAGGTTATATCGCGTTGTATGCTATTAGTTTGTTTTTGGCTTAGCTGTAATGAAAGAAATTAAACGAATTATTAGTTAAAATATATTCATAAAAAAATTTTATTTTAAAATTAAGAAAATTTTTATAAAAATGTTTATTTATATTTGATTTAATATACAAATTTTTTCTGAATAGTTTTATTAAATTCATATTATATGCTATTTCAATTATATATGTTGTTGCTATTGGATTTAATTTTTACATAAAATGTATTTAATAAAAAAAAATTAATTATAAAACGAGTTTATAGAAATTAAATATATAAAAAAGAAACTAAAAAGTATAAAGGAAACTAGAAATTATAAAAAAATAAAAATCGTTATTTTTTATTAAATAAAAACTTTTCAACCATAATTGCCTACAATCAGGAATAAATTGTAGGAAGATACATATGTACATATGTCAAATTTTCTCTTCAATGATTAAAAGATGTTTTCTTTAATATTTCTTTGCTGATTAACTCATGGAAGTGTGAAACTGAGACTGGTATTTTATTCATCAGATTCATACCAGTTCATTTATGGATGTTCAATACGTACTTTTCAGAAGACAAAAATAATGATAAAATCACAAAAATGTTCGATTTATGAATTTCATGTCTGAGAGCGGTAAAATCTAACCACGAGTTAATTATAAAAAAAAGACCAGCGGACCCGGCGTACTTCCTTTCGCATGTAACGGCTGATAGTTTTTTATGAGGAGCCTTTATTTCATATCAGAAATACACTCGGGTGGGTTGAAATTCCCTGCCGAGGAGCGACCGCAATTAGAAAATGTATCTTAATTTTTAATTTTAAATTAATTTTCTATAACTTTTAGAATGTAATGCTAACCACTCGGCTACCGCGGCCGCCTCCAGATCATTAGGCATACAATTTCCACAAATCAAAATGTTCTCCACAAAGCCTTTAACTAATTTTCTGGGTTAATCACTCCCTACCCTCGAACGACAGTAGGTGAATACTTTATGAGTTTGTTGAAGATTTTTTGGGACTTTAAAGGGATACAAATCCCTAACGACTATAGTTAAGGTGTTCCCCCAAGGAGCGGAGTTTTGAAGAAAGGAAATTATAAATTATAATTATAAATTATAAATTAAAGAAAAATATCTTAAGCCATTCAGTTTCACAAAATTTTTCTTTGAATTTTTCCATGAAATTTCTTTGGATGAGCCAGCTAGATGCGACAATTTTGAAGAGATTATGCTTAAAAGATGACTCATGATGGTATTTCAACCACTTGAGGGGCTTCTTTTCTAGGAAAGTTGTTTTAGTTCGTCTAAAAAATCTAGATTGCAAGGAGTATCATGCGTATATTTGGCTTTATAATTTATACCAATTCAATTCTCCAAGCCAGCAAAGTACATATGGTTCGAAACATTGAAATTCATATTCTAAACATCAAAAAACAAACACAAAGCAATACAACAACAACCATAAAAATGGCAAGCAATCGTAAATACATAATTAATAACAAGCGTGAAATCCATCAAATCGCCTCACTAAAGAGATAAATTTAAAAAAATAATAAAAATAAAAATGAAATGGTTAAATTTCACAATCAACGTTAGCTGCTCAAAACAAAACGAACGAATATGGCGAACAAAACAAATGTGAACCAAATAAAAATTGTATATGTAAATTATATATACTAGATAATATAGACGACTAAAGAGAATTACAAAAAATGAGAATAAAACAATTGTGCTGTGAAACATGAAACATACATACATACTTTTAGTGGCAATAAAATATGTAGTCATGTATCCGGTGTTCCCGGATACTCGCTAACAACAAACGACAGAGCGCAATGTCGATCACCAAAGATGATTCGATCACACCTCTACATCTACTACATCAATGCATGCAATTTTTTTTTTTACGAAAATAAAATTTTTTAACGGCAATAAAAGCAATCGTAAAATAAAGTAATAAATTATTATGGAGAAATGATGAATGAGCAGAGGGAAAGAGATAGAACTAAAATCAGATCAGTAGTAGTAAAAAAAGTGCACTGCTTTAAAAAATAACCATGTAAATATGCAAACGTGTGCGAGATTGTTGATTATTATGACATCTAATGACTTGAAAATTAATTATTTATAAGCGTAGTTAAATTTCAAGTGCAGTTTTGTGGCATGCCATGAGGAGAGAGAGAACACAGAGGCAGGAGTGAGGAGAGAGAGACAGGAGTGAGGGAGAGAGACAGGAGTGAGGAGAGAGAGGCAGAAGTGAGAAAGGAGGGACAGGAGAAAGAAGTGAGAAAGAAAAGGCAGAAGTGAAAAAGAAAAGATGAAATGTGCTGCCTTTTATTTATTATTTTGCACTCATATTTTAAACTCTCTACTAAAGTTATCAATAAAGGTGATACGAGTACTAAAAAGCAGCAACAGGCATTTTGGTACGATTTTAATTTTGCCCACATTCAAGTGTAAACAAAGTACTTCCGTTTAGTTGAGTCTAAAGGAGTTATTTGGTCACAGGATGTTAATTTTATTTTTATGTAATTTTTTTCTTTTTGTTTTACACTTTAATTTTATTTAGTAAGGAAATGACTGCTTCAAATGTTTAATGCCTTTCTCGTGCAATTACATTTAATACTAATAACATTTTGAGCTGGATTGTGTTCGTAAGCATTTTTAAATAATTTTTTTAAGAAAATTAATTTTTTAAAGAATTTTATTTTTTATTTTAACAAAAATCAGATTTCATCAGAATAAAATTAACTGCATTCGAAAATATATAACTCTTTTTATATATTGTATATACGGGTATATATGTATATATTTTTTAATTTTTTTTTTATTTTTTTTTTTATTATGTTTTCAAATCCCGAAATGTCATATTTTAAAATTCAATTTCGATTGTGATACCGATTGACTTTTATCATCTATAAATGTAAATATGTATATACATACATACTATATATGTAGTTCACTAATTTTTGCTGCATCATCGCTCTACTTAGTTCTCTAAACACAACTGAATCACTTGGCGGAAGGCGTTAATTAGAACCCAAGTCATGGCGATTTACAAGTACTTACATGAGTTTATGGTTATTTACAAGAGCATAAAAATATACATACATACATGGTTTTACTAACAGTTAATTTGAAGAGATCATGAGAAAGACTTGCAGTTCATGAATTGAAGCATGTGTGCTAACCAAAAATATATAAACATATATATGTACGAGTATACATATACGTGTACATATTTATACAAGTGCGTATAATTGTAATAATGGAAAATTCAAACAATTAACAACATTTGTGAGTATTATTTTTTGAAGTAAGCTTGAAACTTTTTCTCTAAAATACTGTAATATGGGAAAAATATCATTCTAATGCGCATTAACTATTGTATCCTGACAGACGCCACTAAAGTGCATTTATGTCAGCTGTTGCTGAAAATTGCTCTGAAAATTTGCAAATAGCCGAAAGTCGTTAATACACTGACGATTATGTGTTTCAAATTCCGAGATAAAGAAACACTATTCCAGTAGCTTATATTTAGCGTTAAAAATAATTTTTACTGTACGAGTATTATAGAAGAGTTAACGCAGCTAAACTTTTAAGGCAGTTAAAGATTTAATGCAACAAATAATTATTTCAACATAAATATAAAGTGAAGTAAAGTGCAACTAACTTTTTCCTGTTTTTACAACATCGATTAAGACATGCAATTTTTAAATAAATTCATAAATTTTTAATGCACTTTCAAGCACATATTATAAATATACATATATAAATCTAATAAATATAAATCCAAAATTTTTACGATTTAAACATGATATTAATATAAATTTTAATAGTGTAAAGCATGAGTTAATGCGCATAAAAACTTAATGCAGATAAAATTTTAATGCATTTAAAAATTTTACTTCATCACTAAGCTGATTTTGCTAAATGTTTTAATACAAAAAAATTTAATATGCATTATCTAATTTAAAACCACTGAAATCTTCATAAAATATGCTAAAAAATTTAATAAAATCTTTCAATACCCCGTCAAACATGCATTTTAAATTTAAAGCAATAATAAAAAGCATTTATAATGCTCTTGAATAAGAGCTGTATTAACTTAGTGCAGTCGAAAAGTTAATGCATATAAAGATAATATTATTATATACGATTTTTGTACAATGTAAAGCACTGTTTATTATTACTATTTTTCTAAATCAGTTTAGTACTGCCGCCTTTCATTATAAGATCAGATATTATTACACAAATACCAAAAAACAAAGCCAAAAAAATTAAAATAATTTATTTTTTATATTCATTGTGAGCTAATAAGAAAACATAAAATATAATCGTTAAGAAATTTAATTTTTTCTTCACACTTACATGCATACGTATATACCAAGACAACGAGCTACATTCTACTTTTCGTAAAAAATATTTAAAAAAAAGCTTGTATGTAAATTTTCACATTAGTTCTAACAATGCACCCTTTAGCCCAGCCCTCCACTTACAAACGCTTATTTATTGCTACAATGAAATTGTTTACATGTCCGGCTTAAGAACCCTCATAAAAATCACCTTAATCGACAACAACTAAATAAATAAATAACGATAATATAAAGATGGCTTTGATAAATAAGTGTGCAACGTAGATTAAGATAACACCTAAACAGTCATCTTTTTTTTATTATTTCATTTTCTTCCTCACATTTCGTTTACTCATAACCCAAAGCCATGACATTCCAGTGAAGCGTTAAAGAAAATGGAAATCTATAAAGCGTCAATGAGTAGACTTAATGATTTTTTTTTTTTTTTTTTTGGTTTTATAAACAAGCCAACCAACCACTCATGCACACAATGTGTGGCATGAATCACTTTACATGGCATGGGCATGTCATGAAATGTATTTTAGCTGCGTTAAATTACACCAAAAAAAAAAACGTGTGACGACTGATTGTTGTTTAAATTTTTGGTGATTGAACCAATAATGCGCGTCAAATAGGAAGACAGAAAGAGCGATAAACAAACGGTGGGCGGTCAATGTGCCTAAGTGTTGTACAAAGCAGAATATGCGAGAACGAAATTAACAATAACAAATGTGTACAAGTTAATAATATTTGGGTCTCAAACGGATGTCATAAACAATTTAAAGACGACGCTTTTGGTGTTGTTAAAATGTTGTGACCTTCATTCGCATTGGTCAATAATTTAATGGAAAAAATTATGCATAAAAAACATAATAATTTGGTACGAAATATTTTCGGAAAATTTGTAATAAAATTTTTTTTTGGAGTTTAGCTTAGTATTTTTAATTGCTGTCTTATTTAATACGAATTTACTTAATTTTATGTTAATTATTTTATATAATCGCATCTTATTTTATTTTGTTTTTAACTTTATTTTAATTTATTTTATTTTAATTTGTTTTATTTTACCTTATTTACTTTCACTTTATTTTATTTTATTTTATTTGATTTCATTTCCTTTGATTTCATTTGTTTTTAATTCATTTCATTTCATTTTATTTTATTTTATTTTATTTTATTTTATTTTATTTTATTTTATTTTATTTTATTTTATTTTATTTTATTTTATTTTATTTTATTTTATTTTATTTTATTTTATTTCATTTTATTTTATTTTATTTTATTTAATTTTATTTTATTTTATTTTATTTTATTTTATTTTATTTTATTTTATTTTATTTTATTTTAGTTTATTTTATTTTACTTTATTTTATTTTATTTTGTTTTATTTTATTTTATTTTATTTTATTTTATTTTATTTTATTTTATTTTATTTTATTTTATTTTATTTTATTTTATTTTATTTCATTTTATTTTATTTTATTTTATTTTTTTTTTTATTTTATTTTATATTATTTTATTTTTTTATTATTTTTATTTTTTTATTTTTTTTTTTATTTAATTTTATTTTATTTTATTATATTTTTTATTTTTTTTTCATTATATTTTATTCATTTTTATTTTTTTTTTTACTTTGTTTTATTTTTATTTATTTGTTTATTTTTCTTTTTATTTAAATTTCCCAAAACAGTTCAGACACTCCCACGGCTTCCACCCATTCCGCTGACTGGTTATCTCGCGGTCTTCGCACTAAGGAAAACTCACATGAAAGCAGACAATAAAATTTTCAAGTGCTATCCCACGATTTCACGCATGCGCCGTTGAACTTCGAATTGAAAATGTTGCTTAAAACAATACATGTGAGATAACAAAAAAAAAGAACAAATAACTTTTTCCCATCCAAATGTAGAGTGCTGTATAACGTGTAACTATGTGTATTTGTATGTGGAGGGTTGGTGGTGGCTTTGTTCCATGGTTATTCTGCTTTTATTCTCTGAAGTATATTCAACTTACCGTCGAGTTACAAAAATATATGTGTAAAAAAATTAAATTTTCCTGTGAGAAATGCTGGTATGAAGCGTCGTACTCAGAATTGGTGGGAATTTTGATTTCGTTTGAGAAAAAATTAATCAATGAAATCTGTGTGAAGTTAAAAGGAAATCAATCTCCTAAGTGGTTGCCTTATTAACTGATGATGAAAAGTACAAGACAAATGATGGCGCAAAGAAATGTATGTACCTCTATGTATGAGCAAATGTATGTATATACCACCAGTTTGTTGCTACTAATCACTTCATACATGGTATTGATGAGAATACACAACCCTATCAGGTCTTCATATTCAATATAGAAATCCAAAATCTGCATACACGTATATGTTACTAACCACCGTTAATCAGCTGATCATGAAAATTTATTTATAGACAATCCGCCATATGCCGTGCAAAATAAAAACATTGTATATTTAATTTTTTTTCTTTTCACTGCTCATCCGGTGCTCCTTCCGCTGATCGTAAATCACACGAAACGCTACGAAATCCAAACAAAGCATCTCAGAATGATACTTGACTCATTACTACGACCACAGTAGTAAATCTCACTGATTACTCATTGGAAGGAAATACAATGTCAAGACGGAATGAAAGGAAATGTGTGGGCGAACCAAGAAAACATAAAATTTTTGCAGAGCCTATTCATTGAATTTACATAAGAAATGGAATTACTTGAATTGAACGTGATATCTTTTTAAAGATTGGTTACAGATCGGACAGATAAGTTTAAAGAGAAACAGAGTCTCTCAGAACAATGCAAAATCATCTTGCCCTTTAAATGTTCTTTTTTTTTGGCAATTTAAATAATTTTCTTTTGGAACGGATGGCCGATGCTTTTACTTTCCTAATACAGAAATCTGAATATTGGTTAGTTTAAAAAATATGAAAAAAGAACACATTGGCCAAGTTGCTCTCAAAGCCATGAGAAGTGCCCACATTTCTTTCGAAAAGTCAAGTATTGGAACAGGTTGTCACTGTAGATGAAATAAGACCGAATGCTGATATACTAATTTTCGGAGTTAAAAACTGCCTGCCGAGTATGAGGTCAGAGAACACTGTGAGCCCAACTTTAACTTTTATTAAGTTAATTTAACTTATTTTTTACTATTAATTCTTTTAAATAAATCAAATATTTTTTAACATAACTTATTTTCTTTTATTTTTAATTTCATTTAATTTTTTTTTAACTTAGTTGTATTTTTTATTTAATTTATGTAGTTTTATTTTGTTTTACTTTATTTTAATTTATTATTTTATTTTATTTTTATTTATGTTATTTTATTTTATTTAATTTTATTACTATTATTTTATTATTTCATTTTAATTTATTTTATATAATTTTTTTATTTTATATTACTTTTTGTTCTTCAATATAATTTTATTTGGTTTTGTACTAATTTAATTAATTAATTTTTTATTTCATTATTAATTGTTTTTATTTTATTATTTTTTCTTTATTTATTATTATTTCTGAATTTAATTTATTTTACTTTAAATCATTTAATCACTAAATTATAATAAGATATGATTTAATCTTTCCAGTATATACAAACATAAACATATCAGCTTTATAAAGTGAATTATTTCTTCTAAATAATAAACATTTCACTATTCACAAGTACATACGCCAACTTCCTTTACGCATTATTTTGTCGCTTCCCTTATTTACGATTAAGTCTCATTTAAATTGTAAACCTACTCGCATTACATTTGAGCAAATGAGTGAAGGTGTTTTTGTGATAACTTACACGTACCCACTAAGTGACTGACTATAAACCGATTACGAATGGTTGGCTGGCTGGCTGGCTGGCACTAGTTGAGAATCCAAAGCAGGAAGCGCAAGCGCATGGGCACGCGTCATCTGTACTTGAATGCTTCCGTTCTGTGGCAAGCCGCGCATGCAGCGCAAGCAAACAACCACCCGCACACACACTAAATAAATTCATATTTATTTATATACAATATATGTATGTATGAAGGTACCCGTACTTAAGGGAAGCAGAAAAAATAAAAGCATTAATATTGTCTGCTCCACGCAATCGTTGACAGGATGTGCGGCAAGTAGTGACAAAAAGGAAATCGACGCATACGAATATACAGTGTGATATACTAATGAGTGTAGCTGCGTATATAGCACCAACAACAAACAGTATAAAAGCAACATAAACAACAATGACAAAAAGTGCAGCAAAAAAGTCAAAAGCCAACATTTATAATTTAACGCATTTCCTCCCGCACAACACACCAACATTTCCTCACACACACACACACATAATTGCATAATATTTCGAGCAAACCGTAAGTGAGCCGTCCAATTTTAATGACATGACTTACCGCTTCATCAGTATGTCTCTGTGACTGTGACTTTCATTTCGAATGTCAACCGGGAAAATTTCGAAATTTTATGCGGAAATTGTCTTATGCACATTAAGAGCGAACATACATATGTACACGTATGTATGTGTTTTGAAAATGAAGCCAGTTTTTTTTAATTCTAATTTGCTTTAACGATTCACTGCCCACAGCCACTTGAGCGCGTAAAGAAATTGAAAATAGTTTCTTCTTTAGTCGGCGATGGCATTTTTTACCTATTAAGTTTTGAAGTTCACTTAAGAGATTTGAATTTTGTAGCTTTTTGTACACAGAGCGCTTCCAGCTGTAGGTCGGTAATGTAAGTATGTGGAATTGTATACAATCTTCTAGGCAGCAAGTGAGATGCTTTTTTTTATAGAAAATGAAAATGACGCGTTTCCTGCCGTTTGGCGAGAGAGCACTTTCTGTTTTGGCGTAATTTGCTGACAGCGCTTCCGTCTTTATATTTGCCGTTTCGTACTTACACATCCATGCATGTACAAATATACTAATACGTATATTTGTCTGATAATTTGCTACATCAATGAATGAATGGAAGGAATAACGATGCCATACTGAAACTCTCAACGTAGAGATAAATCTTCTTCACAGTGGATGCAAAATATAATAGAATAACATAAAAAAATATAACGAAATAAATAAAAAAATAAAATAAATCAACACAAAATAAAATGAAATAAAATAATGAAAAATAAATAAAATAAAAATAAAATAAAATAAAATGAAATAAAATAAAATAAAAATAAAATAAATTAAAATGAAATAAAATAAAACAAAGTAAAAATAAAATAAAATAAATTAAATTAAATCAAATAAGATAAAATTTAAATATAAAAAACTAAAATAATTTTAAATAAAATAAAACCATATAAATATATATATATATATATATTAAATAGTAAGGTAAAATAAATACATAAAAAAATTAAATATTTTAAAATATAACAATATATTATAAAATAAAATAAAATAATTAAATATAATACAACTAAATAGAATTAAACAAAGTTATATTATATTAAATTAAATAAAGTAAAATTTAAATAATAAAAATTAAAATAAAATAAAATAAGATTATATTACATTCAATAGATAAGGTAAAATTAAAATAAAATAAAACATAAAAAACCATTTAAAGGAAATGAACTAAACAAATTAAAATACAATAAAATAACTTAAGTTTAAACAAAGCAAAATAATATAAAATAATATAGAAAAAATAAAATAAAAATTAAATTATAGAGAAAAATTAAATAACTATAATATAAATAAAATGAAATTGAAAAATTAAAATCAAGTAAAAATTAAATTAAATAAAAAAATAAGATAAACTAAGCTAAATAAATCAAAAATAATAGTGTATACATATATAATTATATTAAATTATGTCAAATAAAATATTAAAATAAATATAATATATTAAAAAATAAAATAAAATAAAAAAAGGAAGAAAATAAAATAACAGAAAAAATAAAACAAAACAAAATAACATAAAGTAAGATAAAATATATTAATATAATAATAAAAGTAAATTAAATAAACTAACCCAAATTAAAATAATCTAAAACAAAATTACCTAAAATTAAAATGAAATAAACTAATCTAAAAAATTAAATAAGTATGATTTAAAATGAAATAAATAAAATAAAACAAAAAAAAAATTATTAAATAAAATTAAAACAAATCAAAAATATATAATCAAAATAATTTAAATAAAATTTAAAAAAATAAAATATTCTGAATATTTGCAAATGCTACACACAGTGTGTTCTCCAATTATACCTACTTAAAATAAAAGTTTTTTATAAATTTTACTGTGACTTCATTAAAAGCGTACTGTTGGTATGTATACAACGAGGAGTGTATGTACGGATGTTGCTTACAAAATAAGAAATAACATAACATATTTAGCAAAAATTTCGCTGATGTATGCAAACAGCTGTCGAATTGCGGTACGCTACGGCAAGACGGGATGGATGCGTCGGTTGAGTCAAATTTACTTAAAGCAAATATAAATATTTTTTTTTTTGCATGCCTTTATGGCACACATAATAAAAAATATACAAATTAATCTACAGGTATTTAAATGCATATATACATATGCAGATGTATACCCATGTGCATATGTATGTGTAAAATTTCAAATAAATGTATTTGTTAAAATTTCAACAGTTGAATGCCTCATTCGCTCATCCGGCAGACGATCGCCAGCGAGAAACCTCAATTATTTATTTCCTGCGACAATTTCGTTAATTTCAAAAAAAAAAACTACTTATAAATTTCTATTGGCAATGTTGTGCTTTGGACAAGCGTATTAATACTTTTTTTGTTGTTCGTGTGGTGGCAAAAAAGTGAATACTATTCTAAATGCATGTATGCCGGTATTCAAGTATGTGTTTATTTATCTAATTTTGGTTATGATTTCCTGTAATTACAAATTACAATTGATACCATTTTGTTTTGTTTATATGAATTTTTCAAAGTAAACGTAAGGAATTACCAGAAAGGAAATAATGTAAAATAAAAAAAATAAAATAAAATAAATAAATTAAATTACATTAGGATAAATAAAATAAAATAAAATTAAAAATAAAAATAAAATAAATAAATTAAATAACAAATGATAGTTTAAATCAAATAAATTAAAATTAAATTAAAAATAAAATGAAATGAAATTTCAATATATAGTTTAATTATAAACAAGAAAATAAAAAATGAAGTTCAAACAAATTTAAAAAACATGAAATCATTATAATTAAATTAAATTAAATTAAAATAAATTAGGTTAAATAAAATTAAATTTAAATTAGAAAATTTATTAATTAATGAGTTTTCAAAAATAAAAATTTATCTTTAAAAACATGCATTTTGTAATATAAAAATTGGTATTTTATTTTATGTGTGTATGTATAGGTATATTTTTAAGAATTTCAAAAATATTTTCGTAAAATTTTCTAAATTTCTAATTACTTTTAATTTACATTAATCTGGCATGCTAGCTTAGATGCGTGCCCATGGAACGCGGAAGGTAGGATTGAGATTGAGAACTGGCTGCGGCAAATGACCTTAGCAAAAATTAATTAACAGAAGTTAGCAAATATACCGGCCCCTTAGAATGGCAACATTATTTCCATTAAGAGTTGTAAGTTTCTAATATTCTCAGCGGACGTTCACCAGCACCATAGTCTTTTCGCAATTGTAACAGTTTAGCAATGAATTTTCAGAATGTGCTTTAATATTTCATATTTTTCTTTATACCTATACCCATTACACATACCACTTTATACAGCCAAGTTATATGTGCATTTTTATTGCCTCGTTTTATTTAGGTTGCCCTTAAAGTAATGAAGCAAGTTTTGTCTTCTTTATTTTTATTTTTATTTTCGCCATTCACAGACACTTAAGCATGTGTGTATTAATGAGGGCGCTGGCACCATTTTCGTCACATTAAGAGTTTCCTACTCCGATTTGTAAGTATGTAGCTTATATTCATTTATTTATACTTCAAGGAAAAGTCAGATACGGTCAGAGTTGAGATGATCGTTAGGCCTTAAATTTTATATTATTCATTTGCAAAAAATTGCTGATGCTTCCAGAAGTGATATGAATTTTCATAATTATTTCAAATTTATTTTTTAATTTTTACAAATTTTACATAGTTTTTAAATTTTTTCATAATTTAGTTTTTATATTTGTGGAGCTTCAAATTTTATATAAATCTTTTCTTAAGTTTCGCAATTTTTTATATTATTATTCTTTAGATTTTATTTTTTTAGTTTTTAGCCTTACACATTTTTTATTTGTGGAATTTCTGATTTTTATAATTCTTGGTTTATTTGTTATAATTTTTTGGATCTTAAAATTCCTTTCATTTTAAAGTCTTTTTATATATTTTTTTTTTAATTTCATAACTAATTTATCATAATTTTTATTTTATTTTTAATTACTCTAAATTATCAATTTTTTAAATTTTTTTGTTATTTTTTATTTCTTTATTATTTTTTGTAATCATTTATTATTTTTATTTTATCATTCTTTCATTAAATTTTTATTGCTTTTTAATTATATTTTTAATTATTTTTTATTTTTATTATTATTATAATTTTTTTTATATTTTTTTTTATTACAATTTAGTAGTAGTATTACAACTTTTTTTAATTATAATTTATAATACTTATTTTTCTGTATAAAATTTAATTAGTATTTTTTATAAAAGTTTTAGTTTTCATATATATATTAATTACTATTTATAACACTTTTTTGTAATTCTTAATTTTTTAGTAACATAATATTGTATTTTTATAATTTTTTTCTTTCTACAACTCCAAATATTAATAATTTTTATCTTTAAAATACTTAATTTTTTTTAATTCTTGTAATTATTTTTTTAATTTTTGTTTAATTTTTATTTCAACTATTTTTAATATTTAATTTTTTTTGATAATTTATAATAGGTATAAGTTCATAATGCATAAATTTAACATTTTTTATAGTTATTTTATTTATAAATTGTTTATATTTTTTATTTTTGTAGTTTTTATGTTGTTCTTATTGCTAAATCCTTTTATTTTCATAAAATTTAATTTTTGTACTTCATCAAATTTTCATAATTTTATAATTATTTTTTTTTTTTACTTTTCAATTTTTAGTATTTATAATTTTTTATTCTTATAACATTTAATTTGTATTATTTATATTTTATGTGTTTTTCATTTTTCTGTATTTTCTGTTTTTTTTTTTATTTTTCGATTATTTTAAATTTATTGCCATTAAATATTTAAAGATTCGCCTGAAGTTGAATAAACGCCAGAATCCAACAAACAATTTTGGCCTGATGCCCAACGTGCTGCACCGACAGTGTTTGATAAATATAATATATTAGAATATCTACATATGTGCATATGTATGTATGTATGTAGCTTCCAAAATATTTTCAAGCGCCACCAGAAAATATGCACAGAATTATTTACATTCGCAATTTACGGATAAATCGCGACAGTTTCGCACACCACTGGCGCGCATAAAGTCCATTTCAACACTTTTGCGCGACGCGCCAGACGATCGTTAGCGATATTTATGCGGTTTGTTGTTGTTGCAGCGCAAAATAAAATTCTATTTTTAAAATCTGTGTATTATACAAGTTGGCAAATAAAACAAGTTGCCGGAGTCTGCGGTATTCGAACGCATCTGATGCGCCTCGGCGCGACATATACACATACGTTGGCGGCGGGTGCAAGTCAGCGCCACAATCGACAATTTCCATGTCATTCATGCATTCCAAAAACGTACCTACACAGCTACATGTGCCACAAAGCGGAAGCCGAGGGTATCACACAGGCAGGATGAGTTTATTTAATGTACGCGCTGCAGAGCTTGCAGAACGCAGAGTGACACAGTGTATCTAGTAAGTCATTGCGCGGCACATACGTGTAGATCACTACACTAATGCGTGAAAGCATCAAAAGCGCTGGCGGCGGTGGCGGTGGCGGCGCGCGATCTGACACTGTGACGCTGACGGATGTGTTTTATGCTTTTTTTCTTTGATTTTTTATTTTGTATGTAATTTCGCTCTTTTTTTTTGTCCGCTTCACAATTGCATTGCTGAATTGTTGCATTTCTGATTTATCTCAATTTGAGAAGCTGTACACAGCGGCGGTGTGGCGCAAACACACAACAAGTTAAACGTCTGTCTAGAAAATTGTCTGGCAAACAAAGGAATAAATAGTTCGCATAGGCCGTCTGTAAAAGCGCAGCCAGAATACAATGCAATTGAATTCCATGACGGCAGAAAATTTAAATTAATATGAAGCAATAAAAATCATGTGAAGGAAAGCAATGCAGCAGCGATTTGTCAGAAGTCGATAAAAATATAAATATACTGAGGAGAGAAAAATAATAAATATTTACTAAAACGTGGCGCCATACGCATACTCTTTAACGCCTCAACGCAAAGAAAACAGAAACTAGTTTCTACTATATCATCAACCTTATCGCGATCAACGCACGATCAGTCGGCAAATCAGCGGCAGGGCGTCCGCCAAGGAATTGCACGCCTGCTGGCTACATTACAGAGTGTGATTAATTTACTTCATCGCCACACATATTTTCAGATTTTTTCATAGCTTTTGAAGTGTTTGCGCGATTGTTGTATACATTTTTATTATTTGTTATTTTTTTATTGGAAAAGGCTGCCAGTTCACCCATTTAGCATGACAATTCTTAATGTGCAGGCATATTTCATGTAAAAAAATGTGACTACTTTCGTCTACAGTATTTTAGGGGACTGCACATGTAAATATGTAGCAAAAGAATAGGCATGCATTCGTATTTACTTCAGATAAAGGGGCTTGAAGTGATTATGGGGGCATACTCTGCAAAAACATGTGTATTATATATAGTACACGCGCCATTCACATGCGTATTTAGCAGCAGACTACTTAAAGATAGAATTCGTAAAAACAAAAACATGTTTAGAACGCAGACACAAAATTATAAGCATCATTAAGGAATAATATGAGAATTTTGCAATGAAGTCAGAAATCGCTATGAATGATTTCCTTTATAAAGACTACATAATCTTATGGAGTTAAATGAAGAAGGAGGGAGAGAAAAAGACAGAAAAAATATATGTAAACATATTTATAGTGCATATGCAGATCCTAATTGTAGGCAACGTTATACTTTTTTATCATAAAAAACGTTGCCTACATTTAGGTGCTATATAAATTATAAATTTTATATTATTAATTACAATTAAGTATGAGAAAATGCTAATTTTTTAATATTTTATAGTTATCATCGAATTATGCACACAAATAACATTTCATATTTTACTAACTAATATAAAAAAAACCCATAAATAACCGTGATATGTTTTAAAATGGAATACAAAATTTTATAATTTTAAACTCTATAATTTGTAATGAAGCTTATACAGTAATATAAAGAGATTAGCCGGCCACACACACAAAGGTTGACAGTGCGCACTATTATTGATCAGACCAATAATCTAAATCATAAAAGAAACTTTTTCGATCACTCATCGGCAGAGAATGACATGCTTTCTAAGTGTACTTGTGAAATGAAATAAAAAGCTTAAAAACCCAACGACTAATCCAGCTTAAAAAGAACTGTAGTATATTTGTCTTGATCATGATGACATTTTTTAAATAATCAAAACTCAAGATTTACAAAGAAATAACAATTATATATAAAATATATTATTTAATAACACCGTGTATATATAATACATAATTTTTTGGTTACTGTAATCAGTGAACTTTCTCATGTTCAGCCTAAATTTAGGCAGCATTTTTTAAAGCAATTTAATAATTAGATAAAACGTAAAAAATATATAATACAAAAATTTCTAATAACGCACATATTATTATTCATTATAGTTATAGTTACTATAAATAAAAAATATTACTTTGTAATTAAAAAAATTATAATCATATAATAAAAAATAATAGTCAAAATCTATACAGTGCAATTTATTAGACCAAAGCTAAAAAAAAAGTGAAAATGAAATTATATTTCATGAAGCTAAAAAATATTACAACATCCAATCAAAAATATGTACATATGTATGCACACATAAATATATATTTTTACAGTCTTACTCAGAAATCAAACATCGCCTATTCAACTATTCCGCTCTATCGTAGTAATAAATGGAAAATTTGCCAAACTTCTAATTATATTATATGTACATATGTAATTTAATATTATATTTCCGCTTGCGATTGTCATGAATGAATGTCGGCAGGTATGAGCTGACATACGAGTATGTACATACAACTAAATGTGTGTAAGATTGTGAGCTCAAATGTACTTGTGTATATATGTACATATACAGATAATTACTACATTATTACTGTATTTACTGACCTTATTTACGAATAACCTTCGGACATGTAGGTAAATTAGTTTTTAATGTTAATAGGTAAGAATCTACATAGATACATATGTAAATGCATACCGCATATACCATATAATAGGATAGTCTAAATTAAGTTAACAAATTTTATTTAAATTTTTTTATCTATTTTTCATATATATATAATTTTTATTTAATTTCAATTTAATTCAGTTATTTTAATTTAATTATTTTAAACTAAATTTAATATATTTACGTAGTATACCCTATATAATATAATAATTGTGAATATGAATTTTAGCATTTTAATTTTTTAATTAAATTAAATTAGTATTTAATAAAATTTAATTTATACATAATTATTTTTTTTAATTTTGTCAAAATCCAATAATTAAATATAATATCACCTTTGTAAGATAGTATTTAATATATAAACCATGTATATACGTACATATTTTTATAATTTTATTAATTATTAATTATTAATTATTATTTATTTTTTGCTTATTATTAGTTGTATTAAAATAACATTATTATATAAATATATATTTTTATAATCTCATTAATTTTTTTTATTTATTATAAGCAAATTTTAATAATTAAATTTTTTATTGAAGGGAAGTATTAAAAAATTTAATGTAATTTAATTTAATTAACGAAAATACCGTATTTAACTAATACCTGAAGTCTCTTCAAAATTTTAAATTTAATACTAACATATTTGTTTCCTACATTTCTGTAACATTTTTCATCCTCATTATTTTTATTTTATTTGTCTGACTTCGTTTTGTATGTCAGGTGTTTCCATAAAGGTCAATTAGTTTCGTATACTAAACATTTATTTTTGTAGTAGCTTAGCTCGCGTTTCATTGAATTTAAATATATGTATGAATGTAAATATATTGTTTTTGCTATTGGCTTTGAAATTTCATATTAATAATTCATTTAATTATGCTAATCTTAAATGTACGCTAAATGAAAGCGAAAAGGCGTTTAAAGCTTAACCCTTAAGCACTCGTACATGAATAGTTAATGAGGTTTTTTTGTAAACATATACATATTCACATATGCAATACATACAATGCATACTATACATACTATATATATATACTACAAAAATGTTTTACTTCAACCCCAAAAGGTCCTAATTTAGCTTTTTAATTAAACTTTTAATTGTTTTATATTTTCTGAACGGAAACTAAACTAATAAATTTAAAACAAAAAAATGTATACTAGTATTTTAAAATAAGTATTATTTTATGTTACCAAAATATCTCTAATTTAAAACAATATTTATTTTTAAAAAACACTTAATTGAAAAATTAACAAAAATAAAATTAAAAGAAAAATCTTCAAAAAACTACTAAAATTTTTTAAATTTTTTATTCACAGCGAGTTTTGCTTGCTTACTACAGTAGGGTTAAATTTTTCATCATTAGTGTGTATCAATAAATTTATAGTTTCTATAAATTTGCATTTAAATATATTAGTTTGTAAGCAAATTGTTTAAATATTTATGTTTTTTTATTTATTTATTTTTTATATGGCTTTTACCTTCAAATTTAGTATGCATCTTACAAGCACGGCGTGTATAATGTTGATTTATAAGGTCAAAATTTCAAAAAAAAAAATTGTTTCACTTAAATATTTTATGTGTAGTTAAAATTGTTAGACTTAAGCAAGATTATACTAGCAAATTTAAATATACGTGTATGTATTGAGTTTTTAAATTTTTTTTAAATTATTACCTCGTTTTATTTTAATTAAAGCTTTAATTTTAATAGTTTTAATTCTTTCCATTTTATTTTAATTTTATTTTATTTCTTTAAACTTATTTCTTTTTATTTTGTTTTATTTTAATTTTATATATTTTAATTTAATTTAACTAGTTTAATTTATTTTATATTATTTTATTTTATTATATTTTATTTTACTTTATTTTATTTCCTTTTTTTAATTTTGGGTTAAATGATTTATTTATTTTTACATTTAAATTTTAAATTTTTTTTTTTATTTATTTTAATTCATTTAATTTAATTTAATTTAACTTTATCTTATTTTTGTTATTTTTTTATTTTGGTTTTAAATAGCCTTTTTAAAGTTAATTTAATTTATTTTTATTTTTGTATTATTTTACTTTATTTTAATTTAATTTTATTTTTTTACTTATTTTATTTCATATTATTTCAATTTAGGTTTGTATGATATATTTATTTTTATATTATAATTTTAATTAATAATTTTTTAAAGTTAATTTAATTTATATTTATTATTTAATTATTTTTCGTTTTTATAATTTTTTAAGACCAATAAAATTAGTATAGAATAATGAAATTTGGCCACGTGCAGTTGCCCAAAAACTTTTTTTCGTAGCGTGCATCTCTCTTTTAAACCCAAAACTTTCTTATGGCATGCTTTACAGTAACCAATCAAAAAAAATCATAAATGTCCAAACGTAAATATATATGTATGCATCTATATGCATTTGTGTGCCACTTTTCTTTCGTTCAAAGCCTCGCCTTGTCATATCTGCTTTATGATGATTCTGTCATTGCAAAATGTTTGTAAACGCTTAATGAGACACAGGTTTTACAGGTCTTAAGTGACGTGCAGCAGCTCAGCGCCACGGGGATCGTCCACTGCCAGTAGCCAGTAGTAGCGTCACTTTACAGAGCATGACAGCAACGGTAGTAACTGATAAGCGCTTGTTTTTATATAGTAAAATACAATATTTACAGCTATGACATGCATGTGGACATATTTACCATATAATTATATGTAAGTACAATATAGTGTATGTTCACATGAGTATGTAAGCAAATATAGAAATGCTTTTTGTTGTTTTTATACGGCGGCTTAACGTTTCATTTTATTTTATTTTGTTAATTTTTTTTTTTTGTTTTCGAAGATTAAAACTTTACGTTGTGAAGTTAATTTCAAGTTACGAGTTATATTAAAACAAAAAAAAAAAAATTTTAAAACTTTTGAAAAAGAGCTAAAAATAACAAAATTAAAAAATAAAATAAAATAAAAATATATTGTTTATTAAAAATAACTAAAAAATTAAAAGAATTATAAATAAAATTAAAAAGAACTTAAAATTAAAATGAATTATAATACAATTCAGTATAATTATAATATTATAAAATAAAAATATGTATTTACATATGTTAGAACCGATATTTCAAATTGTATAAAATGAAAAGTATATACTATAAAATAAGTAAATAAGTAAAAAAAAGAAAATAAATAAATGATAAAAAATTAAAAACTACATTAATATAAAATTGTTATAAAATTAATAAAATATGAAACAGAAAAATGAAAAAAAATTAATGAAAAAATTTATTATTAGAAAGTTAGAGAAGGTGAAAAATTAAAAATAAATAAAAAAATTGAAAAAGTTTAAAATATAATTTAAAATGAGTTAAAATTATAGAAGTTTTGTTACAACAAAAATTTTATAAAAAAATGGAAATTTTTCGTTTCGTTTAACTACTTGCTACTTTGTTTATTTACTTAGTTGTTACAGCAATCAATGAGGTGATTGTCGGAATGATCGTATGGCTTATAAAAATAATTACAAACACGTGGTAGAAAACTTTTTTTTATAGTTTCGAATTACATAAAGGCGCGAGTTTATTGCTTTATGAGCATTAGGGTTGTTTAGACTTTATAAAACATGTATGTTAAGTAATTAAATCTAAATTAAACTTATTTTGTCATTCCATAAGATTTCTATTAAAATATATTTTGTACATTAGATATGAAATCAAAATTATTAAGCGTCAAAGAAGCCTTTTTACGGTTTCCCTGTGTGAAGCACAAAGCAGCTATTGATTCATTGAATTTAGAAAACGCTCTGTTCTTTTATGGAGTAGGAGAATAATTTTTATTCGAGATTTCCAAAATTTAATATAACTTAATTAACTACAACTTATCTTTTTCAAAGTACAAAAAAAAACAAACTATAAAAATAGTAGAGTTTTTAAGAAAAATATTATAAACACAATTTGACTTTAAGAATTTTACCCAATTAAAATAAAATTACTTTTTTACTTTGCCTTCATTGAGCTGAGCCAACCTAGTTCTCATCTGTACAAACATATACTGTATATATGTATATATGTATTTACCACCTGTTTAAGTACCTGTGAGGTAAATAAATATTAAAATATTGGATATTTATCAACATCAACCAGGCAGTCATCAGATACTGATAAACAGTTGACCCACTTCCACCTTTCCGGAGAGCGAGGCAATAGAGACTTATGTGCTTTTATACATATTTATATGCAAACAAAGCTTTGGCTTTTATACATATATCAAAAAGTACAATTATTATATCCATGGTTACTAATGAAAAATGCAGGTGCGTACATACATATTTGTGTACATATGTATATACATAAATATATATTTAAAAAAAAAACAAAAAAAAGACACCAGAGAGATATGAATGTATGTATGAATAAGCTACTGATGCGTCAATGCTAAACTACTCATGTAATACAAACATCCTTAGAAATATACAATACATACATACATACATAGTCATTTAAAACTCAACCCTTTTATGTCTTCCTATGTGGTTAGCCATTAAATTCATATTCCTGATAAGAATAGTCTACAATTGAAAGTGGATGGACACGTATATATGAATGTATAACTTACACATGTATGTATGTACGTTTATATAAATTCATCATATCTTATCGCTTAGTGCTGATTTCAGACCACAAAGTAAATGGAAAAGTTTTTTGTTCATTAATAAATCCCGTACGATTATTTTTTGTAAATATGTAGATATGTATGTACTATGATATATCTAATATAATAATAAATGTTTTTTTTTTGTTAACATTCAAGTTGAGTAATCTATTGAGTAATTAATTATTGGTAGCCTAAGAAACTTTTTAAAGAATTTTTTTTTATAATTTTTTCTTATCTTTTGCAATTTTCATTTAAAAATTGTTTAAGCCCACTTAAAGCGTACAGGAAATTGATTGATAAATTTTTATTAACCATTTCCTTCCGTTTCTTATCAAATTATTTCGGGCAATTATTTTGAGTCACTTGCCAAATATTTAAAAAAAAAATTTTTTTTTTGGAATTGAACGTAATTATAGTGAAAAAAAATCAAGACAATTTGAATGATAGCTTGTAAGTTTGTATGAATGCATAAAAGTATTTTCCAAAATTAACATTTCAACCACGACAAAAGCTCATCTTCAAGCATCTGTGTGGTCGATTAATATGCCTGCATCCGCTACAAAAGTATCTACATTCATAAATAATAGCAGTGCTTCTTTGTATGTATGTTTAAGTTCTTCGAAAACAACAATAAAAAGAGCAAAATGCATATTTAAATGCCGCCAGGTGAAATATATTTCTTTTATCTGTTGTACGATTCCTTTTTATGCTTATCTGCGCGTCCTTTTGTGGCCAATTAAATGAAATCCAACAACAACAACAGACAGTAGATAGTGTATTAACAGCAAAAGGAGCAGCTGTTTTGCCAAACGGAATGTGCGCCAAGTCATTATTGAAACATCCTTGCACACGAACCTACTAGTACATTACATATGTTGTATCTGTCTGTCAGTTGTTGCTGCTACGCGTCGGTGGCTTTGTCTGCGCATGCGCGCGCATTAAAATAGCCGCCACATACGTGGAAATGCAGTGGAGTTGTATGCATATATATAAATATGGATGTACCGTATGTATGTTGCATCGCAGCACACTCTTAACGCCGTGCTACTATGTATGTATGTGTCCTCACCGTGGCCGACCACACCTTTTGTTGCCTCTTAAAATTTCGAGTCAATTGAAATGCGTATACGTGTATTTTTCAGCTCCTTTACTTTCTTACGGTTGTTAAGTGAGTTAAGTGTCTGCCTGTATACATATATACACATGTGTATGCTCGTATGCGTTGTATTGTTATATTTTATATTTTTGTACCTTTTTTCGCTAAAAATTTTGCAGCTGCTGTTTTCTGAATTTTTATATTTTTTTTTCAAGTGGGCTTTTACTGATTACATATGCACTAAAAGACATACATATATATATACAAATTTATGTGTGTATGTATGTAATTCCTTGCAATAATTGGATACATTTTTTATCCTGTTTGAATTGATTTTATTTCATTTTACTGTTTTTTTTTTAATTATGTAATTTAATTTTACTTTTTCATTTTATTTTACTTATTTTTTTATTTTATTTCATTTCATTCAAATTTATTTTATTTTATATATTTTATTTTATTTTATTTTATTATATTTTATTTTATTTTATTTTATTTTGTTTTGATTTATTTTATTTTATTTTATTTTGCTTTACTTAATTTTTATTTTATTTTCTTTATTTTATTTTATTTTATTTTATTTTCTTTATTTTCTTTAATTTATTTTATTTTATTCATTTTATTTGATTCGATTTTATTTAATTGATTTCATTTTGTTTTAATTTATTTCATTTTATACTACTTTAATTTATTTATTTTAATTGTTTTTAAGTTTTTTTTTAATTTATTGATTATATTTTTATTGTGTTTTTTTATATTATTTAATTTCCTTTTTGTTTTGTATAATTTTTTTCATATTAAATTTATTTTAATACATTTCATTTTATTTTCCTTTTTTATTTCATTTAAATTCACTTTATTTTTTTTTTAGTTTTATATATTTTAATTTTATTTTACTTCTTGATTGGATTTTGACTTCTATTATTATATTTTAAATTTATTTATTTTTTCGTTTTTTTATGTATTTTCTATTTTATATTCTTATTATATTGTAATTTTACTTTAATTATTATTTTTTATATTCAATTTTATTTTCTTCATTTTTATTTATTTTCATTCAATATTCCAATATACATAGGTTTTATATTATTTATTTTTAGTTTTATATAATTACAATTTTTTTATTATATTAAATTTATTTTAATAAATTTTATTTTATTTTAACTTTTTTGGATTTATTTTGTTTTAAATTTATTTATTTTGCATTTTATGCTTCTTATTTTACTTAATTTTTCATTTTTTATAGTTAGTTTTATTTGCTTCATTTTTAATTTTTTTTTAATTTTTAATTGTTTTTATTTAATTATAGATTATGTATATATTTCTTTTTTTTTTTCTTTTATATACATATGTATATATAAATATTATTTTCCCACCATTCTTTTCTTCATGTTTTAAATTCTCTTTGCGGTTTCATTACGTTAATATATGTATGTAAATTTTCATATATTTCATTTGTGGTCATTGGTGGGAAAGCAATATTTTCGCTCCTTTGTGGTCAATTCAATTGTATGCTTGATAAAATATATGTTTCTTTATTTAATTGACAGGATTTGCCATAAGAACATTTAATTGGTGTGTATGAAGTAGGATTTGGTTTGTGGTTGAAAGAAAAATATATATTGTATATTAATAGTAGTTATTAATAGGTGGGACAGCAAAAGTTTTTTTATAACCGTGTGAATTTACTAATAATTCGAAATATTTAGAATGCGTATGGAAAATATGCTATTTATATAAAAATTAATATTGTCATTAGTATTATCCATTGCATAAATTACATTATTTCATCCGCAATTATGAACAGAAGTTATCCTACTGTTACTAAATAAGGTACGCATAAATGCTTAAAAATTCTTATTAGAAAACATTTCATTATCACTCAGCAACAACAAAGAGTAAGCAATCAAAATGAGAAATCATTATATTTTTTTATGACCAAAAATATTCACTTCACTTATCTACGCTATCAAAGACAATATTTCTTTATCAAATGACAAGGCAAATTTGCCTAAAGGACACGCGAACCAGTGCAAACTGCAAACTCACTCTCATGTACATACGCAGGTTAATCAATAAATTTATTTATTATCACATTTCATATTTTATAACTACAAAACATGCACACACTTTTACTTCCGCAGCTGCAAATTCTACTAGTAAAGCCTATCAGTCACTTCCACTTTCTACATATTTCGCCACCTAACAACAGCTTATCACAGCAGAAAGTGGAAATATAATAAATAAAAGATTAAAAATTTCCAAATTTTAACTTATCTATAATTTCAAGTGCTTACCTTTTAACCGGACAAAGAATGGTCAGGTGCTTGTTTATTTCCGATAATTTCGCTTCCGATAATTTTTGCCTATATTTAGATAATCGACTTCCGCTTGATAGCAAAATGGTGCGTTTGCTGCTGCTGTTTGTTTTGATAAGTGAAAAAAATGTGACGTATCCAATTGTTTGCTGCTAATTGATTGAATTTGTAGAAGTTGCGTATTTTATTCAAATTTTATGTGTTATTATGTTGCTTTTGATTTGTATTCTTTGTTATGACGAACGAGTGATTGATCAAACTGACACGCTGTATGGAATTTTACAAAAAAAAAAAGAAAAACGCGGGCGAGTTTGCATGAACAAACAAAAATGTGTAGATATTTTTTTCGCGTGTGCTTAATAATGTTTATAGATTTGTATATTATATTCTTGCATACATAAGCGTGTGTATGTTTATTTAAATTTGTCGCGCTTCCGTTGTGACGATTTGCAATTTGCGATTTTTTTCACAATTTCTTTTGGTTTATTTGCTTTTGATTTTGCTTTTGTTTTTAATTATTTGTTTATTTTTTATTATTATTTACTTTTTTTATGAATATTATTTAAAGCGTTGTCGGCTGATGCGGGAGGGCGTGTTTATTTTTATTAATGTTGTTGTGTATGTATTTTTAAACTTTTTTGTTTGTTTTTTATTATTTCTGCTTGCCGCTTCCTGTTTGTTTATTACGCTTGTTGTTTTCTCTTATTTGCTTATATATGTACATGTACTTATAGAATTTCTTAAGGCACTGCAACTATTTCGCTTAAAATGAGAGCTCTAGCCGCCGCTTAAGAAAATTTCTCCAACGAATTTTTTTTTTATTATTTATTTTCTTCACAATTTCTGCCGTTTAAGCATTTAACACAAAGTATTTAATTTAGCTATTTTGTATGTTCTCTCTTTTTTTCGTATTTCTTAATGGAGCTTTAACTTTTTTATTTGCGAAAAAAAATTTCACAACTGACACTAATGACGTTCGCTGACGTGCTGCTTGCCGCTGGCGACCGTTACGCGCTGTTTAATTTCAACTTTAGCAAAAGCTTGTAGTAATATTACTTGAAAGATGTATGTACGTGTATATTTTGTGTTTGTTTTTGTTTTTGCTAATGTTGCACGCTTGTTTGTTTCGTGAATGCGCGGACGGATAGCGCGCAACCAGGCCAAACAAGACAAGGCAGACAGATAGACGAAAATAAGCGAAAAAACTGCGCGGCCGCTGCGTTGTGATTTTTACACGAAGCCTTGCGTTCCTTGAGTATAGCGAGGTGAGGTGGAGCGCGTCAAATTGTTGGAAGGCGGCGCGGCACGGGGGGTGGTAAATATTGCAGGCAGCTTGCGCTTTGAACTACTTTTTGAAAATTTCGAAAGTTTTTTCTATGCTTGTGGATATGATTTTGTTTGGTTTTTTTTTTTTTTCTGTACAATTCTTCACTCACCGTGTGTGTGCGAGTTTTGTGCAATTTGTTGCGTTATTCTGGCTAAGCAACTTCTTTATTTGCCGCACTCTTTATTATTGTTAACTTGCAAGCGCCTTTAAAGTAGGTTAGCTTGTGAAAAACTTTAGCTCACTAGTGATTTTGTACAAAATTTTTATTTTTTTATTTATTTTTTTTTTACGTTTTACTCTCAGCTCAAAGACTTCTACAATGCAATTCTCTCATAAATTTTTGTTGGCGAAAATCTTTTTTTTTATACACACTTAGCGCTTTTTAAGCGCGTCACAAACAAGTTTCGCTAGTGAATAATAACAAAATATGCAATAACAATAATAGTTAAACACACGCGTTGTATCTCAATGATTCAAATTTACTTATTTTTCGCCGGCGTCTTCTATCCGCATCCGCTTTTGTGCTCGTGCTCGTGTACGTACGCGCGTTAGCAAGTCACTTCAACAAATGTGTTGTCGTTCTGTGTGCGCTGCCAGTTTTGTTATTCATTGGCGCAATTTGTTGGCGCTCTGGTGCTCTTTGGCTGGTTGGTTCGTTGCATTTGGTGTGAGACGTGTTTTGGTGGTTGTTTCTCTTGTTGGCAGGCAGTTGTAACATGTTCGAGGTGATATTGGTCGACACACTGGATGCCCTACACAACAATTCGATGCTTGCATACAATGAGGAAGCTGTTACAGTACATACTCATATACATATGTATATCGGAGACGGAAAAAGTAGAGAGGTGCTTGCCGTCAGCTTACTATCATTTATCTATACTTGAAAATACGGGAAAGGTACTTACTTACTTTACTGGCGTAGAAAGCGCTTACACGATTATAGGCGAGTTAACAGCATTACGCCATTCGCTTCTTCTTTTTGCTGTTTGGCGCCTATTGGAAATATCAGGTATAGCCAGGTGTCCTTCTCTACCTGGCCCTCCCAACGGAGTAGAAGTCTTCCTCTTCCTCTGCTTCCATCAGCGGGTACTGCATCGAAAACTTTCAAAGCTGGTGTATTCGTATCCATCCGTGCCACATGACCTAGCCAGCGTAGCCGCTGCTTCTTGATTCGCTGAACTATGTCAATGTCGTCGTATATCTCATACAGCTCATCGTTCCTTCATCTGCGAAATTTGCCGTTGCCAACGCGCAAAAGACCATAAATCTTAACCAAAACCTTTTTCTCGAAAACCTAATGCCGACTCATCAGTTGTTGTCATCGTCCATGCTTCCGCACCATATAACAGGACGGGAACGTTGAGGGACATGTAGAGTTTGGTTTTGATTCGTCGGGAGAGGACTTTACTTTTCAGTTGCCTACTCAGTCCAAAGTAACATCTGTTGGCAAGAGTGATTCTACGCTAGATTTCAAGGCTGACGTTATTATTGGTGTTGATGCTGGTTCCTAGACAGACGAAATTATCTACGACCTCCAACAATGACATGGGAACCAAGTCGCAAATGAGATGACTGTTTGTGTGATGACAAGGAAATATTTCATCTTGCCATTGTTCGTTGCCACGTCCATTCGCTTCGCTTCCTTACCAGTCTGAAGAAAGCAGAACTCACGGCGCGGTTGAGGCCAATAATGTCAATTTCATCGGCGTACGCCAGCAGCTGTACACTCTTACAGAAGATTGTACCTTCTCTATTCATCTCTGCAGCTTGTATTATTTTCTCCAGCAATAAATTAAAGAAATCACACGATAAGGAATCATCCTGTCTGAAATCTCGTTTGGTATCGAACGACTAAGACAGGTCCTGCCCGATCCTAACGGAGCTTTTAGTGTTGCTTAACGCCAGTTTACATAGCCGCATAAGTTTTGCGGGGATACCAAATTCAGACATAGCGGCGTAAAAGCAGCTCCTATTCGTGCTATCGAAGGCGGCTTTAAAATGGACAAAGAGGGGGTGGGTGTCGATCCTCTTTTCACGGGTCTTGATTGAAAACCAGTTATTGTAGGCGGAGTTGAGTTTGGGAAGGAACGAGGAACGAGCAGCAATGATATTACAAAACGGATTAAAACGATGAAAAAGCCTCACTGAGAAACAGTCCCTACAACGAGTTACAGGGAATATTGATCCTCAAAGAAGTAAACATATTAAGATACACCGACGATGTTGTAGTCATCTTGAGGCCGGCAGCGCAAAATATTGTCTTGAAAGGAATCACCCAAATAAGAGTACCATAAAACAGAAGCCGCTCTTCTTAGAAGTTGAAAAATTGTGGAGATAACTCAAATGAAAGTTGTTGGTAGCATCGCAGTAGCAAAGCCTTGGCCACGGACAAGATCACCTAAAGTAGTGTAGTTTAGATAACAAAGCCGTCAGCGGCCTGAGTCAGCAAAGTAGACAGCTCCTTGTGGTCGTAGTAAAGCCAATCATTTTCTTAGGCTGGAATACGAAACATACTTTGAATCATTCTCGAAATCACCGGAGGGAAAAACATGGCAGTAACCAAGCAGATCATCTCTCCGATTTGGTCATGAATCGGATACATAGTAAAACCGAAAGATTGAATAAAGACGACGGCGGTCCAATGCCGATGTATACGTTCGAACTAAAAGCTCCAGACTAAGTCCTTAAAGGCAATGCCCGGGGATACCTGGCGAGTGAAGCTCTTGTAGTGGCTTAAAGTTTGACATTGGTCGTTTCCAGTCGTTTTTTCTTATCACATTTTGCCGCCAATCAGAGGCACAAAGTGAATGAAAGTCCTTCTCCACGGACTTTCTTCCAACGAACGTTTGGGAATTAAACTGCTATTGGATACCTTGAGCTTTGAGGAACCCTATTAAAATAGCTCGTTCTCTTCTTGGCATACGATAGACATTCAAATGTGCATACCAACCTCTTACTGCTCATCTTTACATCGACTGCGGTACACGCCGTTACCAATGGTGTATGTGATGGTGTGTGTCGATCCTCCTTTCACGGGTCTTTTCGCAGATTTGGCGCATGGTATCTGGTCCTAGTCGCTAGATCACCTCTCTGGGTTCTTCAAGAGTTTCCTTTGGTCTCGCCGCACCTTTTCGTAAAAATGTCGAGCATTAGCTCTGTCGGTTAACTCTTCATACGCATTTCGGTCTGTTATTTTTTTGTTTGCACATACGCCTCAATGAAGCGGTTAGGCGCTTATTATAGTTTCGGGGTAAGTCGGTATCTGTGGTATTCAACTATTCTCGTGATTCAAGGAGATAGCCGTTAATATTAGTGAACTTACCCGAGTCTTCTACAGGATATATACTATTTGGGTTATTACCTGAAACGTATTCTTTCAAAGAATATTATTTAATATCGGAAATGCGCGCGGAAGGGTTATTATTCTACGCCAAGGAACAGCCTCCATAAGAATAGGCTTTCTATAATGCTGGTTGTCGAACTCATGATGCTCCCAGTCGGCTACAGCGGCCGCCTATGATTGCTGATAGAGGTTCTTGAGATCGTGTTTGATGCACCTTGCAAATCACTTAGAAGTTTTCTTTCCACATACGTACATATGATATATACATGCATAAAAACGGAAGTAATTTCTCTCTCACACACTTGCCACAAATCCACATCCTTTAAATTTGAAATTTACACAAAATTTCAATTAATCATTAGGACTTTGTGCCTGCAGCTGAGTAATTACTAAGAGTGCAACCGTTCATAAATAGTACATTATGACAAACATATGTTTGCTTTCAACACCGACCAAGCTCGGCTAATACGAGTTTGGTAGTCCACCGACGAGAGCGATGAGTTTTTAGTGACAAATTTCCACCAAACAATTTAGGAAAGTAAAATCCCATCAATGAAATCTATTAAGTGTGTGTACATAAATACATGTGCACGACTATATGTATGGTTGTGAGCATTTACAAAGGCACAAATCAAGTGACGTTAAATAATTTCAGAACTATATGTAATTTGTATGATTAATTTGCTGAGCACGTCCATACATATGTATGTGTGCCTGTGTATGTATGTGTACAACGAGCAAAAAAAGTCTGAAAGGAAATCCCTATGAGCGCTTAGTATTCCTACGTGGATTGCTTTGATGCCAATAGCATTTTGGTAGGCGTGACTCCATTGAGCTAATGAAATCGGAGTGCAGGAAATCCGTTTTACTTTCATTGCTCGCAAGTGTCTTTGGGCGGTTTTTGTCTGTAATTAAGCCGGCACTCTGTTGAACTGCAATTACTTTGCTATTTCGCCAACGGAATGCAGCTAATCATAGATGAATCTATACATACATACATACTCGTACATACCATTTAATGGAAGATCCTTAAGCAGATGATTTGCGGGATGTCGAAAGTTGGATTCACCAGGTCGGACGCTGTAGCGATTTTCGACCGAGCTCTTCCTCCGATTTGTGGGTTTTTGTGTTGAAGTTTTTCCAACAAATAGAGGGACCAACAGTGTAGTCTAAGCTGCCTCCGTGCCGTCGTTGGATTTTTATGAGGAGCCTTTATTTCATGTCAGGAATACGGTCGTAGGGCGCCTGCCGAGGGGCGACCGCAATTACATAAATTGATTTTCTATAATTATGGGTGTTGGTCGAACCAGTACTCAACCTCTGACCTTCCGACCGGTAATTTAAGTAATATAAATACATATAATTTATCATTGTTGAAATGATTTTCAGCCGAGCTGCTTCTCCAATATGTGGCGTACATCTTAATGCTCTTCCAATCAAGGACGAGCCTACGTTTTGTTCTAAGCCACCTCACAACGGCTGCTAGAAATACGCCCGGAGAGCTTGACATCCACTCCCTTAAAACGTCTATCTATCCGACTACTTCGTTGGTCACTAGCTCATTAAAACTTTATGGTTGTCTTTATTTGTCAGGGTAAGTTTCTCTTCCACGTGCTGCTTTCTTTTTCGGCACGTGCAATGCTCAACATTATTTTGAATGTCTGGAATAAGAAGACTTATTTTAACTAACAAACCCGTCCCAAAATGCGTAATCATTTTAAGTTGAAACTTAAAGAATCTGGTTCCTTAAACCACAATCGTGAATACATGGAGAGGCTCTACCTTGTACTCAGAGGAGGCCAAACGGGGGCTCTGCATGCTGCATGTTCTATCTCCTTCGGCTACCGAGGCCAACCTAAGGTAAGTAACGAAAATATCTTCTTCTTCTTTATTGGCGAAAATATTACTCGGAACTATTGGAAGGATCTGCATTTGTTGAAGTAAGTTATTCACATGTCAGTGGCCAGTAACGATTCTTGTTCATTTAGTTCTCTCGACTTACTAAAGCCGGCAGTCGTATCCTCGGATAGCTAACAAGTAGTTGGTTGTTAAGGTAAGTGAGAGTGTGAGCTCCTTGTGGTTTGTGTCTAGAGTTTAAGAACCATTATATAAAAACTTCGCTTTTAATGTGGACGGAGTCATGCATCTGGAAAGTTCTGTCCCTTAATTCAAAAGTGATGCCGTTGCTCAGCTGGTTAATGTCCTCGTTAAAAATTAAGGCTGACTAGGGAAGAGGGTATACCCTTCGGATATAAACTACATATGCAATGTAAAGAGCGGAAATAACGATGTAGGTTCGAAGCGAAGACAGCGAACGAAAGAGAAAAATGCCTCTGCGGGTTAAGGGTTCAAAAACTTATCCACAGTATGCCATGCCTGTCATAAGAGGCGACTAAAATTCAATAACTCCGCGTCAGTCGTGTCTTTATATCGGAGCGATCCAGAATTTTTTCCGACCAAGAGTTGTCACTCCCGCAAGATTCCAAGAAAACCAACGAAAGAAATGGACGTTGCGACCTAAGATTCCTTCAATGAGCGCCTAAACCGCTATAATATGAAAATCGGGCATGACGATTTCAATGCCAGGGTGCAAAAAGAAGACACAAACGTCGAGAAATTCAACTTCCACGTTGAAATCTTACTAAATGTGATGAGACTGATCCACTTCACATGAGCCCGAAATACGGAAATAATATATTTCTGCACAAAAAGATTAAAGAAACTACATGACTGATACCGCTTCGGAAATCGTATTACCTAATTATAACCTTAACAGGTTGCGGGTCTTACCTGCTAAAAGATGGTGGTCCGATTCAGGTTTATCCGCTCGCAATATGCGCATATCTAGAGCTCTGGTTTCATATTGTCGTTTATAAACATTTATAAGTTTAAACCTCAGAACTGATTGAACTCCATAACCATGACCATGTAGATCTGATCATTCTTACTCCACGTGGCAGCACGATTAAGAACTTCTTCCGTAACTTGTATATGCTCTAGATGGCATACTTGGTATGGCTGAAAATATTGGAAATTAGATTAACGCCTATGTACATACGTATGTATGTATATGTGTGTGTTGTATGTATGTAGAAGTTCACGGTTACTTATTACAAGATATTCTATTACATCTAAGTTGTTCACCGACATTTACAAAACAAATGCACTTATTGCCTTGGCTAGCCCTTTGCTATCACGTGCATGTACATACATGCATATGTTTCTATGTATTCATGTGTTAACATGGGCGCCTGATTTCCAAATCCTTTCTCGTCCACATCCTGTGCGTAGTGCGTTGAAAATTTTTAAATTTCATTTTGACATGCGTGAAGCCGCATCAAATTACTGGCACCAGCCCAGAGAACACACACAGCAGGGCATAGTGGATAAAATGTACATATGGAATTGCATACATACATACTCGTACATATGTAGAGTAGAGCATATTAGACGGATTGGAAATAATTCCAAAAAGTGTGCAATATGCTGCTTAAGAACAAGATATCCTCGGAATACGCGTGCGCAACCTCCTGTCACTTAATACTCGACTCAACTCAACTCAATGATTGCGCATTGGCAAGGATATTTAAATGCCACAAGCCGAGCAATCAAATTACAATAATTCAACGGAAATACTAAGATGATGAATGAAGATCCTACACGATCTCCCTTTTACTCATACAGTGGCTCTTATACAAAGTGTGTTGGAGAGATGTGGAACACCTTGAAAAAGATTCAAGAACAGTGAATAAACATGCAATTGTATGTTTATTTATATACAGTTTACACTCGCACCTATTTCACAGTGGGTTCCAATGAAAATTCATAAATTTTACTTGAGCCCATGCGAGAGTTTTTTTATTTAATGCCTTTGAATGATCTGCCTTACAGCTGGTGTTATGCGCACGCCTAGCAAATTATGAGTGAACTTACATATATGTAAGTGCAGAAAAACGTGTTCAAATCCAGGCATATGACACTCAGTAGAGTTCGAATTACATGCATCTTTCTGTCGTGATTTCGTAAGAATTATTTAATAAATAAATTTGAGAAAGAACGAAAAACGCAGTAGAACGCAGTGAGTGTCCTTTAAGGAAAATGATTGAAACGGAAGCAACTGCTTTAAAATGAAAAATAATAAAATTTATTTCAGTTGAGCCGATAAATTTTTACTAATAAATAGTATACAATCGATATCGATAACTAACTTTCTTAGGCTATGTTTATAGCGATCAGCTTTATTACACGATGTTTACAAAAAATTAATTGAAATCTGTCGACAATGTTAAAATAAACTTTCAAAAGAAATCCATTAAAAGTTCTAAATGATTGGACGACAAACTAAAGTAGGCAAAGAAGAATTTAATATCTATACCGAATTTTTTTCAGGCGTGTGGTTTTCAATGAGGCAAAACATGTTTTCGGTCTTTTTGACAACTGTTTCTTAATTTGTATTCAGTTTGGTTTGCCATTTCATAAGGAACAGATTTACTTTGGCACAACGTTAACAAACCATGCAAATTTATTACCAAAATTATGGTTCGTTTCTCGTGACGAAACGGTTGTTGCGTCCAATGCTTGCTGCGACATAATCGCCCAGCAAAGTCGATAATTCGAGCAAGCTTGAATCGGTTTCGCACCACGCTTACTCTAACAAATAATACGCATCTTCATAAATGCCGTACAGTGCGCTCCTCAGACAGGCTATTGCTGCTGTGGAGCAGAGTATCGAAAAAAATCCGAATGACTCGATCAGCCTCGCGCGCAACTACTGGAACTGAGCTAATTCACATTATGGAACCTTTTGCGGAAGAATCTTTGCTTGTGGATGTGGACTTGCAACACGTGCAAGAAATGAAGCCGAAAGGCCTTCAATCTCGTCGTACATTCGGTGAATGAACCCAAAACGAGAAGACCTCAGATACCGATTTCCACAATAAAATTTTGTTCAGCGGTGAAGAAGTCAATGTTTAGTGTGTTCTATGAGCAGGGGAATTCATAATTAATGACTCTTTCGTGTCTGGATTTGAGGATATAGATATGGACGACCTTTGGTTCAAACAGGACTGCGCTACATGCCAGCGAGCCTAAGCAAAAATCAATTTGTTAAAGAAAACTTTTGGTGAGCACATTATCTAGTGTAATTTAGCAACGCTGGACTATTTTTTGTGAGATTATGTGAAGTCACTTGTCTACGCAGATAAGTCCGATACAATTGACGCTTGGGAAGAAAATATTCGACGCGTTATTGCTGACATATCGCCCCAATACCTGCAAGGAGTGCTCTAAAATTGGGCCTTTCGGCTGGAATTTATTAAATCCAGACTCATACAGAGTGCGAACACTTATCTCTATAATAATAAAGCTAAATTCCTGGTCATAGCATTAAGTACTTTTACATTTGTTTATACTTTAAACTAATTATTATTTACAAAGGAGTGTTCGTGTGCCGCTCTTCTGCCGAACATCTGCTTAAAGTACTTAATCTCACTCTAGTACTCTCAACTGTTGCACACTTTTGGTTAATTTTACTCAGTACATTTTCACGCATGGCTTTAAGTTTGTTGTTTAAGGTTACTTATCTTTCAACACAATTAACCGCTCTTGTTCTTCAATCGGCTTTGAACCCTTGAGATTTGTTTGTCCTTCAGTGGCATGAGTAATCCTGTTGCAGCTGTTTCCGTTTGCTTTGTCAATACAATGCTTCAGCATTCTTTTTCTCAAAACTTGCACAGTTTGCTCTCAATTTTATAACTCCGTCCAGCAGTTGGTTTTTTTTTCTCGGGCTTCGCCCACCACCGGTAACTGAATTGGATATATTCAAAGCTGAAGTGCTTTTGTCCATTCAGATGATATAACCTAGACACTGTATATTTCGTAAAGCTCATTATTAGATCGTCTACGGTAAACGCCGTTTCAAATACGCAAGGAGCTATAAATCATACGCAAAACCTTTTTCTGGAACACTCTCAATGCCGATATATCAGCTGTGCTTATACAGCAGGACGGAATAATGAGCGACTTGTGGAGTTTGGTCTTTGTTTATCAAGAGAGCATTTTACTTTTCAATTTCCTGCTTAGTTCCAGGTAGCACCTGTTGGCAAGAGAGTTGCGTTAGATTTCAAGGCTGAAATTATTATTATTGAGGTGGGACCCATATCGAGCAGCGCCAACCCAATTATATCAATATAATCGAGATATGCCAGTAATTGAACGTTCTTGTAAAAGATTGTACTTTGTCTACTAAGTTCTGAGGTTGTATTATTTTCCCACACGAAAAAAGGTCCCCAATCATTTACAAACATTTACCTATTCGGTCTTGTTTTTCTAACTTTGATAGCCGTTCTTTCCTGCACACCAAAATGTTCGTAATTTCACTGCGACAAGATATTGATCCGAGTCAATTCTAATTCTTCTGAACGAACGCATATCTAGAACAGTGGAGACATATGACGATCAAGTTGATCCCGCAATTTGCGATACGATAGTTTTAGTCACAACTAAATGACCCCGAAATCGGATGTTACAGACAGCAACAAGCCTAAGCCCGTTTGGATATGTTTCGTCATGGAGGCTGAATTTCCCGAATTTTGTACCCAAGCTACCTTCTTTGCCCACCCTGGCATGCACGGTTAGGACATTGTGGTGAGGGCAGCGCTCATGGAAAGTATCTTTGGTCTCTTTATCTTTCATCAACAATACGTTGAAGAACTACGTTTTGAAGCAGCCAGGACTTGGCGACAGAGTCTATCTCCCACCAAAAAATTCAACACCAAATTTTCCCTCCTTTGTATGGACACTGTATGGTAGTAGATGTCACAGGAACTTAAAATCTACTGTCGTCGCACTTTTTGAATGGCTGTGAGCTTTTACCCATGGGCTCACCCTCCAATAATATTCAGTTACATTATCAAATGGAATAAAAAGAAAATAATTCACTGCATTTTCTTTCGAATTTAGTTTTAACAATAGCCGAGTGGTTAGCATTGCGTACTATCAGCGTCACAAAGCCAGGGTTCGACTGCTTGTCCGACCAATATCTTTTACAACAGCTGAAGTGATTTTGGGTCGAGCTTACAGGATCGTATCTTTTTTTGTGAAATTTTCTATCCCCAAATCACAAAGTGGCTGCCGTATGCTCTCAATAGCTTCACGAATTCTATCTTTGAGATCTTGAATTGACGTTGACCTGTTGGCGTAGACCTTTTCTTTCACGTGGCCCCAAAGGAAGAAATCGCAAGGTGTTAAATCACAAGATCTCAGTGGCCAATTGTATATCTCTTCGAGATATAGCACGGTCCGGAAACTTTTACCCCAAAAGATCGATGGTCTTGTTGAAAGCAAATGTTGGTCAGATCAATACCACCCAATTCAGGCCATAAAAAATGATTAATCATCCCTAGATAGCTCAATCCATTCGTCGTAACTGTTACTCCAATCTTATTTACAAGAAAGCAAGGTCCAAAGACACCGCCGGACCATAAACCGTACCAAACAGTTACACGTTGCGAATGGAGAGACTTTTCAACAATAAGTTTGGGGTTTTCGGAGTCCATCGAGGTTGGGCCCCATCAGTCAAGCTGATTTGAGTTCACGTGTTAAACCAAATCTTTATGCAAAATACGTTGTAATGACCCTTTTGGAATTCCCTATTCCAAAGAACGACGAGAAGTGGACAACACTTCTTTGGGCTACAGCAGCAATATTCTCAGTTGTTCTTGAGCGGCGTAGACGTGTTTTATTCATCAAATCCCTAACTTGTCTCAACAGCTCTCTGCCAGGTTTTTACCATTTTTTTAGTGAATTTTAATAATTGCAGTGCGTTGTTGGAGCGTTGATCGTTCCATTTTTATTACTGGCGTAGTTTCTACTTGTAAAATATCAAAAAATTACAACTTCAAAAGTGACTATTCAAAATAACACCTCTTATTGGAAAATCCTTTATTATTTTCATATAATTCTGGTTGTTGGATGGACAAAATTCTAACCTGGCATTGCGAATGGTGTTATTCACTTAATAATGAAAAAAGAATCCAAAATATTTGTTTATAAATAAGTTTTGACATTGTTTTTCTTGCTTATTCTGGCCGCGAACAAATTCTCAAAGGTGGTCACATAAAAACATTAATAATTTGTCAATAATTAATTAGTAATTTATGCAGCTGCAGCTTACATAAATAAGCCATAAATATGAAAATAGCACTAAAAATCATTGCCAACGATCAATTATCAACGAGAATGCCCACCACACGCTACACAAATATTTAGAAATATTTGGAAAATATTAAAAAAAAAAAATGTTGCGCCTTTATGAGCAGCACGTCCAACATTAATTTAATTCAAAGTAAATATTTAGCATGAACATTTTTGTATTTGAAAAGTGTTTGCCTATTTTGCTATTTCCTTAATATATTTCATTCTCTACTCTTTCCTTATTCCTGGTCACGTTCTGGCGGCAGAGGCAGGAAATCCTTGCACAAACATAAAATGCATAGAAAACAAACAAGCATACTTACATACATACATACAAACAATATGTGTGCGTAGGCAATTGCAGCCGCATCCGGGTATTTGTTGTACAACGCATTTTTTGTTGTTTTCAAATATGCCAAACATTCAAAAAAACACACCAAACCTTATCGACATAAATATATGTACGAGTACATATATCTACATTCACACAACGCATCCTAAATAAACATCCTGATTTGCAGCATTAAATACTTGATTATCGCCGTCGTGTACGTTTCGTGTCATTTACGCGCATGCGTACGCACACAACCACGAAGAAAATGAAAGCAAATCAAATCAATAATTGCTGAGTACAAATAATTGTCTGCGCTGATTGTTGGTTGTACGCACCGATATGCATACATACATACAAAATAAATATCAACATTTTGATCAATCAAAAATCCATAATTTGGTGGGTGTTTCCTGTATTTGGTAGCTCGCCTATTCACGCCGATGCCTATCAGCTGCTTCGGCGTAGTTGAGAAATGGAAAAATATATACATAAAGGGTGTTTTTTTTAGATATGTGTGTTTTTCAAGAAGAAATATAACGCTTTTAATTTAATGTTATGACCAAACATTTGACATTCTGTTTCAAAAATGATTTCGGGCAAGTGAACGCCGCCGCTGGGTCGAATATATTCTAGCAGATAAGCCTATTTTTCGACCACTTTTTGTCAGCGAAAACGTGCCGAATATTCTCTTCCAAGGCTTCAATTGTCTCGGGCTTATCTGAGTGAACAATCGTCTTCGCATAATGCCATAAAAAATAGGCTGGCGGTGTTAAATCGCAAGATCTTGGTGGCCACGTCTCAGGGTTACGAGACGAGATATTGCGCTCACCAAAAGTTTGCTTGTTTCGTTGGCTGTATAGCATCTAGCGCCGTATTTTTGGAACCAAAGGCTGTCAACATCAACATCCTCCAATTCAGATACCAAAAGGTCATTTATAATGGCTCTATATCGTCTTCGGTGCGCACTATACGGCGTCTCTGAAGATGCGCTTTATCCCTCCGAGTAAATGTGGTACGAAACCGATTATTGGTTGCTCGCATCACCGACTCTGTTGGGCTATTATCTCGAACGAATATTGGTTGGTTGAAGTGGTTGCCAGGCATCAACTCGCTTAGGTTACCAAACGGTCCTCTTGTGTTTTAACATTTTAACAGAGGATCAATGACCCCCAACTGCTAATCAAACCAATGTGAGGAGTTTGCAATACTGTGCCGTGCCGTGTGTTAGTCCTCGCTCAACCTACTCCTCCAAAGTGCGCAAAAAGAGGTTTTATTTTGAATAGCCTGATATCCGGTAGATGGCACTTTACACGTAAAAACTACGCCAGCTCAAAGTATTGAAAAAAACTCAGGATTGTCCATTCCTCGTCTTTCTTTGGAGTTGGGCATTCCACAAACGTCATTACAACGTATTTTGCATAAAGACTTGGGTTAAGACAAGAACTCCAGCCGACCGATCGTCAACAACATAGTTTTATTGCTGAATGGGTTCTTGAAATGCATGAAAATGAAATTCTGGATCATCGAAAAATCATCTTTCCTCATGAGGCCTATTTTCACCTCGATGGCTACGTCAATAAGCAAAACTGTCGCATCTGGGACTCGGGAAATGCCTCTCCAGCCTCAACGTTTAATTCTTGCTTTTACGAAAATGAGGCTGGAGCAACAATTACGATAAATGGATTACGCTATCGAGAGATGATTAATGATTCTTTACGACCGGAATTGGGTGGTGTTGATCTGGGCAACGTTTACTTTCAACAAGACGGCGCTACGTGCCACACAAGCAACGAAACCATCCATCTTTTAGCGGAAAAGTTTTCGGACCGTGCTATCTCTCGAAGAGGTGATCGCTATTGGCCGCCGAGACCTTATGATTTAACACCTGACAACTTCTTTCTTTGAGGCAACGTGAAAGATAAGGTCTACACCAACCGGCCCACGTCGATTCAGGATATCAAAGATGGAATTCGGGAAGCTATTGAGAGCATACGACATCCACTTTGCGATTTGTGATGTTTCCATCTAAAAGAAACGGTCCTGTGGCGTAGCCGTGGTGACCATTTGGCTGATATTGTTTTACATTATTAATGGCATATCTTCCTCTTTACACTGAAATAAGCATCCTATTATTTATCTCAAGAAATGCCATTTTTCTTCGAATATCAAAAAATAATACCTCTTATGGGAAAACCCTGTACCCTGAACCATGTACCATTATTTTGGTCAAAAATTCATTATGAATTGGCAAACCAAATTGAATGAAATTTAAGTAAGAGCTGTCAAAAAGACTTACTCCGAAAAAGTATTCCCTCATTGAAAACCAGACGTCTAAAAAAAAACCCTTTATATGCAAATACAAATCTATCGAAAAATTAACATTGCCACTTAAGGCATTAAACCGATTGCGATCAACACGGCGCAGAGACAAGGTAAAGGAGGAATGCTCCTCTCAAGCGTTAATTATGCATTGCAGCTGCAAATGAGTGCATAAATAATATGTGTGTTCATACATACATATATACATAGGTAGGAGCATGCCCTCGGAGAAGCATATTTAGAAGTGTAGATATGAAAATTTCATTTTTGATCCTCTTGTTTGGCGCAGTTGAAAGCAGCGGAAATTGAAAGTAAATGTTTTTTTTTCTAATGGGTTTTCGAGTTTTGGAAAATTATGCAGGACAATAGCTAATTTTCTCCAACTTCCTCTCATTTCATGCACCTTGCAACCGTAATCTCTCTATTGTTCTGCAAAATCTTCTACGTTGAAATGTAAAATTTTCACTTTTCTATCTGAATTATTTTGCATTTTACGGAAATTGACAAATCTGTACGTGTCATTTGGATATGTCCTGGAGCATTGGCAGGACATTGGCTAACAATCGGTTGTGGAGTTAAGCAGGATGTGTTAATAACAAAGGGGATTTTGTGCATTTTGCACTCACATGCATGATTAGTGCTAAGAAGACAATGAAAATAATTTGCATGTGTATACATACATACATTTGTACTCATATGAATTTCAACGTAAAATACTGCATTTGTATTCCAGAAATGAAAGTATAGTTGATAAGCTTCAGTCAAATGTCTTTCTTGTTTGCGTAAGTAGCTCAAAGGTTTTGCAGGAATTTACATAGAAAACAGAGTTTGACTACCGCAAACTCATTGTTTAGTTTACTACTAAGCTTCTCTTGTCAAGTGATGGTATTTCCGACGTTGCGTTATCTTCACAGTTGAGCTTGTAATATTGAATGTTTCTCTAAACTGAGGAAGGTAAACAGATTCTGGTACGGAGTAGTATAATTTTTTGACAACCCATGTCCCTTTCACTACCATCAGTGAACTGCTCCAGTGACATACGTGTATGTTCAATTAGACTGGTTGAAAACTTGAGTAGTCTCACATATGCGGACCATATCATGCCAATAGTGTTACCAGAACTAATAAATGCAGCCAAAACTTGCACCACTTTTGGTCTTTTGCCCCTTGATGATTGAGAATCCATCAGCTTATTCTGGCCAAGTCTGATCTTCCTTTGTCTGCTGCACACTGTGTTGTACACACATATTACGTGTATGAAGGCATGTTAAGCCAACAGGCGATGCCCCGTTAATAGTCTTACTAAGAGCCTGAAGTCTGACCTCTTAGACGAAAGTAGGAACTTAATCTACATCGCCTTGTATGTTCCTAAGGTCCATTAGCTTGCCGTTATAAGAATATTTCTAGTAAAAGTTTGATATCTCTGAGAGAAATAGGCAAGTCGATGGTTACATCCTGATCTGAAAGGACTCTATCATCTTCAGTCAACATATATAATTGCCTTTAAAGAGTGAATGCCCTCCCCGAGAAGAGGCACCTTGAGGTGGTGCGGAGACAACAGAAACCTAACCGAATCAGTTCTTACCTGCATGGGAGACAAAGCGGCAGCTATTCTAGCTCTGGCGCTGCACAACCCGGCATTCTGAAAGGGCCGGGTATTACAATAATGATGTCACCCACTAGGGTGCCTAGATTTGTTATGTTAGTGTATATGTTGTAAGATCCGCAGGTTCTTTATAACAGCATTTTTATCGTTGTTCGTAATATAGGAAGAACTAGTAATTTTAAAGATTGGATTGCTACACACCCGGAAAAAGATTACTAGATACTACTAAACATACTAACGCAACAATAAAAATATAGTTTAGAGCGGGAAAATGTCGACGATTACGCTGACGCCGGAACCGGCGAGGTGTACTCGAAATACTTTCTCTGTGGCAACCTCAAGAGTTTCGGATAGGGAGGTCAGAACGAGAGCGAGTTCGCAAAGCTGGATAGGATGGATAGCATGGATAGTGCAATATATATGCGCAGAGTATAAATGAGAAGAGGTGACTGCTCATCAAAAATCCAGGACCACTTCCAAGGTGCGTAAGTGCCAAGGATTGCACAAACCGGTAAAGTACGTCGACGTGCAGTCGGTGACGCTCTACAAAAATACATTTTTAATTATGAGCGAGGCTTGGAAGAGAGCCAACCGGTAGGTCGTGGAAAGAGTTGATGTGCCTTTTTGTCTACCCACTTGAGTTTGGCTGTCTAGCGGATTTTATTCTCCTCCAGAGATTGGCCCGAAGTATGTAAGTACCAGAAGAAAAACAGATAGAGTTGAGTTGATTTAACCAAGATATCCAACTAACCTTGGTTTTTGGTCAAAACAGTGTCACACACGGGTGATCCAAGTAGAGGTACCTTTTCAATAGCCTTTTTTTTGACAGATCACATGTAAGTCAGCCAAGTTGTCATGTTATTCTTGTTCAGTATTGCTTAGCATTTCACCACGGAAAAACTTACTCCTGAACAACGTTTACAAATTGTTCAACTTTATTATGAAAATTCACATTCTGCAAAGAATGAAATTGAAATCGCTTCGATCTATGGGCTCTTGAAAAGTTCAATAGGTAGGTAAACAGGCAAAGAGCAACTTGAAGGGATTCAAGAGTATTGACATTGGATGAGTGTAGATTAGGTAAAATGGGTCGCCAAACAAGTATTGAAGTGCGCGAGTGAATCCTAAAACATTATAAAGATGCAAAACTCTGATGGGACTGCTCAGCATATCATTGAAAGCTATGTTCGTGAAAAACGTGTGGTAAATAAAACTAAAACGGCTCTAATAAAATATTTAACGAAAGTGATTCCCATTGGACTGTGAAAATCCCCACTTAAGTGCTCCAGTTTTAGGTAAAGAAGTGGTAAAATCTTGGAAAAAGCTATAACCAAGAAACCATACGAAGAATCCTCTGAGAAGCTGATTTCAATGGGCGCACAGCTCGAAATAAACCATATCTCAGTGCTAAAAATCAAAGTGCAAGGCTGAAATTTGCAAGAAACATTTATATAAAGATGAAAGCTTATGGGACACCCTAATTTTTGCGGACGAAAGTGAATTCAACTGTTCAGATCAGACGAAAAGAGCAATGTATGTATGGAGAAAACCAAATACTTCGTTACAACCGCAAAATTTATGTAGCATTATAAAACATGGTGGAGGGCATACGAGTCGTCTTCTGGAGTTTGTAATTTGGATTTCATCAATAGTACTGTAGATAAGACTGTATATTTGGACATTTTAAAAAGATCCGAAACACAATTAAGGCGTTGTGCAAAGTTGGCTTAATTGGAACTGTCCGCAGTCCCCAGATTTGAATATGATTGAGAATCTGTGGCCAGTTTTGGAAACGAGTGATTCGAAAATATGGGATTCGAAATTAGGCCGACTAAAAAAAGCCCTACAAACAGAATGGAACAATATTGCTCCAAACTCTACGAAGAAGTTAGTGGAATCCATTCCGACACGTATGAAAGCAGTCATAGACAGCAAGGGGTATCCTACTAAATATTAACTAACATTCAATTTTAGTTTTGTTCTTAAAAAAAAATTAAATTTTTATTTTTTTTGTTACTGCATCATTTTCGCTGTGAGGTATAATTTAATAGTGAAGTTTGTTTTTGTTGTTATTTACATAAAATATATATAAAATATAAAATTTTTAAAGCATTCATGAAATGTGTACGAGTATATCTGCCGCTACTAACTGGCATTCATATTTTTTGAAAAATTTATTTAATTTTTAAATAAAACTTATTAAATTATTTTTTACATAGCTGCATTACTTTGACTATGAGCCACTGTAGGTCATCCTTTATAAATAAACATTAGCACCGAAAATCATGAAAATCGGAAGACTTCAGCATATTTGAGAATTAATATTTAAATCTAAAGGGATCTATCGTGAAATTTGTTATGGTCATGAAAGAAATAAAGATTTTGGCATGACCGAAAACAGCTCTTCTCTCTTGTTCTGATTATAATTCGAACATCAAGGGTTTGCTTAAAGATATAAAATTTTAATTCAGAAGAAAAGCTTAAGTCGCAGAATACCGGAAACTAATGAAACTCTAGTTGTACATCAGAGTGATCTCCATATCTTCAATTCCATCTTCCTAGCATACTATAGATATATTATGAGATCATCAATTTTTTTGAAAGAATTTTCAATTAAATTGTACTGCCATCCCCTACACGAAAAATGTTTCTACCATAAATGCTCTGAACTAATAAAAAAAAATTATTTTTGGTAATGTTGAAAACTTAATAGTATGGCTTACAAGAAAATTTTTCACAATAATATCTCGACATTTGTTTATTGATTTATTGTCGTACAAAGTGCCAATAAAGTATTAAGTGCACATTTTTAAGTATTTTCGAAACGAAACAGATGTTGCGGCCTCCCCCAAAAATTGAAAATTTTTGACTTTAAATACATACATACAAATATACTTATATGTAATTGAATGCAATATCTGCTATCTTCAGCGCCAAAATTAACTCAACTATACCTATAACGAAAATCATATTGAGGGTGTTGCAATGGAGGGGCTGAGACATCAGCGACGCTCTTAATTATTGCTTTTATGCTATTTTTAATTTTAAACAAAAATTCCGTTTGAACAAAAATTTATTTTTTTTTCCCCTTTTCAAGATTTGGAAGCGAGCGGGAAATGCAATTATCCACGCATTTGGGGCTGACGAAAGAAAACACAACTGAAAGATTTCAAAATATTGCTGCAGATGTCATTAGGCTGAGGTTTTTTTTTGTTTTGGAACTTTTTCTACGAGCTTATATGGATTGGTGCCGAAGCATGAATCGAAACGGGAATAAAACAGCCGCAGAATTTATTACAAAAGCAACATTCCATGCAGCGAAGTGGCGAAGCAAGTTAGGGTTTTGTTGACGCCTTCTGGATTTTTATTTACTCAGAATTTGAATATTTTTTAACGCTGGCAGACATTAAGTGTAGCATTTTGGGCGCTTTATTGTTAACATAAGCCAGACGGAAGTGTGCTTACGCACGGAAACATTTCGTTTTCATAAAAATTCTGCACTCAACTTTAGATGAGGGGAAAATAAAACTAAATCAACCTTAGAAGGATCGACACACCCCAGTTCTTAGTCGATTTTAAAGCAGACTTCGACAATAGCACGAAAAGGAGCTGCCTATACGCCGCTATATCCGAATTAGCTGTAACCGCGAAACTAAGTAAACTGACGTTAAGCAACACCAAATGCTTCGTCGGATCGAGAAGTTTCTGACAAGTTGAATCCCTATCGTGTGACTTCTTTAGTCATAGTGCCTGTGAAAGTACTACGAACTACAGAGCTGAATAGAAAGGTCCAATCTTTTTAAGAGTGTAAAGTTGCTGGCACACGCCGATGTGACATTGATAATTAGTCGCGCTGTGAGTTCTATTTTCTCCAGACTGGATAAGGAAGCGAAGCGTAAGGGTCGGGTAGTGAACGAGGGCAAGAAGAAATATCTCCTGATATCAAACAAACAGCCATCGCATTCGCGACTCGGCTCCCACTTTTCTGTTGACAGTCATAGCTTTGATTGAAGTCGTAAATAATTTCGTCTATCTAGGGACCAGCATCAACACCAATAATAATGTCAGCCTTGAAATCTCTGGGCGAACAAAGAATAAACTCTACAAATCACTACTACATGAGGCGGAGGCATGGACACTTGACAACATCTGATGAGTCGATATTAGGAGTTTTCGAGAGAAAGGTTTTGGGTAAGATTTATGGTCTTCTGGGCATTGTCGGGTACCGCAGTGGATGGATCGATGGGTTTATCTCACACAACGGCGATATTTACATAGTTCACTGCAACAACGGACAGCAGTTACGCTGGCGGACACATCTGGTCCTGGATGGATAAGAATACTCTAACTATGAAAGTTTTCAATGCAGTACCCCACGGTGGAAGCAGAGTAAAAGGAAGACCTCCAGGATGGACCAGGTAGAGAAGAGCCTGGCTATACTACTTGATATTTCAAATTGACGTCAAACAGAGAAAGAAAGGCGACTATAATCGCGTAAGGCATGCTTTTGCCGTGCGGATCCGCTAGCATTATCGACATTAGGAGGAACAGATTTATGCCTACATTAGGCCAGATAAAAGAACTCAACATGTAGGTCGAAGAATTGAAGAAGTGGGCTGATATATCAACCCAAAGGTCAGTGGAAGAAGTTGCTACTAAAAGTGTTCGGCAGCGGTCACATATCTACCTTAAAAGGAGCAGTTCATAGTGGTTGCAGTGCTATTTTGCTGAAACGCACAGTCCATAAAGACTTGATCTTTTAAAGTGCAAATAAAATGGAAAGAGACCTTACTACGCTCTTCAGATGATAACAAAGGTGCGTGTTTGGAAACATACAGAAGACTCCAAGGAGGAGTTGAACTCCAAAGCAATCTACAATACCGCACTCAACCTCCACGAGAGTCTTAACGGCAAGTCCAATCTGACGAGAGAAGCGGAGGAATAGTTCGCTTGGGTTAAGGAGAAAATGGAGGAAAGCCGACCCTATTACGCGGTATTTCTGCGATTTTGAGAGGAATGTGCAAATGGTCGAACCATAAATGGACTTTCTTCCTGCTTTCTTTCCACTGATTATACCCAACACAACATTTTCGGCTAAATTGATGCGCGACACAAGCCAAAAGTGAGCTGGAAATCATATCCCATTTCACCAAGCTCTTCTCCTTACACAACTCCGGATGCTGAGGTGCTAATGCACTACTACGCATTTGTCGGTAAACTGTTGAGCTGCTTAAAAAAACCTTTTTTTTTGTTACAGACATGCAAACATAGACATATACATATATATATATAGGTATATAAATGTGTATAAGAAAATATGTTATTGTTTTTCATTCACTCTGTGGTGTTAATAAGATTACAAACAAAACAACTACAAATATTGCACCTACGTAAATATGTATGTATACATGTGCGCTTACTAATTCGAAGATGCCACAAAACGGTGTAAATTCCAAAAAAATGAGCTACGGCGGAAGTAACCACAGTTACAAGCCGCATTTGTTGCATTATGCCACGAACACAACGGAATAAGAATGTGATGCAAGCAAAGTAAGGTGAAGAAGAATCAAAATAGAAGCCAAGAATGAGTTAAATGAAATGTAAGTATTAAAATAACGGGTTTTCCAATAAGAAGTGTTATTCCGAATAACCTGCTTTTCCGTTAGATGGCACTTTACAAGTAAAAACTACGCCAGTAATAAAAATGGAACGGTACACGATTCAAGAACGCACTGAAATGATTAAAATTCACTATAAAAATGATGAAAACCTGGCAGAGACGGTTCGCAGGACTAAACAAATTTCTGGAAGCACCTTGTCGCACTGCACCACAGAAATTGGTGGAAAAAATGGAGCTGTTGGGAGAAGTTAGTGATGTGAAGAATAAAACACGCCCACGTCGCTCCAGATCAACTAAGGATATCGCTGCTATAGCCCAATGTTTTGAAGAAAACCCAGGTTTGTCCATTCCTCGTCGTTCTCTGGAATTGGACATTCCACAAACGTCATTACACCTCATTTTGCATATACATATATTAGGTCAAGTAAAAAGGTCGTTCGGTTTTTTATTGATTTTCAAAATATGATAACTTTGTGTACAACGAGATTATACCCCTCTCGCGGCTGCGTCCCCATTGGCAAAAAACTCGGAGAGCCAATTTTCACAGGCCAACTTCTCACCATTAAGCGCGTTCGCCATGGACAGGAAAAGATGGTAATCACTTGGTGCAAGGTCCGGACTATAAGGTGGGTGCATTAGGACCTCCCATCCCAGCTCAGCTTCTGGCGCGTCACCAAAGACGTGTGTTGCCTGGCGTTGTCCTGATGGAACACAATTCGGCCTCTGTTGATCAAAGATGGCCTCTTCTGGATGAATGCTGCCTTCAAGCGGTCCAGTTGTTGGCAGTAGAGGGCCGAATTGAACGTTTGGCCATAGGGGAGCAGCTCGTAGTAGATGATTCCTTGCCAATCCCACCAAACACACAGCATATTTAGGTCTTAAGAATTTTAAAGTTCAGTTAATACAAGAACTCAAGACGGCCGATCATGAATATCGTCGTGTCTTTGCTGATTGGGTTCTTGAAATTCATGCAAAAAAAAACAAGATTTATTGTTGAAAAGCCTCTCCATTCTCAAGATGTAATAGTTTGGTGCGGTTTACGGTCCAGCGGGGTCGTTGGACCTTATTGTTTCGAAGAGGTGATCACGATTGGCCGCCGAAATCTTACGATTTAACACTTTGCCTCCTCTTATTACAGGTGCGGTGCCCTCAATTCCTACGAAAGCCCTTGTATTTCTGCTTAATCCTCTCCAGGCAGACCTTTACAGAAAACTCCATGTGCCCTGCAGCGCCATAAAACTAAATGCAACTCAATCATGGAGGAACCGCATAGGACACACGAAAGAGATAAACTACACCACTTAAATCTCAACCAATATCCCAGAGGGGAAGGAATGGGAAAATGCAGAAATTCTGTATCATAGATCCGTAGCCATCTTCACCCATGGCTTTAAACTAGATGACAAAGTAGGTTGTGGTATTTACTTTAAGCCTCTTGTTATAGAATTAAGTAAAGACTGCGTGACCACTGCAGCGTCTTCCAAGCGGAAATAACCACAAAAACAGAAGCCGCTTCATGGTTGCGTATCTAATACGTTTACCCAATCTATTCTCTCCAATACAAATCTCAGGCAAAACTGTCGACTGCATGCGAAACGTCCGTGTTTTGGGTCACTGGTCTTAGGACCATACCGTGGTACTGCGTAGCCGACGAACTGGCCAGAAAGAGTGAGACTATTCTCTCTATTCACAGTAAACTCTACACATGACGTGGGCACTTTCCTTGACAAAGTATCTGGTACTGCTAGCCTTCACCAAAAGAGCCAACCGTAGATGACAGAGTTAAACCACGTGTAATGTGACAAGACAAACAGACACTATCTTATGGGAACTCATGGTAGAAGGATGTGCGGTTTCTCAAACGACTTCTGACGCTGTTGCAGGGAGAATGATGAAGAGGTATCGGTGGAATATTAACTTTGACACTGCCCAGCTCTCAGTACGATGCGTTGTCGTTTTCTTGGATGTTTCTTCTTCGTTTGCCTTGCAGGGCTTACATCGTCTAAATTTCATAAAGAAAACCCACCAAGTGGTCATTTGAATGATTAAGGGTTTCACATAACAGGTGTGGTTGTTGAAGGTTGCCGGTTTTACTAGTAGATGTCGCTAGCAATATGTATAAATTTCTATGATTTCGCATGTATGTAATTTTTTTCTATTGACATTAACCTACAAAAATACGCAATCCACATTTTGCCAAAATAATAGCGTCATATTTGTTTACCTCAGTGAATATGTCGAGTTTCGTTCCGAGCAAATCGCATTTGCGGCATTCGTTGCATTTCTTATTTCATCAAAAGAAAAAAGCAGCTGAAGCTCATCGGTTGCTGGTAGAAACTTATGGTGATCATGCTCCAGTGATTAGAACATGTGAGACATGGTTTCGTCAATTTAAAAGTGGAGATTTCGATTTGACAGACAATGAACATCCTGGTGCAGCGAAAAAGTTCGAAGACGAAGAATTGCATGTTGATCCAACCCAATCGCAACAAAAATTGGCAGAAACACTACATGTGACTCGAGGAGCAATTTGCCAACGTTTAAAAGCCATGGGAAAGATCCAGAAGTATGGAAAATGGGTGCCACACCAGCTGAACGATAGACAAATGGAAAATCGAAAAACCGTTTGTGAAATGCTGCTTCTTTTCTTTTCTGCATCAAATGGTCACGGGGGACGAAAAATGGATTTATTTTGAGAACCCGAAGCGAAAAAAATCATGGCTTTCCCCTAGTGAAGCTGGCCCATCGACTGCAAGGCCAAATCGCTTTGGCCGTAAGACAATGCTCTGTGTTTGGTGGGACCAGTGTGGTGTGGTGTATTACGAGTTGTTAAAACCTGGTGAAACGGTGAACACGGGTCGTTACCGACAACAAATGATCAATTTGAATCATGCGTTGATCGAAAAACGGTCGGAATGGGCCCGAAGGCCCAGACCTCGTCCCGTCCGACTATCACCTTTTCGCATCGATGGGATACTCCCTTGCAGAGCAGTGCTTCGCTAATTTTGAAGAAGTCGAAAAATAGCTCGGCGAATGGTTTGCCTCGGAAGAGAAAATTTTTTTTGGAATGGTATCCATAATTTGCCTGAGAGATGGGCGAAATGTGTAGAAACCAATGGTCAATACTTTGCATAAAAAAATTTTTAGATTCCTCTGAAAATTAAGTGTTTTCTTTATCGGAAAAACCGGCAAATATCAACTAACACATCTGGTAGATATAGTGCCAAGCTTCAAAATTTATAATTAAAAAGGAATTTCATGGAAAAGATTTGTGGGTTACCCCAAAAGAAACCGGCGATGTTTTTTTAAAAAAATAAACACTTTTTTTTTAATTTTATAATAAACTTTAATTAATTATGTAATTTCCATTTTGTTGGATGACCTTTCGCCATCTTACAGGCAACATCATTATTCCACATTCAAAGAACTTCTGGCTTTTACCAGCAAAAAACTGAACCCAGTGCGATTTTATATCCTTGTCATTTTCGAAAGTTTTGCCATTTAATGAGTTCTGCAAGAATCGAAACAAGCTCAGGGCTATATGGTGGATGTATTAACAGATCCCAGCCAAGTTCTCTCATTTTTAGGCGAGTGGCCAAAGATTTGTGCGGTCTAGCATTGTCCTGGTGGAATATGACACCTTTACGATTGACCGCTTCTCATTGATGGCTGTTTTCAATTTGTCCAGTTGTTCACTTAACTTCTCTCCAATCTCACGCTCATGGCGTTCACATTCGATTAAAGCCTTGATATCGTCATTATCAACTTCACTTGGCCGACCGGAACGTGGGTTATCTTTAAGTGAAAAATCTTCGGAACAGAATTTGACAAACCAACTTCGACACTCTGTTTCTTTTAAGGCCGTATCACCACACAAATTATGCAACTTTTTAGCAACCTGCGCAGCACGCAAATTGGATAACCCTGTATAAGTATTATATAAAAAAACCCCACTGTTTATCTTGCACGAAAATCATACCTGCATACAGGTATATTAAGAGTGTATATATATATTTGTATGTGCACGCGTTTTTTTTTCATTTGCCTCCATTGTAAGAGTTTGTAGAAGCTCTTCTTAGTTGCATCTACATATGTATGTGCATATGTTTTCGCGCATCTTCAACCGAATTTGTTTACGTTTGCTGCTGCCGCTGCCACCAACATACCTACTTCAAAACAAACAATTTTATGTTGCATCAAACTCACAGCAACAGGCCACACTCGCGTCTTTCGCTGCTCTCGGCTTCGTGCCATTTTTATTTGTTTAGTTTTTGGAAATTTTCGAAAGTAAAAAAAAAAAATCTGTGAGCTCTTTATCATTTCCACAATCATCTTCTTCTCATTCGCTCATTTATTTACTTTTCAAGTTTCATTTTTAGCTCATTTTATGCTACGCGGTTGATTTTTTTATTACTACATAAATACATACAGAGATATATACTCGTACGCTATCTAAATCAACTTTATATTCTATTTATTTTTCCATCTGTTTGTAGCTACTTATTTATGTTTTTATGTCTGTATGTATGTATGTATATTTATTTGCTACTTTGTTGCCTCTCTGTCTGTGCTGTGTAGTCACTCAACAGTCGTCTTCGTACAACAATCTAGAAAGTATTAAATTTTCTTGTATTCGTATGTATGTACGTGTATGTATGTGAGTTGTTGCCACAAAAACCAAACGTTTCGGCAATTTATGATCGCTTTTATTACCGACTTTTATTGTACCGTTAATGAATCAACAAAAATTTAGTGAAATAATCGAGCTTTATATATTTACATTCATACATACATATACATACCATAGGTATATAGGAGCGTACACAGAGGCCTCCCAGAAAGCAAATGATTGCCGCAAAACATTCGCCTCGGTGTTTGTTTGCGTCTAATATTTACATGTGCATATGTTTTTCTGTTTTTTTGTTTTTTTTTTTTATTTTTTAGAGGCAGGATAACATAGAAAGCCTAACCCCGTCAGTCTGGGACTTTAGCTCACTAAAACCACCCTCCTCCGTACGGCAACTCCTAATACTACCTTTCAGTATTTCGTCAGGAGGCCGTTGGGACTATTAGCTCAATAGTCTGAGTCGATATCTCCGTGATCTTTTTCAACCGTACTCGTTTCAGTACACGTCACTATGTACCCCGTACGTAAGTTACCGGTTCAACATAAGTATCCGTCTGTGGTGCGCTGTTATTGCACCTTCGTCTCTGCTGCTCGCTCCATCTTAATGGCTGCATTATTTCAGCTGAAACGCTGTTGCATTCATCCTGAGCTTCCGTTGTTGATCTGCTTCATGACTAAAACGTTAAGGTTAGCTTTTTACGCATCCATGACCCCAGCGCACTTGCGTTTGAGGGAAGTCTACTAGTACAATAAGTCTACCTTCCCTTTGAACTATTATTTCATCCCATCTGTCAACGGGCGTTCCCTTTGTTATTGAGGATAAATAGGGGAGGTAGGTCGACGGCGAGTCTCTATGAGTATCTGAAGAATTTGTAATTAGCACCAGGTTTTGTATCTTCCAAATGCAATGGCGAATGGCACGCGTCATGTTTTGCTCCAAGGCCTAAGCCGAAGCAGTATTGTCTGCATAGATTTGCATATCATCACAGGAAAAAGTCTAACGGTGTGATATCACACGATCTTGATGGCCAATCGACCGGCCCAAAGCGTGAAATTATCTGCTCAACGAAGTGTTCTCTCAATAAATCCATTGATTGATGCGATGTGTGGGAAATGGCGCCTTCTTGTTAAAACCGAATGTCGCCGAGATCACCAGCTTCAATTCCAGGCATCAAATAGTCGGTTATAATGGCGCGATAACGGTCGCCATTGACGGCTACGTTCTTGCCACCATCATTTTTGAAGAAATAGAAATGACAGCTACTGAATCTCTTCAGGTTGCTATTCATCCCAAATACGGCAAATTTGCTTGTTTACATACCCATTGAGCCAGAAATGGGCCTCATCCCTGAGCAAAACATCTTCTTGGAAGTTTTCAAGAGCCCATAGAGCGAAAAGATGTCACTCTGTGAGGTCGAGTGGCTTCAGTTCTTGGACAAGCTGTATTTTGTACGCTCTCAATGTAAGATCTCAACGTAAAATGCGCCAAGTCATTCCATATGTCAGTCTGAGTTCATGCAAATGGCGCCAAATCGACTCTCCATGGTCTTTGTGTATACTTTCAGCTACGGCCGATATATTTTCTTCGCTGCGTACTGAGCTTGATCTATTTGGTCGAATATTATCCAATAATAAATGCTGGGTCTCAAGATGGATGATGGTGTTGCGAATAGTACGCTCAGTAGGCCGATTATGTTGACCATAAGTTGAGCGAAGTGCGGGCAACCCACTCTTTACAGAACGTGAATTTTCGTAATAAAGTTGTACGTTGTTCGGGCGTAAGTCTTTCCATGATGAAATGCCAAACAATACTGAACAAAAATAACACGACAGGTTGACACGACTCACTCGTGATCTGCCAAAAAAAAGGCTATTGAAAAAGGTCCTCTACTATAATCACTCGTTATAACCTCTGAAGAGATTTTCGGCTAAGCTCATCATCCGATTTTTGGTGTGTGTTTTGATATTTCTTTAACAAATAAAGGAACTTAGAATTTATTCTAACCAACCTCCGGACGGCTGCATTTTTTGAGGGCTTGACATTCCCTGTGGTGGGGCGACCGCAGCGTGACCTATTACAGCTGCATCAACAATAGCGCTCCATTCGGTTCTTCCAGTCGCTGTTTTGGTGCCAGTGGGAAATGTCAAGTGAAACCAGGTCGCTCTCCACCTCATTCTTCCTACGGAGTGGCTTCACTTGGTGACTCCAATTGCAAAGAGAAGAACTGCAAAAAGAGAAACGACTCGCGCCCCATTGTTGATCGCCGTGACTACGCCATTGAGGACTAGGAGATGTAGAATGGCTGTTTGGTATGTACAAGATAACGAGTAAGGGTAGAAACTGGGTCAGTAGATCTTCTCACTTACATTCAAAATGAAAAGACTTCAAAAATACCACAAACAAAAAATAAATCCCAACTGAATGGATTTACGTAATGCACTTTTCCTTTTGTATGACATCCTGTCAAGGATAAATGCAATAAATGTTTAGCAATTACGGTTGTGGTTGACAACATACATATGCATATACGAGGTGTGACAATAAACTGATGAGACTGATTATATCGCCGCGATTGTGGTAACCCTGCGACCTTGAAATTCCCTTTCACTTCTCCCGGCATCGTTCTCCTCTCCATTGATATATTTGCGATCGCTCTAACTTGTTTAGTTCGCCTGCTGTGTCGTGTTCGTGGTGCCCGTCACGAAAATGGAAAAACGAAATCAAGAGCAACGCGTCGCGATAAAATTTTGCGCCCTCAGCATGTCCCAAAATTTGGCCTCTAAAGGTATCGCCGTGTTGCAAGAACCGCCTTATTCACCCGATATGTCACCCTCTGACTTTTTTTGTTCCCTAGAACAAAACCGATTGTCAATGGAACCCATTTTGAGTCGATTGAGGACATCCAGGCGGCCGTGACAAGCGTACTCGCGGACATCCCAGTCGAAGCGTTCCAGAAATGTTACGAAGCATGGAAAACGCGCTGGAATCGTTATAGGTATAGCTGCCCAAGGGAACTACTTTGAAGGGGATGGCGGAGTTGTAAAATAATTTTGAAATGTACGGATTTTATGGAATCAGTTTCATTACTTAATTGTCACACCTCGTATATATGAATTATTCAAAATACAAATCTCTACACAAATATGTACACCTACACACACACACTTTTACGTATACATATTTATCACCGCCAAAGTCAAGCACCGCATCAAGCCAGATGACGTCAACAGACTTCGTATAAATCTGGAACGGAAGGCGCGTACTGAGCAACAAACAATGAATGCGAAAATAAACAAAAGAATTTTATGCATTTACAAAAAAAAAGTACAAAAACAACAACACCAAGGAATTGCGATCAATTGCTACCAAAACAACTGCACAGAAGCACACAACACACAAAGGATAATGTGTAAAGGAGAAAAAAATGAGAAGAAAAAACAAAACGAAAACAAAAACCATCAACAAAGATCCGATAACAACAATAAAATGTGTTGTTAACAAACAACAAAAACAAGGAAAAGGATGTCCTGCTCAGCGGGATTGCAAAGAATGCTTAATAAAGAAGGAAGGAATGGTAAAAAAGTGAATGAACAGCAGAAAGATGTTGACAGCAACAATAATAATACGAATAATAATAAAAAAAATATGTATAAAGTGTAATAGCGGCAACAGCATCAGCAGAATGTGTTCATGGTACACAAATTACGGTAAAACAGAAATGATGTTTTCATGTGCATACGTAAATACATACTTATGGACAGACGAATAATATTTAAAACAAATAAAAAAAACATAAAATTATGCGTAGCTAAGACAAAGAACACAATGATTTTCCACTAGTCGGATTAGTTCTCAACCAGTTCCGGTTTCTAACCTCAGTCGGCTGCTGTGCGGAATGCGGAAGTAAATCATACAGACACTCATCACAGCTCGGTGGAATGTAAAGAAAAAAAGGTGTAATTCTAATCTACACACATACATATGTATATATATATGAGAAGAGTGTATGTGTATAACCGGAAGTAGGAAGGATATTAGCTTCGTAGGGGGTATGCGTCGTAAAGGTTTTTTTTGGATGACGCCCGAGAAGGAGAAACTGTCATGAGTACTGCCATACTGACATAATAGTATGCACGACTTTCAATATCACAGTTGCATCTAAATACTGAATACCTCGCCAATAACCAGCACTCTCCCCGCGGATCTATCAATGAAGTATTACTTCACGTGGCTGGATAGCTTTATAACTCTCACGCGTTACTACATTTTAGAATCATACTTTCAGAACATACCAGTAAAATTTCTTAAAAAGCTGGCGAGGTTAAGTCTCCAGTCTATCATCACCCTAGTAATGGGTGTATTTTTCAGACAAGTGATTCTCAGTGACCGCCGCGACTGGCTCGAATAAATTCTAGCCGAGAGGCCGATTTACGACAACTTTTTGCAGTTATTGAGGTTGTCAGTCAGCAATAACGCGCCGAATATTCTCTTTCAAGGCGACGATTGACTTGGGCTTATCTGCGTAGGCAAGTGGCTTCACATAACTCTACAAAAAATAGTCGCGACGCGAAGAAATTGCGCTCACCAATAGTTTCCTTCAAGAAATTGCTTGGTTTGTTGGCTATACAGCATCTAACGCCGTCTCGTTGACGGCCATTGACATCAGCATCTTTCAATTCAGTTACGAAAAAGTCGTTAATCAGGGTTCCAGATCATGGCATTCTTTTTTGACTGTAATACCATGACCGGCTTCATATTTGAAGAAATTTAGAGTGTAGTGCAATGATTCCATCTGCCCGTACAGAGCACAAAACAGTGTTTTTTTTGCAGATTTAATAGAGTCTCAAAAACGGCTTTTAGTTTATTAACGTACCCTTTCAACCAAAAGTGAGCTTCATCGCTGAACAAAGTTTTTTTGTGAAAATCGAGATCGGTGAATATCTCCTTTTTGTGCCCATTCACCGAACGTACAACGAGATTGATGGTCGTTCGCCTTCAAATCTTGCACGAGTTTGATTTTGTAAGGCCTCAAACGAAGATCCATCCATGAAATCTTCCATAAAGTGGATGGGCATAACAGTAATTGTTGCGTGCTTTGCCGAATGGACTCATTCGGGTCTTCTGCGATACTCTGCTCCACAGCAGCAATAGCATCTTCGGTGCGGACATGACGGCGTCATTGAGCAAAAAGAGCTGGTAAGTCCACCACTGACTTGACATTCACACAGGCTCAATTTTAAAGCTATCTATGCAAATCTTATACGATTGCATATACGACGGCATTCGGATGGAATTTATACGTCCGGACCATATGACCTAGCCAGCCTAGGTCACCGTACACCTTCCCCGTTCCCAATTCGTAGAAAACCGTAAATCTAACGCAAAACCTTTCTCTCGAAAACCTAATGCCGACTCATCAGATGTTGTCATCGTCCATGCCTCTGTACCATATAGCAGAAACGGGAACGACAAGCGGCTTGTAGAGTTTGGTTTTCGTTCGTCGAGAGAGGACTTCACCTTTTAATGGCCCACTCAGCCCAAAGTAGCACCTGTCTGCAAGAGTGTTCTGCGTTGGATTTCCAGGCTGACATCGCTGTTGATGTTAATACTGATTCCAAGATATACGAAGTTATCTACGACCTCGAAGTTATGATTGTCAACAGTGACGTGGGAGCGAAGTCGCGAATGCGATGGCGGTTGAGGCCAATAATGACAATATCATCGGCGTGCGCCAGCAGGTGTACACCCTTATAGAAGATTTTACCTTCACAGGTCTAAAGCCACACTGATAAGGTCCAGTCAGTTTGTTGACGATGGTCATTAGTCTTTCACACAATACACTGGAAAGGACCTTACATGCAGTATTGAGAAGGCTTAACTTACGGTAATTGGCGCAGACTGTGGGGTCTCCGTTTTTATGGATTGGACAGAGCACACTTAGATTCCAATCGTAGGACATGCTTTCTTTCGACCATATTCAGCAAACAAGCTGATACATGCAACTTGTCAATATGACACATAGTGAAGAATTATTAAAGAAAAATCCTCCAGGCAACTCTTAAGAAAGGCTTTTGGAAGAATATATGGACCTTTCAGCATTAAAAAGAGTGTGTCCCACCACCGAGAGTTCATTGATTGCTGGAAGATCTTTGTTGGAGACCAAGAAAACACAAACCCTTAAGCGCACACATTGAACCTTCAATCATTTGATAAGCAAATAATTTAATTTATCGTCGTGATAGCGCCCATTTCAAAAGCAATTAAGCTTCCAGATCGCCTATGCGGCGCAACGATGCTTCGAGCGTAATTTGGTGGCTGTGTTGATGAGTCAAATTAATGGTAATGATAGCACGCGGCACATTACATTCTTAAAAAAAGACTTTCAAATAATAACAAAACATACACAGATATACATACACCTATACATATAGCTCTTCTCTGGGATCTACCATCTCTGTTTAGTATTATTATCAGTCAGTCAGCCGTCGGCAATCAAAAAATTAAATGAATTCATCTGTGAATTAATTTCTCAATTAAATTTCTAAATCATTCATCAACGAATCAAATCGTAAATGAGCAAAGGAAAAAGGGGCAAATGTAAATATATATGTATGTATGTACGTGTATGTATGTAATAAAAATAAAAATGTAAGCAGACGTCTGCAACTCAAGTGGTTGGCTCTGGCATTTGGTGTGTAATGCACAGAATATAGGTAGAAATGTATGTAGCGAGAGTACCTAATAATGCAACGTTGGTGTGGCAATCAACGCTACAAATAATACCGTTATCACACTGAAAGATTGAACAAAGAGCTACTGGTTCAGCATGTGGCCGGTCGCATGCAGCAATCAATCAGTAGGGAAATTAAAAAAAAAATAAAAAACGAAGAAACAGTTTGGGCGCTTATTAAGGAGACCAGAAATTTAATTGAAAGAATTGGAACGTGATATACATACGTGTACATATGATGATGTAACGAGTGATCCAAGTAGAGGTATTTTTTCAATATACATTTTTGACACATCACGAGTGAGCCGTGTCATGATGTCATGTTATTTTTGTTCAGTATTGTTTGGCATTTCATCAAATCGTTCAACTTTGTTACGAAAATACACGTTCTTTAAAGAATGGCCGAGGCGCGCTACTTATGGTCAACATAATCGGCCCACTGAGCAAATAGTACGCAATACCATCATCCATCTTGAGACCCAGCATGCATTACTGGATAATATTCGACCAAATAGATCAAGTCCAGCACGCAGTGAAGAAAATATAGCGGCCGTAGCCGGTACACAAAGACCGTAAAGAGTCGATTCGGCGCCATTCATAGCAACTCGGACTGCCATATGGAACGATTTGGCGCGTTTTACGTGGAGATCTTGAATTGAAAGCGTATGAAATACAGCTTGTGCAAGAACTTAAGCCGGCTGACCTTACTAAGCGACATCTCTTTGCTCTATGGGCTTTTGAAAAGCTCCAAGAAGATCCGACTTTTTCGAGCCAAATTTTGTTCAGCGATGAGGCCCATTTCTGGTTCAATTCAAGAGCTGCCATTTCATCCAGAAAAAACTACGGCTTAGTGTGAGCAGATAATTTCACGTTTTGTACCGGTCGATAGGCTACGAAGATCATGTGATATCACACCGTTAGACTTTTTCCTGTGGGAATATGTAAAGTCTAAAGTCTAGGCGTAGAATCCTGCTTCGATTCAGGTCTCGGAACAAAACATCACGCGTGTCATTCGGCAGTTATCGGTTGAAATACTCGAACGAATCATCGATAATTGGACTGAATGGATGGATCATCTGAGACGTAGCTGCGACCAACATATGAAAGAGATAATCTTCGAAAAATAAATGCCAAAGAAGGTTTTTTCGAATGATAATAATTTCTTAAAAAAAGTATGAAACCTCGAAATCGAACACCCTTTATTTAACCATGTAATGTAACTGAAAATGTAAATAAAGGGTGTTTGTAAGCATGTGGTTTTCAAGAAGAAATAAAGTGGAAATACTTTAATATTCCAACCAAGAATTTAGCTTTACTACAAAGAAAAGGGTTTGAAAATGATTTCGGGCGAGTGAACGACGCGAATAAATTCTAGCCTAGAGACCCAACTATCGACCACTTTTTTTGCAGCAATTGGGCCGTTTGGCATCGATAATGCGCCAAATATTCGCTTCCAAGGCGTCAATCGACTCAGGGTTATGTGCGTAGATAAGCTACTTCACATAACCTCACAAAAAAAATTGTCCAGCGATGTTAAATCGCCTATTCAGGCACGAAAAGGTCGTTAATAATGGCGCTATACCGTTCCCCATTGACTGTAACAATATGGCCGGCTCCAGTTTTGAAGAATTATGAACCAATGATTCCCTTTGCCCGTAGAGCACACCAAACAGTGACTTTTTGAGGTTGTAACGGCGTCTCGACGATGGCTTATACATCATCATCACTCCAAGTCCGACAATTTTATTTATTAACATTCCCATTCAACCGAAAGTGAGCTTCATTCATCGCTGAACAAAATTGTTTTGTGTGTCGCTTTCTCTCTCACTTGAATGGACGAGAAAAAACCCCGTATCGCTAAGAGAGTTTTTGCTTAGACGTGAGGTATTCTATGAGGCAAAACTTTTGCCGGAGATTGGACTAAGGCGGATGGAAAAGTGGACAATTGATGCTGGAGTAGGCTTCGACCCACAGCTAACAGAGCTCGTTCTCTTCACCTGGAAGTTTTCAACACCAACTCTCTCAGGAACGGAGCTGCGCATTACTTAGTCTGCAAAATACCTGGGACTCAGTCTAGGTGGGAAATTAAGCTGGTCACAGAACTCAGAGGAAGGGATTCGTAATACGTCCATTGCTTTCTATACCAGCAAAGGTGCGATAGTCGGAAAATGTGACATGTCACCCTAAATAGTGTGTTGGCTTGATATTGCAGTTGTTCGGGGTTGTAGTCTGGTGGGCAACATCCGAGAAAAAATCAACTATCTCCAAAATTCGATAAAATGCAGAGGGCAGCGCTACTGTGTATCAACGGAGCACTTTGTACTTTGAGGATATGATTGTTCTCTTTGCATTATGGGGCTGCTTGCGCCACGGCGACTAAGAATGATGTCTGAATGGATGGTAAAACAGATTGCTACATTCACGACAGATTTTAAGTTTTTTATCCCGGATAGAAGCGTTTGGAGCAGGTTAATACCAGCAACCACTGACTAGATTCATTTTTATACGGACGGGTCAAAACTAGTTAACAGGATCGGTGGTGGAGTTTACTCAAAGGATCTTGGTATCTGCAAATCCTTTTGTTTACCGGCTCACTGTAGTGTTTTGAGGTGGCTATACATTAAACTGTCAAAGCTCAGTGGTACTCTCAGAAAAATGCCCTGGAATCCGTAAAATCGAAATCCGTAGATGAGCAGTTCTCTGTGAACCTGGTATAGGTCCGCCTGACCAAAAATCTCAAATCTTAAAAATCGAACGTATATACAAAAGGTCTAGTCGTCCGATCTGTTCGTACCTACAAATGATCGTTAAAATGTACTAGTGCATCTGCGTACCATGTTTGGTAGAAATATCTCAAAGAGTGAGGGACTAGTTTGCGTAAATATGAAGGCAGCTCTTCTTTCTTGTTTTAATTAAAAACTACTTAACCGGACTTAAAAAAATTTCAATTAAATAATGAAAAAGTAATAATCATAACAAATCAATAGAAATACACATACATATATAGGTATGTACGTATTCGCTACAGGAACTGCCAGGATCAGGAAATCGCCAAGGAGAGCAAAAGTAAAGAATCCAGTGATGACACTTCCGCTTCGCACGCTGCTTTGGCGCTTCATTTCTTAATACGAAACGGATGTGGAACAATGAAGACATCTACGCACAAATACACACATACATACACGTATAGGTACATATAATATAATAAATAGTAACCAACAACCACATGTGACAGGATGGCCGCTGTAAAAACCCACTGGAAATTAGTTGCGGCTGAAACAAAAATAATAACAACGCAAAACCCTACCAAAAACCAATAGGAAGACAGCACTAACTACATACATACAGCATAACAATTAAAATATTTTCCACTGTTAAACAAACAAGGATAACTAGGATACGTGGTAGGCTCCAGCGTGTAAATCGACAAACAGGAAGCGCAAGCAATTTTGTGCTAATCACAGGGTAAAGAGCCGAAGAAAGCAGCATGTGCCCGCTGTTGTATACATGCTCGTAGTACCTGTGCTCGGGCATACATACATACCTACATATGTACATATGTACATTTGTAAATAAAATCTCCATTCTTGCTTTGCCACATACTGCTGCTTCGTACGAGCAATACAAAAACTATTATCGGATCTCTAAGTTAAACATAAACGACAGGCGACGTGAGGCCAACAAAAGAAGGCGGAAGGACATTGAATTGAGGACATAAATATTCATTCATACATATGTATGTAGGTATGTATGTATATATTTATTCTCTTCATTCATACATTCATTGCTTCATTCAATATTTTTGTACGCATTTTCACGCATTTGCCGATTGATGTGTTTGTTTGTTTGTGGAGGACTACGTGTACTCGTATATGTATGTGATAGTGATGAGAATCCCGATGACATATTTGTGAAACTATTTTTTGAAAATATATATACATATATATATAAAGGGTGGTTAAATTGTAAGGGCCGATGTTGAATGTGAACCACACCTAAACGCCAAGTTTTTTTCCGAATTTAATTTGACATTTCTCTATTTCAGACTTACTCAATTTGAACCATGGAGAGATACACAATCCAACAACGTGTTAAAGTTATCCAGACTTATTATGAAAATTTTCGAAGAAAATCATCTTCAGTGATGAGGCACATTTTCACCTCAGTGGATTCGTCAATAAACAGAATTGCCGCATTTGGGCGAATGAGAATCCAAGAGTGATTGTCGAAAAACCAATGCACCCACAAAGAGTGACTGTTTGGTGCGGTTTATCGGGCCGTATTTTTTCCAAAATGAGGCCGGTCAGGCAGTTACTGTCAATGGTGTTCGCTATCGTGAGATGATAACGAATTTTTTATGGCCACAATTGGAAGATATGAATGTGGACGATATGTGGTTTCAGCAGGACGGTGCCACTTGCCACACAGCTAACGAAACAATGGCTCTTTTGCGCAACAAATTCAATGGCCGTGTTATCTCACGTAATGGCGATGTCAATTGGCCCCCAAGATCATGTGATTTGACACCGTTGGACTTTTTTCTCTGGGGTTATTTGAAAGAAAAGGTGTACGTCGATAAGCCAGCAACAATTCAAGAGCTAAAGGATGAGATAATTCGGCACATTAACGGCATAGAAACTCCATTATGCCTCAGCGTCATCGAAAATTTGGACCATCGTATGGAGGTGTGCCGTCGAGGTCCCGGCGCTCATTTGGCCGATATTTTGTTACATACATAATTGAGTAATACCAATATATCATAATAAAATAAAATTTCAATAATTTCCTAAATAGTTTGTGTTTTATTCAAAATCAACATCGGCCCTTGAAAATTTAACCACCCTTTATATATATAATTTTGATACAAAAATTTGAAAAATTGTTTTCATCGCAATATTGGTTTCTGTTCCCTTGGCTCATACATATTTGTGGACGACGAGCTTTTTCATTTTTTTTTTTTAAGAATAACATTTTTTTTGTCTCTTCGAAAAGTCTGGGTTTGTGTTAAGCAAACAGCATTTGCGCGAAGTTTCGATTTTCTATTTTATTTGGAAGCAAAGCGCAGATGAAACCCATTGAATGCTTGTAGAAGTTTATGGGGAATCTGCGCCGACCGATGAGCCAAGCTGAGAGTGATTTCGAAGTTTAAAAAGTGATGATTTTATTGTCGAAGACAAAGAGCGTCTTCGCCAAATCAAAACGTTTGAAGATAAGGAATTGGAAGCTTCACCGGAGCAAGATCCATACTAAACGCAAATTAAAATCACAAAATCTTTGGGACTGACTTAGCAAGCAACTCGTTCAGTAAAAGTTATTTGGATTTATTCTCAAAAAAAAATAAATAAATAAAAAATTGTGTGTCATACGAGTTGAAGCCCAGAGATGTCGAATAGCGATTTTTTCACCTCGAAACTGCTTTCGAAAGACATCAAAGGGAAGGATTTTAGCACTTCATCTGGACTGGAGATGAAAAGTGGATAGTAGATAACCTCAAGGAGAAAAAATCCTAGGAACCGGTGCCATTATCGTTGTTGTTGTTGTTGTTGTAGTATCTCCGACATAAAGGGGGTAAGATCGCCGAAAGGGTGACAGCCCTTGGCCGGATAAAATCTGGGTCAACTCCGGTGCGTAGAGCCGGCTGTCTTGAGAGTATGTGCCATCATCGTCTACATCGACGCCAAAGCAAACACATCCACGGCTCAAACGTCATACTCGGCATATGGTGTAACCAGACGGGTGTGGTATACTATGAGCTGCTAAAGCTTAGCGAAATGTTATCCGTGGATTGCGTGAAAAACGATCAGAAACGAACGAAAGGCATGACAAAGTGATTTTGCAAAATGAACATGCTGCATTCTCCAGACTTTACTGCTTCCGACTATTGGCTTTTTCGACGAATACGAAACAGTTCGGGACTCATTTTTTAATGTTGGTGTTCAAAAATTACCAGAGAGACGGGAAAAAATGTAGTCGCTTCCGACGATGATTGATTGAGGGTACGCTCCTGATGAGTGCTCTCAGAGACCAGGAGTGCAAGTTGATTAGAAATCCGTTCGGTTGCCTGTTGTGATTGCAGTTCTGCGACATCGCACCGTCCTGATATTTGTTGACGGGTCTTCTTTGATACACAGAGGCGGGTGCGTATCCTTGCTACTACAAGATAATGGTCCGAGTCGATGTTGGGTCCTCTGAGCAAACGCATGCCAAGAACACTGGAGACATGTTTTCAGTCTTCCGTATTGCAATATTTGAGGGCGACAGCCAAGTTGCTTGATGAATATATATATTATTTTGCGGATATTTGATACTATCAACTATCATATTTCGGTACTTAGCGGAGTCGATCAGTCTCAACCCGCTTTCGGGATGTTTCGTCATGAAGGCGGTCGCCAAGCACAATATTGACATCGTGGCGAGGCAGTACTCATAGCCGCTTATAAAAGGTATATTTGGTCGCATCGTCCTTCTCGTCTGTTCGGGCGTGAACGAAAACGAGTGATAAATTGAAGAATTTCGCTTTGATACGGGACGAGACGTTCATCCACCTGAGTGTATGTCAGTAACCGGCGACAGAGTCTCTCTCACACTTCCTTGACGGCGACGATGTCAGACTTTAATCTTAAGAGCATATCATCCAGTTGGGTAGTGGCACCTTCCCAATTAAAGAACCAGAGATTCCAGGTGTATTTCCTCAAATCGTGATCCCTACAATTTTTACGGGGGTAGTCTACCGAAGCTTTGTGCGATTTTCCATTGGAAAATATTTTTCATGTGTTGGGTCCCAAATCAAACACACAGTCGCAGAAGATTCGCCTTCTCACTATAACTCGCCACCAAACGGATGATTGTTGCCTACTTAGAGGAGATGAAAAGTCGATAGTAGATAATCCCAAGGAGAAAAAAATCCTATGAACCGGTGTCATCATCGGCCACATCGACGCCAAAGAAAACACATCCACGGCCCGAAACGAACGAATGATGATCAATCGCTGAAGATTCACCTTCTCACTATAGCTCGCCACCAAACGGATGATTGTTGCCTACTTAGAGGGCATTTGAACTAAGACAGGATGTCGTGAGCCGCTTGAACCATATGTAAAAGAATCGTTTTTGACCATTCCCAGGTGAATACAGTCAATACTTTCCTTTTAATGCGTGAACTTACATGGCCATATTCTGCGCGCTTGCTTACCTTTGATGATTCTGAGCAGTGTTTCGCCATATTCAAACAAAATATAATGGAATTTTCGTGTGGAAATGTGATAATGGACCGCCCAAAAGCGCCACAATGGACTATAAAACTTTACGGATACGCTTGATTACACACATACTACAATAAGAACTAGTCACATTTGACCGATTTCAAAAACTCATAAGAGTTTCGTTATGCTGCCTCTTCCTTGGATACGTTTTAGATACGGCAGTTTAAAGTTGTTTTTAAATAATTCAAAATTAAGGTGTATTCAACTTTTCCTCAGATATTTCTATACTTACAAAGTTTTTATGATATCGAGAATGGTGCTTTTCTCGTGGAAGATGAGTTGAGTTTGGAGGATATCCTGCAGTAGAAGTGACTACGAAAGGCACAATCTCTAACCGCATGTACGGAATGGTGGTAAGAAACAATTTATCTTACTAATATCCGCCACACTCCGTCTAACATAAATTTAAAATAATTTTTCTCAAATTTGTGTAATTTTGCTTTTATTGCAAAAAAAAACTGAGGAAAGAGAAATGTCAAAGTTTACACAAACAACCCAAAGCATCCGCCTTCTAATGAGATATGTCAAAGCCAGAGACAACAGAGTAAATGTTTGTATATATTTTGTACATAAACAGTAGCGTCAAAGACCAACAACAACGTACACAAGCAACAATTATGCCCAAAAAAAGAAAATTTCATTCATAAAAGCGCCATAAAAGCGCGCGTCAGCACAAAAAAGGGAGCTGCAAGCGCGAAGAAAGAGGTTGGCCGCGCATAGTGAATGAAGGAGTCAAGCGAATGTGTTTTTATGTGTGCGTGTGTGTGTGTATGTGTGTGTGTACGTATAGTGAAAAAGCCATACATGAAGTACATATCGAAAATGCATTATATACATGCATACATATGTTATAAACCACAACAACAACAAGTCTAAAATGTAGAAAATGCTTTCATATAAATGTATGTATACTTATACACACACATACCATACATACTCGTACATATGGTACATATCTAACTATGTTTTTGTAAGCGCTTAAAGCTCTTACGGAAAATCAATTGAATGAAGTTGCCGCCGCATCACACGATCCGGAGCCCCGGAACACCTACATATATATGTACATATACATATATGTACATACGTATGTGTGTATATATGTAAATACATATGTATGGAGGCGAGCTAGTACGAATGAATAAACGAGAAGAGAGAATTAACGAAACGTGTAAGTGAATGATGCTACATGAACTTCGGGCGAGTTGAGTGGCAGCATCCCTAACTAAACAACAACAATAACAAGTTAAGCCCAACTAAGTGAGCGCTTACACCATAATAAACACTATCAACTCCAACCATTGCGTTGTGAGCTTGCATGTGGGCGGCCGCCGGGGAGCCGATTTGGTCTACTTGTCGGCAAAACACACACAAGTTTGTGTTATATGTAGCGGTATGTTTGTATATACGTATATGTGTGTGCTCAACTCGCCCACGTGCGTCAATGAAGAGAGTGTGCTGTACGCTGCTCGATGCTCCTCGGCAATAGTAAATGTTACAAAGAGGAAGAGAGAATTATGTGGCACATTGGGCAGCCTAAAGCTTTAGCTCCATGCATACACATACCATACATATGTACACGTATGTGTGTATGATATGTGATTTTATAATGTATAAAGTGTATTTGTTGGCAAAATGAATGGCCATTATAAGTAAATAAGTATATAATAAACAGACCACTTTGTTTTTGTTGTTGTCAGTAATTGTATTCGCCAACAAATGTAATAAACTCATGAAATTATTGAATGAATGAACGCAACCGCTCACACTCGCCTTCACGAATGTATGTACGTACATAGTTGAGTGGGGCTGGTGACGCTCACAGGACAAGCCGTCATGAATGGAAACATTTTATTATGCTCCCCCGCCCCACTCGGTATGCAGCAACTAATTTGTGGTAATAAAAAAATGGAGTCTGCGTGTATATACTAATGCAGTAGTTAGTATATACAGCTACTTTAGAGCAAGTAAAGCACAAGAGAACGAATAGCAGTCGGCAATGACGTAATTCCTTTCGTCAAGCATCAGAAATAGCGGCGAAGCATCGTCTTGTGGTTGCCTTTTGCTTGAATGAATATATTTTTTTTTAATATATTGCGCTCGTGCGTGTCCTTTCCTGGGAGGTGTTTTTAAGTGAAAAAATTGTGGCAAATTAAATAAAAATAAATAAAGGAACAACAACATTTTTTTTTAATATTTTTTATATTTTTTATTTATTTCTTATTTTTTTTTAAATTGTTTTTTATCTTATTTTTTTTTTAATTTTTTTCTTATTTTTTTATTTTTATTTTATTTGTTTTTTAATTTTTTTTTATAACATCCATGACGCAAGTTGGCAAAAAATACATAAATAAATGCCACATACCTATTTACGTTCATACATATGTATGTATGTACGCGTATGTATGTCCGTCTACTTGGCACTTTCTAACCACTTCAAAGATTTCCAGCCGAGGTTCCCTGCCCCTTTGAGTTGTACTACATACATACTTATTTGTTATATTTCATAAAAAAGAAGAGTCTGAATGTATTCAGTAACCCACCAACGGCTAATTGCACTTTAATACCAAGATAAAGTTATAGTTAACCTTTAAGTTTCCCTTGAGTTGAGTAGAGTTAATGCGGCTGCTAATCAGCTCGACTAGCGTACATAGGCTTGATGGTCCATTGTGATTCCGCTGTGATGCACTTCTCACCTTCTCGGCTGTACGAACTATTTTGTGTGGTCTATGAACATTTCAATATTACTTCTACTAGTCGTTGCTGCATAAGTCAGAAAATCGATGACTTAATATCCTAGATACTTATAGTTGATGTATTGGTGCCACATGATTTAACGAGCAAAATCTCATGGACCGAACTTCCATTAGCGAATCGGTGCTGAATCATAACAAAATCGACCCTGAAGCAGATGTTGACTGGTGATGAGAAGTGCATCACTTTTACATCAACGTAAAACGAAAATGGTGAAAAATGATCGAAGGGCAGTTAGACGGCCCTAACGGTTTTCAAACCAGAATTGACGGCGAGGAAGATTTTGTTGTGTGTTTGGTGGGGTTGGCAAAGAATCGTCTACTATGAGCTGCTCCACTACGGTCAGGCTCTTAAACCGAACCCGTTCTATCGTAATTGGACCGTATAAAAGAAGCAATAACACAAAACCGAAGACCACTCACATCGATAGTGACTCCCCAGAAGCTCCAAGGGTATACTTGGGAGGATATTATGCGTTCACCATATAGCTTGTTTAAGGTACATTTGCAGTTTAAGTACATCGAAGAAACCAGCGTTCGCAGCAACCATTATACAGCTTCCGTGATTTCAATAAATTCTGCTTGAAAGACGTTGCGGTAGTCTGATAGCCTCAAATTAAAAGGTTGATGAGAGCGTTGGTGAGTGAATTACACTGCCTTCTCTTTCATCGGGCCTAGAGTTATCCGTTACGATGCCATGTCACTCTGACCCAGAGCATTAGTATTTGCCCATTCATTCCTCTCAAGGATTCTTGTAGAGCAAAAATTGTTAAAACAGTAAGGGAGATGGCATTGTCAGCTTTGCTCGATATTTTCTCTACATTTCTTCTCCAGTAGGGTTTACTAATATTATCACGAGATATTTGACTTCGGTAGAGAGAATGATTTTCATTTAGTTTGGTGGGTTTTGTAGTTTATATCTTCCTTGGATGTTAAATATTACAAACCGAGGTCGATCGTATTCACAAAAATTAAAACTTTTTTCTAAATCGCTTACGGTTCAGAGGATAAAACCCAAATTACCCATTTCGACTTGCAACGGAAAAAGTTTTCCATTCTTCCCTGCTGAGTCTAGTGTCTTCAAGTTGGTGTAGATACCCGAAGAAGAAAACGCAACGTTCTTATTCTGATGTGCAGCCAATTCAAGAGCAAGAAATCAAGATTTTATGCTTCGTTCCGTAAATCCCTTCAACTCATTAAAAGTGTTGACCTTAAGACGGATACGAAAGGCTAACGGCATATATGTACTGAAAATCGTACCCAATTTTTTGCCGATAGAGTGGTGGTGGGTACTTTTTCCAGTTCAGTTTCATATCCAGTATGATTCTTGACACCTTTGCTTTACCTCTGAGCTTCCCGATCAGCTGGTATAATAAAAAGCTGGTTCTAAATAGCCAAGATCTTCCAATGCTTCCGGCCAATCTTCACCAATGGAAGAATGGGCCTTGTTAGCTCTATTTAATTACACAGTCCAAGGAGAAAAATGATTTTACTACAGCTTCAAATTCTGCTTTTGATCGCGATTTTCATCAAAAGTGTGCTTATACCAGTTGAGGTTTGTTATATGCACCCAGTGCAAAGGCTACAGTAAGAGAGATTGTTACATAGTAAAACAACCTCGCTTCCATAATATCAACTACAAAACGTTCCAAACCGTATATTGCGACCGTAATTATCACCTTGATACTCAGATTTTTGGATGTGTGTTGTGATTTTACCATTTTTTAAATTTCAGTCAGGCTCAAAGTTTATGCGGAAATTCCAAATCACTAAAATTTTGTCTCTATTGCTCTTACATTGACTCGGAGCGAGAAGAAAGCAGTGAAATGTTATATATGTGTATGTATGTACATGTGCATATTTTATTTGGTTATTATTTTATTTCGCTTATCATTTACGCTCCTTTTACTCTTTTATTTTTATTCATTCAGGTTACGAGGCTAAAATCATTAATAAATCGCTTAAAGTACTTGAAAACGTTTTAAATGCATTTTCTATGTATTTAGTATAAACTCAAACCAAAAAGATCATTTCCGGCTACACACTACCAACAAATGAACTTGCATGCCGGTGACTTCCGTTAAGGCAAGCCGGCAAACGGAAACCGCACTCTTCGCGTGCGTGCGTGCAGAGAAACTATAATAATGAGAAGGTGCAAATGGCTTTCTGTTTTTTGTTCCGACTGTCCTTCGTACAGCTCCAGAAAAAACGGATAGGGAATTCAACACACTGTTAAAACAGCTAACATAGTTTGAAAAATTAACATAGGGAAAAAATGTTAAATGATATAAGACCTAAGAAACTTAATAGAATATGTATCGAAATCAAGTGATTCATTAATTTTTCATGTCTTTTCCATAATTTCTTGTTCCCTATTTTTGATGAAAAAGGCATTTAAAGAAAAAAAGATTTATATATATTTTAACCAACTTACATTTATTTGAAATGATATTTTTTGTTGCTTTTATTATTTTTTTTACTTATATTATTATTTATTTATAAATATACAAAAAATTAAGATAAATAGTTATAAAAAAATAGTAAAAGAAATTATGAAATAATATATTTTAGCGAGTGGAATTTGAACTCGCGAAGAAGCAACAAAAACCAAAAATACAAATCCACACACGCACTAACAACTACGCCACAGCACCACATAAAAATAAATTTTATAAATTATATTTTCTTATTTTTATGTTCATTACGTTATTAATTTTTTATTATTATAAAAAAATATTAAATATAATAAATAAAAATAAAAAAATAAATTATTTTGAATAAATGTTTTTGGCTCCTTCGAAGGGAATTTGAACATGCGCAAGAAGCAAAAGACCAAAAATCCGTGTAGCACTTGCGCGCTAACAACTGTGCCGCAACACCATTTAAAAAGTTCGTGGCATATTCTGTACTTAAGCCGAATCAAAGAAATAGAACATTGTATTTCTTCTTCTTATTCAGTTAAGTATACGAAAGAATATGTTTTCCTCGCACACACTTCGTCTACATTCGACTTCGCTGATTTGCGATTTGCACAGTGCGCGCGCGTGTCGGCGAACAATGCTTACATGATTTCAGTAAGGAATGCTCATTAGTTTATGTTAATTAAAAGTGTAGTTTTGCCAAATTTTAATATATTTTGAATTGATTTGACATTACTAAACTCTTTTAGATTTAAATGCAATATTTATTTATAAAAATCGTATGCTTTGAGGGCATTTAAGGAACATTAATTTTTGAATTGCAGTACATTTGTTCGCGTTATCGACAGTATGTTTATGCGCAGCGAATATAGAAATTTCTTTAACTTCTGATTTTTGTGAGCTGTGGCTTGTGGAAGAGCTGCGCGCGGGGAGAAGTATTGCTTGCGGCATATGCTTTGTTGACGATGCGAAGAGTATTTTTTGCAAGTTCAACTAGGCGGCATGTATGTATGTACATATGTATGTTGTCATGGTAATTATGTGTGTTTACAAATGAAGACATAATATGTTCATACAAATATATGTATGTATGCATGTTTGCCGGTGGATAAAATATGCTTGATTTTTGGATTGAATAATTCATAATAGTTATAAATAAATATAACATTTAAGCCAAGTCATAAAATAAATTAGAAAATACTATGAAAAAAAAATTAGAAAATTAAATAGCTATTTTTTATTAAATATTTTTATAAATTTTTATTTTAATATTAACTAAATATTTTTTATATATTATACATACATATGAATATATGTACATGTATGCACGATAATATGGGCATTTATATTATAATACCTAAAGTATGCATATAGTCATTTAAAAGCAAATAACTTCAAATATTTTCATTCATTCATAACCACAAGCCATTCATTCATACTATTAATCACAAAAACAACTCCATATGCGCAGCTCGTTTTACTTCTATACGCATAAGAATAAGCATAAATGCAACAAAAACAACTACCGCATACAAACCCTCTTCCCTTCTACTCTTCATCAACAAACAATTTCCTCAAGCGAAGTCAGATTTTGCTAAAAATCAGAAATTGATGTTCAACTCACGCCAAAGTGAAAACGCATACATTCAAGCATTATAATATGTATACGGAAAACGCACACAATCTTAATAATGCGCATGCCCTTCCTTCTTTTACCCCGCCATCAACAAACGTCTTCTTCGCGGCGATGACAAAATTTACAAAAATCAGAATTTAAGTTTGCCTGAAGTTGAAAACACATATGGTACATTGAAAGCGACCAATGTGTATACGAAAATCACACACATGCACAAAAACTCGCCTATTCCCTTCCCCTAAACCCGCCGTCTACAAGCAGTTTCATTCCGACGATAGTAAAATTTGCAAAAATCAGAAATTCTAGTTGAGCTGAAGTCAAATACAAACACATTCAAAGGTCCCTGCATGTATATGAAAGACCCATACATACTTAAAAGAATGCCAACTTCTTTTCCCTCGTACCCCGAATCAATAAGCAATTCCTTGTCGACTATTTAAAATTTGCAATTTAAAAAAAATAAAACGCGAAAAAGAAGCGAGAGAAGGATTTGAACCCACGCAGCTTGGACAAAAATCAAACGACGCGAACCATTGCGCCACTGATCACTTTCAAGTTTCGTTGGCATAATTGGTATTTATATACCTAGACCGCTGACAACAGCATTGACAAAATCTCAAATAATATTCAAGAAAAATACTTGTGGGTATGACCATATACCTATATATATATCGACATATGAACTAGGATGAGGAACAAATGCAATTATGATTTCAGTCCATAAATAAGACAACTTCAAAATTTTTGATTAAAATAAATATTTTTGGAACTTATTTCTTTATGTTGGACTTTCTAAATCAATTTAAAATTTCTATTTGATTTGTTGTTAAAAATATTATATTTTTAATACTTAATATAATTTTTTTAATATTATTTTAATATTTCAAATATGATAATAAAAATGAGTGATTTAAACACTTTTTTAGCAATTTTGTAATTAATTCATTTGATTAAAAGTCCAAAGCAAAGATATACGTTAACATAGAGAAATTAATTGCATACGATTTCTCTGTTTTTAGCAGAATATCACTTGTCTTCCTCTGTTAACAAAATTAATTTTGTGGTGGCTGTTATTTAACAGGGTGTTGAATTCCCTACCCGTGATTTTTCAGAAGTTGTCAAAGAACTTTTAAGTGGTGCCATGAATTTGCACCTTCTCATTATTATAGTTTCTCTGGTGCGCCAACAAATTGTAATGCCTAAAAGTATGCTACAAAATACGATTGACATTTGACGAACAATTCAGTCCAAAAACCCGCATTGCATGGCATGAAATAAACCCAACAAACCATTAAGTGAGTGAAGAGTTTTCATAATTAAATGTCATTTTATCCATATCATTGACATACTCATTCATAAACAGTTATTACCAGCCAATAAAAAAGTAGAACTAAGAAGAGGCGGAAAAGACCCGGCTACTTTATTTAAAAAAACAAAACCGAATGTGACATAAGTGGTGCAATGCGCTTTCCAACAGCTGAAAAAAGCTAACTGTAAATATGTTTATATATTTGCACATACGTAAATTTAATACAAAAACAAAATACACATAAATCTATACAAATAAATGCAGGCCTGAACAGTCATTTGGGGGAAAATACGCACACACACAACTACTTATTATTTCGCATATAAAGCGCGTGACGTCAAAGCACTGTGGGAAAATAACCCAACGTGAGAGCAACGAGAGCCGAAAACATATTTACATATTTTAGGGTTATGTTTCAGTGCAAAAAAGGGAGTGTTCGAATGAGTTGGTCCTGTTTAAGGATTTCGCTCAGTGTTGCCGTGGAAAAAATGCAACAAATTACACTAATTTAATGTGGAATACAATAAATAAATTTAATTAAAATAAAATTAAATTAAACTAAATTTGAGTAGTACAAAATCAAACTAAATGGAAATAAAAATTGTTTAATTAAATTAAACAAAATAAAATAACATAAATTAAAATAGATTATAAAACAATAAAATGAAATAAAAAACAAAGAGACTAAATAAAATTAAAAAATGAATTGGAAATAAATAAAATAGAATTAACAATGAAATCTATAACATTAAATGTAAAAAATATAATATTAAGTAATATACAGTAAAATAAAAATAAAAAGGAAATAATTTAATAAAACAAAAATAACTAAATACAAAACCTTAATAAAAATATAAAGAAAAATAACGATAACAAAATAAATAAAAGTAAAAAATAAATTAATATAAAATTAATTAATACAAATAGATAAAATAAAAAACCGAAAAAAATAAAAACAAAGCAAAAATAAATTAAAAGGAAAAATAAGATAAGAAATAATTTAAATAAAATAAAATTTCAAAGTTAAAATTAAAATAAAATGAAAATGTAAAGATAAATAAAAATATAAATAAAAAGAGTATATAAAATAAAATAAAATATAATAATATACGTGTATGGCAAAGCAAAAATAAAATCAAATAGAAAATAGAAATTAAAAAATAAAACATTTGAAAATAAATAGAATTAAATCAAATTCAATAAACTAGCTTTGAGGAATGTAAAAAAAAGAGTAAAATATTAAGGAATAATAAGAGATGGGAATTTAAATTAAATAAAGCAAGCAAAAAAACATAAAATAAAGTGAAATAAAATATAACAAATAAATTTAAACAAGAAAAACAAATAAAATGAAATAAGACAAATTAATAAAAATCGAAAACAAAATATTGTATGTATATTTAAATAATAAAAGTAATAAGAAAAAATTAAAGGATTAAAATGATAAAATTATAGAACAAAGGAAAAATAAATCAAAAACATTAAAATTATATCAATAATATATTTAATAAAATAAATAAAAAAAATTGCTATATATATTGAAATGGAAGAATTTTAAACAAAATAAAGTAAAATGGAACAAAAAAATAAAATAAAATGATAAAATGTAATGAATAAAACTTAAATTGAAACAAAACCAGTCAATAAAAAAATTATTAACAAATAAATTAAAATAAAGCAAATGAGAAATGAATAGGAACGAAAAATAATTAATATAAAATAAAATAAATTAATAAAATATAATTAAAAAATAATAATATTAGTGATACATATAAAATCAAATTAACACGAAATGAATTTAATTAATTAATGTAATACATTTTTTAAATTAAATTAAATAAAAAAATAAAAGTAAATCATTAAATAATAAATAAATAAATAATATGAAATAATACTAAAATAAAGAATCAAATAAAATAAAATCTTAAGTAATTAAAATAAAGGAAAATAAATTAAAATAAAACAAAATTGATTAAAATGCAATTAATTAAAATAATATAAAGCAAAATAAAGTAAACTAGAATGAAAAAATTTAATACAATAAAATTATTTTAATAGAGTAAAAATATAATGAAACAAAAAATACAAGGTGCCGAATGTTGCTTGTTCAGAGCACATTTGTTATGATTTTCCTCACAACCACCTGCTAGTTGATTAGTTGCCATCTAATCAGCTGCTAATTCAATCCAATTGGAATACTACTACATGGCATGCAACCCTGCATGTCTCGGTGTTGCCGTTTCATTCAATTTGCGCTCTTTTACCAATTTGACAGTTTTTATATGTTGATAAGTATGTACATACATACATATGTACAAATGTATAATCGCACTGTATGCAAGCACTTTGCTGCTGCTATCTTTCTCACTCGGTCTCAGTCTCTCGTATTATATCGTCTGCTATCGTTATCGCCGTGCGTACAAAAAATTAATAATGACGGGGAAAACATTTTACTCCAATTAAATAAATGAAATATGTACAAGCTTTGAGGAGTAATGTAATGTGAAATAAATATATAAAAAAACCAAGAATATATGTTTAAACGAAGAGTGAATAAAAGTAAATTCGAAAAGTAAAAGAGAAAAGATTTGATGATAATTACAGTTAAACAAAAGGTTAATAATTTTCACCAATACAAAAAAATAGCAGCAGTCAAACAGAAAAAAATTTACAATTTATTATTTGTGTAAGTGTTGGTTGAAGTTAAAGTAAAACAGAGTTTAACTAGTGTATGTGTGGGTGTGGGTGTGTGGGTAAAGTAAGGCAAGATAAGTGGTATATTGTGTCCCAAAGCAAAATATAGTGCATAAAATAATTTATTGAAAAAATATATGTGCATATGTGTGGTAAATTGCGAGTATACAAACATACATACATACATACATAGGTACATTCATGTACATTGTAAACTATATATGTACTCGTATGTGCAATCAAGTAAATAAATAATAAAAAGAGCAAAGTTTATTAAAATGGAAAACTGCAAAGAAAACATATGTAAATACATACGTACATAATGTTTATATACATAGATGCGAGCCTTAAACAGCGTGACCGCCGAAGTGTTGTATGGAAAAAGCTGCTAAAGAAGGTGGAGGCAGTAAAGCAATGGGATACATGCATACATACTTACATACAGATGTATATAATCAGAAATTACGTACAAGTCTGATGGAGAGGAGGTAGATACATATGTATGTACATACATTTGTGTGTGCTTACGTATCTGCATACATAACTACATATGTACACCCATATGTAGATAGGTGTATGTGGGTTTGTGTGTATGTAATTATATGCGGAAAAGGTGAAGCAGACAAACAGCTGAAAAAAATTCAATGTATTAAGTACCCTCTAAGTGAGCTCCAAGTGCCTGGAGTATGACGAGAATTGAATGCTCTCGATGCTGCTTGCTCCATTTGCCTCAGTTATTATCGGCATCGAGCATCGGTAACGGTTATGGTGATCGCGGCGTTACGTTCGTTATACACATACCTGTGTACGTATGTATGTATGCATGTACATACGTCAAATTTGCCAGTTCCAAACGTCCCACTAATCAACGTAAAACAACACCACCACCAACAACAACAACAGCAGCAGCAGCATTACCACCGTCATCACCGTCGCCTCTGTCATTCTCATCCAAACAAAATGCTCGCAATCTTCACATCATAATCTGTCGTTGTCATATGCAGTACATATGTAACTACATACATATGTTGTGTGTGTGCCTAACACCCCCACCTCGCAGCTTGTCTTTCTTGCAGCTCTTCGGTACCTACTAACGCTTGATTCGTAAATGTCAACAACAGCAATAACATACAATACAACACACAGGGGAGTGACGGTAATCGTCCACCGACGTCGTGGTCGCAGTTACAGTAATACATATATGTATATTGTTGCTGTCATTCTTATGTACTGTTGTAGTTGTTTTTGTTTGTACCTCATATTTTGAAAGCGTTTGTATGTCGTTGTTTATATTTTTTTTTTTTGTTTCCTTTTTATTTTTTTGTTTTGTTTTTTTTTTTTTGTTTTTTTTTTTTTTTTTTTGTTTTGTTTTTTATTTTATATTGTGTTCGGTTGTCGACGTCTTTAATCAAGCACACACACACAACACAATCTTACACACATATCTACGTAAGTTCATACGTACTTTTGTAGAAATTTGTATGCATACATCCATACATACATGTGTACGCCTCTGTCGTCGTCGTCCCCAACTTCGTCGTAGGCATCATTGTGTCGTCGCCTCCGCCTGCTCAAATACCACCTCTTCATACCTACATACATAAATATATATGTATGAATGTATGTGCATAGCGCGTATATATTCGTCCGTCTCGTCGGTGTCTGTTTACCGAATGGAGCACCACCATAGCTTTAGCTACATAGCAAGACAGCACATGCCAGCAGAGCGGCATTTGGTTGGAGTCTCCTCAGTTGCTTTTCGGCGTCTGAATTGAGTGCGTGTAATACACTCGGCGGCAGCGACGTGACCACCGACCACATTCATCTGCATATATGCACAAATACATAAAAAAAAACATGTACATGCATATGCATATGTACAAAAAAGTGTATATACAAGTGTACGCATATGTATGTGTGTGTAGATGAGTGAGTAGTGCAGTGTATCGAAGTAAAATGGTATTATTGTACCAATTGTCTCCATAATTTGCAATTTTTCACTTGGAAAGTTAATTCGCTTTCAATTTCCTTTTGGAAAATTAACAAATATGTGCATACATATGTTACCTTTATACTCGTGCATGTGAATTTCCGCTAATTAACGTGTGTGTGTATGTGTGTGTGTGTGCGTGTTGGGGAATCGTTATCACTATCTGTCAAAAATCATATGAAAATCGCAAATATGGCGTTGCTAAACAAAAAGCAAATAAGTAAACAAAATGAAATAATTAAAAAAACATAAATAAATAAAAATAATAAATAAATAAAAATAATAAATAAATAAAAATAATAAATAAATAAAAATAATAAATGAATAAAAATAATAAATAAAAAAAAAATAATAAATAAATAAAAATAATAATAAATAAATAAAAATAATAAATAAAAAAATAACAAATAAATAAAATATAAATAAGCAAAAAGAAATAAATAAATAAAAATATAAATAAATAAAAAATATAAATAAATGAAAAATATAAATAAATGAAAAATATAAATAAATAAAAATATAAATTAATAAAAAATATAAATAAATAAAAAATATAAATAAATAAAAAATATAAATAAATAAAAATATAATAAAAATAAAAACATAAATGAATAAAAAAATAAATAAATAAATATGTATATATATAAAAATATATATAAAAAATAAGTACATAGATAACATCGAAAATAAATAAATAAAAACAAAAATAATTAAAAAAATAAATAATTAAAAATATAAATAATTAAAAAACAAATAATTAAATAAATAAATAATGAAATAAAAATATAAGTAAACAAATATATATACAATTAATAAGTAATGAAATAAATCAAAAATAAATAATTTAAAAAACTTAATAAAAAATATATAATTAAAGAAATAAATAAGTAAAAAATAGATATTTAAAAAAATAAATAATTGAAAAAATAAATAATTAAAAAAATAAATAATTAAAATAATAATTAATTAAAAAATATTAATATAAATATTAAAAAAATATATGGCTTGCTTTGCAAATGTATCCCACTTTCAGTGCATATTGTATCTAAACGAGTGGACTGCTTTAATTAAGTTATGATATTGTTGATAGGCAATGAATTAGACTTTTGTTCACTCTTTTTTCTATTTATTTAAGTACTGTAGTTTTTCCACAATAGTCTATCAAAAATTGCATATTTTCACACTTTTGCTATTACGTTGTACTTCTTTCACTAATTAAAAAAATTAAATAAAATAATGAAAAAAATAAATAAATACAATAAATAAAAAAAAGAAATAAATAAATGAAAAAATAAATAAAAGAAAAAATAAATAAATGAAAAAAATAAATAAATGAAAAAATATATAAATGAAAAAAATATATAAATGAAAAAAATGAATAAATGAAAAAAATATATAAATGAAAAAAATGAATAAATGAAAAAAATATATAAATGAAAAAAAACAAATAAATGAAAAAAATATATAAATGAAAAAAATAAATAAATGAAAAAAATAAATAAATGAAAAAAAATACATGAAAAAAATAAGTAAATAAAAAAATAAATGAAAAAAAGCAAAAAATGAAAAAATTAAATAAATGAAAAAAATAAATAAATGAAAAAAATTAAATAAATGAAAAAAATAAATAAATGAAGAAAAAAAAATTAAAGGAGAAAAATACAAAAAAAAAAATAATATATATAAATAAAAATAAATATATAAATAAAAAAAATAAATAAATAAATGAAAAAATAAATAAATGAACGAAAAAAATAAATAAATGAAAAAATATATAAATGAAAAAAATGAATAAATGAAATAAATATATAAATGAAAAACAATAAATAAATGAAAAAAATATATAAATGAAAAAAAAAATTAAAATAAAAAATAAATTTTATAAATATATAAATAAATAAAAATAAATAAATAAATATATAAATAAATAAAAACAAATAAATATATAAATAAATAAAAATAACTAAATAAATAAATATAAAATGAAAAAATTAATAAATAAATAAATAAATTAAAAAATAAATAAATGAAAAGAAAATAAATAATAAATACAAAATAACTAATAAATAAAAAAAATACAATATAAATAAATGAAAAACAAATAAATAAAAAAAATTAAAAATAATTAACACGTTCACGCCGGCGTGTACCACCGGTGGCTCGCACATGTCTGCCTGATCGGGCGGCGCGTACCACCGGTGGCTCGCACAGAATTGTCATCGGGCATATGATTGTACTACCAATCAGTGTGCATCACCAAACATAACTAATTCAATAGTACTTATAACAAAAACATAAGTAAATATTTCAATGATATAACATAAACATTATTATTTAAGTTTTATTAGACCGTTTTCCCGTGCGAAACATTTAGTTCGTGAACGTGTTAAATAAAGAAATAAATAACAAAAATAAGAAAAAGTAAAAAGTGAGAAAAAAGTAAATAAAAAAATAATAATTAAATACTGAGCAACAAACCAAAAGGTTAATGAAACATAATGGGAGAAACAAATTTGAAGGAAAAACAAAAATAAATTGGTAAAAGCGCTCTCTTAAATTAAAAAAAAGTGTATAATACAATTGTCAAAATATTGCTACAATATACATAAATATATGTATCTACATAGAAATTGCAAAACAAAAAAAAAACGCACACCCGCCCATTACCACAGCCCATTCCGCCACACAACAGCGCCCACCTCAACGAGGGCTGACGTACGAAAATTTTGTGAATGAACTTCTAATGCGCAAGTTTAGCAATAAATGCTGTGGGTTGTTGTTGCAGCTTCATTTTACTTACCCCACCAGCAACAAACACCACCACCGTCTTCGTCATCATCGTCATCATTGCAGCACTCACTGGCGCACTAAGGCCTAACCAATTCCAATGGAATTGCTTTTGTCATCATCGTAATGTGTATGCATGACCATGTATTAGTGATGGAGGAGCTGCAAAAACGAACCGACAGGCGGCAGTGAGGCAGTAAGGAGCTATGCGAGCACACGCCCCATTCTTTCAGTAATTCTTAATTTCCTCTTTTTTCATCACTTTTGTGTGTGTGTGTGCTTTTTTTCGACTATAGCCAATTGAAAACTGCAGTTTGATTGTTGTTGGCACTTGGAACCAAGACGATAAATTAGAAAAATTGTTGAGCATTTAAATTGAAAAATTGCACAATCGTCGTTCATCAGTTAGTTGGTCGTAATCGGCTATGCGAGCATATATTTACATAAACAGTTACCCTCAACCGAGATCATGCTTTGACTTGTGAGAAACTTAATACCATTCTCTTTCTACTGCTTAAAATGCAGTTTGTTATAGCTAGCATTAGTCTCCAATGGTAAGACCCACATAGCATAGGAAGCTAGGAATGACATTTGCAAAACAGTATAAAAATTGGAACTCAAACAACTGGGAGAAGGTTATATGGTCGGATGAGATAAAAATAAATCGATTTGGGTCGAACGGTCGAGAGTATGTTTAGAGACCATGTCAGGCCATTATTGAAGTTAGGAGGGGGTTCAATCATGGTTTGGGGCTGCATGGCTTCCAAGGGTAACAAAAATTGAAGGAAGAAAGACAGCAGAGTCATAAAGTGATTTTAAAAAAATAATTTTTTTGCAAGAAGGCAATGATCCGAAGCATACGGCTAGGGTCACTTCAAACTGGCACCGAAACAAAGGAATAGAATCTCTAAGCTGGCCACCACAATCTCCAGACCTCAACCCCATCGAGCCTCCATAGGGCATAGATGTAGCGCTGAGCCACTGATAGAGAGAAGTTTAATCTCAAACACCTCTTTCGCAGACTAGTTGTCACCAATTTCTCCCGGTCACTTCATATACGTACCGTCAGGGGAGAATGGCCAAACTGAACAAATAGGTCTCGTAATCAAATTATAGAAAATTAATTAAAAAATAATAATAATTTCTATAAGTCGTATATATTTCTCATTAAAGAATACAAGTTCCTCATAGTAAGCCTTCAGCCATGCGGAAGCGGCTCAAAATAAAACATAACCCCTCCATTTGTTGTCACAGTGTTAGATACGATACTCCTCCGAAATGGCTTGACCGATTTTAATGAAAATGCACCGGGAAGAGGACCTGGGACAAATCTTTTCGAAAAAATCGTATTTATAGTTCGATTTACTTGAAATTCGGTACATAGGTGGCTCTTCTCTCCGAGAAGTGAGCCGGGAAATTGCCTATTCAAATAGTCGGGCTATTTCTCTCTCCAGGAAGTGGACCAATGTCAATGGTAAAACCAAAAATTTTGTATTCCCGAAGTATTGAGTAAATAAAGTCATAATAAAAAGATATCACATTATTAATTTTTCATACATTCAATGAGTATGTGCGAAGCATTGCAGGGTACAGCTGGTAATTAATATAAATATCTACAGCCTCTATGTACGGTCTTAAATACGCACAATTTCATGCAGGTGAAACTACACAAATATAATTTTTCGCTTAAAAAAACATACCTTCCATACCTCTTCCCTGTCGTAAACTGAATATCACTATGTAAATAGGTAAAAAGTAGAGCAACGGCGGTTGAAAATTGTACCTAAAATCATATGTATATATCAAACATTTCTTGTAATTTTTGTATATATATATTTTTTCTTTATTTTCTTCTCATCGCTTCTCGCAACTTCCTTGTGATCTTAAGTTCCTCCATGTTTTTTTTCTCTCTTTCTCACCCTATTATAGCATTCGCTTTTGATCGCGCTTAATTCTCGGCTTGCGTCGTCTGAGACATACTTATGTACATATAAATGTATGTACATACACGTACATACATACATATATATAAATATATTAAGTTACTACTACCATCATAGACGTTGTGTCACAAACAATGCTGACCGCCCTTACCCCTACCCATCTCCCCAATCAAAAAAATTTGTTTTAACTTGTTGTTTCGCGGTTTGCTTTTACATTTCAATTCGCAGTAATCAGTGGCGTTATATGTAGGTACATAATGTACAGAATATGAATATATGTACATATACATATGTTTGTTTGTTTGTATGTATATTGTAGAATTTTTCTGCAATATTTGTTTTAGTCACTTATTTATTTTTTCTCTTTCTATCGTATTTTTTACTTTATTTATTTATTAATTTTTCTTTTAATTTGTTGTGAACGCTGGTCGTCTGTTTGTCAGCTTGACAAACTTACGCCCTTCGATCCCCACCACATTCAGCATAACTAAAGCATCACACTCTGTTTTTCTTGCTCTCTCTCTCTCCTCTCTCTTTCACTCACTCTTTGTCAGCTTCCTTTGTTTTCGTTTTCATAACACGTTTAGGCACACATAAACACACGCACAATGTAAGCTCCAAGCTGATTACGAGCACTCAGCTGCTGAGCTCCAATTTGCTCTCCTCTGCTCTGCTTTGCTGCATGGCGCTGACAACGTCATGCAAATACATACATAAGTATGTATGTATCTACATATGCATGTATTCGTATATAAGTTGATTGTGCAGTAGACATTTTTTTGTTTTAGTTTTTCGCTTTTTTCTCTTTTTCACTTTTTATTACTTGTTTGCCCTTTTCATATTACGTCTTTTACTTTTTTACCTTTTATGTTTTATGAATTTTAATACAGTTTGGTTTATTCATATTCTCTATTTAATAAATTTATTGTCTCAATTGATGCGTTGCTGCTCGTTTGTTGGTCTCTTGTTTCTGCGGACGTTTATATACATACGCCTCTATATACATACCTATATGCACATATTTACTTTATCAATATTTTTTCGTCAACCAAGTCGCCGCCTCATTTATTCGCTTAGCTCATGTGTCGCTTTTATTATTTTCAATCTGACTGTCTCCCGTCCTGTGGTCTGTGCGTCTTGATATATTCTCTGCAGCTTAAGGTCGCCTCGCCTTTGCATTGATATATTGACATTCCCTATCGAGAAAGAATCGGTTTAACTGTTCATTATAATCTTTCTACAGAGTCCAGTGCAGCTGTGCGTGAGCGTCAGTCTTAAGGCAAGCAGGAGTCAGTCAACACCTTCATAAACCTCGGAGTCAATTAACCATCCATAGCAGACGAAGAGCTTGAGCTACGTCGAGAGACTCCCGCGATACTAGCGCAGCTTAGGTCTGGATATTGTAGCAAGTTAAACTCCTACCTATACAGACTCCACCCCGACATACCTAACGTATGCCCTGCATGTTCACTAACCCCCCACCTAAATCTAAACCCGGTCTCCCTCTGGTCCGAACCCGTCGAAACAGCTCATTGTCTGGACTTCCCGATAGATAACCTCGTCGACTTAGACTAACTAGCCTATCCCTACGCGGGGTTGGAGCAACCGCTACAACAACAACAACAGGCAAGCCTGTTCCGGGGTAACTCGGATACGTCGAACCGGCTGCGGAACACTGGCACAATGAAGATCTGGAAATTGTAGTCGGCTTAATTCCTACCCCGCATGACACTGACTATCTCTTTTTATGACCCCCTAAACTTACTCATCTAACCCTCATTTCCTTCTGGTCCGAGCCCGTCGAAACAGCACTTTTTCCCGGACCGGAGCGTAGCAAGAATAGACACGAGTAGATCACATAAAGTGGTGCAACTTTGTTGTCGAATTTGTAGTGAAAGAGAGACATAGCCGCCAAATACTCTCATTCAATCCAATGGATGAACATCTATCCAGCCATAATCCGTATCAAAGCAAACTTCTTCAATGCAACGCTGGTATGTGCCAAAGCTCCGACGAAAAAGATGAACGGTGTGATCAAACATGCTTTTTATGAACGCCCGGAACCTTCTCTTTTAACGCTGCCAACGTCACAATTTAAAAACGGCAAAGCGGCAAAGAAGATATCAACGTACTGATCAGTGTGGTTTTAGGCCCGATACACAGATTTTCACTATTCGTCTAATATACAGCATGAAAAGGAGCTGTCTTAACGCCTCTTTATCTCTATTTTTTCCCCACAAGATTAATACAGATTTGCAAACTGACGCTGAAAAACACCAAAAGCCACGTCAGGATCTAGAAGGGCCTCCCCGAGTAGTTCGATATTAAAGGGAAGTCCTTGGCCGGATACAAATTCAGATTGTGCCAATATAAACCCCCAACTGTCGCGGAAAGTATTGGATTTTAGTCGCCTCTTACGCGGAAAAATTATTTAACCCCATTCATGCAGAGTAGTGATCGGGTTCCGACGACGACATCCATAGGAAGACAATTGAAGGAGCAATTGACTCAAACTTGTTGTTGCTGTGGCGGCACGTCACGATCAACGGTTCAAATACGTATTGCTGAATGAAGTCTGTAGAATCTAGTATCTGTTGCAACTCGACTTGTACGGCTCAGACAGTAAAAGCTTCACCTCACCTCACTCCACCTCACCCACTAGTGGTGATAATCACAAAAGAATATCGTAAACCAATTCGATACAAAATTTAAATGTAACCGCCACTTTTTGACCGGAATACACAAAGAGAACATCGCAGACAATTCTAACTCCACTACATAGATATTTTCAGCTTTACGTCCATTACATTCGAACTCCCAATCGATTCTTCCTACTCTCATCTGAAGTTCAGTTTTGTGGCTTGTCTTTTTGTGAACGACTACGAGTAGGCTTCTGGTTCAGAAAGTGGTTTGCCTTCAAGTTGTAACATTTTTGTTTTTCTCCTCCAAAAGACATATCGAAGAAGAAGAAATAGTAATTGAACAACAAAGAGCAAGAAGAACCGCAACAACAAATGTATTGATTGAGTACGTAGTGTGCGTAAGGCTTGTAGACAAACCTGATCTTTGGGTGTCGCTTCCTGCGCAAAAACTTGCCTCCAATTGTAAAGACTATACGGAAGAATTATGGAGCTTGCAATTGCGAATAACTAGTAATTATTTACTAGTAAAACATATACTGACTATTATGTTTGTGTGTGCACGCTGAGTGAGAGAGTAAGGGAGAGTGCATTGTACAGAACCCAAAAGACTCATATTGCCGCCGCGTTCAGAATCTTGATGGATAATTTGAATTTATATGGAAACAATATATATATATGGAAACGTGTAATTAATACAACAGATATTGATTTGCTAATCTACCCTCCAAGTCGCTGGAAATACCTTCCAACAGTCGCCCGAATATCTGACACCGAAACTGATTTTTGCGGAATATTTTGATGGCGGATGATTTGCGCTGTCTGACATCCGTAGTAAGCAAAATTTTCGATTGTGTGGAACAGAAAATCCTTTCGGGATCCATGAAACATCTTTGTATAACCAAACCGCGCTTTAGACAAACCCATCATTGAGCCATTTGTTTTTCATACAAAACGAAATAAACGATGGATATCGGTGGATGTTGGCTCGTTTTGAATGCCCAATTGCAAATGAAACTATTCAGTCTCTACAACCAAAAGTTCCTAGCCGTCAGAAGTCACAAAAGGTCGACATGGACTGGACATTCAGATCCCAAAATTTGACTTCCTTTTACAGGGTTATATGAAAAGCAACGTGTACATCAGTAATCCACAGAGCATTGATGAGCTCAATGTAAGCATGAGTGCCTCAAGCAACGCTTTACCGTTCTAATTGATTGAAATAGTTAAGGAAAGCACAGGGAAAAGTGATTATTTTGCCACTTCTTCACTGCACCAAGAGACCATCAACTCCACGTTAAACTCTCTTCCAGTGAATAGCGTTCTCGGAATTCAAGCATCACTTATTGCGGGCGAATAGTTCGAGCTGCTTCGTAAAATTCCGAGGAATACTGGCGCAACTAACATCTGGCTATTGTAGTTCACTAAATTCCCACATATCCAGAGTTGAAACCGACATACCGACGTACTCGTATATCCTGCATGCAATGAGATCCCGCACGACACTAACCACTTCTTTACATGTCCCTAAAATCTGTTCATCTAGTCCATTTTTCCCTTTCGACCAAACCCGTCGAAACAGCACATTTCTTGGACGTCCCGTTAGATGACCCCGATGACTTAAACTAGTCTCGTCTGCTCCTAAGCGCGGTTTAAGAACCGATACAGCAAAAACTAATTACGAGCAACTGAATACGTTACGATTCAAATGAACCTAATAAGCCTCTTACCACTCTACCATTCAATATTGGCACCCGACTTAGTCTTTCTTGATTGTTAAAGTCTAAAGTGCGTGCATTAACTCTTTCATCTGTCCAAGAAGATTTGTTTTTTCTGTTTGTTAGGGAAATAAACATTTGCTAAAGCTCACTTCGCACCACTAAATAAATTCACCGTTCTACGTCAGCAGTTTTTTTTTTTTAATTTTTGTTTTTAGAAGAAACATTTTCACGTGTATAATCAACAAAAGAAACAACAACAAAATATGTTTAATAGTTTTTATTTATTTTTTGTTTTAAACAACAAATGGCAATGTTAGCAATAAATTTCTTTTATATTCGTACATGCATACATACATACACGTATATATCTCCAAAAAAACACTTGTTTATTTTTTATTCGAAATGACGACAGTTGAAAGTGCGATAGGGAAAACCTCCAAATGTTTGATTGATTAAACTAAACTAAAAAAAAATAATAATTACTCAGCTCCTCAGCTCATGGAAACATTATTTGTCATTATACATACTTATAAGTACAAAAAACCGATGGAATACTAGCGGGAATCCCCATATTTTAAATTTAGAATAAACACTCCAGCCTTACGAAACTATCGTGGCACGACATATGTGAAACAATTATCTACTTACATATGTATACTTTATTTTGTTGTTGTCATCGAGATCTCCTAACGGTAGGCTCTGAAAACGTACTATTTCGACAGGCTCGCACCACAGGATATAAAGTGGAGTTAGATGGGTAAGTGTTAGGGACCAATCCAAGACGTGGTTAGTGTCGTGCTGGGTCTTATTGCCTGTAGGACATACGGTGGGTTGGCCGGGGTCAAGTATAGATATGTAGGAAATAAGTTAACTACAATATCCAGATCTTAATTGTCTCTATCGATGCAGCTAGGGTACGGGTGAAGGAATGCAGATTGCCGAATATGACTACCATTAACTGTTTTCATACCATCGACTTTCACATTTAGTCGAGCAGGTACTCCTTCTTTCAGCTGTGGAAAAGGGTAGTCGAGTATATCACATTTTTTAGCTGTAGTTGGGGGGGTCGGCGAAATAGCTTCCTGGCCAGATGGCGATATCGGGCAGTCATAGTCATATAAGATCAATTGAATAGCCTATGGTAAAATTAAGCTGAAGCGGGTAGAATACAGCACCCTGCCGAACTCTTTGTTTAATCTCACGGAGTTTGGTAGTTTCAAACTTAGTCTATCACTCAGGTACCGCATAGTCCACCACTTCAACCCCGGCGGTAGCGATGGTAGCAATAGTAGCACTGAAAGGTTGACAGTCTCAAAGGTTTTTCACAAATCCAGTGCTACCAGGACGTTTCGCTCGCAAAGCCGTTTCCGGTTAAGGTCATGGACTATCTGGTTGTTTATGACCTTAAAATGAGGGTATAGTGTTGTGTCATCCTGATGTACTGCTGGGCTCAGATGGTGTGAGAAAGACAGGATCAGCAAGATCTCAATTATCTTCGCTACTGAGAAAAGTAGAGATATCGGCCGATATGATTCTCCATTGTTGTCTGGCTTCCCCGATTTAAGTAGCGATACTAATTCACTAAGTTTTCACATATCGGGTATTATTAGGGTGGTCAGAGACAGATTGAGAACCTTGGTGAGGTAGTATGCTCCCGCTGCTCTCAGACGTTTTAGTATCAACATGATTATTCCGTCGAGACCGATACTCCTCTATTTATTAACTAATATAAGTTTTTTTTAATTCACTTTTGGCTTTTTTGCCATTTGCCCTTACTTTCCTCTAAGATTTCACCACTTTTCCTATACATAATCTTACGAGAAACACGTGATTGCAATTTCATCATAACAATTGTAATCAAATTCACACCACACATTCCCAACTACTCACATACAAATGTACGATTATGTGTGTATATACTTGTGCTGGCGATCAAATTATCCAATTTATTATACAATAATTGAAATTGTGATTATGTATGTATGTAAAAAATAATAATAATAATTAAGGAATAATGCAAATTGTAAGACCAGTATTAAATGTGGCAAATACACTCATACATACACTACACACATAAGTATGTATAAATGCAGTGGAATTATTAACGTTTTACATATTTGCATTTTATGTAAAATTTTTCAGAAATGACAAAATTAATAAATATTTATTACAATCTTGGAAATACGAGTAGAACATCAAGCACGCACCACACCAGAATTAGGATTGAACGCTAAATGGATTAAAGAGTAGTAGTAGTGAATCATACCCTCGATTTTTCTCATCTTTTCTTGGTATAATATTTATAAAATATATATTTTGTTTGTAGCAATTAAAATTATTTACCAAAAAAATCACGGCTAAAATTATTAAGAGCTGTCCCAAATAAATATAAGAACCCAATACTGTTATTAGGATGAACCACTATTGGGTATAATTGGTGCTGTAATAACCGATTGTACCAATTTCCGGTTTTCAGTGTCCTTTTTCCTGTTTACGATTTTCTGAGTCATAATATCCATAAAACATTATTTGTAGTTTTTTTATTAGTTTCCTGCTTTCGGAATTTAAATTTTCTATTTAGTTTCCTGTCTCCACCTGCTTTCTGCATGTCTCGCACTTTTTTAAGCAATTCCGCATTCAGCAATCTCCGGTATTTAATTTCATATTTTCTTTTCTTCTTTACTGCTCTCAGCCTATTTTCCATATCTTTATTAGCAGTTTTTCGCCCCGTATTGCCGATTTCAGGATCTATGTACGGTATCAAATTTCCAGTTTCTTGTTTTCGGTCTCCCGTATTTCTGTATTTGAAAATCTCTTTTCAGTTTTCAGTATTCGGTATATGGTTTTCAATATTTGACACTTGTTTTTTTATGCGAGATTCGAGATAGTCAGCCTCATTTTCTACAATAGATATTCTGTATGCTGCTTTCGGCATCCGAAAGCCAGCTGAGTTTTTTGTTTCTTCCCTTTTACATTCGGTTTCCTATCTTCTAATGTTTCATTATCGCTTTTTTACTTCCTCTTATGTATCTAGGTTTCTGTTTTCTATTTTCTTAACTGACTTATCCCATATCCGGGATCAGTTTCGTGATTTGGTTTACTATATCCGGTTTCCGCTTTACTATATCCAGTTTACTTATATTATCTTACATCATATATATCTTTTGAAAATAATTCCAAATATCGATAGCACATAAAATAAAAATAAAAATTAAATTAATAAAACAACCCCTTTTTAATTAAAGAAACTCTCTTCTAATAAAATTAGCAATAAAAAAATAATAATATGATATAAAAATAAAATGAAGTAATGAAAAAACTAAAGTAAAATTAAAAATATTGAAATATATATAAAAAATATAAAACATTATAAAATCATATTAAAATATATATAAAAAAATAGAGGAATATAAAAATATTAAAAAAAAAATATAAATAAATATAAAAAATATAAAAAAGAAAAAATATATATATACAAAAATATAAAATGTACAAAAATATAAATAAATATAAAAAATTACAAAAAAAAAATAAAAAAGTAAAACAAATAAAGAAAAAAATAAATAAAAAAATATAACAAATAATAAGATAATATAAAAAAGTATAAATATATATAAAAAAGTATAAATAAATTTAAAAAATATAATAAAAAATATAATAACAAAATATAAAAAATATAATAACAAAATATAAAAAATATAATAAAAAAATAAAAAATATATAAAATAAAAAAACAAAAATAAAAATATGAAAAAATGCAAAAATGTATGAAAAAGTAAAAGAAAATATAAAAAAATTAAAAATTAGAGAAAATAAAAAAACTAAATAATGTAAAATATAGAATAAACAAAAAACAAAACGCATTAAAAATAATTAAAAATTTAACAATTAAAAAATAAACAATTAACAAATAAAAAGTTAGATCCAAAAATTTTAAAATAAAATAAAACAAAGTAAACAAAAAAACAAAATATAGAAAATAAAATAATAAATATAAAATAAACAAAATATAACTAAAAAAAATGAAAAAATTTATTAAAAAAAATAATAGACATAATAATTATAAGAAACTACAAAATAAAAGAATTAAAATAAAAAAAATTAAAATAAAAATAGATTAAGATAAAAATAGATTAAATAAAAAGTTTAAAATATAAAAATATTAAAATAGAAAACATAAAAAAGACACTAAAATAGATTTAAGTAAAAAGTATAAATAAATACATACGAAAAAATAAAAAATAAAAAAATTAAAAAAAAAATAAAAAATAAAAAATAAAAAAATTAAAAAAAAAATAAAAAATATAAAATAAAAAAATTAAAAAAAAATAAAAAATAAAAAATAAAAAATAAAAAAATAAAATATAAAAAATAAAAAAATAAAAAATAAAAAAATAAAAAAATAAAAAAATAAAAAAATAAAAAAATAAAAAGTAAAAAAATAAAAAATAAAAAAATAAAAAAATAAAAAATAAAAAATAAAAAATAAAAAAATAAAAAAAATAAAATAAACAATTAAAAAAAATAAAATAAAAAATTAAAAAAAAAAATAAAAAAATAAAAAAATAAAAAATAAAAAAAAAAAAAAAAATAAAAAAATAAAAAAATAAAAAATAAAAAATAAAAAATAAAAAATAAAAAAATAAAAAAATAAAAAAATAAAAAAATAAAAAATAAAAAAAAAATAAAGTAAAAAATAATAATAAAAAAATAAAAAAGATTAAATAAAACAATGGATTGAAAATAATTAAAATAAAGTAAATGAAAAAAGAACAAAAAATAAAAAATAAAACAAATCAAAGACATAAAAGAAATTAAAAAATATTAAAAACCTCAAAAAAAAAAATCTTGCGGTTTCTTAGAAAAAATAAATGTGAAACTTGTGAAATTTAGTTTTTCCATATAATTCTTATAAATTATGCGTAAAATAAAAAATTAACAAATAATAAAATTTAATTTACAGAAATTTTTCGCGATTTGTGCACAAGTTGCGTAGCTAATTCAAAACGCTAAAAAAAAAAAATAAAGCAACAAACAACAGATAAATACCAAAGAAAAATGCAAAATGTGTATAAAAAGTATATAAAGTCATTTTTAAGTACATTAATCGTGTTCAATATGTACATATGTACTCACATGTTCAACTACGAAACGCACAACAACAAAGGTATTGAAATAAACAAATAATAAGAAATAAAAAGCATTGAAAAGAAATTATAAAAATATAAAGCGTGTAATAAAAATACGCAAAAAATACTTGAGAATCACCGGATATTGTTGAGTCATCCCCTCCCTAGACACAATCAACGGGTTCGGTTGTGGTTTCCCGCACCAACAGCCACAGCCTTCAATGGAAAATTGTTAATTCGAAATTTAAAACGTATTTTCTTGAGCTCGCCTTAACGTCTGTCTGCATTTGTGGTTTTACGAGCACAATTCGCTCACCAAGTTACACGCGACGACGGCTTTCATACGAACTACTTCTTCGGCGCGTCGCGATTTTGCAACAAAATATGATTAATTTATTTGGCATTTCTTCATTGTTGTGTACTCGTATTGTGCTTGAGTTTGTCGTTCGTGACAACGTTGCCGCCACCCACCAGCAAAGCTGCCTTGCACGGCGGCAGGCTCATAATTTTACGTCGCCGCCCCACAGCCACCTCACAACTATTGACGGACGTGCAGCAGTCATTAGCGAGACTGAAAATCCCGTGATCTCGTGCTTTGTGTGTCGTCGCCTCCTTATGCCCCTCTTACCTGACCTTAATTGTTGATTTTACTTGTCGTTCGAAAGATAACAAAAACAACAACGACAGGAGAAGCTGAAGCTGAAGCAGAAGCATTTATCACCCACATCTCGTCGCAATCACTTGAACTTGTTGATCAAGCATCAACCACAAACGCGCACAAACGAAATGACCAGAACAGAGATCAGTCGGTGGCAGCAGCAGAAGTAGCAGATAGAGCGGGCATCAGACGCGATCTCTGCTCTTCTCAACTGTTTGTGTTCTTCAGTGCCACAGCGCATTCCACCAGTCAGTCGCTCCGCTACCTAATCGTTTGTACGACAGATCGTTGTGCGCTCCCGTCATAAATATACCTTCGTCCGGCGTCGCTCAGCTTCATCTGCGTTCTACGGGCGCACAAATACCATAAAATTCTCATTCACAGTTCATAGCGATCGCGGCAAATATTCGTAAATTAAACTAAATGCTGCTCGTTTCTCACAAATTAGCAAGAATCAGCAACAATTTAGTCAACCGAGAAGAGTTTGTAATTGTGCGCTCTAAGTGGGTGTTGCCAGCAGCATGAAACGCGAGGGAAGTTGCACTGCGCACGGCGGATAACATCCACCAGTTGATTTGTTTATTACTCGGACGCCTACTCTGCTCGGCCCGTTGGTACGTCATCACGCCGACTTTGTCGCGTTGGCTGACGAAAATTGGCGCATCATTCGAGGGGCGGACGTATCGGAAGAGACGGACTACGTAAACACAAGTGTTTCATATGTTTTTGCGTGTCTTCACAAATGATTAAAGTCTCAACCGCAGTACGGCAGGCAACCTTCGGACGTTGGCAGCGTTAATATGTACGTGCGTTTATAATTTCCCGCGGGAGATAGTAATAGAGAAAGTCACAGCGTGTGAGCGTGTGGAAGCGCGAGGAGCTCGCGAAAAAATCAAGTTAATGAATTTATTTTATTAATGAATTAACGCCGGGCACAGGCACATACCTAAATACAAATAAAAGAGCATACAAATTCTGCAAAAACAAATAAAAGAAGCTCTGTGCGATCTTTATGGGCTTAGTTAAAGCATAAATCAGCGTTTCCTTTCAGTTTCTCGTTACAGTTGAAATATTTGCACTCGCGCATGGGGACTCATGAGACCATACTTGCCTACATAGTACATACAAACATACATATTTACATTCTAAACTCAACTCATAAAAATTAAGAAACAAAATTACAACGACGCATACGCCTTCTTCTTCCTTTTCTTCTTTTTCTTCTTCTTCTTCTTGTTACTTATGCAAGACAGCCGCTACGAAGACGACGACGACGAAGACAGCATTGCTAATGAGCTGAAGCGTATAATAGCGCAGGGAAGCGTTTAAACAACATAAAAATGTACACCCACAATTTGTATTGAAGCAACGTCTAGCCAACGCTTCCTGCCTGCGACCGTTGTCGAGCCTGCGAGCGTGCTTAAAATCGTACGAACGGAGAGCGACAGCAACAGTAGCAGTCCCGTAGGCACAGGTAGAGAGACAGAGAGAGAGAGTGGTTTTGTTGCTCGTTGAACCGCCACCTCCCCCAAAAAGGCGACGGTAGACGCACAGCAATGGCAGCCTCAACGCCGGATAACTATAAAGTTCCATCGACAAGTAAAATCTCCGTGGATAAGCTATTGCGCGTCGGCTACTATGAGTTGGAGAAGACAATTGGCAAGGGAAATTTCGCCGTAGTAAAATTGGCATCGAATATAGTGACGAAGTCGAAGGTAAATATAAAATTTTTTATCTACTTATCTATAAGATAAATATATATATTAATGATTTTAGCGACCTTTCTTTTAATTTAATTTGAAAAAGTTTGCCGGCTTGAGGTCAAGAAAAATAGTAAAAACACAATGTAGTTATTGTTTTTTCCCGATATATTTCGATTACCCTCGGTAATCGTCTTCAGGGGGCAATTTATTTACGTCCTAACAGTGTGACGTGGAGTTTTGTTTGGAGTACAAAATTACCGAGGGTAATCGAAATATATCGGGAAAAAAACAATAACTACATTGTGTTTTTACTATTTTTCTTGACCTCAAGCCGGCAAACTTTTTCAAATTAAGATAAATATATTTAAGATATGTATACATAATAGTACATAGAATTCAGCAGCACTCATCTATAAGCTTAGATTAAGCTCCCAAAAGCTTACATGTACGTATTGTCATAAGGAGTAACTAGAACAGGACAGACCATGGTCCCCTCTGGCATGGTACTGACCAAAAAGAGTTTTCACTATTCTCATTTATTGGCATCGACACCGCTTATGCGGTCATAACCGCGTCAACAAGATAGTCGCTATTCGGAGACACCAAGTGAAGCCAGACTTTCCTTCACCTGATCTTTCTAACGTAATGGAGTTCTGGTTCTTCCTCTGCTTCAACAGTCGGTCACTGCATCGAATACTTTCAGTATTGGAGTATTGTAATTCACCTAAATAACATGTCACCGCACTGTCATTCAGCTCATCGCCCCATTGCCTACGGCATTCGCTGTCGCCCATCCGTAAAGTTCCATAAATTATTGGCAAAACCGCAGTACTAACGGCTCTGGAGCTCATATTACTTTTCCCCGAGTTAAGTTAAAGAAGTCATACGAAAAGAGTCACCATGTCGTGGCACTTCATTCAGTATATGCAGATTAGCTCGACAAAAAGATGGTCTATGTCGATACTTCTGTCACGAGTCTTTTCCAAGAGTTGGCATTTTCCCATAACTGATTTATGTTGGATCGCCAAGGTCTAAACTGATAAAATCCATTCAGTACGTAAACAGTGCACTCGATAAGACCTGACTGTTTGCTTTTCTTCAAGCGGTTGCTTAATTTTCACGGCAATTCAGCATGCTGGAAAATTATTCCGTCCGGAAATTCCGTATACTCTGGGTATCGATTAAAGGCAGATCGTCTTTCTCGTTTCTACTTGAGTATGTTCCGGTTCTGTCTATCACAACAAGATCGATCTGGTTGTTAGTTTTTCTATCTGAAGACAGCCAATCTTGAATCTAGTGCCGCAGAAAACCATATTTCAGGCTCCAGTGAATTCGATCAGTCCCAAACCATTTGGGGATGCTTTGCCGTGGCAATCATAAAAGGCATCCTGGTCGCACCGTCCTTCACGTCGGCGTCATCTTGTTGAGACCACATGTTGTCAAAGACGTATTCTTCAATTGCGGGCCAAAAAAAAGTCGGCTAACATACGATCATAACGCTCCGAGTTGACATTGACAGTCTTTGTCGTTTTCATAGAAGTCGGGCCATACCTCCGCACCAAAGCGCGCACCAAGCATTGAGTTTTTTTTTTCTTTTGTATAATGACTTCTCTTATTTGAGGATACTCGGCACCCCAAATCTGATAAATTTGCTTTTTATGTATCCTCCGAGTGAGCAATGTGCCTTGTCGCTGATGAAAAACTAGTTCGAAAAGTTGGCGAACAGCTGGCCTCCAGTGGCCTGCTGTTCAAGCATCCAAACGACGTATGTATGACGTTTTGAATGGCCAGCTGACTTCAGTTGTTGTGTTTGCTAGACTTTATATTATATATATGCAAATGTAAGTCTCAGCTCTTGATAATGTCAAAATACAGCTCTGTACTTTGAAACCACGAAATGGATCACCCTGCATATGCTTATATGCTTTGTAACCACTCAAGCGATTTTCGGACCAGCTTCTCCTTCAATTTGTGGTTTTGCGTCTTGATTTTTTTTCCCAACAAATGGAGGGACCTACAGTTTATACTACGTCGCATCCGAACGGCTGATGGGTTTTTATGAGGAGCTTTTATTTTATGTCAGAAGTACACTCCGAGAGTTTGACATTAGCTGTCGAGAGGCGACCACAATTAGAAAATTTAACTTAATTTTTTATTTCAATTAATTTTCTATAACTTTTGGATGTTGATCATACCAGGGCCTACCTTTCAAAAAGAATAATTGCTTGCATTATCTAACGTTGAAAATCTCCAAAGGAAATCAATCAGGCTTAAGGCTCAAGTAATCATAATAATTAATTACGGTTATTTGAATGCGTAGAGACTAATTCTTATGGGTATTTTATCACAATATTTGTATGTAATTTAAAATACATTCAAACAAAGTTTATCTTAAGCCTAGCATATCGTGGAACAGCGCAGAGATGATATGAAATAAAATTAAAAATTCAATAAATTTTCTTCGTGAATTTTACCAAAGAAGCACACAGCACTACATGCTAATTGAAAATTATATATGTATCTAAGACAATGGTGCTCCAGGCATGTGTTTGAATACAATCTTAATACGAGTACTCGTAATTCTTATTTTATTACTTTTCTTTTCGCTTAAAAACACAACAGAAGTAGGAAACGCGTTTAAAAAACAAAGAAAAAAATGCCATAATAAACTATAGTCTTTTGCTTTGCTATCTATTTTATATGCACAAGGTATAAATGTTTATATGAGCTTGTAAAAACATAGTCATAAATAAATAGGTATGTACATACATATCTACTAATACAATATACAAGCAAGTACTTACGAATTTTTGTGTGATAAGCTCTCCAGAAAGTGCGATTAGCCCCACAACAAATATGCATACATACTCGTACACGTATGTATACACATAGATTTATACACATTCTTATTAGGCCGGTCAAATCCGGTCTGATGCGGAATCGCCGGCGGGTGTGCTCTGCTCGGCTATCAACTCGCAATTTGAATTAGTTTGCAAAGCATATACAAACATACGTGTATGTACCTATAATATGTTAATATATGTATATGTTTGTTTGTGTATATATACATATGTATGTAAACACATATAAAACAACAACAAATTTATGTATAAAATTTGTTACATATTTTGGTATGTAAAGAAATACTTACGCATAAAGATCATGAGCTCAAGTCCCGTCAAGAGTAATATTTAAAAAATTCAAGATAAATTATTTTCGGAAAGCTCGATAGGAAATGTGAACAATCGCTCGTTATGACTGCAAATCAAAAAAAAAAAAAAAGTAATTTAATTTGCAGAAAAAACATCAAAGCTCGTATTCTAGTACTTCTTTATCGATAGGACTTTTTATCTATATATGTTGAGCAGGCTTATCCCTCAATAATTCATATACGTAGATTGTGGTGTCCCTTTTTTGTGAACTATGCAGAACCTATTGAGGTTTCAATAGTGGGGCTTGCTTTCGTCTGGTTATAGTATACAAAAAATTTATGTAATTTTTCTTTTCCTTCGACACCATATTTGCTATTCAACAAACGGGCAATCGCTATTCGAATTTTCTCATAGTCGATAGACGGAATGTCTGGCATGCTATACCACGCCTTTGGTTCCTCGTAAGTTCATGACCGACTTGATTGGCTTCTGTTTACACAGCCGTATAATTTTTACAGTGATACCAAATTCAGACATAGAGGCAGCTCGTGGTCTCGGAGGCAGCTTTAAAATGGACGTAGAAGCAGTGTGTGTCGAACTTTTTCTGGCGCATTTATACCATCATCATCGATTAGGGAATCGGGTTCGTCATATCTGCTTGTTTCATTTTCACTAGACGGGCTAGGGATGTACTCCATCCATAAGCTCTTTATAATATGGGCATCGGTTACCATACATGAGTAGTCCCATTTTAAATTTAATTTTTCAAAGAATTTTCGGGCGTTATGATTTCCGGTCAGCTTCTGAAGTTCTTCATACTCACACATTTCGGCATAACTGTTTTTTTTTTGCACGCACGTCATGCTTCACTCTTCACCTCTCGGTATCTATCCCACCACGCACGTTTAGTAGTCGCTAACAACATTTCGAGGTAGACAGCTGGGGCGAAGGTGGAGCAAAAAAATATTTGGCCGTCTGCTGTTATTGAAAGTTTTCCAAGTATTTGCCGATACGAGTTCTTTGCTGTACATTGACAGGTGCAGGCTCGTATCTTTACTGTGACAAGATATTGACCCAAGTTTCTTTGGTTGCGCGGTTTTAGACCCGATGACAGCCAAGTAGATTGATGGAATCTAGTGGTACAGATAAACAAGTTTTGGGCCACGGCGAAGCCACAGCGCAGGCTAAATTGTCCGAGGACACCTTCGCTATCTTTCTAGACGACGTAATTGAAAATTCACAAAAAGCCTTTGAAACACACAATAATCGAGAATTATTTTAGATAAACAGTGATGGCAAAAAAAGTGAAACATTTAATTCTCCGTGTGTAACTTTTTAAAGATGAGTGGAGGGAAAAAAATAAATGTATTCTGCTCTGGACTGTTTATTAGTATCTACATTGGGATTCTACAATAACTTGAAATTCGAATTTGGAATCCCATGAACAAAAACTAATAACTACCACAAATCTCTAACAATAAAAACCATTGCTTTATAAAACCGAAACATAGTACTCGCACTACTTATCATGATTTGATTCATTTATCGTTTATCGATAATCACTGTTGGTGACAAACATTTAAACGTTCTACATACACATACGGAGTTATACATTGCTACTATACACCAGCTCCCATACACCAATTTCTTCAGATTGGAGGTCAGATTTGGTCAGAACTCCGTCAAAACAGCATATAGGTGCATGAAATTTGGTATTACATATTCCTATTCATAAATAAACATTGTCACCGAAACTTATCGAGATCGGAAGACTATATCATATAGCCCCCATACAACCGATTTATTCAGATATAGGGTTTTCGGTCAAAAATCGGTGTAAAAGACATCTAAGAGCATGAAATTTTTATATTCTACACACGTTTAGATTCTTTAGACTCTACACCCTAATGTGTCATAGGGGGTTTAAATAGTTGAAATATAAGTGCTTTCGTTATCAATATTTGTATGTGACTAAATAACGATATACATATACTCGTATATATACATACATATATACTCGTATACATAAGAGTGTGACAAAACGCCTTTAAAAGAATTTACATATTTATTTTTTTTGATTACAAAACACGAACGTGATCGTACAAACTTTCAAATATATGTATATTATCTACTATATATAAATATGTATACTCGTATATGTATATTTCACATTTAAATAACAAATAAATGAATGTAAATGAACACATACACACACATATACTACAATATTTAGCATTTAAATAGTTTAGAATTTTACCACCCGATAATTGACGCCAATACTTATGTACGCTATAAGTATGTAATAATAAAGATGCCCTCTTGCTTACAAACTCATAAGAAGCTTGTCAAAAATGTCCACTATCTCATTTTGTGCTTTGTTACACACTGGCGCCGATCATCTCGGGCAGTCGACATCTGTTCGAAAGCTTTTTTCAAATTCTTTGTATTTGTATGAAAAGCCTGAGAATCTGTAATGCTAATTACTTTGAGAATTCATTAACTTTTTAGTTTATGTTATCTACTATTATTTTGCATGTGTTGATTTCAAGTTCAAGTGCAAAGGGTTGTTAGGAAAATGTCAGCTTTGTTGTTCTTATTCGAAACTTAAAATAGTATTTGCTACCTGATTTTCATTACATCATGCTTTGCATATATATTGTATATACATATATATGTTGGCGCTTTTTAACTGCTGAAACGAATTTCGGCCGAGCTGCTCAGTTTACTGTACGCCGCCTCCGAACGGTCGATGGGTTTTTATGACGAGTTTTTATTTCAAGTCAGAAATACACTCGGAGAGCTTGGTATTTCCTACCGAGGGGTGAGCGCAATTATAATTTTTTTTTATATAATATTTTGCGGTTGTTGGTCGAACCTAGAAGCGAACCCTGACCTTCCGAATGTTAGTACGCAATGCTAGCCACTAGGCTATAGCGGCCGAACCGGGGCCAATATGAAAAAGCTTTCAAAGTTACTTTATAACTATTTATTCCAGCAGCTTAATAGCGGTCGGTGGAGGCTACCAATCGAGTATTTATGTATTTTTGTATTTTTGCAAGCTGCCAAAGTCCAACAAAGCTTCCTCACTATCTCTTTTTGTAAATAGAGCACGTTTCGACATCGGATATCTTAATTTTTCCATCTATTGCGCTTTCCTGTACGTGTGGTTAGTACTACCCCATGGTAGTGAAGGTTTGTGAGTTATGGAATAGAAAGTTCCTCATAATAATCCATAAGCCATTGGAAGGCGGCTGAGAACACACTGTAGGTTTCTCCATTTGTAGAAAAGAACATCAAGACGTACGAAATTCTTATTTCTTCTTCTTCACTGTCTTAGACACCGCTAACGCGATTTTAACAGCGCTACATTCGTGCCTTCCTTTATCCATTCAGCATTCGATTGGAGACACCCTTCTTCAGCTGATCTTTCCAACAGAGTGCAGATATTGCAGCCCTCACCGGCTGGGTACTGCATCGAAAACTTTGAAAATTAAGTATTGTCGCTTATTGTTCCATCATCGCCTGAAGTATTCGCTATAGTCTTTTTCTCAAAATTTCTTAGCTTTGATTTATCAGCTACCGTTATGAGCTATGCTTCTGCTATAAGCTAGCAAGACGGGAGTAATGAGCGACTTTTAAATCTTGGTTTTTGTTCGTCGGCAGAGGTCACGAAATTTCATCCACGACTTTAAAAGGGCGAGCTAACATCAAACACTTTTAATAACTTCTAATATTGGCTGGTAGCCGATTACTGATGAGTTTGAAGATGTGCGATTCCGAAATCAAACTTCCAAACTTATGATAACTAGTCAAAGTCTCCTTACACTGGGATTCCTTATTATAATTCGAAGCGGCCTTTCATCTTCGGTTGAAGTTTCATTGATCTCATGCAACTACGACTGTCCATTCTTAGCGTACGGAGAACATACAAACGACTAAGTTGCATACTGTTCTTCACTGCCAGGATCGTAACTAAGATGCGTCTGTCAGCACTGTCATTAACAACATTTGCAAAGAGTCCATTGACACTTTCACAAGCACAATCTCTGTGAGAAGCGACCTTTAAGTGTAAGTTCAAGCAGACGAACAGCACGGCTTCCCTTGTAGGACTGACATATTCTTCGCCAGAACGTGTGGATTTTTCAGCAGCTTAACATTCCACCTACTCAGGCTCCGGCCTAATATATTCAACAATAACCATTCAATACCGTTTTCCCCTTGATAAAATCACGTAAGAGAAGCTTGCTGATATTATTTTTACCGAAATAGTTTTTTTAAATACATCAATATAAAGAACAAGAACAACAGTAACTCTCACAGTTCAAGCATTCCTAAAAAATAAAGATTTTAAGCAGACCGGGTATAACTAAATTAACTCAGCTCATCATCTTGATCATTAGGGTATACCCTTACTATCTAATTAATTCCAGTTCGAAACAGGAGCATTGGATATCAATCTCCTTTTCCTAAGAGTAATTTTTTTTTTAAATAATCAATTCTTCCAAAGGCCAAAGAACTCAAGGTGTGAAGATATCTGAGTTTTTTCCAAGGCATATAAATAGAGCTCCAAGGCCAGACCTTTCTTTCGAACATGCTTCTGCGTACATTCTAATACACTTAACTCAAAACCATAACAACGGTTTAACCTCTCTCATTTATCTCAAATTATTTTTTCCTTCATCCCCCTGGGAGCAAGATTTCAAAGAAGCGCATTAAAAAAGATTCAGACCACTGTAAGTGTAATTATTTCGAAGAAATTCAAACAATTTAGCAAAAGAATTCTTCAAATTATTTGGAAATTTACCGTAAAAAAAATTTCATGGGAAAGAACCACAACAAAATTCTCGGTTTTTTTTCCAATTGAGTTAACAATTTTGTGTTTATTGAGCTTACTAAACATACGAGTACATATAGATGCATACATATAGACTTTTGTGTCACCGAAAAAGGTAAACAAAAAATAAATGATAAATCGTTACGCACTCTTTGGCGAACAAATAAACCAAATGATCGGCAATTTAAATAAACGCTCGCATTCTAGACACGCTTCAACAACAATAAATGCTGAGTAACAGATATATACAAGTATTTACCATTTTATACATACAACACACGCATTCATATGTATTTATGTAAATTGTATATGTTTAAGCACTCGCATTGGAAAGGGTTATTTGAGCACGCAAAAAAAATCTATTTCATGCTGATAATTTAATAAATTTAAGCCTCATTGGTGCAATAAATTGATAATCCATATTGACAGTTCATTATCAGTGAGCAAAATTCAATAAATAAAATAATATTAGATAGATAAATGGAATAAATATTTATACAGCTGAAGGTAGCTCCCAAAGAAACTCAAAAACTTCTTCTTCGTACTCTTCTTCTTCTTCTTCCTACTCTTCTTCTTCCTACTCTTCCTCTTCTTATTCTTGTTAATTTTGTTCTTTTTTTCCTATTCAAGTTCTTCTTCTGCGATGTCTTCTGCTTCTTCTTATCCTTCATCAATTTCCTCTTCTCTCTAATCTTCTTCCCCTTCTTCTTATTTTTCTTCTTTTGTTTTTTTTATCTCCTTCTTTGGCTTTTACAGTCTATGTCTTATTTCTACTTCTTCCACTTCTTGCCCGTCCTCTTTCTCTTCCTTCTCTTATTCTTCTTCTTTATTTCCTTCTTCTTGTTCTTAATTTTCCTCTTTCTCTTCTTCTTCTTTTTATCCTTCTTTTTTTATTTTCTATCTTCTTGCTCTTATTTTCTATTTCTTCTTCTTCTTCTTCTTCTTCCTCCTCTTCCTCATCCTCATATTCTTACTATTCTTCTTACTCTTCTTCCTAATCATTTTCTTCTTCCACTTCTTTCCCTTATTCTCTCCATTTTTCCCCTCTTCTTTCTCTTTTTCATCTTTTTCTTTGACTTCTTTCTATTATATTTTTATATATTTTATTATATTTTATTTTTAACATTTCTGTTATGCCCGAATGTTGCTCATACGCCACGGCATATATATGTATATTGTAGTCTGCATAAATATTTTAAAATGTCACAAAAAAGGGTTTTGAATAATTGATTTAAAAAAACGCGTTAAACTTTAGTTTAAAAACACTTTTTATTGTTTTCAAAAACGCAACGCCCGACTTATTCCCATTTAATATATGGATATACGTGTATGTATGTCTTTCAAATATTTAACAGCGGCTATAACTTGTTTTCAAAACTTTGCAAAAAAAAATATCAACAGCAGGAAAGAGAAAGAAACAAAAAATTATATGTAAATAAAATATAAACCACAAAAGTTAACAAAAAAGCAACGACAAAAACTACGCTATAAATCAACATATGTTTGTACATATATACATACCTACATCCGACACCATTAGCACCTCCAATTAGCATATTCAAATATGTGCATAATGTATATACATATATATGTTTGTAAAGACTGAAAAGGCATACATTTATATTGAAGTATATCAATTACTGGCAGACACATTCCATTAATTTAGTCTATGCGCAGACAAAATGTTACTCATACGCTCCTGCTAATACGCATATACTCGTACATACATATGGTATACATATGTATGTGATCAAGCCTATTGTAGATATAGTTTACATTTAAGTTTTATCAGAGTTTATTTGAAATACTTTAAAAAATTAAATAAATCTAGTAAGTAGCTGTTGTTGTTGTTGTTGCAGCGATTCCCTAACCTTTCATGGGTGCAGGCGAGATTATCCTAAGTCATCGCTTAGATGGGTGCAGGGTCTCGATTGCATGCAGGACATACGTTGATTATGTCGGGGTCAAATCTGGATACGTAGAAATTAAGTCAACTACAATATCCAAACCTCAAATGTGCCAGTATTACTCGGGTGTCTTGAGGTTGCTCGTGGTCTTCATCTTCAATACGTCATTCCCTGGAAGAGAGTTCAGGAAGGTGTTGACGGTCTCTCGGTAAACGGCGTTTAAAGCCTGTCGGTACGCCGTCCTCTTCTTCCAACTGTTCTTGTCTATGATGCTGAATGGGGTCTGGGTAGTATACTCAGCATAATATTATGATCCTTAATTCGTATAATGGATGTTGCGAGCAACGTTTCTTTGTATTTTTTCCAGATGTTGTGGATTTCGCAGGTTGTAGCTGTACGTGTGGTACAGTGAAGAAGTAGGAAAGGTTGGCTTTATACTTTCGAACATATGTTATCAATATCCTGGCCAGACGCCGATATCGAGCTTCGATATTTTGAATCATCCACCCTACAGCCCAAAATGAAAAAAAGGCAAAGAGAAAACATTTTTGTATGAGAGCAATAATAAATGAATTGAAAGATCTGAAAAATGAAATATATTGAAAAGGAAAAATATTTTTATTTTTTTTATTTCTACCTTTCCTTATAGTATACCTTTCTTTAAACCCTTTCTCCTGCACTGTGTACAAAAAGTAAATATTCAAAGTCCGCCTTTGGGCTTTTAGCACACTTTGAGTCGAATTGGACAGTCCTCAAAAGTCCCATGCAACTCGTCCATAGGAAATTTAACCACGACACACGTCAATGTCTAAGCGGATGGGGAAGAAAGTGAAATATATTGAAATTGAGCACTAGGCTCAACGTTGCATAACGTGGTATTTTACCCAATGCCACGCAGACGCCAATCGCATAACGTTCAAGGGAGCAGAGATGAGAGGACGCAAACAGATCAGATAATCAAATGGACCATAAGATGGTGAATTCCATTGCAACCAATAAGCACTTTAGCCGTATCACTTCGCTGATTATTTGAGAATTGCATTCTTGCCAGAAAGCAAAAACTCAAACAGCAGGAAGCAATTAGCCAGGGCCCTCACGTTAACAAAGAGAATCAAAGTTGCAGTGCCTTTTTGACAAGCCTAATTATCTAAAGGTAGGTAGGTAGGAATACTGATCGAGAGATTAAAGTCTCGCAGCCAATTTGCGCTCAAGCCACTTGGTGTTTTCAATGAAACTACTTACATACATCTTTTTAAAGGCTGCCGTTTAAGGTTTGATATCTGGTGGAATCCTAATATTCTAGGTTGTGATCGTGATGAGTATGGCCATTTACAGAGATCGTGGAAAACTGTTTACTTACTCAAATGTTGTTATAGGGCAGACCCATTTCAAATACATGATATTCAAAGGGTCAAAGGCTTTTCCTTGCCTTATTTCTTGTCTTTTTTTATCTGAGTATTTTTTTTCAAATTGAATGTGACGCTCTCTTTTGGTCATTCCTAGCGGGCATGGTATTAACTACCCCTCAGATTCATCAAGATAGGCGGCTTTCGCCCCCTACTTTTTATGGCCGGCGGCATCATTGGGCCAATGTGGAACATTACTATGAATAGCGAGCGAGCCAATGATTGACCAAATATTGCTTTCGCTGGACTGAGCTGACATATAGTTTCAACATGGCGTACACTCCGCGAAACAATGGCACAATCGAGAGGTCAGTCCAGTGAGCAGTTTATTTCTCGTTTAAGGCCGATCAATTGTCCTCGTAGATCATGAGATTTAACCCCTCCAGGCTCTTTTTGAGGCATTATGTTCAAGCTCATGTCTATAGCGACGAGTCCACAACGATTAACTACTAGTTTCAATATTTAAGAATTTATTCGTAAGACTTACATTGTAGCCGCGACCAATGAAATAGTATTTAAATATTAGGTTAGTGAGGATACACTGACCGGCTGATGCGTCTTTGCGTTGTTCCTTTGTAGTGCCGAATGGAGATCCGTTTTATTGTGATCTAGAACAGTCGTCGTGTAGGGGATCCAAACAAAGATTTCATAAATTTTGCTAAATTTTATGTATTTCTTTTTTTGTTCTTGAAGAATCACAGCCATTTTGATAGGATTTAAGAATTATAAATATGAAATTTTGCCAATTCTTTCTTCTGTCCCGTGGCTCTGGAGATATACTTTTTGACCCAATAATAAGTCATGCCATTCGAAATCGAATTTCCTAATTTATTTCTATTTAATGCGACCTTCCTTAACAAATATGATTTTATTTGCACATTTGCGAGGGGATTAACAAAAGTTCGTTAGGTTGACCAGAAAAAAAAATAAAATTTCTTCCCATTGATTTTAATGCATTTCTTAAGCCTATAGATCCACTTCTGAAAACAGTCTTCAAAATCTTGCTTTTTAAGCTTATCAAGTTCAGCATTAACCACCTTAATTATCTCCTCGTTGCTATTAAAGACCTTTCCTTTTAAATTTTTTTTTTTAATTTTTCAAAATAACTGGGCGAGCAGATTTGTTCGGGAATCCCAGATGTTTACTTAATATTCGCGATACAACCATGGCATTCAAGTCCAATTCATTAGCAATCATTTCTTGTGTGAATCGTGGGCCTTCGTGTCTGGACTTCACCAGAACTACAGTGAAGTCGTCAGTGAAAGATTTTGGTCGACCTTCTCGGGGCTCGTCCTCTACGGAAAAATGTCCGGTCTGGCATCTTCGTAAACACTTAGAAATAGTCTTTAAAGAGGGTGTAATCGTTCCATATGCAATTTGGCATTCACTAAATATTTGTGTTGGCTGTAAATTACGCCGAAACCTGATGAAAATCACATGGCGAATTTCTGTTTTCTCGTCTCAATTTTAGCCGATCGTTCTGAAATTTGAAAGGCAGACTAAAAAAGTAATTTCAAAGGCTTTGGTATTTTTATATTTAACAAAAACAAGTTGAAAGTCACCTACTGACCGAACTTTTGTTAATCCCCTCGTAGTTACTGAATTATCGCGATTTCCGTACGGCAGTAGAATCTGTTCTTACGATCCAAGGAACGTGTGAACCAAGTTTCATCAAAATATTTCAATCCTTAGTTGAGTTATCATGTAGGCCGATGATTTTCACATTTGTGATATTTAAACTACTCTTATACCATACATTTACGCAAGTATATTAAAATGCTCCTCTCTATAAGTGATTAGTCTACATACATATGTACAAATACAATGTATTGTGTGTGTATGCATGCCGGCATACAAATATTTCTCCCGCCAATTGTAACGCCGCGTGCAAAATCACTATTTTATCACCTTACCACAAACACACCCACATACACACATCCTCTCGCCTACCCTACTGTTATTTGTATACCTATTTCGTAAATTCTGTTTATTTAGTATGCCAGACATGAGTATAGCTAACTAACATTTTTGTTGTTGCTGTTGTAATTATCAACGAAATAAATTCTCGCCTAAACTCGAGCGTTCCGTGCATCCGTCTGCGCACCACCTGCCGCAAGAAATTTGCATATTTTTCTCCTGATATTAGCTAATTCACTGGGCGGTGGCGAGGTGAGTGCCGGAACGGCAACTTCAGGTATACTATATACATACGAGTATGTAGGTATATTTGCTTTAACTACATATTTACATACTCTCGAATAATAGTAGTAAAGTACGTGTGTAGTTGTATAAAATTGTGGTAACTAGAGTGTGAACACACCAAAAATGTCAGTTCATGCGTTGGCCAAACAATGCCAGAAGATCACTTTGTATATACGTGTATGTACATAAAAATGTAAACATATTAATTTACAGTTGATATACCACATATATTCATATGTATAAAGGTATGTGTGTATTTATGTGCATTTACTATAGGCGGTGGGGGGGTTATTGCGCTTTATTGCCTGCCTCGTGCTGGGTAAATGTATAATTTATAAATTTGCAACTTGTTGAGATAAAGTGAGCAACAAATACCTAATAATTTCACACACACACATTCACAACGATTGTGATGCTTTATGTTGCTTTGCTTGTTTTGTCTTTTTTTTTATCATTTTTAAAAACTTGGATTTCATATAAAAAACAAATTATAATTTTCGGTTATTGAAAATATTTTCAAGGTATAATGCGAATGGTGTTAGCCGAAATGAATTAAAATTAACACCATTTTTAGCAGCGTACACCATTGATTTTATGCTTCTGCCTGACCTTTAAAGAACAGCACTGCATCTTCCAGCGACAATTTTTAATAATTATGGCAAAGGATTAAACCTCTCCGCCCTTTATTGCTCTCAAAGATTTATTGGATAGATTTATAGCCAGAGGAGACTACATGGCAAGCCACATTTATTGGGCGTCCCGACTAATAAACCCAAAAGGACGCCCCCTTTACAACAATATTATAAATATATATATATACTAGCAGACCCGAACACACGCTGCTGTGGCTTCTATGTTTTGTAGATTTTTTATTCTCATTGATGTTGCAAAGAACGACCAAACCCCCTTATCAAGCATCATATAATACCAAATAATAAGTTTTATTTTATTATATTCCTTGCTACTCAAAGGCCGTCGCGTAAATGGCAATCGGATCTAAGCTGAAACGTATAAGAATAGCTTGTTGCCCGTAGCCGCAGAATAATAACAGTGCACAGCGAACATACTTACACACAATCTATGCTTGGCATTAAAAAATTTTTACCAAAAACTCGGAAAAAATAGGGGTCGTTAATGTCACACCATTAAAAATAGAAAAACAAAAACCATTTTGTCCAAAAATCAGAAAAATATTTAGGGGTGGACTACCCTTATCACTTGAGGGTGTGAAAAATAGATGTTATGTTATTCTCAGACCCACTAATATGCACCTAAAATCTCAGCAAAATCGGTCAAGCCGTTTCTAAGGAGTATCGTGTCTAACACTGTGACACGAGATTTTTATATACTCATGAAGCGATTTTGGCCGAGCTCCTCCTACAATTTGTGGTTTTTCGTCTTGATGTTTTTCCAACAAGTGGAGGGGCCTACAGTTTATACGAAGCCGCTTCCGAACGGCTGATGGTTTTTTATGAGGAGCTTTTATTTCACGTCGGAAGTACACTCAGAGAGGTTGACATTCCTTGTCGACGAGCGATCTCAATTAGAAAATTAAACTTAATTTTTAATTTAGTAAATTAAATTTCTATAATTTTTATATGTTGGTCGGAAGACCAACTCGAATTCTGGCCTTCCGAATGGCAGTACGCACTGCTAACCACTCGGCTATTGCCGCCGACTATTTTAAATAAACGCATTAATCTAGACTGTAATTTTCCAAGTCAACCAACGTATTGGCCTACTGATCGCAGAGAAATACCCGACTGAAAAGACTTCGCTATTATAAGAAAAATCGACCATCAACTTGTATCAGCTGAGACTGTTGCTGACTCATTCTCTGACCACTCACCAGTTTTAATAAAAATTTACGACCAACCGATGATAGTTGCCAAAGAACTCAGTCTAACAAGCAAAAAAAAACTCAAGCCCAAAATTAAACATTGAAAATGACGTTTTGACCAATGTATCCGTCGATATGACAGCGATTTCGCGTCGTATGTTGTGTTTGAGTTGAGCTATAGTCTGGTGGCGTCACATCCGGTGCTCTCGGGGACCAGTCAAAATCATCGTTTTTCGATAGGACTAGTCCGGGGAACAGTAATCGATTATTTGTCGAGCTCTGGCATGTTGCGCCATTCCGTGGAAACCAGAAGAGCTGTTCAAACCGTTCGCGAACAATCGGCCTGAGAAATCCCGTTATCATTGTACGATGTCGAATATATCTCTACGATATCGTTGTTCCATCACGTCTTCGAAAAAATAGGGATCAATTAACAACAATTGCAGCGCGTTCTTTTGGTGTGTACTTTTCCATGGTTGTAAATATCCTAGAAAAGCATCGAAAGCCATTGGGAATCGATTTACTTCTCCTCGAAGAATGGCTGGCAAACTAGAGAATTAAAGTGAATGAGCAAAAGTGTAAACACGTTACATTTACATTACGCCCCCATGTATGTAGGTATGTCCTACAATAAGATTCCTCTACTTTAGATACCGGTTTCGCGATTATATGTAGCTGAGTTAACAACATTGCGCCATTTATTTCTTTTTTTTTCAATTTCGAAATATCAAGTACAGACAGTTCCTTCTCTACCTTGGTGGAGATCTTCCTCTTCCTCTGCTTCCATTGGCGGAAACTGCATCGAAAATTTTGAAAACTTTAGTATTCTTATGCATCCAGACCACATGACCTCTTTCTTGATTCGCAGAAAACCCCTAATGCCGACTCATCAGATGTTTGTCATCGTTCATACTTCCGCACTATACGAATATAGCAGGATGGGAACGATGAGTTTGGTCTTTCCTTTTCAATTGCCTACTCAGTCCAAAGTAACATCTGTTAGACGATGTTACATATCTCGGCATACACTTAGATAGAAGGCTCAAAAGATACTTAGATGTCAAAATTTTACATATGATATTTAAAGCAGTTAGCTTAGAACGGCTTTTACATAACTCTGAGCTAAAACTAGTATGACCTGTGCAGCTAATTCGTAACGTTAATATACATAAGAACCTAGGTATCTTACTGGTTATACCTGAAGTTGATAGGAGCAGAATGAAATACCGCATAATACTGAGAAAACATTCCAACCCATTATCTAACGCTTTGTGCAACTCATCTTTAATTCCCGACTGCTGCAAATGCATGTTTCCCGTCTTCTAAAGACACCGCCATAGTTTGAAAAGGACTCTGAGTTAACTCTTACACTATGCAACTAAGCAGTTGGGGTAACAATAATAAAGCTTTAATTGCTTATTTATACTTTACATCTACCAAAATACTGCCATAAATTTTATTTTTTAAATACCCTCTATGTCCCAGAATTTCTAAATTTTTAATATAATAAATACGTAATAAAAAACATTAAAAACTGAGAAACAAATGCAATAAAAGCAAACAAACGATTTGACTGATAGCAATTCAATTAAGCTTCTACACTACGTAATCACCCATATATGTATACGTATGTCCATATATACACACATTGTGTGTATGTGTGTTGATGAAAGTATTTAGATATATTAATAAATAAATATATCAATTCTGGGCAATGGTGGTAGCCGCCGCCTTATGCCGGTTCAAATTCATTAGATCTCAATTTATTTAGTTTTTGCTCTTCCAATTGTTTTTGCATTACATTTTCCTTTTTGTTTATCAGTTATTTATTTATTTCATTTTATTTTATTAATATTTATTTAACTTATTTATACATGGCCAAGCATGAGTATGCATAACTGTCTTATCTATAATTGATGGGAAGAGAGAGCGAAAGCGAAAGGGAGGGAGAAAAAGTAACGAAGTAAACGAAAGCTATAAAACTGTAAAATTGAGAAAAAAGGAAAAAAACCAACAATGCAAAAAATAAAATAAATTAATTAAAAAATAGATAATAGATAATGTAATAGAAAAGTATAAAGAGCAAGTAAGGAAGACTAAATATCAGGCGGCTTTTCTGGCTTTCTTATTAACACTAAAGTCCAGTTAAGTGGGCGCCTTCTATTGCGAGCCCATGTTTGTGGGTCCATATTTGTATATTTTTAAAGTTTACCGTAACTTTCAAATTCATTAAGTAAAGTCAAATTTTCTCGATAAATTCTTTATTTTTTTCTATTCTAAAGCCAAAAATAGAAGGTCTGTTATATGAAAGGGACGTCTATTTCTCACCCATTTTTGGTAGGAATATAGTACCAATTAAAAGTAGTATACCTACTCAACCAAAGTTCTGTTAATCAATGAATTAAATATTTGATCTTGAGTCAACAGGCAAATGTAAAGTAAAGGGTGATCCATTTCGAGGTTCCCTACATTTTTAATGAAAAATATACAGAAAATTCAAATTTGATGGGGATTGAACATTCTTTGGCATTTATTTTTTGAAGATTATCTCTTTCAAATGTTGGTCGCGATTACATCTCAAACGGTCCATTCGTTGAGTCCAATTTTCGATTACTCTTTCGAACATTTCGACTGGTTACTAGCGAATGACACGCGTGATTTGCTCCAAGGCCTGAATAGTCCGCATAGACTTAAGACTTTAAACATATCCTCACAGGAAAAAATCTAACGGTATGATATCACAAGATCTTGGTGGCCAATCGACCGGCGCAAAACATGAAATTATCTGCTCTTCGAAGTGTTCTCGCGATAAATCCAATGATTGATGCGATGTGTGTGAAGTGGCGCTGTGTTGTTGAAACCAAATGTCACCGAGATCCCGAGCTTCAATTTCAGGCATCAAATAGTCGGTTATCATGACGATTACGTTCTCATCGGCATCATTTTTGAAGAAATAAGACCGGTGATTCCACCGACTCACAAACCACACCAAACCGTTGTTTTTTCTCTATATCGAAAAATCAAAACCTGATCAATCATGTTGTGATAGAAGGATGGTATGTTTCCAGTGTTTTTAACATGTATGGTAGCTTCATAGCATTAAAAAGTTGCGAATTTTGAAAGATTTTCAATAATTTTATTATTCAAAATTTATACAAATCCACTTATTTTTTAATTAATATAAATAATTTAACGTATACCTATACATACCTACATACATATATACTTAATTCAATTACTTCAGTACACTTAAAATTTATAAACCAAAATAGTAGCCAAAATGTAGTTTTCGAAAAATAACTAAAAATTTATATAGAGCGAATTATGTAAAGCTTTGCTTTGATCATTATTTAAATGTTTTTAAAAGGAGAACCTCTCGTAAAACAGACCACAGCAATTAGATAAACGAAAGTATTAAAAGATTAAATCTGCTTTAATAGCTTTAATGAAGACCGACAAAATTTTAATATTTACAGAGCTTTTTCGAAAACAATGAAAATCAAAAAATTATTGATAAAATCTGTTTGGAAAAGTATTATGAGTATATACAATATATGTGATGTATGTTCGTTAGTGCGTAAAATGTACTGCATAAAGTAGTTTTTAAAGCTCTTCAGAAAGCTTGTGAGCTTTTAAATATTTAGTTGAAACATTTCAAATAAAAATGTTAAAGCTCACCAACCTTTAGAAGAAGCTTTCATTTATATTTAAAGCTTTCGAAGCTTTAAATTATATATTTTTTAAGAATTCGCTTAAGCTTTCATTGAAATTAAAAAATAATGCATCTCAAAATTGATGCGTTTCAATGTAACTTTGGAGCATTTACTTTTTCAATATTTTAATGAATCCGCCTATATACAATTCTTGAAACTCACTAAGCTTTTTGGGAGGGTTTTTTTTATTTAAAACTTTCAAAGCTTTAAAATATTTATTTTTGAGAACTCGCGTACGCCAAATTTGATATGCTTTTCAATGTACATACTCGTATATCATTTTCGTTACCGTTCATTCTAAATTCTGGGAATTAACTGACGCTATAAAAAACATATTTACTTTTTATAAGCACTAAAAACTTAAATTCAAAATAAAAATGGAAATTTTGTCAAGTCGCGCTTAAATTTATCCGGTACTCAAATCTAAAAATTTTTGACCAATCATTTAACTAATTTTCATCCTCAGCTTGATATCTTCAAAACTTAACCAAAATTTCATTATCCCGATCTAGGTTCTCAAACTCTTCACGCAATTTCACCATCTCCGCATTATTTTTATCGCAGAGTTGCATTAACTGCGTATTCACGTTGATAATGCGTTCACGCAACGCCGGCAATGTACATTGACTTAAACGTTGTGGCTGTACGTCTTCGCGTATCGCATTTATCATGTAACGCAGCTCCTGTACCTCGCGATAACAATTTTCATGGTATACCTTCAGGTCTTCATCCAACTGCTCCTTAAGGGTTTCAATTTCATTTATCAACTGCGATGGCTGCATGAAGGCGCTGCTCTTATTCAAACCACCAACAGTTGCTGGTGGTAGATCCTCAAAGTTGGCGGCAATCAATTTGTCTTGACTACATTCGAGATACTTTTGCTGTGACTTGAGATGTGTTAATTCACAGAGCAGAGTTGTGCAAGACTTCTTCTTGGCGAAACTCAATGGGTTGCTGTTCGTGGATTGCGTTGCTCTTTGTGTAGGTATCGCAGCATTCGCACGTTCAACAACAGCTTTGGGTTTTGACTTGTGATTTCTGCTATCGACTCTCATTGTATGTGCGTTGTTTGTTCTTCCCTCGCTGTTAGCTTACTACTTGGTTGTTGTATAATCCGCTGTTGATGATGCTGCTCGTTTGGCGACTCCTTGTGCTTTTGACTGAGTGTTTTTTGATTTGCGAAAACTTGGCTCGCGGACTGTGTTTGGTGGGTATTGATCGCGTGCCACTACATGTGCGCCAAACACCTGACTCAATTGTGTAACACTTGCTTTTGCTTTTTCGTTGCCGGCAGGACTCGTCCGTGGTCCCACTCACTTAAGACGCACTCCAACGACAAATACAAATAGGCTGAAGTACCAACTGACTGTTGCTATTATTGTTTGTTATTTACACCATGTAATCAAATGTAATACAGTTGCCACCATCAACCGCAAACAATGCGCGTACCCCCACTCACCTCTGCGCCTCTACTCACTGCTTTTCTCCTGCGCGCCTTTCTGACACTTACGCTATGTATCCAGGCAATATGGCACTTGTGTTAGCAGTTGCTAGCCGCCTTGTCCTAGAAAAACAACTGCAATTCTTTTCTCTAAACTCTTTCCCCTCGCTACGTTGGCCTCAAACGTGTCACTGTGGTGTGTGTGTGTGTGTGTGTGCGTGTGTGGAGGGGGAAATTGTTGGCGGCGGCTAGTTTAATCGATAGGCGGTTGTGCGCCTTTAGCAACACTGCTTTTGTTTGTGCCACCTTTGTTTTCGTGATTATTTTATATAATTGGCGCTTTTGTAACCGCTGAAGCGATTTTCGGCCGAGCTCCTCCTCCAATTTGTGGTTTTGCGTCTTGATGTTTTTCCAACAAATGGAGGGACCTACAGTTTATACTAAGCCGCCTCCGAACGGCTGACGGTTTTTTTTACGAGGAGCTTTATTTCATGTCCGAAATACACTCGGAGGGATGGACATTCCCTGACGAGGGGCGACCGCAATTAGAAAATTTAATTTTATTTTTTTATTTAAATTAATTTTCCATAACTTTTTGATGTTGGTGGCACCGGGATATGAACCCGAGTCTTCCGAATGGCAGGACGCAATGCTAACCACTCGGCTACCGCAGCCGCAGCCGTGATTATTTTACTTATTTGTTTTTCCTTTCTTTCTACTAGCTCTTGTTCTACTTTTCTTTTTTGTTTTATTTTTTTCTGTATTTTGCTCTAGTTTTTCCTTTGCGGCGTTGATTACTTGTTGTTCATTCACCTGTGTTTGTAATGAAGACGCGCTGCTCTGTCGGTACGTTACCTCGCTGAGTCGTGTCTGCTGCCTGCCACCACACGATCTGTGCTTTTATTAGTTATTAATTTACAAATTTTTTTCCTGCCACTCCTTTTAACTTTGATTTGCTGTTTGCCAATATTCGTGTACATATGTTTGTCATCAGCTCACTAGTTCGCTCTATCGCTTTCGCAAAATAATGAAAAAAACTAACGTCAGGCGCTTTTGATTTGGCCTGGCATCATAGCCTGACCTGATTGCTTTTAAACATATTTCACAGCGTTAAAGTTTATAATTTTCTCTTTAACTTTGATTAAACAATTTATTGTTTTTGCATTTGTTGTGAAGTTTTTTTTTTGTTTTGGTTATTCATTTCAGTTGAGATTTGTGTCAAAGGTGACTAAACTTTGTAAGTATTGTCAATAGTTACAGAGCGCATTAATTGATTTGTTTAATCGTTATCGATAAATCATCGCGTGTGGGATGATATCCGTAATGTCGGGTATTAACTGAGAAAACATTATTTTTAAGATTTTGAGAGACACTTTACATAATAATTATAGATTATTATTATATTCTTTTTAACTTTTTTATTTCCTATAATTAGGCAAGTTAAACCCCTAAAGGGGGGGGGGCCTAATCGGTATATTTTCAATATTTTTTTTCTGATATAAAAAAATTTAATATATATAGAATATACTTTTCACTGTCTTAAAGACAGAAAGAATTTCTGCATTTTTCAAAGAAAAATATTCATAACTCCCCCTGCGACGTCATCCATCGGTGATCTCTCCGCAAAAGAGTTGGACTGCGTAGACAATGGAACTTGTGGCAGGATCTTATGGAATAAAAAAAATCGTGTCTTAGTTGATACTATAAACTAGAACATATACGAAGGAAATTAATAAAAAAAAATGAGAATAGGATTCTTGGTAAATTTTTTACAAAACATGCTAGGTTATGGTCAAAATTGGTCAAAAATTTTTAATTTTTAAATAGTTCATATTCAATTCCTTGTGAATTGTTACTCGTAGTCCTGTGCAAAATTGTTTCAATATCGGTTGAGTAGTTTTTTAAAACTCTTTACAAAGTTCAAAGTTCAACTGAGCGCGCAGCTTCCCAAAGCTGCAGCTCAGAAACTTTTTCTCAGATCGATTTTAAAATTTTGGATAATATTCTCAAGAGTTCTGGAAATTAATTATTATTAATTTTTGAAGCTGTGAAACTCATTTAACTCCTTAACAGATATGCATGTAAATATTAGTTCTCGAACTTAGTCCTTCTTACGTATAATTGATAAAGTTTAAATTGTGTCGAGAGAGGCACAAAAAATTTGTTATAAAAAAACGGATTAATATTATTTAATGATTTTGCCTATATTGAAATGCCACAACATTCAGGTTAATGATGGAACACCACCATATTCATATGGCAACCGCGGCTCGCTTTGCACTAGCTCAATCTGTTGACTCAATTTTTCAACGCATTTGTGATTGTGTGAAACTCTATCGCTGTATTGGTGACTTTAATTTCGTATTTCAAGCTGGCTTAGCGCCTATGTTTAACGGCTCCTTACAAAAAATAGTCGAACGGAGTCAAATTGCAGATGCGAAGGGTCACCGTGTCGGCTAATTATGCGATTTTCGTACACAGTGCGCTATCAGCTGTGTGTCGAGTAACGCCGTCCTTTTGTCATTACATATCGTACCTGCATTCTTCTCAATATTTGGGAAGAAATAATCTCTGAGAATGACACGGTAGCGATCAGCATTGACGGTAACGACAGCTCCTCCTCATTTTCGCAACAAAAAACGTACGAATAATGTCGCCGTTTCGCATGCCTCTCCAAAGAAACACTTATTGAGGATGCCTTTGCTTTTCCAGGCGTGGGTTTTCTAATCCCCAGATAAGGGAATTTCGATGGTTAACGTAGCCGCCTGGATTCACCAATAAACTTGTACTAAATATGGCCCACCCTTAACTATTTGACATGAGATCGACGAAACCAACACACTTTCCTTCCTCCAACTCCACTTACTTGACTTTGTAACCTATTGGAAGATAATAATAAGCCGTCCTTCGAGCATTTTCTGAGGTTATCTTACATCGTTTCAACTTCTCCTGCCTGGTTCAAAGGCTTTTTGTATACGAGCACATACTGATCGAATATTGCAATTCACTCCATATTAATTTATCACCAAATAACACACCCATGTACTGCAGTAGGCTTCAGAAAATTTTTGTTTTAAAAATAATATATTTTGTTATCAAATACTAGCTTAAATTGTTCAATTGTTATCCTTCTTATAATAAATTTCTGTGGTATCTCAATAAAAGTTTTTGTTTATCAGCTGTGATGTCAGGTTCTCTCTTCAAATGATTTTAGAACACATAAGTTTCTAACACAGCTTATTGCTACTTCGAGATTATAACCTTCTCTCGCTGCCAAGAAAGAGAATTGTGTATACTGTAATTGTAATATAAAGATCAGTGGAATAAAGTCTTTTGTAGACAATTGTAGACGATGCGTCTCGCTCTGTGATCTATAACCGTTGAAGAGTTACTTGGGAGCATTCATGAACGATACGAGTTTCTTTCATAATGCGTCTAACTTAACCTATAGCACATCGTAGAACTTCTTCTTCTTAATTATTTTCATTGTTTGATGCCAATTGGAAATACCCAGTGTAGTCAGGTTCTTATTCGCCAGATCTTTCCAACGGAATGAATCGCTGAACTAGAATGTGTATGTAAAATGTGCAGTTTATATCTTGTAGCTTATTAATCCATCGGATGTGGTATGCGGCGTTCTTAACACGAAGACGACCATGAATCTTACGCAAAACCTTTCCATCGAAAACTCTTAACGCCGACTCATCAGATGTTGTCATAACAAACGCTACTGCGCCATATAGCAGGACGGGAACGATGAGTGTCATACAGAATTTGTCTTTGTTTGTCGTGAAGACTACTATTTACTCTTCAGTCGAAAGTATTATCTGTTGACAACAGATATTCTGCGTTTGACTCATATATATATATATATAATTGGCGCTTTGTAACCGCTGAAGCGATTTTTCGGCCGAGCTCCTCCTCCAATTTGTGGTTTTGCGTCTTGATGTTTTTCCAACAAATGGAGGGACCTACAGTTTATACTAAGCCGCCTCCGAACGGCTGGCGGTTTTTTACGAGGAGCCTTTTATTTCATGTCCGAAATACACTCGGAGGGGTGGACATTCCCTGCCGAGGGGCGACCGCAATTAGAAAATTTAGCTTAATTTTTTATTTAAATTAATTTTCTTTACTTTTTGGATGTTGCTGGCACTGGAATATGAACCCGAGCCTTCCGAATGTCAGTGCGCAATGCTAACCACTCGGCTATCGCGGCCGTTCGACTCTCATGCTGACATTATTATTGGTGTTAATATTAGTTCCAGGATAGACGAAGTTGTCTATGCCTTCAAAGTTATGACTGTCAACAGTGACGTGGAGGCCGAGTCACGAATTCTAGCCCGTATAAGTTTTGCGGGGATATCAAATTCAGACATAGCGGGGTAGAGGCAGCTCCTTTTCGTGCGGTCCAAGGTCGAGGAAATGATGTGTGTCGATCCTCTTTTCACGGTATTTTCCAAAATTTTTGTTGCATGGTGAATATCAGCTCATTTAGGTATTTGTCAGGTCTAAGGCCGCACTGATAAGGTCCAATCAGTTTGTAGACGGTGGGCCTTACAATGCCCTTTAGATTTGAACTAGAATCTTATATACAATGTTTCAATCCCTCAAGGCTCGACGACTTTGATGCATAGTTTCAGCACGCACCCGTACGTCTTTAAGCTTTCCATGGAAACTTTTCAGGAATCTTCATGAAAACTTACTATGGGTTTCGGAAGGTCTCGAGCATGCATCCAAATAGCAAATCGTTCTTTTACTTGAAAATAAACAAATCATCACCTTCAAGCTTATCATACAAGCTTAAATCATTTGCTAAAAACCTTTAAGAATTCTTTTGCAACCTTCACGTCATATACCACTTGTGCAAATACTACCCTACATATGAATGCATGTACATATACGTATACATATGTACATGTATGAAAATATCCACATGAAATTGAATATTTGGTTATTTCTTCCACCATATATGTATGTATGTGTTGTATGTGCATCTACATATCTTTGTATTTATGTATATTTGAGTGTGTAGTCCTCAAGCTTGATGATTTGTCAGTTCACTTTGTTACGCCGCTAATGTCGTGCCAATCCACGCCCTGACATCATTGCCGTTGCATTGGAAAATTATGCAAATATCCAAGCTCTGCAGTATGTGAAGGCTATAAAAGGTATCAGGCGAGTGATTTTTGTTTTGTTTTTTTTTTTTTTTTTTTGCCTTTCACTGCTGGTTTTTAATAACCTTATATTTTTGAAGCGCCTACCACAAGAAGTTTTTGTCCTTACTTAAGTGTAACAACTTGACGGTATCCGTTTCGAAAGTGAATGTGAATGTGAATGTGAAGAGAAAACGGATATGCCTTGACCGTTTAGTTACAATAATGGCCATTTCTCGGCTGATAGAGCGAAATGTGCGATATATTTATATGTTTATAAATATTGCTTAGGAGAGACAAGAATGTACACATTAGTATGTACTTACATACATACATCTGTGGATTTTGTCGTATTTAAATCTGTATGTAGTTAAGTATGCATTTAGATGTCACATTTGACGCGATAAGCACATGTAATGCAGTTTATTGCTTATATGTACATACATATATAGGTATGTATGTACATAAGTATTTCGAAGTTGTCACACCTGCCGGCATTGTATTGTGATATATGGATTTACATACCCACATGTACTCGTACATGCATACATACACATATACATATATGTAATAAATACTCTGCAGTAAAATTAAGAACCAAAACAATAAAAAGCTTAGTTCTAGAACCAGACATTTTTCATTTTGTTTGGCACCGTTTGATGTATCAACGCCACAGATAGTTATCGATAAACGCTCATCTTCAAAATCAGCTGTTCAAGCTCATCTTCACCTCAGAAAATAAATTGTGCTGCATTGTATGGAAAGTGTTGAGGGCTGTGTTAATTTGTATAAATATACAGGGTTATCCAATTTGCAGTTTCGGAAATAAACGTAAAAAAGTGTTTAAAAGAAATTTTTCCATGAAAATCCTTTTTTATTATAAAGCTTGAACCTTGGACTTATTTTTAAAACAATTCGTCATTCAAATGAACGCCTCGCGAGTTTTCGCAAACTTCTATCCGTTTGATACAATTTTTGGTCACTTTTTGGCCAATATTGGGCGGTACCTCAGCCAAAACTTTAATAATTTTGGTTTTCAAGTGCTCAAGAGTTAAAGGTTTATACGCATAAACACGATCTTTCGCGTAGTCCCACAAAATAAGTCCAAAAGTTTCAAATAGCACGACCGGGAAATTTCTTTCGCAATAAATCCATATTCGTTCGTGTTGCGTGGTATGTATCACCATCTTTTTGAAACCACATATCATTTTCAAGTCGTGTACTGCAATTGCAGGTCTAAAAAAAGTCGATTTTTATAAAATAATAACGCTTCGATTTGACAGTGGCAGTCTCTCCATTTTCAAAGAAGTAAGGTCCAATTAAGTTTTCTGACCAAAAAGCGCACCAGAACGTCTTGCGGCGATTTTGCTTATTTACGTATCTCTCGGGTCCTGAGAACTTTAAGAAATAGACACATACGGGTCTTCGACTACACTTCCATTTATAGGAAATGAAACGAGCAAAACGATGTTGTTCAGGCATTCAAATATCTATACCCGAACCAATCTCTTTGCTTGAGTAGTTGGACCATTATGTACACCATAACATCCTCTTAAAGCACTCAACGTGGCCATGTTTGAGTTTCCATTTTTGTAAAACGTTTTAGCAATTTCGACGCGTTGTGCGGTTGTCAAACGATCAACTTTCATAAATGCCCGACTTTTAACCGAAATAAAAGTTATTGATCGGATTAGCACTAGAACCCTGCCCTTCTGAATGGCAATCGTCACCGTCAACACCATCGCTATGTAAAATTGGACCAGTTGAAAGCATTGCTTTGGTATTGAGCTAGAACTACCACTATCGTCCAAAAGTTCGGAGCCAATTTTAGTCGGATTTACTGCAGGGTGTTTATAAGAAAGCGTTTTATATATGCACATATATGTACATATATGCATGTATGTAAATAAAATTGTAATTTCAATTCAAACATAAATCAATATTATAAACAGCTTTTTTCCTACTTATGTACATTTGTATACTCGTATATATGTATATACATATATCTTTTATAAAGTCGCGTGATGTGCCTATTATAGACATACATATATACCTAAGTATTTAAAAACAAAAACTTTAGAAAATCGTATGTATGTATGTATCTATTTGTAGCAAACTTATTTTTGCAAAGTTTTTGCAAAAGGCCACCTCACGGTTATAGCAGCAGTATTCGCATGCGAAAAGGTACACAATAATTACATAATAGTCCTCGTCATCAAAATGAATTCGTCATTGCTGACGACTTAATGTGATGTCCTGCAAAATTATTCATTTACGGGTATATATGTACACTCAATATACGTATGTATGTATGCATACCTGGTACATCTTTATATTGTTTGTATGCATTGAAGTATGCACATATGTGCCCGCAATGTCTCCGCTTTTTGGTGGTCCGGTGGTGTCAAACCTGGTGTACGCGGGGGTTTACAGTGACGTAGAAGCGAAATTTTTTTTGTTCACGGTTCTGTTTACATGAACTGGGCCTCAACACTTCTGATGATGGTTTGCCAAAAATCATGAACAATTTCAGCGCGCCATAGCAAAAATCTTCCTAACAGTCCCGCTTCAAGCACGTACTGTCATTAGTCGATCTGATGTTTCTCGTAAAAGTTATAGCGTTGCTTGATAGGTAGGTTCATCTAATATGGTCAAACCATTATGTTAAGTTTGTTCATACGAGGTGCGGACGAATTATATTGAATATTTTCATTTTTCAAACAAAATACAATCGAGGACACTTCTCAAACCCGATCTTGGCATATTGATAGCCTTTAGTTTTTTCAGCGATACATTTTTATTATGGTAATATTGTTTTTGGTCAAAAATTCACGAACATTCAATGACGTATGAGCGGGTGCATTATCATATATGAAAAGCCATGCACTTTTACTCTTATTCCCCGAAGATAATAACGCTCCCTCGTAGGTCCATAAAAGACTAACATCCCATATAACAGACCTTTCTTTTTAACCCACCGGCTTAACGTCGTATGACGATTTTTAACCGCTAAAGTGGAGTGGCATACCGTCTCCGAACGATTGATAGATTTTTATGAAGAGCTTTTATTTCAAATCAAAATTATACTCGGTAGAGTTGGCATTCCTTACCGAGCAGCGATAATTAAATATATATTATTTTTATACAATTCTGAAAGTTGGTCCAAACCCAAGAGCTTAAACAGATAGTACGCACTGCTAACCATTCGGCTACTCCGCTCCCCAATGTTTAAAAACCTTCAAAATAGGTGTTTGTTTTAGGAATAACCTCTTCGTTTGATCTGAATCTCTCGTAACAATTTGTGATATGAGTCTTGATGTTTTCCAAACAAGTGGAGGAACCTATAATTTATTCTAAACCGCCTCGGAACGGTAGATGGATTTCTATTAGGAGTTTTTATTTTGTCAGAAATATACTATGTCGGGTTGACATCTCTTGCCGAGGGCTGATCACGTTTAGAAAAATTAACCTTCTCTAATTTTTCAGAGAACCGGGACTCGATGGTAGTATGCACTGCTAACAACTCGGCTATTGCGACCGCCGAATTGCCATAATTAAATTACCTAATTTAAAAACAAAAAATAAGTTGTTTGGTTCTCGACATTTAACTGATTGCTCTTCGCATTATAAATGCAATGCATACTTTTAGGCGAAATGAATAAATATTTTTTTTTATTCATTCACTTCTCCGTAAGCTAATAATTGTGAAAGGAAGATTTTTGTGCCTTCTTGAACTACTTGGTAAATTGACTCTAGTTTTAAAATTCAGGACAACCCCTTAATAGTCAAAACCAATAATAAAATTTACTTATACAAATTTACCAGATTTACTCCGAGGAGTGGTAGAATATGTGTATAGAATTTTAAAATAACATGTGAGATTTATAATATTTATAATGATTTTTATAAACGATATTCGCTTTTAAAATATCTACACATCTACTTTCTCTGGCGTTTATTATTTATTTATTTCTTTTTTTATTTTTCTTTTTTTTATTTAATTTATTTTTTATTTTATTCTATTTTGTTTCATTTCATTTCACTTTATTTTATTTTATTTTATTTTGTATTATTTTAATTTGATTTAAATTATTTTTTTATATATCATACTTAGTTTTAATTAAGTTAATTTTTTCTTTTATTTTATTGTGTTTATTTTGTTTTATTTTATTTATTTTCTTTTTTGTTTTTTTTTTTTTTAATTTATTTTATTTTATTTCGTTTCATTTCATTTCACTTTATTTTATTTTATTTTGTATTATTTTAATTTAATTTAAGTTACTTTTTTATATACTTAGTTTTAGTTAAGTTAATTTTTTCTTTTATTTTATTGTTTTTATTTTGTTTTATTTTATTTCATTTTAGTTTATTTTATTTTATTTTTTTTTTTTGTTATTTATTTCTATTTTCGTTTCATTTCATTTCGTTTATTTTATTTTGGTTTGCTTTATTTTATATATTTTATTTGATTTTTCATTTTTTTTTTATTTTATTTCTTACTATTTTTTATTTCAGTTTCTTTTTTTTTTTTATTTTATTTTATTTTATTTATTTTTCTTTTTTGATTTTCTATGAAAAATGTCAATGCCTCCCCATTCAATCAACACTTTTCGTGACATTTTACTAATACTAAATTCATGTAGGTATTTATGGATACAGATTTTTTTTTAAAAATATTGTATATGTATAAACTATTCATCAGTTGCACAGCTGTTTAGATGAGTTATGGCTTTTTAAAATCCTCGACGTCCTTGGGATGGATAAATAACAAAAAAAAGATAACGCAAAATAAAAAAACAAGAACTTGACAAAAGTCATGTCACACTTGTCTTAAGGAAATATCCATATACACATATTAAACAGTCCATTGGCCAGCCGTTTGCCCACCACACTCTTAACCCGATTCATCATACCCGAGCGTGTGCAGAAAGACTCGACAAGGCCGTGAACACAATAAAACAGTCATTGGCGGTGAAAAGTCGTACGAATATGTAGATTTTCTTTATATTTTCAAAAACAAAAACAAAGAGGAAAACAAATATTTTTATGCACTCCAATATACATATGTACATATTACATACATGCCTACATATACTCGTATAAAAATGAACATATCATTGTCATTTTGCCAGTCAATCAACTAAAATTGTGAATGTGTGTTCTAGCGAAAAACAGCTAACGGTCAGTGGTTTACTGCAAGAAACCGAGAGGCGGGTATTTTGCTTGACTTAGCGAAAGGCCGTTGAACACTAACAATAATATATGAAAATGAAATGAAATATTAAAATAAATTATCGTACACAAATTATCGGTTTGCAAAAATACGAAAATGAACAATTTAATATAAATAATTACATACATACATATGTATTACAAATGTACATAGTATATGTATAAGTATTTATTTGTGTAATCATACATACATACATACGTATAATAATTTTAGTCGCGTCTGCAAATATTTTCCATTTTCCTTCCTCAATGTGACGCACGTTGCATAGATTATTTTTCAAGCTCGAACGTTCGTTCACCTTTATAATTGATTATTGCTGCATAGCCACATCTCATTTCAAATATTTCGTTTAGTTGTAAAATTTTATTATTTTTTTTTTTTGATTTCATTTTATTTTAGTTGTTTTTATTATTATTTCTTCTTTTATTTTGTTTTCAATTTTATTTTAAATTTTTAAATTTATTTTGTCTTTTTCTCTCTATATTATTTTATTTTTTACTACATTTTATCTTATTTTTCCCTTTTTCTTTATTTAATTTATTTCCTATTTTAAATTTTATTTATTTTATTTCTATCCATTTTATATTTTAATTTTTTATTTTTTTTCATTTGTTGTATCTCTTTCATGTTATTGTTTTTCGACCCATTTTGTTTTATTTTACCTTATCTCATGATACAACAAATGAAGGTAGTTTCATTCAATATAAAATTGATAGAAAAAGTTTTTTTGACATCACATCTTATTTTCATTTTAACTTCGAAACATTGCCATTTTGAAAATATATAATACATACATATTTTTATAAAAAAATAAGGCGCCTGAAAAAATTTTTATTTCCATAGATTTCAGAAAATAAAATTCAAAGACGAGTCGATGGCCTTTATTGCTTGTACTCTTTTTTATATACGTGTACTTAAGTTTTTTATTTTGTAATATATTACTTAATAAATAAAAAAAATTCAAAGCATTTAAATTTTTTGTCAGTATATTTTACTTTTCTTAATTTTTTGTTTACAATGAAATGTTTTACATTTTTTGTAATATAATTTTTTAATTTTAGAAGGATGAAAATTTATTTTTTAATAAATGAAATTGGTAGCCCAAAAATAAAGCAAAAGATTTTCATCTTTTTATGTCAGATAGTTAAAACTTTTGAAAAAAATTTTGAGTGAAACTACCTTGTTTTTTTTGAATCATGCTTTATTTTATTACACTTTATTTTGTTTCATTTATTATTTTCTTTATTTTATTTAATTTTTTTTTGTTTCTTTTAATTCAAGGTTTTTGTTATTATTTTAACTTATTTTATTTTAATATTTTTTTACTTATTTTATTTATTCTATTTTCTTTCTATTTATTTTATTATATTTTCTTTTAATTAATTTTTCATTTTTTTATTTACATTATTATGTTTTATTGTAATATATTTTTTATTTTATTTTATTTTGATTTTTTTATATTTTTATTTATTTTATTTTATTTTATTTTATTTTTTTTTAGTTTATTTTACTTTTATTTTATTTTATTTTACGTTTCTATTTCTTATTTTATTTTAATTATTTATTTTGTTTTATTTTTAAATATAGTTAATAGTTTTTGTAATTATTATATCCGTGCATTAAAAAAGTATATATTTTGTTAAAATCCTCTTTAATTTTACACTTGCAGGTAGCGATAAAAATTATCGATAAGACATGTCTCAACCGCGAGTATCTAACCAAAACATTCCGCGAAATTTCCATTTTAAAATCACTACGCCATCCGCATATTACTCGCCTCTATGAGGTGATGCAATCAGAGACAATGATCTATCTCGTCACCGAGTATGCGTCCAACGGCGAAATATTCGATCATTTGGCGGAGAATGGACCGATGAAAGAGCTCGAAGCGGCGCGTGTTTTCACACAACTAGTCTCGGCCGTGCAGTATTGCCATTCGATGGGCGTGGTACATCGTGATCTCAAAGCGGAGAATGTGTTACTCGATAAGGATATGAACATAAAGGTAGGGTTACTAATCATGCCAAATCTATTCGAGTACACTATATTCCTAAATATTGTACTTAACTCTCTTCACCTTTAACAGCTCGCCGACTTCGGTTTCAGCAATCGCTACGAAGAGGGCAGCCCACTGACAACATGGTGTGGTTCACCGCCCTATGCTGCACCCGAAGTTTTCCAAGGTCTGGAATATGATGGACCCAAGGCCGATATCTGGAGTTTGGGTGTTGTGTTGTATGCACTGGTATGTGGCGCGCTACCCTTCAACGGTGACACCTTGCTAGAGTTGAAAGGGCGTGTGGTCACAGGCAAATTTCGTATACCATATTTTATGTCAAGAGGTAAATTATATACCCCCTTTCAATAGCTAGCAATTCTTACACAGCAAAATATTTATCTCATCAGATTGCGAACACCTATTGCGTAATATGCTGGTTGTGGAGCCCGATCGACGTTATACATTGAAACAAATCATAAAACATCGTTGGTTAAGCGAATGGTCGGCGGAAATCGATGATTGTATCGAGGGTGGTAATAGTAGTAATAATAGCAGTAACATCGCCGCACACTCCGCATATGCACAACATTCCGATAGTAGTACGCTTACGCGGAGTGACAGCAGTAGTAGTTTTAGCGCTCACACGCACACACCGCCAGCCACCGTTTCCAATCTGGATACGGAGATCATGCGGAATATGCTTCAATTGCCCGGTCTGACCGCCGATATGATTGCCGAGTCGGTGCACAATCAACGCTTCGACAATATTTATGCCATTTATAATCTACTTGCCGATAAATTGCAACAAAAGCGACGGGAACATCATAGAATGCAACATCAGGCGGCTTATTCAAGGTATTTTTGTCTTGAAATAGCAATATAAATTGTAGTTCTTTACCAACCCCCTCTGTGTTAGGGCTACTACCCGCGGTAAGGCATGCCATTCTTAAGGAGCGGATCGACCCGTGTTATTATTTTGACAAAAACTAGCTATCTCAACATCCCTCATACACTATATACACTACAGTTTATACTAAGCCGCTTCCGAACGGCTGATGGTTTTTTATGAAAAGCTTTTATTTCATGTCCGGGGTGGGCATTCCCTATTTGAATTCTTCATTATTAAAAGTACCTAAGATTTTGGAGGTACGAGGGAGAGATTGTTCGGTACTGGGGAAGATGGTGATAAATAACAGCCATAAATCGGTCTTGAAGGAGTTCGGGGATGAACTCTACATTCAAAAATTAGAGGTGGTGCGAGATGATCATTCCTCCTTGTATACTTTGAATTTATTGGGTGGAGTTCCGGGTGAGAATTTGGAGATGGTGTGGGATGACCATTCCATTTGTTGCGAGGGGAATTTATTTGTGGAGTACAAGATACTTTTCTTGAGTTTCGAACTTCTTCCTGTTAAAAATGGTCAAAAATCAGCGGGAATTTTTCGGTTTATACTAACCATATGGCTAAGAAACTTTCCTTTTGAGAATTACATAATAATAGTAAATGCTGGATAACTAAAAATCCTTCTGTCTTCCTCGTCACTCCACACTGTTCTTAATACCATCCTTTTTCAACTTCCAGGTTGCGCAAAACCAGCATAACCACTGGTGTGGTCGATCGTTCCGAACCAATAAAACAGGAATCAATCGATCGTTTGAGTCCACTTACCAACACCAATGCATTGCAGGGCGGTTTAGGCTTTCAATGGACAGATGTTTCAGTGGATTTGGAGAAATTCGGCGATTTCGAATTGGAATGTCTGGCGCGGCCAAATGAGGTCTGTTGGAATCCATTACTTATGCTTTTAGTATATAACAGTATTTATTGTATTTTTTCTTTGGTCTCTCCGTTATTTCAGCCACAAAATCAAAATCAAAATCACCTGAGTGCCAATGCCGGTGGAAACGGTGCAAATACGCGGCGTCACACAGTCGGGCCTGGCGATGTGGCACACGAGCAGGCACTTGCTAATCCCAATGTGCCGCCAATCAATTTCAAATGTGCACCAGAAAAACAGGACGAAACCGGCCCTTATTTGCCAATGAACCTGCCAATGATGCAAAATCAACCGCTACACAATTTAACAGTAAAGGATCAGCATCTATTGAAACCGCCAATGGTGATGGGCGCAAGTAAGTGTGAATAAAAATTTACCAAAAATATCAAATAATCTGTAGCATTTACTTTCTCAGGTTCATTTGGGCGACGCGCTTCCGATGGTGGTGCCAACCTGCACATTTACTATCCCTCAACGGGGAGCAATATGCATCAAGTGGCGGGTCAAGCACAACAAATGGATCCGAACGCTTACTACATGAATCCGAATGTAGCGAATGCGAGTGGTTTGGGTTGCGATGCAACGGATCGGCTTATGGTTCGGGGTATGGCAGACCAAGCGCAATTGTCGCAGTTAGGTGTTGGGGATGCGGTCAGCGAGGAGAACAACGAGGAGATACAAAAGTGAGTATCGAAATTGAGGAAGAGCTTCCACAACAACTATAACGAAAAACCGGGAAATCCTTTTATGGTCTCAGCTCTCAAAAAGGTACTCTTTGTATGGGTCAGACCACAAGGGAGAGGCTTTTACTACTTCACACCGAAGTTGACTTTGATTTTTTAGCCCAAGGGTTATGAGAATATTCAAGAAGCAGGGCATACCACTAGCTCGAGGGTCTTGGTATGCAATCATGAGAAAACGAACATCATTAAAAATAAAAATCCGTCAAGCCTTTGGCATAAACGGCCGATACTTCCGTGGCTATGTACGACACAAAAAATCATCACTCGCTCAGAGGCGATCTTGTCATCCGGATTCGTTTAACACACATAGATATGGTGTCGTGTTCTACATCATACTTTGTCAACTTCACAATAGAATAAGAATCAGATGTTGTTCTTGTGGGTTACAGACAAACTCCTGAAGCTGTGCAGGGTCCCCTGTGGGCTAGTTTCCGCAACGTTCGGGTCATTGAGCGAGCCGACCCGGATTTTTATCCCGAGAAATCAACAAAGTTTTTAACGAGTACGAGTATAAGAGCCATTGACACGAGTACAACCCGGTCAGATCCAAGCACTTAACTGAAACCGAAACCCAAAAAATATTAAAATAGACGCTTTGCGCATTAAAAGAAAGGGAATTTATAGTTGCTACCCTCACTATTATTCTTCCTGTGTAAAGAAAAGTTATTAATCATTATTTTTCTTTTATCCAGATACATTCAAATTCGTGGCAAACGGCATACCGTAAGCTGCACCGAAGACCTGTCAATACAACATCACCCCGGCGAGACATGTCCCGTTTGTGGTTTCTATGAACCGCCTATGACGCCACAAATACCCACCATCTTGTCACCACAGTCGAGTGCTTGTGCCGGGGGAGCGGTTGGTGGTGGTGGCGGCGGCATGCGTACACGTCGTACCGGTCTGCTGACAGTGACGGAACGACCACCAGGTTTGTTTGAAAAAAAAAAAATCTTTTCAGTCATTTTCATATTCGCCTAGCTTCGTAGGCGCTATTATAACAGTAAATATTTATGTAAGGCATGTAAGGCGCATGCGCAGATTCGCTTATGCCTCAGCAATATGCATTAAAATTGTGCGTCGAAGTGAGTCTTATTGAATTTCTAGCTCTTTATATCTGTTTTATATAAATATGCATATATGTATATATGTCTACATATACCATATTTGCTAATTTTGCATAATTTAATGTTGTTTTATTGATGAATTGGCATTTTTTAATTGTTGAACTTTTATGTTTACTTACTTAATTAATGAGTATGTATATGTATACATATTTGTTTTATTTATTTCCTTTAATACTTTACACTTTTACAATTATTTTATTTGATTTTATTAATATTTTCTTTTTTTTTTTGTTCTCTTTTCGTTTTATTTACCATTTTTTATCAAATTCAAATCAAATTATATTATTTAATTTTTGCTTGGACGTCATGTAAATTGTATAATCAACTAAAAAAAAAAAAACAACCACAACAAATGCCGTATATCCCACACAATATCCTTACCAAACCACACATCCTCTCATTCCCACCAAATTCCTTATCCCTCCTCATCTTTTTTGCTTCCGCCGCCTCCTCCTTGCTTATCACCGCCGCTGCGCCGCTGCGCCGCCGCAGTGATAAGTCCTGAGCTTATACGTGAGGTTGAATCGCGTATGAATCGGAATTATTTGCCACCTGCTTTGAAAATGCAACAACAACAACAACATCAAACACATCACGCCCATCAACAGCAACACAGCGCACCGAATCCCATACTTAGTCAATCCCCACCCACGGCTACCCTAATGTCTTATCACGCATCGCCCAGCGCCAACATTTTGCCAGCCCAAGCAATGGGCAATGCGGCGGCTTTGGCGGGGCAACAAAGCCCGCCGAGCGGCAGCGGAAGTTGTAGGCGTGTCCATTTCAAGTCCACCAACAAATTACCAACCGTGCAAGAAGTTGGTAAGTCGTTTATTTTTGTTGTTTTATTTCTTTTTAATTTATTTTTAATATTATTAAACAATTATTTGTTTATGCTTAAAATTAATTTATATTAATTTTTTTTTCTAGTTTTATTGTTATTGTATTGTTAACTTATCATATGTTAGAAGTTCTGATTTGAATCTTTATTTTTACTCACATAAGTCCTGGCGTGCTTTTATGCACTCGCTTTGTGCTTTTCGCTAATTTACAGTTATTAAGTAATTACTTGGTATGGTATTTAGTTTATATTCGAGCTCAACGAGTGTGTCTCGCGCTGTTCTACTTCGAAGTCGTTACTAAAACTGGGACCTCTCACCTTTCGCAAGTCAAAGGCTCCATTGTATGCCGTCGGAAACTAGTAGTAAAAACAATGGATGAAATCATTCTAAGATCAGTTAACAACCTTTACAGAGCTCAAAAAGGTGTGACTGTCATAAAAAGCGATTAAAATCCAATAGTTTCTTCGATAGTCGGATACTTCTAGTGTCAACGGGTTTCAACGACCAAGAAGCTGAACTATATTTAGAGCAATCAAACATGCGAATCCTCGGAAACTTCAAATTGCTCAATTCACATTTAAGGTCCAGTCTCTCTCCAGGCGCTCTTGATTCCGCACACAACCGGCCAAAAATTCAACTGTACTGCTTCGTGGGATTTTCGGCCTAGGTCCTCCTTCAATTTATGGTTTTGCGTCTTGATGTTTTACCAAGAAATGGAAGCACCTACAGTTCATTCAAAGCCACCTCCGAACGGCCGATGAACTCGTATGAGGAGCTTTTTTTTACATGTCAGAAATACACACGGCTTGACATTCCCTGCCGAAGGACGACCGCAATTCAAAAAAATAATTTTGGATGTACGTGATGCTAACCACTCGGCTATTACGGAAGAAGTTTGCTTACACTTTGTTTTTGCAAATAACGTGGATCGGCGACTGCGCACCAGCCCGTAGTTGAAACTACTTTGTGAGAACGACGTGGGAAGCGGCCCAACGTATAAGCCACATATAAAGAGTCGCCTCCTATTCACCTAGCACATCTCTATTTGTTGTTCAAGCTCAGAAGTGACTGTACAATCTCAAGTGTAAGAGCTTTTCAGCAGTATAGGTCGAGAATTTACGTGTAGTCCAGTACTCGCTAGAAAAAAATCCACAAAATCGGGTAGTCCACGAATATGGGAATAAAACGGAGACTTAATTGATCAACGCTCGTAGTAATTTAAGTTATCATGATGCAGCCGCTTGTATATAACATTTAATATTTGCAATGAGATATTTTAGGTTATAAAAATAGGTATTTATACTATTGGTAATTATCTAATCATTATTATTTTCTCTGCTCTTTCCATCGACTTGTCTACCTTCGTTACAGGTCGCTACAGCCCAGTACGTCGCGCCTCGGAGGGTTCCAAAGCGCAATTTCAGGGTCCACTGCAGGAATGTCAGTATCTTCAGAAAGTATCAGCACAACGTAATTTTTTGGTTGCACCAACACCGCCGCTTTCAGAAAATTCAATTAGTTTGCCCGGTAAGCCTTGGCGGGGAATATTGGTTATGAAATTCTTTTGTGAACTTGATTCAAAAATCCAGCGCCAATTCTCACTTTATTCATTATCGTATAGTTAAAAAAATATGCACTTAGACTCGGAGATGCAACAGAGTTTGAATCAAGTTCAATTTCAATTCAGAATTCGAGTTACAAATTAAAAAAAATGAAATGCTTAGCTTTCTTGCACTTAAAACTGTCCCATTTCCCATTGGGGATGTTCGATTAGTCAATTAATTTTAATTCATCGATCAATCGCACATCCCTACTTCACATTTTGTATGGGTTTTCGCTTACTTTTCTTGTTTTTTTCTTTTTCAACCCGTTTTCGCGCCATCAGGTTCACCCATACATGGTAAACCCTCACCGCATCTGATATTCCGCCGTGGCCAAGAACTCGAGGTGCCGCCTGAAACGGTACGCGCTTTAATGCCACATCTCGACCGGCTCGTCAAGGAGCACCGACTGAGTACAGATATTGCCAACAAAATAATTTCAACCGGCATGGTACCACTCGACTTGGCCTCCCATCTGGGTTTGACAGCACATGCCGGCAGTGCGGCGGTAAGTGGCGGCCACCTAGATATGGCCTCATCTGCCATGCAACACCAGGCGGGTGGTATGTACAGCTTAAGTGTGTCGCCGCTCTCTTTGCCCAATAGCGCCAATGCCGGTGTTATGGGCGCTGTTAGCGGACCACTGATGACACCACCGCCATCATGTAATTACAGTATGGGCGCACATTCGAAACAAATGTTGGGTCAAGGACCCTACCAGCAACAGCAGCAACAACAACACTTGGGTTTGGGTTTGATGCATCCACAAATGCAACATGGCAACAATGGTTTGGTGGGTCAATTCAGTCACATAACACTTAGTCAGGGTGTAGCGCCCAGTACGAGCGGCGGTTTAGTTGGACAATTCAGCGGTTCGAATAGTAGCAGCGGTTGTCAGTCACCCATCTATAGCAGCTTTAGCGGCTCCACCTCACCTAACCCTTATATGCCCGGTGCGGGCGTTGGTGGTGGTGGCTCATCGCCACTCCATCAAATCACCAAGGGTATCTCCGTACTGTCGACGGGTGGCGGTGGTTCGATTACACGTGGCACCTCAGCGGCCAGTGAAATTGCCGCCTCCGCTGCCGCAGTCAATCAGCCGCTAGATCTTTCTATGGATGTGTGCACATCAGACAGCTCAGCTGCTGAGACGCCAACAAATGCATTTGCTCAACAACACGTCAATTGGATGATGTCGCCACAATTGTCCAGTTTCGATCTCAAACCATTAAACTTATCACCAGCACAACCGGTACGCGTCGTACCCACACCGCCCGCCTCGCCAAATCTCTGCATCATACAGGAGGAGAATGCCAGTGGACAAATGTATCATACAATAACAACAGGTACACCGCATGCCGGCTGTACTGGGGGTCTCATCAACGAAGACATGACGTCACCGTGTCAACCGTCACATCCGCAAATATGTCTAACAGACGTGCAGGGCAGCGAAATAACGCTGGTGGCGTTAAGTTCGGAGAATAGTCGAGATAGTGATTGCGATTCGCTGGAGCCGCCCGCATCCCTGATGTCACTGCAGGTGAGCACATAGCTTCTCCCACGTCTGAAGGCACAAATTAATATATCTTAAAGTAGTTCAACTCTTAATATTTATATTTATTTATATTACTTCTGAGCGATGCACTAAATCAAGTAAAATTTCTTTAATTTGAAGGGCCTCATAATCACGGAACCTTCCAGCGACATGCCTTCAATAACACGTGGCACCGGCCGCAAAACGAGTTTGGAGTGCGCCGCCGAAAGTCAAGCGACACGATTGGATGGCGACGTCAGCACGACAAACAACACCAGCGAATCGAATAGACGTGGCAGTGATAAATCTCTCGGCTTCTCTGACGATTCACTGAGTAACGACTCCAACAACCTTTCGCCCTGCCAAGAGCCGTCAGCCAGTTCGGGCTTTAAATCGGAATCACATTCCGAGATGGGCGATCACACTGAGGGTCACCTATCACCGGACTCCATTTGCGATTCCCGTCGCATGTCCGAGGAGATGTGTTATGAAGTACCGCTACCGCACGAATGTTCTAATCTCGATCCCACACGTATACTAGAATTAGTCAAACAGACAATTGATCAAACAATGCCACCCAAGGGTGCTGTGCTGCACAAAGGTGGACAGCCAGAGGAGTTTGCCAGCACGACATATGCGAGCACAGGTGAAGCGCGTATAAGTAATGCTTCGAATGCCACCAGCGAATCATCGGCCACTTCGATGGACACGAGTAGTAGTGTGTCCGGGTATGGTGGCGGTGCCGGTACAAGTGGCTACGTCAGCACGAGTACAAATCTAAGCTTAGAGTATTCAGGCGGTTTACAAATCGAATTGCAAGTGTGCGAAGGTCGTAGTCGGGACAATCAGACGGCTGGCAAAGGTATCAAATTGCGACGCATCTCGGGCGATCAATTCGAATATGGTAAATTGTGTCAGCAACTGATCAATAAGCTCACCATGCAGCAAGTCGCCGGTTAAGGAAGTGCAGACGGTGCGTGGAGTAGACAAGGAAATGCAACATGCCGAACGGGAGGTTGGCTATACATATAGACGGCGCATGAGCGATCCATGCATAAATAGCGGATAAAAGACAAAATGTTGATAAAACAATGAAATTTAGTAAATAAAAAAGTGGAAATTATTATATAAGAAATTTGAAAATAATAAACAACGGTACATGCAAATACATAGAAATAGAGAACAAAAATGTTATTAGTATATAATGAAATAAATAATGTATATTTTCCATTGATATGCATGTGTATGTGTGTGTAAAAATTACAATGAGGTACTTTTAAAAATTATATTATATATGTATGTGTATATGTACGAGTATATATGTATAAGAAGTGATGGAACTGAAAAGATTTTTATTAGCTATCTATATACATATGTATATATATGTAAGAGTATTGTATGGTGGTCAATAATGCGAGCATTACAAATATAGAAATACCTATATAACATAATTAGCACTGATAAGTAACTATATAGCGAATATATGTATATGGTATTGTACATACATATGTATACCTCTGTACACAAAGTAATTATTCAGTCGAAAATCACTTAACCGGTTGCAAAGCGCCAATTATATACATAAATACTATATATATTTATATATGTATATATGTATATATATGTACATACAAATGTTTTTGAATTAAAATTACTATATACAATTATATGTGTGCATGTAAGTATGTGTGTGTAATTTTTTTTTTTTTTGCTAATATGTACCGTTAAAGTTTTTAACTATTTTTAGGTAATTACGACGAGCACACAAATCTATGTACATAAATACCTAGAAATGAATGTATAATAAAAAACATATATACATGCATATATTAATTACAAATTAAATACATATGTATGTAGCTAAGTACGTCTATATGTATATATATGTACATATACCATATGTATATATCATATTTTAATTAATTAAATTTAAATAAAAATAAATTTTTCGCCTTATACATATATAAATGTGGATATATATATTGTACATAGTAAGAATGTTAATTAAATACATACTTTGTTCGTATGTACATACATATGTAGTTGTGTAAATGTGGTTTTTGTATATTTGTTTTATCTTCTGTTAAGCAAAGTTTTAAATACACATACATACATTTTTACGAAATTTTATTAAATAATTTTAATGCATGTAATATCTCAATATATAGAAACAAATATACATATGTACATAAAAATGTATGTAAATAATGCTATGAGCAGATTATTATACCTATATATATACATATATGCATATACATATGAACATAGTTAGATTTTTGACCTTCTTATGCATAAGTTTACATACAATATATACTATATACGATAGAGCATAGATATACATAGATAAATAAAACATATATGTAAATAATGCTACAACATTTCCTTTTATGTACATATGTATGTATGTATGAACATATGTACATATATGCTACAATTTGTCTGAATTGAATGCCAGGAAAAAATATCCAAAAGTACATATAGTACATATGTACGAGTAACATAGTATATGTAAATAAGCATTGAATTTGAAAACGCAAAACCGTAGTCCTAACCAAATAGAATTATAAAAAACAAAAATAAAAATAAAAAATAAATCAAAGCAAATGATAATGCACAAAAAAGCGTCATATGTATGTATGTATTTACATATATGAAATAAACATATTAAAACAAATCTAAAATCGGTTTTTATGTCTTTAATATAAAAGTGTTTTTTTCTCTCTCTCCCTCTCTCTCTCTCTCTCTCTCGCTCTCTCTAATTTTCGAGCATTTTTAACCTTCATTCGCATTAATTTATGGCTTTTTTTAGTATAATGTAAAAATTATTTGAAACTGGACGGTGTTGACCTGATCAACCAACCTTTGTTGTTGTTCATATATTGTTTGAATCGCCAATAATATTTGATTCATAAAAAATCATATAAAAAATGGCGGCCTTGGTTAAAAATTGCGTTTGCAATTTTTATATTTATTTATTATTTTAATATATTTTTTATATCTTTTTTATATTATTTTTTTTTAAGAATTTTTTTTTAATTTGTTTATAAATATTTTTTTGATAATTTTTTTTATATATTTTTAATTTTTTTATATATTTTTTTTTATATATTTTTTAATATTGATTAAGGCTGAGTAATGTGGATCTGCGGCGAAGATTGATAACAAACGAGTCGATTCGATAACAAAACATATTAGAGCTCTAGATACCCGAGCTGCTCACACTGTTCGATACCCGTTCGTTGCTCAACAGCTCCAATGATGAATTTCAATGAATTTTACACTTTGCATGAATAAAATTAAAATTATAGAAAAAATATTAAAAAAAAGTCTAATTGTTTATTCAAAATGTTCGAAAAAACTCGAATTGCTAGAGCTGCTCAAAAATGTTCGAACAAAATTGTGAGCTCTAGTATGTACACGTATATGAATAATAAATTCGGTTCCTGTTTGTGTATAAAATAAAAAGAACTTGCATGTCACATTCATACTTTTGCCCCCCTAAGTCTATAGCAAACCTGAGCACGATTTTGAACAGCTTTAAAAATTATATATATGTATTTATGTATGTATGTGCATATGTATTTTTTTCGCAATAAATTCTTCGCATATTTTTTGATTATTGAGTATTTTTCGTTTTGATGAGTTTTCCATGGAAAAATGCTTATGACAAAATATATATATAAATTGTAGTACATACATACATAAGTACATATATAAGAACACAACTTAACACTGAAAATATGTAAGAAAATAAATTAAGTAATTTTTTTTAATTCTAAAAAAGCAATGTAGTTTGCTGAAAAAAATATTTTACATTAAACATAAATTAATTTTTAGGTTTTATTTTATTTTTCAGACATAAAAATACGAAAATATCAACTAAGTATTTATATTTTCTGATATGTCTTTTTTATTCTTTCTTTATCATATAAAAATATGATATACAATTTTTTCTTCGCAATCTGGAACAATTAAAGATATGAAGAGTGAAAAAATGCAAATAATTATATATTTGATGTATATAATTACACTTGTAGATACATACATATATAATTAGTAATTCGACGTAGAATTATATTCAATTAAAATGGAGAAAAAATAAGCATTTCTTGCATACAGACATACGTATATATATATGTATGTGCAACTAACTTTATTAGTAAAACTTTACAAAAAAAACATTCTATGAAAACAGAAACTTAAAATCGTAAATAACGACATACACGTACATATGTATAAAGATAAGCGCTACAACAGTAAAAAAAATTAACAGATATCATTCCAATATAATACCTACGTATTTATATATGTATATTATTAATAAAATTTTTTTTTTGTGTAACCATTATTTAGTGAATGACAAAGTAGTGCCGGGTACTTTCAGGCCTCAGTAGATCCAAGGTAATGACATTTTTTCCAATTCAAATCATATGCTCCACATCAACAAATGTATATATGTATGTATTTAGCATAGGCATTTAATATACGGCAAGTAACTAAAACAAAACAAAAAGAAATAAAACTAACAAAAGAAAAGCGTCACCAAGCGAAGAAGAACAGGAGCATACATACATACATTGTTTAAGTATATGTATGTATTTATACACATATGTATATATAAAGACTGCTGTGATTTAAAATAAATTAATTTAAAAAAATATTAATCTAATTATATAAAAAAAATTAACAATTATAAAATTATGCAACTCTAAATTTATGTCTTTAATAAATTACGAATTCTAAAATCTAAAAAAAAAAAAACAAAACTTCGTTTCTTCCATTTACATACGAGGGGTGGCTGACTTTTTCGCGGCCTAAGGTAGTTAGAGATGATACATAATAGCTGTGTTCGTTGAGAAATGTCAGTAAAAACCAGCAAGTAACGTAATTGAGAGAGCTAGAAATTTAACTCTCCGAAGGAAATAAATTTACTGAATTTTCAACGAACAGGATCCAGTAAAAATTAGATAGCAAGTTGTGTAACTGCTGTTTATTTTGGCAGTTAATTTTGAATTCGTTCATTTATACAGTTTATTATTTCTGGTTTTAAGTATTTTCCTAAGTGTTTTAATAAAATTGGAAATTTTATGACATTTATAAGTTATTAATTGTATTGAAAATTTATTGTATTTCAACAGTGATGAAATTCGATATGCTTTATAGCCGTCCAACGATAAAAATATCAATACGTGTTTTCTATTAATCCTCTATAAGGACGAGGATTGATGCAGAACTTGCTTTGCAACAATTTGTCGCTTAGATTTTTAGTAAGCATGGGTGAAATAAGAAAACAAGTTTGAATTCGATTCTGTTTTCCTTCTAAATGTTACTAATATTTAATTTTGTGCATCGCCGTCGCTTCCGGAACTTTAAGAATTCATTATCCTCATTATGGCCGTAGCGGCAACTTTGTTGCGAATTTGTTATGCGACTCCTTTGGTCGACACTGCTTTCTGGTAAATTATTGAAATCCAAAATCAACCGTTGTACTAGAAATAATAATATATTTTAATTCTATGCCTTACCAACTTCTAATTTCTCAACGGAAGCTGGGTGGTGTGCGGGCGATGATTCCACCCCACTGCCACCACATTATCGTTTAACGAGTGCCTTGACTATTGTTGGAATCATTGATATTGTTCAGTTAAATTAAGCAACATTACATTTAACCACTTATTTTGTTGGCATATAATTCATTGCGCTCTCTCGTTACCAATTTTTACTGGTTTTTTTGGCTCAACGAACACAATCCAGTAAAGTTTGGTAAAAATTGTTACTGCCCATCTAGTCAACGAACAAAATTAATACTAATTGCGTCACTCATTATTAGTATAAATAACACAACTCTTTTTTTATTAGGTTCATTAACATTTCCTTCCTGGAACAAACAACAACACCATGTCAACGGAAACTGGAAATTCTCTTAGTTTGAAGCAACGCGCTTCAGGACTCTACATATATATGTACGTATGTATGTACGATGGTGAAAAAATGGGCTCGACTGTTTTAACAAGGAAGTGAAGATTGCCACAGAGACGGTCGTGATCGAAGAAAATATTCAGAAAGTCAAAAAATTACTTCTGGCTGATCGAAGAATTAAATTGTGGCAGATAGCAGAAAGATTACAGATTAGCGAATAACAAACTGAAGAGATTTTGCATGAACATTTGAATATGAAAAAAATTAGTGCGCTCGGCAAGTAGGGACGATTAGACGGTTGTAAAGATTTTTTGGAGTTGTGCCAAGATGATTTGGATGAAATTTGCAACCGCATTTTAACAGTTGATGAAACAACAGGAGTCGAAGCAGAAGGGAGAGGAAAACAAAAAAATAAAGATAGCACAGTCGGCGTCGAAGGTTATCACTACCATTTTCTGGGATAGCGAGCGAATTTATTAATTGATTACTTCCCAAAGAGAACTACAATGAACGCTAATTTGCTAAGTCAATCGCGTGAGGCAGTCATACAGAAGAGATGTGGCAAGTTGGCGCACGGAGTGCTGTTTCTTCAAGACAACGCACCCGTCGCAGGGCTCGGGTTGCGAGGTATAACTTAAAAGCTATTGGAATATCCACCATATAGTCCGGACCTGGCTCACTGCGACTTTTCATTTGTTTCATTGAGTACCTTAGATCGCAAAAAAAAAAAAATCAGCCGCTTCTCGTACGTATATGTAAGTATGTTCGCTAAGGGAATGAATTCTCCTAAAAGGAATTAAAAGGATCTAGGTTCGGGATCAGTAGGGCACCCAGCACATAAGAAAAAACGGTCCAATGAAAAAATTAAACTATATGTCTCGTATGAGAGACCCCGCCTTTTGAAGAAAACCCCTACGTTTTAAGGATTACGACTTGAGGGAAGTTCCCTCTTAGCGGTTTGATGACCTCATAAGATTATATGCTGCTAATGTCAGCCATCCAAGATGCTCAAAGGACCTGACAAAACGGTGGAAGGTGGGTACTTGTGAAATCAACTGCAGCAGTCATATAAAGAAGCGCAAATTCGGTGTTGGATTTGTATTTGCAGAGAAACTCTATCGTCATTCAACCGCTGGTGGACGCTTCTGATCGACTTCGCCGGGTCCAAGATATAATTGTTTGTAGCACCAGATTAGGGCATTAATAATCCATCAAGCTATAAGACTGTCACCTTACTGTACCGCTTGTACAGAAAAAAATTGTGGTACGATTTGGAATGTTGAACTGCAGTGGAGACAAAATAGACTGTCTACCTCACAAGGTTCCGATCGACTACGAGAAGTGCGAGGTAAGGTAGATACCGATGCCTAAAGGGAAACAAGAAGCAGGAAATGTGTCTTGCAGCAGCAAAAATAAGAATGAGGGTGTTCGAAATACATGAGTATGAAGAGCTTAAGCAGCTGGACGCGGGGACTTGCAAAAAGTTTCAGAACCCAGGCATACTCTTTTAGAAACCAAGACATCCAGAGTTACTGAAACCGAATGCCCAAGGATAATGATGGTCGTCCGAATAGATGAAAACACTACAGCTTAAAAAGTATTCGAAGCAGTAACCCCGTTGCATTTAGTTTTTGCAATCAGCGGCGAACAACAAAGAGAACAAACGAATGGCTCGCTATTGTTAATTTGGCTATAATCTCGTAAGCTGGCTATGGTTTCTACTAGGCAAAAATTTTGTTTTTGCGAAAGTGATTCCCTTAAATTTTAACGATTTAACATTAACGATAGCATTTTGTTTCGGGTAAAAACGGTATAAAATCTATTTTGATAACTGTTAAAGTATATAATAATATAGATAATATTTCCAGCGAAACGATAGAAATTTTTCGATTAAATTTATCTTTACAATGCAGCCTTGCAATTACTCCTAAAAAGTAGCATATTTGATAAAAGCAACTGAGTCCCAGCACTGGCCAGAATCAGCTGAGCGTTCGTTTCAAAAATTAATGCCACTCATTCAAAGAAAAGTTAATTTAAATTTTTTTGCTTACTTCTTTATTTTTTTTATTTATTTTTTTATTTCATATTTTTGTTTTTTTTTTTTTTTTCTATCAGTATCGGAAGCTATAGCAAGACTCTTACTAAAATTAAAAAAATGTTTGGAGATGTAGTAGTGGAATTCACAACTTTGATCGATACGATTCGATAAATTCGGCAAACTGTCAACAAACTACAAAATTAGGGAAATATAAACAAGTTGGCAGCTTCATTATCAATAAATTAACTTCTGCAGTGATAAAATTGTTGTTTTCTGTGTAAAACAATAAATTGTATTGAATAGTTTTTTTATATACAAATATGATATGCCGGCTTTGTTTAAAAGAAGCCGATTGTTGTCTGGAAATTTTCGACGTTAATGGCGAGCAGTTAGAAATAGCAGAAATACTAAAGAGACACTTTTGGTTTCAGGTGACTTGCTACGAAGGCAGTATTCAAACATTCATAACACATACATGCATACATGTATTCCTGTGTTTATTCATGTATTTTAATTGTTTCCACTCTTCGCTATTTCAGCCTCTACCTAGCGACACCATATCCACAGTGATATGCCGTATTTGCTGGTTAAAAGTAAGTGATTTCCACCAATTCTACTTAACTGTGGAGCAAGCACATTCTACACTAAACGGCATCGATGTGAAGCACGAGACGGTAACAATGGTGATTAATACGGTGGATTTTGTCCAAGAGTCCATACAAATTAAGGAAGAAAGTTTAGAATTTTTACACAATACCGAAAAAATTGAGGAAGTTGTTAACCCTTTATATGAAGCGGAAATGGATACCAGTAAGAATGACGATTCGGAAAATGAAGTAAAGCCGGATGACGTTAAAGAGGAAATCATTGTCACTAAACCAGATAGCGGTAATTTTAAAATTAGCTTATTCAATAGCACATAAATAACAAAATACATTTTTAGAAAAAACTTCAGATAATACTAAAGTAACAAGTTCAAAACGGAAATATGTGCGAAAGAAACCAAATGCACCAAAGAAAGTAGCCAAAAAAGAATTGGAAGAAGATGATAAGGACAGTGAAGAGGATGATTATGGACAAGAAAAGCCGAGGCGTGTTAAAGTTATAACATCATCGCCGCAAGATGAGGAAATGGTGAAAAAACATATTCCGATGGGTTGTGATCTTTGTACGTTTGTGGGTGAAGATTATATCGACATGTCTAAACACTTCCGTTTACAGCATCCGAATATTAAACCATACATTCGTTGTTGCAACAGGAAATTAAACAAACGTTTTAAAGTTGTACAACATGCTTATAAACATGAGGACCCAGAATTTTTTAAGTATGATCTTTTAATTTGTGTGAGTAGAATTTTTTTAATCCTTCGAATTGGACCCCAAATCTAGGTGTCAGGATTGTCAAAAAGTTTTCGCTGATCGATACACTTTAAAGTATCACAGAAACGCCGCACATGCACCAGAAGAAGACCTCCATTTCGCTTGTGACCAATGTCCTAAAAAATTTGCACGCAAATATTTATTGGAACTGCATGTTCCCTCACATGTACCAATGGAAGAGCGTTCTTTCATATGTGATCAATGTCCAAATAGTCGATTTGCCAGCAATCATTTGTTAAAAATTCACATCAGCATGCGTCATCGTCGTGCAACGAACGTTTGCCATGTATGTGCTAAAGAGATAAGAGATAGGGCGTCATTTGAGAAACATGTACGTTTGCACTTCGAAGATAGTGGACCCCGCGTTAAATGTCCACGACCAGATTGTGATAGTTGGCTCAAGGATGAAGAAAATTTGCGACAACATATGCGTCGGCACAATGACGAAGGTTTGACGTTTAAATGTGAAGAATGTGGACGAACTTGCAAAAATCGACGTGCACTTCGTAGTCATATACTATATGTACACTCAAAGGAAGTCTTCACGTGTGAAGAATGTAATAAAACATTCAAAAAAGCTATAACATTGAGGGTGAGCCGAAATATCATACATTCAACGACGAAATATTTAATCACATATACTATTTTTTTAGGAACATATGGCTCAACATACTGGAGAAAGTCTTTACAAATGCCCATTCTGTACGCGCACCTTCAACTCAAATGCCAATATGCATTCGCATAAGAAAAAAATGCACCCAGCAGAGTGGGATATTTGGCGTAAAACTAAACAGGGAAGCTCACAGCGGTTGATAAGCAAGCAACAAACTTCTTTATAAGAGGAAACCTATTTAGCATAGCTATTGGAAATGTTTATATTGCTTTTTGGTCGAGTTTTTAGCTTTAAATATTAGTGTATTGTTTAAATTTTCTGAACAAATTTTAATTATACGTGTGTATGTATATATGTACATATATTTGCAAGAAATCTGTTTTAATTTGAAATTCCAATTACAGTCCGCTTGCAATCAGTTTCTGAAGAACGGGTTAAACATTTTCTATAAGCAAAGTTGATGATTTAATTAATGAGTTTTTATTTGCTATTTGCTGTAAGTTTTTCCTTCAATAGCTGCTTATCAGTTTTATATTAATGCCTTTGAAACGAGTTAAAATCGACAAATCGGATCCGACTATTCAAAAATATTTAGCAGTTTCCTGTTTCCGACTTGATAAAATTGGTATAGCCGTAGATTTTATCGATAACTATTGACATATGTATATTTGCTATCGCCGAAGTCGTTGTCGTTGACACAATATCTGTCGACACTGAATTTGTTGTTAATTTTTTTTCTTAAGACATTTCTACAATTCTTTTATGACTTTCGTAATTTTTTTTTTTTGAACTAGAAAAAAAGTGGCAAATGGTGGTGGACGGTACAACCTGGTAATCCTCGACGCATTCGAGAACCTGTGGCCAACTTGCTACAGTTTAACAGACAAATAAATCCGAAATGTATTGAGAAGGGTCTACATTTGCCAACTGAAGAAAACTATTCGGAAAGCGCAGTTTAGGATGATTTTTTTAATATTTGATACACACATTGCCTGTACCCCATTTTTGTGACTTATTTATTCTAGGACATAGTTTTGCGTAGTCGAAAATAGTATTCAAATCTGAAGCCAAAAAAATATTTTTCAAAATTGCTTATCCTCGAATTTGAATTGCAACTTTTACTTTGTCCTATGATTTCTCTGTTTGCCGCAAATTATTATTTTTTTTGTTTCATCGATTATCGGAGCGATAAATATAAAATAAGCACTTAAGAAATTTTATATTTTGGTAAATTATACCTATATTTATGTTTTTAAGCTCATACACATTTTCTTAAACAAATTAGCTTTTTTGGTGATACAAATGACAAGACTCGCCCACTGTAAGTGTGGCGAAGCTTGTTTAATCCCGTCAATGGTTGTCGTAACTTTAATATCTGTCAACCTTGCATTAAATAGATTAAACTATACATACATTTGTTGTGCTCTATGCCGGAGAACGTTGTTATACATTCATTGTCAAGCAATCGTAATTTTTAGCTACATAGATCATAGATTAATTCGTGTTACTGCTTATATATTTTTATATTTTTCAAATATGTATAAATAAAAGATTTTCTAATTAACTTTCATCTTTAGGAAAAAAATCGACTTTATCACATCTCTAAATGATTTTATATATATGTTTACAGTGGATATTTGTTTTTGTATTATTGCAGCACTTGTATTTAATTTTCTCCAATAAATAACAAATATGTTGTGCATCCTTTGTTTTAAATATGCGGACAGTTTTTTAAACATATTTAACGAAATAGGATCAAAATTGCAAATAGCTGATATAATCGGAAGACACTTTTGGTTCAAGGTACTTTTTCAAAAATTTATTTTTTTGGTGTTATAGCAATGATTTGCTTTGTGTAGGGTAAAATCAAATAATTCTAATTTAATTGAATAGTAAACAAACCGTTATTATAATTGATTCTACATACTCTGTTACAAAGCCGCTTCCTGAGGAGAACATTTCGGCAGTGATTTGCTCCACATGCTGGCCAAAAGTAGACGATTTTCATCAATTTTATTTGTCAGTGGAAGAATCGCATAACACCCTCAATAGCAAGGTGAAAAATGAGCCTTTTGCTGAATTTGATTTCAATGAATTGCTTTCTCCCGATCTAAGTCCCAAAAAAGAACTGACAAAACCAACATGTCCATTGGTTGATAAATCGCTTGATCACTCAAATGAAATTCTGAATGAATTTTGTGAGCTGGAGATGCCCTGCTCCATAAGTGGCGATGACACAGATGCTGGTAGTGAATCGATCAACCCAATTCGTGATCTGGACGGTAATGAAACCCTAAATGAGGAAATAGGCAACAAACAAGAAAACACAACAACAACACTAAAGGACACAGGTAAGCTTGCTTAAAATTAACCCAAATGATGTAATAATTAATATTAATTAATTACATATAGAAAAAACATTAATAAGTGCCACGTTATGTAGGAAGAGTAAAGTGTCTATAAACTTAAAACAAAAGATTCGTAAAGAGGATAACACTGAAAAATTGAAGGAACGATCTGGCGTCAAATCGAAATTGGAAGACGAGGCTATGGTAAAAAAATATATTCCCATGATTTGCGAATTGTGCCCTTTTATCAGCGAAGACTATTCGTCTGTGACAAAACATTTTCGAACAGATCACCCAAATGTTAAACCCTATGTAAGGTGCTGCAATAAAAAGCTGTTTCATCGCCAAGATATTGTACACCACGCATACAGGCATGATAATCCAGAATTCTTTAAGTAGGTCAATATATACATATATACATACATTTGTTTCATTGATTTGTATATGAATACTATTATTATTCAAATAGGTGCAAAGAGTGCCAAAAAGTATTTTCCGAGCAGTCAACACTTTCTCGTCACATGATTACCGCACATACACCGGAAGACGAACTTCATTTCCATTGTGATCAATGCCCTAAAAAATTCTCTCGACAAGAGAAACTGGAACTGCATAAAAACTCACATCTGCCCAGAGAACAAAGGCCATTCATATGTGATCAATGTCCCAACAGTCGTTTTGCTAGTAATGATCTCTTGAAAGTTCACATATGCATGCGGCATCGACGTGCAACTAATATTTGTCATGTGTGTGCTAAGGAAATACGTGATAAAGGTGCATTCGAGAAGCATGTACGAGCTCACTTTGAAGAAGATGGTCCAAAATTAAAATGCACGATAGATGATTGTGACCATTGGTTCAAGCATGAGCATTATCTTCAGCGTCACATTAGACGAGTGCATACTAATGAGCAGAAAGCGGTAACTTGTGAGATATGTGGTGGAGTATATAAAAATAAGTGTTCGCTGACAAAACATAAGGGCCGAGTTCACTCAAATGTGGTATTCACTTGTGAGGTTTGCAAAAAAACTTTCAAGCGCGCCATTTACTTAAAGGTAAATATATATTCATACTACATATTACTCAATAAACAGATTGGCTTTTTTACATTCCAGGAGCATATGGCCCAACATACTGGTGAAATACTCTATAATTGTCAATTTTGCACTCGCACTTTTAATTCCAATGCCAACATGCACGCGCATAAAAAGAAAATGCATTCAGTCGAATGGGATAATTGGAGAAAAACAAATAACAGTTGTACAAAATAGTGACCACACAGACAGCATAAAATTCAAACTTTTTTAATCTATGCTTAAATTTGGTATATTCACTAAGATATTATTGTTACAAAAAAGTTTATACTTAACCGACGAAATCTTTGTTTGGGTAAAAAAGATGTGGAGGATTTTCTGTAAAGAATATGGTGCTTACGTCCTAACTCCACGGCAGCATCAGATTTAGGGATTACTTTCTTATTAAAAAATTGCTTTAAAATTTGCAAAAATAGGGCACTGTGCCAGGCGTGTGTTTGTTAAACCAAGGTTCAGGTGATCAACGGCTACAAAGAGTTATCTTTGACAAAGGTCCTACTGCGGTGGCGGTAATACATATGTACCGACAATGGAGATATTGTAAGTACCGATTCCCGATTTTCTTATCGACTTTTATTCTCATTGACGGGGGAAAAAATAATTAAACATCAATTTGATCACATCACTAGTTGTTTTGATCAATTTGTTTACTCTGGAAATTTATTTTATTATTATCGTTGTACTTGCATTTATTTTCATTCAAAAAACTTTGCAATGTTGTGCATACTTTGTTGTAAATATGCTGGCAACTGTATAAATATATTTAACGAAACTGAACGAAAATTGGAAATTGCTGATATAATTGGAAGACACTTTTGGTTCAAGGTACTTTTATTAAGACAAAAGCACACGATCCAATCAATCATCATCAAATCTCTTAGGAGGCCAAAATTCAAAAATTCTCACTTAAAAAGCAAATAAATCTATAAACCTATTGAACGAACCGTTATAATAATTGATTCTATATACCCTATTATAATAGCCACTTCCGGAGGAGAACATTTCGGCAGTGATTTGCTCCGCATGTTGGTCAAAAGTAGACGATTTTCATCAATTTTATTTGTCAGTGGAAGAAGCGCATAACACCCTCAGTAGTAAGGTGAAAAATGAGCCTTTTGCTGAATTTGATTTCAATGAATTGCTTTCTCCCGATCTAAGTCCCAAAAAAGAACTGATAAAACCAACATGTCCATTGGTTGATAAATCGCTTGATCACTCAAATGAAATTCTGAATGAATTTTGTGAGCTGGAGATGCCCTGTTCCATAAGTGGCGAAGACACAGATGCTGGGAGTGAATCGATCAACCCAATTTGTGAGCTGGCCGATAATGACAATCTAAATGAAGAAACTTGTAACAAGAGTGATGAATCAAGAGATGAAACAAGCACAGGGCTCAAAACAACTGGTAAGCTCTCATAAAAGTAACGTAAATGATCTAAGAATTAAATCTTATAGAAAGAACATTAAGAAGTGGCACGTTATGTAGGAAAAATGAAATGTCTCTAAAAGTAACACATAAGAAAGATGATGACACTAAAAAGTTGAAGAAACGGTTTGGCGTCCAATCGAAATTGGAAGACGATGCTATGGTGAAAAAATATATTCCCATGATTTGCGAATTGTGCCCTTTTATCAGCGAAGACTATATGTCTGTGATAAAACATTTTCGAACAGATCACCCAAATGTTAAGCCCTACGTAAGGTGCTGCAATAGAAAACTTGTTCGTCGCCAAGATATTGTACATCATGCCTACAGGCATGAAAATCCGGAATTCTTTAAGTATATTAAATATTACTTTAGTATGTTTGATATATGTTAATTAAAACAATGTTCCTCAAATAGGTGCAAAGAGTGTCAAAAAGTTTTTACCGATAAGACAACATTATCTCGTCACATGATAGAAGCGCATGCACCAGAAGAAGAACTTAATTTCCATTGTGATCAATGTCCCAAAAGATTCGCTCTACAAAAAAAATTGGAACTTCACAAAAACTCACATGTACCCATGGCGGAACGTACTTTCATATGTGATCAATGCCCTAACAGTCGTTTTGCCAGTAATGCACTTTTAAAAATTCACATATGCATGCGACATAAACATGAACCTAATGTTTGTCATGTGTGTGCTAAGGTAATACGTGATAAGGCTTCATTCGAGAAACATGTACGAGCTCATCTCAACGAAGGCGCCCCAAAAATAAAATGCACGGTAGAAGATTGTGACCATTGGTTCAAGCATGATCATTATCTTCGGCGTCACATTAGACGAATGCATACTAATGATCAGAAAGCGGTAACTTGCGAGATATGTGGTGGATTATATAAAAATAAATGTTCGCTGGCAAAACATAAACGGCGAGTCCACTCAAATGTGGTATACACTTGTGAGATTTGCAAAAAAACTTTCAAGCGCGCCATTTACTTAAAGGTAAATATTTCTTCATGTTACATAATACCCAATAAACAGATTGGATTTTTTATATTCTCAGGAGCATATGGCCTATCATACTGGTGAAATACTCTATAATTGTCAATTTTGTACTCGTACTTTTAATTCCAATGCCAACATGCATGCGCATAAAAAGAAAATGCACCCAATCGATTGGGATAATTGGAGAAAAACAAATAACAGTTGTACAAAATAGTGACCACACAGACAGCATAAAATATTTATAAACTATTTTAATTTATGCTCTAATTTGGTATATTCACTAAGATATTATTTTATTTATTAAGCCGTTAGCCCTGGTAGCTTGTGCTAATATAATTTTTTTGTAATTTTAATTATAAGTAACAATAAAATTAATAATAATTATTATTAATATTTTATTTTATTTATTTTAGTAACAAGAAAGCATTAGTTCAATACGATTTATTTATTTATTGTTACATAAAAGTTTATACTTAAATAAATGTTCATGATGTCAAATAATAACTGCTGCACTGGTTTTTCAACCAATATTAGCTGTGTTCGTTGAGAAATGTCAGTAAAAAATAGCAAGTAACGAAGTTGAGAGAGTAATGCTGCAACTACCCATTTTACATAGCTAACGTCCATAACAGCCGACTGGAAGAGCGATGTAAATACACGAATTATCGACGCTGCGAACGGCGTAGAAATGAGCTGAGCCGGTTTTACGGAAAAAATCAAATCGCCGCTGGTTTCTATGGGACAACCGTCAGTAACGGTATGGGCAAACGGTGACAACTTTTCATTTACATGGCGCTCTCATAAGATAGTTTGCCATGGATGGAAGTAAAGATGGGTAGTTGCAGCATAAGGCTTTAAATGACCGCCAACGCTGTTAAATAGTAAGAAAGGTAAAGAGAAACCCAAGATTATCTTCCACACAAATCGCAGCGGAAGTTAAGGAAGAGTTGGGAAAGGATATTCATCCGATAACGGTCCGCAGAGCATTGCATGAAGCTAACTTTCATTCTCGTGTAGCTAGACGCAAACCACTAATTTCAAAGGTGAACTAAAATAAACGTTTAGCCTATGCTAAGGAGTACACTAAACTTCAAAAAGAGAACCTTTCTGCGACTATAAAACACGGTGGTGGAGGAGTGATTGTATAGGGCTGCATGTCCGCTGCAGGTGTGAGCGAGCTGGAATTCATTGACGGCATTAAGGAAAAAAATACTACATGGAAATTCTTAAGAGGAATGTCAAAACAAGTCCCGAAAAATTTAAATTGCCAAATTTCAGCACGACAATGATCCGAAGCAAATAGCTCATGAAATGCTTATGTGGCTTGCACACCACATTAAACATACACTGCCGCATCCTCTCCAATCGCCTGATCTAAACCCAATTTAGCATTTGTGGGAGGAGCTGGATAGGCGCGTTGTAAAAAATGATGAGTTGAAGCTGGTACAGGTGGAGGGATGGCAGAATATTGGGGCAGAAACCACACAAAAATTGGTCTCATCGATGCAAAAGCATCATCAAACATAAAGGCTTGGCTACAAAATATTAATTCGTTAATATTTTACCATTTTATTATTATTTTTATGTGTTTACATTTGTTTGGTGAAAATTACCACTTTTTTCATTTATAATTAGTAGTAGTTTAAATGAATTAATTAATTTTAACTTCTTTACTTATTTCGACATTTTCCCCCCAAAAAAATATATCTATATATATTTAAAAAGATTTAATCAAATATTTTTTATTATGTCTAAAATATCATAACTACCACTAATATTATCTTTAAAAAAATTATTAGTAAAAATGAGAAATATGGGACCTGGACCTTCTCGTTGTATTTACGATCTCCGACTTCTTGGCGGCGATTGATGATAAGCGAAAATAATTGTTTTCAAATAATTTTAAAAAGAAAAATTAAGTTAGTGTGCTCGCTGGGGTGCGAGCCTGAGCAATTAAAAACCACTCCAAAGAGACCAACCCGCTTAAAACAGACATCTTCGGAAAATCGTCATCTTATTGGGTATTTGATGGTGGCTTCAAAGAATTTTTAGACTTTTCAGCTTTGGACGACAGAAGCCAATATACATACAATACATATTTATGTATGTACGTTTCTTGACTCAGGTCCCCAGTAGCGAAAGGTAATGGCTTTCCAATAAAGTGGTAAGTTACATTTACTGTATTCTGCAACCTCCAGCATCGATTACATTTTGTACAGGGCTTGTGTTTGAAAATTCATTCATTACCACTTTACTTCCATTTTCTAACGAAGAGTTAACCAAAGCAATTTGTCACTTCATTAGCTTTTGCAAGCCAAGTGTTCATAAGGTCAACTTCCCACTCCGTTGCAAATTTCAACCGGCAAGTTGGCACCTTTTGACAGTTTATACGCTGGTCCGCAATTGAACCTTCTCCTTGTATTTACGTTCTCTGGTATTGGATAGAGAAAGTACATATATAATGTGGAGCTTAAAAAAGTGACGCAAACTGAGCAGCCGCGATGGAAATACATTCGGAGGGGTGGACCTTTCCTGCCGAGGGGCGACCGCAATTAGAAAATTGAACTTAATTTTTTATTTAAATTAATGTTTCACGACTTTGGATGATGGTGGCACCGGGATTTGAACCCGAGCCTTCCGAATGTCAGTACACATTACTAACCAATCGGCTACCGCGGCCGCCATCCAAAGATTGTAGAAAATTAATTTAAATAAAAAATTAAGGTAAATTTTCTAATTGCGGCGACCCTCGGCAGGGAATGTCAACTCTCCTCAGCGTATTTACGACATGTATTGTAATAAAAAGCTCTCCTTAGAAGCCATAAGCTGTTCGGAGGCGGCTTAGCATAAAACTGTAGGTCACTTCATTTGTTGGAAAAACATCAAGACGCTAAACCATAAGTTGGAGAAGGAGTTCGGCCGAAAATCACTTACAGCGGCAATTATGTACATATGGTATTATATATACATTAACATGTTAAATGATTGAAACAATTTAATTTAATGCCGACCACTTATTTTTGGTCTCGGCAAAGTAGACTAGAAAGTGAATACTAAATCGTATGAGCGTTTCTATTTTCACTTAATAAGTATTGTTTTTATTCGCTTTCCTCAAATTATCCCATTCGACTGGATGCATTTTCTTTTTATGTGCATGCATGTTCGCATTGGAATTGAAAGTGCGAGTACAGAATTGACAATTGTAGAGAATTTCACCAGTATGTTGAGTCATATGCTCCTGAAAATATAGTATTTGGCATTATGAACTGAATGTGAATGTACACATATTTACCCGTAAGTAAAGGGCTCGCTTGAAGGTTTTTTTGCAAACTTCACAAGTGAATACCACATTTGAGTGAACTCGGCCTTTATGAACTGTCAGCGAATATTTGTTTTTATAGACTCCACCACAAATCTCACAAGTTACTGCTTTCTGTTGATTAGTATGAGCTCTACGAATGTGACGGCGGAGATAATCCTCATCTTTAAGCCAAAGATCGCAATTTTCTATCGGACATTTTACTTTTGGGCCGCCGTCCTCGAAATGTGCTCGTACATGCTTCTCGAATGAAGCCTTATCACGTATTTCCTTAGCACAAACATGACAAACATTGGGTGCACGCCGATGTCGCGCACATATGTGTACTTTCAAAAGTTCATTGGTCGCAAAACGACTGTTAGGACATTGATCACATACAAAAGCTCGTTCTTCCATGGGCACGTGTGAGTTTCTATGGATTTCTAATTTCTCTTGCCTAGAGAATTTTTTGGGGCACTGATCACAATGAAAATTGAGTTCCTCTTCTGGTGTATGTACAGTAATCATGTGACGAGAAAGTGTCGACTGCTCGGCAAAAACTTTTTGACACTCTTTGCATCTAGTAAAACATAATGGTATAAAGTACAGGTTAACAAAATATTTATACATACGGTCATACTTAAAAAATTCTGGATTATCATGCCTGTAGGCATGGTGTATAATATCCTGACGAAAGAACAGCTTTTTATTGCAGCACCTTACGTATGGTTTAACTTTCGTGTGCTCTTTACGGAAATGTTTTGCCACAGAGGAATAGTCTTCGCCGATAAAAGTGCACAACTCGCAAATCATGGGTATATATTTTTTCACCATCGCTTCATCTTCCAATTTCGACTTTACACTATACCGGTGTCTCAACTTTCTTGTGCTATCTTCTTTAATAATTTTATGTGTCACTTTTTTGGCAACTTTACTCTTCTTACATACCGTGCGACGTCTTATTGTTCTATCTAAGAGAGTGCATTTTTAAAAAATTAAATTAAGTATTATTAGTATTAGTATAGTACCAGCAATTGGTATACCTTTCTGGTTAAGCGATGGAATTATTTCTTCCCTGGATTCATTATTACTGCAAGTGGCGTCATTTAGTGTTTTGTCAGAGTTCAGCTCACAAATTGGGTTAGCCAATTCACAATCAGGATTGGGGGCCTCATTACTTGTGGAACAGGGCATCTCTACCTCCCAAAATTCTTTTAAGATCTCTTTCGAATTATGTGATTTCTCACCTAAGGGACATATTTTCTCCCCTGGTTCATGTTTGAGACTTAGATCGTGATCAAGAGATTCAATGAAATCAAATTCTGCAGAAGGTTCAGTTTTCATCTCACTATTCAAGTTGGTATGTGCATCTTCCACTGACAAATAAAATTGATGAAAATCGTCTACTTTTGACCAACATGCTGAGCAAATCACTGCCGAAATGTTCTCCTCCGGAAGTGGCTATTGTAATACGAGTATGTAGAATCAATTATAGATTTATTTGCTTTTTAAGTGAGACTTATTGAATTTTGGCCTCCTAAGAGGTTTGATAATTTATTGGATTGTGTGCTTTTGTCTTAATAAAATTACCTTGAACCAAAAGTGTCTCCCAATTATGGCAGCAATTTCCAATTTTATTTCATTTTCGTTAAATATGTTTAAACAGCTGTCAGAATATTTACAACAGAGTATGCACAACATTGCAAAGTTTTTTGAATGCAAATAAATGCAAGTACAACGAAATTAAAAAAATAATTCCAGAGTAAACAAATTGATGAAAACAACCAGAGATGTGATCAAATTGATGTTTAATTATTCTTTCACCCTCAATGAAAATGAAAGTCGATAAGAAAACCTGGAATCGATTTATAAGATCTATTCGATGGGCTGAGGCGTGTTCGTTGAGACAAAAAGCCAGTAATTGCATCGAGAGAGCGCAATTTTACATTTCGGTACTAACTAATTTTTACTAAGATTCTGAAAGTTCCCAGGTAGTTTTTTTAGCAGACTGTATTTTCGGTTTTTACGTATTAACGTCACCGGATTATTATCTTTGTAGCCTTTGATCACCTTGGCCCCATTTTGATCAGCACACGCCTCGCACCGTACCGTTTTTTTTAATAAGAAAAAATACCTTAAATTTGTGTTCTCCACATCTTTTTTACTCAAGGTTTCGTCGGGAAATTTTAGAGTATGAGTGTAGTTTTTCAAATTAATACTTTGAATCAAAAATTTTAGTGGAAATTTTGTGCGACAGTTATTATTTGACATGATGTACATTCAGTTAATTATAAACTTTTTTGTAACGATAATATCTTAGTGAATATACCAAATTAAGCATAAATTAAAATAGTCCATTCGAACAAAAGGTGTCTGGAAAAAGAAGTCTGATGAGGAAACGTGGTGGTTTCCAAAATAGCAGCTATATCTTCTACCGTCCAAAACTATTGTTGTAATTTTTTCACTATTTCCAAAAAAATATATGGTCTGAAACAGTTCGATTTAAACGAACACCCAAAAACAATTCAACATAACAATGACCTGAAAAAGCATCTAGGCGTTGCTTTAAAATATTTTTTGGTAAATTCTTCGCAAAAACAACTACATCGCGCCAAGTTTACAGCTACAGAATATCTGAGCACTTGATCGTGGATATGTAGGTAAAAGGAAAAAAGTGAAAAACAACAATATGTGAAAGCGGCACACATGTAGCTTAATGGAATAACCATTGGCTCGTGCTGTGGGCATCCCAAGTTCGAATTCCATTCGAACAAAAGGTGTCTGGAAAAAGAAGTCTGATGAGGAAACGTGGAGGTTTCCGAAATAGAAGCTATAACTTCTACCGTCCAAAACTATTGTTGTAATTTTTTCACTATTTCCAAAAAAAATATATGGTCTGAAACAGTTCCATTTAAACGAAAACCCAAAAATAGTTTGATTTTATGCTGTCTAAGTGGTCACTATTTTATTTGATTTTCTCCAATTATCCCATTCGACTGGATGCATTTTCTTTTTATGTGCATGCATGTTGGCATTGGAATTAAAAGTACGAGCACAATATTTACAATTGTAGAGTAGTTAACCAGTATGTTGGGCCATAAGCTCCTGAGGATATAAAAGAGCCAATCTGTTTATTGGGTATTACAATACATACTATGAATAAATATTTACCCTTAAGTAAATGGCGCGCTTGAAAGTTTTTTGGCCACATTTGAGTGAACTCGTCGTTTATGTTTTGCTAGCGAGCACTTGTTTTTATATACTCCACCACATATCTCGCACTCTTTCTGCTCATTAGTATGCACTCGTCTAATGTGACGCCGAAGATAATACTCATGCTTGAACCATTGGTCACATTCATCTACCGTGCATTTTAATTTTGGGCCACCTTCTTCAAAGTGAGCTAGTACATGTATCTCGAATGAAGCTTTATCACGTATTACCTTAGCACAAACATGACAAACATTAGGTTCATGTCGATGTCGCATGCATATGTGAACTTTCAAGAGATCATTACTGGCAAAACGACTGTTGGGACATTGATCACAAATGAATGGCCTTTGTTCTCTGGGCAGATGTGAGTTTTTATGCAGTTCCAGTTTCTCTTGTCGAGAGAATTTTTTAGGGCATTGATCACAATGAAAATTAAGTTCGTCTTCCGGTGTATGTGCGGTAATCATGTGACGAGATAGTGTTGACTGTTCGGAAAATACTTTTTGGCACTCTTTGCACCTATTTAAATAATAATGGCATACATATACAAATCAATGAAACAATTGTATGTATATAAGTATATATTGACGTACTTAAAGAATTCTGGGTTATCATGCCTGTAAGCGTGGTGTACAATATCTAGGCGATGAAACAGCTTTTTATTGCAGCACCTTACGTAGGAATTCACGTTTGGGTGATCTGTTCGGAAATGTTTTGCCACAGACAAATAGTCTTCGCTGATAAAAGGACACAATTCGCAAACCATGGGAATATATTTTTTCACCATAGCATCGTCTTCCAGCTTCGATTTGACGCCAGACCGTTCTTTATATTTTTTAGTGTTATCTTCTTTACGAATATTATGTTTTACGTTTGTAGATACTTTACCCTTCCTACATAACTTGCCACTACTTAATGTTTTTTCTACATATAAGAATTAATTATTACATCATTTGGGTTACTTTTAAGCAAGTTTACCTGTTTTCTTTAGTGTTGTTGTTCTTTTTCCTTGTTTGTTGCCAATTTCCTCATTTAGGGTTTCATTATCATCCAGCTCACGAATTGGGTTGATCGATTCACTACCAGCATCTGTGTCTTCGCTTATTATGGAACAGGGCATCTCTAGCTCACAAAATTCATTCAGAATTTCATTTGAGTGGTCAAGCGATTTATCAACCAATGGACATGTTGTTTTTGTCAGTTCTTTTTTGGGACTTAGATCGGGAGAAAGCAATTCATTGAAATCAAATTCAGCAAACGGCTCATTTTTCACCTTGCTATTGAGGGTGTTATGCGCTTCTTCCACTGACAAATAAAATTGATGAAAATCGTCTACTTTTGACCAACATGCGGAGCAAATCACTGCCGAAATGTTCTCCTCAGGAAGTGGCTATTGTAATACGAGTATGTAGAATCAATTAATATTATGAAGGTGCGTTGACTTGGTTTAAAAATTTATTTGCTTTTTAAATGAGAATTATTGTATTATGGCCTCCTAAGGGATTTGATGCTTCATTGGATTGTGTGTTTTTGTCTAAATAAAATTACCTTGAACCAAAAGTGTCTTTCAATTATGTCAGCAATTTCCAATTTTAGCTCATTTTCGTTAAATATGTTTAAACAGCTGTCAGAATATTTACAACAAAGTATGCACAACATTGCAAAGTTTTGGATGAAAGTACATGCAAGTACAATGATAATAAAATAAATTTCCAGAGTAAACAAATTGATGAAAACAACCAGGGATCAACCAGATCGCATATCAAGTTGATGTCAATGAAAATGAAAGTCGATAAGAAAATTGGGAATCGATTTATAAGACTCGTTCGTATATTATATGAAACTGATGAAACTTTGTAGGAATGATGAGAGAGATATATTTTTCCAAAATTTTAACTTTTGGAATTTATTATAGTTTATAAATTATTTGATGTTAAAAATTGTTAACTTAATCACATTATTTCTTTTTGAAATGTTCACTATTGTTTCATTTTCGTTTAACAAACACAAATATTACTTCGATTTGATAACAGTGAATTTCCCCATTACGGACAGCGCTTATAACCGGACAGCTCCAATATCCGGACAAATTTCACTTTTTCACTAATTTTTCCATACAAATGCTATTCCAACGCGGACAGTATATTTCAAACCATTTTGATCGAAGAATCTCTCATAAGCGGACAAAATTAAAAACAAAACAGTTTGATAAGTAAACAACTCGTAACATGGCACCAAAAAAGAGTCTACTCTCTATTAAAGAAAAAATGGAAGTTATTAATGTGTTCGAAAAAGATAAATTGTCTGTGCGAGAAATTGCAAAAAGGTAAAGCTTAATTCTCAATGAAAAAGAAATTGTGTTAACTTTTTCGTTTTCAAAGATTCAATATTGGCAAAACACAAGCTGCAAAAATCAATAAAAATAGAGAAACAATTCGTTCTAAATGGGAGTCTGGAATTAATGTGCATCAAAAGCGAAGTTTTCTTAAAGAAGGCGGCTCTGAAATAGACAAAATGTGCTTTGATTGGTTCTCTAAGGCTAGAAGTAAAAAAAATTTCTCTATCTGTTCCTATTGTACAGGCAAAAGCAATGGAAATAGCAGTCAAATTGGGTGTAGGCTAATTTTAAAGCTTCAGATGGATGGTTACACAAATGGCGCATAAGGAATAATGTTGCTTTCAAGTGCATATCTGGTTTTCTCCAAATAGATCAAAATGTCTGCACTGAAGACAACAATGTACAAATTCAATTTGAAGAATGTGATGTTATGGACATTACCGATTCAGAAGAAGAATCTAATGAAGACATAAGTAAGCCCATAACATCGTATGATGAGGCGTTAAAACTTGTTGCGCGCTTGAAACAATTTGCCAAAAATGATTTTGTAGCTTTTCAACACATCAAAAATATCGAGAGTCATTTTGAGAATAAACATTTAAAATTAAAACAATCAACCATTACAAAATTTTTTGAACCAAAGTAGTACTGAAATGTAAAGACTTGTATGTATGTATGTTCATTTATGACAATGTATGTAATTTATCTATATGTAAATTAAATAATATATATGTTAGAATATGGAATTTTTATTTAAACAATTAAATAAACGATATCTTCGAACCATATGAATGCAATTTAAACATAATTTTTGTGCCTCCCCCATAAGCGGATATCTCTTATAAACGTACAAAAACACTACGACGGTGAGTGTCCGGTTATGAGGAATTTCACTGTAAATGGTGTTGGTCCGGCCCAATAACAATCCAAAGCGCGAAGGCGAAGGCGAAGGCCGCCAACTTACAAAGGAGTTTCACTTAGTAATACTGTGCAAGGCGAAGCCGGTGTTGGTTCGGTCCAATCCAAAACGCGGCCGAATGCCACCAATTTACAAGAAGTTTCAACTGACCTAGAATTTTTAAGTGAATAACATTTTATATTTTAAACAAAATTTTTGTTTTACGTGGCTACGACTGCCTTGCCAAAATACAAAAAAAAAAACAGCCTCTATTATTAAAGAACTATAAGTCAGCTAGAGAAAAGAAATTTGTTTACGAAAGCCTGCAGCCGTAAACTAAAATTTTCCTTATTTGTTTACAGTGATCATTTGTTGTGATTTTTCGACAAACATTTGAATTTTCGAAATGTTGTGCTCACTTTGCTTAAAACATGACGACAACTTTTTAAATATTTAGGTGTACAACTTTGCTTCCGCCGTTTTTTTTTCCAGGCCCAGGGCCTTGAGACGTTTTGAAATGGCTTGCTGGCTCACTCCCAACGATTCGGCACGAATCTTCATCAAGCAATGCTTCTAGTTGTTCATCTTTGAAGGTTTTTTCTCTTCCACCACCATGTTTGTCCTCGACATCGAAATCACCATTTTTAAAACCTTGAAACCACTCCCGACATGTTCTTTCACTCAGAGCAGCATCACCGTAAGTTTCTGAGAGCATTCGATGCGCTTCAGCTGCATTTTTTTTCGAATTGTAACAGAAAAGTAAAACTTCCCGCAAATGGCGAGAATTGGGCACATAAACGGACATTTTCGAGCGTGAATAATACGAAAACAAGAACAACTGTCACTGAAACGGCGATGACAATTCGTTAGGCACTGTCCACACTCACTTTAAAGACATTCAGCCAGCCTCAGCCAGTACAGCCACCTATCGGAAAACGGCGGAAGCAAAGTTGTACACATAATATATTTAACGAAAATGGATTAAAAATGGGAATTGCTGATGTAATCGCCCAGCACTTCTGGTTCAAAGGAGTTTCGCTTAAAAATACTGTGCAAGGCGAAGCCGGTGTTGGTCCAGCCCAGGGTTACAATCAAAAGCGCGACCGAAGGCCAACTTTTAAAGGTGTACCCAGGTAGACCCCTTCTGAAAACTTGTAGAGGCCATTAAATATACATATAAAGCCTAAAAATTATTTTTTAGTTGTTTTATTTTGGAATTTATTTTTTATATGTGGCAACACCAAAATTGAAAGTAAAAATCCAATTTTTTCGCAATTTAAATTTTGAATATCTCGAAAACTAGAGGTCTCCGGTAAGTTTGGTTTTCGGTGTCTGAAAGTGGGTGAAGCCCCCTTCCACCCCTTATAACTCAAAGCCTGGTAAATTAAAGGAAAAGCATCCCCATACGAGTATATAGGTATGAATATGTAAGCATTTAACTAATTGGCGTTTTGTATCCGCTGAAACGCATTTTGGCCAAGCTCTTACTCCAATGTGTAGGCGCCCTTGAGTTTTTTCCAACAAATAGAGGGAACTTGAGTTTATTCTAAGTCGCTGAATTTTTATGAGGAGGTTTGATTTTTATGTCAAAATTACACGCGTACAACTAATCACTCGGCTATTGCGACCGCAATTAAATTAAACCTCCATGTGTTACTACAAAGAATAAGGTGGTCTATGTAAGGTGAATACGCCCGGCCAATATGACCTAACCTTTATTATTATAGACCTACTGTCAGTTAAAACTGATTTATTATAGACAAATATTTCTGAGTATTTTATACCGATGTTAAGAAGCTTCATTCGCAATATCTATCTTCGAGCGATCGATAAATTTACCTCCACTATTAAACAAGGCCCAAGTAATTCAATTGGTTTCAGGGAATAGATCGATTTGAGAATATTTCGTTAAATAATTTGATTTCTTTATTAGCGGATTAGCGGATACAATTTCAATGAAAGCCTTCTGAATAAACTCCCACTTTTCTTTGTAAAATCTTGGAATTGAAAAAAAAAAAATACTTTTGAGTTGTGTGTAGATTTATTTAATCGTTCAAGTTACAATAGTTTGAGTTAAGTTTCGAATATTTTTCATGACAGGATGTAATGCTGCTTACTTATCCCATATCAGAGGGGGCAGAGCCTGCAAATGAAAACAAAAGAAAATAATATAGAATGTAAGTACGACTAAAAAATCCTGTCCAAGTAATTTAACTTACACTAACTTGAAAAATCAGTAGGCTACTGCAAAAAGTGAAATTACTCCTTTGATGGCGGACATTTTAACCATAGAGAGTGTATTTTTGGACTACATCAGAAATCTTGCTGCAACTGAATTGAAAACCTAATAATATCGAACTAATCAATTCGCGTTGCTGTAAAATATTTGAAAAAAGGGGGAAAAAAATTTAATTTTAGGTCACGCCAATTTGATTCGACCTACTCTTACTATAGTAATAGTATTCTTTTTTGATATATTATATTTACAGTGAAATCTCTCATAATCGGACACTCACTGTTCCGCTTATGGGAGTTGAAGAACAAGACTTTAAAAAATAAATTTTTAATTACTTTTTAACGTGAAACTATCAATTTATTTCATGTTTATTTTAAAAGATAACTTCCGAAAGCCTTCCGAATGCTGTTCCAGCCCATTTTCATTTAAAATCTTTATCAAAGCCGATAGCGATGATATGAGAATTTCATCCCCTGAATCGAAACCAGAAATTTCACACGGAAGTTTTTGTTGTTACGTTGTCCCACGCACATTTCATTAAATAAACAGCCTTCAAAATGTCAAAAGTTTTTGAAAGTTTCTCCATTTAAAATTTTGTATAATGTCCTGATCGAAGGGCTGACAAACGGTTGAATTAGCAGGTAAAAAAAATAATAAAATTTCTGGGAGCCCATTTTTTTATCAAGTATTAGTAGCCACTCACATAATTTCACGAGACATTCAAGATTTCTGATGTGATTTCCATGGACGTGGTGCTTTTCGGATCACTAAACTTTTTTTTATCACAAATCATATTGGCACACAATAGCACAGTTACCTCAAGCGCATTTTTTATTCTTATAACAAGCGTTTTATTGGGCTAGGTATATAAAAAAAGCCCAGTTTCATCCGCATGTTTTGGACTGAAGTCTAACAAAATATTTGGTAACTTTTGTTTGCGTTATGACGCGGATTAGAGTTTCGCGTCCGCTTATGAGAGGTTTTTGTTGATTTGTTCACATTTTTTTAAATATCATATTATAATTGTCCGTTAACGAGAGGTCCACGTCCGCTTAGGAGAGGTGTTGAAACCATACACGCAAATATAGAAAAAAATGTCCGCGTCCAGTTGTTAGAGTGGAATTTGTTCTAAAAACGCAATGAAGAACTTGGTTCCCTAGATTTTGTTCGGTTGTGAGAGGTGTTCGCTTATTGGAGGTGTCCGCAAGTAGAGGTTACACTGTATTTGTAACCGCAGAAGCGATTATCGGCCGAGCTCTTTCTCCAATTTGTAGTTTTGCGTCTAGTTGATTTTCCAACAAATGGAGGGACCTACAGTTTAAACTAAGCCCCCTCTGATCGGCCTAAGAATTTTTATTAGGAGTTTCTATTACATGTCAGAAATACATACCCCCTGCCAAGGGGTAACCGCAATTAGAATATTTAACTTTTCTAAAATTTTGGATGTTGGTCGAACCAGGACTCGAACTCTGGTCTTCAGAATGGTAGTAATCTGTGCTAACCACCCGACTATTGATATATATTACATACATAAGCATATAATTATCGTTTTATAACCGGCAAAACAATTTTCGGATGTGCTTCCCCCCAATTTTCGATGTGCATAATTATAGTGAGTATACAATAGTGTGTCGGTGGTTTCTTCTTTTTACGGTACGGCACCAAATGAAGACACCAAGAGAAGCCAAGTTCTACTCCAGGCAGTGAAAGGTCACCTCTTCCTCTGCTTCTACCGGTGGGTACTGTATCGAATACTTTCAAATCTGGAGTATCCAACCGGGCAACATGACCTAGCCAGTTAAGACGCTTTCTTTTAATTCGCTGAAACTGTCAATATTCGTCCTTCCATAGTTTACGGTATTTCTTTCTCCTAGCACCAACTTATCGGATATCGTCTTAATCCACGCATCTGAACCATATAGTATGACGGGAATGATGACTGACTAGTCGAGTTTGCGTTTCGTTCGTTGATACAGAGGACTTTATTTTTCAATACTCGGTCCAAAGTAGCGTGACGAAAGATTTCTGTGGCTTACGTTGAGAATATTGTAAATGAACGCTGAACTCAGAAGGTGATGCCAAAGATGCTTCTCATTCTAGTCTACGAGTCACACAAAAAGCCGATTTAATTTCGCAGCAGATGGAACAAGACCGGCAAGCAAGCTGTCAGGAGATAGCGGAGATATTAGGCATCATTTAGGTGCTGGTTAAGAAAGGCCGAACCGAATCGCCATTGCTGAAATTACTCATCAAGAGTAATAAAACGACCGGTGACCCTCCGCAAAGGACTTCAAAGCCTGGATTCTCGGCCAGTAAGGTGTTGCCGAGTGTATGGTGGGATTGGAAGGGAATCAGCCATTATGAACTGTTACAACCTGAAAAAATGAACAGGTCTGAGCTTTGCTGTCAACAATCAACCAACTTGCTACAAGCTTTGCAAAAAAATGCGTTCCAAATTGATCAATAGACAACACGAGATCACATATATCAGTGATAAATAGGCAAAAATTTACGGAACTTGGTTGGTTTTGATGCACTGACTATGACACATGTGAGTACGATTTGTTTCAGTTTCTGCAAAACTCTCTGGAAGGTAAAAAAATTGGCTACTCAAAGAGCCGCTGAAAATCATTTGACTGTGTTCTTCCACCATAAACCACAGCGGTAGCCGAGTGGTTAGCATTTCGTACTGACATTCGGAAGGCCCGGATTCAAATCCCGGTGCCATCAACATCCAAAAGTTATGGAAAATTTATTTAAATAAAAAAATTAACTTAAATTTTCTGATTGCGGTCGCCCCTCTGCAGGGAATGTCCACCCCTCCGAGTGTATTTCGGACATGAAATAAAGGCTGCTCGTAAAAAAACCATCAGCAGTTCGGAGGCGGCTTAGTATAAACTGTAGGTCCCTCCATTTGTTGGAAAAACATCAAGACGCTCGGCCGAAAATCGCTTAAGCGGTTACAAGCGCCCGCATAACATATAATATAATGCTGAGTAAACTGAGGCTTAGTAACACCAAAAACTCCATCAGAATCGAAAGGAATAACTCCGAGCAGTACGATCTTAAGCGAGGTTTCGAGCTTTTTTTTCGTATTTTTTTTTTGACAAAATTTTTCTTTATTGAAAATTAATTTTAATAGAGTACATACGAGTATTGGCCATAATTATCTATGACGTTTTGCCATTATTCGGGTAGGTTCATGATTCCATCGGAGTAGAACTTCTGTGGTTTATGGTGGAAGAACACAGTCAAATGATTTTCAGCGGCACATATGGCCCATGATAAATGAGATGATACGGCAAGTCTTGCCATTGAAAACCATTAAATACAAATACAAGTGGCACAGTTTAATAACCAAAGAAGGAAATCCCTCAAAGAGGACCAAGTCCGGACAAGAACATCGAGATAACCATGTTAGAACTTACCCAAAAAGTTGAAAAAATTATCCTGAACGCTGCCCGACTAAAGAAGTTACAATTCGAAGAAATGGTTGGAGTATACGATATCCTGTACATCTTGCAGGTATATTGAAAAAAAAAATATTTTTTTTTTCTTTTCTAAACCCTTACCCACATACTGCTAACGTAAGAGCGCCTACTCTTATAAATAGATGAGATCTCAAATAGGCAAGTGGGAATCCTACGAGCTGGGAGATCATGAGTTCGAGTCTTCCAGATCACAAAATATCTTAGCTGTGCTGCTGCAGAGAATATCAATATCATCACCAGTTGGGAGGCGCTAAAAACCTAGGCTCCTTCACGCATTTGTAGAGAAAACATCAAGCCGGACAATAAAAATTTGAAACAGCTTCAACAGAAGATACTTACCAAGCTTGGAAGTATGTGACAATCAGACAAAAGGTAGCACGGCACTAGAAACTTATTTATTTAATAAGAGAAAGGTTAATTAATTACTAATGCATCGTTCAGTGGAGCAAAGGGTATTTTATATATCTAAATTTCTAGTGTCATTGAAATAATCAAGCTATGACATAGTGGACAGGTATGATGTCTTGTGATTTCGACGGGTGCGGCACAATGATGACAAATGCCGCAAATCCATATATTACTGGTGGGCTGTGTGATAGGTTTGCCCGAAGAAACGCAAGCCGGAAAGCGAGCGCCACAAATTGTGCAGGCTGGTAAACTGGAAAGGAAATTTATTATTATTTTACTTATTATCAATACGGAATTACGTCTGTTTCATACAGCAGAATCAGCCAAAACAACTCACCTGTCCGGCACTGGAGCGTTACATGCATAACATTTAACCGTTTCAACTTTGCTATCCTCAGAGGCGTATTTGGAATAAATGCTCGCCGCAAGCTCACGATACTTCTGCATTCTATGTTCCGGTATTGACTCCAAAGATTCTAGTTTAGTGAAGGCCTTCGAGCAGATGCCTATTTAAGAGATTTGTTGGTTTCAAAACAAAAATAAAATACAACGTTATCCTGCCTACCAAATGAGCGATCAGCACAGCTGGCTAATGCAAGTATGTTGTAGACGTCTTCGGCTGGTAAGATGTCATCATAATCACGTAAACGCAATGCGGTTACAACAGCATTATGTACAATACCAAAGCGTAGTTGACGTTGTGCTAGCATCCTGCGAAAATAAATGTTTACATATGTATGTATATGCATCTTTTAGTATCAAAAACTGGGTTCATATTTTTTAAAGGTCAATAGGACGTACATGAAATGGTAGGCCTCAGCAGCATGCCACATATGTTCAACCACGTGCGCATCCTCCGGACTCATTGTATCCAACAAAGAGTTTCTATCCACTTTGTAACTCAGCTCGGCCGTACTCAACGTCTTCAAATGCTCTTCGGCCAGCAAGGCAGCTAGTACGTAAAGTTTCTTAATGCGTAGCATACTTGAATCCTTCTCCGCTTCACGTTGTGCCAACTTTCCCAGCAAACGTGCAGCTTCCAAATAGTGTCCGGCTCTCTTTTGCAATTCGATGGCCTCCGGTAGCCGATCCTCTTTTATTAGTTGTGCAGCATGTTTACTCAACAAGTTACCGATTTGCGGCATATCAAATTTACGCGCGAGCTGCACAGCTTCACCCCATTGGCGTAGATTGACACAAGCATTTACTGCCGATTTTGGATCGCCCATTTTTAAGTACGCCTTTACTGCCTCTGTGCACATACCTAAGAGGGGGTAGGAGGTTTGGTGTATTTGAAAAATTGCAACACTGTGCACTGCTTACCGACTGAAGCCAACATTTCGGCAATTTTCGCAAGCAATGGACTCTTCTCAGGCAACTTATCAATGCACTGTTCTAACTCATCGAATCTTTCGAGATGATAAAGCGAATCCATCAGACCTTCAATGTGATGGGATTTCTCATAATATTCCTTCGCGCTCTCCCTGTGAATGGATAAACGATGGTTGAAGCCTACATATTAGTAAGAAGGTCCATTAGGTAGTAGGTATTTAGGTACAAGAGAGAGTTTGGTTAACATTTCGATGTGATAAGGTCCACTCAAGATTATGATTGTCATTCATTTTCCGTTGACTCTCTGAGCCGTTCGAAACTAAACGAGGCTTCAGACAAGGTGAATGTGTATTGTGTGAGTTCTTTAACTCAATGCTGGAGAAAATAATACGAGCGGCAGAGCGTATGTATGTCTATAACTCCATCGACCTGAACGACCACGTTGTTGATTCTGCTTTTTTTTTAGAATGGATGGGAAAGCGAAGCAAATAGGTATACTAGGACGAAATATCCGAAATATCTTCTGTCATCAAACAAACAGGCAGCGAATTCGAGTCTTATCTCCCAGGTCACTGCTGACAGCAATAACTTTGAAGTCGTAGGTCATTTCGTTTTCGAGGAAACAGCATCATCACCAATAACGATGCTAGACTTAAAATCCAGCGAAGAATAACTCTTGGTTGCTACTTTGGACGGAGTAGGTAACTGAAAAGTAAAGTCCTCTCCCGATGCAGAAGAGTTAACAATAACAATATCCATGAGTCGACTCTCGAAGCTTTGGAGAGAAAGATTTTGAGAACGATTTATTGATCTTTTCTAGTTAGCGATGACGAATACGGCATACGATAGACGAGAACGATGGGCTATTCGAAATTTCTAGCGAAGGTGACATACATAAAAAAACAGAACATGTCAACCCGTTTGTATGAAAACAGTCCACCCTTGATAGCTTACGGCGCTGTACCCGTAACATCATCTGAGAAAACAGTCGGAATGAAGTTTACAACGACATGAGATAACTCTGAGCTAGGCTGACATAGTCATGAAGTCTTATTAATATTCCACTTCTGATTTTTTTTAAATGAATTTTACATCACTGCACTCCACTCCGATGAGCCTTTCTCACGTAGAGTTACTAAATTCAGACACTTTATATCCCTTACCAAGAACGCAAACTTGCGAAATGATTGCCAATTTCACGCCAAGCAGTTTCCATTTGCTGATCGGATACCCCAGAGCCCATACGATAAAGTTGCACAGCGCGAAACCAGTCACACAAAGTAATACGTAAATTAATCGCCAGGTCCCTATTTTTAAAAGTAATATTTAAAATAAAATACACACTTCTTAAATACCTTACGCACCTTCTGTCCGCATCCATGTACAGCTTTTCAGCCTCCTCGAATTCGCCATAGAAAGCCGCGACTTCAGCCTTTTGTAACATGGCCGAGGGTATGTTTCGCAGACGCTTTATTAACTGTATGCCCGGATAGTTGGCACAACGTACAAACGCATTTTCCGCCATGCCCAGTTCAAGCTTTTTCAGAGCCGCCTCGGCTAGTAGACGCCATAAACGCGGATGTGGATTGTCTTCAATGAATTGCTTAGCATCTTCCAAGCCTACATGTTGCAACAGATCATCGGTATCACGTAAGGACTTCACACGTAATTGTATAATGTGGCTAACGGCATTTTGTGTCTCATCGCCGCTGATTATATCATCAAGTAAGACACTTGTGATTTCTAAATCTTCAAAAGCACAAATATAACCGGAGCAGGAGATGGGCTCTTCCGGATCATTACCACGGAATATATACATGCGCGTCTTCTCCATTAAAGCAAGCAGCAAGGGATTGTCTTTAGCCCAGCAAATGGCCCAAACATCCTTACGTTCAACGCGATTGAAATTCAATTGTGATTCGCGATCATCGTCTAAATCTAGTAAAGTCATGACACCAGCGTCATCAATGACGGCTGCACGGCTATAGAAAATATGTCGAAAGTCATTTATTAGCGGATTAATATGCAAGCAACAAAACATCTGCATGCGTACCTTGAATTACAGTTAATAGCCAACTTATAGGCCGTTGCATTGATTTTATGACGATTACGCAACGCCACATTCGGCACACTATATTCGTTGATAGTGCCCGAGGCACGAGCCACCAATAAAATTTTCTCAGACATAGCGAGCGCGCAGATCGGATCCACATTCACGTGCTGTTTGTATCCTTTCTTATCGCCACCAGCGCCGCCTGTGGCTATCACCAAATCTTTAGCCATTTCAACGCCGGTCGGTGTATCGTCTATATGAAAGCGATTCTCTTTACGAGTTTTCGCTCCATGCAAATTTACGGCACTCTTAGAAGGGGTTCAAAGATTAATAGAAAACATAATATCAGAGAGTGTGTGCTGCTTACCTTGGGTGTGTTATAATGCCAGATGAGTACTTCATCAAAAGAGGCTATTACTACATGGCCAGAATTGATACCAATAAAGTTGGGTTTCATGTCGGTATATTTAGCTAAAAGAAAATTTGTGTAAGGACTTAATAAATGTACTAGGCAAATGATGTAAAGAAAAGTCTAGTGGAAGTGTTGATGCACCAAGAGCTTGAGCAGCGTCGCGAAACCCGAATTAAACTGGCACAATAAAGATTTGTATACTTAAGACTACCCAGACTTGACACCCGACATATCTAACGTTTGTCCTGCTTGCAATAAGTTCTCGCACGACACTAACTACCTCTTTGTGAACCTCTGGTACGAACCCGTCGAAACAGCTGTTTTTTCTGGACCTTCAGTAAGATGACCTAGATGACTTGGATTGATTTTGCCTGCTCTTTGGCGGATTTTAACTGACCACTACAACAACAAGAGAAGTCGAATAAATGTGGACTTTTCTGGAAATTCTTCTTAGTCTGCAAAGATTGATTTCATCTCTTCATTTGAATGTTACTCCGGGTCATCATTCGTTCTTTTTTTGGGGAATTGCGGTAAGTTGGTTGCACTAGTATTCAGCCAGTTCAAATGAAGAAGAGTTTACCCATTTCTGGAAACGTGTCCTTGCTGCCATGGCCTACACATCTCAGGGGGACTAATTGCAACAGCACGGTTAAGTACTACTGGATTCTGAATTTCCATACCAAGCTACTCAGAATAGATATTTAGTTGCTTTAACAATTTTTTTTAACAGATTTGATAATATTTTAACGTTACAAAGTAAGATCATACGATCTACCCACTCAATTAGAACTTTTCTAGATCTTATTTCTCCACCAGTTTGTGGTGTGCATCGTGAAGTTTTTCCTACAAAAATTTTTAATGCTAAAAATTCAGTCGAACAACCTGTCATTCCCTCCCACCTGCGGGTAGTGGTTGAAGAATTTACACGCGGTAAGACATGCCTGTCGTAAGAGGCGAATAAAATGCAATAGTTTCCGTGACAGTCGGGTCTTTATATTGGAACGATCCGGATTTTTATCCGGCCAAGGACTGTCACTCCCGCAACATTCCCCAAAAGGTACTTTGGGGAATATTTTTGCGGTTACAACAACAACAACCACCTGTCATTCCTTCATTCCCTGCTGAGGGACAACCGCTATTAGAAAATCATTTTTTCTATAATTTTAAATGTTGGTCGGACCATGGTAGCAGGTAGTGCTTTAGGTTATATATTTTTGCAATCACAAATTTCACTTACAATCCACTGTAGTACCGATGGAATTGCACAACATTAGCTGATAACATTTCTCATCGCCTTGAAGTTCGTCCTTACCACCGCCAGCATTATCTTTCATATTGCTATTTAAGCATTCCACGGCGAGAACACAATGCTCACTGCAAGCCGCCATAGCCAAGGCCGGTTCAACTTCTTTTAGGAAACTCTGAAAGTAGATTTTATTGTTTAAAAAATACATATATACACGTATGTATGTATTAAAACTTATTCTTCTCTCACACCTGATTCGAAACCGTATTCCAAAAGGTGATAACATTTGTTGTTGCATTACGCGTGAAACTGCTACTATTTCGATTTAGAAATACAACGGTTTTCTCAAAATAACACCACACATAATCGGGACGTATATTAGCAAAATATATAAAAGAATCAACAGCCATAGCAATACGTAATGACTTTCCCTCCCATGAGAGCGAGGAGATTTCATTACCCGGCACTTTGAGCGTGCGCATCAACTGACCGAAGGCCGAATAAAAGCTGACTTGATTCAACTCCTTCGAAGTGGTGTAATCTATAAGAGTGCCGCAAATGGCAAGCACAGATCCATCATGATTCCACTCGGCATCAATATTTCGCATGCCAGTATCGATGATAATTGGCGCTACACGAAAGGAATACATGAAAGCGTTGCATACATACGTACATATGTATATGTACGTGTATTTCACAGTGTATACATTTAGGCTGCGTAAACACTTACCATCATCGCTTTCGTTGCGCATAATTTGCAATTTGCACGTCTCAAAACATATAGCCAGCACTGGACGATTCGAGGGTGCGCGACCGCTAAACCAGCACAGCGCTGAGATTCTAAAGTTACGATTTGGACTCAACGAAACACACTGGATGTTGAGCTTCATCTATATTCGGGGTAAAAACACAAAATATTTACGTGTATGTGTGTATATATATGTAAATTGTATGTGGTAACTGACCGCAAAATTCCCCTGATTATCATATAAGTGGCATTCACCACTAGCTAAACCAAATAAGATCAGGCGATTATCGGGACTCCATTGCACACTTGTTAGGTGAGTATTTTTAAGCTCTTTGCCCCAAATGCGATTTCCATCCACTGAGCCTTAAAATATGCAAGAAAATATTTTACATTTAAGCTGTTGTTTACGGAAGTGATCGAAATACTCGTCCATACATACTCGTACATATGTATACAAAAACTTCATTCTACCGCACATATGTACATACCTACAATAATAGCCCCATCTTCGTAAACTATACAAATCTTAGCACCATCTGATGTCCAACTCATACTATTTACTGTGGATTTCTTGCGATCGTTGGTCATCTCTTCATACCACGAACCTTTGTAGAGCATCCAAACCATAATAACACCATCCAAATCGGAAGATGTTAGCTTCTGTTGCGTCTCATTCCAAGTGACCACTTTTACCGCCTCCTTATGCCCATCTAATGTTTGATTCATGGACAAATTGGATACAGCAGCGAGATTACCCTTATTTTGACCATTTGATGCTGAAATGTGAAGTTTTCAATTTTGTGAGTGCGTAAAAATTAAGGAAAATCTATGTACGTGTATGTATACAGAAATTCTTCATTACCCTGCTCCAATTTCAACACTTTAAGTAGTCCCTCAGAACCGGCTACTGCTATGTAGCCTTGGTCTTTATTCCATGCAATGCAATTTAATTTCACATTATTCGGTATCGCAATCTAAATTTTGAATTTTACTTATTATTAAATTGTATATTGATTTTAATTAAAAGAAATACTCACTTTTTTACTCAAATAAACAAACATTTTTCCCGAATTCACTTTTCACCAGCTCTTTATGTATTGACACAATTGCAGAAAATTGCGTTTATGGCTCAAACGCATAACAAAACTCGTTTCCATGGCGGCTGTGAGTGTGTTTACTTTTTGTTGTTATTGCTGTTGTTGTTGTTTTGTTATGTTTACTTCCCTACCACCTGTTGCGGTCGCTACAGCGATGTTGTTATAACAGTGGCGCAGTCATTGTTCCCGAATAGGGTTTCCCAGTGCAGCTAAAACTGTACATGACAGTTTGACGGGCACTGAGAGAGAATGCATAGAAATGATACCACGGCACCAAAATAGCAACCGAGAACTCTGTTTGAGTTTTGCTAGTTGATTTCTAGAATTAAATTAAATAATTATTGCATGCAAAGTAAATACATAAATATTAATAAATAAACATGTTGGATATGACTTAATGATCGTGGTGTTGACAAAGAGCATAATCTGGCAGTACTTTCACAGCCTGAACAGCTGATTGATAAAATGCAATCAGAATTTCAATCACAAATCTCATTATTTATTTGTGCAGTGTAATAAGAAGAATAAAAAATTGTATTTAAATAAATAAATGCAAAAGCATTATACACTCAAGTGTAGTTTTTTTTATTGAGCTGGTGTGTTTAAAAAAAGTTATCAGTTAATCATATATGAGACTATCCACTTGGCGAAAAAAACTAGACAAAAAATAAAAGATGACGGAAAAAACTGGTAATCCATATGATATGGATAGCTCGGTATTTGATTCCGAAAAATATTTAGAGAAGCTATTAAAGGTATTTATTGCGTAAATAAATCGCTTTATTGAAAATGTATAAAATTGTTGTTATATATTGTCCGCAGGATTGTACATTAAAACAGATCATGGACACTGAAACTGCAGTAATAAAAGACACACAAACACTACATTCCGATATGCAAACACTGGTTTACGAAAATTATAATAAATTTATATCGGCAACCGATACCATCCGGAAAATGAAAAATGATTTCAAACAAATGGAATCAGATATGAACTTGTTACGTACAAAAATGCAAACTATAACATCGTTTAGCGAGCAAATTACAGATACATTGCAAGGCACACGTTCACAACTTTGTCGTCTATCTGAGAAGCATTCACTATTAAAACGTTTACAATTTCTCTCATCTCTACCAGCCAAGTTAAAGGGTCTAATAGAGGAGCAAAATTATGCACAAGCTGTTCAAGATTACTTGCATGCACAAAAAGTTTTCGCACAATATGGTCGGCAACCATCATTTGATGGGATTCAACGTGATTGTGAAAGTATTTTACTTGACTTGAAAGAGCGTTTACGCACTGACTTTCAAATGGCAAGTAATACGGCACAATCGTTGAGTGAAATTGGTGAATTGTTATTGCAGTTGGATGAAAAACCGGCGGATTTAGCTAATGAAATGTTGACTTGTGCCTCCAAACGTTTGCATGAACAAATTGTATTGCTGCAGGTAAAGGCGTGAAGCTTAAAATTTTCCCATAAGTTAACTAATAATTAATTTATTAAGGATCAAACCGAGCGGGATATGATTGAATATGTTGATATGGGTATTGAAGGTTTCTTGAATGACTTAACATTAGTGGTCACTTCCTATTTCGATATGTTTGTCGCCAAAACTCATGAAAAAGAAAGGTAGGTAAACATTACTTTATACTTTTATCTCGTAAATAAATAATTTGTTGCATTCCAGCGACGATTTTCAAGAGCAAGCATTGCGTCAATTGAACACATTTCTTAATCAAAATGTCGACAAGTACTTGACACTGGTGCAAGATCGTGTTGAATCAGATATTGGTTTTGGTGATACACAAATTATGTTGCGTGCTCTTGATCGTCTTCACAGACGCTTGCTTGCAATGCGTAATATTTGTCATGGTTTAGACATACAACGCAACACTGTGGATATTATAATCGCCGCAGCACATCAGCTTTGCGAAGTACATACGAAATCGTTGAGAGATCATTTCTCTGATAGTCTTAGCTCTGTACGCTTGGCATTGGTTTCCGCTAAGAGTGACAGTAATAATGGCTCGAACTTGAATGAATTAATTACTAATTTATATGTATCAATGGTGGAAAAGGTTAAAGGTGTACTGCAGGATTTATTAGTTTTCCTACAAACCGATTGGTCATTCAATATTAAAGCTGAGTACAAAGGGGCTCTGTGTGTGGAGGGTATAAGAGAGAATTTATTAATTGGTAAAAACAAAGTATTTTCTTAAATTAAAATAATTCCTACTTTTATTCGTTGGCAGGTTTTCTTCGTCACATTTCAAAGGTAATGTGTTCTTTTGCCGATGCCTCAAGTTCAAGTCCACCAAATCTACTGTTGGTGCTGTCGAAAACTTGTCTTGAAATGGAACAAAATGGTGTGCATATACTGGTAAAAAAAAACTTAAGTAAACGAATATTGTGAATTTCTTAAAAAAAAAAAATTAATATTCCAGATCACATTGGTTGATGATTTGTATGAAATCGATTCGGAGAATAGTGCCGTGCTAACCCATGAAACAGAGATTTGCGCTGAAATGCGTGAAACGGCGCAAACACTACTGGACGCCTATGTTCGTTTACAGGGTACAAATATTTCGCAGGTTTGACAAATCAAAACAGATTCTAAATATGCTATAAATTTTAATATAAATTGTCCAAAATTTTAGATGTTACGTAAAAGCGTTGAAACGCGCGATTGGCTCAACTGCCTCGAACCGCGCTCGGTACGCGCAGTTATGAAACGTGTTGTAGAGGAGTTGGCCTCAATTGAAACAGTGGTCGCTAGTCTCTATGAAGCAGGCGTGCGCACAACAGCCAGCAGCGATTCGAGTCGCAAGACACATTTTAGCACATTAACTACATCTAAACAACAGTTTCGGTCGAATTGGTCCAATTATACGCCATCACAATTGGAGTCTAGTTATGTCTCGAATATCCATCGTTTATTTTCGGAACGCATTGATATATTTACCATTGTAGATTTTTCGAAAGTATCTATTGTGACGGGTATTATTAAGATTGGCCTGAAAGTAATTAATTTTTTGTAATAAGTTAAACTTTATTGTGATTAAATTTCTTTTACATATTTATTCAGACACTTTTAGAATGCGTGCGCCTGCGCACATTCAGTAAATTTGGATTACAACAAGTACAAGTGGATACGCATTACCTACAAATGAATCTCTGGCGATTTGTTACAGATGAGAAGTGAGTAGCGGATTTTAATAGTAATTTTAACCAAAATTAAATTGTTAAATATTTTAGTCTCGTCAATTTCTTGCTGGATGAGATACTTGGGTCCGCAGTACATCGTTGCTTAGAGTCTGTACTAATGGAACCGAATGCGGTTGAAATTATATGCGAGCGGGGTTAGTATTTATTGCTTTATCTAAATAGTAATTTGTTATTCAAAATTGCACATTCCGAATTATTATTAGCAATATTTAAAATTTATTAATTTAATTTTTTAATGTATCTTCATTTAAATGCTAGCCTAAAATGGATAAAAAAATAAACAAAATGTTTTGAAAAATACAAACTTTTATGTATTTTAACGATATTGCAAAATGTAGGAAAATAAAATTTATATTATTATAATTGCAAAAAAAACATCTATATTAATTTATAGTAAAAACAATACTATCCTCATTCTCATTCCCCTCGCCTTCGTTGTCACTATAACCCTCTGTTGTCACCAATATGCTGTGTGTTTCGTTGCCATCGTCAGATTTAATCATAATTAACTGCGGCATAGAATCAGCATTATCATCGTCACCACCGCTCTCATTACTATTGTCGACTCCTAGCGGTCTTGGCACCTTGGCAGTCGGTGTTTCCGTCGTTTGCTCTTTTTCAGCAGCAGATGCATCAGGTTGGGCAGCATTTTCTCGACGCTTTTTGCGTGTCTCCTCAAATTCTTTGGGGTGCACTTTTTTGCGATGCGAATGCATATTTGCATTGGAATTAAAGGTCTTCGGACAATGGGGACAATTGTATAAAACCTCTCCGGTATGCATGGTCATATGTTCCTTTAAATATATGCAAGCATACAATATTAAAAAGTAAATAGCAAGTTTGAAGAGATTTACCTTTAATGTTATTGCCTTCTTAAAAGCTTTCTTACAAACACTGCACTCAAACACACGCGCCGATTTGTGTACGTAACGTTGATGGCTCAACATTGCACTACGATTTGGTGCCACCTTTCCACATATTGTACATACATGTAAGGTGCCGTCCTCATTATGACGTCGCTTATGTTTCTGTAAACTATATTTATCTTTATGCCATGAGCCACATTTTTCGCATTGCACCTTCGGCAACACAATACCAGAGTGCTCCAGTTGGTGGCGTGCAAAAGCGGTTCGACCTCTAATTACTTTCGCACAAACATCACATACGGTGGCACCATAATCCGTGTGCATAGTCTTCTTATGTGTGGTGAGCATGTTTACGGTTGGAAAACTTGAAGGAACAATGAAAGCAGACGGTATTTCATACACACAAACATCATAATAAAGTTCAATAAATAATTACCCTTTTTTACAAATGTCACAAATATGCGTTCGTTCTTCGTGTATAAGGCGATGCTGTTCTAGAATATAGGGACGGGCGAAACGTTTAGAACAATGGTTACATTTGTATTGCTTTTCCTCCTCCGGTTGATGTTTGATCAGAAAGTGGTTACGCATACATTGTCTATCGGCGAAAGTTTTATCGCATGATTCGCACCTAAAATCGGTTTGTATCTCAACTAATTGCTATCTTTATATATTTCTTCAAATATTAACGACGTTACCTGTAACAATCCGGATTAATGTGTTTTTCAATATGACCCAAGAGGAGAGCACGTTTATTGAATTTTTTATTGCAACATATTGCATAGCCTTTGCATTGATGCACTATTTCCATATGTTTACGCAGTTCTGAGAATGTCGGTTGCTCCGCAGCACATATATCACATACCAGACGCATACATTGTGCAATTTTCTCATCAATTTGACGCATTCGTTTTTCATAACTTTCTTCATCTTCCTTGGAACTCTTTTTTATTTTTGCTCTTCCTTTTTTAATTGTACCATCGTTATTTGTTTGACCTTTGCGTGGTCTGCCACGTCGTTTTTTAATCACAACAGTAGGACTTACGTTTGATTCCGTCTCTTCAGTGCTTGTGGGCTTTACTTGATTACCTTCGGAAGCATTCTTCTCATCTTGTGTTTTCTTTTTGCTTTTAGAACGTGTGGAACGTAAGTCTCGGTCTAATGGTATGGCGAGTGTATCTATAAATCAATACAAAATTGATATGTACGTGCATAAGATAAATAAATAATGCTCACTACCTTCACATTCTGCAACAAGACCCATAACTTCCTCCATAATCGTTTCACTATTCATAGAGTTTTCATCACCGTTTAATGATTGTTCGCTTTTAAATTCTTTTATTTGCGAGCAGTTATTTTCGTCCGTTGTGGACTCCACTGGTACATTGTTTTCGTTATCAACATCCTCATTGCTGTCACTTCTCGAAACTCTAGTTGTTAAGCTTGTGTGCAACCACTCATCCGCTTCTTTATCATCTGATATTGAATAACGACGTCGCTTCCGGATTTTTGGCTGTGCTTCGGTTTTCAAAGAAAATCGCTCCGTCAGTAACCTATGAGCCTCTTCCACACCTATGTAAAACTCATGGAAATTGGATACAGTGACCCAACATGAATTACAAATTGCTGTCGATATTGGATCATCACTTCTTGGCTAAAAGTATAAAAGTTAGTTATTTATTTGGAGTTTTAAGTAAACATTTTTAGGCTTTTCTGAATTTACCTCAAACCAAAAGTATTTAGCCAACACTCCGGACACATTCAATTCCACGCCTACATCATCAAAAATATTTATTACCTCAGTAATATCCTTAAGGCATAATCGACAAATCATTTTGATTTATGGTTAAGTAATGTACAACAATTTGAAAAAGAAGACATCGGCAACTTATAAATAAACAAGTACAAATTTTATTCAACAGCAGCAGTAAACAAAAAAATAATAAAAACTTACCGTTGCCAGACCTTTCTCCAGGAAAATATTGTTTTAGATCGATTCTGAGTACATTTTCGTATTTGGATTTCTTAAAATAAAAAATTTATAAAAAAGAGAAAAATATTTTATAAAAAATAGAAAAATGTTTCTTTTTCCATTTTTATTAAGTGTTAAAATATAAATTCATCTTGATAAACAAAGTAGGGACAAAAAATATATCGATAACACAGTGCAACTCCTAGGATATAATTGTGATTTTCCGTGGAAGAAGAAGAAAGTATTATCACAATTTAACATTATTGATGGTCAAGTTTTTGGAATTATTCTCATAATTTTTTAATATATTTCATTCGCTAATCATGAAAGTAAATCATAAATTTGATCAATGCTTATAAGCTTTATTCAATAAATTTATTTGCAGCGTATTAGCGAAAAGAAGCTAGAGGCTTTTGCCGTGGGGAATATGGGGAAGCGTTCCATGTCCAAAAAAGAACTTGAAGAGCAGAAGAAAAAAGAGGACGAAGCTGCCGCGGCACATGTAATGCATGCATACATATTAAAGTAAACCATATAAAAAATGAAGATTTCTTTATTTCTTAATTGGCAGGTATTTAAAGAATTCGTTGAAACCTTTCAAGAAGCGCCCAGCGCTTCGTCCAAAGTTTGGGTGAAAGCCGGTACATATGACGCTGGTTCAAGACGTAAGTATAATAGGATAACGTATCTACAAAAGTTTGTAAATATTTGATTGTTTTACAGGTGAAGACAATCGCGAGAAAGGTAAATTATATAAGCCGGGTTCAAGGCTCGATGAGAAAAGCGCTGCAGAAAAAGCCCAAGAATATGCAAAAATGCTTGCGTCTGATCTGAAAAAGGATACAATACCAGTTAAAAAGAAGAGCCAAGAAAAGAAAAAAAGTAACTTAGAATTGTTCAAAGAGGAATTAAGACAGTAAGTTTGCCGCAAAAAATCCTCAAAGCTTGTATAAACCATTAAATGATTTTTAGAATACAAGAAGAACGCGAGGAACGTCACAAATACAAACATTTAGCTGGACAAGCTGTAACCCAACAGGTTGTAGAAGCTACACCAGAAGTAAGAGAATCTGGCTCCTTTGATACAGGCGATCCGAATACAACTAATCTGTATTTGGGCAACCTAAGTCCCAAGGTTTTTACTAAAGGAAATGTGTTTTGTAATAATAAATATATTTATGTATATTTTTCATTCTTTCCATAGATTTCAGAACAGCAGCTAATGGAAATTTTTGGGCGTTATGGACCGCTTGCTAGTATAAAAATTATGTGGCCTCGTTCTGAGGAGGAAAAGCAAAGAGGACGGAATTGTGGTTTTGTTGCCTATATGAGCCGCAAAGACGCAGAAAGAGCACTAAAGACACTAAACGGACGTTATATTATGGGTTATGAAATGCGTCTTGGCTGGGGGAAATCTGTACCAATTATGAATCAACCTATATTTATACCACCCACATTACTAGAGTTGACATTACCTCCACCGCCTTCTGGCTTACCATTTAATGCTCAACCGCCACCAGCAGAAGCACAAACTTTACCAAGAATCAACTACAAAGAGTACACGTCGGAAGATGAGAAAGAAAATATGGAAAAAGTAAGATCCAATGATTCATTAATAAATCCATATAATTTATTTTTTATATTAACAGGTACTTTATAAATCTGTCGTAAAGGTATTCATACCGACTGAAAAGTAAGAATAATCAATTTCTTTAAAAAATTGCTTAAAATATTAAATTATGTTTTAGAGCTGTACTCAACATTATACATCGCATGATTGAGTTTGTCATACGTGAGGGTCCCATGTTCGAAGCTTTGATAATGAGTCGTGAAATGGAAAATCCATTATTTTCTTTTCTATTCGACAACGAAAGTCCTGCTCATATATACTATCGTTGGAAACTATTCTCATTATTACAAGGCGATACACCTACAGAATGGAATGAGAAGGAATTTCGTATGTTTAAGGGCGGTCCCATATGGAAACCGCCTATAGCAAACTTCTATACTATGGGTATGCCAGAAGAGCTTGTCGTTGATCCGGATGCAACTGTTGTACACAAGGGAGCACTATCAAATGCGTAAGTCCTTAATTTATGTTTGATATAACTTTCTAACTGGGTAAATACTATTTTCTTTTAATACTTTCAGCCAACGTGATCGGTTAGAAGACCTTCTACGACACATAACGCCTGAGCGCTCACGCATTGGTGATGCCATGATATTTTGTATCGAACACGCCGACGCTGCAGATGAAATTTGCGAATGTATTGGCGAATCTTTGTCAAATCCAGACACATTGGCATCCAAGAAAATAGCACGGTTCTACCTAATTTCTGATATTTTACATAATTGCACTGTGAAAGTCTCAAATGCATCATTCTTTAGAAAAGCGTAAGTGTAGTATGGCAAATTGCAATTCATTAATTGGTTGAAATTTCTTTTTTTCAGCATTGAAAAACATTTACTGGATATATTTGAAAATATGCATATTTTTTTCAACTCAATGGAAAGTCGGCTAAAGGCTGAGGGCTTCAAGTCGCGCGTTATCAATGTTATACGCGCTTGGGAAGAGTGGGCGATATATCCCAAAGAATTTTTAGCCAAAATAAAATGTGTGTTTTTGGGGAAACAGGTAGCTAATGCTTTGTTGTATGAGTTGCGAATATTTTCATTTCATTCTTGAATCTAAAATTGCAGATACCACCATCTCCTCCACCAGTCGAGGAGCTCATTGAAGAAGCACACGAGGACATTGATGGTGCGCCATTATCAGGCGACGATAAGGATGATGAAGATTTAGATGGAATACCATTGGATGGTGCAGCTTTGCTAAAGAGTGCACTCATGCGTGGCTTGCCAGATGCGATGTCGATACAGAAAAGTACACCCACGCGTGACATTGCTAACGATGACGATGATGATGACATCGATGGAGTACCATGTAAACTCAAAAACAAGTTCAAAATAAATTAAGTTCTTAATGGGTTTCTTTCTAATTTCCAGTGGATGAAGACATAGACGGCATACCATTGGAAAAATTGCCATCAGATCATATCGATGCTCAGTTCAAAGCAAATGCCAAGGGTGGTGCTTTCATACCATCAAAGTGGGAAATTGTTGACCCCGAACAAGTGGAAGCTCAAGCAATCACTACCAGCAAATGGGATACACTCGATCCGCCTCAAGCACCAAAGTTCTACGACTCTAGCGACGATGAGCAAAGCAATAGTAATGCTGCTATAAGTTACGATGAAGACAAACGCGCAAAGTTACGTGAAATTGAGATGAAGACTATGCAATATCAAGACGAACTGGAGGCAGGCATGCGGCAACTAAAATCTGGTTGGACAATAAGTGATCAAGTCGAGCATTTTAGGCGCAAACTGCTGAAAAAGGTACGTAAAACATTGAATTTACAATAACTAATTGAAAAGTATCTATTTCTTCCCTTCAGGATAATGAAGCTACAAACTCGCCCCTCTCACACGTCAATGTAAAAGATCAGCGTCGGGGCAGTGAATCTCCAGACAGTTCCAGCAAACGTGCTCGTCGCCTCAAGCGTTCTCCATCGCCAGCACAATATCAGAGCAGTACTTCACGTTCATCACCGGCACCTCGTACAAGCCGCAAGCGCTCAAATTCTCCATACACATCGCGCCGTGAAGTGTCGCCAACCCCAAGCAGCATTCGCAGTAATAAATCTTCCAGGCGAAATCGTTCGCGTTCACCCTCAGATTCTCCTAAACGCTACACAACAGAAAGAGTATCATATTTATCTAAATCAACCCGTTATGAGAACTCGCCACGCCCACGTCGATCACCATCGCCGGTCTACATCTCGTCGCGCTCATCTAAACGCGATGACAGAGAACGTGAATATCGCAGTGAGAAGCATAAGAGTCGGCATAGGCATTAATTTGATTCCATCGTTTTAGAAATTCTATACAATTATTAGTCGTTTATGTAATCATAAATGTATTAAACGTAATACAGAATAAGCATATTAAATCATGAACACATAATGCAACTTCATAAATAAAATTTTTTTTTATTAAATCATACTTTTATGTACTTAGTTATCTTAATTCATGCCTTTCTAAGGTTGGTCGGTAAGTGTGCTGTGGGTGTATGGGTGTGTGTGTGTGTTTTGTTTACAAATTTTGATGGAATACAATTTCAGTAGTTATTAGCTATCATATGAGGAAGAAATGCACCAAAGCCTATTGTATAGCTTGAGGATTTTCCTTATCACAAATTTCGCATATACTTCAAGTTACTTTGAAGCTTATAATTTTCACTTTAAGCAGAATTGATTTCGTTCTCCTGTTTATAAACCTCTATTATATCTTCAACGATTTCCCAGTGTTTCTCCTTCGTCAGATCGGTTACAAATGGCTGCAAGGAACGAAAAACGCAGTTGTAAATTTGCATATAGGTACTTCTTATATGCAACTCACCGTATACCACATAGAAGCATCGTCAGATTCATCAGCGAGTGGCACTTGTATGCCATACGTTTGTAATGCTAACGATAAGCAACATATACCGATGTGCGATGGCTTGTGATTGAGGATTTTTGGACTATGATGAAAATCTTGTAGAAAAGATGCCGCTGCTTTTGCTATAGGCGCCGATGACCAGACACTAGAACCCAGCCAAGATTGCAATGTTTTCATATAATAAAGTAAGTACTGTTGGAAGAGATGAGACATTAGTATTATTCGCTCTGCATGCACATAAATTTATATGTACCTTATGCGGGTGTTCAATATTCAAATCAAATTTCAAAGTACGTGCAATAAGTAATTCAGCTTGTACTATAGCATCGCGTATCGACCAATATTCATCACCCAATTCTAGTGGTTGAGAGCCACGATTCAGAGTGCTGTGTGTAACATTGATGACGTCACGAATTTTTACAGGATCGTCCTTAATCTTGCCTGCCAGGTAAAGCGCGGACGCAGCTATAAGCTGTGGAATGATCAAGCAGTGAAGTTATGAGTAAATTCAGATTTTTTACTGTTTAATCACTTACATATTCATCATAATCGCTACTTGATACTTCGTTGTAGAAGCGATGGTAAATTATAGCAGCACTTGCAGAGGTCAATGGCTTAATTTGCAATTTAACTGCACATTCGAAAAGGAAACGTGGCACAACACCCGGCTTATCAACTTTACTGTAGTATAATTTACAATATTCAGTTATTAATCGAAATTTATAATTTTTATTTTCTAATCAAATTTTACCGATAATCTGTAGGTTTGTGTTTTTGAATTTTATTGGCTTCAGTGCGTTTTTGAATTGACATAACGTCCAATATGTTCTTCATTTTAGCTTACTAACTTGCGATCTGTGCAGTTGGAAGTCTGTCGATATCAGTAACCTGACGTAGATAATGACGTCTTGTCTCAAAGAGGTGCGCTTAAAGAGGAAATATAAAATTATTACTTTCTAATAAACGCCGACGATGCCTTGATGCATGCAAATTGCCTAACGACGGAACCGGTTCAATGACAAAACAAACAAAAAAAAAAAAAACACAAAGTGGCACCAATATTTTGTTAAGTGCCAGTTACATGCTAAAAATACATGATTCAATAATTAAAGGTTGGATAAGTAAACAGCTTTCTCGCTCTCTCTTGACAAGAAGGCTCCCTTACTGAAAAACCATGATGCTTCTTTGTAAAAAAAAAGCATTTTTTTAGAACAAAATTTTAAAAAGTAGCTAAATACTTTATTTTTTTATGAAAACATTTGGTAGACATCACATACTCTTTTCTGATTGGTTGATTCAATATTTTGACAACTATTTAATTATTTATTTTTTATTATTGTGGAATCGGAGAATCGTACATACGTTGAAGTTGGCGACTTTTGTAGATAAATCGATTTCTTTACCGGCATTTTTGAATAGCTCTGCCGGTAGGCCATCAGCTCCAGCCGCTTTGTTGTAATTTAAGCGCGCAATCGCTATTCGAACCTCAACATAGTCGGTTAGTGTAACTTCTTTTTCATCGTCATCGATTGGGATTTTGGGTGCTTGCCTCTGCTGCTACAAGATGGTGGTCCGAGCCGATATTGGGTCCTCGGAGTGTACGCACGTGAAGAACACTGGATACAAGTCTTCCGTCTATTCCAACATGATCGATCTGGTATGGGTTTTTCGATCTAGAGACAAATAAGTACCTTGATGAATTTTCTGCTGTAATCGAGTACTAAATACAACCATATTTCGGTCTCCGGCGAAGTCGATCAGCCTCAACCCACTTTGGGATATTTCGTTGTTGTGGCTGAATTTTCCGGCAGTTGTACCAAAGATATCGTCCTTGCCCACCCAGACGTTCAAGTCGCCAAGCACAGTGCACGGTGAGTACTACAGGCGCTTATTAAAGGTATCCTTGGTCACATCGTCCTTCTTTTCGATGCAACTGAGCCTCTCTCGCACCACAAATCCGACATCAGATTTGCGCTCCTTTATATGGCCGTTGTAGTATATCTCACAAGGACCCACCTTCTTGGACGACGGTGATGTCAGCCTTTAATTTTATTAGGACATGAACCAGCTGGTTAGCGGCTTAAATTACTGAAATAAATTTTTTTCCTATATGTGCACATTTTTCTAATTTAACAATTAAAAGTAATTTTATTATTTATATTTTTATTATTTTGTGTATCCATTCTTTCTTACAGTATAGATTTTCATATCATTTTTGCATATAATTTAGAAAATGTAGATATATCATTTTAATTTCAAAGGAATTTAATGATGAATATAATATACCATGTAAATTACTTACTAATTCTTTTACTTTTTAACTCCTTTTTTGCTACATTTTCCCTGTATTTTTTTTAATGGAACATATTTTCCCCCCCTTTTTACTACCTTCAAAAATGCAACCATTTGTAAGGGAGTGTCAAAACTCCCTTGTCACTACTTATCCAACCTTTAATTATTGAATCATGCTAAAAATATATATTTATACATTCATACATATGCATTTATATACATTGAAATGAAAATCTAATAAGAAATAAACAGCTGTGACAAAATAAAGCCTGGGAACGTGTCCAACATATGTATGTATTAAATTTTGAAATAATGAATTAAAATTCTTTGTTTTTATTTATACTACATTAAACTTTATTAACAGTCCTTACGCATATAGCACTACTGTAATAATATATACACATAAACTTAAAATTTTAAAAACTATTCACTGTACACATGGCAAATTAACACAAGTTTTTACACCCCCCTCCAGCACATCAACAAATAACCAGATAAATTAGGTATGCATGTATTGAAAGAAAAGTCGCTTTTTCAACACATTTTGCATTATATATAAGTTCAATTACAATGTTGAACACTTTTTACTATATTTTAGCTAATAGAAAACAACGTAATATAAACTTACCAAAGGTAACAAAGTAAATTTATTGACTCTAACAGGAAAATAAAAAATCCAATTAGCAGAAGATGGCGATTAATTGCCGTATAACGAACAACCGCTAAAAACAATGTTATCGATCTTAGGGCTACCAACTCAGATATTTAAATGCAAACTTTTTTTTTTTGAGTGTACCTAAATACAATTTTAAATTAATAGAAAATTTTTTGATAGCAATTCTTAAAAAATAAATTAAAAAAATAAAAATTTACTAATTTTTTTTAATACATAGTGACAGTAGCGGAAATCGCTCCATGTAATGAGGAACACAGCTAATTTTTACCACCATAATAAGTAAATATAGCATTAAAAATATCTTTGCGCGTGTAGATTGCTGACAGATACACTGTCGGATACTCATTATACAAAATCTATTGTTTTTAAAATTAATGCTGATTAATTGTGATGTTGTGTCTCCTTAAGGACACTGGGCTTAATTTAGAAGCAGTATATTTCCTAGCAATTATAGACATATTTATCATTAGCTACAAATTAAGCAGCTTTGAAAGTTGCTGATGCAGTACTCGGTAATACCATTTGACCGGAAAAGGGTCTGGCTCCCCTTGGTTCCTCCAAATAGTGGTTTACTATTTAAGCTTAAAGGCAAAACATAGAAAAGAATACGAAAATTGTCAAATAACAGTTCATTTTTATAATTTTAAATTTTATATAACATTAAACGCTTAGTGTGAGCACAGCTTAATGTGTACGACTGTTGTCAGCCATATTGCAATCGGAAGCGGATAAAGGGAAATGCCGTGAATTTCTTTTAACAGTTATTTAGAAAATGAAGTGAACTTTCCCAGGTACTGGAAAAATATTTGGAGAAAAGATTAACTCTTCTTATATTTCTCTGACGCATAAAAGTTCAACGCATAAAGGGCACCAAGGCAAATAACAATTTACATCTTTTAATCTTGTGTAGTCGTAACAAAGGACTCCGTAAAGTTATATATGACCGGTGCAACTTATGTACATATAGAAAGTAAAATCTCCAATTTCTGCAGCGTACATAAAAAAAGTCGTGCTTTCGGCACTTACAAGGATACGATTTGGCAACTACGTTGTCTGCACGTAGTATAGTTATTGATTTTTACATACCGCAGTAGATGTCGATGGACGGTAAAATTTTGGGCGTTAAAAATAACTTTGGCTGCATTATTTTCTATTAAAAATAAATGAATTATTAAAAAGTGAAAAAATAAATAAATGTAAATATTTGCTATATATGCAATAATACTAAAAAGTATAAAAATGAAAAGCTGCTAATAAACCACATTTAAGTGAGCTACGTTTGTGTAAAACATAAGAGTAAAGTTAGTAAAACTATATGTTTGAAAGCATATTTATAAAATAAATTTAGATACTAGTGAATATAAATGTTATTAATTCTTAGCAAAATTTGTGACCTTTAAAAATGGCCATGAACTAATGTAATACACGTATTTATAATTCTTAAAAAGCTAACATACATAAATATATATGTACTTATATATGTATGAAGGTATGCATTTATGGAATGCTGATGGTCAAAGACATCGTTTCTTTTGAAGATAAGTCAGCGATGGTCATTTTTGTGTGTGTGTGTGTGTGCGTGTGTGTGAGTGTAGGGGTTCAATGTAATAAATTGTGAAAATACAAAGAAAAGTCAAGTCAAGTAGATATATTAATTTGCTAACAATATACATATGTACATATGTATGTATATCCATTTATTTTAGTCTCATTAAAATAGAAAATACAAATAAATATAAAAAACTTGTGTTTACATTTCGATGGATAATGAACATGATTTAGTGGCAAACAAAATAAATAAAAAAATGAGTGTAGGAAATGAATAAACATTGAAGATAAATGAAAACATTAAAATCAGATAGCGGCATTTGTGAGTGAAAAGCAACAACACGAAATTTAAAATAATGCAAAATACGTAGGTTATTTCGAAAAAAATAAATAAAAATAAATGCATTAAAACAAATAGCGAATTCGGTCATACGCATAAGTATATTTATATATTTATATATATATATATATGTATACGTGTATGTGTACATATGTACGTATTTTGGACTTAAAAATCTAAAATATGTTTTAAAACTTATATATATATATACATACATATATGAATGTATACACACATGTGTTTGGATGTATGCCGAATATGATAAAATTCTTTTATTTTTGCATTTTCCAAGTTTTCCATTTGCCGACAAACACCTGCAACTGAATAAGAGTGCAGTGTCGTTGTGTACCATATGTATGTAGCTCTCCCAGCTAGAGAAACGTGTGTTAGTATGTGTTGTTAGCCACGAAATAAAACAAAAAGCATAGACTTCGTTTCCACTTCTTTTAACATATTCGTACATACGTGTATAACTGGCGCTTTGCAACCGCTGAGCGATTTTCGCCCTGGTTCCTCCTTCAACTTGGGGTTTTGCTTTGTTCGTGTCATAAATACGTCCGGAAAGTTTGAAATTCTCTGCCGAGGGCCGGCCAAAATTAGAAAATTAATTTTTAAAATATTTGTATGTTGGTCGAACCAGGACTCGAACCCTGGCCATCTGAATATTAGTATGCTATGCTGACCCCTCGGCTATGGCGGTCACTTCTTTTACACTTTGAGAATAGAGTTTTCATCTTTTATACATATGTATGTACGTCTGTATGTATTGGATGAGTGCATAAGTTCGTGCCCGATTCCGCTGGATGCCGTACGAATCGTTTGAGAGTGGCGCTCGTTACCAACGATTTGTGTGCGGAGTGCTGGAGCACGGTCCAAATAAACTTCGCGAATATCTTTAGTTGCAGCGCCCACTGTTTTTCCTTTGCGGAATTCGTATAACATAATATGACGCATATGATCTTTTTCGTTGTTCATCTTCCATGCGTCTTTTCACTAAGCAACTCAAATCAAAATGAAGTTATTTTATGCTTGATTTACAGTTCGGACTGTCACCTTTCCAACGATATATAATATGTATATATTTCTTTCACGAGCGCCACTCTCAAACGATTCGTACGGCATCCAGCGGAATCGGGCACGAACTTATGCACTCATACAATAGTTGGTGGTCCCAAGGTGGGCGAAACGGCGAGACCAACCTTCTTATGGATTATTGGATTATTTTACTCACTTGTTTTCCACTGTGCTTCAGCGGTGCGAATAATATAAATAAATGCTTTTGTTGTTTATCTATATTTTCTGTATAAAATCTCAACACCTCTTGGAAAGAAGATGAGCAGTGACAGACTTGACTTGTTAGCAAATTATTCGTACATTGAAAATGAAAATCAGATGTTGTGTGGCAAAGTGAATGGTGGAAAATGACTAAAAGGAGAATGGGCAAAGAGGAAAACCTGTACGATGTGTTTATAAGTTAAGAAATATGTATGTACATAAACATACATCAAATACATATAGAGCAACAGTAGTTGCAACAACAATGAGGCATACGAATAAGGAAAACCAACAATAGCAACATCAACAAAAAGCGGTCAAAAAGCAACGACAATTTTTCTTAAAAACAAAACGCTCACAAATGTGAAAGCGTTGAACGGCAGCGTTGGCAGTGACTAAGAAAACGATGGATTGTTGTAGCTGGTGGAAATGATGGCCGCGGCATAATCACTCTGTGTGCATACACGTATGTCCATATATTTGCGTTTGTTTGTAGGTATGTATAATTGCGTGATGAGTGCGATTTTGTTGGTGGTCGCGAAATTTTCAATTTCAAAAAGAAAATTCCCTGGTCACACATTGCCAGCTAGTCTCCGAGTTCAACTTGACTAGAACGAACGTTACCAGCGATTTGTGTGTAAGGTATCTAATTCATACATACATATATGTACATATATGTATATAATTTGTTGCAATGTAAATATGTGCTGTGTTTGATTAAAGTGATGGAAAAGCTGGCATATTACATATAAAACAAAAATATAAAAAAAAAATAAATAAGTGTTTTGGAAACTAAAAAATATATGCAAATTATCAAGAAGTTTATTGAATTTTATTATAAAATAATATTTTCTAAATTAAAACTTTTCCTTGGATTAAAAATGTGCTTTAATTTATATGTACTATACATAAATATGTATGTACAATCACACATTTTTTGTTAATTTTTGGCTCGTTGCCTTTGTGGAGCAAATGCTGAAAATTTTGAATATCAGAAATTCTCAAGATGTGAGCGCTAAAAATAAATAATTACGGGCAAAATGTATTTAGTCACAAAACGCAGTGCGGTTCGCAAAAATTTTATGTAATAACAAATTGTAGCGGATAAAAAATATCGTTGAAACAATTATAATGCAATTTTTCTCTTTTAATTTGTCCAGTGATAAGTGTGCTTACATACGTGTACATAAAATACTGACATCACAAATGCTATAAAAATCATGGAAATAAGTACACGTATGTACGAAGTGAATAAATTATGTCCATATTAAATATATATTTAAAAAAAAAAAAAAAAAAAAATGGAAAATCTATGAAATATGGCAAACTTAAAACATATTTTTATTATTCTACGCACCATGTATTTTAGTGTTCATATTTATGTATTTCAGAATTAGTTTTACCTGAATTTCAAACGAGCAGCCCAGTAAAGAAACTCACAGTGATTCAATAGTAAAACTTTTCTCGTTTTCTCAAAGTATTCTCAAAAATCGTGCTTCTCAAATTGTACAAGGAAAATAAAACGTAAAAAAATTAATAGATAATTTAAAAATTAAAGTAAACCAATAAACGATATCAAAAAAAAAAAATGATGGAAATATCAGTATTCTGTACAATGCAGCTATTTAACGTGAAGTGACTATTTGTTTAAATGTTCTCCATTCGCCTGCGACTTACTAAACTAAATGAAAATATAATAAAACAAAAAAAAAATTAAATCAAATAAAACATAATAAAATAAAATACCATAAAATAATATAAAGTAAAATAAAATATGATGTAATGAAAAAAAAAATAATATATATAATGACAAAAAAATTAAATAAAAAAAAAATTGAGTTAAGTTAAATTAAATTAAATTAACTAAAAAACACAATAATATAAATTAAAACAAAACAAATTAAAATAAAATATAACATAATATAAAGAAATAAAATAAATAATAATAAAACATAAAAAAAAGAAAATAAAATAAATAAATAAAATTTTCCAATAATAAAAAAGGCGTTGCTTTAAAATATTTGTTGGTAAATTCTTCGCAAAAACAACTACATCGCGTCAAGTTTACAGCTACAGAATATCTGAGCACTTGATCGTGGATATGTAGGTAAAAGGAAAAAAGTGAAAAACAACAATATGTGAAAGCGGCACACATGTAGCTTAATGGGATTACCATTGGCTCGTGCTGTGGGCATCCCAAGTTCGAATTCCATTCGAACAAAAGGTGTCTGGAAAAAGAAGTCTGATGAGGAAACGTGGTGGTTTCCGAAATAGCAGCTATAACTTCTACCGTCCAAAGCTATTGTTGTAATTTTTTCACTATTTCCAAAAAATATGTGGTCTGAAACAGTTCCATTTAAATGAAAACCCAAAAACAATGCAACACAATAATGACCTGAAAAAGCATCTAGGAATTACGAAAGAGCCTTGCCGTGCGAATGAAATTTTCCAATAATAAAAAAGGCGTTGCTTTAAAATATTTGTTGGTAAATTCTTCGCAAAAACAACTACATCGCGTCAAGTTTACAGCTACAGAATATCTGAGCACTTGATCGTGGATATGTAGGTAAAAGGAAAAAAGTGAAAAACAACAATATGTGAAAGCGGCACACATGTAGCTTAATGGGATTACCATTGGCTCGTGCTGTGGGCATCCCAAGTTCGAATTCCATTCGAACAAAAGGTGTCTGGAAAAAGAAGTCTGATGAGGAAACGTGGTGGTTTCCGAAATAGCAGCTATAACTTCTACCGTCCAAAGCTATTGTTGTAATTTTTTCACTATTTCCAAAAAATATGTGGTCTGAAACAGTTCCATTTAAATGAAAACCCAAAAACAATGCAACACAATAATGACCTGAAAAAGCATCTAGGAATTACGAAAGAGCCTTGCCGTGCGAATGAAATTTTCCAATAATAAAAAAGGCGTTGCTTTAAAATATTTGTTGGTAAATTCTTCGCAAAAACAACTACATCGCGTCAAGTTTACAGCTACAGAATATCTGAGCACTTGATCGTGGATATGTAGGTAAAAGGAAAAAAGTGAAAAACAACAACATGTGAAAGCGGCACACATGTAGCTTAATGGGATTACCATTGGCTCGTGCTGTGGGCATCCCAAGTTCGAATTCCATTCGAACAAAAGGTGTCTGGAAAAAGAAGTCTGATGAGGAAACGTGGTGGTTTCCGAAATAGCAGCTATAACTTCTACCGTCCAAAGCTATTGTTGTAATTTTTTCACTATTTCCAAAAAATATGTGGTCTGAAACAGTTCCATTTAAATGAAAACCCGAAAATAAAATAAATTTGAAAAAAATTAAAAAAAAGAATATAAATAAAATAAAATAAAACAAAACTATATAATATAAATTAAAATTAATGAAAAGAAAAATAAAAAAATTAAACTAAATTAAATAAAAATAAAAAATATAAAAGAGAATATTAAATAAAGTAAAAATTAAATTAAATAAACTAAAATAAAAAATAATATAAAATAAATTATATTAAAATAAAATAAATTAATTTAAATTAAACTAAATTATTTAAATTAAATAAACTAAAATAAAAAATATAAATAATAAAAAAGAATATTAATTAAAGTAAAAATAAAATTAAATTAAATAAACTAAAATATAATAAAGTAAATTAAAAAGTAAAATAAATAAATAAAATAAAATTAAACTAAATTAAATAAAATTAAATAAACTAAAAAAATATAAGCAATAAAAGAGAATATTAAATAAAGTATAAATAAAATTAAATTAAATTAACTAGAATAAAATATAACTAAAATAAAATAAATTAAATTAAAACAGAAGAATTTAAATTAAAATAAAACGAAATAAAAGAATATAAAATAAATTCAATAAACTCAAATAAAAAATATATATAATAAAAAAATAATAGAAAACAAAGTAAAAATGAAATTAATTTAAATAAACTAAAAAAAATACAATTTAATGAACTGAACTAAAATAAAATAAATTAAATTAAAATAAATTGAAATAAAGCAAAACAAAAGAATGAAAAAAATAAAAGAAATTAAATAGTAAATTAAAATTACATACAATAAATTAAAATAAATAAAAAATAAAATATAATAAAATGGCATACAAAGAAATAAACTTATAAAATAAAAGCATAGCGTGCTATTTGCTTATGACCCCAAAAGAACAACAACAAGGGTTTAAAAGTTTTTCCTTCGAAAAAATGTTATATGTCACTCAGAAAATGAAACTAAAATTTAAATACACATTTCCTTGATGTCTATTATGCCTGCGTGCAAAAAATACTAAAACTAAGTTAAAATTATACATATGGCATAATTATATTTTTACGGAAATTATACACGAAATATTTCGAAATAACGGGATTTTTTATTTGCTGAATATCTAAGGATACTGCTTCGAGCTATGGCACTCGATATTATTTGTCTTCGTTTAAAGAAAAAACATAAGTGAAATCCGAAACACTTTTACTAAAGTTTTTGGTGAAATTCGCGGTAATAACAGTTCTTGGCCAGATAAAAATCCGGGTCGTTCCACTATAAAGACCAGACTGTACCGGGAACTTTTGAATTTTAGTCGCCTCTTACGACAGGCGTGTCTTACCGTGGAAAAATTCTTGAACCTCTACCCCGCGGAGTTCTTTATTATGACTTTTAACGATGAACCCAGCGTTACCCACCTCCCGCCCAACACACCGAGGGGCGCGTCTGAGGGACAATCGAAAAATCCAACAGAGCAGTGACCAAAAACCAGTTACAGTACGGACTACCCTGAACACTAAACAGCTACAGATTTGTTCATCAGCTGATATAAAATTACATGGGAAAAGAGCAGAAATTTATTTGCTTTCGATTTTCAATTCTCGCTGGTTGTCGGAAATCGCTGATCGAATTTGAAATTCGTATTATGAAATGCGATTCTGTCAAAAGTTTATGTTAATTTTCAGTCGAACAGACCGGCAGTTAGGCGAATTCTGTGAAAAATTCCGAACACCTTCCTATTATTTCTTTATTTTTTTGTAGAAAATATCCGAAATTTTGCAAGATCACAAGTAAAAAATAACAAATAAAATGCTGGAAAAATGAGAATTTACTCAAAGTTCAAGAAATTGCTTTAAACTGATAAACTTAAGGGGGGACATCTGAGTAACTCAAAAAAAATAAGCGGATTTTCTGGATTTTTTTTTTGACCAAACGAAAGAGCCAATCGAAATTTTGTAAAGTAGGTTTTATAATATGCGATCCGATGTACAAAATATGATTTTTTGAAAGAAATCGAAAACAAAATGGCGGCTGTGCAGCATTTCTTCGTAGGCCCTATTTTTGGGAAGGGGGTCCATGGCCGGAAAGCTAACGTCCTTAATTTTTGATCTGGAACAAAAAATAAAGTTTTGTTAGTTTCTATACATCAACAGCTATCGACACACGTAGGATTTTTTCGATATATTGATTTTTCGCAAAATGGTGCGTGATCGAAAAAAAAGTTCAAATTTTCACGAGGAAAAAAAGTCCAAAAATTGTTTATAAAAAAAAGTAAGCAATATAAAAAAAAATTAAAATTGTCGATAGAGGAAGGAATTTTGAATATACTGTCAAAATTTCAGATCGATCGGTTAAGATTTGCTCGAGTTATGTTTCCGGCCGTCTAAAAAAAGTGGTTTCGAGAAAAACGCGTTTAAAGTTATTATATATATATAGAATATGCCTATGAGGCATTGCCGCAGAATGGAAAATTTGGACATTTAGACACTTTTGCCGGATTCTATCTTGTGGTATATTATTTTTAAGATCCTAAAGCATCTTTTAAACGAAAAAAAATTTTTTTGATTTTTTCAAAATTTTACTCAGATGTCCCCCCTTAATATTTAAACTCAATTTTACTTTAGAATATTATTATTTTCATTTCAATTTACTCAATTTGTAGCCGACAGAAATATAAATAGTATTGTGAATAACGCGAATGAGCGATATTCACAATGGCGTTTTCTAACTGAAATTCCGTTCGATTGTCACGAATCGAACGCAGCGCATATTATATGCCGTTATATTTTAAATTTAAATTAATATGAATTTTTTGAACTATTAAAATAAAAACAAAAGCAACTTTTATTTTTTTATTTCGCAGATAAAAATGCCGAACTAAAATACCTACAACTAACAGTGCAGAAAAAAATAAAAAATCAAGCAAAAATAAATATTAAAAGCTAATATACAAATTCAATTTAAGAGTATTACTAAAGTGTATTATTATTTAACAAACGAATTTCTTTTGGTAGAACGAATTTTTTGTTTATAAATTAGATTGCATAATCGAAAACTTATAAACAAATGCATATTATAATAATATAAACATCAAATCTACTCAAATAGTTTTTAAAATAAAAATATCGTAGTTTTGGAGATCGTGGAAATTAAAATTCATTTATAATAATAATTAAATAAAACAAAAATATCAAAAATGCAACAAACACGCTCACAACAACGACCGCAAACTAGTCACACTTTGCAGACGCAGGATGGTGGCTTGAGTCCTAAGAAAACAGCTGTAATTATTGTGACAGTTGTGGGCTGCATCGCCATACTTTGGCCAAAAGTATTCTATCCGATGATGTTCGGTGGCAGTGCGCCAGCAAAAATTGGCAATTTAAAGGATCAACGCGGTCCGGGCGGTGAGTATTGTAATTATAATACATCCATATTTATGTATACGAGTGTTTTTACATATTTGTCAAATTTTTCAATATTTATTTTAATTCAGTAGCAAATCAAATTTAATTTTTATTATTTTTTGATTTTTATTTTATTTATGTATGGAAAATTGTAAATCTGTTGTCAAATCGTCGTACATACTACACATGCACCGTTATTGGTATATTTTACTTAACACTATGCAGGCTGTTGTGATGTTGTTATTGATAGAGAAAAGTTTCTAAATGAAACTCCAACAGAAATTGGTCCACAGTTGTATCGCAAGCAACTGAATTTATTTACTGGAGAGATGAGTATGTTTGTGAAACACCGTTATCTCGAATTTATCCAAGCTTAGCATGTACATATATACCATATGTTAATACCTACTAAAAAGTGTGCTTTATGCACTTAAGAAGCATGACTTCAACTTGGTTTATAATTCTTCAATACATTCCTTACTAACATAAATGTTAGAACGCTTCAATTGCACTGTAAACACCTTTACTAACTTATAACTATCTTTGCTTTTATAAATGTTTAAATCGCGTGACATTTTCATATGAAAACAAAAATAAAATTTAAATAAATGGAAATTAAAATAAATTAAATTAAATTAAATTAAATGCATATAAATTAAATAAAGCAAAACAAATTATAATAAAATGAAGACAAATGAAATAATATATATTAAAGTGAAAAGAAAATATATTAAATACAATAAATTTATATAAATTTATGTAAATTAAAATTAATTGAATAAAAAAAATTAAAAAGAATAATTTGAACAAATCAAAATAATAATTAATATATAATTAAAACTAAAATAAAATTAAATAAAAAAAAATGAAACAAGTTAAGATAAAATTGAAAACTATTATATTAAAATAAAATGAAATAAAATAAAACAGAACAAAAATAAAATGAAACGAAATAAAATAACATACATTAAAAAAAAATAAAATAAACGAAAATAAAACAAAATAAAACAAAATAAGTTAAAATAAATAAAATAATTTAAAAGAAAATAAAATAATATGAAGTTAAATAAAAATTAATAAAATTAAATTATATTAAATGAAAGTAAACTGAATTAAAATAAAATTAAGCAAAAAAATAAATAAATCTAAAATTTAATAAAATGATATTCAATAAAATTAAATTAAATAAAATGTAGTTTAAAGCAAATTAAACAAAATAAATTAAAACAAATTAAGATAAGATTAAAAATTATTAAAAATAAATATAATTAAAACAAAATAAAATGAAGTTTAATAAAATTAAATAAAATAAGATAAAATAAAATTAAAATACAATTAAACAAAATAAATTAAAACAAATCAAGATAAGACAAAAATGATTAAAAACAAATAAAATTAAAATTAAATAAAATGGTATTTAATAAAATTAAATTAAATAAATAGAATCAAACAAAATAAATTAAAACAAAGATAAGATTAAAAATTATTAAATTAATTAAATTTAAAAAAAATAAAATGATATTTAAAAAAAATTTAATAGAATTGAATAAAGTGAAATAAAATAAAATAAATTTAACTATAGTAAATTATAGAACAATTAAAATAATGGAAAATTAAATAAAGTTACAAGTAATAAAATAAAAAACAGTTATATTAAATAAAATGCAACAAAATAAAATATGTACAAAATATTAAATGAAAATTACAAATTAAAACAAAATTAATAAAATTACTTTAAATAAAATTAAATAAAATAAAATAAAATTAAGTACAATAAAAGAAAATGCAATAAAAATAAAAATAAGTACAATAAAGTAAAATACAATAACATAAAATAATATATTAGGACTAGTAAAAAGTAATCCATTACCTTTGCAATAGTTGGCTTTGATCTGTATCTGGCGTTCTATAAGTGCGATTGGATTAGAGGAGCTAAACATTGCACAAAATACTGGGTGCAACATGAGGTAACGAGAAAAAATCTCATGAACCGAATTTCCATCTGCGAACCGCTACGAATCGTAATATATAAATTCGATACATTTCTGAAGCAGATGTTGGCTGGTTATGACAAGTGGATCGCTTACAGCAACGTCAAATGAAAACTGTCGTAATCGAAAGGTAGGAAGGATTTCTTGTGGGTTTTAGTGGAATTGGCAAGGAATTATTCACTATGAGCTTCACCCCTAGGGCCAAACTCTTATTTATATCAGCAATTGCAGCAGAAACGCACCAGATTTGGGAGAGGGAATAGTGTTTCTTCAGGACAACGCCAGACCACACACATCGATAGTGACGAGTCAGTAGCTCCGAGAGCTTAGTTGGGAAGTTTTTATGCATCCACTCGCACCAAGTGATTACCATCTGGTCCCATCTATGGAAAATGATTTGGCTGGTGAGGAAAGGGCCTCAAGAGATGCCTGTGAAAATCGAGTGTCTCAATTTTTTGCTAATAGGGGTTTCTATGAGAGAGGCAAAAAGTTATCGAGCAAAACAATGAATATCTAACATATGGTAAATCGGAAAATTCAAATAATGAAAAATAATGGATTACTTTTTAATAGACCAAATATATGTTTACATATGTGCAAGCATTATATATAAAAGTTTGGTATCTTAATTACAGTAAATGTGGATAAAAGTGTTGTTTTTTATTTACTAAAAGGCATAAACATATCTTCATTTTATATACTTATATTTTATTTATTAATATTTGTCTATTCTACTTTTGTAAATATATTTTCTTTTCAAATTATTAATCTATAATTTTCTTAACAATACATTTCACTTGCATTAATTACCCAATTCAAAACTCCCGTTCCTGTTACAGCATTAAATCGTAAATTAGACAAATGTTATTTACAATCACAATCCAATAACAGATTTTTATCCAGGTTTACGGCAAGAACGTCCAGCGCATTTGCATCCCGAATCCATCTATCAGGCGATGCGTGAACGCGGACGTGCGATACCAGCAACCACACCAACAGTGCCGATTTTAGAGCGCAAAGGATCACCGAGTAATCCACCGCCACGCATCGTTGATGGTCGTGTGAGTATAATTATTTCATAAATTTAATAATTATTTATTTGATGACTACATACATATGCATGCTTTTTTATTTATTTTTTTCTAAAAATGTATTAAAAAAATTTGAATGAAAAAAAAATAATTTTGTTTTCTTACATACATACATACATATGTATGTATATGTATGCATGTAAATGTTTATATGTACCTATAAACGGAAATCTAATTATATACAATTTTTAATTGCGTTCTAAACATGAAGTACATATTTACATACATATATTTAATACATAATGACATTACAAATGTTTATGCCTTGCATTGTTGACAAATTAAAAGCGTAAATTATTTGAAAATCTGTTGAAGAAAATATTTAAGTGTAATATTTCTGAAACGTTGCCAACATTATTTATTTTTAATTTTTAATTTTTAAAGTTCACCTTTTCCTTGTAAAATATTTGTATTGATGTGTCTATTTAGGGTTGCCCATATTTGTACAGGTAATCTGCATATGGACACGCGACTGATGTAGGCAGACCCCGTAGAAAATTGTTGAGTAAAGTTGAATACTTCCTAAAATAAATGGTGAATTCAAATTCTCTGCCACCAACCGTGACAATTTGTGGCTTATGACCGCAAAGAGTACTCAAAAATCTCGTACTCTGAAATCATCTGTAGGTTGATGAAGTAATTTTTCTGGCATTCAAAAGATATTCACCTAGAAAAAATCTCCAAAATAGTAGAGAGTGTCTTAATCACTCATATTTAAATCGTTTCTGATCTTACTTTAAAAAGCTAATAAAGTATTAGGTGCAGTAAAAAGAAATCCATTATTTTTCGGACGACGACGTTGAGCGTGTGTCAAAGATGGCCACTAGCGAAGAGAAAATACGCTGTATTTTACAGTTTTTCTTCGCTAAGGGCGAAAACGCAAGCCAAGCGACTGAAAATATGAATGGCGTTTATGGTCCTGATACTGTTACAGTCAATCATGCACATTTTCGGTTTCAATCCGGTAATTTTGATGTAAAAGATGCTTCACGGAGTGGAAGGCCAATTGTACAAAATATCGATAAAATCATGGACATTGTCGAGTCCGACCGTCATGTAAGCTATGTTTCAATTGCCCAAGCGCTAAAGATTGCACAAAAAACCGATTGGAACCATTTGAATAAGGTTGGATATGAAAAGAAAAAACTAAACCATTCAATTTTATGAAAAAATGGATTCCTTTTTACTACAACTAATATAAAACACAGAGAAAAATAAACGTAAATAAAATGTATTTAAGATTTTTTTTATGAAATTCCTTTTTTATTATAAAGCTTCGAACCTTTTGAGGTAATTTTCGACCATTTTTTTGCCATATATTGGCCGGTATCTCAGCCATAACTTGACGAATATTGGTTTTCAAGTGCTCAAGAGTTAAAGGTTTATACGCATAAACACGGTCTTTCGCGTGCTGCCGGAAAAAGTCCCAATTCACACCTTGACGATTACGCGGCCGGAAAATTTCTCTTGTAAGAAGGCCATATTCGGTTGGCCTAGTTGGTTATCGTACGACTATAACGCTGCAAATTGACTGTAACAGTCTCGTCGTTGTTGTTTTCAAAGTAGTAAGGTTTAATCACTCCTCCTGACCAAAGAACGTATTTACTGCCAAAGCTTTTTTGGGTGTAATGGCCTCTTTTCAATTATTTAAGGATTCTTGAAGCCCCAAATGCGGCAATTTTTCTCCTTGCGTATCTCCCGAGTGAGAAATGTGCCTCGTAGCTGAAGAAAATTTTGTTCGAAAAAATGCCGTTCACTGCTTCTAGTTCAAGTACCCAATCAGCGTATGTTCCGCGATTTGAACGGTAAGCTGGCTTCAGTTGCTGTGTGAGCTGGACCTTGTATGGATGTACGTGTAGGTGTAAGTCCAAGCGCAAAACATGTCATAATGTGCCGCCTAGAGAGTCCCAGCTTTTGAGAACGTCGAGAAATAGACATATTCGAGTCTGCGACTTTTGAGGTGGAACGAACAAGACGATGATGCACATGTCTTACAAAATCTGTAACCGATGTGGTCTTTATAAATGTCTTTAACATTTTACCAGTGGCTTGAGTAGTTGGAAGATTATGTGCACTATCCACTTAAAGCACGAGACGTGGCCGCGTTTGAATCACCCTTTTAGTAGTTGGCTTTAATAATTTTAACGCGTTATGTGGTATTTAAGCGATATATTTTCACAAATGTCTGATTTTTAACTTAAACAAAACATGCTTCTTATGACAGTTAAGTTTATGAGATGTCAAAATACAGACCTATACTTTTGAAACCACGAAATGGTTTATATATTTATATAATTGATGCTTTGTAATCGCTGAAGCGATTATCGGGCGAGTTCCTCATCCAATTTTCCCAACGGCCGATGGATTTTTATGAAGAGTTTCTACCTATTTCATGTCAGAAACACAATCAGAGGGCTTGACATTCTCTGCCGAGGAGCGACCACAATTAGAAAAATTGATTTTCTATAATTTTTGAATATTGACCGGACCAGGACTAGAACTCTGTCCACCTGAATTGTAGTGCTGCGGCCGCCGATTCTAGATAATTGCACATTCTACAAATGTACATATATGTATATATTATATATAGGTATACGAGTATTTGTATATTTTTGCGACACTCGAAAAATTACTCAGAACCGGTTAAAAATTTGTTTTGCCTTCGAAATTTTTCTGTTTTTTTTTTTAGTATTTTAAAATTCTTGTACAAATATACAAAATTGCCCACCCACATTTACAAGCAAGTTCAAATACAGAAGTTCGTGAATAATTTGTACATATGTATGTTTATATGTTAGCGCCAACGCTCACGCATCTGGCACATGTATTCGTGGAGATTTTCAATGCACTCTGAGTGGAAAATTGAAAATTCAAAAATTCACGGTCAGAAATCACGCACTCTTTTGCTTTTTGTCTTACCAAATCCCCACAGTATTTTTTATATTTTTGTTTTATCTAACTTTCGCCTTTCTCTTTCAAGATCATTTCGTTTATTTTTCGTTCGATGCATAAATTTTATGTTTACGTTATATTAATTTACGTTGCAATCACGCAGACGGTAGTTGTAATTAATTATGTATGATTATATGTAGCTGTATACCATATGTTTTTGTAAACATATGTATGTAGATTAATGTGTTGATAAAAATGTAGACATATGTATGTGCATATAAAATGTATCTATGTATGTATGTAGGTAGTTTTGTGTAATTTTGGCTTTTGAAATGTTTTGAATTTTCTTTTTATAGCCTGGTCCAATACCTGGTATGCGTCCACCCATGGGAGCCGGCTCAATGCATCAACCGCAAGCACGTGCTGGCAATAGCATGGGCTTCATAATGCCACTTTATACCATTGGCATAATAGTCTTCTTCGGTTATACTATCATGAAGGTAAGATTGGCGTTAAGAAATGATACAATGATATGTGCTTGGGGTAAATAAGGAAGACCTTCAACGATTCCTTGCCGAGTATCTATTAAAAAACTGTGTTCTGAACATTATTAATTCCATCTTTACAGATAGTTTTCAAGAAGCCTACAGCGAATGCGCCCTATGGTCCCACTCCAAGTGATCCCAATTTTAGAAAGGATGTATTTGGACAAGAACACGGGAGACATGTTGAAGAACTGAATGGGTCCAAAATAGGTAAGTCATACATATTAAATGCCTTTAACAAATGTTTAGAATATCAATTATTTTTGTAAGAAAATAAAATTTTCCGAAAATCACTATTGATTAATCATAATGAAAGGAATTATAAAGGAAAAGTGTAGGTCACATTCACTAAAATGCAGGGGCGATCATTCACAATAAACTACCGAAAACTCGAATTAACGTAGTTTCTTGCTATCGTAGAAGATTTTTTTTGCCGTATCACTTCATGACCATAACCTAAAATAAAAAAAAAAAATAATAAAATAAAATTAAAAATAAAACAATGACAAAATAATTTTTCCTATTTTTATGCCGGCTGCGGTAGATTTTGTTTCATTTTTTTCCGTCGCCGACATTCTTTTCAACAAAAGGTTTTTCGTGTATGGAATTCTAGCCTTTAGTTCTGGATCATGAGATTACATCATCTGATTAATATAATCTTATTTCCAATTTCCCTTATAATATAAAGCTTCTTGTAGTTCTTGGATTTCTGCAGATAAAATTTGTTTGTGGTATTTGCCGTCGTCTGAAAAATATTACTCTCGAAAATTTCTAAAGTGCTCATCGCCGAATAATCATCCATAATCCATGAAGTAGAACGAGAATTTTGCTTAATCAGTATAAATTCGAAGGAGTGATTCAGCGTTAGATATCAAAGCTGACATTGTGGTTGGTATTAAGAATATCAAGTGACGTGGAACCAAGACCCGAATTTGCCGATGACACGCGAAGATAATTTTTCAAATTACGGATACCCTTGACTGGGTTAGTCAACCCATCTAAGTAAATTTCGACCTTAAAATATAAAGTTCCTGTTTTTATTTTTATTAGCAGCCGTACGGAGGCATTTTAGAAAAAAATTGTAGGTCCAACACATTTGCTGGATAAATCCTCGTTTCGCATTGTTGTGTTGCGGTCGAAATAGCCGACCATCCGTAAGGCCAGGATTCAAGTCTTGGTCCGACCTAAATTCAAAATTATAGAAATTTCTAATTGCGGGCGCTCCTCTGCGAGGAATTTCGAGCCGTCCGTATTTCTATATGTATTTCTGACATGAAGTTCCTCAAACAGATCCATCGGCCATTCGGAAGTGGGCCAGTATAAACTATAGGTTTATTCATTTGTTGGAAAAGCATCAAGAGGCACACCACAGATTGGAGGGAGAGCTTTTCCGAAAATCGCTACTGCAGTAGCCTGGAATTCCTGGTCGTGACAGAAATATAAGAGAGTTACGATATTTGATCCGTAGATATTTGATTGCAATGTGCTTAATAAATTTTAAAAATAAGTAGACAAATTGAAATAATAATAAAGAACAAATAAAAGAAAAGAAAATGGTTAATTTTCAAATGGTTAAATAATTATTAATTTTGAAGCTCACATAACCCCATTTGCATTTTAAGGAATTTCTAACACTAAACTTTGTATCCATACCCACATACATATTTAAATTTTGCTTATTTTTTTTGTCATGTAAAATAAAACATGAATCAGGGTGGCGAGAGCATCAAGCAAGTAAGAAGAATTTTTCAACTCAATGCATATACATTTGTATTTTAAGAAATATTACAAGAGCATCTAACGTATAAACTGTCAGCAAGCATTTACTTACATACATACATATATATGTATGTAGTTAGATATATATTCGTAGAATCAAGTGATACATATTATATTTAAGTAAAATCATTTTTTGAGTTTTTTTTATATGCTACAATCATTTTAAAATATGTCCTACTTTTTTGACTGCGTACCTACAAAAATATACTAGTACCCATTAAAAGTTTATTTTTATCCAAATAAATACTGAAACCCTGATAGAAATTTATTTTAAACTGTAAATAAATTAGAAAACCTCAATTGACGAGCCACAATTACATATAAGCATACATAATTTATGCTAAACATATACATACATACATATATTTATAGCATACATATTTACGAGTACACGTTTACACAAAATGCTTTTTTTTTTGTCACATTTTCTAATAAATTCAATAATTTTTGTTGTAAAATAATTTGATGTTGTCACAATAAAAAAATAAAACTGATTTATTACAAACAATCATTGACAAGCTTAGGCTTAGTATTCAGCTTATTAGTAGCATAAGCGCTTAGTTATGCATTGTGAATTGTATGCAGTCGAAGAAGAAGACTGCAATTAAAAGAAATATGAAATGGATTTTCTTTCATTTGAAATAAATTAGAATTTCAGAAAGCTTTTGCATAGAATATATCTTGGCTTAACTTGAAAAGCTGTAAAATTTTGAAATAAAATGAAATAAAGAGTGCGCACGAGCTCTTCTTGAAAAAAAAATACTATCATTATGATTTTCTTTGCCAAAGATGGCTAGTAATAATCATGTGCCATTAGATGTTAATAAAAAAGTCTGATAAATTATTTAGTAAAAGTTTCATAGTAAAATTCTGTTGTCACCAAGTTTTTTTTCAACTTTATATGAACTTAACGCTTTTCATGTGAGCTGAGTACTGAGCCAACAGTGTTTAGTTTTTATGTTTTTACGACAAAAGTTTATGTTATTTTAACCCTACAAATGCATACATACGTGTATTTTTGCTTTCACCATTTTGAATGTTTTTAAGTACTTACATGCATTCATATGTATGTATATATGTAGTTTTGTGTATTAATCAACTTATAATTTAACAAAAAATAAAAATAAAAAAATAAATAAATGAAGTAATAAATATAATTAAGATCATTTAAATAAAATGTAGTTGTGTTCTTTTAATCGTGCTGTGTATGTATAATCCCACTGAAACCAAATACCAAAACCAATAACATTCTAGGATCGAGATCACACGAACACGGCAGCGGTAGTTGTGGTGGTGTTGGTGGTGCGGGTGCTGGGAATGGTAGTCAACTGTACAATGCCAGTTTGGCAACTGCTTCCGCAGCTTCAATTCTTTCAACACAACTGAAGCAACACAGCCATGGCATACCAACTGCCAGCAATTTGACGGCTGGATTCAACAAGGAAACCGAACAATTAATGGAAATTGAGAAGTTACGCAAAAAACTTGAGGATACCGAAAAGGCGATGGCCAAATTGATCGCAGAAATGAATTCAGACCAATACGAAGCTAAGGTTAGATAGACGAACCCAAAAAAAAAAAAGCAAAAAATTTAAACATTTTATAATAAAAATATGTAAGGTGTCATAATAAGAAGGTTCTCCACATATTTAGCGAGCAAACATACATACATAAAAGAATTGGGCAATATTAGCTTATAGTTTTCAGATTTATTTCTATTCACTGGAAAATTAATTGCATAATATTTGCTGAAGTTGATATTTTTTTTAAATACTAGTTTTTACTATTTCGCCTTCATAAATATTTGTCACTGAAAACACGAATTGCGAAATATCCAGCAATTTCTTTGTAATTATCTCTGAGTGCTAACAACGACAAAGTGGCTCCCAAACTTTAAAGGCTTGTGGTCATGTTTCATGTATAATTTTGTTATTTTTGATATAAATTAAACTTCAGCAAATATTAAGCTTGTAATTTCATATTCTTGTTAAAAAAATACTTATATTTTTCACTGTAAATATCGAAATTGATTTCATTAGAAAAATAATTTTTAATTTAGTTACGAATTCTTTTATATTTTCGTTATCAATTTATTTTGATAAATAATTTTTTATTAATGTTTATTTTTTTATTGGTACAATTGGCGTTTTCGTTCACGAATACAAGATGATCGCCATACAATTTATAAAGCGTAAAGCACATTAGAAAACGTTAACAACAAAATCAAACCAAGTCAAAATCCACAATCGTCTAATTAAAAAATAAAATCAACTCAAGCGCAAATCATCTCAAACTAAGTACATAGCAAATAATAAATATATTATTTTAATAAATTATGCATAAACTCAAAGGAAAGCATATTGTTTACATGTCATGCGTCCCCCCTTGAGGTTTCGAAAATTGTACAGTAACCAATAGTATAGGAAACAACTATTTGGTAGCCAAACAGCAAAAAAAAAAAAACAAAAACAAAAAAAAAAATGGCATGAATAAAAGATTTGCTGAGCTCCTACGCATTTCCTTACTTAAAAATGTACAAAAAAGGCTTACAAAGTTTTCTTCTTTCCCAAATGTTACATCTGGAAGCCATTTTCGTTTCGCCTCCTCACGATTCGTCTTGTCTTGCGAAGTCACTTGTATAACTTACGTTTCCTTCACCCATTAAATATATGCTAACAACGTAAAGCATGTTGTATCCCCTACACAGCACCAATAAATGCATGATTCTCGAAAATAAATACTAACTTGTATATCTAAATAAAGCTTAAATTAAACGATTTTCACAAATATTGAAAAAAAAACAACAAAAAAGTATTACTTCATTGTGATCTAAATTGAGTTACACAACCAATCAAGAAGAGGACATATTTTAAATGATATATAATTTAACCTATACATATATACATATATAAACCTTTGATTTCGAAATTAATTTCATAAACTATTATATTCTTTTGAACACAAAACTTTCTATCTATAATTCAGACCTCTCTTTGGTATATTTAGCGCATTTGCGAAAATTATCATCGCTTCTCATCATAAATCATGCAACAAATTAAAGAAACAAAACAGTTATTATTCATATTGAAATTAATATTGTATAATAACATACAATAACTTATATTAGTATGTTCTCTTCCGGCAAAATTTAATAGAAAAAATTTATTTATCATTTATTCCATATTGTGTGCGTGTACGAACCCTGTTGAAATTGAAAAAAAACCAAACGCATAAAAAAACAAATAATTTGGAAACCAAAAAAAAAAATTATTGATTGCAAAAAAATTCCAAAAACGTTTAGTTGTGACAGCAATTCAAGGTCTAATTGATGCTGCCGATGAGCAAATAAAATTACGAGAGAATAATGCGACATCAGATACACCTAAGGTTAGCCCCGACCACACTATATGCACTCTTACCATTATTTCACTGTTGTTCGTTACGCTCAAAACGTACTCAAAACTTACCATTAGCTAAATTACGTCAGATATTAAACGTACAAGTGCCTACGTAACTGTGATTTTCTATGTTTTCTAACCAATTTTTTTTTTGAAATTAAAAAAAAAAACTTTTCTAACCTTTTAATCTTTTATTTGCGTTTTTCGTGTTAAATTGTTAACTAATAAATTTATGTGTGCGTATGTGTGTTTTAATAATTTTTTATTTACTGTTATTTTATTTGATTTAATAACTTTAACAAAATTTTAAATAGTTAAAGCACGTTATTTATTAACTAATTAAACACAAGAAGATAACCTAACATTTTTACATCGATTTTTTGTTTGTTTGTACCAAAAAACATATAACAATAATTATGTAAAATAAAAAATAGTAAAATTTAATATTTTTTCCACTATCCACTCCACATTTCCTTGGACACTAAGAAACCAAGCGAAACTTCGACATCGAACTTTGGAGACATTTCCAATGGGCATACAAAGGCTGAGCATGAACAAGAGCAACATAATGATGACAACAACATAAACCAAGTTAAAAGAGAACGGGAAAACGAAGTTGATAGCGAAACCCCCTCTAGTGCGGCTGGCGAGCAAAAGCAGGAAGTGCAGAGTTCGATTAGTAAAGAAAAGGCAGAAAAGGATAACCAACAACGAAAGAAACGAGACGGCAGTGTTGATCGATCAGTGGCGGTAAATATATTTTATTTTTAATATTTTATTTTGTATGATATTAACAATATTTTATATTAATAACAATTCCACTGCTGAATTATCTTAGTACTTTTATAACTATAATTTGTCACTATTAATTTTGTAGTTTCAATGAATTTATTTAAAATTGAAACACTTACACTTCCGTTGTATTTTTCCATTTATTACAACTTTGCTTTCGCCGTTTTTTTTTTCCAAAATTAAAACCTTTATTGCGAAAAAGTGCTTACAGATATATTATTCAAAGTATTGTCCTTCGCTAGCGATAACTTTCTCCCATCTTTCCGGCAATTTTCGGATCCCGGCTCGAAAAAAACTTTTCATCACCGGTTACGATGCGATGTAAAAACCCCTTACGATTTGGTCTTTGAAGCAGTTGCTCACATAAACCTAGACGGCGCTCGATGTCCCTCGGTTTCAACTCGTACGGCACCCAGTTTCCTTCTTTCTGAATCATGCCCAGAGCCTTGAGACGTTTTGAAATGGCTTGCTGACTCACTCCCAACGATTCGGCAATCTGTTCTTGGGTTTGGCACGAATCTTCATCAAGCAATGCTTCTAGTTGTTCATCTTTGAAGGTTTTTCTCTTCCAGCACCATGTTTGTCTTCGACATCGAAATCACCATTTTTAAAACGTTGAAACCACTCCCGACACGTTCTTTCACTCAGAGCAGCATCACCGTAAGTTTCTGCGAGCATTCGATGCGCTTCAGCTGCATTTTTTTTTCGAATTGTAACAGAAAAGTAAAACTTCACGCAAATGGCGAAAATTCTCACTGAAACGGCGATGACAATTCGTTAGGCACTATCCACACTCACTTTAAAGGCATTATCATCTATGTAGTTCAACCAGCCTCAGCCGGTACAGCCACCTATCGGAAAACGGCGGAACCAAACTTGTACACCTGATAGTTCTTTTCATTTTTACTGGCTTTATTGATTTAATATTGTTTCATTTATTTAATTTTTTTCTAATAATTTAGGTTCTTGGAATGGAGGTAACAGCAAGTTGTGAGGGTGGCCAAAAATGGACAGGACGCCCTCCAACGCCTGTTTTCTTTTCACACCATGAACATGTAAGTGCACCTAGCTGACTTACATTTAACTATAAATATTCAAACACAAATACGAATGAGTACAGAAACGTAAAAAAAATACTAACATCATTATTCACGCCAAAATTCCAAGAACAAAATTTTAATATGACTTCCTTCAACTTTTTACATTTTTTTAAGTTTAGCACAAATATTTTTCACACAATATTTATTTTAACCAATTTTCACTGATTTTTATCACTTAATTGATTTTGTTTCCTCCGCTTTATTCAGTCCAATCACAAAGATGAGTATGATATGCCGGAACCACAATCCATTTATTTGGAGGGTGCCTTGGCACACGATTCACAAATTTTGGTCGCCGATTCGGAAACAAAAACTGAAGAAGTTTACGACAAAGAATTCAATGGTTCCCTAGAAGAACCAGCGGTAAGATTTTTATAAAATATCACTTGTTTTCTACATTAATTTAATTGTAATTTATTTGCATCTTTGTTTTCAGGTTGTGCTTAGCAGTAAAATGACATTATCGCTAATTAATTTGGATGCAAATAATAGTGATGAGAAAAATGAATCAGAAATCGAGAGTCCCTTGGCTGATGATATCGAGATAATTGGCGATGATGAGAAATAAAGGAAGAAAAAGAATAGAAAAATACGATTTGCATAATTCCCATTAAAAATATTAAAAATGGTAAAATTACTTGTCCCGAAAAACTATTGGACATTTCAAAAAACAATTTGCAAGCAGTTGATTTTAAGAAATCAGGGAGTAATTTATGCAAAGACCGTAAAATTTACATTATGACTGAATTATAAGTGTATGTCTTTATTTTTTCGTAAGCAAAAGTAACATGAAAAATAACGGAATTATGTATATACGCTACGTATAATACTAATGTAAATTTACTTATTGTGTAAATGTTAAGAAGAAGAAGAACTTGTACTTCCGTTGTATGGAAACTCTGTTGTCAATAATCCCTAACATTGTTTGTCTCTGTCTATCCTTTTTTTTTACTTTATATTTGTTTTATATAAATGCATTTTTCTCACTAACTTGATTAATTCTGTATTTTATATATTTTATTTATTTATGTGCTTTATGGATATGCTCGTATATGTGTATGCTCAAAATAATTTGTATGCCAAATAATATCATTAAAAAATTTAATGTTTTTGTTTAATTTATTCTCTCAAAAGTGTTAAAATGTAGATTTTTTTCAAATCATTCATACGATTTAATTTCATTAATTAAATTAAATTCAATTTTAAATATTGTATAAGAAATATAAACGCAAAACTAGTCTTCATTTTATAAAATAAAATTAAACACACACTTATAGTTTCTAAAAATGGCCAATTTAATATAATTATATGTGTATTGAAATATGTGTATGTATTAATTTCAAACAACTTTTAAAAACATATATGGTAAATTAACGTATTATCAATAAAAGAAATACAAATATATTTCTAAAATTTCCCAGACTGTGTGAGTTTTGGAAATATTGAGATTTAAAAAGCCAAATAAAGTAGAATTAGTAACATTAAATGAAAGCAGTACATGTTTTTTATTTAAAAGACATTTATCTTTAATATGTTAATAGTGAAATATTTTTTTAACTTTCACTGATAAGGTTATTTTCGTATGCAATGAATTTTCCTTACCATATTTGTATATTTGTGTAACGAAAATTTGAATATTTGTGTTATACTTGTCAGTAGGCATCCCTTTTATTTATCGGAAACTCTCAAGTTTCACAATTTTTAAAGCAACTGCATGTGTGAAGTTCAGTCACAGTTTGAGAGCTTATGTGATAATATTTTTATTAATCAGCTATGCTCATTACAGATTTTTTCCTGTAAATCAGCTACTAAGAAATACTAGGAATCGAAACAAGACATAAATTGCATATATTTTTTATTATACAGCTATCAGAGAATGTAGTATAACAATCTCTGGTTTTAACTATAAATCAATTATTAAAAAGTACCACCCTGTTGAAGTATCTTGAAATCTCTACATAAATTTATTGACGTTACAAATGTGTGGCCACACTAGTTTCCCATCAGCAACAGCTGACTGATTGTCATTTTTGACTCTTTTGTCAAACTCGGTCTGTTTTGGTGTGTGAAATTACGTAAAATTGTAAGTAAATTATATATTTGCTTAAATATTTTAATATAAAAATACACATGAGCAGCTTAAATCGGTGTTAATAATTACAAAGTGTACATGCATTTTGAAAATATGTCTACATATAAACAAATAGAATTAACTTGCCTTAAAAGCGTCTTAGATTACAAGAGCAATAATTATGTTTCCAATTCATTAACTCGTAATTTAATTTAATTTATTTGTTGAAGCATTTACAATGTCGTTTCTTAAATCACAATACTACGATTACCCGGAAGGACAAGATGCATTTGGAAAAATTGTTGCTACCAACAAAATCGCCATCGGCACTGGTCTCGCTTGGTCCACTTGCGATGTGTTGATGTTATCCAAACCACAGGGTTATTTGCCAACATTAGCGCGATTCGCTTACAATACAGGCCCAATGATGGGTATGGCTACTGCATTCAGTTTGGCAACATTAGTGTCTACAAATTTGCGCGGCAAAGATGACAAGTAAGTGGCGGCTGCTCATGAACAAAGTGTATTAAATAGCAAATAATTAACCATTTTATTAAATTTCAGATTAAACTATGTCATTGGTGGCTTTGCGGCGGGTGCAGTGTACGGTGCCTGGAGGCGTAATCATGTTGCCGGTCTACTAGCTGGTCTATTCTTTGGTTTGTTTTTTAATTTATTTTTGTTTTACTTGTTGACTTTATTTGCTTTTTAAAAAGGTATCGCTGGTGCCGTGAAAAAACTGTCCAAAGAAGAAGGTTGGGAATTCTTTCCACCAATTGTACATCAACAAGGCTCTTTAAATGGTGTTGTGCATGATTTTACACTAATGAAGGATCCTGCTGCCAAAAAGTAAATTCAATATATAAAAAAGTAGAATTTGATGTAATATAGGAAATACATTTTACATATTAAATGTAAGCAAATATCGAAATTAGCACTGTTGAATGAATAAATCAAGAAACGAACACTGAATTATTATCTGCTGAGCATGCGTATCAAATGTGGGAGTATATTGAATTGAAAATTTAATATTTTTTATTGTTTTTGTAAAGGTAAGTCAATCATTTCATTATAAAATCGTTTACAAGTTTGTAATATCCGAATGCCATACCGTACGTACATGTAATTTGTATACTAGTAAAATAAGATTCTTCATAAACCTATTCGATCTATGAATACTTTTGTTGACAGAATTAAAAATAAAAACACTGAAACCTTTTCGGATATTGAACAAAGTCCATGATCAGTATAACTAAAATATTCTCAACACGAAGTGAAATTAGAAACTTTTATAGCTCCATAGCGGCGCCTTTTATAGGTCGTACCAATAATACCAATAAAGAAACATTTTTTTCGGCATATTTCAAGTAAATTTTTTATGCATTCAAATTCGTGCATGGTAAAAGCAAAATAAATAAATGTGAAGTTGCGTCTTTGGTCATCAAAACTATGGAAAGCACAAGTAAAGAAAGAGCCAAAGTTCAGGCGCAAGAATGGCAGCTGTGGTTTAGGTGAGTAAGTTTGAAATGCATACATACATACATACGTCGATACGAGCAAATATACACATGAGCATTCGTAGTTTCATACGCATGATAAAATGCATGTACGTATGTGCATATGTATGTATGTATGCTGCTTTAAAAATGTCAAACTTGGCTCAGCTACCTTCTTGCGGCATTTTAGTGTCGGAGATCAGTGGCATTTCCTGTATTGTTGCGTGCGGTTGAAAAAAAGGTATATGCCAATGCCAATGATGACCATTCTGATAATGGAGCTTTGCTTGCATAAAGAAAAGAATAAAAATAAAATAAACATTAAATATTGGACGTAAAAAAGAGGTCCATTCCATCCCTTTTGCGAATACGAGTATAACACATGTTGAACATTTTAAACCTTTGTTGTTTGCTATTTTCTGAATGACTAACTTTAATGTTTTGCGGAATATTCATAATTGGTTGAGTGTCATGGGCACACACATATGTATATGTATATAAATTATATTGTTTTCGTACGATATTATATACATATAACTTTTACATAGAAAATAATTTCAATGTACATAATTACTAAATGAAGTCATGTCCCTATACAACAAGTTTGTTTCATAACTCTTTTGAAATTTCGTACCTGTCAATTAGGATGTTTCTTTGGGACAGCATAAAACAGATAGGTAGGAATTACGTCCACTGTAAAATCAGATCTTAATTGTGTCAGCAAAGCAGTATGTTCCTTAACTCGTAGCATAGATGCTTCGCTATGCAAGTGTTTCCTGTCGCGGTCCTGAGGGCGGTGTTTTGACAAGCCTGTAGCTTCTTCATCTGCGTCTCGTTCGTCCCCAGCGCCTAGATCAGTGCAGCATAGTTTACGACCGGCCGGCCAATTGCTTTGTAAGTTGCCAACAAGGTTTCTTTGTCTTTACCCCAGGTGCTGCCGGCTAGCGCTTTGAGTATTTTGTTGCTGCTCTGGAGTTTTGCGGCAATTGCGGTCGTATGCGGAGTGAAGGAGTGCAGACTGGCGAGTGTTACTCCCAGCATGTTGGGGTTATTTATGGTCGGAATTTTCACGTCATCGGGCAATGTACTTTCAGGACCTCAATCACCTTTGAAATGTTGTTCGTTTTTCAGAAAGTATTGTCATACGACCTTTTCCGCTCCCATTTCAGCCAAGTTTCCCTCGACTTGCCACAGGAAAAGTTTTGTTCCCACCTTGGCTCTGCCATTCTATAAATGAAGGCCTTAAGGATCTCAATTACCTCTGAGATGTTAGTATTTTTACATGTAGTGCACCACAACGTATTGCGCTGCGCATCGAAGAAGACCCGAACGAGTCCATCCTCCATCGCGCGCAACTATTAGAGCTGTGCCCGTCCACAAGCCATTGTGGAGACGACTTTCCAACCTCAAGAAGTTACTGGTTGGTTTGCTCAAATTCAAAAATTAAGCCGGTCATAATGTTAAAGTCAATGGGGAACGTTATAGATTAATGACTTCTTCGTGCCTGAATTGCGGGATGTTGATGTGGACGACCTTTGATTCCAACAAGATGGCGCTACATTCCAAACAGCCCACAAAACAATCAATTTATTGAAGGCAACTTTTGGTGAGCTCATTATTTTTTGTGGGCTTATGTGAAATCGCTTGTCTACGAGTCGCTACCCGAGTAAACTGACGCTTTCAAAAGGAATATGCGTCGCGAACTGCTGCAAAAAGAGGTCAAATATTGGATGCCTCGGCTAGAATTTATTGGAGCCAGTCGCGACGGTCACTTGCCTGAAATCATTTTTAAAACACAATGGCATATCCTTATCCTTGTTACAAAGCTTAATTAATTCTTGGTCATAACCAATTATATGGGTTTTATTTATTCATAAAATACACATATCTGAAAAAAACACCCTTTACATACATATATTCATAACTAATCCGCCACATATGGTACATACTCGAACATAAGCAACCAATATAATTGACTGATAAACACTTCGAAGAAATTAAATTGTAAAACCAACACTGTACATAGATATGTTTGTATGTAGACAGCCGCGCAGTCGCCCATTCAATCTTCCATTGACAGAATTTTCGATAGGCGGCAATAAATTTGTTAGGTATTTTTCTATTTTACTTTGACCAAAAGCAGAAAAGCGCTTATGTACATATGTACGTATGTATGTACGTATGTGTGTGTATGTGTGTTAACTTTATCCATCATATTGACAATATTCACGTATTGTTTTTTTGTTTTTTTTTTTTGTTTTGTGAGCCTCTGACACATTTGCTTCATGGCGGCGCGATCATTGTTGGCATTCATTACTTCATCAAGGCGCACAGTGAGTATGCTGGAAGAGCGCAGGCGTGCCATTACATACGTGTACATCAGACATAAGAGTATGTGTGTATGTGTATGTAAGCATATGTGGTTTTGAAGAAATTGTTCCCTTATTGTTGTTGCTTCAATAGGTATCTGCTGTCAGTGCTAGCACAGAGATGTCCATCAAAATGCCACTGACAACAACAACAACAACAGCTACAACTAACTGATAATACAATTCCTCACACAACACAATACATGTACATATACATACTCGTATGTATGCACGTATGTATGCAAGTAGGGACAACAACAAAGAGAACAAAAAAGAAAAGAAGAAAAATTTAAAGAAAGAAAACTAAACGACCATCAATCATGTGCCACCGCAGGAGTGGAAGAGGAGAAGAAATAGTAACAGAGGAGGCACAAAGATTGAAACGAAGGAAAGAGGAGTAAGGAGAAATGTAGTTACATACATATATATATATGTATATGTATAGTGGAGCAATGACTGTTTGTCTCTACCTACTTGGACGTAGATTCGTGTGACAGATATGATGGCATGACAAATGTCACACTGTTAAAACAAAACGAAAAAACAACAAATGCAACATACATATATGTACTATGTATGTATGTATATACGATTTGCTCAAATGCAACAGTCGATAAATATAAAAAAAAGAAAAACATCGACAAACACAAAAACAAAAGCAATTACTTATTCCAACATAAATGAAGTGCATATAAATACATATATGTTGTTGACAAACAATACTCGGCATGCAGCATTGGCATTGCAAAGCGCAAAAAATTGCAATAGTCAGCAGTGACTAAAACACAACAACACCAACAATAAAATGACGGCAGCTTGAAGAAGAGAAATTATTATTGGTCATATATACATACATAGGTACATACATAATTAAAGTGGAAGAAGCAGAAGCATATTTGATTACAACAAGTAAGGAAGCACTGGATTCAGGTAGTGAAATCTCATAATATTGGTCTAATAAAAAGGAGTTCATTATTTTCCCACTAAATTGAAGGTTTTATTTACCACATTGTTTTGCCTTTTTTTATGGTAATGCCATTATGCTTCTCTAATAGGCTAAAATTTGGGACAATACCTTTTCATAGACAGGAACAGATTTCAATCACTTTATGCGAGGTCCAGACTATAAGATGGATGCATAAGAATGTTCCAACCAAGCTCTAGGAGCTTCTAGCGAGTCACTATCGATGTGTGTGGTCTGGCGTTGTCTTGATGAAACACAATTTCCCTCCTGTTGGCCAAAGTTGGGCGCTTCATGGTATTACTTCCTTCAGACGGTCCAATTGTTGATAGTACAGGTTCAATTAAAAGTTTGGGCGTAGGGGAGCAGCTTATAGTAGATGATTTCTTGTTGTTGTAGCTGATCTACTTTTCATCACCACTCCCCGTCCGCTTTAGAAATGGGTAGATTCTGTTAGGAATCAGAAGAGATTCGCTGATGAAAATTCGGTCCGCTCGATTTTGAGCTTTTTTGTGTATACAGCCTTTTTCAAATGGTTCCAAACTGTTATTGTTAGCTCCTGGGCAATCGAAACAGTGCTCGCTTGAGGGACTCGATGAATTCCATTACCTTATCGATATTTTCGACAATTGCCTTCCACACCATGGAACACCTTTATATCAAAATTACCGGAACGAAATTGACGAAACTAAAATTGTGCACCAACTGTTACAGTGTCAGGACCATAAACACTATTCACATTTTTAACTGTCTGTCTTGGGTTTTCGTTTCTATCACTTCTGAGTAAATTAATCTCTCTTCGTTATCTCTTTTAGTGTAAAATATCATCCGTCCAACGCCATATAAGGTAATTCAATCTAAAAGAGCTGCAAAAACGTAACGAAAAAATTTTGCGTGGTTTACGGTGAGAATGATGTAAGTGACCGACGCATTCAGGAGTGGTTTGCTCGATTCCCTGCAGTCACTCTTAGTTTTTCAACTGATGGAACAAGGCCCTCATACAAGTTGTCAGGTGGTAGTGAAGGTTTAAGACATCACTCGGAACCTGAGTGACCGAATTACCATCATTGAAACGCTTCTGAAACGCGACAACGTCGAATCATTTCTGAAGCGATTTATTATGGGCGATTAAGAATAAATTAAATACGAGAATACTAAACATAAAAAATCCTGGGCGAAGGCCGGTGATCCTCCCCAAAGGAATTCAAACCTGAATTGACGGCAATCAAGATGATTCTGGGTGTATGGTGGATTTGGAAGGGAGTTGTTCATTATGAAACGATAAGTTCTGAGCCGATTAAAAAAAATTTCAAGAAACTGTTCAGATTTGATCCATAAAAGTTGTTGGCCTTCATCATGACAACCCCAGAAGACCAGGCAAAAACTGACAGAGCTCGGTTGGGAAGTTTCGGCGCACACCCCTTACAGTTCGTATTTTGCCTCAGCTAACTGTCATTTGTTTCAGTCTCTGCAAAACTCTCTTGATGGTAAAAAACTAGCTTCCGAACGGGACACAAACATTTGGTCAAGCTCTTCGTACATAAACGGTATAAGTTCTACACTGATGAAACTTTACCCGAAAAATGGCAAGAGATCATAAATGTTAATAGCCAATATGTACTCGATTAAAGTTAATTTTCAATAAAGATGAATTTTTCTCAAAAAAAAAGAAGAAAAAACACTAAAAACCGCAGAGACTTTTTATGTAATATAACAGATATTCACCATGCTAAGCCCACGACTGAACGAATTGGTTTCATTCAGAGTCGAAACGTTACAGAAAAAGAGGTTCAAAACCTGAGCGCAAGCGACCTCACCTAAGCCAATAAGTAGGCTCATTCTAGCCCTAGCCCTTCAGATTTTCTGTGCATGCTTTAACTATTTTTGAAGATAGTAGAGGGTCCTAATTAATTTTTCTAGTTGCTCGGCAGGGAATACCGACCCCTCCGAGTGTAGTTTTGACATGATAAAAGCTTTTCAAAAAATTCTTCAGGCGACTTAGAACTAACTGAATGTTCTTCCAAATGTGGCACATCACAAATTAGAAAAGAAGTTCGTCCGAAAATATCTTCAGTCGTTATAAAGCGCCAATTACATAAATATACATCCAGTACACCTACAAAGAACTTTGTTTAAGTGCTTTTTTCTTCTTCTTTTCGTCGTTTGGCGCCAGTTGAAAATACCAAGTGAAACCAGGTCGCGCTCTACCTGATCCTTCCAATGGAGTGGATATCTAACTCCTCCTTTACTTTCACCAGCGGGTACTGCATCGAATACTTTCAAAGCTGGAGTGCTTTCATCCATCCGAATCCATCGGTCCCTTTATTCGCTGAAGTATATCAATATCATCCAATATCTCGTACAGTTCATCGTTCCTTCTTCTGCGGTAAATCGTTCTTTTCTCTCGAAGACTTCCAAAGCCGACTCATCAGATGTCGGCATCGTTCACGCTTCTGCACCATATAGTCCCTAGAGAGACGAAGTTATGACTATCAAGAGTGACATGGGAACCGAGCCGCAAATGCGATGACTATTTGTTTGATGACAGGAGATATTTCGTCTTTTTCTCGTTCACTACCAGGCCCATTCGCTTCGCTTATTTATCAAGTCTGGAAAAAGCAGAACTAACACCCCGGTTTTAAGGCTTTTGATATCAATATTTTGTAAAAGATTGTATCTTGTTTATTTAGCTATGCAGCTCTTATTATTTTCTCCAGCATAAAATTTAAGAACTCACAATACATACGATAAATATACTCTGTCTGTAACCTGATTTGATATCGAACGGCTCGGAGAGGTCCTTCCCAATTCTGACTGCGCTTCTGGTGTTTCCAATGCCATTTTACCAAGCAGGAGTTTATTACTGCAGGATCTTAAGTGTTCTTCTAGTGTTCTGTAGTTTAGATATTATTTGAGAGCGTTGAAAGGTCTAAGGCAGTCGATAGCAATAGCTTCGGGGCAGCGCTTTCGCTGATAGTCAACTCTTTTGGCTTTCCATTACTATTCACATTCTTGCATGTTCTTGGAATCGTAGCTTTCGCAGGGCTCCCCCTGCGGGAATTCCAAATTTAGTGCGCTTTACACACCTTGATTTCAATATGTTCCCCACAACTAATATTTTTTTTTATCAAGAATTACACTTTAAAGGGATACTTGATCGAGTTTGGAGGGCATAATGATATCACTTATTGTGTTAAATTGATCATTTTTTTTTATTTCTTTGAGGAGGCAAACCTCACCTTTCAGAGAATTTCAAATCCATTCGCTTACGACTGCCTGTTTTTGAATACAATAGAATTTCGGACGAACGAATACGTTCACGTTTTCGTTCCTTTATGTAACCATATCGAATTTCGATAATTTTGCACATTCACGATGGCTTCGATTCGATATTCATAACATTACGTGCCGAATTGTTAAGCCACGATTGTACCGATTCGTGCTCTACATAAACTATATCAAATGAGGAAACAACAGGAGCTCTTCGCAATGTTTAAAACTTCTGTTCCCATAACTTGGAGCTTCATCAACGGTTGTTAATGTTTGGACGGAAGGTTCTCAAATGACTCCCAAATATCCGCTTCGAGACGGATCCATAAATAACTGTTAGGGAAACAAAAGCACATCACTACACCCTATGAAGTAAGTTCAGCACAAGTAAAGTTATGATGAAAAGAAGACGTATTGAAAATAAATGTGAAAAAATGTCTGAAGTTATCACCAGCAGCACGCCAGGTCCACAAGTTAATTAATAATTGTTTTTCTTATTTTCGACGGCGAATCGAAATGAGGGTCAACCTCTGTAAAGCTCAGCACGGTGTCTTCAAGCCAACGGATATTTACGAGACATATGACAGCACTATTGTAAATAAGAGGTTACATAAATCAGTATTACATACAAAAATAATTTTTACTTTATACTTATTTACTCGTTTATATGTATGTGTATATGTAAATAAATGTAAGAATATCGCGCCATTAAGGTGCCACCATCATGAAGAGATGTGATAACGACACACTAAATATTTAAGTAGAGTGAGTAACAATCAAGTTCCAAAATGCGGGTAGGTGTACTCCAGCCGAGTGCGGCAGTGTGTAGAAATCACAGTCGGAAAAGAAGTAGCAAATGAAGACAAATGGAAATATGAAATTTCTTTTTTTTATTATTTTTTATAGTTTTTATTTTTTTTATCATTTACCACAACTGCATTCTCCAACTTCTTTTCGATTTCCCTCTGTCTGCAGTTACATCAATCTCTTCTTTCTTTCTTTTATTCGATAATTTTTTTGTTTTGCTTTACTAAATTTTTTATTATTCTTCTTTTGAGTGTCTTTTGGAAAAAAAATAAAAAAAATAGCCTTCACCTTTATATAATTTAGTCACGGTGTTACAAGAAGTGCATACCATTCAGATGACTCACCGCCGTTGGCATTCGACAAGACAATGGTCAGCCAGTTGAAAGTGGTTTTCCTTGAAATATGTTGAGTAAAATGGGAATGATGGTGAGCAATGGTGGCTTATTTGTTTTTAAAATTATGTAACCAACCAAGTGTCCGCTGGTTCTGAGGTTATCGGTATTTTCTTAGTTGATTTGTGTGGAAATTAAGATCGATTTAAATCTTTTTTTGCCAGCATGGACATGGTCGCATCGATTTTCCGGTTTTTGTTAAAAATATTATAGTTTTGAACTTTTATTTTTTGTGATACAGAAAATTATATCAGAACTTGAACTAAACGTAAAATGCGACCGAGTACTGGTAAATAATGCTACCAGCTCCTTCCCTGGCAGGGAAGAATGGGCGTAAGTCAGGCCTATTGGAAAGAGTCAGGATATACATATCTAAACTAATGGGTCTAGTTGGGAGACAGACACAGCAGCAGCCTAATAATCAAAGTAGCTTCAAACTCAATGACTACAACACTGCCTTATAAGTAGAGATTGTAGACATTAGATAAGCTGCCAAATGGGTAATCGCTTTAACAGAAAGTTCTATCGGATTTTGGTAGACAGTTAAGCTGCAATTAAGTGTGTCAACACAAAGTCCAAATGTATAAGTACATACAAAGAGGCAATTAGCAATCTATCTTAGGAAAACACAGTGAATATTACTTGGTTCCTGGGTCACACGGCTGCAGAATGTAATGACACGGCTGATGAGCTGACCGGCACTGGTGCCGTGGGCGATGTTGTAACCATCGGCTGCCTTAGAGTCTTCTGCGCCTTCAAATGTTGTCTAAAGCAGCGGATCACGAAGAATTTAAGGTTCCGGAACACTTCCGCCGTAAGACGTACCACCAAATACTGTGAGACAGTGTGTGTTGCAGAGAGATCAAACTGTAGCTTGCATTGAGCGAAATAAATCTTAGTATTCTTGTGGGTTTTTTGACGGGAAATCTACCCCTGAACCCCGAAATATCCCCTCCACCAGCTAGGTGAAGTGGAATCGGCTGAGGAGATGACAAAACGCTGGCCTTTGTGAGTGTCCGCCCTTCAGCCGATGAGCACGTCACATCTTTTACGGCGTCCCCCCAGATCCAACGTTACGGAGCTGAGTACGCATGGTTCAAAGAAATTTAATAAGTTTATTAAATCGAGCAAAATATTCGCAAAAGTATAGTTGAGTTATGTCGGGGGAGCAAAATGAGCATATCCTATAGCTTAGGTGCGACCACTCGTGGTGAGATCCTCAACCTACCCCTTCAACCAACCAACCAGCCATTGATTTTTTGTGAGTTTTTAGGCATGACAAGAATTAAAACGCATAATACTTAATGTTATAGCCAAGAATTCAGCTTTATCATAGCGTTTCCCATTGGCTGCAACATAATGATCGACTTCGGGCCCATTCACCGAAAGTGCGACGCACTCGATGGTCGTTCGTCGTTCGGCATCTATTATTGCACGAAGTGGATTTTGTAAGCCCACATACCAAGATCCTTCCGCAGAATCTTCCATAAAGTGCACGTTAACTTATTTTGCACCCAAACTTAAGTTTCTCTGAGTACCTTGCATTTTTTTTTAAATATTCCAAGTTATGTTTGCTAATGCCTCCGCTCAAAATACTTTCTTATTAACAGGTCCCAAACAAATTAAATAACGCTATGCACTGCCTAAAATCAAGACCGAAAGCTCCTTATAAAAGAGTCTAATAAATTATTTCTTGGTTATGATAATTTAATGTAATTCATAAGGGATTCCAAGTGATCCTATACGTTCATATTGCATATTGTCCGCCCATTAGAAGCCATACTAACCTAACCTCCATATGTTAGCAGCACGTCTTGTACACCCCCTTCAGTGAAACTTACTAGTTGTTAACTGATATGCTTTGAGTTTACATTTTTATACTGACTACTCTACCTTCTATCCTTCTATCCTTTCGATGTTCCATGAAATGTCATCCGTTGTTCTTCGTTTTTTTCTTAGAATACATAAATTGATCCATCATTATATTCTACATAATACCACGCATAAACATAATTTCACGCTCCGAAACCATCTTCTTTGTTAACTTTCTAAAATTGATTGATAGCCTTTAACAATGTGTTTTTTACTGTGGTTTGTGGAGATGAACTCACAAGTAAATTGCTAGACTTATAAATACCATTGGTGTAATTATAATATTGGTTTGTGCGAGAATGAAGAGAATTTTTGACTCATTTCTCATAGTTTTCTTTAAATTTATTTATAATAATATTTATAATTCTCTTTTCAATGAAAAAATAATTAGATCATGTCCGACGATTAGAACCAGAGAATGCTCGATTCAATCGCATTACCATAGGTTACATCGCATCGCAATATCGTATATAAAGTCCTAACTATTTGACTGTTTGAAAGATTAAAGCCCGCTGTTAGCGAACTGATCGGATTGAATGAGGAAGAGAAAGGAATAGATCTGCTAGTGGCAGAGGGCATGACAAAATATCGTGTGTCGTCGAATAAACAGTTGCCGTGTTATTCCGAGAAGTAAAAACCAAACTCTATATTTCGTCCATCTTTTCCGTTTTATTTTATGGTACAAAATCGTGGACTTTGAAAACATCCGGCTGTAAAAGTTTTCGAGAGAATGTTTTTGCGGCAGCGAGTACCGCAGACGTTAGAATAATGAGTCTTACTAACTATATGAGGGTATTGATATAGTTCAACAGAGGGACGTTGATAGCATCCAGTTGGTTAGAACCTTTAAGCCTTAAGAATTGGAAATCACTTGAAAGCTACATTATTTAGCTGCTTTTCTGTAGACATCGGTGTTAGCTATCATCGATTTTTTTAACCAAATCTGTGGTTAATCTATATTGTAGCTAAGATATGTTAACAACTCGAAAATTGTTAAAATACGTGTAGCATGGTGAGTCCCACCGTAGGTAAGAAATGACCAAGCTGAATGGTCGACAGTCATCGGTAGAATTTCGAGGTCAAGCTTCCGAGCTCCGTAAGGAAACTTCCTCCTTTACCAAAGGGTATTTCATAAATTTCATATGCCGATGATTGCTCGATATTAGCGTCAGGATTATCAATAACTTGTGTTCGAAAGTGAGCTGCTATCTCGCCAATTTTTGCCACTGCACGCCATTTGCAGCTTCAATCTGCGAAATCCACGGCTACTCTTTCAACCAACTGGCCGAAGGAGTATCGGCTCGAACTCGATTTGAAAGTCGATGGCGTGAAAATTCCGGCAACTTATAACCCAAAGTTACTGTGAGTCACACCCCGCATATGCCGGCAATTACTACTAAAGTACAGAGCTGCAAAAAAATCCTCAAATCGTTAGCCGGCAGCGGCTGGTGTAAAGAGAAAGAAGCGTTGATCGTAACATACAAGGCAATTGGCCTTCTGGTCGTAAATAACGCTGCTCCGATTTGGACAACGGGGACTAGTGAGACATAGATGAAACAAGCCTTAGGACCGTGACAGGTAACCTTCTGATGTCACCAGAGCAACACTTGCTAAGCGAAACAGATTTGCTACGCGTTAAGGAGCATAATGTTATGGTGTGCAAGTAAATATCTGTTGGGATGATATCGTTGAGAGCACCCCAACAGACGTTTATGGCATTTATTTGAGGCTGAATTACCACCTAGACACATCAAGAAAGGAGTACTCTACTACACAGACTCTATTCAGCGCCATATACAAGAACCGTGCCATCTCTGGGAATCCAATCATCACCCATTGCAGATGAAGAACTCGAGGTGTTTCGAGATACCCGAGTAATACTAGTACATTAAGATGTGGATATTGTAGTAGACTTCATCCCTACTGATCAAGACTAGACCCTGACATACTCAACGCATGCCCTGCATGCAATAAGATCCCGCACGAAACTGCTCGTGGGCCTTCCGTTAGATGACTGCGATGAGTTAGACTAGCAGGTGAGATGCTCATTAGCGGGGTCAGATAACAACTACAGCAAAGGAAGGAATCTTAGTGTTCCAAAAAGAAATTATTCGCTGAAATGGCGCATACATCAGAAGAAGAAAAAATCAAAAACAAGTGTCACTGAATCGTTTAAATTTAATATCACATATCCGCCGTGAAAAACCCCACACCAACTGCTCTTAAAGGCAACACTCATCAGTGATTCATCGGCAAGGGCTTCTGAGTGAGTCTTATTTTTTCTTGATGTTTTACTTGACCATTACGACTTGCTCATATGCTCCGTCATTTCAGTTTACCATCCTCCCTTCAACCATTTTGATTGATAGCCAAATTTTCGACTTATATATGTCGAGCTTTTATTGTAAGGCCTCTTGAGGGCAATTAGCATACAACAAGCGTAAATGTCAAGTATCCAAAACACACACACATGTGCACAAACAAACAAACAATTAAAGTATGATGCATTTACGAGTCGATTGTTGTGACAAACAGAAAAAAGCAACAACAATTCAACCCTTCACTTTTCTTTGACCAAAGCCATATTGCGTGCTTATCGAGTCTTCGGTAGGTTTTATGCAAATGCCAAAAAGGATTATAAATACTTGAAAATTTTGGGTAAACTATAAGTATATAAATTGAAAAGTACAAAGAGGGCAGTGAGATAAAGACGAAAGCTTCCGTTCAAGTATATGCTTTTTACTGAACATTTGCTTTGAAAGTCGCGTGTTTTGGTAGACTACAATCTCCCGAGGGATTTCCTATTTTTGTACATATGTAGGTATGTATGTACGTCCACCATATGCATGTTTGTGAATCATGAATAAGTCATTTACACAAACGCCCTTAAGTTTATGGCATGACATAGTTCAAGTGCACATTTTTATTTTATGTTTTTTTTTTTTTTGCTTTGAGCGGCAAAACGCTTTTGGTATGCTTTTAAGTTAATTAAGCTATTGAAGTGCTGCCACAAATGGTGACCAACTAAAAAGGCACTTGAAAGACATTTCTTTCTCTTTGGCTATTTACCGAATATGTTGTCGGTGGCATGTCAAAACAAAGTAAGACAAAAGCCAAAACAAATTAGTCCACTAAGGTACTCTAGTTGACTTATATTTAGATACAAGAAAATTAATACAATCTCCTCTCTATGTGTATAAAGGGTGTTTTATTTAGACGTGTGGTTTTCGATACGACAACTCTTTTTTCGGAGTCTGTCTTTTTGACAGCTATTACTTGATTTATACTCAGTTTGGCTTGCCATTTTATAACGAACAAACTTACCCCCAAGACAACATTTGAATATCGCGCAAAATTATTACCAAAGTAATGGTCATAATGAAAATACCCATATCCCTATGGCTAACACCTTGGCCTACGCAACAAGTCAAACCCGCCTGCGGAGTAGAGACAAACCAGCCTTCCAAAGAGTAACGTAGTAGATCCAATATATAAATGCTAATATTAATAAAGAAAAAGATCAATTTGCGCGACGTATCTCACGGTGCATCTAATATTCAGTCGACATAATCGCCCAGGACAGCCGGTAATTCGAGCCACCAGGTTTCGGTTTCGGCCCACATTTACTCTAGTGTATAGTGCGCATCCTCAGATATGGCGTAAAGTGTATAGAAGAAAAACCGAATGAGTATGTTCGCCATCGCGCGTTAGAATTGGATCTATGCTCCACTCATCACTTAATGGATGGTTTTGCGGAGGAATCTTGAGCTAACAAAAACCAAAATGTGCAAGAATTGAAACCAAAAGACCATCAAGCGCGTTGCTCGATCGGTGAATGGACCGAAATTGAGATAGCCAGCGATATAGATATTCATACGAAAATTTTGTACAGCGATGAAGCTCTTCTTTCGTTGAATAAATAGATTTGTCGCATTTGCTGGGATTATTATCCACAAACCATAAGTTACAATTTGTAACCTTTGAAGCGATTTTTCGGCTGAGTTTCTCCTCCAATGTCTGTTATACGTCTTAATATTTTTCGACAAATGGGAGGACCTACAGATTATTCTAAGCCGGCTCTGAAGGGCCGATGGAATTTTATTAGCCGTTAGAAAAATTAACTGTATACACTTTTGGATGTTGATAGAACCAGGACTCGAACGCTAGTCTCCAGAGTCGCAGTAAGCAATACTAAACACTTGGCTATCACGGCGGCCGAGCCCTGTTACATCCTGAAAACGCCACTGTTCGGTGTGCTCTATGGTCCATATTTATTCAAAAAATTAAGCCGGTCATAATGTTGCAATGACCTTTTTGATATGGGGGACCTTTGGATCCAATAAGATGGCCTCCAAGTTCGTACGATCTAAAACCGCTAAACTATTTTTTGTGGGGTTATGTGAAGTCGCTTGTCTACGTATATAAGCCCGACACGATTAACGTCTTGGAAGAGAAAATTCGACGCATTGATGGTGATATACGACCAAGTTTAAAAATTGCTCCTTTGGTCTGGAGTTTGTTCACTTCCCATAATTCGTAGCCACAACTTTAAGTTTTATAAGTCTTTTACTTCTTCTTGTAAGCCACAGTCTTAAAATAACACCTTTTGTGTACGTAACTATGCCGCCAATAGACTTCGAAAATACTGATCGTATTTTGAAAGCTCTTGTCTTGATTTACTTGAAATACCTATGTAGGTGTTTGGCTAAAAAGAGATGATAAGGAGCACTTTTTTCCCGCGAAAAGAGCCTTGGACCGATCAATCTCAAAGAACCTTATTTGTGGTTCGACTTACTTGAAATTCGGTATAAATGTAGGAAGGTGTTTTCCTAATTATCACACGGATTACTATTTCTACCGGAAAGTGGCCCTGAGACAGATCTATGTATGTCAAAAAATTTACGAAAATTTGTATGCGGTTTAAATTTTGATGTTTTTGTTTCATCCATATGCAAACTATTCTTATTCGTTCAACCTAAGCATATATCAAAATTCCATATAAATTTATTTGATACTTCAATCCATACTTCATTAAATAAAAAAATGTAAATTTTTGACATATTTCAAAGTTGATGCCTGTGGTTCTGACAATCCCAATCTTTTCATGAGCAGTTGTAAGTCATCATCATCAATATTATCTGAGCTAGATAAACGATTCAATGGGTCCTTCATATCTAGTGGTATTGTTTTGATCTTCAGTTCCTTCATCTTCATTTTCATAACCGCTTAATTTACTCGATCCACCACCAACATACTTCTGCGAGCTATGCATCCAGTTCTTTATGTTGGTTCGTATTTCCATTAGCTGATCGGTGATCTGGTATAGTCGTTCACCTTCTTCGTCTTATTATTGGGGAAATTTGCATACTCCCTTTCTTATTCCTATTTTCTATGTGCACATAGACTTGCTGAGATTGAGTTTAAAGTACAAGTACAAGTATGTAGATCCATAAACACTTTTATGTAAAAGAAAATAAATATAGTTTAAAAAAACTAAAAAAACACGCTTTTAAAGAATATTGTACTAAAAAGTTGAAAATAATTTTGAAAATAAACTTAAGACAATAGTATATAAAAAATACTTGTATAATTAAGAGAAAAGCGTGGGGCGCTTTGTACCATAATTTCCATATATCGAGCGCCCCACGCTTTTCTCTTAATTATACAAGTATTTTTTATATACTATTGTCTTAAGTTTATTTTCAAAATTATTTTCAACTTTTTAGTACAATATTCTTTAAAAGCGTGTTTTTTTAGTTTTTTTAAACTATATTTATTTTAAACTTTTTAGTTTAATATTCTTTAAAAGCGTTTTTTTTTAGATTTTTTAAACTATATTTTTTTTCTTTCTCTGAATTAATCAGAGAACGTATAATAATTATTAGTATGGATTCTCTGATTAATTTTGTTAACGCTACGATGTATGCAACGATTCGCATTTCAAATATTTCATATTGGGATCGCGTCACTTCTAAAAAGTTACAAACTGACAGACAGACATACTGACAGACATACTGACAGACAAGTGAAGCTAATATAAAGCGTGTAAAAAAAGGCACAGAGTGTAGCAAAAATTGCATCATTGTCAATAAATCACATTGACTTCGCAATATCTGCAACATTTAGCCTTCCGTTGTTGCACATCAAGGGCGATATCATGTTGACGACAGCAATTTTTGATTAGCCGGAGACACTACACTTAATATGTATGTAAGTATACTCTTAAGCAGAATTTGACTTGGTTTAAAGTTAAACCATAGATAAAGATAAAACAAGAAAGAAGTGCTGTCTTCGGTGCCGAAGTCTTTATACCCCTCATGAACTTAGAAATTTATTGCAAAAGGGGGGCTATGTGATTTCGAAGACTTTTTGTGTCAATGTCTATTTGTATGTATGTGTGAAGAATACCAAATCTCACACTCTTAGACCCCTTTTTAACGAATTTGTAACTTAAAATCTCAAATCTGAAAAATCAGTCGTATATTTATGTTATGGTGGTCCGATCACGCCAGTTCCGACGATTGATAGTTCAAATATACCAGTGGATCTGCGTATCAAGTTTGGTTGAAATATCTAAGAAAAAACAACTGAGTTTGTAAGCAAACAGACGGACGAACATGGCTAAATTACCGCACCCGCCATTTTGTTACCCTTTTCTTTTTATTGAGACAAGCTCCCACGACATTTTCTTCTTCCACGGGCTCAGTTAGTATTGCCTTTTCGTGAGTTAATCAATTCATGGTAGGCTGAAATTTCGCCCTTGTTTCTTATATAGAGCTAGCCTGTTCAAATCACTACAACATCACATCTTACCAGGCGACGTCACCCTCAGCCATTCCCAAAGCACCCTACCAGCCTTTCTTATAGAGACCTAGCCCGTTCAAATCCCGACAACAAAACATCACATCTTACCTGGCGACGTCACCGTCAGCCATTTCCAAATAACAATAAGTTAACAAACGATAAGAGATACTTAGCAGTTCCTGGTCGGGTGTGCGTCCCGACTTCTGTTGCTCCTCCGGTGATGTCGTCCAATTTCGGCTCTGTCACAAGCCACGCGTCGGCCTGCAGAATTCTCAGGCGAGTGTGTATTGGTACCCAATCATTTGGCGTGCCCCCATTACCTAAAGGGACTGGGTTGTATAGCACACGCCACCATGGCACACCAAGTACACTGGGATAAAATGTAAAGCGAAAGGCGAGTCTTTAAAATCGTCAGCCCTAAGTCGTGCTCCAGGGTATACTTCTCAACGTCTATGGTCATCATCGATTATTCCCAGAAGGATGTTCTTCTTAGAAGACTGAGCCTTTGCTATTTTAGGCTTGTTCATCGGGACTTCTGCCGATTTGTGCCTTTTCTGTGTTATTTTGGGATAACCGTTGGGTGCAAGTTGTAATATGGCTCAGATTTTGGCCCACTCTATATTCCCCAGTATTTCTTTGATCTCGCCGCTATCCGCTATCGTTTACGAATCCTTCCATTATTTCTGCTTAGTAATTTAACGCTTCCTATAACCAGAGACGGCATCATAGAACCAGAGATAGCATTCTGCATTCCAGGGCCAGCTATACTAAAGGCAGTGTTATCTCCAAAAAGATCACCTTACTTGCTCCCATAATCAATAGCATTTTTCAGTTGAAACGTGTCCCGCTTCGCCGTTGACAGCAATCTACAATTCTCTCTTCTCTCCTTGCCCGCACTAGTCCATGAGTTATTTAGCTTTCGTTCTCCCGGTCTTTTATGTAGAATGCCGGCCCCTCTGTGTTATTTTTGTTTGATCGCATTTGTCTCACGAATAGTGAGAAAGGAGTACATACATATAGTCGAGCAGAGATCCGCAGTACTCGTTTAAGGATACCCTGATCGCGTATCTCACCGCGAACGAGCGCCCTTAAGCCCTTGAGTAGTCTCATGGTGCTTAACCGGGCTACATTTCGGACATCGAAGAATTCTTTCGATTTGAAAAATTGTTTTAATTTTCTCCAGCCAATTCACTTAAATTTCAAAATGTATGAAAGAGGCATGTCATTTCATTTTTGATATTGGAGAGCTATTTTTCTTAAAAGTAAAAAGTAAGGTTTGTGAGTAACTGCAGATGAGATTTTCGGAATAATAAACCTTCTCAATTTTACAAAAGTGATTTCAAAGACCAGGGGAAATACATCAGAAATTAATGTTTTGATCTGTTAAAATTTTTAAGGACAGAGACCATTCGAGTTTTGGGCAAAATCATGGAAGCTCTCGATGATCAATTTCTCAATAGATGTTCTCCAGGTAGTAACTTTTAAGAACTGAACTTTTCATTTGCTCACATTCGTCTATAGGATGGCGACTACTGAGACACTCTCTCAGTAAATAAATATTATACAATAGGTTTGGTTACATACCATATTATGTATAAACTTTACTCGAACCCAACACACTGTATCCGAAAAAACCAAATGCACGCGTCCCGCATTGGCATTTAAAAACTTAAAGTTGTAGTTGAGATGCGGCGACTGTCGTTGGTGCCTTTCGCGAACAATCAATTCAATTGACGCTACCACCACATAGACAATGCTTATGGTACTCATATAATGAAGTCCATCATGATCATAAAATTGAAACTGCAGCAACAATGTAATTAACATAGACAACGAAATTGTTGCATTGGGTGCCATACTCGCACAGAGTACATATGTATGTATAACTGATGATCGTGATGATCGCTGGCTACTTGAATTACAGAGACATTTATCACCCGCCAAACTGACATTAAGACGCGCCAAGGCATAGCAGCATATATGTAAATAAAATAAACCCGTTAGCTCATAGCCAGTTTTCGAAGGTAGTTCCTTTGGGTACTATTACGAACTTGTTCTAACTAGAGGCGGGTGCGCGTCTTTGCTGTGATGTGATTGTGATCCGAGTCAATGATCGTTTTGATTGCACGATTGAAAAAATGTTTGGTCGCTTCATTCTTCTTTTCCCCATCGGGCGTGCCCGAAAAATTCGTGATAAGTTTAAGAACTTCGATTTGATGCGGATTGTGATGCGGCATTCATTCCCTAGGGTGAATGCCAGGATTCGACGACGGAGTCTCTCTTCCACCATAAATATAGCACCAAATTCCTTGGTCATTTCTTTAGCTGCTCTAGTAGATCTTCTTCTGTCCAACAAAAGCACCGAGAGATCTGCATTCTCCAGACTGATTAAGGTAGCAAAGTTTATGGGTAGTGTACGAAGGCAAGACAAAATATCTTCTGTCACTCCAGCATTAAAGGTTTTCGATGCAGTACCCACCAGTGGAAGCAGAAGAAAAGGAAGAAATCTTTTGCACTGGAAAAGCCGGGTGGAGAAGGACCTAGCTGTACTGGATTTCCAATTAGCTCCAAGCAGCTGTTTTTAACTCGGCTATAATAAAAGAGCAATACCTCGGTCGAGCCTAAAAACAGACTCTCAATTTTACTACAGGGTTATAAGAGCATCTGGCTGCGATAGCCGAGTGGATAGCATTGCGTACTGCCATTTCGGAGGCCAGGGTTCGATCCCTGGTCCGACCAACAATTTTTTAATTACGGAGATTAACAAAAGTTCGGTCAGTTGATGACTTTCAACTTGTTTTTGTTAAATCTAAAAATACCAAATCCTTTGCTGTTACTTTATTAGTCTTCCTTTCAAATTTTAGAACGATCGGCTAATCTCTGGAAACGAGAAAACGCAAGATAGCTGAGGATAGGTCAGACGAAATTCCACCACCAACGCAAACAGAAATTCACCATGTGATTCTATTCGGGTTTCGACGTAATATACAGCCAATGCAAATTTTCAGTGAATGCCAAATTGCATATGGAACGATTGTACCGTCTTTAAAGACTATTTCTAACTGGTTCCGAGGATTCCATACCGGACATTTTTTCGTAGAGGACGAGCTCCGAGAAGATCGACCAAAATCTTCCACTGATGACATCACGGTAGCTCTGGTGAAGTCCAAAATTGACGAAGATCCACGATTCACACAAGAAATGATTGCCAATGAATTGGACTTGAATGCCATGGCTGCATCATCTGGGATAGACAAAGAAATCTGTGCGATGGGTAACACGAATTTTAAATGAGGCCCAAAAAGAGGCTCGAGGGCATTTTGCTTACTGGTGCCGAATCTTGGTTTTATAAGTACGATCTAAAAGCCAAACTGCAGTTCATGCTATGAGTCCAATAGGAGCAAAGCCACCCGTAAAATCTAAGCAACGAAATTTTGCAGCAAAGGTAATGATGACAGTTTACTTCACCCGATCTAAAATCGTAGCTGCTATTCCACTGGAAAAGGGTCAGACGGTAATTGCCAAATTGTACACCGACGAGTGCTCACCAAAAATTTGTTCGAAAAAAAGGAAGAAAGAGGATTTGCGGCGCTACTTTTTACATCATGACAACGCGCCATCCCATACCGCTGAAATAACGAGTAATTTTATTGTGATCTCTGGGATCGAAGATATACGTCTAGCACCATATTCCACGGATATAACACCTTGTGATTATGGTTATTTCCAAAAATTAAAAAAAAATTAAATGGAAAGGTCTTTAATAGCAACGAGGAGGTTTTGAAGACTGTGGATCTATAGGCTTAAGAAATGCATTGACATCAATGGCGATTATGTAGAGAAAACAAAAAAAGACAAAGATTACGAATAAATACAGAAAGAATTTTTTTTCTGGTCAATCCCCTCGTATATATCTATTTAGGTATTTGCTCATGAGGATGTAGGTTGTGCATATGAATAAACGTTTTATAAACTGTCTTATTTTGCTGAGTGGCTGCATTTACATACATATACGTATGTATGTACATACAGACATATCATACATGAGTATTCTTATCCATTAAATGTCATAATAGCCACGGTCACATATTGATGGATCGCAAAATGATGCCCTGCATCTGCGAAGATATTTATTACTTGCCAGTAAGTGCAATCAGAAAACCATACAAATTTATGTACCTATGTATGTATGTACGAGTGCATATGTGCCAACACTCGCAATAACGCTTATTAAATATTAAATCAATCGCCATGACACGTGTCTGATTTAATGACAGACCATGTCATGGACTTTTGTTTGCGTTAATATGTATGTATGTATATATGCACTCGCTAGTTGTTGCGCTGAAAATACCATTAAGTGGGGCGATTAAAAAATTAACCCTGTTGACAGTGATTGAGAGCCCTTTTAAATTACGAATCGATCGATCGTCAATTGCATTTGCAATCTATATCGGATCGTTAATGATTGGTGTGAAATTTATTTTTATGCATTTATAAATGTATGCATGTACATACAAAACAGTATTTATAAAGGAATAAATAAATAGATCCTTACAAAAATAGGTTGTTTTGCCCGTTAGCAAGCTGAGATACAGTTTTTGTTGTAGGGCTTTAGTTCTTAGTAAAGGCTGATGAGACCCAGGGTTGACGAAGCGAAACGTCACTATCTATGACAATGTCTACAAATGTCCCTCGATGGTAATGTCCACACGTCAGTGGGATATGAGACAGAGTTATACACATAGGTTCAGCGGAAATGACCGAAGTCTCGCTTTTGCTCTTACCATACGGAAAATTCGATCTCCACGATGAAATTTCTCCAAACGGGCGGAGGCTGATCGACTTCGCCGGCCGCGAAATGTGGTTGTCTGCAGCATCAGATTCAAGCAATAGCACAACCAAGTCGATCAAGTTGTGATATATGGACGGCATGTCTTCCGATTTATCGATGTGCGTACATTTTGGGGACCTAAAATCGATTCACTATTTTGCAACAGCAAACAGCAACATCAGTGACCCCTGCGGGTTGGGGGCTCAAGAATTTACTCCTGCTAAGCCATGCCTGCCGTAAAAGGCGACTAAAATCTAATAATTCCTGTGACAGTCGGGTTTTTTTTATACCGGAACGACCCGGACTTTTATCCGACCAAGGACTGTCACTGCCGCAATATTCTCCGAAAACCAATTTGGGGCATATTTTTGCGGTTACTTCAACAACAACAACACTAAGATACGTATGCACCTGCGGTATAAGAAAACTGTGGAATGGAATTTTAAGCTCACTCCATACCACCGGAAGAAGGGCTTAAGAAACCTTTTAGACTGCAGCATACTTCAGCAGCAACCAAGGAGGTAATCTGCTAAGCGACTGATGCCTAGAGCAAACTGGGTTTATAGTGGCAACACGTCCCCTCAGAACTGAATGGCAGTGAAAGTGCTACACCCGGAAGGGATGAATCTGAATTCATAGTCGATGAAGATTGTTAATACTGTAACCCGATTATGACGAAGCTCGAACCTATCGCCCCTTATCAGTGAGGTTTCAGACCTGATAAATCGAGACAAGATATTCACCATGAGTCAAATCTTGGAAACAATCCGTTAAAAAAGGATCGACACACAACACCTCTTCATCGATTTGAAACCAGTCTTCGACAGCATGAAAAGAAACTGCCGCTACGTCGCTATGTTTGTATTTGTTATTCCAGAAAAACTTGTCAGATTGTGTAAACTGTTGCAGAGCAGTACCAAAAGCTTCGTAATTATCAGGAATGACCTCTTCCAGCCGTTCCATACCGAACCAGCTTTCAGACAAGGTGACTCTTTAACGTGTGACTTCTTTAATTTAATGTTGATGAAAATAATACGAGCTGTAGAGAGACGAATGGGTCTGGTCAAAATACCTCCTCTCATCAAGCAAACAATTACTCGTGCGTGCACTCCGGATACAACGCAGAACTCAATTAGATTGAGTGGGCAATTGAAGAGTAATATCCGCTCTGGACAAAGCTTTGCATGTCCCGCCCTGCTGTAGCTGCACGAGGTATACGTGTACGAAGCGAAAAAAGAAGCTGCAGCTGGGCTGTCTAAGGTTATCTTGTCTGAATGGACAAAGCATTCCAGCTTTGAATGGTTTCGAAGCATTACTCAATGGTGGAAGCAGAGAAAGAAAAAGACGGACGGCTAAGCGATGCCTATGCCAATTAGAAAGAATAAGAAGGCACACCCACTGCGAGTAGAAGTTCAAGAATTTACTGTAAGGCATGCCTGTCATAAGAAGCAACTAATATTTCATAGTTTCTGCAATAGTCGGATCTTTATACAGGAACGAAACGGCCAAGTACTGCCACTCCTGTAATATTTCCCGAAACAGCAACAACAAGAAAGCATATGAAACTTAATGACTCTGAAAAACGAAATGAACCGCGAAACCAAAAAAAAAAACGACCAAGAGAATACAGCAGGATTGAATAAATTAAATATTAATCTTGAGCACTGGTCGATTTGAGCAAGAAGACCTCTGAAGAGCACTTCTAAATCCCCAAAAAATAGGAGTGTAAAGATGTTATCTAACCTTCTGAGAGACGTGCAGTGCCAGAAAATGCATTCCTGCGAACGGTGTCTACCTATCTGTCTAATCTCGTCTCTCTATGCATGATGATCAACACTGATAACATATACAATATGTATGTAACAAAAATATTTTAAATCGAAAATAGCAGAAACAGCATAGGTCATCGCAGCAACGTTATCAGCGCTTGTACACACAAATATCTAGAAATACAATACAATAAAAAAATATATATATGAGCATGTGTGTACATAGAGTATGAAGATCATATGCATGTCTAGCCCAATTCCGTTGGAAATGGCGTTTGCTTAAACGTTTAGCTACTGCAGTGGCTTGCGTTGAAAAATTACTTTCACTCACCCCATTTGAAGCGGAGCAATTGCTGCTGCTCTTGTTGCTGCACAGTGGCGAACTCCAAATACTTTTGGCTCCATTCGGAGCATCTGCTACTGTGTCATTGCCATTAGTATGTAGTATGCATCTGTATGTGTCCGCCACTTTCAAGCACTGCCTTCTGTACTGTTCTGTCTGCCATTTAATATTTTTATTTATTACAACAAATTCGTATGCAGCGCCCAAATACTCGCTTAGTAAACCATTTCACTACAAATCGGTTTAATTGTTTGTTTTTCGTCTGATTTTCAGTTCGTTTTTTTAGCTCACACCAACTTTTGCTCCAATGCTGTTGTTTTTGAACTTTTGGTGCTGCTTTTGCTTTTGCTTGGGCTTCTGTTTTCTGCTTTAATTTGTATACCTTTCAAGTACATGAAAAGGTATACTAATTTTGGTCCGAAAAAGCAGAAGAGATAGATCCATATGACGAGCTGAGTTGATTTAGCCATATCCGTCTGTCCGTCTGTTTATACGCAAACTAGTCCCTCTGTTTTTGAGATACTTCAACCAAAATTGGTACACATTAAAGGATCATTTGTCAAAACCGGCGAGATCAGACCACCATAAGATATACAAAGCCCCAACCGATGAATCGATTTGTTCAGATATGTGAATTTTGGTCAAAATTCCATCAAAAATGCATTAAAAAGTGTGAGATTTGGTATTCCACACTTCTTCTTCGTTGGCGTGGGCACCCCGCCTATAGCCGAATCAACGATAGCCCGCCATTCGTTCCCTCTCTTTGCTGTTTGGAGCCAGTTGGAAATACCAAATCCGTCTTTTCCTAATCCTTCCAACGTTGTGGAGGTCTTCCTTTACTTCTCCAGCGGTTACTATATCGAGTACTTTCAAAGTAGGAATGCTTTCATCCATTCGAATGACAAGCCGGGGGTAGCTTTAAAACTGACGAAGAGGTGGTGTCTTTCAATTCTCTTTTCATAGTCCATTCCAATACTTGGCACATGGTGAATATCTGGTAAATGATGGATTATGAGATCTAAAGCCACACTGATAAGGTCCGATTAATTTGTTGACGGTAGGCTTTAGTCTTTGACACAATTTGCTCGATAGCAACTTTTATGTGATATTGAGGAGGCTTACCCTCCTTTTTTTGTGGATTGGGCGCAGTACGCTAAGGTTCCAGTCGTCGGTCATACCTTCATCCCACCATATTTTGCAAAGAAGCTGATGCACGCACCTTATCGGCTCTTCGCCGCCGTTCGACAATACATCGGCCCCGCCGTTTTATTGCTTTTCAAGCGGATGATTGCTATTTGAAATTCTTCGTATTCGTATAATGAAGCATCTGAGCAGCAACCAAGGAGGTAATATGCTAGCGACTGATGTTCAGAGTGAATTGGGCTTATAGTGGGAATACTTCTCCCCCCAGTTGAAAGGCAGAGATAATGAATCTGGATTTCCAGACGATTAAGATGGTTAACACTGTTACCCGACAATGACGAAACACGTATTTTGGCAATGAAACATCTGTTTCATCGTCATCGTTTAAGGAATCGGGCTCGCCATCTTCTTGTGTTCAATTTTCACTACCATTCAGCAGGCTGGAGAAGTATTTCCTCCACAACGTCAGTATACTCTAGGCATCAGTCATAAAATCAACTCTCTGGATCCCAGAGTTTGCTCCGCACTGAAACCTTCTTCGCAGTATCCTTTTGTATAAATTTCGAGTATTACCATTGTCGCCCAGCTTCTGAAGCTCTTCATCATCACGCATCTCGGCCTCAGCTTTCGTATGCAAAAGTGTTTTGCTTCCCTTTTCAATTCTCGGTATCTATCCCACGAGGTTTGCAGCCTGTTTACTAGGCAATCATCATCGTAGCAGCCATTTTTGCGACCTTTCTGGAAACACACAGTTTCATTTGCAGCTGTACGTAGAGAGCTTGAAATGCCTTCTCCAAACTCCCTTACACCGAGTTGCTGATGAGTGCTCTCAGAGAGCAGTTGTAGAAATCTGTTCGGCTGTAGCTTGTGGTAGTCGCAGCTTTACTAATGCTTGTTGACGGGTGTTCTTTGCTGCACAGAAGCGGATTTGTATCTTTGCTACTACTAGATAGCGGTCCGAGTAGAAGTTATGTTCTCGGAACGTACGCATATCTAGAATACTGGAAACATGTCTTCGGTCAATCACAATTTGATCGATTTTGTTGCACGATTTTCGATCCGGCGACAGCATGGAGCTAGATGAATTTTCTTGTGCTTGACTCCGGAGAAGCCCGTTGGGGAAGTTTCATCATGGAGGTTGAAGGAGGGGAAAGCTGCACAAAAATACCTTCATTGCTCATTACGTCTTTAAAGTCGCCAAGCACAATTTTCACATCGTTCTGGGGGCAACACATCTCAAATATTTAACTAAAAATCAAAATTGTCACCGAAAATCATCGAAATCGAATTTTGCAATAAATTTGATAAGCACGCATATAAAAGGTATAAAGACTTGGGCTCGGTCGAAGACAGCGCTTCTTTCTTTCTTTCTCATTATTATGCTTTCGCTTTTGCATTTTCGGTGCGGGATTTCCGATGCTTATTTAAATATCAAATTTTTAATCTGTTTTTGTTGTTGCTCTTATTGGAGAAGCATCATAATTCAAAGTCGATTGTGCCATCTGTTTGTATACAGACAAGTTCACTGCAAATGTGTGTATTTATAATATATACAATAATATATTTAAGTATATATATATACAGCCTTGGCCAAAAGTATTAGGCACCACTAATTACTGAATTTTTTGTTTTAACAAGTGAAGTAATGAAGTTTTATTAGTAAAACAGTGAAAATACAATGAATTAGTGATAATAACATTAATATTTAGTAGGTCCACATGTGGTCAATGGGATTAAGATCTGGAGACTGTGCAGGCCAATGTAACAAAACAATGTTGTTATCTCTAAACCAACCCATCGTAGTCGCTGATTTGTGACAAGGAGTATTGTCTTGCAGAAATTGAACCCCGTCTAAATCTGTATCGTCGAAAATGCGCGTTAATGAAGAACAGCTTCTATGCAGCCCCAGATCATAATGCTGCCTCTTCCATACTTAACAGTGGGTACCACGCAATCTGGATGATATTCTGCCCCACCCCGCCGCCTCACGAACGTCACACCAGGTGTTCCAAATATCTGTAGAAGTTTGGTTCATCAGACCACAGCACATTCGACCAATCTTCTTCCGTGAAATGTTGGTATCGGCGAGCCCATTCCAAACGATTTTTCCTATTCTTTTCTGATAGCCACGGCTTCTTTCGGGCTTTACATCCTTTTAAACCTGCTTCCAGAAGTCTTCTTCTAGCTGTTCGAGCACTAACTGGTTTACTAAATTCATCCGAAAGGACAGCTGCAAGGGCAGAAGAAGATTTTTTTCGATCCTTGAGAGACTCCCGTAGAAGTATTCGGTTTTCTCGTTTACTGGTTAGACACTTACTTACACTTTTCGATGTATTATTGTGGGATTTCGTCTCCACAAATCGCCTGATAGCACATTGGACCGCGCACCGCGAACATCCCACCAAATTGGCAATCTCAACCTGAGACTTTCCTTCTCCACTTAGAAATTGAATTCTAACTCTATCATCGTAACTAACTTCACTTTTTTTTAGGCATTTCGGTAAATACGAACTGTTTTTATAAGACTACTGTCAAATTAATATTACACAATTTATTCGTTTAATCAACAGTTATACACTCATGTAAGACATTTACAACAAAAAGTGGTAACTTTGATAGCCACATTTGAGAATACTTGGATTTTAGTGGGGTGCCAAATACTTTTGGCCAAGGCTGTATGTATGTGCATTGAAAATTGTTGGAACACACTTTTACATTGTTTTTTTTCATCTAGAGAGGGTTAAATGTTTATGATGATTTAATTATGAAAGTTCCGTCTGATTTGTTTTTGCTTTTTTCCCACTGATTCGTATTCATTCATTCAACCATCTAAGAGTATTCATTTAGGTAATTCGTGGAAATCAATGCAACAATTGAGTTTAATATTAATATTTTTGAAAGCGCTTCTTTTCAATGCGTATCAAATTCAATTGAAATTTATTGAGGCGAATTTAGTGTATATTGAATTTTGAGATTTCGATTTGATTCCATCTTTCAGTGCTTTTATGAAATTCGATCATTATCATGATTTCAATTAAGCAACGCAATTGACCCAGAAAAATGAATCCAGTGCTGCCTCAGCATGCACTCAAATACATATACACTCATACATACATACATAGATTCATATGTACATACATGTTGCACCCTTGCACTAAATGCATTAAAAGTGTTTATGTAATTTGTTAGTACGTTTTTGACGAGGGGTGACGTATGAACTTCCGCGACTAATGCAATAATAATGACTCAGTCATTTCTCTTCAAAATTTAAAAGTAATTCGAATCTCACTTTAATATTTTGTTGTAGGATCATATGTTTGAATTATTCAACACCAATTTGCAATGTATGTATGTATGTATGGATGTGGGGTGTATAAATTTAGATAATCAAATTATATTTCTTAAATATTCGATGACTCAGCTGAGAAACTTATTTAATGTAGTCGGACCTCTAGAACAGCTTCTTATAAAAGTACAACACAACCGGAGACAGATCGACTGAGGTATATAGTTTATTTAAATATTATTCTCCTTCTCGATTGACTCGACAAGATTATGGCCGAGTCAAAAATAGTGCGTAATTTGGTCCTTCTCTTCGCCATGCGGCGCCAATTTTAGAAGACAAGTGAATGCATGACCTTTTCCACTTGGCTCTTTCTAAAGGAGTGCAGGTCTTCCTGATGTATCAAATACTTTCGGAGCTGGAGTTAGAAGGGATATGAAAAGATACGACGACTCCAGAGCAGACTCCTGTATGATAAAAGAGGTGATCTAGCCACCGATGACCAAAGCATATTAAATTTTTGGAGGGAACATTTCTCCAGCCTGCTGAATAGCAGTGAAAATGGAGTAACCGGAGATAGTGAACCCGAAACCCCAATCGACGAACGATGGAAAAGACGTCCCACAACCTGACTATGAAGAAGTTAGAATAGCAATCGCTCGCTTAAAAAATAACAAAGCGGCTGGAGCTGACAGCCTACCGGCAGAACTATTCAAACATGGCGGGACCCCACAGTATGCGCCAATTATAATGCGATAAGCCTCCTTAATATCGCATATTAGGTCCTGTCGAGCGTATTGTGTGAAAGACGAAAGTCTTCATCGATTTAAAACCGCCTTCGACAGCACGAATAGGAGCCCCTTACGCCACTATGTCTGAATTTGGAATCCCCGCAAAACTTATACGCCTATGTAAACTGACGTTAAGCATCACTAAAAGCTCCGTCAGGATCTGGAAGGACCTCTCCGAGCCGTTCGATACCAAACGAGGATTCCTTATCGTATGACATTATTAACTTATTGCTGGAGAAAATTATAGGAGCTGCAGAACTGAATAGAGAAGGTACAATCGTCTATAAGAGTGTACAGCTGCTGGCGTACGCCGATGATATCGACATTATTGGCCTCAACAACCGCGCCGTGAGTTCTGCTTTCTCCAGACTTGATAAAGAAGCGAAGGATATGGATCTGGTAGGGAATGTGGGCAAGACGAAATATCACCTGTCATCACACAAACAGTCGTCGTATTCGCGACTCGGCTCCCACGTCACTGTTGACAGTCATAACTTTGAAGTCTTAGATAATTTCGCCTATCAAGGAACCAGCATCAACACCAATAATAATGTCAGCGCATAATCACTCTTGCCAACAGGTGCTACTTTGGACTGAGTAGGCAATTGAAAGTAAAGTCCTCTCTCGGCGAACGAAAACCAAACCCTACAAGTCCCTCATCGTTCCCGTCCTGCTATATGGTTGCGGAAGCATGGAGAGAAAGGTTTTGCGTAAGATTTATGGTCCTTTGCGCCTTGGCAACGGCGCACGAGTTATACGACGACATTGGCATAGTTCAGCGAATCTAGAAGCGGCGGCTACGCTGGCTAGGTCATGTGGTCCGGATGGATAGGAATACTCCAGCTTTGAAAGTTTTCGATGCAGTACCCGCAGGTGGAAGCAGAGGAAGAAGAAGACCTCCACTCCGTTGGAAAGACCAGGTAGAGAAGGACCTGGCTGTACTTGGTATTTCCAATTGGTACCAAACAGTGGTATAATCGCGTAAGCGGTATCTACGCCAGCAAAGTGAATAAGTAAGTAAGTGTTCGTCAGCGTCACCTTAAATGAGGGCATAAGTTTTGCGGGGATAACACAATCAAATATAACTTCGTCGTATAACTCGTGCGCCGTTGCCAAGGCGCAAAGGACCATAGAGAGTTTGGTAGGCTTGTAGTGTTTGGTTTTCGTTCGCCGAGAGAGGACTTTACTTTCAATTGGCTACTCAGTCCAAAATAGCACCTGTTGGCAGGAGTGATTCTGCGTTGAATTTCAAGGCTGACATTACTATTAGTGTTGATGCTGGTTCCTTGATAGACCAAATTATCTACGACTTCAAAGTTATGACTTCCAACAGTGACGTGGGAGCCGAGTCGCGAATACAACGACTGTTTGTGTAATGACAGAAGATATTTCATCTTGCCCACATTCCCTACCAGATCCATATCCTACGCTTCTTTATCAAATCTAGACCCTTCTTATCAATTGGGCAAAGAGAAATCTATATATTTCCATTCGCCAGACATGTTTTCGTTCGACCTTATTCTGCAAGTAATTTGATACTTGTACATGGTCGGAATAGCTCGACCGGCAATCCATCGGCACCCACCGTTTCGTTGCTCTTCAGGCAGGCTTTTGCCATTCGAACTTCTTCATAGTCGGGTAATGGAACGTCTGTTTCAACGTCATTAATTGGGTAATCGTGTTCGCCGTCTCCTGGTGTTTCATTTTCACTGCCATTCAGTAGGCTGGGGAAGTGTTCGCTACCTAAACTTCATAGAGTTTGGACATCAATCATTAAGTCACTCTACAAGAGTATGCTTCGGTATTGAAATTTTCTGTAGGTCGCCGCAATTCTTTGAGGAATTTTCGACCATTATGCTTATCGCTCAGCTTTTCTAATTCCTCATAATGACGTATTACGAGATCTCATTTTTTCTGTTTGGAAATGTAATTCTCTTCTTCAATTCTTCAAATTCACAATTCGATCGCACGATCGAATTATGAGGAGCTTTATTTCATGTCAAAAATACACTCGGAGGGGTTGAAATGTCGAAATGATGAATACTAACAGAGAGCAGAAGAGCATGGTAAAAAGAAAACCGCTCGGCTGTCTGTTGTGATTCTTGATTGGCGTTCATAACTGAACAGAGGGTATTCATATTTTTTCTGCGACAAAGTAATAGTCCGAGTCGATGTTAGATCCTCGAAACATACGTATGCCTAGAATACTAATAACATGGCATTCATCGATCTGGTTGCGAGTTTTCGATCCAAAGACAGACATGTAGCTTGAGGGCGAGGTCGATCGGAAAGCTCTTCAGCTTTTAGTACCCACACCGTGGGAAAGATCAGTTTGGAAAGGGACCTCGCTTCACTTTGGCCTCAATTGGCGATGAACGGCTAAAAAAAGAAATGGCTGCCGCTTTATTGTTGATTTGACTGTAATTGTGTTGACGAAACTCAACCAAGCTAAAATATTTAAAATAATGGAATTAAAATGAGCACTATTTTAATAATACAAACTACGTAGTTTCCATAATTTACGAAAAAGCAAGATTTATCTCATATCGCCCAGATCAAATTAATACTCATTTGCAAAGAGAAATATTAATTAAAAAGAAAGAAGATTAATCGAGTTGTGAAGATTATGCAATATTGATACGAGCATGTGCCCATGGATGGGATCAAAACACAAATCACATGCATTCATATTCATAAATATGTATATATAATGAGCTTTATATACTATCTACATATGCACATATGTACATATGTATGTGCAAAGAAATGTGTGCAAGTGCAACAAGTCCTCTCAATGCTTTCGTATTCAATTCAACAACCGTCTGTCTGCCTTTCTATGTATTGTATAAGCATCCGCCACTTGCCACTTTCCAACACTTGTTCTATGACCATGTTTGCCTGTGTGTAGTGCAGAGGTCGAATAGACGAACGTGCGTGCGGAGTTCAAACAACACCTTCCCACTTGCCCCTCATACATATGGCTGGGTCTCTATCAGTATGCCCACATATGTTTGTATATAAATATGTATACCATATATGTGTGTGTATCGAAGTACGTGTGTACGACTTGTTAAAATGCACAACAATTTACGCATTTACACAAATTAACTGCAATCGAGACTATGAACACTCTGCGCACTGCTTAAATCGGCCAACAAGCAGCAATGTTGCTCTGGGGTGCAGCAAACTCCTCGCAGTCGGTTGGCATGCAACACGCGGCAACACCGCGTGCAGAGTAGCGGCAACTTATAGGCGGCAGCGACACACTTCAACCATTGGCACTGTCGCTCGCTCGACTTTCTTCCCATGCCAGCCCGCGCTGTACGCATATGTACATATGTAGGTATGTAGTGACTTGAAGTGGGAAAATCTGTTTCTTTATTTGCATACATTTATTCAACATATTCATTGGACTCAATGCAGGCAGTTGGGTCGCGCTGAATTGAATGTTATAGTTATTGTGTTTTCTTCTTCTTTTTTTTTCGCTTCTTTGCTACTGAACGGGCTCCCTCTTTTAGTGGCTAGAGGCTTTCATCTTTTCGGTGTGTGGTAATAAAAATCTGTGTAGAAAATTGCTGACACATATCTATATGCATATGTATGTACATACGAGTATCTCAAGCTTAATTCTTATGTTTGTCAATATGAATATTCCTCTTTGTTGTAAAAAGATTTTGTTGTATGTATATTAAAATGTCTATAAAAATTAATTTTCATAAAATTGTTGGTTTTAAGTTGAAGATATGCATTTTAACGATATAAATACATATACACATAAATAAATACATACATTCGTCTGCAGTACATGCAAAGGCGGCCTTCACTTGGGTGGCTGTCGGACATTTTAATTAATGAAATAAAAGTTTTATTACACTAATTCGACAAGATCAGTGGCAACCACCAAAGTTTATAGTGGATTTTTACTATTTTTTATTCTTTATATGTACATACGTGTATGTGCTTATGTGTAGCCCAACTGCTTGCTTTGATTTTATTTTTAAGCTTGTTGCACGGGAAAGATCTCTTGTAGGACTTACATATCTTTTGGAAGCACTCAAAACGAATAACTAAATTCCGAAGTGATACGAGGTTTGCCTTCTATATATTTTAGGATTAGAGAACAAAAACAAATATTAATTATCGAAAATTTATTTATTTATTTTTTTTTAAATCTTCTTCACTGAGTCATCTGCACATTTGCATGCATTTGAACGAATTGTCGAAGCATTTTTGCTACTCTGATTGCGGTGTCTCCAAAACATGCATTCTGAACGCATCAAACGACTCTTCAGGTATCGAAAAACCTTGGCCTCTCAGTTTATTTGTTACGTACGAAAATAAAAAGAAGTCATTCGGTGTCAAAACACGACGATACGGGGGATGTCTCACTAAAACGATGTTTCGAGTGCTCAAAAATGCACTTGTTTCACACTTAAAGTGAGAGAGCTCGCATTGTCCTGGTGAAGAGTGATACGTCGGCAGTAGGTTTTCCTGATTTCTTGAAGGACAACTGTCAAAGAGATGGTTATGTACCACTCATAACTTAATGTTTTGCGTTGTTGTTGTTGTTGTGGTTGTAGCCGCAAAAACATTCCCCAAAGAGTTTTTTGAGGAATGTTGCGGGAGTGACAGTCCATGTCCAGATAAAAATCCGGGTCGTTCCAGTATAAAGGCCCGACTGTCGCGGGAAAATTCTTGAACCCCTACCCCGCAGGAGCAGTTTTGCTTTGTTCAAGTGGTACGGTTGCGACTTGTCCAATTTTTCCAAAAAACAAAACCAACCATTTGCTTGGTATTTTTTCGTCCAGAAACAGCTTTTTGCTGTACACTCGACTGCTGTTTACATTCGGACTCATACGCATAAATCCACGATTCATCCAAGGTGACCAAATTTGTTTTACAGTTCCACTAAGCCCTATAGTGTTCTCAATTTCACGTTAGGTCACATGACGGCCTTGCATATCAGTTCGCGCACAGCATCTATAGTGACCGGAACAAAAACTGATTATGGACGATCTTCGTCGTCGAAATTCGAATTGGACTGAACCGACCTCGATTGAATTCACCATATTATCGATAAACACTAATCCTTGACGAGTTTCATCGCTATTGGTTGAGAGATTGAATTAAGTCGAAAATGGTAAAAAAATAATTAATAGGCGAAAATGTTCGCGATTTAATACCATCTTTTTTTTGGCCGAGATGAATATTTTAAGTTACTGTAAACAACCGCGGGTGATGTTGAAACCATCGACTGCGTCATTCTTTCAGTGCCCTCAAATATGTTTTAAAGCAATGGACTCTGTAGGAACAAATTAATGTACCATCAAGTTATTGTGGGGCAGTGTGGATTACATACGGACCAAACTGTTTCTAACTTTAATCAAACTAGAACTTAGTATTATTGTGGGTGTATTGACGCAGTATCTACCCCCAGAGATATATCGTCTCTATAAACTAAGTGGAATCGGCTAAGTGCAGAGCATACGACAATAGAGAGCTGGTGGCTGACGTTCAACATCTATTGAGGTTTCTCCACCTTGCTTTATTGCAGAGAAAATTAAACAACCACAGATGGCAATCACGTTCCGTCAATCGATGACGATAGCTTAGAAATTTTATCATCTGACGATGTAGCTCGAAGTTCGAATAACACTTTCCCGTTTGACAAATAACAATTGGTTTACCCGAGCTATTGAAATATGGCTTCGTAGAACTGATAAGGTGCATGCATAAGCTTCTCGCCTGGATATGGTCGGAATAAAGCAAGCCTTACAATTGGAACCTAAGAGTGTTCTGTCCAATCCATAATAAAGCGGACCTCACAGCCTACGTCAATTATAGAGAGATTAGCCTTCTCAATACCGCATGTAAGCTTTTATTTTGCATATTGTACGAAAGACTAGGCTTTAGACTTGGTAATTTCACTTTTGGCTATACATAAAATCTTGGAAAAGACACTTGAAAAAAGAATCGACAACACAATAAGTTGTCTCTACGCCGCTATGTCTGAATTTGGTATCCCATAAAACTTAGACATCTGTGTTAATTCACACTGGGCAATATCAGACGCGTAATCAGAATTGTGAATGTCCTCTCCGAGCAGTTCGGTACCAAACGGGGTTGACTCTTCATTGTGTGATTTCTTCAATTTGATGCTGGAGAAAATAATAAAGAGCTGTAGAGTTAAATAGGCAAGGTGCAAACTTTTACATTCTATTTGCACCAATGTAAAAACTACGCTTATGTCAACCTGCGTAAGGTAGCGAAGCGAACAGATAAAGTCGTGATTCAAAACCAAAAGAAAAGTCTTTTTTTGATGATAATCACGGCATTGAAGTCTTAGATCTTTAGATCTTTAGACCATTCGGCTACCTCGGCCTTCGGTAACAAAAATAGTTCAACAACTTAGGAGATATCGGTTGCGATGGCTAGGTCATGTACTACGGATGGACCGAAAAACTCCAGTTCTTGAAGCATTCAATGCAATACCAGATTGACTCTCTAATTGGCGCAGAGATCTGCAAAGAGAAGAAGAGACCATGCGCGCTATCTTTGTTTCGGCAGTAATCGCGTAAGCGGTGCCAACGCCAATTAAGAAGAAGTTTGTACGTGTGTAGGTTATGAGAGTTGTTTATCGCTTAATGATGCGGGAAAGTAAACACAAATTGTCAGTGTAATACGATACCAGATTTTCACCATTTATTGTTACCATTATATGACTATTTTCAACTACAAATTGGCTTCACTAACAACGCATTGTAACTAGATACACAAACAAACAAACCTACATGCGAGTACAAGAGCTTTTAGTGCGTTTTCAATCATTGCTAATTAACGCAAAAACTTAATACACAGTTCAATAGAATGTAGGACGACAAAGAAAGTAACGCACAAACGGCATAAAAATACATACATACACATAATACAGTAAAATATGTGTATTGATTTCAATTACCCAACAGGAAATTGTGATGAAACTTTCCTTAACGGTCAGGTGAGAAACCGTCTGTTCTGTTTGGCCATCTTCTGTAGAGTTCGGTGACAGTGCAGTACTAATTTAGAATTTCTTAAAATAATACGTCAAGTTAGGTTCCACTGGCCAGCTGATGCGCCTTACAAAGACCTGTTGGTCCTTTGTATCGCCAGATCCGTTTTATTGCGATCTGGAGTAGTCGTTGTATAGAACGCCTTTAGCGAAATTCAAGAGAACTTTAATAATCAATTTTGAAGCCACCTCTAGCCCTTTGAACTGTGATCATTTTTAGCGACTTTTCTATAGCCTGTACAGGTTCGCTAGCCAGACGGATGACACTTTTGGGAATCTCATCAGCTATTTCGTTACCCATAATGCTCTTTTGGTTTGTAACACAGTATATGTGTTGCCGTTTACCCTCGGCCGCACTGTCTACTGCAGTTCTGCTTCTAAAGACATTTTCTGACGCATAACGATATAATATTATTACCTTAATTGCTACCTGACTGTCGACATATATATTGCTATTTTGTAAATGATTTTCTGCGTTTCTAGCTTTCCTTATAGTAAATACATCCGCCTTCAGTTGTCTGGAAGCTAGAAGAATCGCCTAAGATCCAGCTGCCCAGTATTACTCCCAAGTAGTTGGTGCGATCTTTGATTGATAGCTCCACCCCGTTTGCCAGCGGATATTTTATACTTTTTTGTGAACAGTACCGCATCAGTTTGGTCAGCATTTACCTCTAAGTTGGCTAATATCGGCAATCGATGTACGACTCTCCTTTAGACTCTCGTAAAAACTACCGCTATGCCGTCCGCATAGACAATCAGTTTGGGTGTTTTCTCTTCGAATCCCTTTACGCGCTAACCGAAGCGGTCTGGCTGCGTTTCACTCCGCATTAATCTTCCTGCAGCTCGGCAGACTTTTTATCAATAGTAGGATGGCAGAGTCGGCTTTGGCTTTTTGTAGACAGAATTTTTCTATCTTCACGGTTAGTGACTGCAGTACAGTCTCAGAGGATTTACCCTTCTTATAAGCATGCTGCGCCTTTGACGAGGGAAATTTATTATCAGAATCTTATCGAGCGTCTTTAGAAGGAATAAGTTTAGACTAGATGGCCTTGCTCGTCTTGGAATGAATACGACTCTCGCGTCCGTTTTTTTAATCTTGGCTGGAAAGATACCGTCTGTGGATGGGGACTTAAATGGTTCAAGGCCATCGATTGCCCACCGTATTTTTGCTTTCGTTATGATGTCCGGAGGCTGGAGACTGTCCGTACATCCCGGAAAATGTGTGAAAACTAAGTTTTCCAGTGAGGTCTCTTTTCTTCGATTCCATTCTCTTAAAATAATAAATAAAAATAAATTTAAATTTCATAAAAAAATAAAATTTATTTTCATCAATTTATTTTTTTAACTAAAAATGTTAAGGACGATAACATTTGGGTCGGCAATTATTGTACAATACTAAAGAACGGTCAAATAATTTTATATATTGTAAAATAAATTTTACCCACAGGGTATCCATTTGTGTTACACACACATATGCACATATGGTATACATATGTAAGTATGTATATACATTTAAACATGTTTATCTTTTACCTTTTTATTTGCTTTTCCGTTATTGAGTACTTGAATTGTGGCTTCTTGGATATCAAATAACGTTAACATCTGCGAAAATGTTGACATCAGCGCACTTAGGCACTTAGGCACTTAGGTACTTAGGTACTAATGCCACCAACAGCAATATAGAGTGTTCGTATGTATGTACATATATACTGATATAACCCACGTTTTCCCCCCATATGCATAGTTGAATCCAAAAGAACCCAGAAATCATCAAAAATGGTTGATCCTCTTATTCTTATTCTTGATCGACGCAGGGACATATTCTCGTAAATGGTTTTAACGGAGTGGAAAATAGCGCACCGTTCCTTTACTCTCTTCACCATATGTCATCAATTGTAGACACCAATTTATTCCAGGTCCTTCTCCACCTGATCTTTCCAACGGAGTGGAGGTCTTCATTTTCCTCTGCTCAAACTGGCAGGTTGAGTTAAGTTGACTTGATTTGATGTAGCTATCGGTCCTCTCCTCTGGCAGGTTGAGTTAAGTTGACTTGATTTGATGTAGCTATTGGTCCTCTCCTGTGACTCCTATCTTCACCTTCCCAAATGCTCGAACCATTTCGTGTGCCTTATAAAGGCAGCGAAATTACAAGCTTTTGCTGAAACTAGCTCAGCGAGACAGTTATAGAAATTATTCTGTAGGAACTTCTGTTGCGTAGTTATCCAAACTGGACAGTTACAGAGCACATTCTCTTAGCATTAAACAGTGGCCTGTATTGCAACTGTCGTTATGCTAGTGGAGACGAATTGATTTTTTCGCGTTCAATTTCGCAAGTGCACGTGTTCTCATTCCGCCATGTAATGCCTGCATCGTATGCCAAATTTTTTGTGGTTAGAAGGGTTCCTGCTCTCGCTGGTTCGTCTGCCGTGCAATTGCAAGCCACTCGGCGGCTTCCATGATTACAAAGAGCTCTGCTTGGAAGATGCTACAATGGTATATTCACATTTATTAAGAACATCGAAGAGTGGACAGACAGCCAAGCTTTTCTCCGAGTTTTTAACCATCTATAAAAATAGCTATGGTTCCCTGATCGAGGGTGCTCGTGTTTTCCCAATTTGCTTTGGGTTTTTTTTTGATAATTAGATTGTCGAAGTACATACTAGGGGTGGCGTAATCCAGTTCAGCTGTTGGGTATTGCGCAAAATTGTTCAAAACCTTCCACCAAAAACTCTCTGTTGATGTTAACTCTGGTTCCTAGATGGGCGGAATTAGCTACAAGCCAAGACACGAGTGCTTTGATTCTTTATTCAATGACTGAAAATATTTTAACTTGCCCTCATTCACTACCAGACCCTGAGTTGTACAACATAAAATACGAATCTAAAATTCAATCTTACGTCTTTGAGGACCAACGAAGATCGAAAATCGAATGCGGCTGATAAGAAGGGTGCTCGAAGTAGACCTCTTAACAACATTCGAATCAATCAGAAGAAGAAATTTTTTTTTGGAAAGCTTCTTCGTTGCGCTGTAAGATCAACGCTTTTTGGTTCAAACTTTTTAAGCCTCTAGGAATTATTTAAAAAACACTTCTAATGTGCACTTGTTATATACTTACATACATATGTGCATATGTTGTGAAAATATAATACAATCCGTTCTGTTTGTCAAGCGGTAAAAGGCTCGTTAGACCTTACACGAGAAAGAAATACAATAAAATTGCTCTCTGCCGATGTTATGATGAAGTTAAGTGGAGTTTAACAGAACAGTTCAATATCCAGAGTATTCTTATAGACTCCAAACACGGCTTTACTTGACGCATATTCGCATGCAAATATATATGTAGCGAAGTTCGAAGTCAACAGCAGTTGAAACCAACACTCCGCTGGAATTGTACAATACTTTATCTTTGTGGTCGGTCGTTTTACAGTAGTGACAGTGGCCACAAATCAATCGTAAATTGAATTGGAGAAAAAAAACAGATAATAAAACTTCGATTTCACACACAATACCAAACCAGCTGCTAATGGGCTTTATGTTTTAGTTTAGTTGAAGATTCTATTTTTTTATTGTTAGGCTTTCGTTGTCGAAACAGATCCAATAAATGTTAATAAGAAAGGCTAAATTTTTTCACTGAGGGACTTCCCACATAGTTTAAACTCATCCGCTCCCATTCCCTGGGCTCTACTGATAAAATGTCGTCAGCTAAATAAATTCAGTAACTCCTACAATAGCGTGGCAGCAATCCTAGATGAGGCGACCGTTAAGGCGATGTCATGTTTGCGTTTCACTTTAGCCAAGAATAAATTTAATAGAAAAACCTTGCCTGTTTCATCAGGAGCATTAAGAAATAGTCTTCTGCCAACCCTGTTTCGTAAATTCAAATTTTTTTTTGCAGTTGAAATGGCTTTGTTCATTTTTTATAAAGCATTCACTACTTGACACCACTTCTTCAAAGGAATTGATATCATAACTGTCTCCATTGGTATTTTAGACCGGAAGATCGGTTCCGGGTCCACTTCCCGGAAGAAAATATCTTTCCTATGTCAATTCGGGCAAAAAACTACCTCTGTATCAAATTTCATGTAAATCATGTAAACCAAACGATCGGTCCTAAGTCCATCACCGGAATTCCTTCCTTATCTGTGGCACGTTATACGCAGAATACACCTTCCAAGTTTCAGATCTCTACGATTAAGGGTTTAGGCCGTGGGTTGATCAGCCAGTCATTTAGGCCAAGATCTATATACCTATAAATTAGCTTAAATTTCTGCACGTCGTCTGTTTACCAACAGAATTAACCAACGAAATTGACTCAAATTCATTTTCATGCATTTTTTGTACACGAGTATATATCTTATTGCCCACTTCAAAGTTCGTTTAGTAATTGTGATCGTTAAAAACGAGCAATTATCGACTAACAACGAGCTGGTAGCGCCACGTCAGTAGATCCAACAATTGCACTACGGAGGAGTACATATTGGAATACTCCAAAAATGTTTACAGGTTTACTACCCGCATTCATACAGGCATACGTATAGTACATGTAGGTATGTACGTATGTATATGTATGTGAAATTCCCGCTTCTAAGTCACAATTTTCCTGCAATGCCCATGTTTGGCGTTGTTTATTTGAAAATTGATTGGAAAATCGAAACCAATACGAAATACGAGCACAATGCGAACTTTAACTATTGTTTTGTGGTTTTGTACTTATTTTCTCTCCCGTCGTTAAGTACCTACTACGTATGTACATATGTAAATATATACATACACATGTTTCGTGCAATATGCTTAAATAAATGTTAAAATACAGTTACATATTATTGTTTATGTTTGTATTTCTATTTACAATTCTGTTAATATTCATTTCATATTAATTGACTTTCTTTTTTACATAAATGATAAAATTCAATCAAACAACTAAAACTAAAAACATAAAAAAAAATTTATAGTTTTAATAAAAAAAATATTATGTTGAATCAAATGGTTGCACTTTGACGAATTCCAACTTAAAACTGAACTTCATTATTTACCTTGTAACCGTCAACTTCTCTACTTGCACACATATGTACATACAATACATACATTTGTATATTCAAACAATCAAACTTATAGTTCTTTTTTTCCAACAACGGATGCGAATTATTTTTATCTTTTTTTTGTCAATTTAACTCTTTTGTTATTGTTATTTATTATCACTATTACTTCGTTTTGTTTTGTTTACACTACTCATTCGACCACTCGTTGTTGTTGTTTTTTTATTTTCGATGTCTTACTTACTTGGCTTGGTAACGTATGCATGTATATAGGTATATATGTGGTGAGCATAAAGTAATTTTGTTGTTGTTAGTTGACAGTTGACACTCATAATTTATGCAAATATGGTGCATTCCAACGGTGAGAAGCGAAAACACTTAAGTACGGCCAGTCGGGGTATGAAGAAATAAGAGTGCATGCATCTAAAGTATGGCTTACAGTTGTTTTTAACATGCATCAATACATACATACATACATAAATGAGTACGCAGTAAATAATGGTCGAGAATTGTGATGTGTAAACAGAAATATGAAATATTTTTACATATTAACATGTTTTAGTTACAATTTTAAAGCAGATAAAAAAAGTTTCACAAGTTTTAGGTTAAGTTTGCAAGAAAAATTAAGACATGGAATGTTAGCAGAGAGTCAATAGTACTAATGTAAATTATTTTAATTCATTTATTTTTTTTCACTTTATTTGGTTTTTGTTGATTTTGTTTTGTCTTATTTTATTTTTTTAATAATTTTTTGTATTATTTTATTTAAATTAATTTCATTTCTTTGAATTCTCTTTTATTTATTTTTAATTTTGGATTTCTTTATTTTATTTTATTTGATCTTGTTATTATTTTATTTTCAATTAATTATTATTATTTTGTTTTATTTATATTAAATAACTTATCTTATATTTTTATTTTTATTTACTGATTTTATTTTTTTATTTTACTGAATTTTAATTAATTTTACCTAGTTATTATTTTATTTTAATTTATTGATTTTATTCTTTTATTTAATTATATATTATTGAATTTTAATTTATTTTACCTAGTTATTATTTTATTTTATATTAACAAATTTATTTTTTCATAATTGTCTTTTGCGGCCATACATACTATTAATGTTTGTTATAAGTTTTTTTTTATAGTGAGCTAATATTATTATTTTTTATTATTATTATTATTATTATTAAAATCAAAATTAATTGTTCTTATATTGCATTTAATTTATTTTTTACTTTAATATATTTATATTTTTTATTTATTTTTAATTTTTTCTTATTAAATATTTTAGTTTTTTGCTTATTTTATTTACTTTTCTCCATTAAGTTATTTTAGATTTTTATAATTTATTTAATTTTAATTCAAAGCATTTTATTTTATTTTTAATTCATATTTTGTTTTATTTAGTAACACCTGTGTTGTTACGCATGATAAATGTTAACATAATATGAAAATATGCTTAAATGCGTGTCTTGGCGTTTTGTTGTGAATTTAAATACTAATAAAATTAAATTATTACTTTAGAAGTGAACCTCGAAATTCTGACGTGCTAAAAATTTTGATTTTATCGTACTAGTAATAAACAATATATTTTTATAATTTTAATTTATTTATGTTTTCTTTTTTTGTTGATTTCATTTTTTATTTATTTTATTCTGCTTTGCTTTATTTTATTTAGTTTAATATATTTTAATTTTTTTCCTTTTATTTTATTTGATTTTTTTCATTTTGTTTTTTTTTTTATTTTATTGATTTTGCATTATTTTTAATTTATTTAATTATTTTATTTTATTTTATAAATTAGATTAATATTAATTTAATTTGTTTCATTTAATTTAATTTTTTTTTATTTGTATTCAAGTTTGTTTTTAATTTTAGTTTTCTCTATTTGTTTATTTTTTTACTTTATTTTATTTCATTTTTATATATTGTATTTTTTCTTTTATTTTATTTTTTTCCTTTTATATATTTTGTTCTTTTATTTTCTGCAATTTTTTTAAATTTTCTTATGTAATTTTATTTTATTCAGTTTTAAATTTCCCTATTTTTTTAATTTTATTTTATCTTGTTTATTTTAATTTCTTATATTATTTTATTTCATACTTACTACTTTATTTTTAATTTATTAACTTGTTTTATTTTATATATTGTACTTTAATTATATTATGATTTTTTAACTTAATTTATTTTATTTTGTTTTAACTATAGTTAGTTTATTTTTTATTTTATTTTATTTGTTTATAGTTTGTTTTATGTTACTTAATGTAATTTTATTTTATTTCTTTTACCTTGTTATTAGTTTAGTTTATAATATTTAATTTTTTATTTATTATTTTATACTAAATAAATTATTTTTTTTACTTATAGTTAATTTATTATTTTTGTTTATTTTATATTAATTCATTAATATTTTTATTTATTTTTATTATTTTTGTTTTTATTTATTTTATTTAATATTTTAATTTTAATTCTTTTAATTTAAAAGTAATTTTGCTTTATTCCATTTATTTTTATTCTACTAATATTTTGGCAACAACTGGCAATTACTTTAGCAATTTGTTACGCACGCCTTGCGAACAATTTCTCTGATTTTCAAATCGAACTGTCAAAACAATCGCGCCTCAAAAATCACAACAAAAACCATAATAAAAGCAGAGGCCAACCAAACGGTAGCATATGTGTGTGCATATGTGTATACTCGTATATATTTATAAATGTAAATGCACTTGAAGCAAGTTGAAGTAAATTTTGGGAATGTGCGAACGGACATGGAAGTGGCAAGAGCAACGACATAGCAGCGGGTATGATGTACAGTGTTACAAAATTGTTCCAAATGACATCAAATCTTTATGATCGGAAGTCGCTCTGAATATCTAGCGGCGATTCTGAAAAGTACTCCACTGACTTCCACTATGTCTATGGTATAATATTGTGTCAGGATTTAGAAGACGTTTAAAGGACGTACGTAATCAATTGGAAATGCCAGTGGCGGTCCAATAACTGTACTTACGGTCATAAGCTGATTTTCGCAGCTACGGAATCGTCCTGTTCCTCCTAACTGATCCTTTGCTAGAGAAGTGAGTTTTATTTTTATATTGCTTTCGGTGTCTTAGGCTTTCGAAGCTGTTTAAGAAATTCTATAAAATTTATATATATTTTCGGACTAACTTTAATGTCGTCTAAGCAGTCTATAGCTTTCTATGCCTTTCTTTGTGTTTCATTATTTTGCAAGAGGTTTTATATATTCGTAAACACTGTACATTCCGCACATCACATTTCCCTCGCTTTGGGTCTAAGAAGAAGAGACAGCTGTTGTTATTGTGGTGGCAGTGTTGACGTTTACTGACACTCAAGGGTATAATTTCATACAGCAATGTCAGCAGTTTGTATGCGCTGCTCACACTCTTCGCTAAATACGAATATATACATACATACATGCATATGTGCATATGTACACACATACATATTTGTACGTAAACATTTACTCTGAAACTTCAAAGGTTGATTTTTAATTTAATTTTGACCGTTATTTACAATTCATAAATATCTAAGCATATTTTTACCAACAAAGCTACCAACGGCTTACAAGAAAAGAATACAAAAGGAAATTGAATTCTGCTAACGGTTTATTTATTCAGGTGGAAGGAGCGGCGAGGTGGAGTGCCAACATATTGTGCATAAATAAAAACTTTCACACTTTTAGAATTTTTAGACAGGCCGTACTTACACTAAGCTTATGCTCGTACTCACTTGTGTATAAATTCGTTTCACTTTAATGCTAAACGCGTGTGTTGTCCCTTCATTCTTCATCCTTTTTGTTATTGGTCGCACTTTATTTGATAAACACCACCCAAACACGCAAATCGGAAAACCACCCCGAAATGTTTTAACTATGACCGTTTGCTTTATTTACTGCAAATGCCGTGTCTTGCGCCTAAGTGTATGCAATGAAATATGCCTGAGGGGAATTGCCAAATCAAATGCAATTCGGCAATTCCCGGCGTGCCTCAATTTTGGACAATACGAGTACATGTAATGCATTCTTAATGTCAAGACATTACAACTGATTTACGAGTTTGATCTAGGGAAAAAGTTTTTCTTTTTTTTTTTACTTCATGCATACATACATACATATACTATGTTTTAATTCAGCCGAAGGGATTGTTGAGCAGCTGTGGGTCTTTATAGGCATTATCGCTGTCTAACTGTTGCCCAACTACTGTTTTGATTACATCGTTCTTTTTTTTGTTTTTGTTTAAACAATGAGAAATTGTACAGGAGAATAGCTGTTTATCCCTGTATGTGATGCCTGAATAAACAGTAGTACTTGCTGATAAAACGCTCAGAGTTTCTACCATTCAACAAGAAAATTTCATTCAAAACCATAGCAAATCGCATGTACTCACATATATGTATGTATGTGCATGAATATATCAGTAACTGTATTGTATTTATGTGAAATTCTTGAATTCTTTTCCATAGCCTGATTTGTGCACTCGGAAGATATCCTTTTGTCAGCGGGGTGCTTGTGAAATTAACTCTTGATGATAAACATCGCATTACTGCGATACAATTGCCCGCTAAAAAGTGGCTGGAATTGTTTTGAAAATATACATATACATATATGAATGTATGTACATAAATAAAAGAGATAAGGAGGGATAAATTTTTTCTCATTTGTTTTTGGAAGTTAAAATTTTTAATTTTTACTAAAAAATGAATGTCATGATAATCGCTGTGGTTTGACCGCTTATGCATAAACGGTGTCAAAATAAGTACTAAGCTGAAGATATTTGGATTTCCAACTTTCCAACACCATCTAACGTAATCTAAAGGAAATTATCGAACGCCATCCTGTTTTGATCCGTCCGTGTGGTTCCGCTGGTGGATTGCATGTTCTTGTGCCATTCACATTCTTTTAATTTGATTTGTTACCTTCTCTCCTGAATAAAGCGTATGGGTGTGCGGTCCATTTTGCCAACCATTCCTCCAGCTTATCGAGCTATGGTATTTATGCCCGAAGGTTCTTGTAGATAATTCAACCAACGGCGCCATTCTTACAGCTAACTTCGCTGCAAAGCTTTAAGCTGCAATGTGAACTGCTTGTAGGTCGAGCAAAAATCGGAATGCCTTCGTTGAAGTGGTTCTTAGCGCAGCCGTTATGCAGAGTACTCGTATAACTGACCTCTGTACTTGGTCCAATCCTTTCTTGTATGGGATTCATTTGATAGCAGTCCAACACACCAAAGCACGGTAAAGCAAGATTGGCTTGACTACCTTTGTGTCACACCAATGCATGCGGCCATGGGACGGGCCCATGCGGTATTCAATATCTTTTTACATGTACAAAAGTCAACGATAGTACTCCTCATCATCATTTTTTCACATTGAGTTTTCACATCAGTTTGCTGTCCAATCCCGTAAAGCTTCGTTAGTTTCAATGCCGGGATCTTGTAACGAGAAAGCAAACTTTTCAAATGGGTTTATTTATACCGGTTTCCGTTGATAACCACATAATTAATTTAAAACTAAATTCAATTTTCGTGTGGTTCCAAATTCTTTTTTATGAAAGGTTTAGCTACTGGGCAATCGAAACAGAGCTCGGTCAGACTTGACGATTCCATTATTTTTTCGACATCTTTTACGTCAAAATTACTGGAACAAAATCTAGGAAACCAAAATTGTGTATGATTGACTGTATAAATACTATTCACATTTTTAGCTGCGTGATTTGCGCCGTCCTTTATTGAAGAAAAATTGTATTGTAGAATATTTTCTCTTTGCTGGTGCCCATCTTTGACATGCGCCACTCATCCACTAGTGAGTTAAGTGATTAATACTTCTTCCATTATCTTTTCCAGTACAAAATATCATCTTTCCGAAGGCATCTAACGTAATCTAGTCAGACTTATAGAACGCCAGATGCAGATCACTAAAGCCATCTATTGCAAAGGCAATGTATAACTTTTTTCTAGACCTAATATTTTTTATTACTTTTAAATTAGTAATGAAATGGCGAAAGCATTTCATTTGATAAATAATCTTAATGTGAATCTTAAGTACAAACGGCTAATTGCACAATTCAGCGAAAAAAATTATATATTAAAATAGCGAATTCTAAACTGTTTGCTATTTACACGACTAGTAAAGTACGTAGTGTTTCATAAAAAGTTAAAAATAAACTCCGAAAAATGGAATCAATATGAAAGACACCGCAAAGTACTAGTTTTCCTTATTGTTTTCATCAAACTGACACACGCAATGCCACTTTAACATTCTAACCGTTTATAGTTTGCCGGCCTAAAGACATTTAGATTCGTGTCTCAAACGATTTTAGACCATAATTTAAGTCGACACTTGTGTATGTTTGTAAGTAGGCCGACAATTGCTGATTGCTTTTTTATTTCAATTGTTTGTCTGGGAATGTACAACATATACTTGGACATAAATGTGTGCACCCTGCAGGGAAAAATACTAGTTGCTAACTAGAATCTTACTAGTTTACATTTTTACACCAACTAGTTTATCTCCCATCTATTTGCCACGTAAACAACTGGTATTTTTAGCACGGCGAAGTCTTGCGGATTGTCAACTGTCAGTCTATGAAACAGCTTTATACTAGTTAGATACCAGTTCATATACACCAGTTAAAACACTGGTTCGTTCATACCAGTTGAGAGCGAATTGGTCAAAAACCAGTTCGATTGATTCTGTTTACTTATGAGTTCTGCTTGTTTTCTTTTGCAAAACGAAAAACTGGTATAAACTTGTCCGCGTAATACTAGTTTATATGCTAGAACTTTGCAAACTAGTCAAGATTTTACCGAAAAATATTAGTATAATTCTAGCCTATAGAAAATTGGTATATTTTTTTTCTTAAAATACTAATATAATTCTTGTTTACAACAAACTAGTTTGATTTCGTCTTCAAAATACTAGTATTTAACTAGAATTTTTGCATACTAGACGACGTTTTCCCTGCATGGTACATATGTATGTATGTGCATACGCATGTACAAGTATTGTGTGTACATATTTACTACATATGATATACATATAAATATATTTGGTCTTTGGCCCAATTTCATTTTTCTTTACTTTTATTTAATTACGTCAAAAAGGGGCAACAAACGCTGTGGCGCACCGTGGAGAATTGCCTTTTTTAGTTCTTTAGTCTATGGTTTAATTAAAAGTGACTGAACTGAAAATTATTTAATTATGTTTAGTTAACGGTAGTTTGGCTTATTAAAAAGTGACGTAATTTACAAATCACTGACCGCAGAACTAATAAATTATGACATAAATTCACTTAGGTATTGTATTATAACCACAGAGGAGAAGAAGGGCATCTTAAGTTAAGAGGAGATTTTACATCATCTTTTGTAAAGTAATAGCAGGACTTTTAGTCTATTTTCAAACTGATAGTTTTCTCTAGAAACTATTATATGTATTTGAAGAAAGATGTATATGTGATAGAAATAACAGGAGCAGCTTGGCCAAAGACTTGCAAAGAGGGCGGCAACCAAACTATTGGTTTCCGACAAGATCAAAGAAAGTAGGTGTTGCAGGGGGATTATCAGATCACAATCCTTGATACGCGAGAAAGCTACCGAGTGTTTAAGCTTGAAACAAAGTAAATTTAAAGACAGAAAAAAAGTGTAGCCAAAGCTTGCTGGCAAACGTAAAACTCTATGAAAAAATGTAGAGCCTTATAACTGAAAGGTTTCAAAACAGAAGTATACTTGTATCGGAACCAAGAAGGCAATCTGTTAACCCATGATAATTCTGAGCCTCCAGTCTGTCCAATGGCTGTGAAATTTAAATATGCAGATGATTTTAATATAGAGCTGGAATAGCGATTACTCGCTCGAAGAGAGTATGGTCCAGAAGCGTGGACGATGGCAGAATCGGATGAGTTGGCGTTAGGAAGTAGTCAGTACCGCAGTCGCTGGAACGCTGAGCTGTACGAGATGTGGATGGATTGGCTAAAACTATTGTAAGGCCTTTGCAAAATGTTGTAAAATGTCACTACTGTAAATGAAAGTATAGCCGAAGACCCGAAAGGGTCTACTATATCTCGATGTTCTCAAGAGCTGGGACTATCTTACGGCATAATATTCCTAATTATTATAAAATCCACTCACACTACAATTGAAACTGGCTGACCATTCACAACACCGTACATAAGTCGACTGGGTGCTTCTTTAGCGAGGAGGCACATTTCTCACTCCGAGGATACGTAAATAAGAAAAACCATCACATTTGTGGTTCAGAGGATCCTCAAGTATTTGTAGAGAAGGTATTAGACCCAAACAAAAACTTGGCCACCGAGATCGTGCGATTTAACCCCGTCCGACTTTTTTCTTTTGTGAGACTACGCAAAAGACCGTGTTTATGCCGATAAACCTTTAACTCTTAAGCACTTGAAAACCTGCATTCGTCAAGTTTTGGCTGTGATACCGCCCAATACGTGTATGTACCAAAAGATGGTCTAAAATTACCACAAACGCATCGAAATTAGCAAAAAATCGAATGAAATTTTTTTTTTATATGCATTTTATTTTTAAAACCGCAAAATGACGAACCCTGTATATATAATATATGTATAAATTACGTCCAATGAATATACTTTCTTTGTTTACTGTGGAAATTTCTATTTCTAACCAATTCGCTCATAAATTCGACAAAAACATGCCAAATTTCACACTTGCAAACACACTTTTCACACATATACCATATACATATATGTATATTCATTTGTACATTTGTAAGCACATATACATTTGTATGTAATCAGGTAAATATATATTGTATGTATTTATTGTACAATATATTACTTAGCGGTTATAGGTACATTCACCTCTTCTGTTTATGCCCGCCTTTCATTAGCAAACTAAATTACGGTGTAATTTTTGTCATATCACAATAATTGCTAGTTTACTTAAATACATGCATACATATGCACGAGGTGTGATCAGAAAATAACCGTTATTTTCAAATTTTGTGAGTTACGTATGTTGGATTTTCGCTTTTTTTCTGCTATGTCAGCCATTTTGGATTGTCAGTATGTTTTTGACAGATAAAAAGGTTAGCCGTGTTTTGATGTGCTCTTCGATTTTTTACTATTCGAAAAAATGGATCAAAGAAACTGTATTAAGTTTTGTGTAAAAACAAAATTAAATGCACAAGGACATTTGAAATGTTGACTGTAATTAGGCGTTTGGCGAATCTACTATGTGCATTACACAAGTTCAATTGTGGTATAACCGGTTTAAGGCAGGCCGAGAAGATGTCGATGCTCGTCCTGGTCGCACGAGCACGTCAACAATCGATGAAAACATTGAAGCAGCGAAGAAAATGAATTTGGATAATCGTCGAATAACTATCAAAGAGGTTGCTGAAAGATGTTGGCATATCGTTCGGCTCATGTCAAGCAATTTTTACGAATGTTTTAGGCATGAAACGCACAGAATTCTGGAAAAAACAATCATGGATTTTGCACCACACATCGATGCTTGTGCGTGAATTTTTGGCCAAAACCAAAAACTGTATCCTGCCTCAACCACCGTATTCACCGGACTTGGCGCCCGCTGACTTTTTTCTCTTCCCAAAACTAAAGACACCGATGAAAAGAAAGCGTTTTGCTACGATTGAGGAGATAAAAGAAAAATCGAAAGAGGAGCTATTGGCGATACCAACAAACGCGTTTCAGAAGTGTTTCGAGGATTGGAAAAAACGCTGGCATAATTCTATTATATCTGAGGGGGATTACTTTGAAGGGGATAAGATAGTTATTGATGAATAAATAAATGCTTTTTGAAAAAATTAAAAATGACGGTCATTTTCTGATCACACCTCGTATTTATATAATTGCTCTTTTATTTTAGTCTGATATTTGCGGCTAGAAATGCGAAATACTAATTTGGTGTTTTTAATCGTGAAAATACATTTAATTTATCTCTAATTATGTGGCTGTTGGAAAAAATATGTACTCACTTGTATTTGTATTATAATGGTATGTAGAAAATCGAGCACAGCCTTTTACAGAGTTTTCCAATAGGACGTGTTATTTTGATATTCAAAGAAAAATTTAATTTTTTGAGATAAATAATCGGATGTTTATTTAAGTGTAAAGAGGAAGATACGCTATTAATAATAAAAAACAATACCACGCCACTGCTTCGCTTTCAAGATCATTTTTATGAAATTTTCTATCACCAAATCGCAAAGTGACTGGTGTATCCCTTCAATAGCTTCAAAATCCCATCATTGAGATCTTGAATCGATGTTGGCCTATTGGCGTAGACTTTTATACGTGGCCCAAATGAACAAGTCTCAAGGTGTTAAATCACAAGATCTCGGTGGCCAATTGTGATCACCGCTTCGAGAGATAACACGTTCCGGAAATTTTTTCCTTAAAAGATCGATGATTTCGTTGCTTTTGTGGCACGTAGCACTGTCTTGTTGAAAATAAACGTTGCCCAGATCAATACCATCCAATTCCGGTCATAAAGAATCATTTATCGTCTCTCGATTGCGCAATCCATTCATCGTAACTATTGCTCAAGCCTTATTTTCGAAAAAGTAAGGTCCAATGACCCCGCCGAACCATAAATCGCACCAAACAGTTACACGTTGAGGATGGAGAGGCTTTTCAACAATAAAAATCTTGGGTTTTCCCAGCCCAAGTTGCGAAAGTTTGAAGTCTTTATGCAGAATAATATTTAATGACGTTTATGGGAAGCCCAATTACAAAGAACGACGAGGAATGGACTAACTCGGGTTATTCTCGCACGTATTTTATTCTTCACATCATCAAATTTTAATAATTTCAGTGTGTTGTTGAGGCGTGTATCGTTCCATTTTTATTACCGGTGTAGTTTTTACTTGTCAATTGTCAAAAAATGACAGCTTCAAAAGTGACGTCTACCATTATAGCAGAATATTCTAAATAACACCTCTTATTGGATAACCCTTTATATACCTATTATATATTATTATAATATATTTGCTGTAATTTTATCAACTGAAATTAAGAAACCCATTGAAACATTTGAAAGTACATACGGCTAGGATCTAAAGTTCTTTCATTACGAAAGACAATGCTTTGGATCTCATTGGCAGTATAGTTTTTAAGATCCGAAAGCTCTACGTTGAACTTCTCATTCGAAGATTATAATTACGTTGAGTTGAGTTAATACGGCTGCTAGTCAGGGCTTCAATGATACCACTGCCTCACCTTCTCAGATATAGGAACTATGCCGTGTGTTTTATGAACGATGCGTTACTGCCTACATATATCAGACGTCGCTACACCACCCAGGCAATTAAAGCAGTTATTTACTAGGTACCCATGTCGTATAATTCTTAGGGTTGGACAGTGACTGGGTATTGCTCGATAGACTCTTCTTGTCTATCTTCCAGATTGGTTTTCGGTTCGGTTTTTGACTGGCGCGAGACCTATTTCATTTTAGTCGTCCGTAAGACAGGCATGGCTCGTCCTCTTCTTCGTCTCTGCAGTTTCAATAAAATCATGCGTAAAGTATTTTCCTACCGTGAAGTCCCATTAAACTCTATCCAGTTAATATACCCAGTTGTTGTATTGATGATGTACCGGCTTAGGAGGATTAGATTCATTGATCTTTTAGCGTCTAACACAGACCAAAGCTAACAATTTTTTTTTCATTAAGCCCTCTGGTGTTGGCTATTTTGGGAAAAACCAGCCCGCAACGTGCATAAAATTTATTGTAGCTAGAGTGATACCTCCTCTCGCTAGGTCAACCTAGCTCAACCGCCGCAAAGTTGCCTGGAATGTTATTATGTTCTGGCACCTCACAGCTGTGTTGCATCTAGCCGAGAGTCCATTCGAAGTGCTCTAGCATTTTAATGTCACTTTTGATGTGTTGTAATTGCATTGAATCTCTTCAGCCGGGAGCTTTGCTAGCCGAGTATATGGTGATTGATTGGTTTGTAACCAGAAATCTGAGCAATCATACTGCGGCTCCCTTGATTGCAATAAGTTCTGCATGGAAGACATTGCAGTAGTCTGGTAGCCTCAAAATAAAATTGTTTTGAGAAGCTTACTGAGTGAATTCCACAGCCTACCTATTCATCGGGTTTAAAACCATCCGTGACCTTATAATTACGTTGTATTAGATTTATTTTCAATAGAAACTTTCCTATCAAGACTAGAGACCCACAGTGTCTAAACTAGCCGATCACTTACACTTTCGAACTCAGTACATACCTCCGTGTGAGCAAATTACCACTTGTTGCCATACTTTTTCCGGTCACTGAATTTTGTTTTGGATTTTCACAATTTCAGGCGGTTTATTGGCGCTTGTGAGCTTCCGCTAATACATATGAGGGTAACAGCGTAAACTCACTTTCGGAAAAATTAACGCATACGTGTGTAAGCATATCCGAAAGTTAGTAAAGTCGAAATAGGTGTCATAAAAGCGTTCACCTGCACACATACTTACACATGTATGTTTGTATGTAGGTATGTATGTTTGTTCAGATGATTGTTCATTAGTAAATAACTACTTATAATAAACATATTACATATGTATGTACGAGTATGTAGATAAATAAATGCGTATAAACTTTTACCAGCGGATTTGCGCATGAAAACCATAGCCAAATACTCTTAAATATATATGTATGTACATACGTTCATAGTGCAATCATTAGGTAATGGAGCAAAATATTAAAATCCAAAAAAAAAAAATATTTAATTTTTATTAAAGTTAAATACTGCTGCTGCTGCGACTGCGGCCGCAAAGTGCTCTTTTAGTGCAACTTTCTTTTTCATGTCGCACACACAAACATAAACAACAACAATAATAGCGGTTTTGGCGCACCTTTCCATCGTGTGTATGTGTATGTCTGTACAGTGGCCGCGAGTGACTTGTGGCCTGTTGATTTATATACAATATATATTTTACACAAAAGTTGTTTTTCTATGAAATTTCGCACATAATTTTGCACTTTCCAGTTTTCTATAGGAATAAAACTCAAGCGGGCATGAGTAATTAAAGCGATGGGGTTTCTACATACATATATATGTATGTGCATTCAATATACTATTTTATATATAAATTCTATTGACTCGACGCTACATGAGTCTCCAATGATTCATATAAAATATGTAGCAACGTTCAATTTGGTGATCTAAGCTTTAGCTCGCTGACCTTGCTTTATTAATTAAAGATATATGCGCTGTAGCATTTATTTATGTATGCTCATAATTTATGCAAATATGTATGTACGAGGGGATTAACAAAAGTTCGGTAAGTTGACGAAAAAAAAACAGCAATATTGTTTTTGTATTTATTCGTAATATTTGTCCTTTGTAAAAAAAAAGTAGCGCCGCAAATCCTCTTTCTTCCTGTTTCCCAACAAATTTTTGAGAACTTTTGGTAAGCACTCTTCGGTGTACCATTTGGCAGTTACCGTCTGACCCTCTTCCAGTGGAATAGCAGCTACGATTTTAGATCGGGTGAAGTAAACTGCCATCATTGCTGATTTTGGGGGTGGGTTTGTTCCTTTTGGGCTCCATACCAAGAACTGCTATTTGGTTTCTGGATCGTACTTATAGAGCCAAGATTCGTCACCAGTAACGACTATACACAGTGACGTCATCAGTGAAAGATTTTGGTCGACCTTCACGGGCCTCATCCTCTACGGAAAAATGTCTGGTCTGGAATCTTCGGAACCAGTTAGAAATAGTCTTTAAGGCGGTACAATCATTCCATCGCAATTTGGCATTCACTGAATATTTGTATTGGCTGTAAACTACGCCGAAACCCGAATAGAATCACATAGAGAATTTCTGTTTGCGTTGGTGGTGGAATTTCGTCTGACCTATCCTCAGCTATCTTGCGTTTTCTCGTCTCCATTTTAGCCGATCGTTGATTTTTAGATTTAACAAAAACAAATTGAAAGTCACCAACTGACCGAACTTTTGTTAATCTCCTCGTATATAAGTATGTGCATATCTTCAAGTAGAAATATTTACAGGCGAGATCGAACCATATTTTTTTCAATAAATGCCATTAGGTGAGTGAGAGAGAGAGAGGGAAAGATGAGTAAAAAAAAAATAAGAGAACATAAGAGAAGCATCATCCTATAGCACTGGAAAAAGCTGGTACAACGAATTCAATCGTGGCCGACGCTCACTCAAAGACGAATTCCGTGAAGGTCGTCCAAAAACAGCCGTTGTGCCAGAAAACATCGATGCCGTACGTGTACTGATAATGCAAGACCGTCATGTAACGTACCTTCAGATAGAGGCATGCTTATGCATTTCTCCCACCAGCATACATTCGATATTGCATGAACACCTGGCCGTAAAAAAGGTTTGTTCTCGTTGGATCCCGCACAATTTGACAATCGCTCAAAAAAGGCTCATGTGGATTGGTGTAAAGAAATGCTGAAAAAATACGATCGCGGTTTATAAGATCGTCACAGGTGACGAATCATGGATCTATGCGTAAGACCGTGTGGGTCTTCCAAGACGAGCCAAATCCAAAAAAAAAAAAAAACAAAAAAAAAAACATTTTCGTTGATAAATATTCGTATTTTCATTATTAGGCCAGAAATATATACAGCAGCCCTCGTATTAATCGTGTGAAACTGCCTTGGGGAGTTAGTAATCTTTTTCGCTATTAACTTTGCATATATGGTATATACATACGAGTAGTATGTGTGCAATTATTGGGTTATTTGAATATTGTTTAATTATTATTTTAGTATTATTCTCAATGTGTTAAATAAGGCTATCCATTTGACATCTGTCAAACCAAACATATTTTGTTTTTGTTAAAAGTGAGGATGCCTTAACAGCTGCATTTCGTTTCGTGCCTTAAGAGAAGTTTATGGTGCTCATAATAGTCCAACTACTTAAGACATTTGAAAAGACTGGATCCACTACAGATTTTGCAGGGCCTGTGTATCATAATTTTTCTCGTCAAATATCGCTGCTGTAAGTGAAAGTGCAACCGAACAACAAGATGGCGCCACATGCCACATACGAATATGGCTTTATTGCGGGAGGCATTTCCTGGCCGCGTTATCTCTCGTGATGTGGTGTTTCACAATAATGTCATAGTTCAAACTTTATAATAAAAAATTTTATGAAAAAAATATTTTAAAATTAATCTAGCACTTCTCATATACATGAAAAGGTATATTAACCATGTTCCGAAGTATGTAAGTACCAGAAAGAAAAGAGATAGATCCATCAAAATCTAAACTGATTGGGTCAGAATAACGAGTTGAGTTGATTTAGTCTTTTTCATCTGTCCGTCTGTTTGTACCAAACTAGTCAGTTCAGCGAATAAAGAGACAGCGGCTACGCTGGCTGGGCCATGTCGTCCGAATGGATGAAAGCACTCCAGCTTTGAAAGTGTTTGATGCAGTACCCGCTGGTGGAAGCAGAGGAAGATGAAGACCTCCACTCCGTTGGAAGGATCAAGTGGAGAGTGGCCTGGGTTCACTTGGCAATTCCAACTGGCGCCAAGAAGAGAAGAATGACGCTCTTTAATTTATTCGGCTATAATCTCGTAAGCGGTGACAACGCCAATAGAGAGAGAGAGAGTCAGTTTTTCATATACGAGTATATATTTCAACCAAACCTGCTACGCAGATGTATTTTTAAATTGAAACAATCATTTGTCGGAACCAGCGAGATCGGTCCTCTATGGCATATTTACGACGGATTTTGCAGATTTCAGATTTCGGGTCCTAAATTTGTCCAAAAGGCCTTTAGAGCGAGACATTTTTAATTATACAGACATATACCTATGCAAATAAACATTGTCACTGAAAATTATCGAAATAAGAGGTCTATATCACATAGTCCCCATACAACCAGATATGAGCGTTTTGGTGAAAAATCCGTCGAAAAAGCATCTGAAATGTCATGAAAGGCATAAAAACTTGAAGACAGCACTGGTTTCTTGTTTGATTTTATATTACATTAATTTATTTAATTTTTTTTACTAAGGAAAAAAGATCTAAGTGCTCATCTTTATAAAATTGCGTCACACTTTTAATTACATTTGCAGCGTTTTAATTATTAAAATTGACATAACTTTGACCTCTTTTTTAAGAGACGAAGAAATTATATTCTTTATATATACACATAAATACATACATATATTTATACTTACATACATACAAAAGTGCGTGCTGCCACAACATGTTTTGCCCACGCAAACGATTATGAAGAATATGAAGTTGCGCATGCCCATTGTGGACATCTACTTGTATATGCATATGTACGAGAATGTATGTTCTGTATGGATGTATGAACAATGACTTATTAGTTAACAAAGCAATTTGTTTTTTTTTTTTCTTAGCATTTATTATTACTGACCGTTGTATTCCATTGTCCATATGCGCTAAAAGTAAATGTGTACTTTTCATATACGAGTACATATGCACTTACTTACAAACATTTATTCATTTGTATTGTATTTACATGCAAAATGTCTTTGCAAGAGATTGTATCTCTGCTGGTTGAATTATTGCGGTTTTTTTCTTTCTTTGCAAACTGGAATGCATATTTATAACCAGTTTTGCATTCCGCCAAAGCTACTGCCAACACAGCGTTGAGTTTATTAAAATCCGTCACTCCGTCCCCGCCTCTGAAGTGACTTTTCTTTCGAATAATGTACAATGTAAAAGCTGACGTTTGCCTTCAACTATGCAGGTAGGAACGAGTACCTCAATAATAAAATCTACTCCTGCATGAATAAATTCTTATTCTGCTAAAAAAGTACATTTTCTTGGCATAAATCTTTAAAATTTGGAAACTTCCTACTTTCAAATTGTTGAAAGTTATGAGATTTCCGGTTAGTCTGCAAATTTCGTTATGAACTGCTGACTCCTTCTCAACCTGGTCTTTCTAACAGAGTGGAGGTTGTCTTCTTCCTTTGCTTCCACCAGCGGGTACTGCATCGAAAACTTTCAAAGCTGGAGTATTCTTATCCATTCGGACAACATGACCTAGAACTATGTCATTATCGCCGTATGTTTTATACAGTTCATCATTCCATCGGCTGCGGTATTCGCCGTTCCCAACTCGTAGAGGATCATAAATTCTACGCAAAACCTTTCTCTCGAAGACTCCTAACACCAACTCATCACATGTTGTTATCGTCCACGCCTCCGCATCTTATAGCAGGACGGGAATGATGAGGGACTTGTAGAGTTTGGTCTATGACTGTCAAGAGTGGCATGAGAACCGAGCCGCAAATGCGATGACTATTTGTTTGATGACAGGAGATATTTCGTCTTGCCCTCGTTCACTACCAGACCCATATCATTCGCTTCCTTATCTAGTCTGGAGAAAGCAGAACTCACGGCGCGGTTATTGAAGCCAATAATGTCAATATCATCGGCGTACGCCAGGAGCTGAACACTCTTATACAATATTGTACCTTTTCTATTCAGCTCTGCAGCTCCTATAATTTTCTCCGGCAAAAAATTAAAGAAGTCACACAATAAGGAATCACCTTGTCTGAAACCTCGTTTGGTACCGAACGGCTCGGAGAGGTCTTTCCCAATTCTGACTGATGATGTCCAGCATTTACATAGCAGTATAAGTTTTTCAGGGATACCGAATTCAGAATTCAGTGCCAGCTCCTCTTCGCTGGTGCGTGTCGATTCTATTTTCACGGATCTTTTCCAAGTGAGCGTAAACCTACCAAAGACAAAAACCCAACTCCCTACACAAGGGATCAGCTGGGAGAACCTATGAGATGTACATACATAAACTTGAGGTATGTGACTTCTAGCGTTGTAGTGAGGCACCGTAGGAGAAGACATTTAAACGAATTTATCGGTACGCAGGGACGTCGAATGGGCAAGTCGTCTGAGCATTAGACCGTGATAAGGGCTGACACTCTTATGAACCATATACCGCCTGGATACTGCTGGGTGGTCCATACCACAGGTGCGAGTAAACTGCATGATAATTCATACTTGAAACCGACAGAATATCACAATGAGTCTGGTTTAATGGAAGTTGACACTCATGATTTATTCATAAATCTAGGCAAATCTTAACGAGATTTAACTTCTCTCTCAGTGTGGAATACCTCTACCTCCTTCGTCTTTGTTGTAATTTTGAAAATATCAGAAAGGTGTTCAACCTCAGAACAAACTTAAAAGTTCTCAAACGAAGTGCTTTGATCCATTCTAATACTTGGCTGGTATGCACTCGTATTTCAGGTGTTTAAAAGCGATTCAAAAAGATTTTGAAATTAAAAACTTTAATGTTTTTGACTGTAACAATAAAGGAAAAAGCTGAGAAATGAATGGCTTAATTTTTTTCTTAATAGCTCTTAAGCAGCAAAGCAATTTGACTCATTTAACGTGTTGTAAAATTCACAAATTAGGTTTGGAAACATCTCAGAGACACATACTCTCATACATATAGACATACATAACTATACAATAACAAATGTATGGATATGAAAATAATGAGTTCACAAACAAAATTGTAATTTTTTCTTAATTTAATTTTTATTATTATTACCTCACCATGCTGTTTATTATTATTATTATTATTATTTTAAAGTCAATGTGCTGCATTGTCTTTCAAGTGCGACACAACGGATTTTTATAATGAATGAACTTCACGCCTGCGCATTCTCATTAGTCGCACCACATGATATCAGAGAAAAATAACAACATTGACTTTTTACGTTTTCAAGCATTTAATGTGGAGAAATAAATGTGAAAAAATGTGCAAGTATTCATATAATATTTACAAACAAACATACTTATGTTTGTGTCTACTCTCAAAGTCATATAGCGAATGACTGTAGCAGTAAACTACAATATTAGCACTAATGCGGGTTATAAACTTCATATTTAAAAACTGAGAAAAAATCATCGACAAGACATTTTTACATACTTTTTTTCTTGGTAATTTCATTAACATTAGTTTAATTTTATTTAGTTTAATTTAATTTTATTTTACTTAATTTTATTATTTTATATTGTCTATTATATTATTTCTTTTTTTTCATTTTTTCATCTTACTTAATTTTATTATTTTGTATTGTCTTTTATTTTAACTTATTTTATTTTATTTTTTTTATTTTATGTTATTTTATTTTACTTTATTTTATGTTATTTAATATTATTTTAGTTTATAATTTTTTAAATTTTTTTATTTACTTTATTTTATTTTACTTATATGACTTTATTTTAATTTATTTTATTTTATTTATATTATGTTTTGTTTATTTTATATTAATTAATTTTATTTTACCTTATTTTATTTCTTTTAATATTAATTTATCGTAAAGTTTTTTTTTATTTTAACTTATTTTATTTCATTATATTAATTCATTTTACTTTATTTTATATCGTTTTATATCATTTTAATTCAATTTATTTTATTTTAATTTAATTTTTTTTTTTTATTTTTTTATGTATTTTATACAATATTATTTAATTTAATTTATTTATTTTATTATAAATATTATGTTTTGATTTGTTTTATTTTATTTCACTGTAATTTTTTTTATTTTTTACTTTAATTTATTTATTTTAACTTATTTTAATTTAATATATTATATTTTATTTTAGTTTATTTTATTTCATATTAATTTCTTAAATTTATTTAACTTTATTTTATGTTTGCTTATTTTATATTTTTTTTGCATTATTGGCATTTCTTTAACTTACTTTATTTTATTTTATACTATATTATATTAATTCATTTTAATTTTATTTTCATTTTATTTTTAATTTTTTTATTTTTAATTTTTTTATTTTATTTTATTTATTTTATTGAATTTTATTTTGATTAATTTTATTTTATTTTAATAAAAATTTTTTATTGTATTTGTTTTATATTATTTTATTTTTATTTATTTTATGTTATTAAAAATATTCTTCAAATAAAATTTCTAATATTTGCAACTTTCTCAGAAGAAGTTTTACATATTTAAATATCCACGTTATTATTCCTCGAGCTTTATTCCATTCAGCATAGTGTAAAGACATTACGATGCATTGTGCTAATCGAAATTATAGTAATTAAAATAACGATCTAAAGTGTTGATTATCATGCCGTTGAAATGATGCTCTCGGGACATTACCGACATTACCAACATGTCTCGACTGTTCAGATATGTACCTACATACAAATGTATATGTACATACATAGGTATATAAATAAGAAATGCTCGTTAGACATGTGATTCAACAAGTTTGTTGTTGGAATTATCATATTTACCTACATACGTACATATGTATGAATACTTGTCAGTGTATACAACGGTAATAATAAAATAATTGTCACGCGTAATTACAATCACTTGTGTAGTGTGAGTATAATACGGTGTTTTGAGAACATAATGCACATGTATAAACATACACGTATGTACATTCATACATAGATGAGCTTTCATCAACCAGCCAAGCGATAATTGACTTAAGACGTGTTTTGTTTCTCGGTCGCGTTGATAATGAATTTCTATGCGGCTTGGTTTGGTGCAGAATTAGAAAGAATGTAAAATGAATCTCTTGATATTCAAGACTACACTTCGACTACAGGGGTTCGTAAATACAGAGGTTCGTATCTTTGATCTTGAAATTTTTTGGACTATATCTTTTCGAAGTTTTATATAGATAAGTTTGCATTAGACTTTTGTACATTTCATTCGCCGATCAGAATAATAGTTTTCCCCTCGATGTTTCTCTTTAACACGTAGTCTATAAGGTTCCTGCGTTCTGCGGACAGAGGATGATCTCACTTGGCAAAGATGATTGCACGATCTTCAGTTTGCAGGGATTAAAGTGTCGCTTCAATTTGCTAAAAGAACACCAATGTTCTAGTTGGATTCTAATTAACAACTAGTATTTTTAGTGGCAGAACTGTTACCGCTTTAACGGAATGTTGTCAGTGTAGTAACATAAGGAGTGTCATCCGTCGATTTCGTACCAATAGTGATGATGTAAAAGATGTTCCACGTTGTGGAAAGCCAATTATCGAAAATGTCGATAAAATAATGAAATTCGTCAAGTTTTACCATCATGCGTGCGCAGTTTCGATTACCCGGGAGCTAAAAAACCATTTGGAACCATTTTACAAAGGCTGGATTCACAAAGAAGCTCGATGTGCCAAATGAGTCAACAAAAAAAACCTCATGAACCGAATTTCCATCTTAATGAAAATTGCAGCAGTAAGCAGGCATAAACGATCTCCGCGCTAATATTGACGGCCAGAAAGATTTTGTGTTCTTAATTCGGACCTGTACTATCAACACTTGGACCGTCGGAAAGAAGAAATTACCCGGAAGTGCTTAGCTTTAGCCAAGAGGAGGACAATTGTGTTTCATCAGTACAACGCCAGACCACACATATCAATAGTGACACGCCAGAAACTTTGAGAGCTTGGTTGAGAGGTTCTTATGCATCCACCTTACAGCTCGGACCTCGCACCAAGTGATTACCAGCCGTTCTTGTTTATGGCGAAAGATTTAGCTCGTGAAGAATTGACCTCAAGAGAAGCCTGTGAAAATCGATTGTACCAATTTTTTGCCAATAGAGACAAGGGTTTCTATGAGAGAAGCAGAATGACATTACCTTCAAATTGGCAAAACATAAATCGAATAATTCTAACTAAGGTAAATAAGTCTTCAATTTATGGTAAAAATAATGGACTACTTTTTACTAGACGAATATACATACATATGTATATAGATATATGTATATAAATAACAAAATGGTGCATTATGTATTTTTCAATCGTCTAATTAGTGCAGACTACAACAAAAATATATGAATGCTAAATAAGTATACTAGGTGGGTTAAAAAGTAACCTCTTTGAGAAAAAATTTTTTAACTGTTTTTTTCAATTATTCAATTCGCTTTTAGCTCGATACATTTATTCCAGCGATTGCCCAACTTTTTGATCCCGTCCGAAAAGTGCTCTCGCGTTTGTGTTTTTGGACCGGAGTGAGCATGCGCGGCACCCAGCGGCAGGATAACCTTTTTATATGCAGAATCTTGCCCAAAATTTGGCGTGCGGGTTCAGTGTACTAATCTTTGTAGCTTTTGCTAGCTCACGCATCTTCACTTTCCGGTCAGTCAACACCATTTCATGTATTTTTTTGACATTGTCCTCTGTGACCGCGTCGGAGGGCCTGCCGCTACGGACTTGATCGGTAGTGGAGTTGCGGCCAGCACGAAAGTCTCGAAACTAATATTTGACGGTGTAATCTGACGCATTAGCCCCACACTATTTATGCAACTTTTCTTTTGTTTCCTTGGCGTTTTGCCCCTCGAAAAATAATGTTTTATGGGAGAACGAAAATCGTTTTTGTCCATATTCAACATGATGCCAAGCACGTCAACAACAATCAGCTGTGAAACAAAACTAAGGGCAAGTTCACACGGAAATTTGGCATGTTAGTCTAAATATGAACAGTCTACAAGGCACAATAACCTCTTTTGCAATAGCAGCTCATTTTGGCGGACAAGGAGGTTACTTTTCACCCCACCTAGTATGTATATGCTGGTTTGTATGTTTTCTGAGTTTACATTGTTATGCACATAGAAATTCAATTATGCATTTATGTAAGTTATAGGTATATTCATACCATAGTCACGAATATTTACATGGAGAAGGGAATGTCACATAAGAAATAAGAGTGACACATTGCTGAATTGCAATTCTTTCTTATATCTAGGCAAGCGCTGTGTAGCAAAAACAAAAAAAAATTGCCCAAGGCTATGTAAAATGAGTATAAGTAGTTTTATTACTTGAACACATTAGATTGTTAAATATAATGTAACATATGTACATACATACGAGCATAATACCATCACACCTCATGCACTCGTTGTACCTTGGCGCACTTCACGGTTGTGCAACAGATTTACGAGTATGTGGCATTGGATTTGAGAGCACTTTTTGCTAAAATAAACTTGGCTTGAAATATCATTATGAAAATTTTAAAGAAAGAATTTATGAAATATTAATTATTAATCTTTTTTTTAAATAAGAAAGCTAAATAAATTAAATACCGAAATATTTTAGAAAATTCTCTTTTCAGTAACTATTTTTCAACCTCTGACTGAAAACTGAAAAGTGAAACATATCTTATCAACAGCATACTTATCACAAACAAATACCATACATACACGTATATATGTACAAGCAAACATTCATAAGTACCATACGTAGGTATTTGGGTTACTGATAAGCGAAGAAATAGTGAATATAGGCAGGGAAAGCATTTTCAGTTGCATTAGTGCACGAACACAAAATTTTGTTATTATTTCACGCACAATGAAGTGAAAAAATTATATTGAATTTTTTGTTTATTTATATTATGGGTGAAAACCTGACTTCTACAAAGAGCTAAAGGGGTCTCAAAGTTTATAAACGGTGTTCTAAATTTGAACTCAAAAATACTGAAAGACCTTTCATTTTTATGCCAAAATTTGGTAGCATCTAGCCGAAGCTAACTTCAAGTCACGGAAGTCTGGGTATAAAAACATTTGTTTTGGTCGTCTTTTACCGGAGGATTAAATGGCAGATTCGAATTGTCCACTTCTATTTCGTCTTATTTACACAGATACTACCTAGACGATTATAGAGCGTCATTCGTTCCTTTTCTTCACTATTTGGCGCTGGTAGGAAATATCAAGTGAAACCAGGTCGCTCTGCACATGATCCTTTCTGTTCCCACCACGGGGTACTGCATCAACTATATCAATTTCAGTTTCACTCTTATAATTCATCGTCACATTGTCTCCATGACCATAAATCGTTCGCAAAACTTTTCTCTCGAAGACTCCTAAGTCCGCCTCTTCGGATGTCGATATTGTCCACACTTCTGCACCATATAGCAGTACGGCAGGGATGAACTTACCCACCAAGATACTATAAAGTAATTACGGTTGGCTTAAAGTCACATTTTTAAACCACTTTCAAATTACAGAAAACATTTTACATTCTTATCACGAGCTGACTGTAGGCTTTACAACTACTTCTCGATGTAATGTCAGTATTTTTCAACAAAAAATTTGAAGACACCGTACTTTATTTAAGTAATTAATAATCGTTTCCTCCGATTTGCTCATCTGACTAGTCGTGTTCATTTTTATATAATAATTTTCCAACAAATGGAAAACTTGGTTTTAGGCCAGCCTCCGAAAAACCAGTCGTTCGTATTTTTATGGGAAGCTATTGGTTGAAATATACTCGAAGGTATTGATGTTACCTGGTTAAGTGCGACCATATTAAGGATTCTTTTTAAGTCGACTTATTGCTAAATTCCATGAATTCTCGTTATAAGTGATGCTGCTCACTCGGGTATTGATGTCCCAATATTTCTTGGGTTGTGCATTCATATATCAATGCAAAGTCCAACAGACAAACATGAGATGTGTTCAATGAAAGAGTTCGGCGTTTGAACTTATATTCAAACAATCTACGATCAGGTGATGATAGTGGAGCATGCAGAGCAGTCACATTTTATTTATTTATATTTATGAAAGGCTTGGTCCTGAATGGCTGACGGATCAACATAGAGTTTAAGCCCTGATCAAAGAGACCTGAAACTTTGAAGATGTGTTCTACGTATGACATATGATCCGGGAAGTGGGCCTTCGATCTATTCGAAAAATCATATTTCGTTTCAAATTTTACTGTATTGTTAGCAGAGAATTTACCGCAGACTAAACCAGTAGTGCCAAGGGAAATTTGAGCGGTGAAGTTAAAGTATACTTGAAGAGATTTTTTTTAAAGGTTTCCAGTGAAGAAAGTCAGCCTGAGCCCCTTTAAGAGAAGGTGTTGCTGCGGGACAGTTCTCGGACCTGTTATTTCAACTTAAAAGTGGTGGTTTCCCAGAACTAAATAACATATGAAAGGTTATCCATTTCGAGGTTCTCTATTTTTTATTATTATTCGAAAGAACATTCTTGGCATTTGTTTTTTGAAGATTATCTCTTTCATCCCTGGAACCCAATTTTCGATGACTCGTTTGAACATTTCGACATATTAAATAAAGAGTTGGAGCGCCTATTATGTTACTACGCAATATAAGTTTATAAAAATTGTATACTGCATAGAAATGTTATCGAGGAACTGTATTTATTCCTAGGGTCTCCCTCATACCATCAAATTAAACTTTCGAATCCAAAAGTGCGCAATTTCCCTTCGCAAGAACTATAAACAAATCTCAAGGCCACAATCTTAAGGTAGTGGGAGTAGACTTGGGAGAAGGTTGGTTTTCCCAATGCCAGTTGTATGTGTCATTATGCTAAATTTTGTTTTGATTTTGTTAAGATTTGGTATAGTTCTTCTCCCGGGAAGTGATCCTAGGACCGACTAATTAAACAAATTTTTATTTATCCTTATATGAAATTTGGTGCAGTAAGTATCTTTGGGGCCAAATTATAATTGGGAACACTTTTCTTCTGGGAAGTGTGCCTTTGATCGATTCAATGGTTCGTCTTTAGAATAGTGTATATACATATACATATACATATATACTTACAAAAGATTCACATATACACACATACTTATATACGAGTGTGTACAAAAAAATCTTAATATACATATAAGTATAAATGTTTGTTTGTTAGTGACGCTAAGGCTCGAGAACTGCTGGACCAATTTTGACGAAATTTTCAGAGGTTCTTCGTTGTGCATCTGGGAAGGTTTAGAAATTAAAAAAAAAAACCTTACACTTTTCCTGAGGAAACGTCGGAAAATTGGAAGATTCCAAAAAGTGACTTTTTTCCATAGAAAAAATTTTTTTTTTGTTTGTTTGTTTTGTTTTTTCTAATCTATCTTGTTTTAAAAAATCACTTTTTCTTTCTGATTTGTTTATTTGAACAGATTTCGTTTGTTGGTGAATAAACTAACCTCATTTCCTCTCATATAAAAATCTTATGGCCGTTTGGAAAAATCCAGTAATCTCCAAAAATGTCCAAAAGCTACCGACCGATTGACAAATTTGAGATTGCTTCTATGATTCCTGGGAAGATTTTTACAAAATAAATTTTCTTTGGGAAGAAATCTTATTTATAGTTCGAATTACCTGAAATTCTGTATATAAGTAGATTTTTGCTTAGATTAACAGGAAGACTGCTCTCCTCTCCGCGAAGTGGGCCGGGGACTCGCCTATTCAAAAAGACGGACTATTCCTCTTTCCGGGAAGTGGACCAATGTCAATGGTTAAGCCAAAAATCGAACCCTAGCCTTCCGATTGTTAGTACGCAATGCTGGCAACTCGGACATTGCCGCGGAGTAATGAAATAAAATTAATAATCATCCATCCAACAACCATATTAAAATTCCATCCGGACGAAGACGCGGATAAACTCTAGTTACTTATATACATATGTATGTATGTATTTATTTATTGCAGTACAATTAATTATTAATAAAACTGTACTTAACCCGTTTTATGCAGCACGAAATGAAAATGATTTCGTTGTCCGCAAGTATTTTTCACTTTTAAATGACAATAAAAAAATACAACAACAACAACAATCAAAAAAATAGTCAACCTAACAAACAACAATCACGAAAAGGCGACCAGGTCGGTCCGCCCAAAAATGGCCCTTGGCACTCGAAATTCGAAACTGCACCACTCTCCCTCCCAACAAACCCATGAAACAGTTACTTGGGGTTCAGAAAAAAAAGTAGACTTCAATTGGTGAGGGCCAATAATGGCTTTTATTTTTAACGGTGACGGCACGATTTGCAACGCCAACCAAAACTGCGCGCATTTACAACTCAACGACCGACCGAACCATTTCTTACTCAGCAACAGTTCGATAAGCCTCAGCTGCACATAAACTCTTACATATTTACTAGCTCAGCTCAGTGTTCGTGCAACAAATGCAGTATTGCAACGTCATGGATATCGCATAAAATATATTTTCGGTTGATTTGCCAGTAATGCGATTTGTGTCCGTTCGCCGGTGACTTTACGACATTCGTGCCAAATCTATTCGAGCGGATTGCAGAGCTATTGCAAATTGCCAAGCTTTCAGGTTTTTTACGTTCATTCCCTAGTGTTTGTGTGTGTGTGTTTGGCCGTTTAATTGAAGTGCAGTTTTATGCTGCGAATGAGTCACAACATCGCTGAACCATTTTCAGCTCAGCTGATTTTTCAGCGCTACTCCACATCATTGACCTGTACTCAAGCGACGCTGCAACGATACCAGCCGACGTACATTCACTGATTAGCAGCGAATCGCGCAATAATTCGTTTTGGCTCACGTGCGCAATTGGGTTATATACAGGGTATCTATGCTGATGGCTTTAGAAACAAAGAGCGAAAGAAAAATCCTATCGCTTTGATGGTGTCTGCTTTGTGGAGTTTAGTCGAGATCCTCCTCCAGTTTGTTGTTGTTGTTGTTGTAGCCGCAAAAATATTCCTCAAAGTAATTTTTGGGGAATGTTGCGGGAATGACAGTCCTTGGCCGGATAAAAAATCCGGGTCGTTCCAATATAAAGACCCGACTTTCGCGGGAACTATGGGATTTTAGTCGCCTCTTACGACAGGCATGCCTTACCGCGGGTAAATTCTTGAACCCCTAACCCGCAGGGCTCCTCTACTTTGTGGTTTTACGTCTTGATGTTTTTCCCCACAAATAGGGGGATCCACTGCTTCTAAACCGTCTCCGAACGGACGATGCACTCGGGCTTGACATTCCCTGCCGAGGGGTAACCTCAATTAGAATTAATTTGTTTTGGATATTTGATCAGACCAAGACTCGAACCTTTAGAAAAATTATGAGTAATGAGGGCTGTGTACTGTTACCGCTTCTACGGTCATTTGTAGCAAATGAGTTTCTGAAAAAAAAATTGAAGGAAGAGCACCAAAGCTGGTAGCCTACGAAGACGACATAGCCATACCAGGGTTGGGCAAGCTCCTAGATACAATTAGTAAAGTAATGGACTACGCTCTAAGGATCAAACACCGATGGGCGACATTGGCTAACTTAGAGGAAACTGCCGAAAAGACGGATACAGTACTCTCTACAAGAAGATACGAGATACCGCTAAACGTGGTTGAGCTAATAACTAAGGAGCTTACCAAGTACCTGGAAGTAATTTTTGAAAGCAAACTAATGTGGAAACCCAATGTGGAAGAGATGGTAAAAAAGGGCAGCGGTGCTCTATATAAAAGTTCTAGGATCTATCGTCTGGCCTTATTTGTTGGTGTTACACAGCGGTAGTAGAGCCAATCTTGCTTTTCGGTGCTCTGGTGTGGTGAACCGCTGCCAGAAAATCTCTTCACTGCACTGAGAACCTTTACAACAGCTCCACCAGAAAGTTTATTTATCCTACAACCAATCCACATTGCAGTGGAAAGCTTTTGCAGAATTTTCAACAAATTTTGTCTTTGTGCCTAGATCGATAAGCAAGGCACGGGTGAACAAAATAGTCCACATACCTGTGCGCTTTATTTTAGAAAGAAGATTTCAAATCACATTAAAAGAGAGTGAATGACATAGGAGGATGCGACCCACCAGCGGCACTTGCCAAATCTAAGCGGATGGATCCAAAATCTTGGTGGAGTGCAAGAAACTAGACCTCAGGCAAACCTTCAAGCTTCCAGATTACTGCAGTAGCTTCCAGGCAGAAATCTTAGCGGTTAGAAAAGCTACTAAGATAGCTAACAACGCAGGAAACCATATAATAAATATCCATATATACGTCGATAGCTAAGCTGCTATGTAGGGAAAAACCTCATATTCATAGTATTGCATTAGAGAATGAACTAAGATGCAGGGAGTCAATAGATGTGGCGCTTGCAGGAAAGCGATTATATATATACTGGAATCAGGGGCACAGGGACATTCCGAAAAACGAAATAGTTGATAAAATTGTCAAAAGTGCCATTCGTCTGTCTAACGAATCAGTACAGGAAGTACACAAGTCGATAAAAAAAACGGTACACGTTGAATTTTCCGATAGGCTAACACATGGATCGGGGTGAACTGGAATGCCTTAGCATCATACAAGATCGTTAAGGCCATGGCCAAAACCATCGAATGAAAAGAGGCAGATTTTTGCTCACGTGGTCTCGAAAGGGTTAAAGAGAATTTGTTTGCCCATCTACAGGTCGCAACCTATTGGCAACACACACGTAAAAATGGTGAAAACCTGGCAGAGATGGTTAGTAAAACTAACACATTTTTCGGTCATAGTGAGGCACCTTGTCTAACCGAAAAACAGAAATTGGTGGAAAAAATGGGGCTGTTTTGACAAGTTAGTGATGTGAAGAATAAAACACGTGCAACGTCAAGAACAACTGAAGATATTGCAGCAGTAGCCCAAAGTGTTGAAGAAAAACCCAGGTTTGTCCTTTCCTCGTCGTTCTTTTGAATCGGGCACTCCACAAAAGTCATTACACCCTATTTTGCATTAAGACTTGGGTCTTAACGTTTTAAAATTTCCGTTAACACAAGAACTCAAAGAGGTGGATCATCAACAACATCGTGTCTTTGCTGATTGGATCTTTGAAATGCATGAAAATGATCCGGAATTTCCTCATGAAATCATGTTAACTGATGAGGACTATTTCCACTTCAATGGCTACATCAATAAGCAAAACTGTCGCATCTGGGGCTCCGAAAACAAAAGATTTATTGTGGAAAACCCTTTCCGTACTCTACGTGTAACTGTGTGGTGCGGTTTACGGTCCGTCGGAGTCATAGGACCTTACCTTTTGGAAAATGAGGATGGAGTAACAGTTACGATGAATGGATTGCGTTATCGAAAGATGACTGGAATTGGATGGTATTGATCTGGACAACGTTTACTTTCAACTGTCACACAAGCAAGGAAACAATCGATCTTTTAAGAGAAAAGTTTCTTGGACCGTATTATCTCTCGAAGAGGTGATTGCAATTGGCCACCGAGATCTTGTGATTTAACACCTTGCTACTTCTTCCTTTGATAAGGTCTACGCCAACAGACCAACGTCGATTCATTCATTTGGCTGATATTGTTTTCCATTATTAATGGCATATCTTGCGCTTTATATTGAAATAAACATCCGATTATTTAATTCAAGAAAAGTGGTATAATTCACATGATCTGTAGGAATTCATTTCGGACGCAGCCCGGAATCATCACATATACCTATGTACGAGTATATACTTATGCATATCGACTACCGGGCTCTCTGGTGCAGTCATATAACTCATCCTCCTTTACCGAGAATCGATGCAGACATTCACAAACTTATCGACATAACACCCTGTTTCAACCGACTACTCGATTTCAACTTCCCCAACCGATTGAACAGCTGCCGAACCACTTTTTTTCACTACATTTCATATTCATAAGCTTTAATTGCTATAGTTTTGTAATCTGCTTATAACCAGCCAAGCTCACATACATACATACATACATACATGTACACATGCAAAAGCGCATAAAAGCAAAAATCTTTGCATTGCATATGAACCCAAACTGCAGCCCTGTTGCTTTACATGAGTGCGATTTTATTAAATTTTTTGTTTTCTTTTTTTTTTTACTGTTGCTTACCTGCCCAGCAGGCGACTGCACCCATTTCATTGCCCTAACTTTTTATTACCGACGGACAGTTATCTAGATTTTGAGACTTATTATTGTTGTTGTCGTTGTAGTTGTTTTTAATCGTGCTTTTTGACCGCTTTTCGCATTGTCAACGTGTCCATGCGACAGCGGTATTTGCTTTGTGGCACGCCCATTTTCCTGTTCTATTGTAGAAATTTATATTCGTTAATGCAAATACCATTTTTTTTGTAGCATTAGGGGAGGCGCTGCCATTGAACCTTCAATAATTTTTTGACTTTAATCGAAAATGAGTGGCACATAACATATACATACATACATATGTGCATTAGATACGTACATACATAAGTATTGTATAAATATTTCAAAAATTATCTACAATATTATAGATAGCGCCTTTAGATTTGGTTGTTGTTTGGGTATACGTCACAATATCGATATTGTTTTGGTGAAATGTCATAGAGAAATGTGTGTACTGCGCATATTTTAAAAGAAACTAGTATAATAAAAGAATTTCGAAGCAATTGGTAAAATCTAAAAAAAAAATTCAGATATTTTTTATTGTCCATGATTGATGACCTGTGAATTAAAATAGTAAATAAATGAAATATTGATCACAATATTTATTGTTGAAGCATTAATTAAAACAATAATTAAAAATTAAACAAAATTTATTCAGTTAGAATTTTTTTATATTTTCAAACTAAAATATCTTAGATGCTTTATTCATCAGGTTTTTCATAAAATCTTTGGTAACCAAAAGAGATTCTCCATTCGTGGATAAAAAATGACCTCCCGTAGAGTCTTGCACTGCACCATGCATCATTTCTTCACATAGTAGTGAATCCACTCGGCCTCAAGTGAATAGTCATAAAGGGTTTATCAATAAGAGGTGTTATTTTGATTAGCCTGCTAATCCGCCAGATGTCACTTCTGAAAATGTCATTTTTTGACATTTGAGAGGTAAAAACTACGATAGTATAAAAATGGAACGCTACACGCTTTAACAACGCATTGAAATTAATAAAATATAAAAATGGTGAAAAACAGGCAGAGACGATTCGTGAAACCAAACCAAATTTTAGTCATCGTAAAGCACCTTGTCGGACCGCAATACAGAAATTGGTGGAAAAAATGGAGCTGTTGGGACAAGTTAGTGATCTGAAAAATAAAACGAGTGCACCTTGCTCAAGAACAACTGAAAATATTGCTGCTGTAGTTTACAGAAGAACTCAAGCCAGCCCATCGTCAAAAACGTTGTGACTTTGCTGATTCAGTCCTTGAAATGCATAAAAATGATCCGAGATTTCATCGAAAAATCTTCTTTACTGATGATGCCCTTTTTCACCTCGATAGCTACCTCACTAAGCAAAACTGTCGCATCTGGGGCTAGGAAAACCCAAGATTTATTGTTGAAAAGCCTATCATCTCCATCAGCCACATCCTAAAGGTGTAACTGTTTGATGCAGTTTATGGTAGATCTTGTGATTTAACAACTTTCGACTTCTAACTTTGGGACCACATGAAAGATAAAGTCTACGCCAACAGGCCAACGTCGATTCAAGACCTCAAAGATGGAATGAAGCTATTGATGACAGCCACTTTGCAATTTGGTGATAGAAAATTTCAGAAAAAGGATACGGTCCTATAAGCGTAACCGTAACGATCATTTGGCTGATATTGGTTTCCATTATTATTGGCATGTCTTCCTCATTACATTGAAATAAGCATCCAATCATTTATCTCAAAAAAGTCTTTATTCTTTGAATATCAAAATAACACCTCCTATTGGAAAATCTTATATATATCCGCCATTTTCTAGGCCATCATATAGGGTTATGCTCTTCGTGGCTTCAAAAGTACGGAGATGTATTCTGACAGCTGTCAAACTAAATATGTTTTGTTTCAGTTAAAAGGCAGACAAGCTTAGTAGCCGTTAAAGTTGTTAAATTCTCCTACAGAAATGGTAGTTCAAACGTGACCACGTTTCATGATTTAAGAGGATATTTGGGCAAACAATCGTCCAGCTACTTTTTTGAAAACGACAAGGGCGAGTCTGTCACTGTCAATTCGGAACGTTATGGTCGTATGAAAACTGACTTTTTTGACTTGCAATTGAAGAACACGACCCTGGAACACTTGAAAACCGACATTCGTCAAGTTATGGCTGAGATATCTCCCAATATGTGCCAAACACTAGTCCAAGTTTGCTAAAAAAAATTTATTTCGTGAAAAAATTGGTTTAAATTCATTTCATTTCATATAATATGAGAAACAGCTCGATGAATATAATTAATTTAAATCGGAAAGTGAGTGAATACCTTCAAAAATTGAGTAATGAACTTCCAAGTCAGGAATGACATCATCGGTATTTGCACCAGAGGATACAGCGCCCTCATTACAACCAAGAATGTAGCTGTTGAAAAAATTGCTGCCATTTGCGCGCCAAATTTGGATCGCCCGAAATTGGAAATAAACTACACCCAGCTGCTACACCCAACCGCTTACTTTCCATGTCTGCACTATTAAGGATGAATTGAAAGTGTGACGCAAGCAAAGCAACAACTGACTGTCAAATTTTATAACACTGATTAGCGGTACTCCTGAAGACGCAATCTTAGAGCTCTTACTATTCTTACATATATTTGTATATATGTATGTGTTTTTTGTACTTCGAAATACTTAATTGAGGTGCGCGACTGGACTTTCAAAATCTGTAGAAAAAGTATAGTGAATATTTATACAAACAAACATATTTATGTAAATACATACACACATATGTATGCAATTAGATGCATATATAAACGCACAGGAAATACGGAAGTAGCAACACGCGCAGCTGTAATTTGTTAGAATGCCTCCTTTCCGATAGTTTCTATTTATTACACTTCCTTATCACCTCATTCGGTGGTCGTTGAAAGGAATGCAACCAGAGCTAGACCAGTTCGTGAACTCATTTGTAGGCATCATTCATTGTGCTTAACTTCAATTGGAAGTCCTTTACTGCCGACACTCGCCACAATAAATCGAATAGCACGAACGACATAAGTCCGTTTCTTTGGCAGCGTCATCAATTTGACAGCCGAGCAAACAAAAACGTCAACGAACTGTCAATTTTGTGTGAAGTTCACCCCTCATGGCAGGCTTGCATTGTAATTTTAATGCACATATCAACTATACAACAATACATATGTATAATATTATATATATGTGCATATGTATGTATGTATGTACATAGAAACGCCTAACGAAATAATGAAAAATCTGTCTGTTCTATTCATTAAGATTCGTCTCACAATTATTTTGATTCTATTGTACATATGTATATCGGTGGTCGTGGTCTTCTTCTTCTTTTTTTCTTCTAAATCAATCAGTATTCATCCATTTATTGTAACGTTGATTGACACCAGTTTTTAGTTTTATCAATACCATCCTATGAGCACTCAAGACATCCAATTTCTTGATTGGTATAAATATACACATATGTAAGTACTTACATATGTACATATGTATAATAATGCATATATACACACATTCATTCCTACATACGTACAAATATATGTACATAAATAATGTTTTTTTGCTGATTTCATAAACGATCATCATCATCACCATTGACATTGGCAATGAGTTCCGGCGTAAACACACCCATCCCCACACAGCGAAGTAGTAAATATGTAAATCTTTTATTTCATAAAAAAAACTTTTCACTGCGGAATTTCTTATGAAATATTCAAATTAAATGAAAACGATTATTACTCAACCAAATGTGATGGTCAGAGCTGAACGCAGCCGACAATTAAAGGCAATTCTGCAATACATATATAGAGATACATACATATATATGTACATATGTACATATCAAATCAAAATGCATACATACCTACTAGAAAATTTCTTAAGATCTATGATTTGTTTTGATTTTATTTAATTTATATCAAGTAATTTCGGCGGCCGCGATAGCCGAGTGGTCCGCCCAATACTCTTCAATTAAAGAAAATTAATTTAAAATAATAAATTAAGTGATCATCGGCATTGAATGTTATACATATGTACCCTGCAATTAAAAATTTTGATTGTTAACTAGAACCCAAAAGGTTTCGATTTTTGCACTAACTTGTTCATCTTCCATCTATTTCCCATGTATTTTTAACACGGCGATGTCCTGCGTACTGTCAATTTTCCTACTATGCATCAGGTTTATACTAGTTAAATACTACACCATTTATGCAAGTTAAATTTCTACTTCACCAAAAAATTAGAATAAAAATAAAAACAAGAAAAAAGAACTGTTTTCGACTGTCGAAGTCTTTATACCTTTCAAGAACTTCATTCTCACATCTGAAAAAATGGTTGAAGGGTGCTTTATGGTGAAGTTGTCAAATTTCAATTTTGACGCTGTTAGTCAAAACTGAATTATCGGTCATATATGGTGCATATATTTATAGTGGTCCGATCTCTCCGGTTCCGACAAATCATCGTTTAAATGTACCTGCGCATCTGTGTGTGTGGGTCTAGTTTGCGTAGAAAACAGACGGACGTGGCTAAATTAACATAACTCATTATTATGACCCGATCGGTATAAATTTTGATGGGACTATCTCTACTCCTTCTGGTGCTTACACACTTTGGACCAAAGTTAATATATCATTTTATGTACCACATGGCCTCCTGCGACAACATCACAACCACTCCGCTATTTTGAGGATGGTACTTTAATAAAGCGTTACTGAAAATAGAACTCAGCTGTGGTGAAATTTATTATTACTCTTGTTACCGAAGAACTGGCATACAAACTGGTATGATTTCAGTTTCAAAAGATTAGTATTTAACAAGATTCTAGTCTACCTTCTCCCTGCAGGGTGATAATCTTTCTCCCCCTCTCACAAGCTACAGGGTTATCCTTTTTGGGGTTTAAAAAATAAACCTAAATAAAATACATTTAAAATAATTATTTTAAAGATATTATTTTTATATTATAAAGTTTGAACCTTGGTTGGAGGTAATTTTCGAGCATTTTTCGAGCGTTTTTCGGCACATATTGAGCGGTATCTCAGCCGTAACTTGGTTTGCAAGTGCTCAAGGTTTGTTTACCCGCATAAACACCAACGATGACAAAACGCACGATCTCGACGGCCAATTGACATCTCCAAGATAAGAGAATACGTTGCCAGAAAACTTCTCGCAGTAAAGTCATACCCGCTAGTGTTATGTGGCATACGACCATAACGCTTCAAATTAATAGTGATAGCCTCGCCGTTGTCGTTTTCAAAGAAGTAAGTTCCAATCACACTTCCGGACCAAAGAACGCACGAGACAGTAAGTTTTTTTTGGTCTAAAGGCCTCTCTTCAATTATTTGATGATTCTTGGAGACCTAAATGTGACAATTTGGCATATTTTCGTTCGCTAAAGAAAATTTTGTTCGAAAAATTGTCGTCCACTGCTTCTTGCTTGAGCACCCAATATGGACGGCGTTATGAATGGTCAGCTGATTTCAATTGTTACATGAGCTGAAATTTATTTGGCTGTAGGTCCCGTAGGAAAGTACAAACTCTTAAGATCATCGAGATATAGACACATTCGGGTCTTCGGCTACATTTTCCCTTACAGTACCGATATTTGAGGTGGAACGAGGAAAAAGATAATGCACAAGCCTTGCAATATCTGTAACCGATTCAGTCTCTTCAAATTTCTTAAACATTTCTAAACGGCGGCCGCGATATCCGACTGGTTAGAATTGCGCACCATCATTCGGAAGGTCAGGGTTCAAGTCCTAGTCCGACCAACTGAAGGAGGAGCCCGTTCGAAAATCGCTCCAGCGGTTATAAAGCGCCAATTATTTTATATTGAACAATTTTATTTGTTGGGGAAATATCAAGACGTTTCGGTGACTTCGGAACATATATTGTATGTAAATATGTATGTACATATTACTAAACTTTATTATATATAAATAAATCCATAAATAGATATTTGCTGTTTATTTATAAAAATTACATTTCTCGACAAACAACCAAATAAGCACCACATTCCCAGGAGATTTGTATTAATCAGCATCGCCAGCGTGTACGAGTACTTAAGTAGCTAATTACTCCATAATTATAAATTTTCAAACGAAATAATTTATCGCACTCGCGTGGCGTTGCGTAGCCTGACGTGGTGTGTCGGTTCTGTTGGTGTATCATTGGATTCTCAAGTGAATTACAGGCACTTAACACACTTCAAAACAGCCCGAACGCACCTACATATATACATCTATGGTATACTCGTACATTCATCATATGTACATACATACATACATATGTATTTTTATATAAATATGTGCATTTTATAGAAACCAAAAAGAGCTTCTGCGCGTTTCTGTCGCTAAAAATAAATCATTCAGTCAAAAGTCCCAGAAGGCGATCGCTTGAAAACCACCAACCAACCAGCCAACCACAGATCGTAACCACAACTAAAGTACACTTCAATGCAACTGTCAGAGGGATGAAGGAGTAATGAAGCGTTTGGCAACATCTTTCAGACGTCGCCAGCTGAATTGTCCGCTCCTCAAATGAGTAAAACAGCACGCATTGAAACAATAACAGTGGAGCCACCAATCATCACAACCAATGCGTACGGCTACGTCTCATCTCTGGATTCACAATGGGATTGTGGCTATTTTTGGCATCACTACACTCGTACATACTTAAACCAGATTAGTACTTATTGGCCATGGAAGTTGTTGTGTTAAATAGAGAATGATTTCGCTGGTGCCAGCCATAATTGTAAGCTGCTTAACTGATGGAGGAATTGTCTGTTGGAAATATGAAAGAGGCAGAGAGAAAACGATAATTAAGATTAAAGCAAGCGGTCTTGAAGAAACATATTTTTCATTCATATGACGCCCGTACTTTCATATTATCGAATAGCAATGGCGAAAAGTATGTGTGCTTATAAAGGGTGTCAAGAGATACAAGAGATGCTTGAAAATTTAAAAAAAATACACAGTAACAAAAGTTTTTCGGTAAAAGAACTCAACCGGTAGTGCCGACCCCTTCAAGTTAACCAACAACAACAAACCCGCCGAGTATACTTCTGACATGAAATGCATGCTCTTTATCGAAATCTATCAGCCGGTCGGAGGCGACTTAGAGTTTGTTGGATTGCGGCCATATTCAATTCCGGTTCAAACTAGACTATGAGCATGATATTTTACCGAATTCTGTCCAACTATCCAGTGGTGTTTCGGTGTTCTTGGAGTTTGTCTTTTTGACAGCTGTTACTTGATTTATAATAACTACGTTTGTAAATCTTGCAAATTTATTACCAAAATAATGGTTCACGCGCTGAGTCAAATGTTCGGTCGATGTAATCACCCAACAGAATCGGTAATTCGAGCAACCATGGTTCGGTTTCACACCACGCTTACTCTAGTGCATAATTTGCATCCTCAGAGGTGTCGTACGGTGTGCACCGAAGACACCATTGCTCCTGTGGAGCAGAGTATCGAAGAAGACCCAAAAAACACCATCCGCCATCGCGCTTAACAATTGGAGCTGTGCTCATCTACTTTTTGGAAAATTTTGCGGAGAGATCTTAGGTTTACAAAACCCAATTCGTGCACACGAACGAATGAGTACAAAACCAGATGATTGAGACGCTGTTATTTCCTCAAAAAGCCGCTGATTGGTGTGCTCTCTAGGCAGAAGGAATCATTGGCTCATATTTCTTCAAAAATGAAGCCGGTCATAATATTAAAGAAAATGGGGAAGGCTATAATTCGTGATTAAGAACTTTATCGTGCCTAAATTGGAGGATGGTAATCTGAACGACCTTTGGTTCCAACAAGACGGCGCTGATTGCCATACAGTCAACGAAACGAAAATACGTGTACGCCGGACCCAGGAGTGGTTTTCTGGATTATGTTTCGGAAATTTAATATAAAAGGTGCACCATTTAAAATCCGTAAAATTCTGCAACGGGCGGAGACATCACTCTCATGTGACAGTTTGGAACCAACTAAAAACGGCTGGCTGCACAAAGAGGCTCGATTCAAATGATTTAACGCACAAAAAAATTTCTGGCTGAATTACCATCAGTGAAACGCTTCTGAAACACCTCAAAATCGAACCATATCGGGGGTCGACTTATCGCGTGGAATGAAAAATAGGTTAAATGCGAGTATGTTAAACGAAAAATATCATAGTCAAAGGCCGGTGACCCTCCATAAATGAGTTCAAGGTTACAAACAAGGTGTTGCTGGGTGTATGGTGAGATCGGAAGGAACCAGGCGAAATGATCAGTTCTGAGCTCTACTGTCAACAAGTAACCAGACTCCAACAGGCTCTACAAAAAAAAAACTAGAAAGACCACAACTGAGCAATTGAAAAGGTTTTGTTCAACATGACAACGCCAGGCCGCATATGTATGTACATACTAGTATATCTTTGAAGACTGGGCATAAATTACCGTAGCTTTCCATCAGCACATTATCACGGTCGCAAAAAATGGGCTTACCGAAGATCCGCTGAAAATTATTTGGTCAAGTTCTTCGCCAAAAACACACAGATATTCTACTCCGATGGAATTATAAAACTACACGAAAAATGGTGAAAGGTCATAATGATGGTCAAAATGAACTTGATTAAACTTAGTTTTCAATCAAGAAAAATTTTGTTCAAAAAGCGCGAAGACTTTTTTATTATCAATATTATATATTATATATAATACTACTTCTATTATTTTTTCCATATATTAGAAATTAAAAACTCTTGACTATCCATTTATACCAATTTCCTTTCTATTGTATATAGATATTTATTTATATATAATATTTAAATTCATTAAAAAATCTCTTTGAGCGCAATTTTCGAACACCCTATGTGAGTGAAGGCGAAGGTCGCAAAATAAACCGATTGGATCAGGCGCCACCAACGCATATCTGCAATTAAAAAGCGAAAATAATCTTTACGCTCCAGCTATCTGGTGGTACAGAGTTTGTTTTGCAGTTTTTTTATTCATAAATTTTTATGGAAAGTGTTGTACTGATAATTCCAGCAGACATACTTACATACAAATGTACATTCAAGTGTATAAATAAATTTGTAGATTTTTCAATGAATATAAATATGTTTTTATCACTGAATGACTACATACACACAGAAGTTATATGAAAAAAAAAACTGCTATTAAGAAGATGAGTTTTCTCCTCATACTTTTTTATAGTGTGGGGAAGAGACCCATAACAAGGCAAAAGGAAATGTTGGGTCGCATTCATTGCAGAATCCACTGTCTTTGGAAGTTGACTCGTCTGGTACAATTCTGCAACATTGTAGTGGCATCCTTGAAAATTATTAATCAATACCTAAAATGCTTTATATGTATTGTTTTAATCATACCCTGAAGTACTACTAGTGGCCAGTTGATCCAAAATCTATAGCTATTTCGTTAGAAATAATTCTACTATTTACCTAGCTGTCCCTTGGTAATGCATAACATCCATAGTTCTGTCTACTGGTAATTTACAATTTCGCCTGTTAAATAATAATTGTAGGAATCTACCTTTGCATTTTTTCTTGTTATAAATTATGTTTGAGTAACATTCCCTTTCAACTTTAAATATTTTTTTGAATTATTATAATTCTGATTTTCAAACTTATGATACACAAATGAGTCACCAGTAACTATCGAATTAGTTAGATAACCGTTAGTCGCTTTCCCTGCAGGGTAATGTTCAGTAATCATATATAATGCCATTCTTTCTATAAAGAGGTAGGAATTCTGTTTTTTAATACCCGATCAAGCGAAATGAGTATCAAATTTGAATTTTATAAGCCACAAGACATACTTTTTTTTAGTTTTTAGAAGACTCTTTTAATTGTAATTTACATAGAATGCTAACGACTCGGTAACAACAACAACAGCAAATAAAGTGCATAGTATTTTATCATATCTAAGTACCTATGTACCATATATGACAAGAGCATGTTTGTCATGTCAAAATGGTATGTCGCGCTGTCAACACGTCGTGGCTGAACTAGTTTGTAGTATACAATAGACCGAGCTACTGATTGAAAGTATCTTATAATGCACATGTATGTATGTAAATATGTAGATTTATGGTATGTGTGGAATTGTGTATGTAGACATGTAAGTACAAATTGTATATGAAGTATGCTTATTGACATATTAGCCCCCTATTGTATGTCTCTGCGAGAGCCCATTTTTGTGACTTATCTCATAGACAAGTTAAAGACTTCTTAGCTAACCTTTGTTGCCTTTGTTACATGCTTCTTCACTACAATTTCAAGTGTGTAACTTGAATATGTTTAATCATACATACATACATACATACATATATACATATATACATAAGAATGTTCACTCAACACCCGATTAATATCTATTAGTTACCTTTTGTTGTGGTTTCAATTGTGTCATAGAAATTTATAAGAGATAATTTCTATATTCAAATATAATATCCGTATTATATAAAAAATATTTATATTCATAGACATGCACATAGCCGAGCATACTCGTATGTATGTGTGTTCTCCCATGTACAAGGGTTTCGTTTTATATTTCTGTACTTGGAAGTTTTTGCTTGCTCTGTTGTGGAGTAATAAAGTGACTAATCAGCTGTTAAAAGACTTTAATTAACTAAAAAGTAATTATAAACATAAAATAAATTAAATTAGGTAAATCAAAAGAAAAAACTTTGCCCCTAAAGGTGTCATATTTCACCAGGACAATACTAGATCGCACACATCATTGGCCACTCGCCAAAAACTGAGAGAGCTTGGCTGGAAACTGTTGATGCATCCACCATATAGCCCTAACCATGCACGGTCAGACTACCATTTGTTTCGATCTTTGCAGAACTCATTAAATGGTAAAACTTTCGAAAATAACTAGGCTATAAAATTTCACCTGGTTCAGTTATTTTGCAGATAAAGTGAAGGGGTTCTATGAGCGTAGAATAATGATGGCGAAAAGTCATCCAACAAAATGGAATTTACATAACTGATTAAAGTTCAAGATTAAAAAAATGTATTTACTTTCTTTTAAAAAATCGCCGGTTTCTTTTGGGGCAACACAATATACACCAGCACCACCCGGTCCCACGGTGATGTGGCTTTCTGTGTTTTGTTCGATTTTTATTCTGATTAGTAATGCCAAGATTCATAAAAACCGCTAATTAAGGATCATCTAAATAAAAATTTTAATTTAATTTAAATTTTTTTATTATATTACTGACCCAACTACTTATTTGTATGTGTGGGCACTTCTTCGCCACTCAAAGTCTTTCACGAAAATGTCCATATGAATGCCTCGAGATAAGCCAAACGCACCATTCGGATGTAAGAAATGTAAAGAAAGTATTATTTATGAAGGGTGATCCATTTCGAGGTTTCCTACTTGCTTAAAGAAAAAAATGCAGAAAATTCAAATTTAATATGGAATTTTTATTATCATTCGAAAGAACATTTTTTGGTATTTATTTATTGAAGATTATTTCTTTCAAACTACGGCTACTTTCTCACCGTCATTATTTTTGAAGAAATATGGATCGATGATTTCACTGGGCCACAAACTACACCAAACCGTTGTTTTTTCTGAATGAAATAACAGCTCCGGAATCTCTTCAGATTGTTCTTCATCCCAAATGTGACAATTTTGATTGTCTACATACTCATTGGACCGGAAACGGGCCTCTTCTATGAAAAAAATTGGCTTGAAAACATCGGATCTTTCTGGAACTTTTCAAGAGCTCATAGAGCGAATTGATGTCGCGTGGGAAAGTCGAGCATCTTCAGTTGTTCCATAAGTCAGTCCGAGTTGAGGCGAATGGCGTCAAATCGACTCTCCATGGTCTTCGTGTATACTCTCTTCTGCGGACGCTACATTTTCATCGCTGCGTGCTGGACGTCGTCTATTCGGTCGAAAAACATTCAATAATGAATGCTGTGTCTCCAGATGGACGATGGTGTTGCGAATAGTACGCTCAGTAGGCCGATTATGTTGACCAAAAGCTGAGCAAAACGCGCGAAACACATTCTTTACCGAACGTGAATTTTCATAAAAAGTTGAAGGATTTGTAAACGATGTTTGGGCGTTAGTCTTTTCATGATGAAATGCCAAACAATACTGAACAGAAATAACATGACCGCATGACACGACTCACGCGTGATCTGTCAAAAAAAAGTCTATTGAAAAAAGTACCTCTACTTGGATCACCCGTTATTTCGAGCAAATCGCACTGGGTTCCAGGTCTTTAGTCCATTTTTATGAGCTTAGGTCGACTTATTATCTATTTGATAATAAGTTATCTTTGGTAAATGAATTTTTGGATCTTGGTGTATTGTATGATCTTATTAATCACATCAATTGCATCATTCCTAAAGCTTATTCTAACCATGATTTTAACGGCGATATGGTGGTGATTTCAAAGATCCCTACACGCGTAAAATGTTACACAATTCTTTGGTTCGTTCAAGGCCGGAGTATGCTAGTATGCTCTTCGACGAACTATCCAGTCATTATTATTTATTTATGACATCATCAATGGCTTAGTGGTCTGCGCAGAGCTGCTTGAGCAAATCAGCTTTAATGTTCCTCATAGAACTTTGCGCAATCATTATCCGTTCTATTTAGATGTATTTAAAGCTAATTATCATAATTACGATCCTATTGTTAGAGCACTCTCTGAATTTAATAGAATCTCTAGAAGCCTTAATCTTGATTCTGCATTCTCGAGATCTCGTTTTGGCTCTATCCTTGATGCTTTTTATTCTTAGTATACTTATATAGTTTTAACTTTGTTTTAATTATTTTGTACTTCTAGTCTGTAAGATTTGTAAATCATTGACTGAATAAAAAATTAATTGATAAGATGAGTAGTCTAGATCAGCCCATGGTCCACTTCCCGGAGAGAAGAGTAACGTTCTTGTTAGTCTAATTAAAATGCCACCTAAGTACCGAGTTTCTAGTAAATCGAACAATAATTCGAATAAGTTCACTTCCTAGAGAGAAGAGTTGTCTTTTTGTTAATCTATGCAAAATGCCACCTATGTAAGGAATAAATGGATCAAATAATTTAAATCAAAGACCTTAAGAAATAAAGTATAACGAATCGGCTTCAGAAAGGTATCAGGCTCATAATTTCAGGAAATGTATGTACTAAGATTTCCACCGTACTGAAAAAAATTACAATTTCCAAAACATCAAGAATCATTTTCTATCTCAGGAACTTGTTGATTGATATCCAAAATTTAGATATGTTCTAGGTAATTATAATAGCTTCTATGTAGAAAAAATTTAAATCAAACAATTTTTCAAGAAAAGCAGGGTTACCTTCAAAATCGGAGAAATTTGAAGTTTTAAGACTTTAGTTTTGTGATACAATTTGAAAAGAATTTTTTTAATCTTCTATAGTTATATGAGCGTCATAGTGTGTGGCACGAACCGGCTTTCTGTTGAGATCACACATCGTCCATGTCATTCCCTTCAAAATGTGGAAACAAATAATCTCTTAGCATGGCCTCGTAACGACCAGCGCCAAACAGACAGGCTTGTTCAAGAGTTCAAAATGTGATTGTTTTCCTGCTAAGGTAACGGACGAGGTGAGAATGAGCTTCACAGAAAAAGACGATTTTCGGTGAAAATGCTTCTGTCAAACAAGCTTCAGCCCAAAGAACAAAACCAAGTCGCATCGATTGGACATGAAACTTCAGTTCGTGGACCAATTTGTCTTAATAAGCCTTCATACTGAGGTCTTTATGCAAAATTCTGCCCAAAAAGTGGGCGAAATATTAGATTCCTACGAACAGTATCGAGTTAATATTTATGTCTGTTCGAGCACACTTTGAACTACAGCAGCAATAGTTTTCTTTGAACGCACTGAACGTCTACATACGAGAATTGTTTTGTCCGATAACGAACCGGTTTGTCAAAGTCGCGGCACAAAGTGATCTACTACCTGCCCGGAAAGCAAATTGTTTCAACCGAAATTCATATTTTCTTGCAGTTGCGATTGAAGACATACAGACTTTCGAAGTAAGTTTTCCGTAGTCCAAAAATCAAGCAACGCAAGAAGTCCGTGTGCTGTGATGCTTGGTAAAAAAGAAGACCCTTTTAACCACGCATACGAGTCCGAAACTAAACTCCAGCTGACTAATTTGTCGTGCCGAGAACAAAAACTGTTCATTTACCCATTATTAGGGCAGAAATTTCTGTAGCCAACCTCGTATGGTCGAGCTTGCAGAATGTTTATTATAAACTAAATCAACAAAAACAAATTCTGCCGTCTAGCAGATACTATACGAGTATGTATCTGGTCTATTCTTGATAAACTTTCTACAAAGCAGTTGCTCTATCTGTTTGTTGATCACTCAGTCACGCTAGATAGAGTAGATAGAGTCAATCTGTCTGCGAGTCTACTCAATTGTTTTTGCCTGAGCGCTGTGGGACTTGCAATGGCATTCACTGACACAAAATAAAATTCTAAAAATGAAAGGAATTGCAAACAGGATCAAGCAACTGTTTAGTGCGGCACCTAAACATACTTAAATATGCACATATAGCTATGTATATATGTACTCGTACATATATATTTAAGTTCTTGCCTAGCCTGAGTAGTTGCATGCCTTGGAATGCTTTATGTATGTTCGGTATGTATGTGCGTGTGCATGAAAGTAGTAAATAGTTTTGAAGTTTATTTCTTGAATTGGCTGAGAGTGGCGTGAAAATGATCATCTAAATTAGCTCCAAAGCAGGCATTTAAATTTTATGACACTCGCCGTCGTCGCGCACTTATTTATGCGTGCAATGCACTGTCAACAACAGTGGACAACAACAACAGCAACAATAGAGGCAACAATAAAAAAGAATGTAGAAAAAGTAAAGAACAACCACAAGCACCATTTCCAGTTGCCTGTTTGGTGTTCGCAATGGGAGGGGTTTGTCAGCTGTCACAGCGCCGCAGCTATGCACGCAGATATTCCCCGCACATCCGACCATCATTCATGGGCTCGGTGACAGTTGGTGCTGGTAATTGGGTGAAAGATGCGTGCTGCAAGACACGAGGCAGACAGCCAATCCAACACAAACACTTCAAAACAACTACGGCAGCAGTAAGCTTGGAGCTTTTATTTTTCTTTTTAAATGTTACATTCAATATGTTTTCTTTTTTTGTATATTCTTCTTCTTCATTGTGATTTATACTTTGTTAAATCTCACAAAATACTTGAGTTTATTTTAATACAACTCGACAATGATGATTTCCTCTGCCCTTTTAAGTTATAATCAAATAGTGGCATTAGTGGCACAAGTCGCTAAGATTTATTGTTGGCCAACGCTGAAGGCAGCTTTTTTTTGTAAACAAACAACAGCTTAGGAAGCTGTGTGGCGCACACAGATTTAGAAAAATAGCTCTGGACTTGTTTGTGAGACAGCTAAGAAATTTTTTAAGATTTAAGATGTTCCTAAAAATTTCATCAAGCTTTGAGTAATTTATCTTTCTCCAGATATAAAAATGAAGTAATGTTTAAAAGAATTGTTAGGAATCTTAATGCCAAGTGTACAGGCTAATTATTCGAAAAATAGGTCAAAACGTCTCGAATATCGGTATGATGCCGTAATTAATAGGAAGAGCTTTGCCCTTGAGATCCCAAGAAAGGCTACATTGTCGCATGCCTCTAGAAGAAAAAATGCTGCCTGAAAGCTCTATAGTAAATTCAGTAGGATTCCTCACGGGTCAATTAAAGGACTCACTCGCTATGAGAACTCAATATAAATGTTTTCGAAAATATGGAAATTATTGGTTGCCAATCTGGACCTGGATGGGGCCATATGTGGAAGTGTTTGAAAGTTTTCGACCGCCATTCACCAGTGAACGGCCAGAAAAACTTCTTATGCATATGCATGGTTCCAGCATCTCATGGCTACTATTAACACGTCAAGTATCCAATAAGCCTCGAATGAAAGATCCCTCTTTTGAAGAAGTACCCTATAGACGTTTTATGAATCATGACTTGAAGACAAGTACCAGGGTTATATCAAGTCCCTTTATTGTAGCTCTTCTGTTCTCATAAGACTAAATGCTGATATAACCGCCGTCCATGAAAGGCGATAGACATGAGAAGGAAAGAGGAAGGTGAGTTCTTGAGAAATACTACTACAGCTGCCATATAATAAAACGAGAGTCCGATATGCGTGAATATGAAGAGCTTGAGAAACAGACCTCTCTATAACTTACAGAAGGTTCCAGAATCGCAGCATACTCATGTAGAAACCAATGAAGTAATTTGATAACCAACGACGAGAGCATCCAGAGAGTTATGGAGGAAACACTTCTCCAGCGCGCTGGACGGCAATGAAAGTGAACCACCCGGAGATGATGAAATCGAATTACCAATCGATGACGTTGAAGAAGACATTCAATTATCCGCATAAGAAGAATCTCGAATAAAGCTTGTTCAGCGGGTGCTCATGGTTTGCCGGCTGAGCTATTCAACAGCAACAGTTTCTTTGGAAAATATGGTCAGCCAAAAGCTGGGCTGATAATTGGCACCCGAGCTTACTCTGCCCAACTATTGGGTTGCCCAAAAAGTAATTGCGGATTTTTTAAAAGAAAGTAAATGCATTTTTAATAAAACTTAGAATGAACTTTAATCAAATATATAATTGCCATTTTGTTCGATAACCTTTTGCCATCTTCCCGGCAAATTTAGTATTCCACGCTCATAGAACTTCTGGCCTTTATCTGCAAAAAACTGAACCAAGTGCGATTTTATACCCTCATCATTGCCAAAAGTTTTACCATTTAAGGAGTTCTGCAAAGATCGAAATAAATGGTAGTCTGATGGTGCAAGGTCAGGGCTATATGGTGGATGCATCAAAAGTTCCCAGTCGCATCTCCTTGATGGCTGTATTCAATTTGTCCAATTGTTGACAGTAAACATCCGAATTAATCGTTTGGTTCCTTGAAAGCAGCTCAAAATATACCACACCCTTCCAATCCCACCAAACAGACAGCATAACCTTCTTTTGGTGGATATCAGCTTTTGAAGTGGTTTGAGCTGGTTCACCATGCTTGGACCATGATCGTTTTCGATTGACGTTATTGTAAACAATCCATTTTTCATCTCCAGTTATGATTCGTTTTAAAAACGGATCGAATTCATTGCGTTTAAGGTGCATATCACAAGCGTTGATTCGGTTTGTTAAATGAAATTCATTCAATTCATGTGGTACCCAAATATCAAGTTTTTTTACGAGTCCAAGACTTTTTATGTGATAATGAACGTTTGACTTTGGTATATTTAATTTCTCTCCTATCTCAGGCTCAGTTACATGACGATCCGATTCGATTAAAGCCTTGATATCGTCATCGTCAACTTGACTTGGCCGACCTGAACGTGGCTCATCTTTAAGTGAAAAATCTCCAGAACGGAATTTGCGAAACCAATTTTGACACTGTCTTTCTTTTAAGGGGTTAGGGGTAGTCAGAGGCACGAAAAAATGAGAATTTTCAATATTTTTTTTTGCTATTAAATAATTTTATTTTACAAAAGTAGTGATATGGTATTATTAAACAATGTTTTGACTTGAAGTCACGAAAATTTCGAAAAAAAAAAATTGTTTCCGAAGTTACAGCTGTCTGTGTTAACCCAGTTCCAAAAAAAGGTCCTTGCGGTGACAATCATAAGTCCTTGGAGATTCATCTGAAATCAATCGGATAAAAAAAAATAGTTTTATAAATAAATAATCCTGGGCCTGATCGAAGGATTTTATTTTTTTTCAAAAATTAACAAAATGGCGGCCTCAGGAAATTTTTTTCTAGATTTTTGGGAAAAAATCAACAGTTAATTGGTCTTAAAAAATCGAAATTTCTCAAAAAATAAAAATCCTTCTATCAGGCCCGAGTTTATTATGTATTCTACAAGCTGCATAAATTTCATTAAAATCAACTAAGCGGTTTTCGAGTTACAGTTGTCACCAGTTCAAAAAACATAGTTTTGAGAAAAACGCGTTTAAAGTTTCACACTAGCGCTTGAAAGGCCCGAGCTCTCTTTGTTATTTGTCGAATAACTTAAAAACGAATTATCGGATTAACTTGAAATTTTCAGAGATTATTTTTAAGATATTATACTTAACGAAAATGCAAAAAAAAAAAATTTTTTTTTTTGAAAATCCTGACTACCCCTAACCCCTTAAGGCTTTATCACCATACACATCTCGTAACTTTTTAGCAACCTGCTCCGCGTTTTTTCCTTTACGGAAATAATAAAGTAAAATATGACGAAAATGCTCTTTTGTGGGCTCCATATTAAAATTGACGCCAAACAAACAAATGTAAACAAAATTTCGCGCACTTTTTTTCTAAAGCAAGCTAAAAGTGACAGCTAATAACTGACAAAAGAAAGAATGCAATTACAGAGTCACCGCCGTTCAAAAAAATTGTCAAAGCCGACTATATGAAATATCCGCAATTACTTTTTGGGCAACCCATATTAAGAAGGAGTCCGCACAAACAATAACAGATCTGGTTTTGAGTTTTTTGGTTTGGAGACAGCCAAGTAGCTTGATGAATTTTCTTGTACTGGAATCTAGTACTACAGACAACCATATTTCAACCCTTTAGCAGATGTTTCGTTGTGGAGCCTGAATTTTCCGCCAGTTGTACCGAAGATATCTTCTTTGCCCACCCTGAAAGGCATCTTTGATCACATCGTACTTCTCTTCCATCGAGGCAGGGGCGCAAATCAGCGGCATATTAAAAAATTTCGCTTTGATGCGGATTGTGGCGAGACCTTCATCCATCGGCGTGAATGCCAGTACTCGGCGACGGAGTCTCAGAACAAAATTTCCGCTCCTTACAAGGCCGCTGTAGTAATTTTCACAAGGACCTACTCGCTTCAGCCCTTGTCCCATCCAAAAGCACTTCTTGGGCATCACCGCCGTAAGCTTTCATTCCTATGAGGACATCAACCAGCTGGGCAGTGGCACCTTCTTAGCTGCATGACCTCAAATCGTGATCCTTAAAACATTTGCGGGGGTCGTCATCAGAACTGGGTATCTCATCTGAGGCATGTTAAGTTTTTTCACTGGGGCTGTTTTCTGCGTGGCGGGTCCCAAACACGACACATTACCTTGCTAGGGGAGTAAGTTTAAATTTTTAACACATTTTTACAGTGAACCGCTTGCTTCAAGGCCGATGCCCGTCCTCAGCCACACCTCTGGTGGACAGACGCTGCAATTAGACTTTAGCGGACCCTTAAACTGAATAAGTCGGAGTTGTTTCACTGAAATAACGTCTCTTTCAGCCGTGGCCCAATGCCCCACAAGGGTTGCTCACTTTTCCAGGGCGTGGACGTGGACGCGGCAGTAGGACTTGAGTATAGCCATGCAACTATAACTTCACACCCAGAAGCTTGAATACACCCCTTAACACCAATAATAAAGACAAACTTGAAATCCAACGATGAATCACAACCGGTGTTACTTTGTCCTCTCTTGACGAGCAAAAACTAATTTTGACAAGTCCCTCGTCATCGTGTACGACGAGTACCGCATACGATGGAACGACGATCAGTGCGAGATATTGATTTAGTTCGGAGAATTGAGAGACAGCGGATACCCTTGCCCGGTCATAACGTCGGGATGGATGAAAATACTCCAACATTGAAAGTATTCGTTGTAGTACGCATTGATGGAAGCAGAGGAGTACTTCCGGCTAAAAAGAGACACGACTGGCGCACTATTGCTGATTCGGTCATAATCATATTACCAGTGTAAACGAACAAAAAAGAAGAAATTTCAATATAATTCTTTATTTTCTCATTTCAAATATATTGATATTTTCTGAAAGAAATTTGGAATTTTTTTAATTTAAGTACTAAATTAGTACACGTAATTTCAACCCAAAAGAGAAAAAAATTTAGTTCTGTGCACATTTGTCCACATTTTAACACCTCACAATACGTTTTCACCGCTAAATAGCGCGCTGGGAATTTTTTAAGAAAATACCGACTGAGGGCACAAATTGAAATTGAAAATTCATACAAAGAGATAAAAGCTAAAATAGGAAGGAAGTATGTACCTACAAGACTTAGTAAAAATGTATAAATGTATATGTGTATGTATGTATGTACGTGTATGCACGAGAGAGATACATAGTAAGGGAACAACAACATTAAAAAAGCCACACGCAGTAATATCAGAACGACCGACAGACAAAACAGATGTGAATGATCAACATCAAAGCGCAAGAAGTGAATAAAAAACCAGAACAATTCATTGGTGGACGCGCTGCACGACGACGGTGGTGATGGTGAGTTTCCCAAAATGCAGTTTACAGTTGACAGTGTGAAATGAAGTAATGAATTTACATGGTCACAGCATATTTAAATACATACACGTATGTACATATATACATATGTAGATGAATGTTACATATGTGCATAATTTAGTGTATGCAATTGGAGTGCATACATGCATACATACGTACATACGAGTACATACGTACGTAATGCTCCGCATTCTACTTTTAATTCTCTGTGAGGAAGTGCCAAAGTGCACGAAAATGTGTGTTCGCCCAATGAATGTTTATATCTTTGAATACTACATTCATATGTGCCTGTGTGTATGTCTACATATATACATATTTCTGCCTAGACACGTTTCTATACCTATGTTCTTGTAATCAGCTTTAATGCATGATGGACACGTTTTTAATAGCCTCGTGTGAGGAAAATTCAAAATCGCCAAAGGCTCACCAAACCCGCTTAGTCCAAAACGGATAGATATACATACATACATACATATGTCAGTATGTATGTTAGTATTAAAGTAATATTTCGAAAAATTAATGGAAAAAACACACGTGTTCAACGTAACGTAAGATGCTTACCTGTCAGCCTGTGGGAACTACGAATGAGTTATTGTTTCAAAATCACCCCGGGCACACTGCAAACAGGTTAGCGCATTGTTAGTGTACATATTTAGAAAATTTGAAAAAGGTTCCACTTTTAAGCTACATTGTAGTAAGCACAAAGCTATTTATATAGTGGAAAGAACTAAAAATAGTTAAACTTCCGAAAAAATGACTGGCATTATGCGCGGAAATATGTGCATATGTAAGTATGTATGTATATATATATGTATGTACACATGTGGTGTGTCCACATAGATGTGAAATTGTTCAACGATAAGAATTTGATTTGAGCAACAGTTGAGGGTGGAGCTGTAAATGCATACCCGTGGCGAACTGTGTAGACGGGCTGAGTTCCCACAATATATATATACTCATACATATAGGTATATCTGGTGCTTTGTAACCATCGCTGAAACGATTTTCGTCCGAGCTCCTCATCCAATTTTTGTTGTGTATCTTGATGTTTTTCCAACAAATGGAGCAACCTTCAGTTTATGCGAAGCCAGCAGCCTCCGAACGGTCGATGGATTTATATTAGGAGATTTTATGTTATGCCAGAAATAGACTCGAGAACTTGACATTCTTTGCCGAGGGACAGATAGAACACAAATATTAACATATTTTTTTATTAATTCTTCTATAACTTACGATGTTAGTCTCCAGTGTTAGAATCCATGAGGTTAAAGGTCCATAAATCGTTTGCAAAACTTTTCTATCGAATACTCCCAACGTCGAGTCACCAGAGGTCGTCACTATTCACGCTTCTGCGCCATATAGCACGGCGTGAATGATGAGCAACTTGCAGAGTTCGGTTTTTGAGTTCGTAAAGAGAAGAGTTTACTTTTCAATTGCCTACTCAGTCCAAAATAGCACCTGTTGGCTAGAATAGCTTTGCTTTGGACTTCCATTCTGAAAAATGATATCTCGCTTCCCCAATGAAAAGCTCTCTCATCCAAGGATTCAGCGGAATCTCTTTTTACAATTTAAACGCAGATCTATTGCCTCGATTCTTCACTGTAAAAGAGCTTCTCTCCGATAGAGTACAATCTCCTCTGTGTAGTTTGTCGATTTTCTTTTTATAATCATTTTTCAGAATCTAGAATATAGAGATACCGTGAATGGGTAACCCACCTCCATAAGATTCGCGTGATTGCATTGTTTCTCCGCTGTGAAATGCTCTCTTCTAAAGAAATCTGCCGAATCCATCTTTAAAATCTGAACGAATAGGTATCAATTGTGTTATGTGTGTGGAAAGCATTTTGTCCCCCAAGAAGTACGCGGAATCCCATTTCAAAATATGTGCAAACAAGTATGGAGAGTGTTATTTTGCTTTTTTCATTCAAAAGGCTCTCTCCCGTCATAAAATTCGTAGAGTACCTTTTCATAATTCAGCCAAAGAACCTGTTGAAACTCCAAAAACTAGTGGAACTTAATTTTAGATCTAGCAAGGAAAGATCATCCCCTTCCCTTTTCGTCATGTTAAAAGAGAGTATGCATGCCACTCTCTGTCCATAACTTAAACTAACTAAAAGAGAATTATGCATCCCTTATGCTAACTTAAAATCGAATAGTCTCAAAATTTGTAATGTAACCAAAATTATTTGGCGACCATTAGATAAAATAAAGTCACGAAAGCTTATCTCGCTAAAAATCAAGATAATATGTTTCTATCTTGACCTGAGACCTTTGCGGCCGCAATAGCAGAGTGGTTGAAATTGCGTACAAACATTCGTTAGTCCAGAGTTCAAGCCCTGGTTCGACCAGCATCGAGATGTTTAGAAAATTAATTTTTCTTATTGCAGTCGCTCCTCAGTCAAGCCCTCCGAGTTTTTTTTTTTGGGGTTTAGAAAAAAATGTATGTGAAATTGCAGGCGTAGCTCGGTCGAAAATTGCTTCAGTGGTTTCAAAGGGCCAATTATATAAGTTGATATCTTCGCTTAGAACCATATTATAGAGTTTCAGGTATAGAAAAACTTCACAAAGTCGTCCCATAACACCCATTCGAGGCAAAGGAGGTCTGAGGTCCATTTCCACCTCGATGGCTACTTCAATAAGCAAAACTGTCGCATTTTGGGCTCGGAAAACCCAAGATTTATTGTTGAAAATCCTCTCCATTCTCAATGTGTAACTGTTTGATACGAATTATGGTCTGGGGGGTCATTGGACTTTATTTTTTCGAAAATGAGGCTGGAGCAACAGTAACGCGGAATAAATTGCGCTATCGAGAGATGATTGGAATTTGATGGTATTGATCTGGACAGCGTTTACCTTCAACAAGACTGCGCTACGTGCCACACAAGCAACGCAACAATCGATTTTTTAAAGGAAAAGTTTCCTGAACCGTGTTATCTCTCAAAGAGGTGATCGCAATTGGCCACCGAGATCTTGTGAGTTAACACTTTGCGACTTCTTCCTTTGGGACCACGTGAAAGATAAGGTCCACGCCAACAGGGCAACGTCGAGTCAAGACCTCAAATATGGAGTTCGTGAAGCTTACGATGAAGCATACAGCAACCATTATGCGACTTGGTGATGGAGAATTTCATAAAAAGGACACATTCCTGTAGGTGTAGCCGTGGCGGCTATTTGGCTGATATTTTTCCATTATTAATGGCATATCTTCCTCTTTATATTGAAATAAACATCCGATCATTTATCTCAAAAAAACGTCAGTTTCTTTGAATATCACAATAACACTTCTTGCCAGAGCGCCCTAGATTCCCATTCTATTTATGTCAAAACAAAACTTGTTGAGGGCCATATAACTGTAAAAAGTAGGCGAATGAAATAGGGCACTGCACAAATCAATGAAAATTCTTTACTTTTGTATTCGATTTCAGGAAATCGATTTGCGGTAACCAAACATCCGGAAAATAACAAAAACTGAGAAACAATTTATTTTCTATGTTAATTACTATTAGGTATATTTATAACATAGAATGTTATTAGTAATTTACGATTTAAAAAATTTCCCACCAAAACGAATCGATGCAGCAAAATGAGAAGCAAAAGGTACAAAGAATGACTAAAAATGGAATAGAAAAGAATAAAATAAATGAATGTTAATGTCAACTTTATGTTAATTTTGTTACTTTTTTATTATTTTCGGTTGATTGATTTCCCATCAAAAGTGGTTTTCTATTAGTCGTTCATTCTTGCTTTGTTTATTTTCGTTTCTGCTGATAGGTGTATCTGATAACAATGTTTATTTAGTGGTGGGTAGAACTGTATGTATGTATGTATATGAATATACAGTGTGTATAATGTGTGCCAAGCAAAATACACCCACTCTCTTTTCAATGCTCTTAATATATTCAGCGTCGATCCAACAACCCGTTCGTTGGTTGGTAACCAGCCACCGAATGTCAAACCATCGAAATTCGCCTTCACCGCCAACGTTGGATAATTGTAGACGTTATTTGCATAACAACAGCGTACAACAACAAAAGTGCACAAGTAAAAATCATTACTGAGGCGTCATCATTGTTTTGTCGCTAAATTTAGAATTTGGTATTTGACATTTGTGGCTTTGAATTAACATTAAACAAATACAATATAAAAAAATTAAATTTGTAACGAATTTACGGATCTTCAATAAAGTTATAAAACAAAGATTAAATTTTATACAAAATGTATTTCATTAATTCCGAAAAGTTTCTTCTTCTTCTTCATCGGCGCAAACACTGCCTACGCTATTATAGCCAAATCAATAATAGCGCGCCATTGGTTGCTTAATTTCACCTTATGGCGCCAAATAATTACACCAACTGACAATAGTTTGCCCTCTACCTGATCCTCCCACGGGTTGGAGGTATCATCTTCCTCCGCTTCACCCAGCGAAGTATTTTTATTCGCTGCATTATGTCCATGTCGCGTTTGGTGCTTACCACCATACGGAAGTTCAAGGTTAGAGTTCTAGTTCGAGCAACATCCAAAATTATCGCGCCCTTCGAAAGGGAATGTCAAGCACTTCGAGCGTATTTCTGACATGAAAATCAAAGCTGCCCATAAAAATCCATCGGCCTTTCGGAGGCCACTTAGTATAAACTATAAGTCCCCCTATTTGTTGGAACAACATCAAGTATACACAGTGAACCATAAATTTTCCGTAAAATCTTATCCTTGAAAACCTCTAATGACGACTCATGAGATGTGAACACGACAAAAATGATGAGTAACTTGTAAAGCTTTGGGGACTTCACTTTTCAATTGTCTAAAGTCTAAGGTAGCAGCTGTTGGGCGTGAGTGGTTCTGTGCTGGCTAATGATCTCAATTTCATCGGCATACGTTAACAATTGCTCACTTTTTCGTATAGCTCTTTCTCGTCTTGTATATTTAGCTCTGCGGCATTTACTAATTTCTCCAACATCAAGTTGAAGAAGTAACGTGATAAAGAGTCTCGTTGTCTAAAAACCGGTTTGGTACCGAATGACTTGGAAATGTCATTCCTAATTCCTACTGCACTTCCGGTCCAGCGTCAGTTTACAGAGTCGTATAAGTTTTGAAGGGATACCAAATTTAGGCATAGAGATATGGAGGTAGCTTCTTTTCGTGCTGTCAAAGCCAGCTTTAAAAATCGGTAAAAAGTGTGTGTTTATCGATTTTTTTCTCACGAGTCTGAATATCTAGTGAATTGTAGATTTTCCAGGTTATTGCTGTTGTGTGAACCGCCAAATTGTTTACCGGAGAATATTTCGAGAATGTCAGTCCTTGGTTGGCAGATCTAGTGCTACCAGGACGATTGGGAACTCTCACGACAGCCGGTTCTATGCATCGGAGTTGAACTGGATTTTACCCGAAGAAGGGCTGTAGCTCTTTCGGCGATCTAACATCATTTAGGTCATCAAGTAATTCTGGTCTAACTGAGAACCTTATTTTTCGTCGGTTGATATAAACTAAAATGGAATGAAATTAAATTCAAATGCAACAAAAAAGCTTAAAGCTCATAACTCCATATGAAAACCGCCACTCAATTTGTCATATGACTTTTTAACTCTCTAATTGTAAAAACATAAACTGAAAATAATGTTTATTTACATTAAATTACAAAACCATTTAGTTTACCTTATGTTGCATTTTACAGTCATTCGAAATTTCGGAATGTTCTAGGTATATACAGATACATGTATATAAAGGGTTTTCCAATAAGAGGTGTTATTTTGAATATTCTGCTATTCTGGTAGAACAACAACAAAGTTTTGAAGAAATCCAGGTTTGTACATTCCTCGTCGTTCCTTGGAATTTGGCATTACTTCGTATTTTACATAAAGAATTGGGTTAACACAAGTACCTAAGCCGAACCATCATCAACAACGTCGTGTCTTTTATCTAAAAGTTTAGAAAATTCATATTTCTTATTACAGTCGCTCCTCGGTCAAACCCTCCATGTGTATTTTTACGATTTGGAAGAAAGTGTATGTGAATTTGACGGCGTAGCTCGATCGAAAATCGCTTCAGTTGTTCCAAAGGACGAATTATATAAGTTGATACCTTCGCTTAAAACTATATTATAAAGTTTCAGGTATAGAAAAACCTCACAAGTACTCAAGGCGACCGATCATCAACGTGTCTTTTATTTATTATGCAGGTGCTTGAAATTCATGAAAATAATCCGGAATTTCATCAAAAAATCATCTCGACTGATGAGGGCCATTTCCACGTCGATGGCTACGCCTATCTGGGGCTCGGAAAACCCAAGATTTATAGTTGAAAAACCTTTCCATCCTAAAGGTGTAACTGTTTGGTGCGGTTTATGGTTCGGCGGGGTCATTGGACCTTACTTTCTCTAAAATGAGTTGGGGCCACAACTACGGGGAATTTACTGCGCTATCGATAAATGATTAATGATTTTTTATGGCCGGCATTGATCTGGACAGCGATTACTTTCAAAAAGATGGTGCCACAGAAGCAACGAAACCATTGATCTTTTAAGGAAGGTGTTATCTCTCGAAGAAGTGATCGCTATTGGCCACCGAGATCTTGTGATTTAACACCTTGCTACTTCTTCCTTTAGGGCCACGTGAAAGATAAGATCTACGCCAACAGACCAACGTCGGATTCAACACCTCAAACATGGAATTCGTGAAGTTATTGACGGCATGCAGCAGCCACTTTGCGATTTAGTGAAGGAAAATTTCATAAAAAGGATACGGTCCTGTAAAGGAAGTCATGGCGGCTATTTGGCTGATATTGTTTTCCAATATTACTGGTGTATCTTCCTCGTTACATTGAAATAAACATCCGAATATTTCTTTGAATACCAGCAGCTCTTATTGGAAAACCCTGTATATGTGCGTACATACATATGTTCTGAATTGTGCTCGAATTTATTGCGTACATTGGCGCCTATCCCTTAAATACAAAAAGTAAACAAAGATTTTATGTCAACTTCAAATTGGTTACTCAATGTTGTAAACATAAATATTGCATTGTTGACATTTGGGGTGCATAAAAGCGAGAAGAGTCACACAGAGAGAGTGCATATATGGTACATACGAGTACATACAATTTTGAAATGTCAAAGATTTGTTCAACCAAAGCGCAAAGAGTGGATTAATTTTGGGCAAAAGAGCAGGCTTAGCTTCAAATTACCAATTTCCATTTATATTGTATGTGTGTACTCGTATGTTTGTCTAACGATTGATTGCTAGCTCGCTAATCTGAAAGTATTTTCATGTAAAATAACACTCAAAATAATTTTATTGCTTTTTTTGAGTGCTGCAATCCGATTTTATTAATAAATATAAAATTTAAGTATTAAAATATTTGTTGTTTTTGTTTACAATAATAGATTAGTTTCCATTTGCAAGTTTAATGATTTTGAAGAGTGAAGGTCTTATCAAAATAGCAAGCCTCCTTGAAAACATCTTGGAGTTCAGGCATAGTACACGCCTTTCCGAAAAAAGGCCTGTTGAAAGACAACAAATCGGACGTTCTTCGAATTTTAGTAATGCTAATCCTGTTTAGACTCGGGTTCAAATCCCGGTGCCACCAACATCCAGAAAGTTATAGAAAATTAATTTAATTAAAATATAAGTTAAATTTTCTAATTGCGGTCGCCACTCGGCAACTCGGAATGTCAACCCCTCCGAGTGTATTTCGGACATGAAATAAAGCTCCTCATAAAAAACCGTCAGCCGCTCGGAGGCGGCTTAGTATAAACTGTAAGTCCCTCCATTTGTTGGAAAAACATCAAGACGCAAAACCACAAAATGGAGGAGGATCTCGGCCGACAATCGCTTCAGCGGTTACAAAGCGCCAATTATGTACATATAATTCCGTTTAGGGGCACTCAAAGGCCCAGGAATGATGAGACTCCTTGCATGCTTGAAATTTTTTGGGTATTCCGGGGTCGATAAAATTCAAACTGACAAAATATCCGGACCTTAATTGTGCGTCGAGCTCTTCATTCACAGGCGCTTAAGGCTTTTAAACAGTACGTCAGCTCCAGTGATTATGTTAAATAATACTGTATATCCAGTAGTCATTTAGGAATATACTTCATGATATTCCTGGTGAACAGGTTTGCTTCAAGTAACTATCTACTGGGTCATCCCTTCGGTAGCACAAGCTAGATCGTTTGACGTTACGGTCAAATCTGTAACTTTTTATTTGCATGGCGCTTTCATAAGATAATTTGTTCAGCTAAGTACTTATGTTTTTGGCTAGTTCAGCTAATTGTATGTATTTGTCCCGTATGGATCATATGTGGAGAAAAGGCGTGCAAGATGTCGACCAACCTGCGAAGGTTTGAGTTCGAAGGGTCTGAACCCTAATCAAAATAACATTTAAAATTATTGCAAATTAATTTAAAATTCCTTTTTCTACTGTTGAGCCACAAGAAGATGCCTTTTGATGGAATCCCACTTCATTCATATGTTTGCCGCGGTTAGCCTTACAGTAAGCCATTGTTGTGCACCCCTATAAGACTTCACTGGCGATCCGTCCCTAGATCGTTGTCGTAGCACTTATCTTTAAGGCATCCACACAAAAAATAATCCAAGAGAGTCAAATGGCAGCTGCAAAGCGACCACTTTTCAACACCTTTACGACTAATTTTCGAACACAGTACGCAAAAGATCGATTGAAAATTTGGTTGTGTGACAAATAGTACCGACCCGTCCAGTCATTCTCTTCAACCTTTGGAAACAAATACTCGCTGCACATGGTACGGTAACGATCGGGGTTGACGGAAGCTCCCGGTTCTTTTGCCGTACCAAACGGATAGTCGTTGAGGAACCATTGACGAGGTTTTTTAGTCCTTACGAGTACGTTTTTTGAGCTTCATGTTAAGCGATCTTCAACCCATTAAACGAATCGCATGTAATGGTTGTGAGACTAAAGTACTCAGACCTTATAAGCCTTTAAACCGAGGTCTTTATGAAAAGTCTTGCGCAAAGGAATGTTCGAAGTGTTTCTTCCCAGCGAACGGTGTCAAGTTGAGGTCCAACGTACATATATAGACGAAATCCGTAGTAGAAATTTTATGCAAAATAATCTCTCGGATTATATTTGGCCGATCTTCTTCTGCAGTCTGTAGGAAAAATATTTATGTATTTCAAAAAGTAGCGTAAAATCCATCTCCAAACGCTTATTTAGCTATTATTGGGAGTAAAAATTAGTCCGATCCTTTTTTTGTGTTCAAAAAAGTGTTTTTTTATTACGAAAAAGAAAAAAAATACATAATTCAAAGTATTGTGCGTCTGAAGCGACTACTTCTTGCCATCCCTCTGGTGATTTCAAATACCATCTCTATAAACTGAGTGCTTCTAACCTCAATTCAATTATTGAATTATTCTTCGATTTCTTCAAAAAACTCGAATCGCTTTGTATTCGTCGAAAAAAACCAGTAGTTGGAAGGAGCGAGGTCTGAAGAATACGGCAGATGGGGTGAGACTCCATTTTAGCGTTTCCAGCTTTTGACTGTTACAGCCATGTTGGACCGAACGTTGTCTGTCATATTGCAAAATAACCTTGTCTTGCCTTTAGATCGTTTCTAGGCGTTTTCACACCACGGCTAAAACCCATTAGTTGTAGTCAATAACGTTTCGTATCAATGGTCTTGCCTGGTTTTAGCAGCACATAGTACACCACACCTGTCTGGCTCCGCCATAAGCAGAGTATGACCTTTGAACCGTGGATGTTTTTCATTGACGTTGATTAAGATGATCAGGGCACGGGCTCACAACGTTTGACATAGTATACTTCATCTCCACTCGCAATCCGGTGCCAAAATCCCTTCCTTGACTCCTCGACTTCCGACATCTTTCAGCTTCACCACGTACTGCACCCAATTTCCTTGCTTCTGAATAAATCCAAACGATTCTACGAGTTCAGTTTGTGCTTAGCTTGGATCTGAGCCTGTAAAGTTTCCAATTCCTCATCTTCAAACTTTTTGGGATGGTCAGAAAGCAATTTCTCTTCGAAGCTAAAGTCATCACTTTTGAAGCGTCGAAACCACTCCCTGTATGACTTATCGGTCGGCGCAGACTAGCTTCCACAAACATTCCATCACACCAAAATTCAGAACAGAAATCGAATGGCACCCTACTCCTCGCCAGTCATACATAGAATCTTGGTTAGTGCATATGATATCAGGGCCTCTATCAGAAGATGTGTTGAACCAAAAGCGACACCATAAAACACACTATCGTACACTTAATAAATCAATCAGAACCGGATATTCATATCCAAGGTTTGTCAACGGCTGAGCTCATTTTAATTGGTTAAATGAGAATGCAACATAATTTATAGTCTAATTAAGCGTTAATAGTGATTTTAGTAACCCTTGTTTCGTCCACACTAGTCCAGTGGATAGTGAATGCATTCACCTCAAGGCAACACAAACTGATTTATCTACATACATGTATATGTATGTACTTACTTACATACGAACAATACAAGTACAACCACATGAACACATTTTCAACCGTGCAACCATTGCAGAGCACCACACGTGACCTCAATTTGTTGGCATGCGACAATCAGTTACCTCAGATATTACATACAATACAAGTATGTATGTATGTATATACCATACATAAGTTTGCTTGTCTAGTATATACCATAGAGAGTGTCAACGATGCATTTTTATAGTCGACGCTCTAATGCAATGGCACGAATTACAAAATCGTGAACGTTGTAAAAACATAGAATTCAGCTTACCTACACGTATGATGGGAAGGAAACAAATAAAAGTTCAACAAACTGTAGAATGCACTTTGGAAGTTTAATGGATATTGAATGAATTAAAATGACGTTATGTGCAGAAGGAGTTCACGCCAGCAAGGAAGTCTGAAGAAGCGAGATTTAGGCAACTCACAGGCCCAGGACCGCCGATATCCTCTGTGAGAAAGAGACTTGGTAACAATCCTGATGCTATAAGTCATACACGTATGTAAAGACGATTGAAGAGTAGGTGACGTCAGCGCCTAGAAAAGGCAAACAAATCCTGCTCACACCTCGAGCATACCCGAACGTTGAAGTAGAAGTGGGAGATGAAGGTTGGCTCATGAATACATCATATTCATTATATTATTGCATTTTAGGATTGAATAAATATTAATCTGAAAATGCAAAACTAATCTTTAAATTATATTGATTTTAACAAATACTTAAGGAATTCTCGGAATGAATACATATTTCTGAACCAAAAACGAAATTTTAGTACTTATTGCCTTCAAGTACCCACTGTGGTACTCGTATTCTTAACTTCTATTAGTTAGTCAAAATGCTATTTTACTTCAGAGTGAATCAATCTAGGTTTGGTTAGGTTAGGTTGCACTGGCCGACTGATGTACCTTACATACCTACATCCGTTTGTTTGTAGTACCAGATGGAAGTCCTTTCGTTTGACGATCTAAAGTAGTCGACGGTAGCCGAGTGGTTAGCATTGCGTACTGTCATTCGGAAGGCCCGGATTCAAATCTTGGTTCGACCAACATCCAAAAGTTATAGAAAATTACTTTAAATAAAAAATTAAGTTACATTTTCTAATTGCGGTCGTCCCACGACAAGGAATGTCAACCTCTCCGAGTGTATTTCTGACATGAAATGAAGGCTTCTCATAAAAACCCATCAGCAGTTCGAAAGCGGCTTATTATAAACTGTATCAAGACGCATACCACAAATGGGAGGAAGAGCTTGGCCGAAATTCGCTTCAGCGGTTACAAAGCGACATTTATATAAAGTAGTCAACGTATAGCACGTCAAGGCATTTCATGGAATTCAAGAGGCCCAATTTTTAACCTGCCTCTAGTTCTTTGAACTGCGAAGTTCCGATATATCTAAGACGAGTTCTAGCTAAGGCCGGACAGAAATAGAGGAGCTGTTCTAACATCTAACTATTGCCTTCCTACCTGTGTAACTGCTTCTAATGCACAGGATCCCAGTAGCTTGTAGCCCGTCATTAAATGAACAGCTGTCATGCAGTCCTTACTTGAATGTGTAAGCAAGAAATAGATGTTTAAGCAGCTATTTCATTACCCGTAATGCCCTTGTGGCCTGGGCTCAGTATTTATGCAGCCGCTTACCCTATCCGCTATCCTGTCTACTGCTTCCCTGCTTCTAAGGACATCTACTGACGCAATACAACGTGAGATCTTTGCCTTAATCGGCGACTGACTAATTTGAATATAATTTCTTATCTATCTCAACAGCTTTCTCATAACGCAGACCCTCCGCCTGGAGTATTTTGCAATATTCTGGAAACTTTAAGAGTCGCCTGAGGTCTAGCTCAACGCAAAAGACTGTGGCGACCAGACCATCAGCCATTTTTGATCCATTCGTGAAGATGTTATACATTCCACTGGCACGTCGCACCTTTCTGCGACATCTACCTTTAAAAGTAGCTTGAAACCTACTTTGCCAGATAAAATGTGGGGCTATGCGAACTTTTTTGCCCTCCATCCCCCTGCATATCGATATGTACCCGAGTGAATCTTAAGTTTTTAAAAAAATTATACAAATAAAAAAATATAATAGTAAAAGATAACCAACTCTCATGCTCTTAGATATTTTTTAGTTCCGACAAATACCGTATTAATATGTAGGTATAAAAAATGCCTAGTTTGACTGAAATATCTCAAAAATTAATGGACTAGTTTACGTTCAAACCGACGGGCAGATGGACATAGCTAAATCTGCAGAGCTAATGGATCTGATCAGTATAATTTTTGGTGCTTACATACTTAATAAACCATGTTATGTATGGTATATGAAAAGTATGCAGAAGAGTGATCCCAATCGAACTAGCAGAAGAATTGTTAAAGAGTCCGTACAGCGTGAGCGTATAAATATGATGACCCACAGACGTAAACTGCGAGAACTCTTCATAACAAAACTACGTATCCATGCAGGTCTCAAAACCATAGTAAACCGTATAAATCCCTAAAAAAGAAATTAACCAGAACAAACTATAAATGATGATCAAATCAACCTCCTCAACTTGTACTTGTCGGTTTAGTCTTAATAAATCGTCTACGACTTGTGTCTGCTTGCACTTCTCCGATAGCAGTCATAACCTTGAAGGTGGTTTCATAAAAACTCTATTAGCAATCATCTTACACACCTTATAAGCGGCCGAGAAGCTTAGACGACAACTATAATTGATCAGACGGTAGCTCTTGATATCAATGCTTCAACTACTCATCTTACATACCTTCCGTCCATAGCAACCTATCTTATGAGAGCGCCATGTAAATAAAAAGTTGTCACCGCTTGTCAAAGCCGTCACTGACGGTTGTCCCGCAGAAAATACTCGTGTTTGTATATTTTATTATGGTGTTATGTTATGGCCGTGCGGTATGTTAGATGGGTAATTGCAACATAAAATTTAGCCCAACTACAGTTCATCGGCAATTTTTCAGTGAAAGTATTATTTTGATTTTGTTGTCATTGATTTTCTTATTGTTATTGTAAGATTAAATGCTGTTAAAATTGCGTGAAATCCAATTAATGAATAAGTACCCTGCAGGAAAATGCTGACATAGTGTGTAAAAACATTAGTTATCAACTAGTACGAAAAGCAGTCCACAATATGTACATACGCGTATGTTCAAAATAAATAAATCATGCTTTGTAACATTTTATGGTTGCGGCAATTCCATTGAGTATAGCGACGACATAACTTTCTTTCAACCCCCGTGAAGGTCGTCGAAACCATTTATGGAAGATCGACGTCGTATGCCCGATAAGTATTCATCTTTTCAACGACGAGAGAAATATCATCCGATTATCGGTATGGTAGATTACTATCGGTGATGAAGATGCCAGCAGATGCTACTTTGCTAGAGCTTTATGTTCTGGAATAATCCTTAGTGGCTTAGATACAATTGAATTGCTTCACAGAGCTCATGTTTCGAGTTGATACATAACCTCCAAAATAAATTACATTTGGTGGGCGAAAACGCTACTCAATATTAAATTCATTTGCCAAAATTCATCAGACCACAGAACATTCGACCAATCTTCTTCCTCGAAATGTTGGTATCGGCGAGCCCATTCCAAACGATTTTTCTTATTCTTTTCTGAGAGCCACGGCTTCTTTCGGGCTTTAAACCTGCTTCCAGAAGTCTTCTTCTAACTCTTCGAGCACTAACTGGTTTACTAAATTCGGTCTTCTCGTTAACTGGTTAGACGTTTTCTTCGTCTCCACAAATCGCCTGGTAGCACATTAGACCGCGCACCGCGAACATCTCACAAAATTTGCAATCTCAACTTGGGACTTACCTTCTTCACTTAGAACTTGAATTCTAACTCTATCATGGTAACTAATGTCACTTTTTTTAGGCATTTCGGTAAATATGAACTGTTTTTATAAGATTAGTAACTTTTCACTAAATGTAATTTACACTTTCACTTTCAAATTTTAATTGCGAAAATATTATATGAATTTCTTAAAAATGAAAATTTTTAGGTTTAGCTTACCCAGAGTGCTATGACTTTAAATATTACACAATTTATTCGTTTAATCAACAGTTAAACACCCATGCAAGACATTTACAACAAAAAGTGGTAACTTTGATAGCCACATTTGAGAATACTTGTATTTTAGTGGGGTGCCTAATACTTTTGGCCAAGGCTGTATGGTAGTAAGAGCATTAAACTAGATGTTGTATACATATGTACCTACAACAAATCGGTGGAAAGGTTAACGGTTCTTCTACAAATGATGGGTCTTACAGCAGTCTCCAAAGACTAATAGATTATTTTATTCAATCCAGAAATAGGTTTAAAAGTATTGACGTGCTCAGCCAATTGACGGCCATATTATGAAAGAAAAAATCGTTAGGCAACAATTATTGGCCTAAGACAAAGCATACGGGGTTCAGTCAACATTCAAAATTATATAAAATTATTTTTGCTCATTACAATCGTCCCTCCGCAGGGAATGTCAAGCCCTTAAAGTTGATTTCTGACACGAAATAAAAGCTTCTCATAAGAATACGTGTACATCGGCCGTTCGTGGGGGGCTTATAATAAACCATAGGTTTTTCCATTCATCAAGGCGCTTGAAGAGCTCGGCGGAAAATCACTTCAGCGGTTATAAAAGCGTAGAGCCTTGATGAATGACTTTTTCGTGTCTGAGTTGGAGCATATTGATGTGGACAACCTTTGGTTCCAACAAGACGGCGCTACATGCCATATAACCAACCAATTTATTGAAGGAAAATTTTGGTGTGTCTGTGACGTGCTCTTCGAGATCGTGAGATTTAACACCGATGGACTATTTTTTGTGGGGTTATGTGAAGTCGCTTGTTTACGCAGATAAGCCCGAGGCGAATGACGCCTCTGAAGAAAATATTCGACTGGTTATTACTAACCTACGGACCCAATTGCTGCAAAACGTGGTCGAAAATTTGGTCCCTCGGCTGGACCGCAATAATTTTTAAAACATAACGACAAACCCTTATCTTTTTTAATAAAGCTGCTCTTAAAAATCACTAAAAAAAACACCCTTTGGCTAGTGAAAAATGTAAACCAGTTGGTTTTTAGTTAACAACTAGTATTTTTCCCTGCAGGGTACTTACACGTACATATGTATTTGTACGTATGTATGTATATCCGTGAATATGCCCATCCAGTAGTAAATATTGGCCACTCTGATTGCGGCAAGCAATTTTCAAGACGAGTCAACAACTTGGTACACTTATGAGTACACGATATCTCTTTAGCCCAACTGTCATTGGCCCCGCCGATTGCGTGCGCTTGTGTCAATGCGCTGGCCTACGATTGACAACAAGAAGTGTTTGGTCGGCAATTGAAGTTGACTGCAAAGGGTTTGAACGGCGGCATACATCATAAGATCGCTTGTACCATACATACTGACGTGTTTACGTATGTACATTCATATGTACGATATGTATATTACAAATACACATTTACAACTATTTGCTCATATATAATAAAAGTATTTTATGTATTTATGCTTGTAAGCGCCCTAAGGCTCGAGGAATGTAACTGCATAGAAAGAATTTCCCTTTTAGTATCGCTTTTCTTATTTTATTGCATTTTTTTGTACAATTATATGTGAGTGGTATATTTTTATTTATTTGTTTTTATTTTTATTTAATTTTTTTTTTTGTTTTTTCTTTTGTGGCCCCAATTGTAGTTAATCATAAGATTTTGCCGCCTTGAGCATTGAACTCACCAAGCAATGCAATCTTTTTTTCCACAACAACATTAAGACAATTTGATAACGAGCAAAGATACTTATATAAGTACTCGTGCATAACACATAGATATACATATGTATTTATCTTCACGCTTCTTCCGAGCCAAGTAAACAATCAATTTGTCACTTTGGAATCAAAAATAATAAAAAACGCCGATTCGCCATATTTAATTTAGTTTATAAATATTTACATAAATATGTACATGCGAACATAAATATTTCATATATATTGTATGTACATATGTGTATAAATATGTTTGTGTATTCTTGCACACTATCTCAAGTAAGATAAATATATATACATATATACATATGCGTATATGTATCTGAACTCAGCAGAATACTCCATTACCACTGTCTATAAATATTTACTTAATCGATTAAAGTTGTTGAAAGTTATGCCAATAAATGGCAATTCAATTAATAAACATACATACACGTACATATATACATATATTTAACAATTCTTAGAAAAAACAGCATATAAAAAATCCTACCTCGGGAAAAATTCTGACTTGACGCAATCCATAGAGACTTATATACGAGTATATGTAGACGATATCTTTTAAGCTTTTTATTTCATATCACAAATACTCTCGGATGGCTTGACATTTCCTTCTGAGGGGCCACCACAATTAGAAAAATTAAATTTCTCTAGCTTTCCGAATGGCAGTACGCAATGCTAACCACTCGGCTATTGCGTCCGCCAATACTTATAGAGCTTTGAAAACTGACACTGAGAAAAACCAGCTGCACCATCAGAATTGGCAAGGATCTCTCCAAACCGTTCGGTACCAAACGAGGTTTCAGCCCGATTTTCTCTCTTTCGTCCGACTTCCTCAACGTTATGCAGCAGAAAGTTTTAAGAGCTATACTCGCTGAAGCGATTTGCGGCCAAGCTCCTCCTCCTGCAATGTGTGGTTTTGCGTATTGAACCCCCTCCGAACTGCTGACGGTTTTTCATGAGAAACCTTCATTTCATGTCAGAAATACACTCGGAGGGGTTGACATTCCCTGCCGAGAGACGACCGCAATTAGAAAATTTAACTTAAATTTTTATTTGAATTAACGTTCCATAACTTTTGGATGTTGGTGGCACCGAGATATCAACCCGAGCCTTCCGAATGTCAGTATGCAATGCTAACCACTCGACTACCGCGGCCGCCCAGAGCAAATATTAATGAATTTGACATTATCGGGCTCAGTTAACCCAAAGTTAGCTCTGCTTTCTCTGATAAAGTAGCGAAACAAATGAGTCTGGTAATGATTGTGGACAAGGCGAAATATGTCTTTGACATTGAACACGCGGTCGCCTCATTCGGGTCTTGGCTCCTACGTCACTGTTTGCCGTTGCAACTTTGAAGTCGAAGATAATTTCGTATATTTTGAAAACAACAACAACATCAACAATAAGCTTAGCTTACAAATACCCCACGACGAACAAGGACAAAGCTCTGAAAGTCGCTCATCATTCCCGTACTGATTACCGGTGCAGAAGCATAAAGGATGATAACATCTCATGAGTCGAGATTAAGAAAGATAAAGATTTTGTGAATACTGTAAACTATGGAATGATGAGCTGTGCGAGATATATATTATATATTAACTGGCTCTTTAAAACCGCTGAAGCGATTTGCAGCCAAGCTCTTCCTCCAATTTTTGTTATGCGTCTTGATGTTTTGGCAACAAACAGAGGGAACAACAGTTAATTCTAAGCCGACTCGAAACTGACAATGGATTTTTATGAGGAGCTTTGATTTTCATGTCAGAAATGCACTCGGCAGGCTTCACATTCCCTGCCAGGTCTCGAACACTGATCTTCAGTATGGCAGCATGCCAAATATAGTTCACCGTAAAAAGAGACTGTGCTGACTAGATTGTGTTGTCCGGATAGATGAGAGCACTCCAGCTTTGGAAGTAGTCGACGCAGTGCCCCCTTGTAGAAGCAGAGGAAGAGAGTGGCCTCCACTTCGTTGGAAAAATCATGTGAATTCTTTATCTGTCTGTAATTGCCGCCGAACGCCGAAAAGAAGAAACGATTGGTGTGGTGTTCTTAACTCGACTAATATAATCGCGTAAGCGGTACCTAAGCAGAAGAAGACTTTTTCGTACCCCTATAAATATAGAGAATCATGATGAAACGATGATGCGTTATGACGATTGAGAAGATAAAACCGAAACGTTGAAAGAGCTCTAGGACACATAAAATCAGAAGAAATTGTACAGCAACGTTGGTGGTAGTATATCATATCTATGGATAACTACTTTAAAGTTGACGAAATTGAAAACAAATAAATAATTATTTAAAATTGTGAAAATTGATAATAATTTACGCGAAGACCTCATACACATACATATCTACTTTTTATAAAAGTCTTTATTTTTAAGTTTCTGTTCTACGTTTATACGTAGGACAGCAGCTTAGCTTACTTTATAAACTTTTATTAAATGCATAATGCTTACTTAACCATTCGCTCTGGCACCTACCATCATCACCGTTCATACCGAGTGACATCTGGCACGTGACATATGCCATTTACTCATATGTCAATCTGCTCAACTTTGACTCCATCGAAAAAAGCAGCCATTCAAGCGACCACAAACTATTCATAAAGACAATATACTCTTACAAACATACATACCTCATTGCTGACACAGAAGTCTCCAGCTCAATGTGTGTTCATTTGTTCACCGTAAAATGAAACTTTTATGTCAATGCCTTTGTTTTGGTTGATTTTTGTTATTGCTTAAGCTTTTTCACTTATGTATATTACGAAAGTCGAATTGTCATGATGATATACCATGAAGTGTGTCAACACACGATGGAAATGTACAAATGTCACTAAGAAAGCAATAACAGCAAATTGTTAACAGTTCTAGTTATGAGCGCACATACCAAATATATGTAGGTATGTAATGTACATAATATTCAATTTGTCATATACAGTCCTAAATTGTTCATGGCTTACCAATCTATATGCATACATACATATACATACCTATATTTCTTCTACCTTTTTTTGTGTATAGAACACTGTCACCTCTAGTGGCAGTGATGACCATTAATAATGATGATAAAGCATTTCTAGAGCAGTTACATTCTTACTCACATACGAGTAAATACATATTTACGAGTATATGTACAATATAATTTGCTCTTCTATTCAGGTGCCAGCGAAACCTATTTCTAGGCGTGTTAAAGCTTGTTGACCTTTCACTAATTTTATTTGCTTGCAAGATGGCACCTAGTGCCGGTTTAAAGCCTATTTCCACCAAGCACTTAAATGCATTTAAGGCCTCTGTTAAGTGAATGAAATGTCAAACGTTTCCACCGAAAGTGAGTTAACTCAAACAGCTGATTTTTGTTTACATTTGCAGTTAGCAAAATTTGTCACAAGTATTAAAATCATGAATTCAAGAGACCGCATCCATTTTATTTTGCTATTTATACAATATTATGATTTGCAAGTGCAGATTATTACTGTACGGACATACGCTGCTGAAAGGAAAATGCTTTTTTGCATGCTTAAAACTTTGCCAACAATGCCATTTCTTTGTATACATAAGAGTTTTTTCAGCTACCTCTCAATTCCTGAGCTCTTCCTTCCCAGCAATCCAGGAAACTTTGCTCCTCCGTAAGGTTCCACTTGCGTCGTTTTGTTTCCATTTTCAGTTTACCATAGTTTATTTTTTTCAGTAAATATTTATTTTGTTTTTCTAGAAAACCACAATTCGAGGAGTAGCTCGGCCGAAAAATCGCTTAACCGGTTACAAAGCGCACATTATACATACATAATTATTTGTTTTGCGCAATCAGCTGATAGTTGGCAGAGCCGCGTATATTTTTATGTTGAGGGGATCGTTTTCTATTCCACAATTGCTTTTTGTTTGTTTTTTATTTTATTTTTTAAAGGGGAGAAGCGTTATCTTCGCCAATTACTTAATATATGTTTTTATGTCAATATTAATGCAAAAAAGTAACTTTTGTAGAAAAAATTTCAGCATGCAAAATAAAAGTCTGGCCCCTCATTAAATCCGAAAATACACGACTCTGGCAAGAAATGTACCGAAACGTCCGAAATGTTTACATGAGTAGTGACAGCATCGACTGTTAACATAACATTTTCTGTTAAATTACCGAAAGTGAGTTACCTCACTTTGAATAGTGAGTTAACACACTTTTATACAACAACAAACACATGGGAATTTCGCATTTAAATGCGATGTTTAAATGCATTTAAGCTAAAATGCAGTTAACGTTCGGTGGAAATAGGCTATAACTCTGCATTGGATTTAGGGCTGACATTGTTATTGGTGTTAATGCTGGTCCCAAGATAGGCAAAATTATCTACGACTTCAAAGTCGTGACTGTCAACAAAGACGTGGGGACCAAGTCGCAAAAGCGATGACTGTTTGTTTGATGACAGGAAATATTTCGTCTGATCCACATCCTTTGGAAGATTTTACCTTCTCTTCAGCTCGTCATATTTTCTCCTGCAGCAATAAATTAGAGAAGCCACAAGATAATGAATCACCTTGACTGAAACCTCATTTGGTATCCAAGAGGTTCTTCCCGATCCTGACCGATCTTTTGCTTATCGTCAGTTTACATAGCGGTTTTTTCCCCTTTCCCTCTTTTCAATGGTGGATTTACCAGATCTAAAGCCACACTGGTAAGATATAAAGTTTTTTTGATGGTGGGCTTTAGTTTTTCACGCATTTCTTGAATTGCTCGGCCGTCAAATCATCGGCCCCGCCGCTCTGTTATTTTCCAAGCGGGCAATTCCCATTGGAGGATCGGACCTTGTGCAGAAGTTCTCGAAAGTGAGGAAAGTTTTTGAAATTTACCTGGGAGTGGCCAGAAACTATTATTTTGCATATGATTCAAGCAGCTCACGACTTCCGGTCTTAGACCTAGGATCCTCTGGTTAGCTAACAAACATCCGTAAGTAAGCAAATCTCTTGCGGTTATGCGTAGGGTTTGAGACTCACCAGATGAAAAAATAAACTACAATACAAAACCCAACAAAGCATCGGTTGAGAAACCCCCCTTTAATGACAATCCAATCAAACAAGGATCACGATTTTAGGACATGCACGTGGAATGTCCGGTCCCTTAATTGGGAAGTTGCCGCTGCGCATGTGGTTGTTGGCCTAGTAAGATTAAAGACTGTCATCATCGCTGTCCAAGAAATGCCATGGACGTGAGAAGGACAGAAGGAGGTTGTGAAATATACCACACCGATCATATAAAGTAGCGTCATTCTGCTTGGCGACTTCAACACTAGTGTGGGCATAGAAGATATTTTCGGCACAACTGTCAGAAAACTCAGTCTAAATGAAACATCCTCAAATGGGCAATTAAACGTATATTCCATTGTCATGGATTAAGGAATCGGGCTTGTCATCTCCGGGTGTTCCATTTTCACTGCCAATCAGCCGGCTGAAGAAGTGTTCCTTCCATAAATTCAGTATACTTTGCGCAACAGTCGCTAGATCACCTACAAGAGCTTGTTCCGGTCTTGAAACCTTCCGTACGTCGCATTACCCTTGTCGGCCAACTTCTGAAGTACTTCATACTCAACGCATTAGCCATAACTTTTTTCCACCGTCTTCGATTATTTGAAACTCTTTTTGCAAATCAGGTTAAAGTCGAAAATCCTCTCTTAGTAAATACATATATGTAGTTATATATTTTCCAATAAATCAATTTATATACATTTTCCATGACATTTGTCATAAGCAAAAATCGAAGTAAATAATCTTCAGAGAAAAAAAACGTTTAAAGACCTAAATTTCTCAGGCTTACATTTTTTTTAAAAGACAAGACATTCAAGGAATGTACGCTCAAGTATATTAATAAACTGTATGTAAAACGTATACATACATATGTTACTTCATTTATATGTACTTTCTGCTGGTTCATTTGAAGCGTCTTTTATTCAGGAACAGGAAAAAAATGATCGACACTCCCTTCTTTTTGCTGCTTCAACACTGTCAAGTGCAACAATTGATGGGAAAGAAAACACACTGAATTACGATCGGGAATTTGAAAATATGTCAAATGCAGGAGAATAAAAAATGCACACGAACTGCTTCCAAGTGCAACCCTTCCATTGACGGAGCTAAAGCTTCTTAATACAGCCCAGTCCGATGCAAGCCACTTGAAGGGCAATTAATTTTATTCAAATTCCATGATACGAAGAAATATTTCTTTACTGGGTATACGATTTATTGTCAAAATGTATTAAAAAATATATTCTCTTCAAATATATTAAACTGAATTTTCAGAAATGAACAATTAAATAAAGAAAATAAATAAAGTTTCTAAAAGAAGCCTAAAAAGTCAATAAAAATTCGTTTTCGAAAATTTATCATAAAACCATCCCTTTTGCATTCTTACTTACCGTAAATATTTATCAACAAACCATTTACATACGTTGTTAGCAATTTGACTTATTAATTATTTGGTTTATTTGTACTCAAGTGTATGTACCTCAAAGCCTGTTCTGCCGTGTGCATCGCCGAATTGCACACAAGTGAGCCATTCAAGAGTAAACTTCCATAAATTTTCACTAAACAACTACAAAAATGCACTTGACACACTGGCAGTTTAGGTAAATATTTCATCGTTCAAGAGGGTGTGTGTGTTAACCGTGGAATAATTAGTGTGTACTTTGTATACCATATATGTAAATGGAATAGGACTCCTTTGGTGCCGCTTGAGCGCATGCCCAACACCACCGAACACTTGTAGGGTAGCCACATGTGCACAAGTGCAATGGCCGATTTTCGGAAAAAAAAATTATTGTTTGTTTTCAAGCCGAAAGCCCCTGTGGCCGTGTTATTGCGGCACAGATGCGCCACTACACAGCTGTTAGGTTTATTTGTCGTCGTTCGCAATTGAACTATCCTTTTCACCTCATCCACCACTAGTAAACACTGCTACTTTTTTACGACTATTTACATAATATTATATAAATTATTTTTTGGACAATTTTTTTTGCCTATGCTCAATAAAAAGTAGTCACAACTAAATTTCAGTAGAATCGGACTGTTTCAGTTGCATGGAAGTGACGATATTCTATGCTGACTTGTGTGGTTATAAAGGGTGTTTTTTTTATAGACGTGTGGTTTTCAATGAAGCAATACATTTTGCGGAGTGGGTATTTTTGACACCCCTACTTCGTTTATACTCAGTTTGGTTCACCATTTTATAATCAACAGTCTTACTCCGGAACAACGTTTGAACCCTACTTTCATTCCTTAAAGGCTCAGCGAATGATCAAAATCATCATATGGAGCTAAGTGCGGGGTGGGATAAATACCGAAAGCTAAAGAAAAAAGTAGGTTGCATTTGCAGCATAAAAAGAAGGAGACCGAAATGCGTTAGTATGAACAGTTTTCGAAGCTGACCGACAAGACTAATGCTCGAAAATTCTATGAAAAGATTCAAAGACTAACAGCATATTATATATTATTAGGTGTGTGGAAGGGAACACTTCTCCTGCCTGCCAAATGACGAGCGCAACACCCGAAGACAGTGAACCCGTAATCCCAATCGATGTTGAAAGACGTTCCATAACCCGGCTATGACGAGTTTCGAATAGCGATAAAGAACGACAAGCGGCTGGAGCTGACGACCTACCGACAGAGCTGTTCACTCATGGCGATGAAGAGTTGCCAAGGTTCATGGATTAGCTTATATCAGATTAAGGATGAAAGCTGGCGTCCTTAAAAAATGGGACCCCATATTCTACGTCAATTACTATAGGATTAGCCTATTAAATATGGCATATAAGGTACTATGGAGCGTATTGCATGGAAGACTAAAGCTCACCGTTAACAAACTGTTTAGACGTTATCAGCGTGGCTTTAGAACTGGTAAATCAACCATTGACCAGATATTCACCGTACGCCAAATATTCGAAAATACCCTTGATAAAAATACACACGCCATCTTTTCATTGATTTTAAAGCGAAAGTAAGAAGAGGAGCCGGTTCTACGCCATTCTGTTTGAATTTGGTATTCCTGGAAACTGGTATAGCTGTTTAAACTGATGCTGGACAATACCATAAACGCCGTTCGATACCATTCTGGGTTTCAAATAAGGTAACTCCTTATCGTGTGACCTCTTTAATTTATTACTGGGGAGCTACAGAGGTACAATCTTTTACACAAGAGTGGCTAACTGCTGGCATATTCCGATGACATTAATAACTTTAACAACCGCGCCGTTACTTCAGCTTTCTCAAGGCTTGATGAAGAAGCGAAGCGGATGGGTATGGTGGTGAACGAGAACAAAACGAAATATCTCCTGCCATCAGCCGTGTAATCCAATGCAGAATCACTAGGCAATTGAAAAGTAAGGTGCTCTCTCGACGAACGTAGATCCAACTCTACAAGTCGCTTTTCATTCCCGTCCTAATATATGACAGGCGATGAGTCGGCCTTGGGATTTTTTTTTTTTTTTGCTCTGTTAGAAAGACCAAGCGGAGAGCGACCTGGTTCCACTGGATGTTTCCGATTGGCGCCAAGCAGCGAAGGGAACGAATAAATGGCGTGCTCTTATTGATTCGGATGAAAACAGAAGAAACGTTTTTAAAGAATTTTATGATCGTATCAACCATTTCTTGAAAGCCACAGATCATTTAAAAAACAAGCAAAAAGTCGAAAAAATTTGAAATGATTAAAGGGTGATACTTCTTAAGAGATTAAATAAGCTCCACCTCGATGACTGTAGCTCGGACGAAAGCATGGTATCTTATGACGTACATACTATAACTAATTTAAAGAAACATAGATCTGTAAATCCCTAGAAAGAGGACACAATTTTCCAACTAAAATTATGTAGGAAGGAGGTTTAATATATATATGTATATGCATGTATATTTGTACAAAATTTTTGGTAGCTGCACTTGAGTCGCTGAAAAAAATTATAAATTTCGAGATCCTTTTTGCAGCCTTACACACTTCGTGTCTTGCACATTTCCTTATAGGTACAATAACAATAAGCGTCGGTCTGGTTTCTAGTCAAGTTTTTATTGTTGAAATTTCCAAAAAGTTTAGTTAAGTGTGGGTTTCATAATTTCATTTTTCCTCGAATTCATTCATACAAAGGTGTTCCATCCTTAACCATATTCACGTCTTCATCAGCACATATATATGTACACGTACATATGTACTCTTTCGCTTTTAGTTTTTGCAGTTTTCGTAGTTATGTTACTTCATTTAGGGGTGTTGTCTGTTGGTTAGAGTTTATTATTGGGGTCATATTTCACTTATAGGGTTTCCCGTGAAATTTCCCCTTTTTGGTTGTTATGATTTTTTATTGCTTTATACTCGTATATGTTGTTGTTATAACTAAAAAAAAAAACAAAATAATATTTTGTTTTTTGCATTACGATGTTTTTGCGAAGGGGTTGTTATGCAATAAATCGCTTGAAACGGTGGGAAGCCCAGTGAGAAAACTAAATTGCTTGAATATGAGAACTCAAATTTAACAGAAGATGCTGCCAGAGAGCAAATTGAGAGCAAAGTTTTAAAATCCGTATTTTCGAAATCGAATTTAATAATAATGAAGTATTTTTTCCGGAGCTCGGCTTATGTTTTGGATACAATAAGTTAGTAAATATAAATAAAATGAAATAAAATAAACCGGAAAAAATAAAAATACAATAAGACAAAACAAAACAAAAGTAAAATAAAATAAAATAATATAAAATAACATAAAAAACAGAAGAAGTAAAATGAAATGAAATGAAATAAAATAAAATAAAATAAATTAAAATAATTAAAATAAATTTAAATTAAATAGTTCGTCTTCTTCTTTTGTAGCGTAGACACCGCTTTTCGCTGTTTGGCGTCAGTTGGAAATATCAAGTTAAACCAGATCGCTCTCTAACTGATCCTTCCACCAGCCGGTAATGCATCGAATACTTTCAAAGCAGGAGTGTTTTCATCCATACAGACGACATGACCTAGCCGCTGTTTATTTTATTTCGTTGAACTATGTCAATATCATCTTATAACTCGTATAGCTCATCGTTCCAGCGTCTGCGATATTCGCCGTTGCCAATGCATAAAGGACCATAAAGCGTTCGCAAAATTTCTCTCTCGAAGAATCATCGAATTGTCGACATCGTCCACGTTTCGGCACCATATAGTAGGACGGGTACTTTGGTTCGTCGAGAGAGGTGTTTACTTTTCAATTATCTACTCAGTACAAAGTAGCACCTGTTAGCAAGAGTGAATCTTTTTAGTCTGTATCTTAATTACCAATGTACTAAATTTAAAGTAAATTAAATAATTAATATGGTTTTTTGGAACAAAACTTCACAGTAATTATCTCCGGGTTTCAATGAAGCTATCCTAAAACTTTTAACAAAATCGGATCAGTAGTTTCGGAGTCTATTGGCGGGATAGTTACATACATAAATTATTATTTCTTTTTATTACACCTAATATATAGATTACATCAAATTAAATTAAAGAATATAATATAAAATTAATGAAATAAAATAAAGTAAAACAAAATTATATGTATGTACAAATTACAGAATTTCTTATACCCACTTTATATCTATTTACTTTGTTTATCCATTATTTTCCTACAAGGATGCTTTGCAAAAAAAAACGTTATTTGCAATATGTGCTCTCTAAAAAATAAATAAATAATAGTATGTGTATCCCATTTGCACTATTATCATTATTTATTATATTCATCTTCTTATACAAATTTCAGCAGTGTGAATTCACAATATGGAAAATTACGATATTTATATAGATAACATGAAAATTACATATTTTATTGCTAATGAACATCTGCTTCTCCCTTCTTATATCTCATACATACTTTATATTTGAAATATGAGTGAACATTAGATTTATAAAACCTACTTTATTGAGATATTTTTTTTTATGTAGAAATTGATGGATTTGGTGAAACAAATTTTAGTGTTCGGTTGCGTGGTGCAAAAGCAACCGTTCTAATAGGGCAGTATCTAAAAAAAAAAAGCTTTGAGCTAAAGCGGAAAAACCACGGCCTGGATGTGAAAAAGATTTTATATAAATTTGGTTGGCTGGATGGTTAGTTGAAAAGGTAGATTGAGGACATGACCGCAAGCGGCCGCATCTGAGCCATGGAGTAGGCACATTGTGCTCCCCCGCATAGCCCAACCATATTTTGGCGAACATTTCGTTTAATTTACTGATTTAATTTCTTCCTACCATTTGTGCCCACGCGGCCGTGGTAGCCGAGTGGTTAGCATTACTACCGTACTGACATTCGGAAGACTCGGGTTCAAATTCCGGTAAAAAATTAAGCTAATTTTTCTAATTGCGGTCACCCCTCGGCAGGGAATGTCAACCCCTCCGACTGTATTTCTGACATGAAATAAAGCTCCTCATGAAAAAACCGTCAGCCGTTCGGAGGCGGCTTAGTATGAACTGTAGGTTCCTCCATTTGTTGGAAAAACATCAAGACGCAAAACCACCAATTGGAGGAGCATTCGGCCGAAAATCGCTTCAGGGGTTACAAAGCGCCAATTATATATATTTGTGCCCACCACTTCAATCGGTTAAAGACCCGACACTCGCAAAGGTAGTGTTTTAGCGTGTCGTCAACATCTATACATGTTCTGCTCACAACCGGTTCCGCTTTACCTAGTTTGTGAGATGATAACTCAGAGGCATATACCCCGCCCATACACCCACTAGAATATTAAGTACTCTTTTGCCATTCAGCAGACTGGAGAAGTCTTTCCTCCATACACCAAGTACATAGGTATATCAGATGAAGTAAAAAGTTCCTTCGGTTTTTTTATTGATTTTTCAAAATATAATAACTTTGTGTACATTTGTCCGATTTAAGTCAAATATGCGCCGTTTTGTTTGTAAACTTGTTGCCAACTTCATTATGCCCCTCTCGTAGAAGGCTGCGTCCTTATTGGCAAAAAACTCGGAGAGCCAATTTTCACAGGCCTCTCTTGAGGCCTACTTCTCACCATTAAGCGCTTTCGCCATGGACAGGAAAAGATGATAATCACTTGGTGCCAGGTCCGGACTATAAAGTGGGTGCATTAGATTCTCCCATCCGAGCTACTGGAGCTTCTGGCGCGTCACCAAAGACGTGTGTGGCCTGGCGTTGTCCTGATGCCTGTCAGCCGCTTTGGCTGCTTTTTCGCCTTGATCGAAGAAAAATTGTAAAATATACCGAATTTTCTCTTTGTTGGTGTCCATCTTTGACGAGCGCTCACAGCGTACTGAGTCCATCAATCGAAAAACTTTCAAAGACAAATAATAAACACGTTTTCAGCGCCGTATAGTATGAAATTTGATGCGACACGTAACACTAGTTCTATAGACAATAACGCCATCTCTTAGATAAAAACCGAACGAACTTTTTACTGGACTTAATATTTTTGTCCTCGGCGAACTCAATCATCCTCACGCTGAATTGCTTGACTGTTGTGCCAAAAATACCTTCTTTGCTCACCCTGGCGTTAAAGTTGCCAAGCACAATTTTCACATCGTGGCGGAGGCAGCGCTCATAGGCGCATTCTAGGCGCCCATAGAAAACGTCCTTTATCACATCGTCCTTCTCTTCCATTGAAGCATGGCCGCAAATCAGGGGCATGTTTAAAAAATTCGCTGGGATGTGGATTGTGGCGAGACGTTCATTCACCGAGGTGAATTCCAGTACTCGGCAATGGAGTCTCTCTCCCACCACAAATCCGACACCAAATTTGCGTTCCTTTATATCTCCGCTGTAGTAAATTTTACAAGGTCCTACCCGTTTCCGTTCTTGGCCCGTCAATCACACTTCTTGGACGGCGGTGATGGGAGCTGCTTCAACCATATATAAAAGAATCGTGGTGGGCTCTCCCAGGTGAATGGCAATCAAAAACTTTCTTCACTTGCGTGAAATTCTTCACTTGGACTTTGTGTTGACATACTTAATTGCCTTAATAGCCGCTTGGCAGTTTACCAGAAATCTCAGAGAGAGAAAAATATGCAGTCAATTGTTTTTGTTCCAAACTAATAAATCGAAAGGAACGAGGCTCAAGCACGTCTGACTGTATGTATTACTGTCGTCTGTATGGACTTTTTCGAAAAAATTTAACCTTAAAATCACGACGTCCTGTTATATTTGCCAAGATAATGAAGAAATTAAAAGCGTAACTTTACCATATTAGGTTTCCAGTTTTATTGATATATCGGCTTGTGTAGGAGCTTAACCGCAGCTGAGAATAACCGAGGTTTGTTCATTCCTCGCCGTTCTTTGGAATTGGGCATTCCACATTTTGTATAAAGACTATGGATCTAAGGCTTTTAAAGTTCAGTTAACACAAGAACTCAAGCCTGTAGCATCTGGGGCTGTGTAACCCCAAGATTTATTGTTGAAAAGCCTCTCCATCCACAAGGTGTAACTGTAACCGTCATAACCCGGTGTCATTGGACCTTACGTTTTCGAAAATGAATGGATTGCGGTTTCGACACATGATTAATGATTTTTATGGCCGGAATTGGATCAATATCTGAAAAACGTTAGCTTTCAACAAGACGGCGCTACGTGTTACACAAGGAAAAGTTTCTGGACCGTGTTATCTCTCGAAGAGGTGATCGCAATTGCCCCTAGATCCTATGATTTAAGTCCTTTCGACTTCTTCCTTTGAGACCACGTGTAAGATAAGGTCCACGCCAATAGGCCAACGTCGATTCAAGACATTAAAGATGGAGTTCGTGAAGCTATTGAGGGCATACAGCAGACACTTTGCGATTTGTTGATGAAAAATTTCATCAAAAAGATACGGTCCTGATAGCATAGCCGTGGCGGAAATATTGAAAAACTCTGTATGTACTGAAAAAGCAAATTTTTATTCCAAATTTGGCATACACAAACATACATTTCTTTAAGTATTTTAATGAAGTTTCTGACCTTATTGCACAGTTCATTAGTTGTTGCTGCAATTTTTGCATATTTTCATAAAATATATTTCTAGTGTTGCACCTGATATTCGCTGGCATTATACATATACATACTCTGTAAATATGTTGTTGCTGGTCACTTTTTCTCAGCAATTATTTGCTTCATTCATTTTCCAGGTAAATTACCTCCATACATACTCATACTCTTGGCACCTTAATTTCAAAACATTTTTATTTATTTTCAACTTGAAATGAAATTCAACGGATTGTCGGTAGTTGTTTCTTCGTTTTTCTCTTTTATTTTCGTTATTTTCTTACAATTTTTCTTGGTTATTATTACGCCAAGTGTTTCTTAGAGCAGCGACAACGAAAACCACATTTTTCTGCAACAATTGCATTTTCTTAAATTATGTAAAATGTATGTGAATTTGTGTATGTGTACTCGTATGTATAGTATGAAAGGCTGTTTGTACCTTGAGCATATACATATTTTCTTTAATAATGTTTCACAGCTGTGTTTTCCATTTATGTACCTCATTTTGTTGCTCTACATTATTGTCTATTATTTTTCTTGGTTTTTTTTGTTGCTTTTGCATGCCTCTTAAATAAAAAGTGTGAAATAGTTTTAAAATTTTTTGTTGTTGAAATTCATACTGCAGGTATTATTGCATTAGCTTCACTCCATCACCGTAATACCTATTATAGTTTAGCAGCGTCTGAGCTGACACTGGAGTGTTCAGTTTTGAAGAATTCTCAGAATTGTTTTGGTCACTTCTTAATAAATCAAGTTGTATCTACATATGTACATGCATACATATGTTTTTAAGTATAGTACATACTACATATATGTTTGCAGAAAAGTATGTAGTGTATGCATATGCATATGCATATATTACAGACTTAATTGTGAGAATGTTTGCTTGGAACGAGAAAATGAAATAAAACGAAAAATTAAATAAAATAAAACAAAATATAAAAATTAAAAAACAACTACAATAAAAAATTAAATTATGTAAACAAAAAACAATTAAAACAAAAGTAAAATAATTAAAATTAAATAAAATTAATTTAAACTATAATTATATAATAGAATATAATATAATAAAATAAAATAAAATAAAATAAAATAATATAAAGTCAAATAAAATAAAACCAAATAAAATAAAATATAATAAGATAAAATAAAGTAAAATAAAATAAAATATAATAAAGTAAAATAAAATAAAAGAAATAAAATATAATAAGTAAAATAAAATATAATAGAGTGTAACAAAATAAAACAAAATAATATAAAGTCAAATAAAATAAAACCAAATAAAATAAAATACAATAAAATAAAACAAAATATAATAAAGTAAAATGAAATAAAAAATAAAATAAAATAAAATATAATAAGTAAAATAAAATATAATAGGGAATAATAAAATATAATATAATAATAATTTCTCGAGTAGTTTTCATTTTTACAAGCCTTAGATAACGGTGCCGGTGATAGCAAAAATAATACATACTCGTATTTTTTGATCAAAAAAAAAAATCAAAGTGGTCTTCGAACTAAGTTGGACAAAGGTATTATTTAAATTTTTTTAGTGCAACTTGAAGTGTTTTTTTTTTCAAACTTCGAAAAAATTTGGAATTTTCCAACTTCTTCTGTTTTTCTTAGTTCATATACAAATTAAAAATAATTTGGCTCGACTGTTTCAGATGCATCGCACGACCTTCATCGCCGGCACCGTTTCACGAGTTCAGACTGCAGCCGCTTCGGAAAACTCATCACAACATTAGAAAATTCCAGTATTTTTTGATATTAAAAATCGTTTTTTGAAGCTTAAATATGTACAATAATGCACTATTGTCTGTCTATCTGTCTCTCTAAATTTCGTTTACCGCAATAAAAAAAAAAATTGCTGAAAAATTATTTTTTTCGGGTTCTAAAGGATATTAAGATATTCATTGAATGAAAAGTGGAGTTGATACTGTTTCGTTAATAGACGATATATTACGACTTTTCCTCATTCATTACCAGACGCGTTAGCTTCGTTTTCTTATCAGATTTAGATAAATCAGAATATTATCAGCTTATACCAGTAGTTTCAAGCTGAGAGGAATTTACCTTATCTACTTAGTGAAGAAGTAACTTCAAAAAATGCTACTTTTATGGAAATTTGATTCTTCTCAATTCTTACAGAACTCATCGAATCGTTCAGCGTCAGCAGTGATGCCAACTTGGGGGTTTTCCTCCTAAATTTGGGGGAAAGAATTTAAAAAAGTGGGTTTTTTCGGAGGAAAAATTTTTCAGGGTATTTTTTAGGGGGAAATTAAATTACTTCGATAATGTCAAAATTTTTTTATTTAAACGATTTAAAAACATCGCAAAGTTTGCTATTGCCTTGTTAACGATTCCTATTTCTAATGCGAGTGTTGAACGTGCGTTCTCGGTCTACAGTGTTTTTAAAAACAAATTGAGAAATAAATTGTCACTGGAATTGCTCCAAAGCCTAATGATGGTTAGATTCAGCATCCAAAGAAACTTCAAATCATGTGTTAATTTTACACCATGTTCTAGTATGTTAAAAATGTTTAACGTTAAAATGTACGATTTTAAAAATCCTGATACAGAAGAAGAGAAGGAAGCTAATGAGTTCTTTGAAATTATTAATGAGTTGGGAATTAATATAGTTTAAATTAGAATACCTATGTATTTATGTTCATTTAATGCGTTTATTTATTTATTTATTGTCTTACTCGGTTGACGTACTGATGTATTAAAATGAAAACAATAAATAATATATGGTTTTTTGTAAATCTTATGTAATATTTTAATATAATCTTATTATTTTAAATGTTTTCATAATACGAATATGGAGGTAGGTTAATCTATTCGATGATGTAACAATTTTAAATATTTAATTAAACTTTGTATTTATTGAAACAAATTTAGGGCGTCTTGGTTTGAATTTAGGAGGTTTTAAAATCAGCTTAGGGGGAAAAATTTCAAGCAGTTGGCATCACTGAGCGTCAGCTTACACAGCCGTACCGTATAAGTTTTGCAAGGGTGCAAAAATAAATTACAGCTGTTCAAAAACGAAGAATAAGTGGTGTGTTTCAAACATGTTCGGTTTTTTCTCTCAGGCAATTGGATGCCTACGTCTGTCGTAGCTGAGTCGTTCGCGTGTCACCTGCGGTTTAGGAGTTCAAGAATTTATCCTTACTTATCGTAGAAAGCGCATAAAATTCAATAGTTCCCGTGACAGCCGGGTATTTGTAACGGAACCACATAGGTTTTTTTCTCTAGCCGAAGACTGGCGCTGCTACAACATTGCCCAAAAATCAAATTGCGAAATATTTTTGCGGTTAAAACAACAACAAGAGATTAGTGCTACTGTGCGAAAAGCCATAGATCGATCCCTTACTAAAGCATTTCCCATAATAGGGAAAAAGTTCTTCTAAATTCGCTCGTCACTCGGCAGGGAACGTCAACTCCTCCGAGTGTATTTCTGACATACAATAAAAAGCTTCGCTCAAAAATCCATCAGCCGTTTGGAGCCACCTTAGAAAAATCGTAAGTTCCTCCATTTACTTGTGTCACACACATAACAAATAACGCATAAAATGAAAACTTCATTAAAAATATTGAAGCTGAATATTGTAAAATTTATATTTTTGTACGCTCCACGCATAATTAAACGGCAATACTTGTAGGTGTGTTCATAAAAGAATTCCAACAGAAGATACAACATTTTTTGGCAATTCCCACAAATAGGAATATCTTAAGCGCCTAAAAAATCTTTAAATTCATGAATGAAGTAACGTACTTATTTTAAATTTTTAAGCTTCAGACTGTTTGAAATAAGCGTGACACAATTCTGTTCATAATTAATTATTCTGGTCATACAAAAGACGTGAGTTAAATCACAATGTATGAAAGCCCACTGAATTTAATAATAATTATAGCTCAATTCTGCGCTTATATGGTATGTTCATGTTTACATAAGTACATAAAAATTTCGTTTTGCTACATATTAGGGTGTGCTAACTGTGCTACTCAAAAACATCTCAAGCATAGAATTTTTGGAAATGAAAAAACCACTAGAAGCTACGTCAGATAAATAACCTTTAATTGGATTTGACTTAACCTTAACGTTGTATATTAAAAATATTGTTTCATTTACTAAAAAGAGGACACACTCATATTCGCCAAATGCAGCTGCTCGTTTCATCAAAGCAGGCAAGCATTTACAAAAAAGTAAACGCACAAATGTATATCAAAGACCGTTTTCAACTGCTTGTGTACGAGTACCTATATAATTTGATTCATACACACATACACAAACATACACAAACATACACTCTCAAATGCAGGAATATTTGCGAATAAACAGCACAATGTGATTTCGAATGCAGCTGGCAGTTAAGTGTGCTGGTAAACATAATACAATATAGAAGTAAGCAACAAGAAAAATAAAATAAAGTAATAATGAAATTGAAAAAAACAACAACAACTAAACTGAAAACAAAACCAGCAGTAAATAAAACAAATTAGTGAAACAAAAGTCCAGGTCAGCAGCTGCTTAAATGGCAATAAGCTAAGCCTGAAATACATATGTATGTATATACTCGCATGTACATTTTTATGTGCTTACATTCGTACACCTTTAAATATGATCTCAAAAGAAAAACGAGAAACAAAAGTTACTCTTGATATCCACAAGCAGGAAACTAATTTTGGTCCACGTTTAAAAATGAGAAGGAAAAATATAGGAAATCATTTTTTTTCATCATTTAAATTCACATTGCCAAATAGATGTAAAGATTAGAAAAGACAAAATCTCGACTCGAGAAAACCAGCCTTTCTTCGATTGTAAATTCTACTATCTTCTTCCTTTTAAATACAAACTTTAATTTTACTTTATTTTATGAAATTTTATTTACCTCTTTTAACTACTTGTTAGTTAATTACAATTTTTCATGTGTTTTATTTTAATTTAACTTATTTTATTTTATTTTTTTTTATTTTCTTTTATTATATATTATTTTTTTTACTATTTTTTTTTGATTAATTAAATTAAATTTAAAATTTAATTTAATTTAATTGAATTCAATTTCATTTTATTTTATTTTTTTATTTTATTTTATTTTATTTTATTTTATTTTATTTTATTTTATTTTATTTTATTCTATTTTATTTTACTTTATTTTATTTTATTTTATTTTATTTTATTTTATTTTATTTTATTTTATTTTATTTTATTTTATTTTATTTTATTTTAATTTATTATATTTTATTTTATTTTATTTTATTTTATTTTATTTTATTTTATTTTATTTTATTTTATTTTATTTTATTTTATTTTATTTTATTTTATTTTATTTTATTTTATTTTATTTTATTTTATTTTATTTTATTTTATTTTATTTTATTTTATTTTATTTTATTTTATTTTATTTTATTTTATTTTATTTTATTTTATTTTTATTATTTTATTTTATTTATTTTATTTTATTTTATTTTATTTTATTTTGTTTTGTTTTATTTTATTTTATTTTATTTTATTTTATTTTACTTTATTTATTTTATTTTATATTATATTATTTTATTTTATTTTATTTTATTTTATTTTATTTTATTTTATTTTATTTTATTTTATTTTATTTTATTTTATTTTATTTTATTTTATTTTATTTTATTTTATTTTATTTTATTTTATTTAAATTTATTTTATTTTATTTTATTTTATTTTATTTTATTTTATTTTATTTTATTTTATTTTATTTTATTTTATTTTATTTTATTTTTTGCAATTTACTGTATTATACAATTTTAACGGTCATTTAAAATTTTTTTTCACAACAGCCACACATCAAGCAAAAGAGTTGTGCACAAAATACGGAAGGATGCCAAAAAATATGGTAATGGCTGCGCAAGCGCACGCGGATAAAGCGTCGCTACAGCAGCAGCAGCAACAGGTAGTGGAGCATTGAGACGTGCTTAATGCAAAAATTTACACGGTGTGCGTGCGTGACATACCGAAATTTATCGGCTCTGTTAGAAGTAAAAAAAATGGAAAAATGGATATCTCAGAAAAACAAAAATTACACCGGCTTAAGAAACATCACCAACAAAGAGAAGAGTGTGCAAACAGCCAGCAAAGTAAAGTTGAGTTTCTTTGATCAGACACAGCTCATAGTCGCAGCCATTTCCACAGGCCGACATTATCAGTGCCATTGAATCGGCCTGCACGTACGTGTACACATACATACATACTTATGTATGTATTTATGTAGCCAAAGAACATACAAAAACAAACATACAAAAGCCCCATGTTGGCAGTAACACATAAAGTGGTTGGTAAAGCAGAGAAATTCAGCAGAAAACAATGTGTGATAAACCAGAAAAAAGCAGAGAACGAAAAGTAACGTACGGAAATGTGGTTAAAAGCAACACAGAGAATGAAAAATGACGCTTAAAAAATGTATGTGAAAACAACAAAAAAGTGAAAAAGAAAAACAAAACAAAGACAAAATACTGGTTTCGAGTTGCCCCAACCAGTTGCTGCTGCTGCTATTCTGGCTGTTGGCAGTGCCCCTACTTCCAGCCGAGACCAACAAAGGCACCAATACCCACATCGGAATACCCACAAATACACAAGTACAATAATAATCATTAACTTAGCAGCTTGTTGAGGTTGAGCGTTGAGCGTTGGCGCAGTTAACATGGCTGCAAGGTAGTTTTGTTCGCATGTAGTTTGGTAGCTGAAGCAGTACAATTGCAAAGGTGTGAGAGTGGGCTAATATGAATTTTCTTATACATACGTATACATACAAAAATATGTGTGTATGGATTAATTCTCTATGAAGAACATAAATCTATGTATGTTTGTATATTAGCCTTTTTCAAGAACGTCATTATTATCTCTACAAGACAATTATGCTGCATAAATTCATTGAATTCGGCAGGAAATACCTAGTAAATGGGATCATCTAGGCAAGGCAAGTACAAACACAAACAATTATAAGCAGCCCAACTCTCCGCTAAGCATATTTATCGATCTCACTTGACGTCTATTGGAAAAAATGGCGGGGCTTAAGATGAATCGATGGATTAAATGTATATACGAGTATGTATGTGAGTTTATTGATCGACGCTGTTGAAAAACAAATTATATAGGGTGTTTTTTTTTAGAAGTGTGGTTTACAATAAGCAATACTTTTTTCGGAGTTAGTCTTTTTGATAGATGCTTACAAATTTAATCCCAAAATAATACCTCGCATCGCGCGCTGCTTTTGATATTCTATTGACATTTCGCGCAGCAGTGTCGGTAATTCGTGCAACCATGGTTCGTTTTCTCACCACGATTACTCTAGTGGATAATGAGCATTCTCTAAGACACCGCACAGTGCGCTATTGCTGCTGTGGAGCAGAGTAACGAAGAAAGAGTCCACCCGCCATCACGCGCAACAATTGGAGCTGTACCCATCCACTTTGTTGAAGGCATTGCAGAAGGATCTTGGTTGCGGACTTATTAAATCCACGACCATCAAGCGCGTTGCATGTTCGGTGAATGCACCCAAAATGAGATTCCGCCGATCCTAATTTTCCCGAGGAATTTTTATTCAACGATGAAGCTGACTTTTGGTTGAAGTGTTACATTAATAAATAAAATTATCCCATTTGGAGTGATCATAATCTAAAAGCCATTGCAGAAACGCCGTGACATCCTCAAATAGTAAACGTTTGGTATGCTTTTTTGGGCAGAGGGAATCTTTGGTCCTTATTTCTTCCAAAATGAAGGCGGAAATAATGTTGTAGTCAATAGGGAGTTTTATAAAGCCATGACTCATGATTTTTTGATGTTAATGTGAACTACCTTTGGTTCCAACAAGACGACGTTACATTCAATGCCGCCAAACAAAAGGAAACTTTTGATGAGCGCAGTGTCGCGCGACGTGAGTCTTGGCGCTGAAGTGATTTACGAACGAGCTCCCGCTTCAATTTGTGGTTTTTCCATCTTGATTTTTCTTCAACAAATGGAGGGAGCTACAGTATATTCTTAGCTGCCTCCGAACGGCGATGGTTGTGAGGAGCTTTAATTTTCATGACAGGAATAATGCACTCGGAGAGCTTGACATTCCCTGCTGAGGGGTGAACGCAATTAGAAGAATTACCTCAATTTTTTTTTTGTAATAAATTTTCTTTAATTTTGAATGTTGGTCGGACCAGGGCTCGAATAGCAGTATGCAATGCAAAAAATGGCTTTTGGGTATTTGGCTATCAGCGTCTCGTTGGAGAGCAATGGGGAATATTTATCAGCCAGTCGTCTGTAAGCCGTTGTATCCATCGCGTAACAGGTGCAGTCAATCTTTCGATATTTTTTGCAAAGGTTATTTTTGCTTCATTCTCATCACCACTTTTTTGGTGGCACTATAGGAACTATCGATGTCAATCATAAACTTTAAAAATCATGAAGAAGCCTATGGCAACCACAATGGATACCATTCCAAATGCAAATGGTAAGAGTAAATTTGTTTCAATTGTTATTGCGGAAACAGAGCTCATTATATTTGTACACAGCTATGTGATCCTACTCTCAAAATTTTGAACGTAAATTCTAAATACGATTTTTTTACCCTCTACGGTGCGAAGAGTCGAACAATTCCTATAAAAATTTCAGAACAAAAATTTTCTTTTTAACTGGCACTCTAACGAATCGAAAAGCTTCGAACTAGTCACCTTTTGATTAGTGTCTATGAAGTACAATGACCATGACTTCTGAGTGTAATTCTCTGCCGAAAATCTCTCTTTTTATAATAATATTCCTCATTAATCAGTTCCAAATAGTTAAGACAATAGTTTGCTTTAGAAGCTTCAAAAAATACATTTTTTCTTAAATCTATTATAAAACTATTCAAGAATGTGTCTTTAAAATTCATGTGGCCAACTCGACATATTTTAGAAGCTAGAGCAGTTTAGTGGCCGAGTGTCGTGCAGATCCGAATGCTCGGGCAGACTTTGAAGCACGTTTTCACGAGTTTTCATTTCTACAAGTCTTAGAAAATGGTGCAGGTGATAGTAAAAAGAATATATGCATGTCCGATTGAAAAAAAATCAAAGTAATCTAGCTTCAATATTAAATTATCTTCTATTCCAACTAAGTTGGACAAAAGTATTATTTAAACTATTTTTTTGCAACTTGAATTGATTTTTTTTCGAGTTGTAAAAAATAGTCCATGAAAGGTATAAAAAATCATATTATGCAGCAAAAAATAAATAAATAAATAAATACAAATAATAAAAGGTAAAAATCAAAAGCACCAAGCAGAATTACTGCCAAGTCAGTGGCGACGCCAATAACAGGAATTCAACTAAGAAGTAAAATAAACAGCAACAGATGGCTCGTCGCAAGAAGACGACTTCGTAGTACGCCTTAGGGGCAACACTCACAAGCAAGAACGAAGAAGACTCTTACCACATACAAACTGATGAATTTTTACTAAATGTAATGCAAGTATGCATATGTATGTATTTACCTTTGCGATACATGTGCATTTGTATATATGAAGAAAAAAGAGGGAGCCAAACAAAAAAGCCAACAAGTTGAAGACCAACAGATCTTAAAGACAGAAAAAAAAACGAAAAAAAAGAGAAAAAACAACGCTGACGAAGTAGGACGAAGTGGTCGTTTATAGGCTTCTATAGATGCTTCCATATGTACATACATACATTTGTATGCCCGTCTGCCTGTTTGTGTATGAGGAATCAACAAAGAAAACGTTCCTCAAATAATTTTTTTTTTTCAACTCCAAGGGTCTCAATCGCCTTTCACTTATATATACATACATACATATGTACACAAAAAATGATTGCTTTCTTAGCTGAAAACACTCAAATATACATATATACAATATATTTGTATGATTATGTATGTACATAATGATGCATATTTTTTCTAGCTGCACACCTGAGTTTTGAACAGCAGCAACAGCTGCAAATGATCGAGACGAGCAGGTAGGTAGCATACCATGGGGTTGTCAAGAGCATGGCAAATAGTATATTCTACGTCACATATACATATATACATACATAGATGGATGTGTTATGTAAAACAAAAAAAAGGCATTATGATATGAGTATGCGCACTGTACCAGTTACATATATATGTACATAAGAAAAAAGTAGTTTTTTTCATGCAAATGCATCTCTGTTATTTTACTACTTTGCAAAGGCTTAAGGGGGGACATCTGAGTAAAATTTTGAAAAAATCAAAAATTTTTTTTTTCGTTTAAAAGATGCTTTAGGATCTTAAAAATAATATACCACAAGATAGAATCCGGCAAAAGTGTCTAAATGTCCAAATTTTCCATTCTGCGGCAATGCCTCATAGGCATATTCTATATATATATAATAACTTTAAACGCGTTTTTCTCGAAACCACTTTTTTTTAGACGGCCGGAAACATAACTCGAGCAAATCTTAACCGATCGATCTGAAATTTTGACAGTATATTCAAAATTCCTTCCTCTATCGACACACGTATAATTTTTTTTTTATATTGCTTACTTTTTTTTTATAAACAATTTTTGGACTTTTTTTCCTCGTGAAAATTTGAACTTTTTTTTCGATCACGCACCATTTTGCGAAAAATCAATATATCGAAAAAATCCTACGTGTGTCGATAGCTGTTGATGTATAGAAACTAACAAAACTTTATTTTTTGTTCCAGATCAAAAATTAAGGACGTTAGCTTTCCGGCCATGGACCCCCTTCCCAAAAATAGGGCCTACGAAGAAATGCTGCACAGCCGCCATTTTGTTTTCCTAGAAAGGAAAAACACTGAATAGTTTCCCAAACAGAGCATATTGCCTGGCGAGAAAGATATTTAAATTCCACTGATCGAAAACTACTAGACTACAGAATACATGTACACACATAAAAGTATATGAGGCAGAAAGTTAGCATCGCATCAAATGAAGATTGGGTACAAACACGATTGATACAATGCACGAATAAACCTTTAATCATTGGAAACCAGCTAGGTTACCTAAGGCAGTAGAATCTACCACTGATTTGTATACGTAGACAAATAGATAGGTTTGGTTGGGATTGCTACCGATTGAAAAATACACATTAAGCTTAGGCCAGGATGAGATATTTACGTTAAAATGCAATGATTTCCTGACCATAAAGCTTTGCTATACATCCACTTGTGTTACTTGACAAAACTCATTAGATCAATAACCTTGACATGAATTAAATTTTCGAAACCTTCCCATGAAGAGATGTTCCATAAAAAATAAGTGATCGTATTCTCCTCCAAATTATTTTTAGCGCTCCCGCAGAAACTGCCCGTCTTTCCACATATTGCTAAATCTGCCCCTATTTTTACAAGCTGGTGAAAAAATTACTGATTACACTCTGGTGTCGAGATCGATAATGGTAGAACCGCAAACATTTCTAGGTAACTGAGGTGTCATTGGATAACTACTCGTAGAAACCACCCATTTGAGTTCTACATATACTATGTATAGTGTGGAAAGTTGAACTCAACATCACAACTCTACGCCGTTGTATGACCGATTTCTTTTCACAGCTACTATAACTTACTCCTCTGACACAGATTCGACTTCTGACTCGACAAAAAAACCATAAAATATCTTAAAACAAGAAATATCTAAAATAGGAAGAAGGGACCTCGTAACCGATGAGCAGAGCATACTTAATATATGGAGGGTAAACTCCAACCTCTTGAATGCCAATGAAAACGCAAAAATCGGAGAAAGTGAACCGAAACACCAATCAATGAAAACGGAAATGACGACTATGACGAGGTTCGACAAGGTTGCTTAAAGAAACACAAAGTAGCTGGAACCGAATGCTAATTTTATCAGTGTGGCTTTAGACCTAGCAAATCCACCATTGATCAGATATTCATCATGCGCGTTATCTTGGAAAAGACCCGTGGAAAAAGAATTTATACGAATCACCTTCGGCAAGTCTCTACGTCGCTATGTCTGAATTTGATATACTCGCAAAATTTATACGGCTATGTAAACTGACTTTAAGCAACACTAAAAGCTCCGTCAGGATCGGGAAGGACCTCCGAGCCGTTCGATACCAAATGAGGTTTTACACAAGTTGACTCCTTATCGTGTGACTTCTTCAATTTGAAGCTGGAGAAATCAATACAAGCTACAGAGCCGAATAGACAAGGTACAATCTCTTAGAACAGTGGACAACTGCTGCCGTATGCCGATGACATTGATATTATAGGCCTTAACAACCACGCTCTTGGTCCTGCCTTTTCCATGCGTGCTTCTTTAGACTAAGTAGGCAATTGAAAAGAAAAGTCCACTCTCGACGAATGAAATCTAAACTGGATAAGTCGCTAATCATTCCCGTCCTGATATATGGTGCGAGTCATGGGCGATGTCGACACCCATTTGAGTCACCCGTCTTGGGAGTCTTCGAGAAAAAAGTTTCACGCATTGGCAACGGCAATGCCTTAGACAATGGAACGATGTGCTGTACGAGTTACAGTATAACATTGACATAGTTAAGCGCATGAAGAGACATCGACTACACTAGCTGAGTCATGTCGTCTGGATGATGCAAGCACTCCAGCTTTGAAAGTATTGGATGCAGTACCCAACGGTGGAAGCAAAGAAGAGGAAGACCTCCACTTCGTTGAAAGGATCAGGTGGAGAGCGACCTGGTATCACTTTGTGTTTCCAACTAGCGCCAAACAGCGAAGAGAAGAACCGAATGGGGCGCTACTGTTGATTCGGCTATAATGGCATGAACGGTGCCTACGCCAATGTAGAGGAAGAAAAAGTTCATCACAATAATTTCATCAAAAAGCGATAGTAGGTCAAGAAAAGAGAAATGCACTAATGAAAACTAATAAAATAATTGTAAGTATGTATCGAAAGCGTTGATATCTCAATTGAAAAGAAAACAAGGAACGATACTACAAACCTAATTTGCCGGACATAAATTGGATGAAATTCGCGAGCAACAACAGAATAAAGGGCCATGGCTACAATTTTATTTTTAACAGTCTTTCTTATATTTTTCTTCAAATTATATGATTGTCTACGCGAAATTGTCGAGACGTTCGGCTGGCAGTCAGCATATCTTTATATATGTAAGTATGTATGTAAGCACTTGTATCTGTTCCATATATACATGTATAATAAGAGTATAAATAAACCTTTTCGTATTGCCTACTCTCATCCAGTTAAGCATAAAAACTGCACAACTCGTTTTAGAAAAATTTATTGGATAGAAAAAATGATTGATGATTGAATTTAGTGTTGTGAAAATCAATATTGTGTAGTAGAAGTTTTTGTTGTTTCTTTTTTTCATTTTTGTTACGCATAAATAGTGCTTACGTGCATCATAATCATTATCATGCAGTTCGCATATATACATACACGTATACATACATATAAATATATATTTATTTACAAGAAAATGCTTATACAAACTCGTACACTCTGCTCCATCGACCCGAACACATTTTCCACAATTGGAAATGCTCCAATTTCGATGCAAGCCACTTGGTGTCTGTCTTCACCTCATTGATAGAGTTAAACGTAATCTTATCCCAGCAAACCATAAGTATGAGAGAAGACTCTTTAAAGGCATTGAAACTTTCACGCACATAAAATTCATGAATATTCTGAAAAACGCCCGAAAAGTGAGTAGATTATTTATTTCATGGTTCATCAGAATGACCTCGCAATTTCACTCAGAAAAGTAGCTTTTTCTGGAAGGGGTTTTGTACTCCAAAAGAGTGAATTGCCAAAAGGTATTACTTTAAACTGAGTACCCCGCAATTCGCTCATCATTCCCGTTTTGCTGTATGGTGCGGAGCTATGGACAATGACATCATTTGATGAATCGGCGTTGGGAGTTTTCGAGAGAAATGTTCTGTGTAAGATTTATGGTCCTCTACGAATGCCACAGGCGATGGAACGATGATCTATATACGGCGACATTGGCATATCTAGGTCAGCGAATCAAAAGACAGCGGCTACGCTGACTAGGTCATGTGGTCGGGATGGATAAGAACACTCCAACTTTGAAAGTTTTCGATACAGTACTCACCGGTAGAAGCAGAGGATGACGAAGACTTCGTGGAAAGATCATATGATGCAATTCCTAGTTGTTCTTGGTATTTTTAATTGAAAAGAAGGAACGAATTACGCGCTGTTGTTAACTCGGAAAGAAATGAAGAGAAGAATAAAGGAGAGGGTTGTAGAGGGATCATTAGGATCGTAACGTCTTCAGTGACTCATAATTAGTAGAGCTCACGAGGTTTCATTATAATTAGACAATTAGTATTTGGGCTATCCTCAACGGAGCAACATAATCGGAAGTGAAAAGTGTAATATGGGAAAAATAGAATATCGTGACGTTATAAAGTTTCTTACCAAGCAAGCAAAATCAGTTGCGACCATAATGAATAAATTAAATGATTGACCTTCGTCGATCATTTTAACAAGGGAGGGAATCGTTTGAAGACGATCCGCGGCCGGCAGGAGAGTCGAGGTGACCACGCCAGAACTTATCAAGAGTGCTGAAAAAATTGTCCTCGAAGATACTCGACTAAAGAAGAAACCACACGCAGAAATGGTTTTGGCGATTGACATCACTAAGGTCAACACAAAATGGGTGCCGAGAATGCTCACCGTTTCCGTCTTCCAGTTGAATATAAGTCCAAATTTCTTTCAAGCAAAACGATCAAACTGAGTTGACTAAATCACAGCGTCTTGCAGAGCAGCTGTTTTTCCTTATGAGCTATCTTCTGATTTATCTCTATTTACTTCATCACTATTTAAGCACACATTTAACAATTATTTTTGGGAGCGCTCAGAAAAAGCTTTCTAGACGAACTCTTTTATGCGTCTTTTCTACGGAAGACTACTAAAAGGGTTGGCTGGGATAGCGCCTATGTACGAATGCTTCATATAAACAAGATTTTATGGTCGAAATACAATAGATAGTCTGCCCTTTTCTAGCACAAATTTCTAATCGTGAGTTTTTTCATTGTTTTAATGGAATTTAAGAAAAATACTTTCATAATTATTTTTATTTATTTCCTTTCTAATGTATGGTATATACATATGTGCGTAAATCTTATACTTTTAGAAGTTCGATAGAAATTTTAAGACAACTCCTAATCTGCCACTTTCAATTCATAGACTCGATGTATTCGAGCATTGCACATCCTCCAAAGTAGAAAAACTCAAGATTTGTTTTCGATTTGTGTTCACAGCTTAGATCACCAGTTCGGTTTCTTTCCTCCTTGCAGTTGTAATTCGTTGGTATATTCCATTTTCTGGGTTGCCTAAACGGTTTTGACGGTTTGAAACAAATAGGAGAGGTAGTTTAGACACTTAATATTTAGTCTCCCCAATGGGTTTGAGGTTAAGAATTGTTTATGCCGGTTAACTGCCATTCGACCACGATCGTTGGCGTTTGACGTTGCTGTAAGTGATCCATTTCTCATCAACAATCACCATTCGCTTCCGAAATGGGTTAATTTTGTTACGCTTCAGAAGCGATTCGCAGTTGTAAATTCGATTCAAGAGATTTTTTCTCGTTAACTCATTTGGCACCCATACATCGGATTTCTTTGTGTATTAAGCCTTTTTTAAGTGATTCCAAAGTGTTTTTTGTGCAATGTCTAGCTCCTGGGCAATCGAAGCAGTGCTCGCATGACGATTTGACGGCGATTTCAATTGTTTTATCGAAATTTTGACCAATTGGTTTTCTACTCCGTGGATAATCTTTTACATAAAATTATCGAAACAAAACATGTTTTTTAGTTAAAAGACGGGAATTTGTGAAAATGAACCGCACAACGCGTTAAAAATCTTAAAATCTACTACAAAAATAGTGATACAAATGTGGCCCCGTTTCGAGCTTTGAGACTTTTTTACGGCACATTATGGCGTATTTTACAATTGGACTTACACCTATGTACATCCATATAAAATCCAGCTCATACAACAACTGAAACCAGATTACCATTCAGAATTCCGTACATACTTCGATAAATACGTTACTTTTTTGAAGACTTCATCTGAGAGACTGTCACTGTCAATTCGAAGCGTTATGGTCGGATGATAACCGACTCTTTTGGCCTGCAATTGTATCATACGACTTGGACAATATGTGCTTTCAAAAAAATGGAGCCACATGCCACACAACACCAGCGAATATGGCTTTATTGCGAGACAATTTCCAGGTCACGTAATCTCTAGTGTTGGGGACGTCAATCGACCGCCGAGATCGTCCGAATCGGCACCGTTCGACTTTTTCTTTGTGTGGCTACGCGAAAGACCGTGTTAATGCGTTAACTCTTGAGCACTTGAAAACCAACTTACGTGAAGCTATTGCTCGGTATCTCAGCCAATATGTACCAAAAAGTGGTCGAAAATTTCTTCAAACGGAACGCAGTTTGCAAAAATTCGGGAAACGGTTATTTGAATGATGTAGTGTTTCACATATAATGCCACGGTTCAAACTGTATGTTGAAAAAGTAGTTTCATGAAAAAACAATTTTTTTAATGTATTTTATTTACGCTTATTTTCCAAACCGCAAAATGTATAACCCTGGATAATTGACGCTTTGTAAGTGCTGAAGCGCCTCTCCAATTTGTGGTGTACGTCTCAATATATTTTCTTTTTTTTTTTGGTGTTTCAACATATAGAGGAACCTACAGCCGCCTCCGAACGACCGATGGATTTTTATGAAAAGCTTTAATGTTCGGACCAATACTGGAACGGTGGTGCACTACTAGACACTCGGCTATTGTGACCGCAAGCCGCACAGTACATCCCCATAATATCGATAGGGAGTAGATATAAGAGAGCATTCATAACCTCAGTGGACGTGGTCCATAATGATCACCTAATCCTTATGAGTGTTCTTGTTATATAATGATGTTATATAAAAAAAAAAAACTTTACCTGTTTAATATGACATAGCCAATTGATATTAAATAAATACAACTACAACATATATATTTTTTAAATCTTTTCCTTTTCTTTTTTTATTTTGATTCTCAAACTCATTGCTTCACACACATTTATCATATATATTTTATGCAGTTTGTTTTTAATAAATTCTGGCCAGTAAAAAAATCAAATCCTTACAAAAATAGTCTATATTTAATATGTATGTATGTATGTTTGCTTACTTTGATTTTTTTTTTTTGCGTTATAGGTAAACGCTGCACACACACACGCTTTGTTAATACGTCTAATTAGTAGTTACATTAAAATGTCTATAAACAAATATTCGTATGTGGACTTATATTTCTGTTTGCTTGTTTGTTTGTATGTATAACTATTATAACTAATTATTATAACTACAAGTGGCTTTTTGTAATATTTTTTTTTTTTTTTTGATATTTTTTGATATTTTTTCGAACGTTTTTGATAAATACTTGGACACATTTACATACTTGTTAGGTGTGTAATTGTTGTGGACCACATAATTTGTTAAAAAAATAAGCTAAAAACGCACACTTATCACTTATATTTAATTATGTATATATGTTTGTCCGCATTTGTGTAACATTTAATTAGATAACGGTCATTATTTGTAATTTATTTGTAACTCATATGCTTTAGCTCTATACAATGAGCTAAGCTAATGCTATAAATACTCGTATATATGTATATTAGTATCGTGTGTATGGAAATCAAGTGGACAGGAAGATTTCCCTACGGAACTTGGCGACCTTAATTAATTAGTTTATTTTTATTTAGTTTTTAACTGCCTTTTAAAGTTTACTTATACTACTATTTTGTTAACAATACGCCGCCTTATTCTTTATATTTGCTTTTTTTATTTTTATTTTTATTTTATGTTTTTTTATTTATATTTAATATTTTTTAATTTAAATACTTTGAATGTAATCGAAGACGTTTTCATACGAAATAACATAAATTATTTAAATAAAAACGGAAATTATAATAATTTTAAAGTTAACTAAATGCTTTATTCGTGTTTGTTTCAATAATTTCTTTTTTTTCCCAACAAATTTATTGTTTAGTGTTTTTTTTTACATATGCATGTGTATGTGTTGTATGTTCTAATTTCCTTCTTGGAATATAATCGCTCATCGCCTATCGTTTATACAAATATTAAAAAAAATGAAAATACAAGCTATCATATTCTAATACAAATATACATTTGTTCAGCGAAAATTTTTTCTGTTTTTTCTTTGCTCTTTTACATTTTGTTTTTCAATGTCTTATATTTAGTTATATTCATCACTTTTCGTTTTAAATTATTAATAATTATCGTAATATAAAAAAAAAAGATATTAAATTAAGACGAGCGCCAATGTACATATGTATGTAGTATGTTTTTATGTATGTATGTTTGTATATATACGTATAAAATACACGCTTAATTATAAAGTCTTTTACTTTCTATATGAAATGTCATCTCATTGGAAGTTTCAACTCCACAAATAATTTTATATACGCCAACCCTGCTCGTCATCCACATTCGAATCGGTATCGGACGGCTCCTCGCCATACATATCGGCCAATTTGCGGAAACGTGGTCCGAAATTCGACAAATAGTCAAAATTGAGATCACCATCATCAGTACAGGACGCCAGACTGGAGAGACTGCCGTCCGAGTTGCCATCACCCTCGTACGCATAATTTCGCACATCGTCCACCGGATATGTGCCCGCTTCGCGATCACAATTCTCCTTTTTATCACCCAAAAATCCACCAATATCGGGTATCTCATTATTGGGATCTTTCATCGCTTGCAGCGTATGTGGATCTTTGTAGAGTTTCTCCTCGTAGAAGGGTTGCGTGCGCAACACATTAAGATCATAGTCAGTATCACGCTCGCCGCCACCCTCATCTTCGTAATTGATTATCGTTTCTCTTATGTCGTCAATATCTTTTTCATGCCAACCATTCTTCTGTTTCTTCTGCACCACCACAGCCAAAAGTATAATCAGCAGCAGCAATATACACGCCACAATGGCGATGATAAAGTTACGATCAATACCAAAACTAACCGCTACAGCCACGGCACGCTGACAGCCCGAGTCGATGTTACGCGATATGGCAGGCGCGCCAAGATTGTAGGTATGATTATTAATAGTCAAGTTGCGTATGCAGCCGAAGAAGCCTTGTCGGCTCGGCGTATATGTCCAATTGAGTTTCTGACCCAGTTGCAGCAGGTCCACAGGTGTGCCGCCCAATTGCAGCGGTGCATTAACGTTGAGGAACTCGTTTGGACCTTGTGGCGCACCCAAACTGATGCATGTCGAAAGTCTACAGTTGTCCACTACCATCTCGACGCTGGTCTTTTGTAGTATGATGTCTAATTGATAAGATTTACCCACCTGCAGCTGTACGTGCCGATGTTCTATGCGTATTGCGCCCGTGCCGTAGTCCACAGTCAGCGTGGGATAACCTTTGACCAGCTCGAGTGATAAGAAATCGGTTAGTGGCAAAAGTGGATTGTAATTCAAGGGACCCAAATACATAATTAGGCCTTGATCAGTTTGCGGCGCTACCTCGAGACTGATTTTAGTGTTCTCACACGGCGATATGGGCTCATAGAATGCATAGCCATTGCCATAGAAACCAACAGAGACCAATTCGCAATGTGGTCCCGTGAAGCCATCAATACAGTCGCACATGTCGTTCTCACCAATACGTGGCGTGCCGCCGTTCAAGCAATAAGTGCTTATACGCGCCTCACAAACGCAATGCCACTCAATGAACGCGGTCACACCGACAAACGACGAGGTATTCGAGTAGATCATGTACGGTATATTCGATTTGTGTAGTGTGTTCATACACGAGGACTCGCATTTATATTTTTCTATGAGACATTCGTCAATATTCACCATCAGCATTTGCAAACCCAACTCACGTTCGAGCTTCTGTTGATTCTGCGCAACGATGCCGTTCAACTTTTCGGGTGCATAATATGGCGAGCCATGTGCGGAGTAACGTACATCTAATGTGTTGTTGGCATTTTGTAATACCGTAAAAACATCTACATTTGTCACCGAGGTATTGAATAGCTTTGCCAGTGAATATTGTAGACGATCCTTGAGTGAAAGCGAATCGTCGGCTTGGGCATCACGTGGCACACTGATGAAGTTCTCTTTGGTAACATTGTAGAAACGTATACTACCACTCTTATCCACAGCTTCTTCAGGCAATTCACGCACAATAACCGTAACATCAGCGTCAACAGAGTGCCGTGGTATGAAGGTCGACTCTTCGGTGACAACGAACTCCAATAGATATTCACCCTCTTGTGTACGCTCCAACATAGTTATCATGCCGGTGCTCGGATTCAAACGGAAATTATCATGTGGAAAACCATTCTTCCAACGGAACTCTTTATCATCGAGATCCCAATCATCGGGATCGTCAACAAACACCCGGCCCACATCCGTATCAGGCGCTTCACCCTTGTAATTGTAGACGAAAATACGTGAGGAACCCTCTGACATGGCATTATCATTGTCATCGCCAATAATCAAATGTAAAATACTGACTTTACTTTGCTTTGGCTTGCCGGAATCACTTATTCGTATCGGTATGAAATACTCCTTTTGCTCCTCACGATCGAATTGCACATTTGCGAAAAGATAATCATTATCGATGCTAAATTTCGTCTTAATATCTGCCGATGCCTCGCTATCGATGCCATACGTATACGGTGGGCCGTTCTGTTTTTCATCATAATCGTCTGCTTGCAGTTGCACAACTTGTCCGGGATTGCGGTTCTCCTGCCATATAACTGGCATCTTATTCACCAAGAATGGCGCATTATCGTTGATATCCTCCAGATCGATGGTCAGATGTGTTACCGACTTCAAACCTTGCCCATCCTCATCGACAGCCGCAATCAGCATCTGCCAACTCTTATGACCGTCTGGTGGATCACGATCTAGTGGTTGGATCAGTTTCACACAGCCATCATTATCAATCGATATCATTTTCTTTTGCTCCTCCTTAACGACGGAGTACTTTATATGCTGATCGGCAGTGCGATCTTTGATATCCGGATCGTAGGCCTCCACATTCAGTATACAATAGTCATAAACCATTTCCTCTTTTATGGTTATCGAATACTTCTCTTTGAATTCCGGCGGATTATCATTGACATTCGCAATTTTTATCGTAACGGTAGCATAATCATCGTAAATTCCATCGAAGGCACGTATTTTCAGTACATATTCGGTAATGTTTTCATAATCCAACCGTTGATTAACTGTGATCTGACCTGTCTTCTTTTCAATTTTGAACGCATTACCCACATTGCCACTCTCGATGGTGTAGACAATTTGCGCAGTGTTATCCTCATCAACAGCCTCCACTTCGGTTACTATGAAATTGATATTCGCATCCTCAGGCAGACTATCGTGCACGTATTCGGCTAGCTGGAAGTGTGGCTTGTGATCGTTCTTGTCGGCAATTTCAATGCGAAAAACTTGCTGGCCTCGATTCGGTTCGCCGTTGTTGTACAAACTGGATGGCGAATTGTCACTTGCAATCACTTTCACATTGTAAAAGTCACGCTCTTCACGATCGAACGTGGTCAATGCCGTTATGTTGCCTGTGTGTGGATCAATTTTGAAATATTCACGATTATCGGCCAACTCAAAGGACACAATATTATTTGCTTCCGTGCCATCCATGTCGAAAGCACGTACCTGCATCACTGGTGTGCCGGGCAATTCGTTCTCCAGCAGCGTGCCTTTGTTCACCTCCGTAAAGTAAGGAATGTTGTCGTTCACGTCTACAACTTTAATTTTAATTACATGCTCGGCAACCAAATCGTATGTGTTACGCGCTATCATCGTAAGCGTGTATTCTGTGACAGATTCATAGTCGAGTATTTTGCCCAAACCGATTGTTACCGTTGTACCGGTCTGATTGAAGACGAATGTCTTTTTACTATTTGTTTGTTCGGTGCGGCCTGTGACCAATTCGAATATCACTTCCGGCTTGTCGGGCACATTTGAGACGGCACGTAGCGTAGCGATGGGTGTGGAATAGTTTCTGTAGTCTTCCTTTAGGTAAATCGGCTCCTCGATGGGATCTACAAAGGACGGTGGTTTCTTTGATGACTCTACAACTCGTATTCGCACTTCAATTTGTGATTCTTGCTTAGATTCGAGACTCATTGGATTCGTAGGATTGTAGGCATTCACGGTAATTGTATAATATTGTCCGGGACGTTTATCGATGGGACGGTTTAGGTAAATGATACCCGCTGCTTTGTCGATTTTGAAATACAAATGATCACGAACGGGTAAGATTTCGTATTCGATAATACTATTGTTGCCATCATCCAAGTCACTGGCCGAGATGCGCATTACAATTGCGTCAGGCTGCAAAATAGAGGGTGAAGAAAAAATCGAAATTCAAGTAAGGCTAAATTTATTGAACGAAGGCGAAGGAATTCTTATTTCATTTTTGTGAAATCATAAAAATAATCATACAAAATTGTTTTTGGAAGAGTCTTCAGAAATAAATAAAAACAATTCAAATAAAATATACTATTTTAGTGTTTGTAGTTTATATAAGTGCAAGGTTTAGAAGATTTCCTCATTTACTGTAAGTCAACTCATAGCACGGGGTTCTCTACAATCGATTCAGGAGCTAGTAAAGCTAAACGAAAGCCTCTATATTAACTAAAGGGAGAGCCGGTTTTGGAAATGAGCTGATTCGAATGGTTCTGACCAAAGAGGGAGAGATGTTAAACGAACTGTGTTGAAGGAGCGTGGAAAGACGTGGAAGATATGGGACATTTTTTAGGACGGATATAAACCAGATCCAATGTACCCAGACACATCTGGCCATTGGTCGAGGAGAAGAGAACAAAGTCTCTACTGCTTAGAAAGCGTGATATTTAGGAGCATAACAACCAGCACAATAACCGGAAACTTGTAGAAGAGAACTCATGATAGAAGGATGGGTTAATTCTATAGTAACTTCTCTCGCAGGAACATAGACGAGCAGGTGTCCGAAAAGCTTTAGCCCTCGTTTCTTCTGTAATTTTTAATTCAACAGTCTAGCAGAACTTGATTCGGTAAGTGTCAACAATCTCGAGGGTTTCATAAAACGCACCAAATAATTTGAACATCTAGCAATGTGAGAGTAAATTATTTTCACAGGCCCACCTTTGGTATCATAACGGCCCAACAGGCTCGATTAATCAGGGTTTCGAGACATCTAACTAACTTACTAGGTATGTCGGTGTTAAGACTGGATAGGTACGAGTTTTGGGTACTATACTATCCTTAATAGGGTCAGAAAAACTTGGATCTGACCACGAGACCACTCGATTTCACGATGATTAAGTTAAGCAACGATGCGATATTCGATTTATTGCTTCGACTATTCACCAGTGATGCGGTTGCGAGTGGTCGTCGATCTTGAAGCAATCAGCTCTTTAAATTATTAAACGCCAAGTTTTTTTCCGAATTTAATTTGACATTTCTCTATTTCAGACTTACTCAATTTGAACCATGGAGAGATACACAATCCAACAGCGTGTTAAAGTTATCCAGAATTATTATGAAAATTTTCGAAGAAAATTATCTTCAGTGATGAGGCACATTTTCACCTCAGTGGATTCGTCAATAAACAGAATTGCCGCATTTGGGCGAATGAGAATCCAAGAGTGATTGTCGAAAAACCAATGCACCCACAAAGAGTGACTGTTTGGTGCGGTTTATGGGCTGGCGGCATCATCGGGCCGTATTTTTTCCAAAATGAGGCTGGTCAGGCAGTTACTGTGAATGGTGTTCGCTATCGTGAGATGATAACGAATTTTTTATGGCCACAATTGGAAGATATGGATGTGGACGATATGTGGTTTCAGCAGGACGGTGCCACTTGCCACACAGCTAACGAAACAATGGCTCTTTTGCGCAACAAATTCAATGGCCGTGTTATCTCACGTAATGGCGATGTCAATTGGCCCCAAGATCATGTGATTTGACACCGTTGGACTTTTTTCTCTGGGGTTATTTGAAAGAAAAGGTGTACGTCGATAAGCCAGCTAAACGATGAGATAATTCGGCACATTAACGGCATAGAAACTCCATTATGCCTCAGCGTCATCGAAAATTTGGACCATCGTATGGAGGTGTGCCGCCGAGGTCGCGGCGCTCATTTGGCCGATATTTTGTTAAATACATAATTGAGTAATACCAATATATCATAATAAAATAAAATTTCAATAATTTCCTAAATAGTTTGTGTTTTATTCAAAATCAACATCGGCACTTGAAAATTTAACCACCCTTTATGTCCCAATTAGTACCCCCTCGACCCGTGAAGCTCTACGTTGGGTTAGAAACACACTATGTAAAAACCAGTCCCATTAAAAACTAACAGCAGCCTAGGATGAGAACTTCCAATTTCAATGATAACCACAAAAAATATAATATATTAAACATTATGATTTGGGAGGATGTAAATTGAATGTCTGGTCCCCTAGTTGGAAGGTGCTGACATCAATGCCGTCCAGGAAATGAAATGGACGGAAGAAGATATTACTTAAATTATATTGGCCCCTTAAAGAATGGCAAATTGTGTGTTGATTTTGTGGCGGGGTTGTCCAGGCACTGTCGCCGAATAGTACATATCGTTTACCCCATTGCACGAACATGCGGACACAATCCTTCTTTAACATAACAACATAAGCACATCAGGAAGGAAGTACTCGTCTTAAATACTACACCCAGCATTACAGAACAGAACCGCTGGACAATACTGCATACCGACGGATCCTAAACACCACCTTTATAAGCAGTCTTTCCGTGAATGACGTACTCGGAATCCAACCACCATCCATTAGTATACGAAGAGCTCGAGATGCCTCGCGAGACCTAAATAACACAATTGAAGTCTGGTGGACTCAACTCCCTCCGAACAGCCACAGAAGCAACAAACCGTCTGAGAACAAAGGCTTACAAAGGCATAAGTGTATTGTATCTGAGGTGGATTACTTTGAAGGGGACAAGATAGTTATTGATGAATAAATAAATATTTTTTGAAAAAAATTAAAATAACGGATATTTTCTGATCACATCTCGTACATGCTTGAAAATATAGTATATGTAAACCTTTGCGATTCGAGATAGTATCGAAATGAGTGTGTGAAATTTAACTATTTTAATGGTCAATTGACGAAAACTCTAGAAAGCTGACTTTTGGAATCTACGGGTTCGGTGGCAAGTAAGCTAAAAGGAACGAACGAAAAGAACAACAAATCTTTCCATCTCATTGGTTTAAGAGATGTGGCAGAATTGATAATTTCTGACTCGTAAGATTTTGAGATTTCGGTAGGGCGCACATGCATTATCGAGTGAATTACCGTCTCCTTAAAACACAGGGAGGATTACACATAGTAAAATTGTACTTTGAGTAAATTTCATTATGAGTAGAAATGTAAACTTGAAGTCCGACAAATAATGTGACCCACCTATGTCAGTCATGTAACAGCTTAAAGGTGTGAACGAACGAACAAAGACCCTGAAAATGCCTTTAAGTAAGCCGATAGAACTAACACAAGTCCGTCTGGGATAGAGGTCAAAGAATGTATCCGCGGCAAGGTATGCCTGTCGTAAGTGGTAAGTAAAATTCACATTAGTTGTGTCTTTATACCGACCCGAAATTTCATACGGCCAATGGAAAATACCTTTTCGGTTCGAATTACCTGATGATCTAAACGGGGTTAGTTCGCTGAAATGGTGATAATCCTTGGGCGGCTAAATCTAAGTAAATTTCAGTGCGTGGAAATGACAGTCGTGAGAGTGTCATCTAAGCCCTCTTTCCCTCTGGTTCGCACCCGTCGATACAGCTTGTTTTCTGACCTCACGTTAAATGATCTCGATGTCTTAGTCTAGTCCCGCCTGTTCCTAATCGGAGTTAACAAACCGCTACAGCAACAACAACAACTTTTGCGTTTACAACAACAAGACAATAACAACATATCGATTTTAACTCGCTTAAATGCACTTAACCCTAACTGAGTACGAAGTTTTCTTAAAAAACAAAACTGATTTTCGCAAAGCTAATTAAATTAGCAAAATGAAAGTTGAATTTTTATGAGCTTCGTTTTATATAACTACATATTTATTTATTTACTTTCCTCAAGATCTGCCCATATCAAATAGTGCACACACATCTCGGTTTATCTGCTTATTTTCCGGCAAAAATTTAAAAAAAATTTAACAAAAGTTTAACCGAAATCAATGAATGCTAGCACAATATTATGAGAAATCAATTAAATAGAGCGGAAATTCGCAGTGAAAAGCGAAAAGGTACTAAACACGAACTTAATCTATTTACGCCTGTGAGCGAGGCAAAACTGAGCTTTAACTGTAGCTGGGCGTCTCGAAAAGGTTTCAAGGTTTTAACAGAATGTTGGTTTGCTAGCAAAGTGTTGGCTGTCCGTGCATTGAACTTTAGAACTGGAATGCCTACGCGCCAACACCAAGCGATACTAAAAGCGAATGTGCAACAATGTGTTTACCTCCAACGCAAAGAAGAGCCCATTGCTTGCATTCTTATGTTACTTACACGTATGTAGGGGCATATCTACATAAATGTACTAGTATACATACATATGAATTTACGTAGGACTGTATATACATGTGCAAGTGCATATTTTTTCCGACTGATTTGAAATACTCTCATTGGAAGGGGAGCTTTTTCTAACTAGAATGTATTATGTATGTACATATGTATTATTAGCATAGGAAATTCAAATATTAAAAAAGAAGACTGAAGATACAATAATTCGCACCCAGCTCAAAGTTGGTAGGATTTTTCAAAACTAAAAAGTCCTCATCGATCCGACAACCGGAAGAAAATTTACGTGGGGTCAAAGGTCATAAAATTATTTTGGCGAAAATTATATATATAATAGGCGCTAATTCTCCTAATTGTTTATTCTAAGCTGCCTCCGAACGGAACTTTTATTTCATGTCAGAAATATACTCAGACGGCTTGACATCCCCTGCCGAGGGGCGACTCTAATTAGAAAAATTAAGTTTCTATAATTTTGGATGTTGTTCGAACCAGGGATTTCCGAAACTCTACCTCTACCTCTAAGAGGGTGGCCGGACCATGGAATGAAATCAGCGCAACATAGTAAAGAAATATCTCACCCCCTGCGGGTTAGGGGTTTAAAAATTTACCCGCGGTAAGTCTTGTCTGTCGCAAGAGACGACTAAAATCCAATAGTTTCCGCTACAGTCGGGTCTTTATATCGGTACGACTCGAATTTTTATCCGACCGAGGACTGTCACTCGCGCAACATTCTACAAAAACTACTTGGTTGAATATTTTTCCGGTTACAACAACAATAACAAAAGCATATCTCTCTACAACTAAAAGAAGTCGTTGTTAAATTCTCTATTAAATTCTGCAAGGAAGCGATTTTATGTTTGCGGAACGAGGAATAAAAAATCCAATTTATTTTTCCCTTTCTAAATATTCACCAGCAAGATAGATCATACATTTAATTTATTATACCTTCATAACAAAATGTCTTCTCTTTACCCTCATAATACGTTGCAGCTCTTTTTTTTATTTTTGGAAACATGTAATCACTCGAGTTCGGTCTTGGCTGTAGGGCGCGGGATTCAAAATTTCCCTTCATAATTTGGCATGATATGACATGACATGATATCATTTTAGGTTTTTGCGGTTGTAACGTTTCGTCAACCCTGCTTAGAAGCAGGCGAAACTAGTCTAAATTATTGAGACAGGCTTTTTCGACAGGTTCGAACCAAAGGAAAATGGGAGTTGGACAAGTTGATTTTAGGAGGCATACAAAGAGATGGTTAGTGACCCGCGAGGTCTCATTACATGCTGGACATACGTTAGGTATGTCGAGGTCAAGACTGGTTAGGTACAAACTAAGCTGACTACAATATCCAGATACTTATTGTGTCAGTATTATTACTCGAGTTTATCGAGACAGCTTAAGTTCTGTTTCTGCAATAGGTGGTGCTTAGATTCCCAGGACGTCATTCACAGGAAGAGAGTTCATTGAGTTTTTGACCGACTCTCGTTTAATGGCATTTAAGGTCTGTCGGTACGGCGTCCTGTCCAACGGCTCTTGTACATGATGCTCCATTACTGAAGTGCCCAGGTAGAGATTCGGCTTCAAGTATTCTATTATATTGTGTCCGAGTTGAAAGATCTTTCAGTCAACAGAAGTAGGTAGTCACTTTTTGATTTTTTTTTTTAAATTTCAAAAATACCGTGATAGCTAATTTCATTCAGTGCAGCGAGCACACTGACTTATTTATAAGATTAGTGTAAAATATTTAAAGTTTCGATTGATTATATAAATTATATACAATTGTTTGTATGTACATAATATGTACATATGGTATATAAATCATATTGGAGAACAAAGCATGGAAGCCAGGTTTCCCTCGATGTTATAGACAAAGGTATGGTGTTAAACTGCAGTAATCCAGGGTCCACATATTTAACACGCAAAACCTTCGCCATAACAGGCTACAATGTTTCATTCTATACCTTGTTTTCATGTTATACGCCACTCTCAACCTTGATAACTCACCTGTTTATCTTCTGATATAGACTCATCATAACGCGCTTTGTTGAAAACCGGAGCATTGTCATTTACATCTTCAATAACTACTTTAAATGTGCATACATCGTCTAATTGCGGATTACCATTGTCCGTCGCCTGCACTGTCACATAGACCATTTTTTCGTATGTTGGCTCATCGCGATCGAAACGATGCGTTGTTACGATTACACCCGACTTTGGATCAATATGGAATTTGGAACGTTCTGTTGCCGATTGCACGAGACTATATTTGATTTCTTGATCCGTATCTGGATCTTCGGCTTGCACCATAATAACAAAAGTATTTTCCGGCTCTTCTTCTCTAACGGACGGCTTGTAACTAGCACACTTTTTGAACGCCGGCTTGCGATTATCCCTATACTGTTTGGCATTTTCATGCGTCACCGCCGACGATGACGTTCTACTAAAATATATAGCCGAATTACCCGTACGCGCTGCCGGTAATGCCGAATATAGTGAACTAACCGAGTCGGGGGCAGGATTGGGTGAACGCCGTTGCCTTACAAAAGTGTTCGAAACGTATGTTGAACTGTGTACATCTATTGATGCGTTTGTGGTGGCGGGTGTGTAAAATGCGGAGAAAGGGTCATCTCTGTGACTTTTGGCCAATGCAGCATCGGATCCGCTCATGTAGGCGGAAACCAAAGCCACTGTATGCAAGTTGACCAATGCTAAAGCAAAGGCAAGTGTGTGATATTTGTGTAATTTTCGACATAAATGCTTTCGTGGACGCTGGTAAGTTTGCCGATACTGTTGCAGGTGGTAAATTTGTGTTTCCGATTGTGATTGAAAGTGTTGGGGCGACATTTCGTTGCATTACACTCTTACAACACGGGTACAAAAGTAAAAAAAAAAATCTTAATACTTAAGATAGAAAATTTGTATATTTTAGATTTATTTCTGAGGTTAATCTTTTGATATGTATTTATGTTGTTTAAACTCTCCTTTTACGAAGGGGCACACAATTATTAGATATTTTGAATTGACTGTGTATGAGTCACCCAGTATTTGTTATTCATTCACCTTTCATTTCCCTGCATGATCAGCAAATGCTGTCGTTTGCACACTCGAGCACCAACGAATTTTTTCACCGATCTACACTTCTTTCTTTTTAATTAACATTGCCTTATTATATCTGTATATTCACTTTTATCATGTTATATATACACATTTTGCACGTTTCATAATCGATGTTACTTTCGAACGGCGTTTCTTATTTTTATTTTAACTGTAGTATATATGTATATCATGTATTTGTAGTTATTTATTCTCACTATCGCTGACGTCGTTGTATATGCGCTCCAAAAGTGTTTCCAATTATGTCAGCTGCTGGTATTTTTGTTGTAAGCGTCGACTGCATTATCATGGAAACGGCGCTATAAACAAACAAGAGAACACAGTTGAATATAAGGCACACGGCAATTTAAATGCACATTCATTTGAACAAATTTGTATGTATCTATGGATGTATATTTACATTAAGATATGTAACTTGTTGTTTTTAAACTCTGCTTTATAGCTCCAAATTTATAAGTTCACTTTTAAAACCGTCAACGCACACGAAACAATGCACATAGGATTAACTTAATAATTAAGTTATTTCCAATTGAATTTTTGTTAAACCCGTTTCGTTTACTTCGTTCTATTGCTTCCACTATCTTTCGTTTGTATATATGTACATACATATGTGTGTATAAAAACTTTTCTACACTCAAATTATTTTTACTTTAAACAGGTAAATCCAGGTAAAAATAGTGGTTAGTACGTACATACACATACTGTTGGTACACACTTATACAAGCGCGCCATCGACACACTGATACGGTAAGCAGCGCTGCCAATAAATACCGCAACGCTTAACTTCAACAATTGTTTTTGCTTGGAGTATCCATGTTTTCGTATTCGAACGTTCGCTCTTTGTTAACTGTATGCAAGTAGTTGTTAGCAATTCCCAACGTGTCGAAAAAGTTGAACCAATTGAATTAAAATTTTCACAATTTCAAAGATTATATTTTCAAATTGGAATTATCCATAGAAATTATTTCTTTAATCTTTTCTTTAATTTTAATTTCACTCCACAAAATTATGTACTTAATTAATTCAATTTTCACCTATACAAATTTGCCAATTGAACTTCACTCAATTTCCGGTTTCTAGGCAGTGGATATCTACGACCTTTTCACAAAGCACCTTTAATTGATGTTAGTTCTATTCAAATAATAATTGTATTTGCATACCTTCAACGACTTTTTTTGTTGTAAAATTCAAAACAATTTGAATCTTTCAACGAAAATAATTACACAAACAACAACCGCAACATCAAAAACGAAAGCGCAACAACACGCAACACTGTCGACACAACCGATCTCAACGCTCGTCCAGCAACAAATGAACTTCTACCAACAAATTGAATGCATTCGCCGATACAATGATGTCAACTTCACCGGAGTGTATACTTTGGGTAATTTGTGACTTTCCATAAGAAACACAAAAAGGGGCCATTAACATATAATTATTAATTAACAACTGCTCCTGCATCGCATTCAGGATTAATTGTAAAACCTGTAGATTTCAAGTTAAATTAAATTAAATAAAGTTAATGATTTAATAAAATGGGGAAAATTGTATTAAAAGAATGTTGGCATCCTGTATATTACAGTATTTGACGTTTACAAATGTTGCTACAATATATTGGGCAATCATTTTACCGTTTATTATCAATAGAGGACGCGCTTGGCGTACTTGGTGAAAATTCAAATTAGGACTATACCAGATTTTACTATTAGCAAAAGTTTAAATCATGAAGAAATTGATCTATTCTAACGATCAGTTTTTAAATTTGCTTTTGTCACAAAAAATTAAAGCAGATTTACAAGAGAATTCTGTGTCGCTTACTTCAGAGAATTTATATGTATTAGTACTCGTCATGACAAAAAAAGAAAGGTAATTTTCATTGACAGAAAAAGAGTTTTTGACATTACATCGTATTTTCATTTTAACTTCAAGATATTGCCAAAATATATATATTTCATACATTTTTTCATAAATAAATTCTAGGCCTGAAATTTATTTTATTTCCATTAGATTTCAGAAAATAATACGTTGTACTTTTCTTTATTTGTTATGTACAATAAAATGTTTTATATATTTTTTAATTTAATTTTTAATTAATTTAATGTAAATTTATTTTTTAATAAATGAAATTGGTAGCACAAAAACAAAGCAAAAATAAAATTTTTACGTCAGATTGTTTATATTAAAAAAAAAAAATTAGTGAAATGACTTTGTTTGTTGTACCAAAGAACGTATATTAATAATATACGTTCTTTGGTTGTACCGTGGTTCTCATAGAATTTAGATGAGGTGATGGGAAGAAACAAATTGCCCAGAAGTATTAAAAAAAATCTACAAATTTGTTTTTTATGCGAAAGTAATATTTACCAAAAAATATTCGTTAAATATATATATAAAAAAAATAAAACGTTAATTAATAATAAAAAATATACAATTGGGCGGGAGAAAGATTAATATATCAGGAAATTTGTTTAATTCTTTCTTTTCTTCGTACTACTGAAACGAACGTTAGTTTTATAATTCGACGTTATTATCTTGAAAATAATTTAGTTGTAAATTACACATTTGGAAAATATGTATATTCGTTATTAAAAATTCCATAGGAATATCGGTTTTTCCAAAGCGAGTTCGCCTTGATTCCTTCCTGCCACCACTAATATATTTCACAAATTCGCCTTGAATTTGCTTTGGTTGTATTTACTTTTTAACTGTTCTATAATTTGATTTTAAGTTAATATTGTTGCTCAAAAGGCGGAAATATGTCGGAAACTAGTGGACGTGTTTTAACTGAAGCCGAAAAGGCTCGCATGGAACGCAATCGTATAAAGGCTTTACATCTGAGACAAGCTAAATTAGTTGCACATCCTTATCAAAAAAAGTGAGTATGTGCATCTAAAGCAAATTTCATTCATACATTCTTGTGAAATATATTTATAGGAATGTAAATGCAATCGCTGGTGAAGACTCAATTATAAAAGTACAAGGTACTAAATATATTGATAGTGGTGGTGGTTTCCTCTTAGAACAACCGGCTATTTCCACTACATCGCCGCAGTCAGTCTCTACACAAATCGAATCGGGCGCCCCTAGTACAGATATCGTCAAAGTATCTAATGATGCCATTACTATACCGGTAAATTTTGAAGAATGTCTAGATTGTGGAGATGCATTTGTCGAATCGTATCTCTTCAGTAATTTCGGTTATGCTGTTTGCGATAAATGTCGTGACCCAGATGACCGTCATGCATTGATTACTCGCACGGAAGCGAAAGCAGAGTATTTGCTGAAAGATTGTGATTTTGACAGTCGGGAACCGCCACTGCGCTACATCAGCCGTAAAAATCCACATAATGTACGCTGGGGTGAAATGAAACTTTATCTCCTTATGCAAGTGGAACAACGCGCTATGGAGGTATGGGGCAGTGAGGAGGAATTGAGTCGCCAACATGAATTACGTGAAGAAAAGCGTGAAGTGACCAAAGTTAAAAAATATAACAAACAAATGAAACAATTACGTATGGAAATGCGAAGCAGTTTATTTACGAAGGAGACAAAATCTACACACGTGCATGAATTTGGTCCTGACACATACAATGAAGATGAGGACAATTACACACACACATGCGCAACCTGCAACTACACAGAAACTTACGAAAAAATGTGAAGTAATATGCAGTATGCCTGAAGTGCTGGACATTTTCTAGAGCTGATTTATTTATCAAATGAAAAACATGTATTTCTTATTTTCCACAGCCCATTTTATAGAGTACATAATATCGAAATATCACTAATGCCGTGAGTTCAGAATATTACATTGTACTGCTACTAAATTAATGAACTAGATCTACTGAACACTATTGTAATTTCTACTTAGTTTATGATGATTTGTAAGGTTAATTATAAGATATGTCAAAAATTGTAATAAGAATTAGCTATAGATTTTAATAACACAATTAACTCCGCCAAAGCCGGTCCCAAGCCCGTGTTGCAAAAGGAGGAGGGCTGGACAAATGCTCCGAATTACTTCAAAAACACCTAGAGGAAGTAGGAGGTCCCAAAGGAATAATCCCCTCGAAAAGCCGTTAACCTTGGCAGTAAGGTTAAAATGCAAAAAAATAATATTCATAAACTATGAGCGAAGGTAACAACGTAAAGATGATTACTCCAGGTGATACCCACGACCGTGAAAAACCACACGCGGTTTTGGCTGTGGCATTGGCATGGATTCTGGAGGCCCCAATCCTGCTCAAAGATGAGCCATTTGGCTCCACAAATATTTTTAAAACTCAATCGGGAGAACTTTTCTCAGGTCGAAAAGCACACAAACGCTTAGGGGCCGATAGACGCGTATCACGCAAACAGCGTTTACTGGCTGCCGGAATCAGTATAACCGGCAGTCGGTATACCCCTATTACGCATCATTTAATGCAAAAAGCACCTGACTTGGCTTATCTGGCACCTTTTGCGGAAGCAGTTCCAAGAACTAAAAATAGGAATATGGACGCTATTGGTAAAGTAGAAAAAGACCCCAAGACTTATGTCAAAGCAAGCCTTGAAGAGAATTATGCTAATATATCGAGTATATAGCTAAAGGGTTTGTAAAACATTTATAGAAAACAACTGAACCCTGATCAAAGCGAAAATAAACGAATCGATGCTGCCAGACACATTGTGGGCGAATACCGACTACTGGCGGCCGAAACTAACTCAATAACTTATGGCGCTACCCAAAGTTCCACAGAACTTCGAGAAATTGGTGCGCCAAAAAATCATGATTATTCTTTCAAACCACCTCTATCCACAGGGACTAAAAGGAGAAGCGTGGAGTCGACTCGTTCATGCAACTATGCCATTGTCGATGCAGGAAAACCAGCAGGAAGCATGACGGCCGAACAGCAGAACTTATTGGAGGCAGCATTTAGTGATGCTCTATTGAACCTGATCCTGAAATCGCCTTCGGACAGATCGATTTTCAAAATCGACAGTTGGCGATTAACTCCAAAGGAGATGTTGAGCCTATTCGATTGTTGGTGGAGAGTCTACCGGAACTGTGGAATAATTCTAAGCTCCGACTGGTGCCTAACAAGTATGTTCCCAAGCTCCTTAAGACCCACGTTTTCATAAGAGGAAGAGTGAGAGCGATGGCCACAGAGTCGATCTTAAAAATGCTAGCCAAACAAAACACTGAGTCTGAGACTGATCATTGGGAAGTCTTCAACCGTGAAAATACTCGGCAAGGAGATGTTATCGTATTTGCGTATTTGGCATCGACGAAGATTCATACTCATTTCTTGAATCGGTGAGTGGGAAAGCTCATTTGCTCTTCTCTATTGTTCATTTCAAATTTGGACAGCGACCGGTTGTGACGAAACCTCCAGAGGGTTGTTACACCAATGAGATAGTCACTGATATTATAAGTGTAGTGATCAGGTGACAGCTCCTCTAGGTGAAATGGATATCGACGAACGCTGGAGCACCCAATGACAAGGAAGAGAAGATGTCAGCTTCCGTCTCCGATAGCGAGCCCTTCGGGACACTTTGGTGCTACCGATGCAGCAAGATCAGGAGAAACGAATTATCAAGTGATTGTAAGTTTTTTTTATAACTTTTATTTCTACTACAAGTTTTATCAAGGAACTTCAAAAATGGAATATAACCTGTATTGTGTGTGTATTTCAACAGGTTCGTCAGCTGCTGAAAAAGTCTAAAAAGCGATATTTTTGGAAAATCTCGGCAAAAAAAAACAGTTATTCTTTATTTAAAAAGTCAATTTATTGAATACTATTTTAAAATATATGTACATATGTGCAAAGTTTCTGAAAGTAAACTCAACTGCTAGTTTTATTGCTTGAGATATTTATATGAGAGAGACATAGTCTGCTCCAGATCTCTCTCTCTCCAAATATTGTGACGAGTAAGCTCTTGTTTGCTGGACGAAGAGTTTTATCCTTAAACTCAACATTAAATGTGTATATCATGTAGAAGGTTTTAATGGTTGTAAGTTCTATTACAGGTAAATTTTTGAGATTTCGGGAACAGATGATAAGGCATTAGTGTTGAGAGCGACATCTTTAGTCAGATATTAACTAATTTCTAAACAATTTTTTTTCTTTACAGTATAGAACTTACAATTTAATGTTTAAAATTGAATTGATTTTTTAATCTCTTTAGTTCAGATGTTAAAAATTTTCACCACTGCATTCAATAAAAATTTCTGAAAAAAGTATTTTCTTTGCTTACCAGAAATCTGCACACAACTACATATCTGTCCTGCTCTCCCAGACTTCTCGTTATTTTACGTTCTCTGTCACTGATTCATAAACGTCAAATCTATTACAGAATTTCTTGTGGAGCAATAAATTTGTGCATTTTTCTCTTGCTAGTGTAATTTTGCATTTTTTCGGGTTATAATAGAAATATATACATTTTATTATTTAAATTATAAACATTTGTCTAATGAAAGTGTTTGGTATTAGTTGAAATATAAAAGAAATTTATTTGGAAAAGTTTTTCTTGCATTGCAGTATCAATAACTTGTATGTGTGTACGTGTAGTTGTATTTGAAGAAATAAAATAGGAACGCTTGAGTCACAACAGAAGTGGCCAACCAAACCATTAGCCTCGCATTTAATATTAAAAAACATTGTAATTCTCTAAATATATATAGTAATATATATTAATTGGCAAAATGGAGCAATCACAAATTAGCGACGCCGAGAAAGTACGTATTGTTTCGGACTTCATTATGCATGCACCACCTGGTGAATTCAATGAAGTATTCACCGATGTTCGTCAATTGCTCAATAATGATGCACTACTGAAAGAGGGTGCTAGTCACGCTTTTGCTTTGTACAATAAAGAGCAATTAACGCCAGTACACATTGAGGGCAGTGAAAACAATGCTATCATATCGGAGCATAATGATTTGGGTAAGTGTGGATCTTATAAACTATTATGATAGATGTAAGATATGTGTTTATTTATATTTATATATTAATTAAGTTGTAATAACAATACTAACTCAACATAGCTGTATGATGTTGAGTCATAGCCATCTTAAAATATTTTAATTTATCAATGTTCCTTATTTGGTTGCATGCAAAAATTATTTAGAATCGTTATCTCTAATGCTAAATATAACACGAATAGCTGACCAAACAAAGCGATATCTATGTGATAAAATACTAAATTAGTGTTGATAGATTTTTTTCTTCTACGTATGTACATATGTATGTAACGATTAAATTTTATTTTTTTTTTAATATACTTATAAAATGAATGTATACATATGCTTGTACATACATGCATAAAGCTTCTGTTTTGTTATTTCCATATTATATGTATACAATTTTTTTATTCTTTTGCTCAAAAATAATTTTATAGGCAATGGTCGCTTTTACGATCCACGTACCAAACAATCCTTTAAGTTTGATCATCTTCGTAAGGAAGCTACTGACTACCAGGATATGGAGCCGGATGCAACGGCTGAGCCTTGGCGTGCCGCACTCGATGTAGAAGCTATTAACTACACCAACAGTCATTACCGCAATGGTGTATGTATTATTGTATTTTAATTAAATTAATTACATTTAAAATGAAAATACGTTTCAATAGGTGTCATCAGTATTTGGTAAGACACAAGGGGGACAAGTAACTCTTACACTTTGTATTGAAGATCATCAATTTCAACCAAAAAATTATTGGAATGGTCGATGGCGATCACAGTGGAGTGTCACATTGCAACCGGGGACCGGCAGTGCTGAACTAAAAGGTGTGCTTAAGTTACAGGTTAGTTGTAAATAACATAGAAAATCAGTATTACATATATTTGTACATTTTTCACATGTATGTATGTAAGTATTCCTCTAATATGTGTTTATGTACCTGCAGGTGCATTATTATGAAGATGGAAATGTGCAATTGGTTTCAACCAAGGAATTCCGTGAATCTGTGGTTGTATCTAACGAACAACAAGTGGCAAAGGAAGTCATACGTTTAATTGAAGAAGCTGAAAATGAATATCAATTGGCAATTTCTGAAAATTATCAAACAATGTCTGACACCACCTTTAAAGCAATGCGTCGGCTTTTACCAATTACAAGAACAAAAATCGATTGGGGTAAAATAGTAACGTATAGTATTGGTAAAGAATTGAAAACTCAATAAGATCCGGTAGATTATAAGGCGTCTTTGAAGTCGGATAAAACTTTGGTAGAAGCTGTAACAAAACATTTAAAATCTAAAATTTCGGAAAGACCTACCAGTCTTCCGCTAGCCGTCAAACATAATTAAATCCAAAATATGAAAATGTGTCGAAGTCCGAAATTGCAGTTATGCAAAATACTAATTTTCTTTTGACCATCTTTACATCGAATACGCACTTTGTGGTAAATGAAACTTCATTTAAACTTATTATGGTTTATTGAAAATCTATATTTTTATAATTGCAATTTGGAATCCACACACATCATTCATTTAAAACATACAAGACATATGCCTTATATAAGCAGCAAGAGCTTATATATGTACATATGTACTTATATTATAATGGTGGCTATCACTGTGAATTTAGCAGTAGAGTGCTACATTTCGCAGCAATTTCATCACCATTGTCGCCTTTGTCGTTGAATACAGAAAACGTGGAAGTAATATATTATAAGATACTAAAATAAATAGATGAAGAGAGTTTTAATAAAGTTAATTTAAAACACAAGAAATTATGCAATTTTTTAAATTCTGCCCAGCATACTGCGTATATGATCCTCTGTAATTATTGTACCAAGTTATTTTTAACATACTCCACGTTTGGGTAAAAAATATAATTTCAGTGTTCTCTTGTTTTATCTAAGACTCGTCAAAGTGGAACTTTTACATATATATTTTTTTCTGGAAAAATTTGAGTTCGTAAAAAAATAATAAAAAACAGTATAATGATTATTATATGTATGCATGAAGCTATACATTTCAAAACGATCAATTAACCATAATGTAACGTATTAAGTGCGAGTGCATCTATGATATTACCAGGCTTTGTTGTTTTAAGGTTTGAGCATACATAAATATATAACATGTAAATGTGCGATGCTAAATTATGTTTTTGTATTATGTAACAAGAAATATCTGAATAAACTTCAACAAAACGCTTTATTAAACATTTAATATAAATTGAAATGTTTCCAATTTTTTTTTAACAATTTTCCGTCTTTTTATTTACACTAAAATGCCATGATTAAAAAACGGTATCCAAACTTCTACGATGTCGTTTTTAATTTTTTCTTTTATAATTAGTCTTACTTAAATTAATTACAACTTGTTTTTGTAACTGGTTCTGTGGATGTGATTTTCTTTATCAGAAAACGTTTCTCTGGTTGTGAGCGCACCTCTAATTCTAAGCGATCCACTAACCAACCAGTCTCAGGTACTCTGGTCGCCCAAAAATACATTTTACCTGGTAAGAAATTTTATTAGCTTTAGTCTTTTTGACTGATGGTTCGTACCTCTGTCATTGGAACCTTTTACATGCACTTCAAATTGTGCATTTTGGCCATCAGAAAAATTCTTGCTGTCACTCAAATCGAATCCGAGTTCTTTAATTGGTTCGCCCAACAATCTGGAAGCGCCTACAATCATTTAATGTTTACTTGTTTGTTTCTAAAATAAATATATTAAAGCATACCTCGATGTTGCCTCAACGTCTTCACCGCCAACCGGAAATATTCCGAGTTTCTGATACCATCTTCTATTTTATAACGCATGTACATTACAGCCGTAATGGAAGCAAATGCTCCATAGACAGCAATTTTCGCGAGTGTTTTATTTGAGGGGAAACGCATACTTAATGAAAAAAATTTAACTTATTTTATGAAACTCATTCAGTTTGTTATTAAGCGGATTTAAGCATTTTTTATGTAAAATGTTTTTATTTTTTTTTTGTTTTGCTTATTTACGAAACCATCTGTTAGCTGGAGTTGCCACTACATCAGTCAAAGATTACTTTTTTTTTTTTGAATAGTTATATGTATTTGTTGTGTAAAATTTTTTAAATTACACAAATAACACCGGAATTTAACAGAATCTTTTTTAATGTCATCAGAAAAGATTGAATTTTATTTCTAATTTATTGTAAGGAAGTACTTTCCTTACGGAACAAAATCCTCTACTTGTGTGTTTGGCAATTGTTTTTTGATAAGCCATAATGCTGTTGGCAATACTGTAACTATTAACAGCTGATTTATATTTAAGGTTATACAATCCCAAATAATCAAGTGTAAATCTTGGTTAAGTGCCGCATAAAATTATTTCGCTTTTGATCAAGTAGCATAATTCGAAATGAATATCAATATTTTTACAAAGTCTTTAAGCACAATTCGTCAAAGCATATTATCGTCGACGGTTTTAGCGCGAACCTATGCAAAAGCGCCAGCCGCAGGTAATATTAAAAATTTTGTTATCAATTTGTTTCACATTAAATAATACTTGATTCTTCAGCTGCACTTGGTGGAAAAAAGAAGAAGCTTGGAAAACTTGGACCAGTGGTGGAAAAGATAGAAATCCCTGTTGAAACTGACGCCAATAAATTAGTTAACTATGTATGCGGTAGCAACATCTTGAAAACTGGTCAGGATATTAAGGTAAAAAGTAATTGCTGACTACTACTTTTCATATTACACTTACAACTAATTTCTTCTAATAGCTTAAACCAGATGCAGAATATCCTGATTGGCTATGGTCACTCAATGTTGATCGTATTATACCTGTGGAAGAAATGGATCCAAACACAAAACAATATTGGCGGCGTTTGCGTAAACAAGGTCTTCGGCGAAATAATCAATTAAATAGATTAAAAAAATTTTAGTCTTCTTTAATTTAAATATTGTGTTTTGTTGTACAAATTTTGGGGCGAAGTAAAGTAATGAATATGACAAAAAATGTAATTTTTATTTGGAATATCATAAATCAAGTCTTTCGCTCTTTGGTCGTCCAAAATGTGCAATTACTTGAGGAAACCAGTTTCAAAATCACCAAACGTAGTCATATGCATACATTTTTAAGCAAATCTTGTCTTTTTAAACCAACTTTTCGAAATACGACTTGCAATTAAATTTTAAATAAAACTAAAATTTGTATGTATATATACATATATAATTTTATTAAAAATAAGTGTAATGCATATTAATTTTTACAATTAATAAGTTTAATGTAGATATTTCCTCATGCGCTTACTACTTCAGTTCGATCAATTAATGCCAATTGCTGTAGGCTAAACGAAAGTTCATAAATGTTAGATCCTACTGTTCAAGTGTTAAAAAATAGAGAATTACATTCCATTTGCTGTAATATAATGCTAGAAAGCCATGTAACCGCATAATTTTCGTAATGCAATCTTAGGCATATCTTAAAAATAAATTCGCAATTTTCTTTTTATGGTAAACTAAAGTTTTACATTAAAATTCTCCTGTCGCCTTTTTGTTGGCACATCTTAAAATATCTAATATACATTTTTTTATTTGGTTAATTTGCTGCTTGTTTGGAAGTACGCACTGAAATTTTAAATTGTACACCGAATATCCGTTGGAATGTAGGCAATACCATTAAATTTAACAGTAGTTCAAAACACTGCACCACACACCACAAGTTTTAGAATTACACATCATCCGCAATATGCGACTTAACCAATTAATATTTGTTATGCTGTGCCAGCAACTGCATATCCGTCAGATATTTAATAATGTGCACCTTTGCCTCGGCCTTCTGTCGTACACCCAACGTGTTCAACATGTCGGTGACTACCATACCAAACGACTGATCCTCAGCACTTACAGCTTGGGTCATGGAATTTTGGAAAATCTTAATTGTGTTTAGCATATTATCGTGGTTATCTTCTTCCGTACGTTCACGTTTTAATGCTGGTTCATAAAAATATGGCTTCTGATCCTTGGCGGCGGCGGCTAACTGAGTATCACCCGTAACTGTAATTTCTAAACGTGAACCTGAGTGTATAGTTAATGCAAAAACCAAAATTTTCAGAATTTTATAAAAAAAAAATTATTCAAAACAATAAGCAACGTTAGTGTCAATGTTTTATGTTGCTTTTTGTTAAGAATTGGATGTTTATTATCGTCGAATACATACCATGCGGATGTGCTAGTGCTTGTGTTGATGTTGTAGCAGTGCCATTAAATGGTTGTGCGAATACATCTACAACAGCTTGTTGCTGAGGTTGTTGTTGCTGCTGCTGCTGCTGCTGTTGTTGCTGCTGATTCGGATCAACTTGTGCTAACTGATTGGTGGCTTGTTGAACATTATTACATTTGCCCAAGAGAGATTCACGATATTGCCTGTAATATTTAATATCAAATTTTAAATTTAAAATCACAAGATTGGCGCAATATTACTTGCCTTATAGAATCTACCAAAAATTGCATTTGCTTGAAGTAGCGCCATCTCGACTCTTGGCATAATTTCATTTCGCGTGCAAATTTATCACGCAAACTCTTCCAGCGTTTTGTACATTTTTGTTCTGAAAGTAAAAAAAAAACAAAAGCAAAAAAATTTTAATTGGTTAATTTGGTTTCATTAAAAAAAAAACAAATCGTTTCGAACTTTTATTAGTAATAAATATTACAAATACTTTTGTAAAAGTTTACTTTTTTATCTTTAAATTTACGCATTTCACCGGGAATGAGATTCTCCATACAGAGTAGAATGCACAGAAAAGCAAATACACTATTTGTAAACAAAAAAAAATCTATCCGATACTCAAATCCGACCGTGGATCTAAATCGAGTACGTGATGAGCGCCTATTTCACATTGTCGCTGCCGCACTTTGCGTAGACGTGCAACTGTGCAGTGCTGCTTTGTAGTTGACATCCCCCCCAACACACGACTGCACTGCGGTGATATGCCAACTATCAAGATATACGCCGCCACATCACTAGTATATTTATTTCATTCACACACATACTTGCACTCATGGTGGATTGGCGGTAAGCCGTCTCACACATGCAGCGCAGACAGCCAGCAGGATGGCGACTCAGCAACAAAGTACAGCAACGCAAGCAGTAACCAACAGCGACATTTGCAACGAAGGCGAAATTAATAATAAAAAAAAAAATACGAAACGCCGTTGCCTTCGTCTACTTCACGATAACCGAACAGCAGCAGCTATACACAAATGTGTATGTACATACATTTGCACATGCATTAAAGCCCGACGATGGCACCTATTTTTATTTTAACCCGTCGCCATGCTGAATCCATAAATACATGAATTTTGTATGAATGCTTGGCTTTTACAAAGAAAATTAGAAAATATATTGACTATATTAAATAATGAATACAAAAATGTTCGTACATACATACATATGTATGTATGTATATAGAAAATTTATATTTCGGCAACTTTGGATAATTTTTTTTCAAATATCGTGTTTAATTCATTGCATCTCTGCTGCCATGGTTGAAAAAAGTAATATTAAATATGCAGACATGTGCATTTGTACTTACCAGGCACTCCAAGTAGCTCTGCGATGCTTTTCCAGGTTTGCGCCTTCTTTACAAAATGCTTGTAATTATAATGTGAACGATCGTATATAACTGGGTTTTGTTTCACGGCCTCAATGAGACTCAGATCGAATTGAGTCTCCAAATTTGCATCCAATTTCTCCATGTTTAGTTAAAAACAAAATTTTGCAAACCAATTTTCAGACAGTACGAAATTTACCGCTAAATTGCACTTGCACGTTTATTATGCTGCTTCTGTCCACTGAGACGCCTACAGAACTCCGACAGTAATTTATGCACTTGGATTTGGCAGAAAAAAGATCATTAGGTTCCTATCAGAGTCGACAGTCGCTGCGACAATCACTTGTTCTTTTTCTTTTTTTTTTTTTTGTTTTTTGTCTTGCGAATTAAAGCAGAGAAATCTTCTTCGTCGATGTTTGTGTAACCACTAGAAATTACGAACTGCGAAGCGGCGCGTACGAAATGAAAAACTACTGCGGACAGAGATAGCCGATGTTTGTGCTGATGACGATGGCGATAGCCGAAAAGTCAGCGAAAACCTCGACTTCGGCTGTACAATGCGCTGCGCTGTAGCAGAGATGCCACAGAATCGGTGTGGGCAGCATAAGTTTCGTCGCTACCAGATGTGGTTGGTTTGTTAAACCTTAAATTTAATAAAAAATAATTTTAACATCGATTTACAGCACAATGAATAGCAATCAGGCATAAATGTTTGTACTCCAAACTTTTAATAACTCTCAGCAATGAAGCTAACAAATTTTAAGTCGAGATGTATTACCTATTACGGGCCTACTGCATGTAGTTGGCAATGCAAAAATTTTAAATCACCAATGGAGTTTTTTCCTATCTGGCAAAATTTACTTTTGTTGTCATTTTAGCTGTCAGCTGCTGTTCGCGTTAGAAGTGGATATATTTACTTTAATTCATTGTTATTTAGCAAATACCTGAAAAGAGTGAAACATGAAGTAATTAATCTAAGTTAAATACATAAAGTAATATTGGCTACGATTTTCTAAGGATATTTTCTGAAAGCGGTAAAGCAGGTAAGAACAAGTTCATTTGAGTTGCTATGTTTTGTCAAGTGATAATGGTTGTGGGAGTATGTAATATGATAGGCACAATTTAAATATACAAACATTTGTTATTATAAAATAATTTACTGCCAACGAAGCACAAATTTTATTATTTATCGACATGCTGAACTGTGAATCATATAGAATTCATAAACAATAAGTAAAATGTTTTCTACTATAAGAAATACTGATAATATTTCTCAAGCCAAAATAAATATATATATGTACATACATATACATATGTAAACATGAATTTTTGTGAAGTTGCAAATTTATGAACAACGCAAAACGATAATTCATAGATATGTCTTAATGAAGTACAGTCATTTAGCTACATACATTAGCGCTAAGCAATTCTTCAACTTCATAGTTTTTACGGTCATCAGTAAGACACTTGATACCCAAAAAGTACTTCTGTTGATAAAGTGTATATTGATCAGAATATAGTGTGTCATAGTTATTGCTCGGTAAATTATTGTCACAGTATAAGCTTTTGACCCATGAGAAAACTATAATCAATTTATAGCATTGAATCCATTATTTGTAAGGCAATAATCTGCATTGAGTGAGTAAATTTGCTTTTGTAATAAATATGTGCATACATATATTTGTGTACACATTATCCAATTATTGTATACCTAGCTATGTACATAATCTTAGTAATATAATACAACTTCCGTTTTTGCTTTTTGTACTTAGTGCGATAACGCTAGTAAATAAACACATGCATACATATATACCATACATACATATTCTTGCCAACAAGTACATATATGTCACATGGGTATGTAAATATGCGTTTATTTTTTTTTTTGACTGATAAACTTGTTGATTATTTACTAAGATAAAAATGTCTTACTTCTCTCTTCTTTTGCTTTTTTGTACATCCAAGGCCGCGAGTGGTATCTTAAGTTTTGAAACGGAAATTTTATGCACCACTATCGCCATCGCAAACATATAAACATGTATGATATTCCGTTGGGCGTCTGGGCTGCACAGAAGCTAAGCTTAGTTTGTTGTCCACGATTACAAGTGCGGAAGGACCTTATGTAAGTAATTTCAAGAAGAATTCGTTTGATTGCTTAATATGGAAGAATAATTGTTTTTCAAACATATACATAAATATTTCTGTTTCAGCTTTAAGGCATCGACCATAATTCTTACTTATTTAGCATATGCTGCATATCATATGTCCAGGAAACCAATATCAGTAGTCAAATCAGTATTACATGAAAACTGCACAAATCCAAATAATACCACCGATAATGACTGTGGCTACCCACCTTTTGGTAGGCATAAAATAAATACATACATATTTAATTACCAATCAATTATTTCTCATCCAATGGCAGATGTACCCGATGCATCCACATTGTTTGGCACACTGGACTCGGCGTTTCTTGTCACATATGCCATATCGATGTTTGTCTCCGGCATTGTTGCCGAACGTGTCTCTCTGCGTTACTTCCTGAGTTTGGGCATGTTATTTTCCGGTTTATTTACACTGCTCTTTGGTGCTGCGAAATCATGGAATATACACACAATGTGGTATTTCGTAATTGTTCAAGTACTCGGCGGTATTGTACAAACCACCGGTTGGCCAGGTGTCGTCACATTGATGGCACGTTGGTTTGACAGATCAAAACGTGGTCTAATATTCGGAATTTGGAATAGTCATACATCAGTTGGCAATATACTTGGTACACTGATAGCTGCACATTTTGTAGAGAGTAATTGGATGTTGTCATTTGCTGTGCCCGGTGCTATTATGGCCGCTTTGGGTTTTGTTATGTTTTTATTTATTGTTGATGATCCAGAAATGGTCGGTTTGCATTCAACACGCAGTCATTTGCCTGTGCCGCATAGTAGTGTGCATGAAGATGAGGAACGTGCGCAGGCTGTTGCTAATTATGATGCGGTGAGTTTTCTTTTAAATTAAAGTTTTTTATTAGAAGAAGTTAGAAACAAATATTAAATGATTTGAATAGTATAATACTAATTTATGCCCAATGAATCATAGGAATTTTTTTAAGCAAAAAGTAGTTATTTAGTATGCTTTTTTTATGCATAAACACACGTTCATACGTTTACGTAGTTAGATAACTATAAATATTACAAAATAATAATAGTAGCAAATTAGTAAAAGTACACACATACATATATATATATATTAAAACGGAAGAAAAGAGTTATGAAGACTCGTTAATTGTATAACTTGGTATTTTTTGTACAATTATAGCAAATGAGAAAATTGCTCTCGTAAATAATCCAGTTTATAAATGAATGACTTTTCAACTAAAAAAGTCGAAAATCAGTTTTTTTTTTTCATTTTTTTATGTCATTTAACTTAGGAAATTTATATAATAAAAATCTATTATTTATTTGCATTAGTAATTATTTCAAAATAGTTCAAGTTTATTGAGTATTATTTTCTTAAATTACTAATTTCTTCCATCGCAGAACATTGGTATTCATGGCTATACAGACGATTATACAGTAAGTGCATGCTTCGTTTATACAAGTCTACTAGATATTCTAAATTAAAAACTTTCTACTTAACGCATTTCATTTAAATAAAAATATATTAACATACTTTGTATTTAGAAAATTAGCCAACCATCTAAATTCATCATTTAACCCAATATTTTTTTCTTTACTAAAATATTTTTATGATTATTACTTCTTTGGTAAATTAATTTTTTTCCACAATTTTCCACTTTAGAAAATGTTGACTTTCAATTTTTATATTGTTGCATTTTAAATTGCTTTCTTAAGGAAATAAATCATCGTGCATCTGAGCGTACCCCAATATTGGCACGTAGCAGATCGCAAACAAACGCACAAACTGAACGTAATGCAGTTGGCATATTGCAAGCTCTCTCCATACCAGGTGTTGTAGAGTTCTCCTTGTGTTTGTTCTTTGCCAAACTTGTCAGCTATACATTCCTCTATTGGCTGCCTCTATATATACAGTCTTCCAGTGAGTAAACTAAAATTGTTCACTTATGCATTTACATACATACATAAATTAATTATATCTACATTTTTTTCCTTACTGCAGCTACTTTAAGTCCTAGTGTTGCTGCCGATCTCTCAACACTATTCGATATTGGTGGCATTTTTGGTGCCATTGCAGCCGGTACTGTATCGGATTATTCGGGCATGCCGGCCACCACTTGCCTTGTGCTATTAGTTTGTGCAGCGCCGTTGGTAAGTATTAGAAAAAAATTAAAAAAAAAAATTAATTGTATTTAATTAAACTGTTAATATTTTCTTTTAGCTATTTATGTATGCCCATCTCGGCGGCATATCGATTGTAGTCAATATTGTACTACTTTTATTAGCTGGTTTTATGGTAAATGGCCCGTATGCGCTTATAACGACTTTCGTTAGTGCCGAACTTGGTCAACATCAATCGCTCTCGCATAATGCCAAAGCGCTGGCCACAGTTACGGCAATTATTGATGGTACAGGCTCAGTTGGTATGTAAAAATTGTTTATTGAATTTACAAAAATATTTACATACATACATACTTTTTTGCTACATTTATTTTTAGGTGCTGCTGTGGGTCCTTTCATTGCCGGTTTGGTGTCGCAAAAAGGTTGGGAGAATGTATTTAATATGCTTATTTGTGCGGATATATTGGCTATGCTTATAGTGTCGCGACAAGTTGTTAAGGAACTCCTTAGGCTACGCCGTGGCCGTCGTATACGCATAGAATAGATATTTTATCAATGCAGAAGCTAATTTCTAATAATGTATGTATTTATACGAGGAAACTATACCGACCACATATCGCTAATATTTTATTTTATTATGTATTGAACGCTTTTACAATATAAACGGCCAACAAATCTCATAGAACTTTAAATTTAAGATTAATAATTTAAATGAATTTATATAACAAATGCAATACTGTCAAATGCATTTTTTTAATGAATTGCACTGTATTAATTATGTTTTGTAAATGTATGTAAGCGTTGATAGGCACACGTATCATTTTTAAATATGACTTATCCACTAAAGATATATATATCTACATATATATGTTAGTTAGAGTGAAGCAATGACGTTTTTATTGTATGTAAATAGTGTTTGAAAACAGAAACATATTTTTATTATTTGATATAATTAGTTTTATATATGTTTGTAACGTTATTAAATATAGCAATAACACTGCGAAACAAAGAGTGTTTCATTTCTTCTAAATATAAATATATCAAATAAATAATTTAAAATTTTCTAAATAAAAAAAAACAAGTTAAGGAAATCTTTCATTTTGATAAAATATATACATATGTATGCACATGCACATAAATGCAAAACCCAATATTTTTGTATTAATCGGTTCAGTTTGACGAATTTTCTCATACGTCCGAAGAATGTACCCAAATAAAACGAACGTTTAAAGAATTTTAATAACATTTTCTTTTTATTGGAATTATATTGTGTTTATCATATACCAAATCTATATCTTGTTTCGTACTTTTACAATAATAAAAAAACGAGCTTGTTTAAATAACAAAATTCTTAATTCTCTTTAGCGCCGCAGACGCTTACTTTGTGCGAGATAAAACTATAGTTACGAAGTACTATATGATTTACTATACGGATTATATATCAAATTAGGTTTTTTTTTTTAGAATTAACTTAGATAGGTATGTATATCGTATAGCACCAGCTTTGATTTCTACTATAAATGTTGGAATAATAAGAAATTATTTATATTTTTCTGGTTAAAATTCAAATTTCTCCCTTAAAGTTTTAACACACGTTTCACTGTCCTCAGCGTAATTATTCTGCAAGACTATATCCCATTGTACCCAATCATCCAAATCACATTCCGATGCCACATCATCAATACCTTTTGTGAAATGCCAACCTCGTTCGACGCGTATTTCATCTTTTGCCATAATCCGTACTGTATGTACGAGCGAACCGAATGTATCGAGGAAATATTTAATATCAGTTTTACGTCTTATATCACTAACAATGATTATTTCGGCATGTGTATGCAACATCGCCGCCCGACAAAAATATCCGTAATCTTTGGCACGCACATCTTCGCTCCACTCTATCATATCTTTACGATATTTCTCCTTGTAAGGACCGTCACTTAATAATTCGTTCAAATTGAGATTGAGACGTTTTGCCCACTCAGTCTTTATAGGTTCGGAAATACGTACTATTTCGGAACGATCTTTAAGTATATTTTGTAACGTAGCCGATATGTGATCTTTCCCCGATTTTCTTTTGCCACTGATAAGTATAATTTTTTTTACGTTTTCCATTTTAGATCTTCAACTTGAACGCTGCGTTATTGATAATGATTGAGTCTGTATTTGGTATATGTACGGAACAAAAGTATACGGGCCTTCAAGCAGCAGTTTTCTTTTTTCAAACATTAACAATTGTTATACAGTTTCTTTATGCTAAACAGCCGTCTATTTGCATTTTAAATTTTTTTATTTTAAATTTTCTTCACGTAAATATTTGACCTTATAGCTCAGTGAACACTGAAATATAAAAGAAAAGAAATAACTACATAAGTATATATTACACATAAACAATATATAGAGAAACTATATACAAATTATACACGGAACATTCGAAAAAACGAAATTACAACGTCCTCAATAGTTTTACATAGTATGTTTGTATATGAGTGTGCGTTCGCTATGTGATATGCCGTGTAACTAAACAATTAGAAAATTAAAATAAGTAACGGTCATGCTTTATATAAAGTTTAAATATGCATATTGAAATGTAGAGTAAGTCGGCAGAGATTATAGCATCAATATGGCAAGTGCCAGAGTTAAAGGTATGAAAGCAACTTGGAGCAATTTCAGTTATTAATAACGAAGATACACTCCAAAAAGATTTTGCTGTTATAAGGCGAGGAACCTATATTTCATTGTGTTTTGCATCTAAAATGCTTTTGTTAATGTCGCGAAAATCTATTATTTCTTATTACATTTTAACAACTTTCTTCGATACAGACAGTGGCACTTTCTAGAGAGTAGTATTTACCAATTTTTACAGTCTCAGTTAAGCTGCGTAAATGATTACTTTTAACTGATGAATCAATATAAAAAAAGAAATAAATATAATAGCTAAGCGTTGTAATAAATAAACAAATGGTAGAAATTCCCTAATAAATTTCAAAGCAATTGTCACTTTCATTCATAAAAAGTTCAATCTCTTTTTTAACACTCAAAAGTAGCGCTGCCAACTACTTATCCAAGTATCAGCAAAACACTACTTTGCAGCAAGGTTAATCAACATAACATTTTTTATTCCACAACCCAAATAAAATTTCAAAATTCTTATGCTTTTAGTTTCCAACTAATATATTTTTTCAATATCATACTTGTTGTAAAATGAATAAATCAATAAATACGTGGCAATAGTTAGTGCCGTTTTTTTAGCGATCGCTTGGCATCTCTACTCTTCCGCTGCGACGAATTGCTAGGCCGAAGTTTTCGCTGGCTGTTCGGCCATCGTCATCGCCATCATACATCTCTGTTCGCAGTCGTCGTTGGGAGTCGTTCGCTTTGCATTGACGTCGCTTCGCAGCTCGTAGTCTCCATATAGTTACACAAATAGCAAATGTCTACTACCTAGAAATTAAAAAAAAAAGGTGCTCTGCTTCAATTGGAAAAAATTTCACTGCATGCAGCGACTGTTGACTGCGATAGAAATTAGAGATTTTTGTGCGAAATCCAAGAGTTAAATTTGTCGACGAAGTTCTGTGGACGTCTCAGTGGACGGAAGCAGCATAATAAGCGTGCGTTATTGCGCTTAATAAAGCGGTAAACCCAAAACTTATAAATTTTTTTTCACGGCACCAAAAAAATATAAAAGAAATGGATAAATTGGATACCAATTTGGAGCAGCAGTTCGATTTGAACCTCATTGAAGCAGTAAAAATGAATCCGGTCATATACGATCGTTCCCATTACAATTATAAGCACTTTGTAAGGAAGGCGCAAACATGGAAGACTATCGCCGAATCACTTGGTGTGCCTGGTAAGTTTCTATTTAATTATTTTAACATGAATGCATATACATACGTATGTACATTTATATAAATATGTGCATACATACATGTATAGTCTTACGATATGGGCCATTTACATACATACTTATGTAAATATACATGTATGCTTATACAGCTGAGTGGGGCCGCCTGATTGAGCACCTCAGTCGTTGCCATCACAAAAGCAAAATTGTGGATACACGCTAAAGAAAAGTGAACCAACGTAGAAATTAAAATGAAAATCGAGTGCCAATTTAAATGTGACTGAACGGGAACTTTTTTTTTTATATCCACAAAAGACTGAAAGCAGAAGTGTCTCGCAAGTGAATCGGTGCGTTTGTGTGTGACGTCTACGGCATACAAGTAAAGCGGAGCAAATGGAAAGGGGGGCTGTTAAAGTGCAAAAGGCAGCGACAGCCACCAAAGTCGCTACAGCGCACAGCAAGCATCACAAACCATACCGAGAGGGTTCAGTATGGTGCTGGGTTAAAATTAAAATAGAAACAGTATGCCTCCAAACACCACATATTGGCTGACAGGCTGGGTGGCCATATGCTATCGCTTAAGGCAATTGTTTTTAGTAGGTTATCGAAAACAGAGACGCATGCGGAGGCAGCAGTGTCGGGCACGTCGCCGTTCCCATCGTGATGTGGTGGTTGTCGTTACTTTTCACATCACCCCGCCAACGTCGTCAACGCACAACGTTAACGGCATTCGGGTCTGTCATTGGCACTGATGTCGTCGTTGCGAACTGCTTGCGTTTGCTGTACTTTGTTGTTCGGTCGCTTGTTTGTCAGCTACTCGCTCTGCAAGTGAGACGCGATTACCTATGCCGCAGACGCGTTTGTATGAATGAGAAAGCCGTATAACGGCCAATACACAGCGCGTGCAAGCGCAGTGCAGAAGCTGTTTAGCATTGGCTACAACAGCGACGACGTTTGCTAACTTCAATTAGGCAATACCTACCTACGTCAAGGGGTTGCAAGCTACAAAGCAGCAGCACTGCAAAGCCAGACAGTGGCAGCAGCTTTGTATGTGCGTATGCGACGTTTTGAAGTTTACCAGTTTGCTTCGTTTTAACTTCGCTCAGTGGTTGGCTTGTGCATCTGATTCGAATCTTGCGGCACTGCTTGTGTTACGTTGAATTTTTGTAGCAGCACACCAGGATTCTACTCGCGTTGTGTTCTCGGTCTGAGCACGGTTGCTGTTCAGTTCAGCCGCTGTTTTCCCCATATTGCAGTAGCGATATTCTGCTTCTCATTGCCATTAGTTTTGCCTTGATTCTCGCTACGTTTATCATGTTTGTTTACATAACATCATTTCGCTCAACAAGTTTTTCTGATTGGATGTAAACAAAGTTTTGTGTGCGCGTAATTGAATAGGACTAAACTGTTTAATTGTGGTGGACATATTACTATTTTTAATTTTATTTATTTAATTTTGAATAGGTTTTATAGACTAAAATAATATTCTTTTTATTTTAAGAGCAAAAATGTACGAAACGATGGAAGAGTTTGCGCGACAAATTTGCCCGCGAAATGAAATTGTGTCAAGAATCGCGTTGGCGCTACTTTAAACAAATGCAATTCCTGGTTGATTCCATAAGGTAAGCAATTATTCGTGTTTTCTAGATTTTTATAAATAAAAATAATAATCTTATTCGGTAGACAATATCGCGAATCACTTTTGGGTAAATGCAATACGGTGCAGCAAAATACAAACCAGATAGCCCAAGTTGATCCCAATCAACAGCAACAACAACCGCAGCAACAGGCTGTCGTAGACATATTTGCACAACCTTTCAACGGCAGTGCCACAACATCGGCACAAGCAATCGCCCATCCGCACGGTAAGTTCAATATAGAAATCAATGAAAGCTTAATTATTTGCAAAAACTTATTAAATTGCAAGTAAATGAAATTTAAAGTTTAAAGTATGATTTTCTTAGTTTTGCATTTGCTTGTGGTTTAAAAATATTTATTTTCAATTGGATTATTGTTTTGTATCACACTATATACTCAAGTTCACGTTTAGAAATTGCAGTTACAGGCGACACTCAATTGGCCGCCGCTGGAAAAGAACAAAAGCCATACTTTTATGAGCCCCCGTTAAAGCGTGAACGCACCGAAGAAGATAATCACGATAATATGTTGAACACAATTAAGATTTTCCAAAATTCGATGTCACAAGCGGTTAGCGCTGAGGATCAGTCGTTTGGTATGGTAGTCACCGACATGCTGAACACGTTGGGTGTACGACAGAAGGCCGAGGCAAAGGTGCACATTATTAAATATCTTACGGATATGCAATTGCTGGCACAACATAACAAATATTAGTATGATACGCAGAGCGGCAGATGAACACATATAATGTGTGTGTATGCTTGTAAGCAGTAGTTTTTGTAATAGTCATCATATGTACCAGTTAATATAAAATGAATATTAGCATAAAATATTTTGACAGAGGTTTATTGGCAGTAAACTACCAAGTCAGAGAGACCAGAAATAAGCCATTATTATTTTTGGTTTATATTTTAATGAAGTATAATCTATATTACAAATTAATTTAATCACATGAAGTTAAATATTTTTAATAAATTTCATAATTTAAATTTACTTTAACACAAGTTTAATATTTTAAATTAGTGATTAAACTCTGAAAAGAAATGAAGTTTTGGTTGTAAATAGCTTTAAATTTTGGAAATTTTTGTTTAAAACAATAACTTTTATAAACAAATTGCTGAATTGCGGTAACTGTAATGAGGTAAATTTCTTATGGAAATATTGATTATTATATCTTTCTAAATGTTTTGTATCTCGTTTTCAGTTAAAGAGGATAATCTTTCGTTTGGATTAAAAGCGTAAACTAAACATTTTTTCTTACTTATAAATAATACATATAATGCATAATTTATAATGCCATAGGCGCATACATACTTCAATTACCATGGATTTATAAATAGTTTTAGTAATTAAGGATCATTAATATATAAGAGCTTAATGTAATATACATATATATACATATTTCCTAATATATAAAAAGTAGATATAAACATAAATAAATGCGAATAACTTTTAAATGGAGGGTACCGACATACATATGCATGTATATAACAATACAGAAGGTCTTAATATCCAAAGTGGCTATGATAGGCGGGCTACTATGCGAAGGATCATGGATTTTCACAATGCAATGCAAGAATATTAATGCGTCACAAGTGAATTTCTTTAAAAATTAATTAGCCGCTCGCAGGCTGCTTCAAAGCGTTTGTAGAGCCATTCCAACATATCGGCTTAAGGATTCAGAAGAGTGATTAAGCTAAAAGCTTCTGTTCACCAGAGGTTTGAGACCCGCCACGTAGAAACCAGCTCCAATGAAAAAGGAAACAATTCCTCGGATGAGTAAATATTTTAAGAACCATGGTTTAAGTTTATCCACTTTGAATGGTCGGTACCTTGATGTCCTCGAAGGACTAATGGTGACATCATCGTCGCCATGGATGGGAACGAGCAAATTTACACACCACATTTGGGGGAAAATTCGGCCTCCATAAAGAAACATTTTCAAACGGGTTAATGGTGATCAACTTTGGCGAGGCCTGAAAATTGAGTTGAATATTTCGTGGAATACCACACTCCAGCACAGGAATTCATCAAGCTATTTGGCTGACTATGGATCGAAAAATTCGATCATAATGTGTTAGATGGATGACATATTTCCAGTGTTGTAGATGTGGGTACTCTCCTAGGATTTAAGATTGGCTTGGATCTCTACCTTGTAGCAGCAAAACCACGTACCCGTCTCTGTATAGCAAAGATTCACGTTCGACGGCCAAAAAAAAGGCATATGTTTTCAAATTAAGATCTGGTCATAAATCCCATCTTTTTAGACTTGATCTCAGCATTCTCAACGTATGTCCGGTATGCAATGAGACCGCACACGTTACTAGCCACTTTTTTTCTTACCCCACTTTTTTTATGTAGCCCATCGTGACCTTTCTTGTAACCTAACCCATGGCCCCTTTTGGCCGAGTTACGTACTTTATGGACGTTCCCTAATATTTTCAACAACCGAGCGAACACAATTTGGCAGCATATCGAACAAAACAATTAGCTACTTGGCATCCCTACAAGTTTTTGTTTACAAATATACATATGTCGAAATATATGTTATTTGTCAAAATCATATGTACATTTGGGAAAAACCAGTAAGGATAGAAATTAAAGAAATATATATGGAAAAACGGAAAAAATGAGAAATTTTATTCAATCCGAAAGATAAGAAGCTGTTGCCGGAGTGATGTTAAAAGAAGCGAGTATGAATCTCGATATCACTTGTGTAAGCAGACCACTTTTATCATGTGGTACTTAAATGTATAAAATCCGTGTAAATGATTTCTTCTCCTGGTTGATCTACCACCCACGCAATTCATATATGTATATGAGTAAAAATATATAAGTGCAATATCAATTTTTGCAAGTATTCTGGTAATTAAGGAGCAAAAGATTGCACATAATCCAATGTTTAAAAGTTACACAAAAGCTGGAATATCAGCAAAAGGCGCTAAGGCTGCAGCGACCTTTAAAGAAGTAAAAAGCAATAATAGAAAGGAAAATACGGTAATTACAACTGGCACCACATCCAATAGCAGTGGCGACAGTACCAGACGGAGTAGCAGCCGCTTCATTTTTAACAAAGGCAGCAGTATTTTGAGTGAAAAGTATTCGTTCAAGTCGAAAATCAAGGTATTTGATTGCAAAACAATACATACACACATACACATTTACATATCTTATGTGGCTAGTTTACCTGCAAACATAATTGCATTAAAAACAATGCGAGAGATACGAGTATGTACATATAGTACATATAGTGGCTCGCAGCCAAAGTGATGCAGCTATTTAAGAAATAGTATAAGTATTATTTAAAAAATAAACAAGTACTGAAGCGCGCGATTTAATCCTAAAACATTACAAAAAGGTGGCAAATGGTGAAACTAAAACGGCTCATAATAAAATATTTAACGAATGTGATTCCCGTTGGATTGTGCGCAAAATACGCGAAAAGCTCCTTTTAAGTGATCTAGCTTTAGGTAAAGACGTGGTAAAATATCTTAGAAAAAGCTGTAACCCAGAAACCATACGAAGAATCCTCAAAGAAGCTGATTTCAATGGCCGCACAGCTCGAAATAAACCATATGTTAGTACTAAAAGTCAAAGTGCAATGCTGAAGTTTGCAAAAAAGCATTTTCTGGGACACCTAAATTTTTGCGGACGAAAGTAAATTCAACCTGTTTAGATCATAGGGAAAGAGCTATGTATGGAGAAAACCAAATACTACGTTACAACCTCAAAATTTACGTAGCACTGTAATGGTATGGGGATGCATGTCGCCTTCTGGAGTTGGATAGACTGTGTATTTGGACATTTTAAAAAGAAATTTGTTGCAAAGTGCCTCAAAATGAAATATTCATGACAAGTTTCGTTACTATCAAGATAATGATCCGAAACTGTAAACTGTGGAACTGTATAATATAAAATTTTTAAAGCATTAATAAAATGTGTATACATATCTGCTGCTATTAACTGGCATTCATGTTTTTTCGAAAATTTATTTAATTTTAAAATAAAACTTACTATACTATTTTCTTACTTAGCTGCATCTCTTTGGTTGTGAGCCACTGTATGTGTGCATTTCTCCTTTTAAAGAAAATATATAATGTAGACTAGAGATAGATAAGTGATTATGCACCAATATACATAAGTGCATGTACATACATATGCACACAGATATACATATATGAGGTTAATATTTGCATTTTTAATGAAATATTTGAACTTGTGCCTTTGATGAGTTTGGACAGCTATAACCTACACTACACCACTCTTCTAATTTCAGCGCGAGCCATTGTTTTTACTCATCATAATGCGTTTGAACATAAAGAATTTTCTATTCGCGCTCATTGCGTTTGTTGTATTTACCGGTGTAGTCTTATATTACTTCTTTCCGGATTTTTTATTTCCACATAATTTGGTGCAAAGTTGGGATCGTCGATTAAGTGTTAACCGCGGTTATAATCCAAACATTGTTGGCGATGGTTCACATTCACTTTCCGTGCCACTACAGAATATTGAATGCTGGATAAATCAAGAGTATTCGATACCATGTAAACACAGCACTGAAAACAATGAAGTATATGTGCCATTTTCCTTCTTGCGCAGCTATTTTGATGTAAGTGGTGTAATGCTAGCTACCACAACTAGCAGCGTTAATGACAACACCAATAACGCAGATGATAATGCGTTACCACGGTTTGCGTGGTCGCATAGTAATGCTAAAGTGAATGTACCCAAAGGGAAGTATGATACACGCGGACGCTTTGCGTATTTTGAAAACTATAACGTAGAGGTGAGTTACAAATTAAATCATAACACTTTTCGTAAATTTAAAAAGAAAAAATATATATTTAGGTACGAGAGCGCGTAAAGTGTATAAGTGCTGCGGAAGGTGTACCTATTAGTACGCAATGGGAGAAAAGCGGTTACTTCTATCCTACACAAATAGCGCAATTCGCCTTGGCGCATTATAGCAAAAATATAGCTGAGCCACCACCAAAAATTAAGGTACGCAAAACACATTTTATTAAAATAATTGTTTAATAATCTGCTGATAAAAAATAATACATACAATTATTCGCGCTAATTGTATGTATTATAATTACAAAGATAAGACGTTTTTATTATGATTATTTATAATATGTCGAAAAATTTTCGAAATAAATATTTATAATTACGTACATACATACATATGTATATACATATATGTATACGTAAGCGTAATAAATAATTTATTTGCATAAAAAAACTCAAATTTTTCAATTTGTATTTTTTCCTAATGCAGATGCTCGAAGATGCTGACACTAATAAGGCTACTTGGCTCACTCCAAAGTCTAGCAATATTTCACGCATTTGGCATCCGAAGTTTAATTCAACCGTCATTCAATACGAAACTGCTATCGGCTATGACAGTGCTGTGCGTATGGAAGTGAATCAAACACTTGAGCTGGTGCTAAGTGTTGATCTTCTTTTGGTCACTAACAGTAGTAGTCTTATGGTAGTGTTGCAGAGCCGTGATAGTAAACAAACGTATACACTCCATTATATACCCGCCAATTTGCGACTGAGTACTCAAGAGCATAATATTTACTATGGTATGGGTACCAGTGCGGTGAACCGATGGCGTCATATAACGCGGGATCTTTATATTGACGTGCAAAAAGGTTTAATGAGCGGTGGTGACAAGAAATCACAATCTAGAATACGTCGTAATGAGTTGCATGTTACGTCGGTAGCCTTTCTAGGCGTGGGCTTCTTCGACAACATAACTTTATCAACATACGATCATATGGCGCATTTTTATGATGCCGCTGAATGGTTTATACATCATCAGGACACAAAAACTGGTGGTTGGCCAAATCCAGTGAAACGTAACTTAAATGGTTTTACTGAGCTTAAAGCTGGATGGCTCTCTGCCATGGGTCAAGGACATGCAATATCCGTATTGGCGAGAGCATACTATCATTCTGGAGGTGATAAAAGGTATTTGAAAGCAGCGGCTTTGGGCTTAAAACCATTTAAAGTTAACTCCAGCGACGGTGGGGTATTGGCGCAGTTTATGGATAAATATTATTGGTAATTAAAATATATACTTTATTAAATTGACAATAATAATATTTATATATTACTTTATTTGTTTTAATTTTTTATATTTTCCAGGTATGAGGAATATCCAACAACACCAGCCTCTTTCGTACTCAATGGCTTCATATACTCCTTGTTGGGTTTATATGATTTAAATTCAACAGCGCCTTTAAGTATTGCTCGAGAAGCCGGTAAATTATTTAATCAAGGTATGTTTTCTTTGAAGAAAATGTTGCTGCTTTATGACACTGGCTCGGGCACAAGCTATGATTTGCGTCATCTAAGCTTAGGTAATTATGTATTTTCTAAAAAGTATAAACAATAGTTTTATTAATATATGTTGCTACACAATTAATAGGGACGGCACCAAATTTAGCGCGTGACGATTACCACGCGACGCATGTTAGTCAATTACTGTTGCTATCTACAATAGATAGTGATCCATTGTTAATGGAAACGGCAGAGCGTTGGAAAGGCTATATGTTTGGTAAACGTGCTAAGCACAATTGAGGGCGTGGCAGGCGTGCGCGCCATAAAAAATTTCACTTACGATCCAGTTGGAGCTACAGAAACTTAGAGTGATATTAACTTTAATTTTTATTTTCAAAATACAGCTTTCTTTTTTACTTAATTTTATAGTTATATTTGTACACAAGATCATGCATATTTTTTATTTATATTTTTAAGTCTTTGTGCAAAATGTATTATTCAATATAGCATAATTATTATGTTAAACAAAATATTTGAAAATAAATTAAGTGCAACTAAGTAGTAGTAAACAAAATTGTTTTAAAGAAGAATCCTTGCCATTCTATATAATTTAAAATTCACTTTTAAAGCAAGCTTAGAGAAATAGTTTACTTAAAAAGTTGTGTATTATGCATATATTTGCTGTATAGTATTACGAATTATATTTACGTATCACATCGTTTGTACAAACAAAGTCTTTAGGGAAAAGTAAAAATGTTTTTTTTAACTTTTATAATCGAATTTAAGTAAATTTCAGAAATCTAGTTTTAAGCAAATAATTATTTGTTTGATTTTTAAAATAGAAACTAACTAAACGTTGTTAAACTGTTAAATATCGACTAAGTAGTGGGGAAGTAAAACTCGCAATACATCGGGCAGCATCAATGCAGTTAATATTATGTTATTATTTGTAAATTTAAATATTTCTCTTGCCGTACTATTTTTTACTGAGTCGGTATTTGATTAGTCTGGAATTTGTAAAAAAAATATTAGAATGATTAATATAATTAAACGAAAACGCAACATTTAAAGAAAAATTTATTGGCTAAATTTGAAACCATTTTATTATATTTAACGATGCTGCAGATACTAGAGCGACTTTCGTTTCAAATTAGTAGTAGAGTTAGAGCTTCTGGGTTGCCTATTTATATCCTCCTAAACTAACTGTATTAACTTTTACACAATCGTACTTAGGTAAAGCTATTGTTTTTGTAATGGTAGTCTGTTAAAAATAAAGTAAAATTATAAAATCGATATGGAACGATACAATAATTAATATAGACACTGTAGTAATACAATTATCGGGATTATTGCTTAGTAAAGTAAAAATACATATAATATGTATATATGATTAAAAAATGTAGAAATAATAACTGCCAAATTGTGAACAAACACTTATTTGCTCTCAAGAAAATAAGATGCACAAATAAATAACATTAAAAAATAACTGCATTTTTTTAAATAAAAATTATAGAAATACAATCAGTACACCGGTGATTGCATCATTTCGTAATCATTACACATATGTAGAATCTATTATTTAAAATGTTTATTTACAACTCATTTAGAAATTTTAAAAGTAAAATACAGATATCACCTTACAGCTACTTTTTACGTTTTACATACTTATAAATTTAATGAATCTTTATACTTTTATATAGTATGCTTATAACTAAAATGGAACACTATTGTACAAATTATATTATGAAAATTTGGCATAGCCTCAACCAAAATCTTTATATCCAACAAATTCCATTGTTAGACGTAAAATAAATATAAAATAATAATCACTTAGACAATGGCAAACTTATAGTTAGTTTTGTTTACTAAGCGTTGGTCAGGATCTTCGCCACGACAGTATGTGTGATTTAATCGAAGGTGGTCCATATCGCCTTTCAGCTTCCGCAACAAAAGCATGTTCCATTTGATCACAAATCAAATCGAAAAAAATATTCGCAATATTACTGTGTATCAGGGATTTAAATTCGAAAGTAACTTTAAAATCAACAACACATGATTGTGGTATATCCTTCAAGCCGGGACTGAATCTCCAATCGTTTAATAAAAAATTAAATAATCTACCGTCATTGCATACTGATTTCACTAGTTTGGGTGCATTTAATGAGACAGTGGATGTGTATCGTTCGTTGAGTGGTGGAAAACCGACAATAAGATCAGCTTTGAAGCCATCAATGTGTTTGCTGTGTACAAGCGATTTTTTCACATATGGCACAAATTTATAGTAATTTGATACATCCGAAACCACATCGTACATTTCCTCCATTGAATAACTGCAAATATAGAAAATATTATTATAGCAGTTACAATGAATGTATGTGGGTTTCTAGATGTATACCCAATCAGCTCCTTTTTCACATATTCGCGATTTTTATTCGTCAAATCACTTAAAGTAAAGAAGGCTCTTTGAGCGCAGTTTGCTGAGCTTCCAGCAGCGGTGCTGCAATGAAAAAGTAGAGTAAAAAAATTTTTTAACAATATATTGAAAATGTTAGTCATGGCTAAAATATTTTGTCTTGGAGTGAAATGGAAGTGCGTTACGTAGATTTTTATTTTATAGGTTATATAATATGCACTGCAGTTTCAATTTCTGAATGAATAACAAAGACTTACGACAATTGCTTGCAGGCGCAACATATAAATTGCTTGTTTAATAGCAACAGTTGTGTGCTTTTCAGCATTGTGTCACAAAAAATCCAGCAATAGAATCACACAAATCCAGAGCAAAAAATTGAAAACAAAAACAAATGAAATGTCAAAACTCTTCTTCCTTTGCTGCACTGTTGTAAAGAACAGCTGATTTTATAAAATGTGGAAAAGTGGATAAAAATTTATCGATAACCAAATGAAAGTCACAAGATTTCCCATTATTTTTCATTGTTTCTATTTTTACAGCTTTAATAAACTAACAAATATTTGATGAATAAGATATTTTTATTAAATAGTTATAGTAATCTGAATTTAGATTACCTTAGTAGTTGTAATTGAAATTCAAAGAAAAAAAAAATTTTTTGGATTGCTATTTCCTTACCGGAACAAGAGAAGAATATTGATAAGACAAACAGCTGACAATTCGAATTGGCTTGCAAATTTACGGCAGCTGTTCATTTAGTTATTAAATAACAATAAAATATGTCGAAGAAAGCCGAAAATACACAAATTAATGACAACTCTGACGGTTCTCAGCTTAAGGATGCTTGGTCTGTAAGTAGAATTTCAGTAAGGTTGTTCAATTTAATTCATTATTTATTAATAATACCTAGATCCGACCATGTTCTGTGTATAAGGACGAATATGACGATTGTACCAGCATAAAGGCACGCTTCCACCAATATTTTATTTATGGCGAGAACATTGACTGCTCCCAATGGAAAAAGGATTATGATAATTGTGAGCGGTATGTAAATTCTAATGGCAATGATGTAGCAGCCGGCGAAGCTGTAATTAATAGCGAAGCTGAACGCAGGCGGAAACGCTTGGAGGCGCACTATAGCAATACGACGTGGAAAAAGCGTACACATCCACCAGAAGATTGGTCAAAGCCTTTACCAGAGTGGTTGGCTAAGAAAAACGAGAACACATTTTTAGAAATAAAACAAATGGAATTGGATGGTCGTAAACCTGTTGAGGAGGTTGAAAAATCCTATTGCGCTATTATGTAGTTAAAAATTATATATACAATTAAAATGCTATTAGTTTGTTGTAACAACGATATGTATGTAGTTTTTTATTCACACAATTCTTAAGGGAATACACGGATTTATTGTCATTTTCAAAATATTTGCATTACTAAAAATAATATTGCGCTATTAACATACATTTGAAGGCTCGATAACATTTAAATTGAAATAACAAAAACTAGCATTTATTTACATACATATAATAAAACCATTTGTACACATTTGCTAAAATTATAGACTGAGCTCCCAGCCATATCAATCGAAGTTTTGTTCCCTAATATCACTTAGTAACTTTTGTGCCGAGCTTGGTGCGCGGTTGAGTTTATACAAAATATTAAGGTACAAATTGAAGCATGATAACCGAAATGAAGTGGCCCTAAAAAGAATGGTCAATTTTATTATATATTTTTTCAAATCAGTGTATTCTTATTTACCACAAGTTGTATTCGAAAATTAATCGTCTATAAAACCAAAACATGTAGCTTCGGATTGAGTTATATTTGACGTAAATGCAATGTTGGGCATACCGCGCCATTGTACGTGGTCTATCCACTACATCACCGTGCTGACGCCCTATGGCACGAACAGTGTTTAAGTTCCTTTAAATATAAAGAAATATAAAATAGCAATTTTAAATTAGTAGTCGATAACACTTTACCTCACTACAAATAACATATTTCGTGGCATATCTTTTAATGTACCCATTATAAGTTCAAAATTTTTCTTCGCTACTTTTTGAATATACTCAATATCACTTTCGCTCAATTTTGTCTTGATACGACCGCCATGTATCCGTATAGGTTGTTGAAAAAGTACTTCTGCAAATTTCATATGATCATTAATGCCTATTTTTTGTGCCGCTGATATCATTTTTTTTTCATCTCTCAACACCGTCGCTTCCCAGAACTCACACAGTGGTAAACGCACCGACTCCGGTAGAAACTCGTATAAGCCATGATCCAATAGTACTAATTCAGCTTTGCCAGTTTTTGGATTTTTTCGTACATAAACTAAAAAACGTTTACCAATTACTTTGCTCTATTATCAAAGGAGATAGAAAAAATTTACCATTTCCTGGATGAGGATCAGCATGAACAAAACCTGTGTGAAATATTTGCTCAGCAAACATATTGAACAATTTCAAATCTACATCTTTTAAGTCAAGCTTCTCGAGTTGTATGCGTTCGACATCGCTGACTTTAAATCCATTAACCCATTCCATGGTGAGTACGCGCTGTATTAAAACAAATAATTATTTACAGTAAAAATTTTTATAGTAATATTAAAACTATTTACCGGTTTTGTGTATTTCCAATAAATGCTCGGAACATGCACATATTGAAATTTCTCCAAATCCTTAGCGCAGCGTTCTGCGTTTTGACCTTCATTCTCAAAATTTAGCTCTTGCACTAAATTTTTGCGTAGGTCGCGTAATATCCAACCAAAATTATAATTTTTAAAAAATATTTCAATAATATCTTGTAAAAACATTATTGTTCCCAAATCACTGGTAAAACGTTTCTGCAAGTCACCATACTGAACCTATAATAAAACAATCATAATACGCTAGATCCGATAAATAACTCTTTAAAACCAACTTTTACTGCAACATCTTCTCCACTTTTTAGTTTCGCCTTGAAAACTTGTGCTAAGCTCGCTGCTGCAATAGGAGTATAATCGAAATCACAGTAAATGTTTTCTGGGTTTGCGCCAAAATCTTGAATGAAAACTTTCTGAACATCAGCTTTTGTTGTGGGCAAGCATTTATCTTGTAATTTCTCCAATGTGCTAGTATACTCCTTTGGCAATATGTGATTAATAGCGGCAACACCTTGACCCATTTTTATATACAGCCCTCCATTTAGTAAGCACGTCTCAAGCAGACGCTGGGCACTTTTTAAATGTACTTGTTTCAATTGCAAATCATAATCGAAATCATCTACATGTCGTTCGAGCAGAAAATAATCCATTGCGATTAATGAGGCAGTTTTCACTGAACGTAAAAATCGTATTGAAGCTCCAGAGTATATAAAGTCATTAGCTACGCCATCATAAGTGACAAAACCTGTAAAAATTCCAAGTAATCCGAGACCAAAGTAATGATGCTTCCGTAGAGGCTTTGCTGTCGTGTTAGCGAAATTTCTTTGCTTCGAGCAGCGAATGAGATGGGCAAAATTAATGTTTTTTCCGGCGGAAATACTGCCATGTCTACTGAAGCACTGTCAATAAAAAAGTCGCAAATGATTTTTTTTCTGTACATTTTGCTTAAAAACTTACAAAAATTTTATTCATTTTGCCTGCATCTATTCTGTGAGTGATATATTTTTAATTTCCACCACTTCATGCACAATCAGCGAATTTTTTATGCTCCATTGATAACAACTGATTGCGCTGATCAAAACAAAAAACATATGATCCCATTAGTTGCACGACAGTGTTGAAAGTTTTTCTCATTACTAAATTTTAGTGATCCGAATTAATTTCCAAGGAACTATCAATTTGTACTATATGGATAATTAGTTATTAGGATTACCAACCAAAAAATCTCAAATTTACCTATTTAAATTTCTAAAAATTTCTAATTTTTTTATATTAAAAATGAGTAGCATACTCTCTGTACTGTCATACTATCAGCTGTGCATTATATACAACACTGCTAATTGACTCCTGCACCCCAAATACCCCTAAAAATCGATAAGGCACTGCAATGGGGAAAGAAGTTGTGAAAATATTTAATATGAAGTGGTAAAATTTTAGAATTCTGGAAAATAGTTACAAATTTGATTATCATGTGTAGGGCAGTGTTACCTTATATATATATATTAATATTTGTTTATTTAGTAGTAAGTTGTCACGCCTCAATTGGGGATCGCACACAATTTTTTCACAATTGTCGACAAAACTGTGAGCGACAAAATTGCAGTGCTGGTAAGTTAATGAGCACAGTGGATTAAAATTGAAAAAATGTTCATAAATGGTAATGAATGATATTTGCATGTATTAAAGTATTATTTTTACAGATGGCATTGAAATTCAGGAACAAGCGATAAAGTATTATCAGCAGTCAATTTTTGATAAGGCGTTTGCTTGGAATTGTGCAGATGAATGCCAGTATGGTTGTATGTGGCGCACTGTGGATGCATTTGCTGAACGCGGTTGGGATGTGCCGCAATTCTATGGAAAGGTGAAAATTTCATAAGATATCAATTTTCCCAGTTTATATTATGGCCAGTTATATTTATTTATTAAAAAATGATTTCTATAAAAAAAATCAATAATGAATAATTTCATTTTTAGTGGCCATTTGTACGCTTTCTTGGCATGCAGGAGCCGGTGTCGGTTTTGTTCTCCATACTCAATTTAATTGCACATATTCGCTGGTTGCGACGCTTTCGAACTGAAGTTCGTCCGGATAGCCCGTGTTATAAGTTGTGGCATATTTTCTCATTTGTAAGCAACTCATTAAATTTTATTATTAGTCGTGCTTTTTTTAAACTTGTATATGTACATATGTATATATATATTTATCTATAATGCGCTAAAATTTTCTATAAAACATAATACGCATAATTTTTCATGCGTTAAAAAAATATACATATTTCAGATATGTATTAATGGTTGGATATGGTCGGCCGTTTTCCATACGCGAGACTTTCCTGTGACAGAGTTAATGGATTATGCTTTTGCATACAGCATCGTATTGGTATCACTTTATTGTATGGTTATGCGGTGGGTAAAAATACAAATTTATAAACTTTTGAAAATATTGAAAACTAATTTAAACTTTTTTCGACTTGCTTACAGAATGTTACACCGCCGTTCAATAATACTGCGTGGCTTGATTTCGTTAATATTTCTGTCGTTTTTCGTCAATTACTTTGCGTACCTGAGCTTAGGAAAATTTAGTTACTCTCTTAATATGACAACAAATATGATTACTGGTAAGTTAAACTTTATAAAGCTGCAGAATGACGGTGTAATGCTTTCAATAAAATTTAATTTTAGGCGCTTTATCTGCACTTGGCTGGCTTGTTTGGTCCTACTTGGAACGTCATCGGCGCCCGAATTATCGAAAAATTATACGCTTTTACATTCTTTTCGGCATGTCCATGAGCTTGGAGCTGCTGGATTTTCCACCAATTTTGTGGTTATTAGATGCACATGCATTGTGGCATTTGGCCACAGTTCCCGTCATATCAGTGTTCTATGAGTAAGTACTTTATTCTAAAGAACTGGAGGAATGTAGACATACATATATACATATATATATTACTTTAAAATTAAACTTTTCTAGTTTTATAATCGATGATTGCCGCCTGTTGAGGAAGGAAAAGCAATATGATGATGAAAAGTATCGCAAACACATCTGAAGAGCTCATACTAAGTAAAATAACTTCCAAACATTTGCTTGTTTTTTAGCTAATTTTATTTTACAAACTTAAGGATCAAAGCTGTAAAGTATTTTATTTTATTTATCATGTAAAAATATTAAAAAGAAAATATTTAATAATAACTTTACTAAATTTTCTACATTTGTCCGCATTGTGATATCGTTACTGGGAGTTTGGGTTTGTTGTTTGGACCCGTTGGTACATTTTCAATTTTTCGCATTATCAACAGACCATCCAATACACGGCCAAAAACAACATGTTTTCCGTCTAGGAAGTTGCATTTGGCACATGTGATGAAAAATTGACAGCCATTGGTATCCTTACCACTGTTTGCCATAGAGAGGAGACCGGGGGAATCGTGTTTTAGTGTAAAATTCTCATCTGGGAACGTGCCGCCATATATACTCATTACTCCAGTACCATCACCCTAAAATTTAGTAATATTATAAATAATTTAATTATATTACATATATTTATACTATCCACTTACATGCACGAAATCACCTCCTTGAATCATAAAATCTTTAATAACACGATGAAAGCTTGCACCTTTATAGCCCATAGGTACATCGTCTGGTCGATATTCCCCCGTGCAAAGTTGACGGAAATTTTCGGCTGTTTTTGGCACTGTGTCCGAAAATAGTTCAAAAATCATGCGTCCGATTTCCTAAAAAAAAAATTAAATATTGCATTTATAAACTCAAATTGTTTATAACTTACCGTGGTGCCAACAGATATATCAAAGAAAACCACTGGATTGTTGGGATTGCGCAGCTGCGATTGAATTTGATTCCAAGTCGGCATGATTTACTAATATTTAGTAGTAGTATAATCTTAGTTCTTAATTTATAAAAACCTATATTTCGAGAATTGGTATTAATATTTTCTATAGTTTTGTTTATGTTCGGTGAGTAACATTTAAATGACAGCCGGCGTTTTGACCTTAAAAGCTAGAGTAGAGGTGCGATGACCATACCATACCTTCACAGCTGATTCCATCAACATAATGGGTGGAACTGCTTCTGATTTTTGGGGGCATACCATAATTCCATAAACTTAGGTTTGTCTATAAATTACCTGTTTATATTTTAGGCATTCCAGGTCTTCTCCCACTCCTGCCCTTTGTAAAATGATTTCGTTTCACACTTCTTTGGAATGTTTATGATACATTTATTAATATTTTTTTGAAATGAACAATAGCCATAATTTATTTGTATTATAAATAATATTCCAATGTATCTTAAGACTTAATAAATATTAAGCAATAAGTAATAATAATATATTATTTTATAATAACTATTAAATAAACTGCGGCTGTTTTTGGTTATATGTAGTATCAATAGTCGATTATATCTATTAAATATAGTTATGGTCACGGCTATGGTCACAACTGTGGTGTTATGATATGGCATCTTTAATACTACCTTTATTCACTCCTACTGCAAGCGACAGCTGTCAATTTTTAAATCAGCTGTTTCTCAGGTACCATTTTGTAAACAAAGTGGTGCTTGATTGACTGTGTACAATAAATGGTTTACGTTTTTTGTTTGTAAAATAAAAATTAAAAGTAAAATAACCGGTGTTTTAATTAGTAAATAATAATAAGAGTACTAAAGACTTATTATTGGTAAGTTGCTTCTGATATTATATTAATATGATTCTTTAAAGTTTTAAGTAAATAGTGATTGTTTAAACATGTGCTGTTATAAAAAAAAATATTAAAAAAATGCTTAAAATGTATAAGTGATAAATCTGCTCTTTTGGCAAAGCTAATCTTAGGTTTGGGATTAGCAACTGTACGAAAAATATAACGTTTGTACTTACATACATACATATGTACATATATCCTAGTTTCGCGCTACATTATGTCAAAAAGTCGAAGCAAGTAAAGAAAAAACATTCGAAACCATTAGGCGGCTCTTTCTGCGCTGGATAATTGCTCTCAAGACGAATGTGCTGCCAGTGAAAAAGGTCTCACACCACGTCCATAGATGTATCTAATACTCTACATACCAGGTGTGTTAGTTGAAGTTTGCCGGTTTTTTCGATAAAGAAAACACTTAATTTTCAGAGTAATCTCAAAATTATGGATACCATTCCATTACCATTACAAAAAAACTTTTTCTCTTTCGAGGCAAACCATTCGACGAGCCAAAATTAGCGAAGCACTGCTCTGCAAGGGAGTGTCCCATCGATGCGAAAAGGTGAAAGTCGGACGGGGCGAGGCCTGGAGAGTACGGCGGGTGCGATAATATTTCCCAATTAAGTGTTTTTAATGTGTCTTTGAACAGTTTACCGGTATGAGACGGCGCGTTGTCATGTTGCAAGATAACTTTGCCATGTCTTCGGGCCCATTCCGACCGTTTTTCGATCAATGCATGATTCAAATTGATCATTTGTTGTCGGTAGCGATCCGTGTTCACCGTTTCACCAGGTTTTACCAACTCGTAGTACACCACACTGGTCCCACCAAACACAGAGCATTGTCTTGCAGCCAAAGCGATTTGGCCTTGCAGTCGATGGGCCAGCTTCACCAGGGGAAAGCCATGATTTTTTTCGCTTCGGGTTCTCAAAATAAATCCATTTTTCGTCAACCGTGACAATTCGACGCAGAAAAGATTTCCTTTCGAATCGTTGAAGCAGCATTTCACAAACGGTTTTTCGATTTTCCATTTGTCTATTGTTCAGCTGGTGTGGCACCCATTTTCCATTCCAACGAAACTCGACATATTCACTGAGGTAAACAAATATGACACTATTATTTTGGCGGAATGTAACTTGCATATTTTTGTAGGTTAATGTCAATAGAAAAAAATTACATACATGCCAAATCACAGAAATTTATACATATTGCTAACGACATCTACTAGTAAAACCGGCACACTTCAACAAACACACCTGGTACGACCAAAACTATATTGCTGCACTCCTTTTTGCGTCTCTAGTTTGAAGAACATTGCCCCTGTCTTCGGAAATTTAAATAGTGCTTTGGCTCTTTATCCATTGCTCATACATCTTATCTTTTCGGTCTGCCGAACGCTGAGCAGTTACAGATTACGTGCTCCACTGTCTCGGCACAATCCCTGTTCTTGTTGCTCTTTATCAGACCTACCCAACATGTAATGTTAAAAGTCCTACTGTCAACCTGCCCTGTCACTTCATGATATATACTAGCAGAAGGGATACTTTACCACTTCTCGTTATATTTACCACGGGGGTTAAGGAGGTGGACTATCGCTAAAGTTTCGAGTTGAAATATTTAACGAGGGGCTCCATAGCTCGGTGCCTTCTTCTCACAGTAGTCTCTTATTCCCAGTTTTCGCAATTTTCGCCATGCCGATAATTGCGCGATATTGGTGTACGGCCAGGATATCGATAACCTTTGTCCGAAAGTGAACAATCTGGCCTTTTCCACTTCTTCGCTATCAGTCATTTAGGACTTGCAATCACGAGCTTCATTGTGACCCGTTTTCAACAGGTATTCTTGGCGCAATTAAGAACTCAACTTCTTATGCTCAGCATATGATGGGCCTCCGCACTAATTAAATCTTCATATGTCTCCGTAAACATTATCTAACATCTTTCTCCCTTTCTTATTCTTCTTTATTGAATAAGAGACTGCTAAAGCGATTATACCTGAGTTAACAACAATGCACCATTTGTTTTTTCTCTTCGTCATTCGTCGTCAATTGCACATATCAACCTCTTTTCATCTCATCTTCCTAATGAGGATTTCTTCCGCTTTATCTGCTCCTATCAGAGCAAATTGCATCGGATCCAATTGAACAATGTAAATGGTGTCGTATATCTCGTACAACTTTTCTTTCCATCGTCTGCGATATTTGCCGTTATTTTGTTCGTCGAGAGAGAACTTTACTTTTCAATTGCCTACTCAGTGCAAAATAGCACCTGTTGGTAAGAGTGATTCTGCGTTGTCGTTAGTGCCGATGATCGAAGTTAGACGCAATTATTAACTACTAAATAATCGATCTATGACGAAGTTAAGCCATCGGCTCTGCCTGATGGAACGTCTATCGAGATCGATTAGAGCTTCGGGTTCGACATCTCTCTGGTTGTTTCACTTTCTCTGCAGTTAAACAGACTAAAAAGTGTTCTTTCCATAAACTCTATATACTCTGAACGTCAGTTACCAGATCCCTTTTCTCGTTTCTACAGGAAAACCTCAACACATTCGTGGTTTTTTCGTCATGGAGACTAAATTTTCCAACTGCTATGCCGAAGAAAATTTCTTGCCGACGCTCATAGGTACGATCCAGATGCATATAATAAGCATATTTGGTCCCATCGCGCATCTCTTTCGTTAGTGCTTGATGGCAAATCAGCGATTTTTTTGAAGAACTTCGCTTCGCCGGGGTGAGTGACAGAATTCGGCGACTTTCTTCCACCACAAATCGGCCACCAAATTTGCGTTCATTTGTATTGCGTTTGTAGCACATGTCACAAGGACTTACCCGTTTCCGTCCTTATCCCGTCCATTGCAATTATTGAACGGCGGTGATGTCAGCTTCTAGCCTTACGAGAAGAGCAAACAGTTTGGCAGCGGGAACTTACGTATCAAACTACTAGAAATTCCAGGTGTATGTGCTTAAATGATGGTTTAAGAACTACGTTTGCAGTGGTCCCTATCAAGAGTAGGGTCTTTCATTTATTTTTTTTTCTTTGTACGTACACGTGTATCAGTTCCTAAGACCCAGTTTGCAACCTCCCTTCGCGAGTAGGTTTAGTTTTCGGTAATATTTATATAGCGAGCCGCTTGCCATAAGACTGACGACCGCTTGTAGCCGCACCTCTGCTGAACACACGTTGTAAAAAGACAAGTGAAGTGTTGATGTGGGTCTACTACGAGTTGGTTATCGTATCTCGATCAATAGTTGCCATGAGGACCCCAGCTTAGGAATTGTAACTGTAGCTGCATATCCCGAAGCAGGATTCTATCCCATTACAACTGCTCCCTTCTAAGACTAGCTTTGCCTGCGGTCCCAACCAAGGTTAACGAGCCGCCCCAGCAACAACAACAGTAACAATGAATTACTCGAGCAGGGTTCGTTTGTTTTCATTAGGCATTTTTTTTATTATAAATTTAATAAAACTAAAAAATAATAAGAAATATTTAATAAATTCACATAAATATTGACATACGATTGTTTGTGCAATGACTTTCATGTATGCGTGTAACATGCACGAAGTACTCTTGAATGTAGGTATGTACATATCGTTTGTATGTACGAGTATGTACATATGTACTACATTTAAATCGCTTATATATTTTCACTGTATTTGACTTAGATCTACTTAGGATGCTTTGTTTGCATTAGAAAATCAATAAATAATTATAATTAAATACATATTTACATATCTACATATTTATATATGTATATAAGTATATATGTATGTTTATTCGATATTTATGCTTGACTGAGTGTGCTAAAATATTAGAATGCAGATAAATAGGAACACAAAGTGAGAGGCGATATTTTTCAAGTGAAAAGTGTAAATGATGTAATGAACCGTTACTACTAATTTTGAGTGCCGTTAAATATAATCTAATGCAGTTATGAAATTCTCTTTAACTAAATGCATTTCTCCTCGACCGCAATGCGTTGTAAATCGAGTTTTTTTTCGAAAAAAGTGCTTACATATCTTCAATCTAGGTTTCATTTTCTTCATCTTCAACCTCTTGCCCTCATTCATCACTTAAAATATAAAAATTAATACTACAGTGTATAATCCAACAAATGGAGGTAAATCGAGCTGGTGCTGGGCGTCGCATGTGATTTCTTTATGAAAATATATATTATTTGTATATTGTTGTTGTATGTTGTGCAATGGTTTGGCGCCCAGCGCCTAGGCCTCAATGCTTCAGTTTTTACTCTTAACTAATTCCTTTCAATCACTGGCTAATTACTCGCCTCATCAGCGTCTACATCTTCAATGCCACGTAATTTATTTTGATCTGCTGTTGCTTTCATAAAACTTTGCATCATAGCATTAGAGTCTACGACCAAAATCGGCGTACAACCATCCTTGAGATGTTCATTTTGACTTTCGTACATTTCACGTGATATACTGCGTGTGAAGGAGAAACGTAAGGATTTGGTGCGTGTAAGCTTCTTCTTGATTGGCGGTTTGCCAATGATGGGTTGTGGCTCGGACATGACTTTCTCCTTTTCGGGTGTGGGCGAGAGCGCGGGTACGTCGCGTAGAATATCATCGGCGAAGGCTTTGATCTCAGACCAGGCGTCGGCTGGAGGGAGGCAGAGAGAGAGAGAGAGAGGGAGAGAGAAAAAAATTAAATATATGTTAAAAACTTTTGCTGTCGCTTTAATGAAACTTTTTTTGCAATCATAATAATTTAAAAATGATAAATATCGAACAAATATGATAGAGAAATCAACAATAATCGATAGTTGCATAGTTATCGATAAATAAATTCCAGTTAAATAGTAATGAGCGAAAAATATACTCTTTCGCTGTCACCAAATATGATAGAATACCGAGATTGCGCCAATCACAGTACCGTAACCCGCAGTTACAAAATTTTGATAATCAGCTGATATTTTGCTGACACTTTCAAATCACAATAATAACACAACGCAATAATCGAATGACTTTTGTATGCAAATCTGTATGGTCCGTACAGACATATGTCCTGGATAAGTAAAAAGACTCCGCGGTTCTGGGGCTTGATACTTTGGTTTTGGACAACACTAATCCGATTGTGTCAATCAGCTGACATTTCAAGATATTAATGAGAGTAGTGTAAGGGAACGCCGGATCCAGAAAGTTTGCCATATTCCGTTCTCGTTGGCCAATCACTCAAAAAGTCGATGAAATTCTGAAACTGGTATAGCAAGACCGGCATGTAAGCCGATGTCAGGAGATAGCGGAGACATTAGACATCACTCGAGTGACAGTTTAGAGCCATTTAAGAATGAATTAATGATACCATTTTTCTTTGTTGTATAACAAAAAAATATTCAATTCATACAAATAAACAAGGCCTTTCGCTCACTGAAAAAACTTATAACAAAAATTAATATCATGGCCGCAAAAACAATTATGATAAAATATTTGATTGACTGTAAAGCGCTCCTTAAAGCGACAAAATCAAGCCATCTCTAAAGCGACTAATTATGGGAGATTAAAAATGGTTTTAATACGAGAATATAAAACGAAAAAATCATGGTCTAAGATTTGTGGCCCTCTAAAAAGGACTTTATAGCGTGAATTAAAGGAAAACAAGGTAATGCTAAGTGTATAGTGGGATTAAAAGGAGATTTTCCATTATGAACTGCTACCAACAGACGAAACGGTTAATCGCGAGCACAATTAAGCAGCCTACAAGGAGCTTTTCCAAAGAGACGTCCAGAATTGATCAATAGAAAAGGGTTTGTGCTTCGTCATGTCAAGGCCGGATCACATACATCTTTGATCTGATGATCAGGCAAAAATTGTCGGAGCTTGCTTGGAAAGTTTTGATTCCCACACTGTAAAGCCCAGAGCTTCGCCTATCTGGCTGCCTTTACTTTTAGTCTCTGCAAAAATTCTCTTGATGGTAAAAAATTGATACAATTATGATGATACCCGAGAAATGTCGACAGGCCATAGATAAAAATCGGTTAATATTTAAACCACCGAGTTCTTTTTACTTATCCTATATTTTGAAATTGTGGCGTAAATGCTTAGAATAAAAATTGGCGCAATCTATTCTCTATCAATCTTTTACTTGCTTTTCAAATCGAGAGTCGAATCAAATTTTGCGAGCAAATTATCTCATTTTTAGGGCATTCAGTTCGAATCTTCACAAAAAAGAATCAATTTTCTCTAATTTTAATTGGAAATATAATGTTGAGATTCCTCTCGAAATTTCCACTTACTTATATCCTTCTCCGTCGCATGCTCGTATGTCACACAGAAACGTATCACATATTTGCCATTCACCATTGACGGTATCATATGCATTTTCCCCGAATGATTGATCTGCGCCAGCAACTCCTGATTGTAAGTATCTTCAGCGCGCATGCGGAAGCACACCAAACCCAAGTACACATCATTTCGCACCTCGAAACGATCATCTTTACGCACGAGCATTTCGAATTTCTTCGCTAATGCCATATGATTGCGTATGTACGCCTGTAGACCCATAATACCATACGAACGAAAGACGAACCACAATTTGAGCGCACGGAAACGACGACTCAGCGGTATGCCATAATGACGATAATCTATCGCCTTGTCATGTTCGTGTTGTAAATACAGAGGATTAACATTCAAAGCCGTCTTCAAACTCATCACATCTTTCACCCACATAGCGGACGCATCAAAATTGGTGAGCAAGAGTTTATTGGGATTCGTATTGAATGAGTCGGCATACTCGAGACCTTCAGAGAATTTACGCATTTCCGGCAGTATGAACGAGTTACCCGCATACGCGCCATCCACATGGAACCACACATTCGGCAATTCCCGGCACACTTTACCGATTTCTGTGAGATTATCAAAAGCACAAGCGCCTGTCGTACCAACGGTGGCGACAACGAAGAATGGCGTGAGACCGGCATTTGCATCATTTTGCATTGCCTGACGCAGTAAGTCAACACGCAAGCGTCCACGTTCATCAGCCTCAATAATGCGCAATTTGACCAGCGCCATTTTTGCAGCTTTCTCCACCGATGAGTGTGCCTCCTTGCTAGCGTATGCGATCAATTGTGGCAAAAAGACGCTCTCATGTATCTCCGAGCACATACCCTTCAACTTTTGTATAGCACGCGAACGTGCTGTGATCATGCAAACAAGTGTACATTCAGAGGCGGAACCTTGTAGCGCGCCACCGCCACGACTGCCCGGCAAATCGCTGATAAAGGCTTTGGGCAAACCGAGTGCTTTGGCATACCAATCGAGTACGATGGTTTCAAGTTCTGTAGCGGCAGGAGAGGAGGCCTGCAGAGTGGAGTGAAGAGAGGATAGAATAATAATAATATTGAAATTAGAAAAGAGCCAATTGAAAACCTACCCATGAGAAACCGATCGAGCCGATTGCTGCGCTGAGCATATCACCCAAAATCGAAGGGAATGAATTGCCCGAAGGAAAGTATGCGAAGAATTTCGGATGATTCCAATGTACAACGCCAGGCATTACTTTTTCCTCGAAATCGGCGAGAACATCTTCGAATTTTTCCGGTTTCAATGGCGCTTTAGCTGTGTTGGAGAAATAGAGGTGTGCGGGGAGAACGGGTTAAATAAATAATTAAACACATGCTCATAAATAAATACATACGTACACGTATGTACGTATGTTTTAACTACAAATAAATGTAAATAAACAATTTATTTAGTTGAGTAGACAATTGGCATTGAGAGAATTTCTGTGTGCTGTAGGCACACACTAAATCACACATATGTATGTACACGTATATACATACATACGAATATATGTATGTACATACATACATACGAATATATGTACATATGTATGTATGTACATACGTGCTCCTGCGTTTACAGTAATTTAATTGTGTGTGTCTGTCCGTCCGTTTGTTCATTTATTAATTTGTGTGCAAATAAGCTATTTAAACGAGAAAAATTTTTGTTTACGCCCACAAATTCTTTTCCTTCTTCTTCTTCTTCTTCTACGTTTACTGTATCTTTAATATATCAATTAACACTTTTGTGCATTATTCTTTTTGGACTGACAGGGCGTATGAGCTAATTGGGCGCTTGGTACATTATTGTACATGCATATGTGTGTATGTGTGTATATATGCACATAAATGTTAACAAATTGGCAGGTGCATGATACATATGTACATATGTATTTATCTACGTATACTTTCATTTACAAATATATGTATGTATGTTTGCTTTTGTGCTCAAAGATCTTTCATTATTTATTTTTTGGGCAAAGCGCAGAAATCTAAAGCAACAACAATAATAAACAAATCTATGACTGTTAAACGGATTATTAAAAAAAAATGTTTCATCAACTCGAATGTATGAATGGCGCATGGAGACACACAATTATACATCTGTACGTATGTATGTATGTATTCCGCATGCGAATGTTTTTTTTATTGTTGTTGTCGAAAAACATAAATTATCTTTTTCCCCTAGTGCCAAAGAGCACAGAGTAGGATTAAGAATGCCATTCTTTTCGTTTTAAAAGTGTTAATATGATTTGATAGGTGTTCATTGCTGTGCTGTTTGTTTTTTATTTTTTAATTTTTTTTTGTTTATAATTTATTTATTTGCTGCCTGTTAATTGGTTATTACTTATGAGTATTGTATTTATTTGCGAACACTTACTCATTTTTCTATTTTCTATATATTTACCTAGATACAAAATGTACATATGTACATACATACATACATATATACATATATATGCATATATTTGATTTATTATTTAGTTATTTAGTAGATATGTAGTTTCCACTTGCGGGGGATCGACTGCGGCGTGTGTACGAGTGCGGTACATGGCAACGGTAAGAGTTGTGAAATTTGTAGGCGAAGAAAAAAATGTATGTATGAGTTTGATTGTGATTTCAAGATATTCATTCAATTGTTAATATGAATGTATGGACATAGATAAATATGTGTGTATATGCTGAAGGTGTGTATTTTTGGTGTTGAAAAAAAATTATGATTTTTTTCTTGGAATAGCCCACTCATATATATTCTTATACCGTTATTCGCCACCTACGCAAATTAATAATTTATAATTAACTTTCTATTATTTTGCTATTAAAAAAATAATAAAAATCACGTACATACATATGCTTGAATATATGCATATACATACTCGTATGTATGTGTAGAAAATTTTTGCAAATACTTTAATTTAAACAATTTTTAACTCTAATATTATTATGTAAATTACTGTAACATTGACACTTGTAACAGGTGTTAATTGAAAACGTGTAAGTTCGATCGTGAGCTTCACCATTGCAGTAGTGAGCATAAAATTGTATAACGCATATACCGACAATGTTGTTTGAGGCCCACGAGCCTCTCTGCTAATTTTTAGTACATGCCTTTTATTTATTTATTTTAATTTAATTGTTTTTCAATTAATTTTATTTCATTTCATTTTACTTTAACTTATTTAATTTAATATTACAATTTTTTATTTTATTTCATTTTATTTAAATTTGTTTTATCTAGTAATTTTAGTTTAATTTATTTAATTTTGTTTAATTTTTTTATTGAATTTGCTTTTTTATTTATTTATTTTACTTAGTTTTAATATATATTATTTTATTTTGTTTTAATTTTATGCTAATTTATTCAATTTAATTTACATTATTATATTCTGTTTTAATCTAATTCAATACAATTCTGTTTTATTTTTTTTTTTTACTTTCTTTTATTTTATTCTAGTTTGGTTTAGTTGCTTTTATTTTCCTTTATTTAATTTAATATGATTTGCTTTTATTATGATTTATTTATTTATGATTTATTTTTAGTTTGTTAATTTTATTTTACTATTGTTTTTATTACTATTTCATTTTATTTTGCTTTAATTTTATTTTATTTTCTTTAATTAAAATAAATTAATTTGTTTTATTTAATCTTTTTTAATTTCATTTTATTTAATTGTGATTTTATTGTAATTTATTTAATCTTCCTTTTTTAAATTTAATTTAGTTTTACTTTATTTAATTCTATTTAATTTTTATTTTATTACTATTTAATTTTTTGATGTTTTATTTTACTTAGATTTAGCTTTCTTTATTTTATTTTACCTTATTTTATTTTCTGTTAAATTTATTTTAATTTCGTTTATAATTAATTTAATATAATTTATTTTAATGTTATTTTATTTACATTTGTTTAATTTTTTATCATAAATTATATTATTTTTTTAATTGATTTTATTTAATATTTTTATTTGATTCAATGGTTTAATTAATGTAATTTATTATAAGTTAATTTAAAATTTATTATATTTTATTTAAGTAAATTCAATTATTTACATACTTAATTTTTTATTATTTGCTTTGTTTCATTTTATTTGATTTCATTTTATTTGATTTAATTTGAATTTGATTTAATTATTATTATTTTTCATTTTATTTTGTTTTATTTTATTTAATTGGATTGGATATTGAATTTTATTTTTAATTGTTTTTTTATATTTCAATTTATTTTATTTGATATTTTTTTAATTTAATTTAAATCATTTTATTTTGCTCTTTATATAAAACATTTTATATATAATGATTTTGATATTTTATATTTAGTTGTTTACATGTATTATTCATTGTTTAAGTCCCAACATCGTTCGCTATCAACCAAAAGTGGGCGTGTCATCGATTATTTGAAAAACTAAAACTTGGAATTTTTAAAATATTTTTTTCCAAATTAATATTATACTATATTCATATGATAAGTTAGTAAAAAAAATTAATCATAAAAAATGTTTTTAATTATTATTTCTTAATTATGGTTGTTTGTTTATTTCAGCTTACACGCCAGTTGAGGTGAGTTCAAGAGTCACAATAAAAATTCTTTTTTATTTCATTTTATTTCATTTTGTTTTTTATCCAATATACGTGATGTGCTTTAACTATAAACATATTATTATTTTTCGGCAAAATTAATTTTTTTTTTATATTTAATACTTAAATTAAATTCTTCTTTTAACATTTACAATTTTTTTTAGTTTATTTTGGTGATTTATTCGCATAAAAATTTTGTTTTTTTCTGCAGCCTGGAGATGCATGTAGACAAAAAATGTAAAATAGCTCCTTAGTATAAATTGTAGGTCCCTCTATTTGTTTATTGAAGCGCTCGGCCGAAACCACTTGAGCGGTTACAAAGGGCCAATAATGTGATTTCAATTTGTAACATATTTGTATTATGTATTCTCATACAAGTTTGATAATTTTAAATTTTTTGTTAATTTTTAATTAATTATTTATAATATAATTATATTTATAAATATTTTATAGATTTTAAATTTAATAAACACTTTATTTTTATGTGACTTATGTATTTTTAAATTAATTTAGTGATTTATCATAATTTAAGATTCAAGATTTTGTTAAAAAACAACATATTATAATTTTTATTTATTATTATAATTATTATTATATTATTATTATTATTATATTATTATTATTATTATTATATTATTATTTTATTTATTATTTTTATTTTTTATTATTTTTATTATCATTGTTATTATTATTATTATCATTGTTATTATTATTATTATTATTATTATTATTATTATTATTATTATTATTATTATTATTATTATTATTATTATTACTATTTATTATTATATTATATTTCTGTTCATATTATTAATATTATTTTTATTTTTATTTTTTTTTTTATAATTTCTTTGTTATTGTTATCTGTATTTATATTTATTCTAATTTTTAGTGTTACTATCCTTATTGATTGTTACTAATATGTACATACGTGTATTATATAATTCATTCTTATTTCCATTATTTTAATTTTATAAAAAATTCTCTCAAAGCCGTCGATTTTTCATTTAAATTTATTTTAATTTTTAATATTTTTTTTACCTGGCAGCAATTTCTTTAAATATCCTGGATCCAGCGTAGGCGCTACATCACGTTGCTCAATATTTTGTGCATAATCACATATGTAATCCACCATATCCTTGCCATACTTTCTAAATTCTTCGGCATTCATTTTGGCTGTGTGTGTGTGTGTTGCTTTAACGTTTCTTATTAAACTATTAATACTTTTGTTGAAAAAGAGAAGCCTTGAAATTTGCTTTCCTTTAATGTTTGCCTTTGTGCTAAATTCGTTAATACGTCGTTTAATTGATCTTCTTTACTGTATTTTCACCTTAAACGTCACTTTAATTTAAATTCCTTTAATTGATGATGAATGCAATTTACACAAGTGTTAATTGAAATTGAAAATCGAAATTTTGTTTTCACTTTACGTTTCTTGTACTTTTCAGCTTCTTACAGCAAGTGAACGAGTATTTTATTTTATTTTCTTTTCTTTTGAATTTTTGGTGTAATTTGCACCACACTAATTTCACAAACTATCCGCACTATGCAATTGAAATTTTCTATATTAAAATTAATTCCTTTTTTTTATATTTCTTTTATATTATTCTATGTGGTACGATCAGTGTCTTACCACTTCCTTAACGCGAATGACTTGAGCTTTGTCCGATTGTAGGTCTTTATATTGGCGTAAGCATGAACAACGAAGCGATCTCGTCGTATTCGCTTGTTTTTTTTTTGTTGCCGGAGATCGATCTACGCCGCCACCTCGTTGATGTGGTGGGCTCGCTCATTGCGAGATCGTTTATGTATGTTCGTATGTATGTATGTAAGTACATATGTATGGTATGTAGGCATATACTATACAAATGCAAGCAAATTCTGTTTGCTATTCGTACAACAGGTACTCTAAGCGTTATGGTTGGCTGACAGCTAGCAGTAGCAGTTGCTTGATTGCTATTAACTTGGTCGGTCGATTGCTTGATCGAAAGATCGTCAGCTACTCGTTGTCGTGGTATGTAGTCGTTGTTGCTGTTGTTGCCAGTTTTGCGCGGGGGCAGCACGAGCGCGTGATCATTGATTATTAGGATCGTCACACCATCATATACATGTGCATACATACATACAATACATGTTGTATTCGTGTATTAGTGTCAGCAACATCATGATTGCCGGCAATAGGAAACGTCATTAATACTCCCTGGTATCTAGGAGGTATAAGTTATATATATGTACATATATATACATACATACATATATGATAAGTTGAAGCGTTTAGTGTTGATGTTCAGGTTGCCGACAGATCGTATCTTCATCTATTACCTGCGCTGTTTGCATAGCTGTTCACGCTTTGTGCCTGTTGGCGCGCTCATTTGAGCTATCAATCATTTAATTGGTATTTGGAATCCCCACGATGAATTTGTGTACATATATATGAACATACACACATACATCTGGCATGCAAATATGTACAGAAAAGTGTCAATATCTATCCAACTATGACACTTGCTGTCTACAAAAGTTAGATAATTTTCAGCTGAAAAATACAACATTTTCCAACTGCATATACATACACATATGGTATATATTTAATATAAAATGTGAGGATTTATTATGAAGAAATCTTGTTACTGAATGGAAAAACCATGAATGAATGAAATCGTCATTTGCCGTTTGCCGTTTCCCGTTGGCTGTAAATTTTCGCACCAATTGAAAATGGCATATTTTACACATTTAATCATACATATGTATGTATGTATTGTACATTCATATAAATGTACATACCTACAAATACAGGTGTCTTGCGAAGAATGTAAAAATATTCATCACTCGAACGAGGAGATTTTAAATTGTTTGTGACGTTTAGACTTGCGCACTCATATGCAAATACTTACATTTGCTTGTACTTCTGTATGCATATACATATGCCTGTATTTATTTTATATCATTCATACATACAAACACACATATGTATATGTATATATTTATTTTATGATTTCCAAGTATAATTATTTTGTGCACTGAATACATATTTAGTGTTCGCGTGTCGCCGCAAAATGTTGTATAATTAGATAATAATTAATCACAATATAAAATGCATATGGATTGAATTGCTTTTGTATTCTCTAATAAAAATTATGAAATGTGATTTTTATTGTTAGCTGCAAAAAAAAAATCACAAAAGTTATTAAACAATTTAGTGTTAGGAAATTGGGAGAATCGCAATAAAACTATTTTCATTTTTAATTTAGAAAGTATACTTATTTCTAGCTAAAGTTTATTGTATATATATACATATATATATACATATGTAAATTAAATAAATTAAATTCCAAGTAAAGTGATTTTGAGTATGCTAAATTCATTGAGACCTGCATTTTGTGTATGTTAGGCCAAATAGGATTTTTTTTACATTTAAATTTCTGAAATAATTTTTTTTTTCACTTTTAAGGGTTTTTGAATTCTTCTTTTTCTTTCAAATTTAAAGAAGTTTTTATTAAATTTTGTAATTTTCAATAAATTTTTTAATTTTTAGTAAAATTTTAATATAATTAAATTTTTTTCTAATTTCTGATAAATTTTAGTATTTTTTTTTTTAATTTTTAATCAATTTTGTAATTTGTAATCAATTTTGTAATTTTTAATAAAGTTTAAATAATTTTTATAATCCTTAATCAATTTTTTAATTTTTAATCAATTTTGTAATTAATAATCAATTTTGTAATTTTGAATCAATTTTGTAATTTTTAATAAAGTTTAATTACTTTTTTTTTAATTCTTAATTTTTTTAATTTTTAATCAATTTTGTAATTAATAATCAATTTTGTAATTAATAATCAATTTTGTAATTTTTAATCAATTTTGTAATTATTAATAAATTTTTTAAATTTTGAAGCAATTTTTTAATTTTGAATCCATTTTTAAATTTTTTATTTTTTAATCAATTTTGTAATTAATAATCAATTTTGTAATTAATAATCAATTTTGTAATTAATAATCAATTTTGTAGTTTTTAATAAATTTTTTAATTTTGAATCAATAATTCAATGCGCGATATAAAAATCCATAAAACAGTTGTAGTTAGATTCGGTTTAAGAGTCTTAGCAATGGAGATCTTGGAGCAGTATAAAGCTACCGGAGCTACATAACTTCCCGATGTTTGCCTTTCAGCACAGTTTCCTGGATGCCCCTGCTAGTAGCATTAAATTTTTTACGCCGAGCTTATCTGTGTACACAAGCGCCCATAGAGCACACCAAACAGTGACTTGAGATGTAAAGGCGTCTCAATAATGGCTTGTGGATTATCTATCATCGCTCTAGATGTGACAATTTTGTTTATGCCCATTCAACCGAAAATGAGCATTTTCTATTGAAAATTACGCTCTTGATGGTCATTCGGCTTCAGTTTTTATACGAGTTGGTCTTTGTAAGGCCGCAAACAAAGATCTTTCCGTAAAATCTTGCATAAAGTGGATGGAGCTCAAATTACTGGTCGTGATGGACCCATTCGGGTCTTTTCGGGTCTTGTTTCGCAGTAAGTCTGTCTGATTATACATCAAATAACAGCTGTCGAAAATACCAACTCCGAAAAAGGATTGTCACATCACCATCCACACTACTAAAAAAACACCCCTTATTTCACAGGAATTTACGTCAAGACCAGTTCGGACCACCCAACCTGTAACCACTGAAGTCGACCATCTTTCAGCCACCACATTTTCAGCTCCTTTTCAGCAAGTTATGCTATTACACCACGTTTTTAATTTTTTCATACTTAATAATACATTCCCTATAAATTTTTTACTATCAACGATTTCACAATGTTTTATAGGAAAATCACCCAAACTAACTGGAGAGTTCTACGACAGACTAAGTGGCTGAATGAAATAGTGGAAATTTTTATTATAATTATATCAAAAGTGGAGATTTCCTAAAACAAAATCATTATGTAATATGTATGTCTGTGTGGCGAACTCGATCGATCGTGGAATAACTAATCAAAGCTACCTTAGTTAAAAAGACAAAAAACTGCTTTCATGAAATTCCTATCATGTGAGCAAAAAATATGCAATAAAAACAGATCTACTTATATGTATCTATTACATATGCTTCTTAGATATACATATATTTATTAACTAAAATATATTTTTACTCACTTCAAGTAATATAATTAACTCATTCTTTATAATTAATGTGTAATCTTTGTCACGCAATCATAAAACAGACAGTGTCACAACGGCACGGTACTGTGATTATAAATTAATTAGATTTTTTGTAAGATTTTCCGCTGAAATGTTGTGATTTTCCACGGTCTACATGCTAAACTATTAGCACAATAAATTTTTTAATTATATATCTCGGGGGTGGCATTTAATAAACACTCAATAAATTAGTTTAAGAAATTTTCTAAAATTTAGCGTGAAAACGATGATTATTTTTAAACGATAAAATTTTTATTTTAACTAATTTTATTAGTAAACAATCTAAATATATATCTCTTTTATTTGATTTTTTTTTATTTTTGCTCATAAATCATCTACTCAACTCTTTGACTATTAATTTGTTAAGCAACTTTTTTTATGGCTCATATACATACAAATTCTCACCATAAATTTTCTAATATAATTAATGGAATCGTAAATTATTTCTGACACAAAACACGCGTTTACATACTCACATTTTTTATTTATTAAGAAAAAATATTTCCAAGTAGATAGCAAACATAGCTCTAGTACAGCACAGTACACAGTAGTGCATTAAATTAAAGGCTTTATTTATCAGAGTTAGAATTATCTCATTTATGTTAAATATGCACCGTTTTGCTCGGTATCTTTTTGCCATTTTGAAGTTAATATCATTATGCCTCTCTCTATTGGCAAAAACTTGGAACAATCGATTTTTCACAGGCTTTTTTGAGTCCAATTCTTCAACAGCTAAATCTTTCGCCATAGATTTCTAATAGTAATCACTTGGTGCGTGGTCCGGTCTATGAGGTGGATGCATAAGAATCTCCCAAACAAGTTTCGAGGGAGTCACTATCGATGTGTGTGGTCTTGCGTTGTCTTGTGATGAAACAAAATTGCCGTCATGTTTACCAAAGCTACGACCGCGACCGTTTTCGTTTGACGTGTCTGGCAGTGATACACTTAGTGATAAGTCTCCATTCACTTCAGAAGTTCAATTTTGCTGCTATTCACATATGAAAATTCTGTTGAATTCCTGTGGCACCCATACATCGAGCTTCTCTGCATATCCAGTCTTTTTCAAGTGGTTCCAAACTGTTTTTTCTGCAAAGCATAGTTCAGTATTTTATCGACATTTTCGAAAATTGGCCCTCAGTCCAGGGAGCATATTTTACATCAAAATTACCGGAACTAAGTCGACGAAACCAAAATTGTGCATTATTAACTGTCACAGTATCAGAACTATACAAACTATTCACATTTTCAGCTGCCTAACTTGCGTTTTCACCTTTATAGCAGAAAATTGTAGAATATTACTTCAGAAGTGTAAGACTTCTATGCTTTTCGCGATGACTTGTTCAAACTTCTCCTTATACAATTAATAACTATAGTCTAGCACAAGTGTACAACTTTGTTGATTTGGGGATTATGTTGGACCCTAAGCTCAGCTTCCATCTTCATATCAATATCACAGTCTAAAATGATTTTGTCTTTTTCAAAAGATGGTCAAAAGAATTTAAAGATCCTTATATATCTAAAGCACTTTATACGACTTTGGTGAAGCCAATATTAGAATATGGTTCATTGATTTGGAATAATTGGGGTTTATTCCAATACGTTAGAGTCTGTTCAAAAACAATTTTTAATCTTTGCATTACGACATTTCCGATGGAACTTTACTATAAATCCTCCTCCCTATACCAACTGTTTAAAGTCTCTAAATGTACCTACTCTCGCAAGTTGTAGAGAAATGTTAGGCGCATTGTTCGTAGTGAAACTTCTTAACTGACCAATCTGTAGTTCATGGTTCTGGTCTGAGGAAAACTTTAATGCTTCAACTCGTGTATCTATGCAGTTTAAGCCTTTACTATTAAGGTCAAAAAAACTTCATAACAATTAAATTTTAAAATTCTTTAATTATTATGAGAATGTGGCATCTCGTTTCGGTTGGGCGGGTGGAGGGTATTAGTTGGGCTTATGAATAGGGTATTTTCTTTTTTTTGCATGAGCTCGAACACTACTGAGTTAAGTGGTCAGTGGAATGTTGCGAGAGTTCTTGGGTGAATAAAAATTCGCACCGTTTTGGTATAAAGACCCATCCGTCGCGAGCACTTTTGAATTTTATTCGTCTGTTATGACAGGCTTTCCCGCAGGGGAAACTTGTATGATTGTACGAGTTTTCCAATAAGAAGAGTTATTTTAATATTCAAAAAAACTTTTTCCTTAAAATATCGTTGGTTTCGTTGCTTGTGTGGCACGTAACGCCTTCTTGTTGAATGTCAGCGTTGTCCAAATACCATCCAATTCCGGCCATAAAAAATCATTAATCATCTCTCGATAGCGCAACCCATTCATTTTCGGAAAAGTAAGCGCCAATTAACCCGCCGTACCATAAACCGCACCAAACAGTTCCACGTCAAGCATGAAGAGGATTTCCAACAATAAATTTTAGGTTTTCCGAACTCCAGATGTGACAGTTTTGCTTATTGACGTAGCCATGGAGGTCGAAATGGGTCAAGATGATTTTCGATGAATTTTTGTTTTGTGAATTTTCATAATTTCAATACATTGTCGAAGTGTGTGTCGTCAAATGCCAAAAAATTACAGCTTCAAATGTGACATCTACCGGAATAGCAGACTATTCAAAATAATACCTCTTATTGAAAAACCACACCTGAGTATCATAAAAAGGTTTTTGTTTGTAACTTTTTTGTTGGTAATGGCACTCCAATTTTATTTCATATACAAAACAAATTAAGGTAATAAATTAAAAGTAACATATTTCTTAGAATTGTTAAAAATATCTCCGCTGTACATTTGATCAATTGGTTGACATAAACAATTTTTTTTACTTAATATTTACTATGACTCTCTTTTGCTTTGATTAGTGCCTCGATTCGTTTGGGCATGGACTCGACCACTATTCTGTAGAAATCTCCGCTAATTTGTGCCAGTCATTTTGAGCCTTCTTCCATAAATCGTTAAGATTCTGACACTCATCTGGTAAATCAGAAATAGCACGCTTGACCTGAACCCAAGCATGTTTGATGTTTGGTGATTGAGGGGGCTAGTCTAGTACTTCAAAGCTGTTGTTTTGAAGTCAAGTTTTGGCTACACGAGAAGGGGTTGTCTTGCACACTTCTAGGCTCCTGCAAAAATCTTGTTGAAGGATATCAACATATTGGTTGGCATCCATTCGCCCGGTAACCCTTACATACTCTGTCCAACCCCCTCCAGTCTCATACATCCCCACATCGTTACATTATCCTCTCCAAACTTCAACGTTGGTTGAACAAAGCGGCTAGTCAAAGGTTCACGAGGTTTTCTCCAAATGTTTCGCCGCCCATCTTTTCCCAGGCGGTTTATTTATGTTTCGCCTGACCATATAACTTGGATCCAGTCATTTTGGGTAAAGGTTTTTTATATTTTTGCAAACTGAAGCTTCATTGCACAGTGTCATTTTGTCAAGAATGGTTTTTATACTTTGAGACGTTCGCGCAAACCGTTTTTCTGCAATTTCTTCCTGTTTGCTTCATTTGTTAATTTTATTCCATCACCATGGAAGAGATCACACCTCTGATTCGGCCCGCATTTTCATACATACTAAACTTTATTTTGTTAACCATGGGTGTTTCCAGTGTGGCGTTCAAAATTGGCATTCGACCAGGCTTGTTTTTCTTTGCATAAAGGACTTATTGACTTTCTCATTTTTAAAATCACACCCACAGAAACCACATCGAGTCTTGGAACTTCTCTGGGTTTTATGTTTAAATCAATAAGGCTCTTGATTTCTTCTATTTTTGTTGCATTTGATTTTTTCATCTATGGTGAAGCCAAATTTAAAAAAAATAAAGAAAAATAGGAGAAAATGCTGACGTTTTACTAAAATCTTGATTCTAACGATTTCACCACTACTAATTATAGAATAAAAAGAAAAACTTTAACAGCAAAGGAATATTACGTCGACTAATAGTTCTCTGCTTCAGAAAGTCAATTTATTGATCACATGCGTTCGTCTACAAAATATTGTATTTGGAAATGGTAAGTGATCAAATAGTTGACTGTAGTTATGCATGTATGTATTGCATAAATACTTAATTGTGTCGGTTTATATGAAATCAATAAAATTTCCCATTTTATCACTTACATACATAAATATTTGTAAACATTGTTTTTAGTCGGAAAAATTAAATTAATTTCCCATTAATTATTATTATTAATTAGAGATTTTTTATTGGAAATTAAAAATTTGTGAAAACAATTCTTGTGTAATTTTTATGTTGTAAAAGTTCCTCTTCTTCTCGATTGGCGTATTATAGCCCAGTCAACACCGGTGTGTGTAGATAATCTTCTTAAATGGTAAAACCAAACCGCGTTCAATCAGGCTGCAGGAAAGACCACATTAGGGTTGGTCCTGTGGCCTAAAATATCACCACGTGGCTTATAGACACTTCCCATTTCTTCGCCGTCATATTTGATTAGCTCAGTCGTTGAGCCATCGGCCTGCATGTTATACATAGGTCAGGCGGACAATTGCTATTTAATTTTTTGGTATTTAATATATTTTTTCAGACTGATAAAGTATTCCCGTCATAAGTTCAGTATATTCTGCCCATCACTTACTAGATCCTCTCTTTGTGTGCTATATAAGTGTGCACCGCTCTAGCAATCTTTTCATAGAATTTTCGAACATTACCCCTATCGGGCAACTTCTCAAACTCTATCGCTATATTTCTGTTTCTGCCTGCAAACGCGTCTCGCTTTCTTCTTCAACTGTCGGTTTTTCGGAGTGCTCTCAGAGATCATTAGTCCAAGTCGAGTAGAAAACCATTTGACTGGATGTTGTGATTGTAGCTTTTCTACGGGAGTTCTTTGCTCATGCAAGATAGTACGTCGAATTTTAGATTTTTGGATTATACGTCTAGAGCACTAGAGACATCTTATGCGTCAGTTCTTTGGTTTTAAGTTTTGTGACTTAAAACAATAATGTAGCTTCATTAATACTCTTGTGCTCGAATCTGGTGCTACAGGCGGCCATATTTCGGGTCACAACGAAGTGGACCCCTCTCAACCTATTTGCGCATGCTTAGTGGTGGAGGATGTTTTCTTGTCCCACCTTACGTTGAAGTCTGCAAGTACAATTTTGACAAATAGAGCTCAAAAATACGCTCCAGGCGCTCATAAAAGGCATCTTTGATGGATTATGGCTAGAGGACGGTAAATTTGCTATGATTTTAATGACCACAGCGGTATATGGTACGAGTAAGTCCCTCTTTGTCTCATCCAACGTAATTCCTGTTTTGTCTAATCATACGAGAAGATCAAGCGTCAGCGTTCAACGTCGCTGTGCGAGTGATTAATTATCTCGTTGCTAATAACGACCTTTCCTTTTAATTTTTTTTTTTAACCAGAAATCGCAAGGTGCTATGTCCGGTGAAAATGGTGCTGGACGTATTTCTTCGATACCAGAGATCGATTTCAGCAGTGTGGGATGGCGCGTTGATGTGATGTAAAAAGTAGCCCCGCAAATCCTCTTTCATTCTGTTTTCCAACAAATTTTTGAAAACTTTTGGTAAGCACCCTTCGGTTGCACTTAACGTCTGACCCTCTTCCAGTGGAATAGCAGCTACGATGTTAGATCGGGTGAAGTAAACTGACATCATTACTTTTGCTGTTGATTTTTGTTGCTTAGATTTTACGGGGGGTTTGGTCCTTTTGGCCTCCATACTATGGACTGCTATTTGATACCTGGATCGTATTTAAAGAACTAAGATTCGTCACCAGTAACGACTTTACTAAAGTTGCTAGACTGACCATTTTCGATCGTTTTGAAATTTTAAAGGAAGACTAATAAAGTAATTGCAAAGGATTTGGTGTTTTTAGATTTAACAAGAACAAATTAAAAGTCATCAACTGATTAATACCCTCGTATGTCTGGAAGCGTCTGTAAAAATATTGTTTTCGAAATCTGTGTGAAGAGAAGAAAATTAAATTTTAAAAGCATCTTATTTACCATCAATGATTGCACTCACATAATCTTCTTTGGTGGCAGACAACCAAAAGTTTTTTCTTTTTCTGTTTTAATGCTGCAAACTAAAAAAAAAAAATTTGTTTTTTAGTTCAAAATTTAGCATTTCATATTATTTGAAATTTTATAAATATTTATGTATGTTCATTTATTGTACTTTGACTTCACCTCATTTACCATACACAATCATTTGCATATTTATTTCTCCTCAGCGTGAGACTGCACTTTTTTTTACTTAATTTTGGAATCTTTGAAAAAATTTTATCTTATATGTAATCAAAACAAATAAAGCAAAATACGACTTGTCAATCTTTTGCGAATCAAATACATATGTCGGGTGTAATAAGGAATATTATATGTATATGTGTATGCACATTCCAAATATTTACAGAGCAAAAGGGTAAAGTCTGATTTTTGTATTAGAGACTTAATGTGACTTATTTTGTTTGTCAAATCGAAGTCAGTTTTCGCTTGCTACAGCTGTTTTGCTTGATATGTGCTTGACAGATCGACTTGGATCGATTACACTAATTATACTCGTATGTCTTAAACTTATACATATCGTAAAAATAAAGATAAAAAAGAAATAACACTAAAAATAAACATAAAAAATAGATAAAAACTGACAAACATACACAAAAACCAAAATAAATACGGTTTTGGAATTTTTGGTCTTTACCGACAAAAAAACGCTAGCTTTTTTGGTCTTAATGACCTCTATTGCGACTAATTTTAAGTAAAATCTTGACCGAAATCAATCACAATTACATTTGTAAAAGGGGAAGCACCAGAGCAGCAGATATTAGCTACTATTTTTCCTATTTCTTTTATTTTATTTCATTTTATTTTTATTCTTTCTCTTTCTTTCAATTTGTTGGCAAAATAAAAATCAAACGTAGTAAATTATTAATTATTAAATAATAGCTGGGAAAGTCCATTCCAAAGACCTTGTCATCAATTGAACAAAGTTGTAACCATAAATTAGCTGGTGCTACTAAAATCGATTCGCATTTATCGGTGTTATCGATCTTAACATTTAGTTTAGTAAGGTAAGCAAACAAAGCAAGAAAGGTGTGATGGTTTGATTAATCGTTTATTTAAACCATTATCGAATGGAAGAACTTCTCTGTTTTTCTACAGACCAAAAGCTTAAATTTTCTTCCTTCCTTCTTTGAATGGGGCAAAAATGTGTTCGAAAATCCTTTCGAAATTCTAAAATCCTTTCGAAATTCTAAAATTCGAGCAATAAGGTAATCCCATTCGAAGTTCATTTGCTTGGTTTTGTCCAGTCTTAATATTTGTTTGAAGTACTAGCACAAGAAAATTCATCAACAGCCAAAGTAGTGTCCAGATTGAAAAATTCAAAACCAGTTCGAACATGTTGTGATAGACGAACGACATCTCTCCAGTGTTCTTGACGTGCGCACGCTCCGGGTTCCCAATATTGACTTGGGTCATCTTGTAGCAGCAAAGAACGCCGTCAACAAACACAAGGAAGGAAGACAGCCTAACGGTTTTCAACTCGACTTGCACTCCTACTCTCGGAGAGCACTCATCAGCAATTCAGTACATGGGAACTGTGGAACCGCATTTCAAGCTTCTTACGTACAGCTGCAAACGAAACCCTTGGGTTTCGTAAAGGTCGCAAAAACAGGTAGCAGTGGTAAGGCAACGTTGCCATTGACCACTACACCTGCCGAATAGGATAGTTACCGAGAATTGAAGACGGAAGTAAGACGTACATATGTGCGGGCAAAAAAAAGAAAGAAAAAAGAAAGAAGACGAAATGCCTGAGTTTGAAGAGTTCGCAAAGCAGGCCGACTAAGTTAATGTTCGAAAATTCTACGAAACGAACAAACTCTTGTAGGACCCAGGGTGATGATCAAGCCTACTTAATGGCAGTTAAAATGAAACACCAGGATATGGCTAACCGGAATCCCCAAACGATGGCGATGAAACTAATGTTCCATTGTCCGACTATGAAGAATATCGATTTCCGGCCGAGCTATTCAAAAATGGCGGCAAAGAACTGACAAGATGCGTGCATCAGCTTATTTGCAAAATATGGCCGGATGAAAGCATGCCTTACACCGCAGGTGTAGTAGTGTGTGCTATGCCCTATCCACAAAAAGAACGATTCCACAGTCTGCGTCAATTACCGAGGGATAAGCCTCCTCAACTTCGCATATAAGATCCTATCGAACGTACTGTGTGAAAGACTAAAGCCTACTGTCAACAAACGGATTCGACCTTATCAGCTGCAACTACGCCGATATGTCTTAAACTGTGTAAACTGACGTTAACCAGCATCAAAAGCTCTGTCAGGATCGGGAGCCTTTCGATAACAAACCTAGTTTCAGACAAGATAACATTGACATAGTTCAGCGAATGAAAATAATTATCGATGCCAGCAAATTATATACTGTTTGTATCTTTCAGGAGTTCTGGTCTTCTTAAACTTGTGTGAGTTGTGACCTGCACTAAACTAAATAAATATTTGAGATCCTTACAGCCAGTGAAAATTGTACCTCTAAAGTTTAATTCTGTATAAAGCCAAACTGACTGAGGTTCCCTTGATCCCCCTTGTGGGTTAGGGGTTAAAAAATTTACTCGCGGTAAGGCATGCCTGTCGTAAGAGGCGACTAAAATCCAATAGTTCCCGAGACAGTCCGGTCTTTACACCGGAACTACCTGAGTTTTTAATCCGGCTGTCACTCCCGCAACATTCCCCAAAAAGTACTTTGTGGAATATTTTTGCGGTTACAACTGGTCCCCTGACAAGCCTGACTATGCTGGTTTATGCCTAAAAAATTATTGAAAATGATTTTAAAAAATAAAATCAAATTATAAAATAATTCACCATAAAAATGGAAAATTACTCATAGAAGCTGTTTGAAATATTTATACCAAAATTTAGTGTACAATTATTTATAATTTTTTGTTAAAGTAAACATTTCAATAGCAATTTTATTTCTCATTCTTTGAAAATACATTAGTGCACATCTATACATACCTATTTATATATAGATTTAATAAATGCAAATTACTCATAACAAGCCACATTATGCCCGTCGAGAAATCTTCCCATGACAGGGAAGCTTTAATTTCACTTATTTAACATTAACTGCTACATACAAATATACTAACATATAGGGTTATCTATTTTGCAGTTTCCTTGTTCATCATAAAGTTTGAACCTTGGTATAATATGTGAAACCCGTCGTACTACAATATGTACGGTGTTTTGAATGGTCAGCTGGCTTCAGTTGTAGTGTGAGCTGGACTTTACATAGATATAGGTCTAAGGCCTAGTGCAGAAAGTCCCAGCTCAGAGCGTCGACACATAGACACAACGATGGTTGAAGTGGAACGATCGAAACGATGATGCACAGACCTTACAATTATCTGCAACCGATCTAGTCTCCTCAAAGTTCTATAAAAATTTTACCAACAGCTTCAGTAGTTGGACGATTATTGGCACCATAATCTCCTCTTAAAGCACGAAACGTGACCACATTTGTATCACCATTTTTGGAGTAGGTTTTAACAATTTTAATGCGTTGTGCGGTTGTTAAGTGATCCATTTTTATAAATGTCTGACTTTTAACAGATGTCAAAATACCGCCCTGTATTTTGAAACTACGATATGGATAACCCTATACTAACAGACAATTGATAGTACACTATTTGGTGAAGGCGCGTCTTTTGCCGCCTGCCGCTGCTAGCACTACAAAGCTAGACATATAATTGTACATAGGTATGTCGCATTTTGAGCATCTACAAATCTTGGAATTAATGGGGAATCACACCGCGAACGACGCCGAAAGTGCGCTGTAATTACGAGAGCGAGCATTCATTTGACAAATTTCACACATTTAAACTCGTATACCAGTTTAAGTCCAATGTTTGTAGTGCTTCGCAATTATTTGCCAAAGTAATTTAAACCGGCCGTACAGTATTTGCTGTACAAACTTGGAATTATTTGAAAAAAGTGATAGTCATTTGCATTCACCTGAACTCTGAAAAAGGGGAATACTTCAATATTTAGTGCCAGCGAATGCTAATGTCTAAAAATAACAATAATATCTAATTTTGTCTATAATTTAGTTAATTTAACAGTATGCGTCATGCATTTAAACGTATTCAAAAAAGAAACAAACAAAATTTGGCGCACGTAGTACACTTTTTACGTCACATCGAACAGCAGCAGCAGCACCTCAATTGGTGAGTCTGTGAGCGAACGGCCGATTTATTGTGGTCTCCTCACAATGCCATTGCCGAATTCGTGTGAAACTCGCTTAAATACACGCATAATTCAAACTAATAATTAAAGCATTTACCGGAGCACGCGTTCAATTGCACGTTCGCGGCGACGGCGGTGGTGGTGGCGTTGGCATTTTGTTTTGCGCTTAAAATTTGCATGTTATTATCTGGTGGAATAACCAAAGTAATTACCGCATTCTACACATAATAACACAACTACTGGTTTTATAAATTTAATATAATTGGCGCTTTGTAAGCGCTGAAGCGATTTCCTCCACCAAGGTTTGGCCTGAGTCTTAATGTTTTCAAACCAATGGTGAGCCTCCAATTTATGCTAAGGCGCCTCCGAACAGACGATTGTTAGCATTGCGTACTGTCATTCGGAAGGCTCGGATTCAAATCCTGGTGTCTTACTAACATTAAAAAAGTTATATAAAATTAATTTAAATAAAAAATTAAGCTGAATTTTCTAAATGCGGTCGCCCCTCGGCAGTGAATGCCAACCCCTCCGAGTGTATTCCTGATATGAAACAAAGCTTCTCATAAAAACCATCAGCCGTTCCGAGGCGGCACCCTACCGAGGTGAGTCCACAATTAGAAAAATTAATTTTCTATAATTTTGGATGTTGATCGGACCAATGCTCGAACCTTGTCCCTCTGAATAGAAGTACGAACTGCTAACCGCTCGTCTATTGCGCTCATACATACATACATATTTATGTGTTCGGTGTTTTTGTAGTTGATCTGGCGTATTTTTCATCAAGTGTCTGGCATTACATTTGTAATTGTGTCCATTCATCACGCCAGTTTTTCTTAAGTGTTTGTTAATTGTTTGTAATCGGAATCTGCTATAATTTTAATTAGGTTCAGTGTAACAGTTAGGTATGTATGTATGTAATTAATTGATTTGAATGTATAGTAATTGTGGTTGTGAAAATAGTTTATATAGAAAGAGGGGAATACCCAGTTTTTAATATATTATATTACTGGCAGACCCGGCCACACGTTGTTGTGTGTGTGTGTGTTGCTGTGGCTTTCCATATTTTTTCCAAATTTTCCCAAGGTTTTTATTATATAATATGAATGCCTCCAGGAAAGCCAAACGCACCATTCGTATCTATGTTTATTTACACTCAAGTTGAAAGTATAAGAATAGTTTGTAACCCGAACATACCTACGCACGATCTACGCTTACATACATACTATATCCAAATCGTACTAATTTTTTGTCAATCCGTCGGTGATCCCTTTGCCGCTAAGAAAAGGTGATCCATTTCAAGGTTCCCTACATTTTTAAAGAAAAAAGATCGAAAATTCAAATTTAATAGGGAATGTTTATTATCATTCGAAAGAACATTCTCTGGCATTTATTTTCTGAAGATTATCTTTTTCAACTGTTGGCTGCGGCTAAGTCTCAGATGGTCCATTCATTAAGTCCAATTTTCATTGATTCGTTCGAGCATTTCGACTGGTAAGTGGGGAATGACACGCCTGATATTTTGCTTCAAGGTCTGAAACGAAGCGGGTTTGTCCTTACGCTTAACATATCCCCATAGGAAAAAGTCTAACGGTGTGATATCACACGATCTTGGTGGTCAATCGACCGGCCCAAAACGTAAAATTATCTGCTCACCGAAGTGTTTTCTCAATAAATCCATTGGTTGATGCGATGTGTGGGTAGTGGCGCCGTCTTGTTGAAGTCAAATGTCGCCGAGATGTCCAGCTTCAAGTTCAGGCATGAAATGTTCGGTTATCATGGCGCGATAACGGTCGCCATTGACGGTTACTTTCTCACCGGCTTCATTTTTGTAGTAATATGATCCGATGATTCCACCGGCCCCCAAACCACACCAAACCGTTGTGTTTTCTGGATGAAATGGCAGCTCTTGAACCTTTTCAGGTTGTTCTTCGTCTCGAATGCGGCTATTTTGCTTTTATACCAACCAATTGACCCAGTAATGGGCCTCATCGCTGAACAAAAAAGAGCGAAGCGATGTCATTTAGAAAAAGTCGAGCCACTTCAGTTCTTACATAAACTGTATTTTGTATGCTTTCAATTTAAGATCTCGACGTAAAATGCGCCAAGTCATTCCATAGGTCAGCCCACGGTCTTCGTGTACACGCTCAGTTCGGCCGCTATATTTTCTTCGCTGCCGCTGGACGTGGTCTATTCGATCGAATGTTATCCAATAATGAATGTTGGGTCTCTTTTCATGCATTCATGCAACATGCATTTTCGTAATAAAGTTGAACGATTTGTAAACGATGTTCAGGCATAAGTCTTTCTATGATGAAATGCCAAACAATACTGAACAAAAATAACATGACATGTTGACATAACTCACGGGTGATCTGTCAAAAAAGACTTTTGAAAAAATTACCTGTGCTTAGATCACCCGTTATTACTTACATTTCGTGCAAATCGAACTTGATTCCAGGTGATTCCAGGAAAGAACAGTATTCAAAGTACTAAAGGAAATATTTACCTTCGGAATAAAGAGATAACTATATTTAGTCAGGTCGGGATTTCGTTATGTTTTTTTGATGTAGTGTCTGGATCGAAGTTTTTAGTTTGAATTTTATATTAACTTTCCTGTTTTTATATAATAATTTGAACATTTGAAATGAAAAATTTCAGCGGGAATGAGGTTACCTGCCAGAATCACTCTTCATAAAATTTCACAATGGGTCTTATTGGACAAAATATCAAATAATTAGATTTTTTGAACAAATATTTATTTATTCGCCTACATTGATGTTGTCTCCTTCGATATAGTCCCCATAAGATATTATACATTTGTGCCAGCCAATTCCCGAAACACTTACTTCTCAAACTTTCGATTTTTAAAAATGCCTTCAGATCTTTCAGTGATGCTAAAGCTGAAAATCGACCAGAAGGAGTTGGCAGAGACCCACTAAAATTTATACCGATCGAATCAAAATGACGAGTTGAGTTGATTTACCAAGTTGGACATGGCTGTTTCTCTACACTCATTCAATGAATTGAACATTGGTACTGTACTGGTAAAATCAATGATAAACGACCAATACTCGTATATCATATACCATATATAGGTTAGGTTGAATCTTCGATTATATTCCTTTATAAATTGATTAGAAAATTTATCTTGAAGTCTGCTATCTTATATAAATTGTCGATGAAAGCAGCTCTTAGATATCAAAATGTAGCTTTGCTTAAGGCAGGGAAGTCATATAGGAGATTAGATACTGTTTCTTGCTACTTACCGCTCTTGCAACTTCTACAACATCTTCTGAAAGGAACTCCCGGCAAGCAGTGGCCTGTTGAGACTCTTACAACCTTAAAGATATTCTCTTTTCTGAGAGAGTGTATCATGTTAGCTTTTCCGGTCCCATTTCGGTCAGTTTGCTTAGAAATTCCGCAAGTAGCCGTGTACTTCCATCTTAAATCCGCTGGCTCACAAGTAAAGCCTCTGAGTAGCAGTTGGCATATAGCAAAAGGCATACTAATGCGCTCTTTGTAGAGTTCTGTTTGAGCATGCATAGTCTGGCAATTTTCTCTATAACCCTGTGACCATAGAGATAATCTGTTATGTTTGATCACTCCCTGTAGAGATCGGCAACATTCCAGCACAGTCCAAGCGGCCTGAATGTGGGTCTCTTGAGAAGACACTCCCATTCTACAAGTTTCGATCCATCAGCATATATCTCAATACTGTCGATTGGGCTATCGAAGTTATTGCTCCATTCTTCCCTTTTAGGGATTTGCGTTATATATTTGTTCCCAGTAGCAAGGACCGAGCTGTCTGTTCTACTTGTGCTAAGTCTAATGGTAAAATATCGAGGGACACATTTTAAGCCTTATAATCATCGCTAATTTTTGAATTCTATTTAGAAGTTTAATATTTGTCGTCCTGTTTAACATAGTTCACCATGCAGACAGCCCATACAAAAGTATTGGTCGCACAACAGATGTAAAGATCAATTGACAGACCTTAGGGTATAAACCCGATTTCTCACCAATGCCGCTTTTACATGTGTGAAGGACGATGGAGGCCTTCTCATATCTGCTCACTATGTTAGCTTTCCAGTTCAGCTTCTTATCTAGCATGACGTCCAGAAGTTTTGGCTTGGTTTCGAGGCTTACACGTAGGTCAGTCTCATGTAAAGTTGGTGGAGGTTGTCGTCGGTGCACAATACCTCTTATTGAATAGGATGAGTTCCATCTTATTTGAGTTGACGCAAAGTTCTCAACGGTTAGACTACTTATGCTATGAGTTTGTAAACCCAATTGATCTATCTTAAAGCGATCGTTTTTAACCCTAACTGCAAGAAAGCTCTGGTTGAATGAAAGCTACTATGATATTCGATAGGGACACATTATAAAAAAATGCCTTTAATCACCCTTCATTAAAAATCGATTATCATGCTTCATGGTCTTGTGGTCCGGATGGGTAAGAATACTTCAGCTTTAAAAGTTTTCGATACGATGGAAGCAGAAAAAGAGGAAGATCTCCTGTACTTCAATTGGCGGTACACTGCGAAAAGAAGAAATGAATGGCGCAATGTTGTTAACTCGGCTAAAATCGCTACATCAGTAAAGAAAGAGAAGCTGAATTCAACCAATAGCAATTTTGTTTTTGGGTGTGAAGCGGTGAATTCAATTAGAAATTAATTAATTTCAGGGAATTTCCAAATACTAATAAATAATATATTTTTGTAAAAGCTTTTATTGCAGAGCGGCATTTTTCTTGCGAAATTGTGGGTATGTACAAAAAATGAAAAAGCATTTTGAAAGACATTTGAGACCATTACAAATCCCAGTATGTTCAACTTTGGTAACTTTCCTAAAACTATTACTTTTAGGTTTGATTTTCTTTTCTTTATTTTTTGCAAGAAAACTGAGTGATGTTTAAACCTTCTCCTATTGGCAAATGATCACCGCATTTACTCGAATGATTTGCCAAAAAAGTGTTTCATTATTGGTGAGTTGATGCTGCAAAGATTTTAGGTAGTTTTAATTGAAGAAAAATTTGTTTACTTTTATTTTTCAATGCCGCACTTAAAGGGTGTTTTTTCCAGCCGTATGGTTTTCAATGAGGCAATGCTATTTTCGGAGTTGGTCATTTTGATAGCTGTCACATGTTTTATACTCACCTTGGTTTACCATTTCATAATGACCAAACTAATGGTCCCCGCGCTGCATCCAATATTCGGTCGACATAATCTGCCAGCTGAATCGGTAATTCGAGCAACCACAGATCGATTTCGCACCACGTTTTCTCTAATGTATTAATGTGCATCTTTAGAGTGTGGAGCATAACATTGAAGAATAACGGATTTAGTCAATACGTTCATGGAGCTGTGCTCATCCACTCTATGAAAGATTTTGCGGAAGTATCTCGGTTTGAGAGCTTACAAAGTGAACCATCAAGCGAATCGCACACTCTGTGAATGGGTACAAAACGCCGATCCCGATTTTCAATAGAAAATTTTGTTCGCGATTAAGCTCACTTTTGGGTGAATGCGTGAATGCGTTAATTAATAAACAAAATTATCGCATTTCAAGTGATGATAATCCACAAGCCATTGTTGAGCCGCCGTAAGATTCTCAAAAATTTACTGTTTGGTAAGTTCGATGGGCAGAGGAATACTTGGTCCTTATTTGTTCGAAAACGAAGCCATAATGTTACAGTCAATGGGGAACGCTATAGAGCTATGATTAAAGACTTTTTCGTATCAAAATGGAAAGATTTTGATGCGGACGATCTTTAGTTTCAGAAAGACGGCGCTACATGTTATACAGCCAACGAGACAAAGAAACTTTTGGTGAGCGCATTATCTCGCGTCGTGGGTCTGAAATGTGGCAATTTAACACCGCTGGAGTATTTATTGTGGGGTTATGTGAAGTCGCTTGCCAACGCAGATAAGCCCGAAACGATTGACGTCTTGGAAGAAAATATTCGGTGCGTTATGGCTGACATACGGCTCCAGTCGCTGCAAAAAGGGGTCGGCTTGAATTTATGCGATACAGTCCCGACGGTCATTTGCCCGAAATCATTTTCAAAAAATAATGACATACCTTAATTTTTCTTAAAAAACACCCTTTGCTCACATACATATAAGATAGCAATCTTGTCTACCCGCTGCGCAGCATTTCAACGCGGCAAAAGGAATGTGCGATAAAATGACTCATACGCAAACAGCGAGAAAACGTCACAGTTCAAAAATTCAAGCCACCAACACCGGCGCGAGTTGCTATGTATTGTCGAAATTTCCATATTCATAGCGACGGCAATCACACCTGACACCGCCTACACTACTATTCGTCGCCATTCACCAAGGCGACGACAGCGACGACCAGCGCGGTTAGCGGGTCAACCGCGCGGCTGTGCCGACATTACCGCCAAAAGTGTTAGATGATGTCGATGTCGTCGAAGTCAGACGGTGTTTCCCGCTGGTTTTTGCATTCGCTGATTGGAATTTGTCCTGCTTTTATTTGGAACCTTACATTTCCTTTTGTTGTTGGTTTGTCTCATTTTATACATACTTGTACATACACACATAGGTACATACATGCACGCTCACCATGAATTTGCACTTTTCTGCTGGCGCGAAACGGCGTGCTAAGTCGGCGGCGCGGTATTTTATTTCAAGCTCAACGTTGTGTGCTGAGTTTCGTTTTGATTTTGATTTTTGCATCCATGTTTGTAGGTATGTATTTATATACATATTTACGTTAATTAATTATCACACACAAACTACATTTGTATGTATGTATGTATGTTAATGTGTTTTTAAACATGTCCGGCATCTACTTAATGTGCTTGATGTGTAGGTAGGTACATAGGTATGTGGCTGTGTGCACGTTGTGGTCTTTTGTCGCGATCGATCGCCCTTTTCGATCTTTTTTTATTAATTCAGATGATGCCTTCGCGTTGTTCGCGCGATGACGTCGTTGGTTAAATATAACTCTACAGAAAATAGTTTAAGAGGTCAAACGCATTTATATACATACTCATTTGTACGGCATGCGTGCACAGAAGAATGAGATAAAAAATGTAAACAACTAAAATTACCACAGTTGTCTTTGACTACAGATTTCGTGAAGTTGTGAAAGACATTCTGGTGTTAAAAAATGTTTTTAAGTTAGGTTCTGGCCCAACAAACATCCAAATTATAGAAAATTTATTTTTCTGATTGCGGTTGGCCCTCTGCTTTTAAGTCTTTCGGTTTGATAAACGTACGTGATCCAAGAATTTTCAGTCTCAGCCTCAGAAAATTCATTCCAGTCATATCTCCCACAGTGTGTGAGAAATTCGATCGTAGAAGCGCAAAGACTTCTCTCGTCCTTCTCAACTCATATTGAGCTTAGTTTTCGCAAGCGTGGTGTCAGTGGTGCCAGCTTAGCGTTCGCTGAGTCCACTCAGTGCCTATCTGTCCAGAAGCAGTTTACATTTTTACAGAGCAGTATCTGCGAGTACTTTCGCCTTTCCGGCAGTAATTAAGTAGTGATACCAAAACATATGAATTCATTAGAAATGCAAAGCCCAGCGATTCCGTTGTGGCTCGGTATCAATAGCAATAACAGCCCCCTGAAAAAGCATTGAAATAGTCTGAAAGTATAAGTCCCAGGTCGTTGGTTAGTGTTCGACAGAAGACTAAACCGTTGACCTTTTTGTCTGTTGTTGTTGTTGTTGTTGTAGCCTTCATTTTTAGGGAATGTTGCAGGGGTAACAGTCCTTGACCGGATGAAAATCCGGGTCGGTCCAGTATAAAGACCAGACTATCGCGGTAACTTTTGGATTTTAGTGGCTTCCTACGATAGGCGAGAAAATTCTTGAATCCCTACCCAGTTCAGTGCTAATTTACTGCGGTAGCTCGTTCTGTAGGCTCCCCGGACGAATTATTGTGGAAGAAAACGCGCTTGGCTCAGCTCGAAGATTCAAAGATCTGTGCGGGTGGACATTAAGTCGGATCCCCAAGAACAGCGGACTGTAAAGTGTGAGTCAACGAGTGATCTAGACTCCCATAGTCTTATCATAGTGACAAAACTGCCTCCAATATATACAGATACTATACAACATATAGCGTTACCAATGAGAACAGCGTCATTCCAACGAATTCCACTATACGTACACTGCGTAAATCAAAATAGGCCCAGATCTGCTTATGTAAATAGGTCCAGTGCTTTACTTTAATATAGAGACAATATAAGGCAACCGATGATTTCTTTATTCCGTCCTCGATGTTTGCTTTCCAGTGCAGGTTTCAGTATTCCATTGGATTGTTTTCAAGTATTTCATTTTGTTGGACAAATTTAGCGTACGCCCCTTATTAAGGGGTGAACTACTTTCGAGGTACTATTGTGCTTCCTGGTTGGTGAATATACTGATACAGTTTTCTGGAATTTATGGCAATACTAGGTCAAGCAGAGTATTTAAGAATTTACCACTGAATACTATTTCCTTACAGTCTACGATAGCCTTGCAATTACCTTTTTTAAGCTTCTCCACCAAGTGTTTAACCATCAAGATCCACGGAAGGAAGATACGAAACCATCTTGTGGGGTGCTCCCATTAACTTAGCGCTGAAGACGTGAATTTCCCCCTATTTGTTGTGAAAGTTCTGTGACATAAAATATTTGAGTCAAGGCAGTTAGAGCTAGCTTTAACCTCATTTGTATCCCACGATGGAAGAAAGTTAATAAACGCCTAAAGTTTGCGTATGGATTTCCGAAACCGTACTCCTTCTTAAATTTATGGGTTTTTTCAATAAATGGAGAGACCTACAGTTTATTCTAAGCCGCCTCTGAGCGGCCGTTGGATTTTTATGAGAAGCTTTTAATTCATGTCAGAAATACGCTCGAGTGGCTTATACGAACTGCTAAGCACTCGGCTATTGCGGCCTCTTATGGTTGGTCTTAAGATGTAAAGGAATGGATCTCGTCCGAAGACGGCACTTCCTCCGGTTGATTTGTCCATGCTGTGGGAAGGAACTTCATAATTTCCGTAGGCATCGCTTACGCGATCATAGCCGTATTAAGAATAGCCAGCTCTGAAAGTTTTCCATGCAGTATCCGTCCGTGCTAGCAGAGGAAGAGGAAGACCTCCACTACGTTAAAAACATCAGGTGGAGAAGGAACTGACTACACTTGGTGTCTGGCACCAAACGGCGAAAAGAAGTCGGATGTCGAAAAAGAAGTAATTTTCAAAATATTGATGCATCAACGAGACTACATGGGAATATTTAAATTTTGTGCTATTATTAACTCAAAGAAAATGAATTAATATTTATGCTAAAAACTCATAAATACATACAAAAAGTGTACATTTATTTTTAGAAACGCCAACTTAAAGTTAATCATATAAACACAACACGTTTTTATTCATTTTGCTTGGATACCAAAATTCTTAGAATTTCACCACATCTCTTTTTGTTTTGTATTGCAATATATTTTAAGACAAATTATGTGCTGTATGTACATTCATATGTACATATGTATGTATAAATACATTTATAATATATGTATGCACGCAATGCTTTGTTTTTCAATACAATTAATTTATGTTGCTTCTGACGCTTGGAATAACACGCACGCGTCGCCGCTTTACCCCCACACATAGCACAATATGTTAGTTGGTCACTTGACAACAGTTATCGGATTCATGGGCTACGCACCTACGTTTTTGTTTTTTCAAAAGATGACGAGCTTTCTTGCCGGTATTACGTATGAATGAATGCGGCTGCCCCAAAGCCTCAGATTCATTAATTTGATATTTAACTATGTTTATGTTATGAAATATGTACATTTTTATTTTTATTTTTTTCTGTAATTTTTTTTCAATATCTTATACTGGTTAGCGTCTCTTTTCATTAAATTTTGTTTATCTTTCGCACGCTTTGTGACTTGAAGAATCAATTCGCAATGGGTCGTTGTGAAATTGTATTGATGGTTGGTTTTGTTAAAAAATTTTCAAATGTTTTTAAATCTAGTCATACTTAAACTCGTTTAAAATGTTTAAATCGCTTTGTGGTAATAAATTTGACGGTTCCATTGACAATTCTTAGAAAATTGTTTAATTGGGTAAACATTTTTTAACCTTTGTGTTTAATAGATTTGCTTTGCTTGATTTACGATGTTTTTTCTAACACTTCCTGTTATTTTAGGTTATTTCCTCATATTACATGATTGTATCATTTTGAGATATTTTTAAGTATTGCTTGTATTATTACATTAATGTTTCTTATATTATTGAATTTAATTTATTTTACTTTAATTTATTTAGTTTTATTTATTTTAATTCTCATTAATTTTTTATATTTTTTTTTAATTAATTTTATATTATGATATTTTATTTTTATAACATTTTTCTAACTTAATTATGTTTTTTTTTAATAAATCTTTGTTTTGATTTATTTTATTTTATTATACCAAAAAGTTATATTTTAATATATTATTATATTTTAATAATTAATTTAAATGAAAAATTAAGCTAAATTTTCTAATTACGGTCGCTCCTCGGCAGGGAATGTCAACCCCTCCCGAGTGCATTTCAGACATGAAATAAAAAAAGCTCCTCATGAAAACCCATCAGCCATTCGGAGGCGGCTTAGTATAAACTGTAGGGCCCGCTTAGGCGATTATAGCCGAGTTAACAAAAGAGCACCAGTCGTTGCGTTATTTTGCGCCAATTGTATAAAGCCAGGTTCTTCTTTTCCTGATCGTAGTAAAGCCTTATTCTTTCTTTGTCCAGCCTTGGCTAAATACTTGTTCAGTATAAAACAACTTGTCATTCTCAATTTTGACGAAGCTTTTGGTGTTACTCCATATCAGTATCAACTCCGTCGGTAAGGCAATCACTATTCGAGCTTTGTCGAAGTTGAGTATTTGATTATCGATTGAGGTTTCGGTCTCTTTTCATCTCCCAGTTTTTGAAGCTCTTGCTATCCTCTTTAACTCTTTCTTTTATTTTAATTGGTTTTATTTATTTCATTCAATTATACCACTCATGTACAAGAAATTAGCTTGATAAGTTGAGTTGACCATGCTCGTCTGTCCATCTGTTTTCACGAAAACTAGTCCTTCAGTTGTTGACATATTTTAATCAACCTTGGTATACAGATGCACAGGTAGTACGTAGGCTGCTATATATATGTCTGGCCAAATAATGAAAACACGAATATTTATCAACGAAAATGGTTTTATTGTTTTTCAAAATATTCTCCATCAAGATTTATACACTTTTGCATGCGCTCAAACCAATTTTCGAAGAACATTTTCCACTCCGATTGAGACACCTCCAAAACATGGTTTTTGAATGCTTCAACAGCATCTTCTGGCGACGAAAATCGTTGACCACGCATTATTTTCTTGATGTGTGGGAATAAAAAGAAGTCATTGGGTGCCAAGTCAGGGCTGTACGGCGGATGACCCATCAATTCTACGTTTTGGCAGGTCAAAAAGGCGCTGGTTTGAGCCGATGTGTGAGAGCTCGCATTGTCATGGTGCACAATGATTCGTCTTGTCTTGTTCGTTTTTCGAATTTCTCCGAAGACTTCAGGCAAACAAATGGTGGTGTACCACTCAAAATTGACCGTCCTACGTTGCTCAAGTGGAACAGTCGCCACATGACCAGTTTTGCCGAAGAAACAGGCGACCATTTGCTTCGAAGTGCTTCTTCCACGAACAACTTTCGTTGGATTTGGTTCATCTTGGAAGACCCACACGGTCGATTGCTGTTTTGTTTCGGGCTCATACTTATAGATTCATGATTCGTCACCTGTGACGTCTTTTGAAGCACCGCGAACGTATTTTTTCAGCATTTCTTGTGCTTCATAGCCATACAAAGATTTTAGTTCATCGATGCACTCTTTTCGTGATAATCCACGTCGAAAGTTGTGAAAAATGATCGCACGAAAATGTTCACGAGTTATTTCCATTTTTTGGCCGAGATGAATTTTTTAACACTTAGTGTTGCCTAAGCCAGACCTATATATAGCAGCCTGCGTACATATAAATGATCATTTCTAGGAACCGGTCTACCGGACCACTGTAATACATATACAACCGATTTTTCAAAGTTTAGATTTTGGGTCATACATTTTTCAAAAATGCATTTCAAAAAAGCAAATACAATGAATTAGTGATAATAGTGATATTTAGTAGGTCCACCCTTCGATTTCATAAAGGCAGCAATTCTCTTAGACATTCTGCGTACAAGCTTTGCACATTCGTCCGCACTTATAACGTACCACTCGTTAAATAAGGCATTCTTTAAGGCAGTTTTTGATGTTATACTGTGTTCCTTAATCTTGCGTTTTAAAATAGCCCACATGTGCTCAATGGGATTAAGATCTGGAGACTGTGCAGGCCAATCAAACAAAACAATGTTGTTATCTCTAAACCAACGCATCGTAGTCGCTGATTTGTAACAAGGAGCATTAATAGTGGGTACCACGCAATCTGGATGATATTCTTCCCCAACCCGTCGCCTCACGAACGTCACGCCAGGTGTTCCAAATATCTGTAGAAAAGAAAAAATAATGTTTTCATAAGATTTGTATTATGTCTTCAAAATTGCTCTAGGGTAAGAAGCTATGGCTGTTAATACTTTAACTAAGCTTATCTCGAAGTTTGATTCATCAGACCACAGAACATTTGACCGATCTTATTCCGTGAAATGCTGGTATCGGCGAGCCCATTCTAAACGATTTTTCATATTATTTTCTGAGAGCCACGTGTTCTTTTGGGCTTTAAATCCTTTTAAACCTATTTCCAGAAGTCTTCTTCAAGCTATTCGAGCACTAACTGGTTTACTAAATTTATCCGAAAGGGCAGCTGCAAGGGCAGAAGAAGATTTTTTGCGACCCTTGAGAGTCTCGCGTATAAGTATTCGGTCTTCTCGTTTGCTGGTTAGACGCTTTCTTCCACTATTTGATTTATTATTGTGGGATTTTGTCTCCACAAAGCGCGTGATAGCACACCGCGCACCGCGAACATCCCACCAAATTGGCAATCTCAACCTGAGACTTCTTCACTTAGAACGTGAATTCTAACTCTATCATCGTAACTAATTCCACTTTTTTTAGACATTTCGGTAAATATGAACTGTTTTTATAAGATTGGTAACTTTTCACTAAATATAATTTACACTTTCAAATTTTAAATGGGAATATATTTTATGAATTTTTTAAAAATGACAATTTTTAGGTTTAGCTTACCCAGAGTGCTATGACTTTTAATATTACACAATTTATTCGTTTAATCAACAGTTAAACACCCACTTAAGACATTTACAGAAAGAAGTAGTAACTTTGATAGCCACATTTGCGAATACTTGTTTTTAGTGGGTTGCCTAATACTTTTGGTCAAGGCTGTATATTTAGCTTCATACAATCTCTTTGTTCAAGCATTAGGTTTTTGATCAAAAATGCGCCAAACAACCGTCTACATAGAAATACAAATAAACAATGTCACCGAAAATCGGAATACTTCACCATATAAATTTTCAGATAATGAGAATTAATATTTAATCTTAAATACCTCAAATTTTATTTGGTTATAAAAGGTATAAAAACACAGCTTTTCTTTCTTGTTTTTATTATTTTTTTTATTTTATTTTATTTATGTTTGTTTTAGTTATTTCACTTCTTTCCTTTTTAATTTTTACCATTTTATCTTGTTTGAATTCACTTTATTTGATATTGTTTAATTTATTTTAATTATTTGTTTTTCTTTTATATTTTATTTTTCTTTCTTGTTTATTTTTCTTATTTTGTTTTATTTTATTTCGTTTTATTTTTTTCATTCCATTTAATTTCTATTCGTTTTATTTCATTTTACTTTATTTATTTTTTATTTTATTTTATTTTGTTTTATTATTAAATTAGCTTTAATTTGGTTTATTTTACTTTCAAATAAAATATTTTAATTTATTTAATTTCCTAGAATTTTGATTAATCTATTTTATTTGGTTAATGTTTTGCCATTATTATTTTTCTACTTGATTTATTTCACTTGCTACACCCTCTCGCACCCCGAATTCCGACACCGAATTTTTCTAAATCAACTTTCAAACAAAAAGATTTTAGGTATGTCAAAACAAATATTATTTACTTATGTATTTTTGAATCGTTTATAAAACCGGACACGTGAATGCTGCGATGCAGCAATTATTCTTACTGAAGAGGTGATTGTATATCCTCTTACGTTACGCCTACCAAGAAATATGTGAGGAATTTAATAAAATACAAAAATTCTAGGTTCCTTTGTGGCATCCTAATTGTACTGCAATGCAATCGCCTTCGCGCCACTGAGTCACATAGTGAAGAGACAATTGAAAACGTTGCTAAAGAAACTGTCGACTGGACTGGTTTACTTAGCGATCTGCGCGACAGTTGGCAATCGCCGCTTTACTACCTGGAAAAGCGTGGTTATTTGCCGCCAGTCAATGAAAATCTATTGGAACAAAAGGTGAATGAATTACGTGCAATGAAAGTCGATGAACAAAGTGTTGACGATAGTGGTGAAAATTTAGAAGAGAGTGTAGAAGATTTACCAAATACTGCCGCCGAAGTGTCCGGAGAGGTCAAAAGTAATGATAATACACAAACGGATGCTTTTAGCAGCTCAGCTTATACGGATGCACTCAATACCGCTGAGGTTTCCAATGCCAATCCGGCCATTATTACAATTGCAAGTCAGCAACAACCGCAGGCAGGTGTAGAAGAGGCACTGCTTAAAGAGCTGTTAATCGATGCGCAGCCTGACACCGAGGTAGACAGCTCCGTCACCGATACTGAAACCGATCCTGATACTGAGGAAGATTTTAGTAGTGTCAAAAATAATGTGGCGAATGCGTGTCGCAAAAAAATCGTCTCCACATCTGGTCCGAGAACTAAATTGATCATGAAATGTAGACCTAAGTCGAAATCTAAAACACATGCCAAGCAAAAGTCGAAACCTGGTTTCTTTCAACGACTCAAAGAAAAGATTTCCTCTATCTTTAAAAAACCCACAACTGAAACGGACAGGAAAGATCCACAAATCAAATCAAGGCCTGCGCTTTCACCAGACTACGCCAACTACTATGTGAAGTACTTGGCGCATAGAGATATGAATGCAGACACTAATAATTTGAGTATTAAGGATCTAGATAACGAATATTCAAGATTAAAGAATGATGGTAACATTGAGCGCGGCGATAGGGGTCTGCATAGGCGGGAGTATAGTGATAAGCAGGAGCTGGGTTCCAAGGCGCACGACACTAAGGTTTCCACTTCAAGTGAACTAGTCGATAAACCGAACGGTTTGCAATCACTCACGGACAATGAATTTAGTGTCATAAATCTTGAAGATGCAGCAGCAACCGTGGAAAGAAAAGATACAATTTTAAAAGAATTTCCATTTAGAGATTTCAATTTTGCAGATTTAAGTGCGAAAAAAATAAATACAAAAGAAGTAAAAAATAGTAATAAACCAATTGAGAAGTTAACAGATTTAGAAAATTTTAATTCCAAAGACGAAGAGTTGAATAAGATCGTGCACAGCTTAGCGGAACAGCAGTCTGGTGGAAATGACGCGGGGAACATGGTTAACATAAAGTCGGAAACAAAGGGTGATTTTTATCTCAAAGACTTAACAATACCAAAAGATGTGAGCAATGAACTACAAGACAATACGAAGCTATTTCAAAAAGAACATAAAGATTTTGGTGTGCAAGATTTTGAAGCCCCAATTGATATGGAAAACATAGCTGCTGCGCCAAAACATACGGAAGTCGAGAAAGTCGTTTCCAAACATATTGAACTTGACGACGATTTTTCAATGCCGAGTCTCGCTATGAAGAACGTGGATACACACGCGAATAACGACTTAACGAATAAGGCATCTCTTGGTAATATAAACGATCCTGATCTTTCAATACCCTCACTAGAATTCCAAACCCGTTCATCTCATGCAAAAGTCGGTGCAGTGAAAGATGTTCCAGGTGTCAGAGATTTTGGCAATTTGGGTATGTCTCAACTGAAAATGCGTATACTGGAATCTAATGTTGAAGACTTGCCTTTTAATGCGGAGAATGAACAAGATTCAAATGAATTGTCAGTTGCTAGATACAACACGCAATCTCGTACCGATTTTGATGTAAAAAGTAACGACGATCGCTCGAAATCGTACGCTACACGTGAATTAGATGAAAAGCCAAGCGCAAATAAACAAAATTCTGCCGCTGCTGACATGCCCAATCAGCTGGCTGTTGAACGAACAAATTTTAATGGCTTCAAAATAGGCGATCCTCTGACGATAATGGATAAAACTAATCTAGATTTAGATCGGCAATTTACGCGGCAAGTGTTGGAAAAAGTTATGCGAAGTACAGCTAAAAAACGTGAGCATGACTACGGATAGTGACTTGTTACATATATTTGTGTAGGAATATTTTCTAGTTGTATTTATAGATAAAAACAGTTTGCTATTTAAATACTAATGTTCGCTATTAACAATTTATTTAAATAAACATTTTTACGATATTTTACAAATTGTTTTTTTCTTTCTTTCCTTTTTTGAATTTAATTTCTTTGTTAATGTTAATTAAATTGTTTTGTTGTTTTCAAATGTTCAGGAGAAGCACAGATACTAGTAAAGGCTGTTTTTTTTTATATTGACATATGGTTCTTAAGAAGAATTTAGCTTTATTACAAAAATAAGGAGTTTGCCATTTTGTTTTAAAAATGACTTCGGAAAGTAATCGCCGCCGTTGACTCGAACAAATATCAGCCGAGAGGCCTAATTTTCGACAACTTTTTGCAGCATCTGGTACCGTACCGCATATTCTCTTCCAAGGTGTCAATCGTTTCGTGCTAATCTGCGTTGGCAAGCGACTTCACATAACCCCACAATAAATAGTCCAGCGGTGTTAAATTGCACGATCTTTCATCACACGTCACAGACCCCAACGCGAGATAATGCGCTCATTAAAAGTTTCCTGCAATAAATTGAATGTTTGTTGACTGTATGGCTTGTTGGAACCAAAGGTCGTCCAATTTAGTATCGTTCAATTGAGGCACGAAAAAGTCAATTCTTTCCCATTAACTGTAACATCATGGCTGACTTCATTTTCGAAGAAATATGGACTGCTTACAGAGCGCACCAAGCATTGACTTTTTGACAATCTGACGGCGACTCAACCAAGACTTGTGGATTATCATCGCTCCAAAATAAACAATTTTCTTTTATCAACGTACCCAATCAACCAAATGTTAGCTTTATCAGTGAATAAAATTTTCTTGTGAATATCGCGATCGGTGGCCATCTCCTGCGACACGCTAGATGATCGTTAGGCTTCAATTCAGAGTACAAGTTTGATTTTGAAAGCCCGCAAAATTTTCCGTAAAGTAGAAGCTGTCAAAAAGGCTAATTGCCTTATTGAAAACCACATGTTTAAAAAGCACCCTTTATTTATAATTGTGCTGTGTCAAATTGGTAATTAATTTTGTTTCTTTATTTTTATATATTTTTTATTCTTTTTTATTTTATTTTTTGTTTTTTTTTTTTTTAATCATTTTTCACTTTTCGTTAAATTGTTTTGCACTTTCGCGATTCTGTATTTCACGCTATCTTAAAATTGTGCATATTTAATTATCACTTTTTTCTTAAGCGTTTTTTTTTCTGTGTATCGAACATATTTTTATCGCATAATTCCAGTGTCAAGTAATTAGCAAGTGATTGAAAATCATTGTCATGTAATTTTTCAGTTTTAAATTTCTAGCATAACCTGTTTGAAATAGACAGAACGCGAAATGCTGCACTGCTTACGCCTGAGATGAAAGAACTGTGAAAGTTTCTGTAAAAAAAGAAAAAAATAATAATTTATGAACAATTTCACTATGGATGGAAATTTGTGGAGAAACGACATGGATGATTTGTTTCTACTTTACGAGCTGAAAATGTGGAATGAAAAATTATCAGTCAGCTAAAAGAAGAGTATAGAGAACTCTCTCCAAGCATTGACGAATTGAAAATTAGTTCTAGATGAAGGTTGGAGAAGTAGACTTTCTTTCTTTCTTTACTCTCTATATTTTCAATCAGAAAAAATTAATGGAGGAAATTTTTTGAGAAGAACCTTAACTTTTTTGTTTTACATTTGAATATTAAAAAAATTAACTTAATTTTTATTTAAATAAATCCTCTCTTATTTTAGGATGTTAGTCGAACCAGGATTCGAACTCTTCTCTACCGAATGGTAGTATGCACTCCTAACCACACGGCTATTGCGGCATGTAACAATTTTGGGCATCCCTGATTATTAATATGCGTGTCCTGTTCATTTAAAACACGTCTTCCATGCGAGCTTAACCTCAAAAATACCTTAGCTTGAAAATTCGCGCTAAAGTTGAGAATCGACACATAACCACCTCTTCGCAGCAGCCTTCGACTGCACGAAAAGAAGTTGCTATGTTAAGCTTAGTACTTTCAAACGAGCTTAATTCGATTTTTGCGCCAAAATGTAGGCAACATTCTTTGGATTTTTTTCCATTTTTTTTTTACACTCAAGCCATTAATATTTCCTGACACTGGAATAAAATTAGTAATCTAAGTTAAAAACTTAAATAAAAAAAACTAAAAACGCGTAAACTTATCAGAAAAGAGTATATGACGCTCAAAATTTGTTCATAAATTTATAAAAAATAAGAGTAAATATTCTAAGATTCTCAACAAAAAAATACCTAAGAGATACTCGTACACAAATAATTTCTAAGGATATGTTGGGTGGATCAAAGTCAAAATTTTTTAAAAATTACCATGTACTCATGTACATTTGTATATAAATACATTTGTATGTATGTATGTATGTATATTGTCATTGATTTCATGCATCTAACAATAATTTCCTTAGTCATATGCACAAATATTTTCAGTTTCATGCATGTGACTGTGTGTATGTGTTTTCATAAGTGGTCGGCTTTCGAAAACAAAACTGAAATATCAACAAACATTTTGACTTCTTTGGCCGCTAGCAACTTTTAGTATCTATCTTCTTCCAAAATTTTTCTTTTGGCTAATAAATCGCTGTTTACGAGAAATTAAGATATAAACATGTGAATAAATAGTCTAACAACAACTCAGCACACCAACAAGATCCCACCTTGTCTAAATACGCACTACAGACTTGCATACATACAAATGTGTGTGGGCCCAGGGGCATTTTTGTTTACACACGCGCAGAAACCACTATACGAGTATGAGATTTGAAATGAACTTGTTAACTCGCCCATTGTCTTAAAACAATATGTGTATGTAAACAATTCAAAACATTATTAATTACGCAAATAGAGCGCATGAGAAATATCATCAAAATATTTTTGCGCACTCATCTTTGCATTGAACGTTTTGTATGGACTCGTATGTATGTATGTATGTATGTATGTATGTGTGTTCAAGTACCTGTGCTGGTATTGAGTCTATAAAACATTTCTGGAACTTTTTATAGACCTCCAAAGCAGTAATATTAATTAATTAACTATAGGTAAATACGAGGGGATTAACAAAAGTTCGGTCAGTTGGTGACTTTTAATTTGTTTTTGTTAAATCTAAAAATACCAAATCCTTTGCAATTAGTTTGTTAGTCTTCTTTTTAAATTTTAGAACGGTCGGCTAAAATGAAGACGAGAAAACGCCAGAAAGCTGAGTATACGTCAGACGAAATTCCACCGCTAACCCAAACAGAAATTCGCCATGTTATCATCGGGTTTCGGTGTAATTTACAGCCAATACAAATATTCAGTGAATGACAAATTGCATAAGGAACGATTGCACCGTCTTTAAAGACTATTTCTAAGTAGTTCCGAAGATTCCAGACAGGACATTTTTTCGTAGAGCAGAAGCTCCGAGAAGGTCGACCAAAAATTGACGTAGACCCACGTTTGATACAAGAAATGATTACTAATGAATTGGGTTTGAATGCCATGGCTGTACCGCGAATATTAAGTAATTATCTGGGATACCCGAAGAAATCTGCTCGATGGATACCACGATCAAAATAGGCTCGAGAGCATTCAGCTCAATTTTTGCTAAACAAATTCGAAAATGGTCAGTCTAGCAACTTTAATAAAGTCGTTACTGGTGACCAATCTTGGTTCCAAGAAACCAAACAGAAGTCTATGGTATGGAACCCAACAGGAGCAAACCCACCCCTAAAATCTAAGCAACAAACATCAACAGCAAAAGTAATGATGTCAGTTTACTTCACTTAATCTAAAATCAAAGAGTGCTTACCAAAAATTTTTAAAAATTTGTTGGAAAACAGAAAAAAAGAGGATTTTTACATCACGACAACGCTCCATTCCACACTGCTGAAATAACGTATAATTTTATTGCGATCTCTGGGATTGGAGAACTACGTACAGCACCATATTCCCCGGATATAGCACCTTGTGATTTCTGGTTAAAAAAAATTTAAAAGGAAAGATCTTTAATAGCAACGAGGAGATAATTAATGCGGTTAATGCTGAACTTGATAAGCTTAGAAAGAATAATTTTGAAGACTGTTTTCAGAAGTGGATCTATTAGCTTAAGAAATGCATTGAAATCAATGGCCATTATGTAGAGAAGATAAAAAGGATGTAGTTTACGAATAAATGCAAAAAGAATTTTCTTTTTTTTCTGATAAATTTCCCGAACTTTTGTTAATCCCCTCGTACATGCATATTTACATGTGTATAAACTTATTTGTGTACGTACATAATTAGCTCAAAAGATTTCTTCAATTTACACTTTCGTGCATACATATGTATGTACTTAGATGAATAGACATACACATATCCACAAGCAATTATTCGCTAAATAAAATAACCAAAATAATAAAAGTAAAAAAAATTGTAATAAAAATTGTTTAAATCTAAAAATTACGCTTTCTTTGAATTCTATTTTTGCAAAAATTTTATAAAGCAAGCAACATTGATTATTTGCACCTGTTTCAAACTTTTTTTATAAAGTAAAATAAAACACAATAAAATACAATAGAATAACATAAAATAAAATTAAAAAAATAAAAGAAATTAAATGAAGCTAAGTAAAATATAGTAATAAAATAAATCTAAATTTAATAAAATAATAAAATAAAATGAAAAAATTAATAACATAAAAAATTAAAAAAATAAAAATAATATAACACAAAATATATATAAAATAAAATTAAGCAAAATAAAATAAATTGAAGTAAAATAAAATAAACTGAAGTAAAATAAAATAAATTGAAGTAAAATAAAATAAATCGAAGTAAAATAAAATAAATTGAAGTAAAATAAAATAAATTAAAAAAAAAAGTAAAATAAAATAAAATAAAGTAAAATATAATAAAATAAAATAAAGAAAAATATAATAAAATAAAGTAAAATAAAATAAAATAACTTGAAGTAAAATAAAAAAATGAAGTAAAATAAAATAAAATGAAGTAAAATAAAATAAAATGAAGTAAATAAAATAAAATAAATAAAATAATATAAAATAAAATAAAATAAAATAAAATAAAATAAAATAAAATAAAATAAAATAAAATAAAATAAAATAAAATAAAATAAAATAAAATAAAATATAATATAATATAATATAATATAATATAATATAATATAATATAATATAATATAATATAATATAATATAATATAATATAATATAATATAATATAATATAATATAATATATATAATATAATATAATATAATATAATATAATATAATATAATATAATATAATATAATATAATATAATATAATATAATATAATATAATATAATATAATATAATATAATATAATATAATATAATATAATATAATATAATATAATATAATATAATATAATATAATATAATATAATATAATATAATATAATATAATATAATATAATATAATATAATATAATATAATATAATATAATAAAATAAAATAAAATAAAATAAAATAAATTGAAATAAAATAAATTACATAAAGTTAAATAAAATAAAATAATATATAATAATAAAAAATCTAAATTAAATAAAATAATAAAATAAATATAAAAAATAAAATAATATATAAAATAAAATAAAATAATATAAAAAATTAAATAAAATATTATATAATAAAATGAAATAAAATAAAATAAAACACCGGGCTGAATGCCAGTACACAGCAACTGAATCTCCCTCCGACCACAAATTCAACACCAAATTTGGGTTCCTTTATTTTGCCGCTATAGTAAATTTCACAAGAGTGCACCTTTTTCTATTACTGTACCGTCCATCATGGTCCGCTGTGACATCAACCAGATGGGCAGCTCCACCCTCTTGTCTATCAATGGTTTGGACATTTCAGGTGCATGTCTTCAAATCGTGATCCAAAATATGTTTGTGAGTGTCTCATCAGAGACTTTATGTATGCTTGCTCTCTTTGGAGTAGTCTTTTATCCTAAGCCATATGCCCCCAAACGGATGTTTGTTGCCTACGAAAAAACTACCTGTCTAAGTGGGGAAGTCATAAGCTGTTTGAGCCGTATATAAAATAATCGCTTCCGACCGGTCAATGGTAGTCAAAAATTTTCCCACTTGCTCGACCTTCTGCATATGATCCCATCCTCCCTCATGACGTTTCAAGGATTAATAACGACCATCGAATTAGAAATTTTGATCAAGTATCTTCAAGCATCAAATAAAAAACTTCAAATTATTTTGCTTCAGCAAGCTTGATTTTATTTAAATTTCCAACATTATTTTATGCATGCATTATATGTATGTAGTTCTGAAATAAGCGAATATATTTGTTTGCTTAGTTTTTTGGTTTTTGCTTTGATTTTCGAGTCTTAAACATTTTCACTAGTAAATCAGAAAAAATTCATTGAATCTAAATTGTGAATTATTTTGTTTTTAGCAATGGCTTTGAGAACATCAGAAAAAATTACTGTTTTTTTTAAGTAGCTGTCAGCTCCGTTTAGTGTGATTTGCGTGGCGAAGGTGAAGTGCTCTGCCTTATTGGTGACTTTTTCATATTAATAAAGCCCAACTCATTATCGGGTGATGGCGAAGATGTTGCGCCAGAATTGCGTCTTGACGACGAGGTGGGCCGCACGTTTGTATCCAAATGGCGAAAACTGAAAACAAGAAATAAAAATAAAAAATTTTACGAAATTCAATATTAAATAATTTTATTAAAAATGATATGGAAATAAGTAAATTTCGCAAAGCCTCACCGCAATGAAACATTACTCTTTGCACCACCCTCATCGTTATTGCTATTGAAGAGGAAGGCCAATGGCCAGGAAATCCAGGTATTACGATCCGTCGATGCTTGTGTTCGTATAATCGGATTTCTATTGTTGCCCACCACCGGTGATGTAACATCTAGCGACATATTCGGTGTGCCAGCCTTATTGATAGCCGGATTATAGATCTTCGGGTCACTGACCATGCGTACGAAGAATGAACGTTTCTTAGCCAGTGTGTCCTCCTTCTTGCGATTAATAATCTCGGAGAGTTCATCATGTTGTTCCTTCTCCAACAATTCATTAGCAAAGTCGACTATGGTCTCCCAGGCATAATCGATATCCTCTTCGCTGGCATTTTGTGCGACTGCACAGAAACGTATTATATATTTATCGTTAACACTAGCCGGCACCATATGTAATTTGCCTGACTCATTAATGGTACTCAGCAGTTTCTCATTCAATTTATCGTTGCCCTTCAAGCGGAAGCAGACCAAGCCAAGCTGTAAGGAAACATTGAATAATTTTTAATATGCGTAATATGTACATACATATTTAAATATAATAAAATAAAGAAATGTTGGTAGAATTGAAGACAAATTATGGCAATAAATCATAGAAAAATCTAAAAGATGAGTAGTTCAAAGAAAATCTGGATTTGGTAAGATGTGACTTCATTCGTCGACATGACTCATTGCGCACTCGTAGAGTGTTCATGCTTTATTTTCTGTTGAGTTCATTTACAATTAAGCCTAAATAGAAGAACAAATAAAAGAAAGCTAATAAATAAACCAGTTTAAATGTGAGTGCTTAAGGTTGGGAATGTGATTTATTTCTCTTCACGAAGCCATTGATTTAAGCATTTTTTGATTTGTGAATCACCGTCAGGAAGCATATTAAGTGGTTATTAAATTCTACGAAAAAAATTTTGCAATGGACATGATTTAACTAGAAAAAATTCCATAGACCAAGTTTCTATCTGCGAATCGCTGCTGAATCGTAACAAAATCTCGACCCATTTGTGGAGCGGGTGGTGATTGGAGATAACAAGTTAATCACTTACAGCAAACTTCAAAAGAAAACTTTCGAGCCGGCACAAACGGTGTTCATGCCAATAAGGTTTGTTATGTGTTTGGTGGGATTAGCAAGGAATCATCCGTTATGAGTTGCTCCTCTATGACCAAACTCTTAATTCGGACCTCTACTATCAGCAATTAGGCCAAAGGAAGCAATCGTTCAAAATCGCCCAGATTTGGCTAACTGGAGGAAAATTGTGTTTCATCACAACGCCAAACCACACACATCGATAGCGAATCGCCAGAACCTCCGAGAGTTTGATTGTGAGCTTCTTATGCTTCCACCTTATAACCCGGACATTGCACCAACTGATTATCATCTGTTTCTGTATAAGACTGGTGAAGAATTGGCCTTAAGAGAAGTCTGTGAAAATCGACTGCTCCAATTTTTGGCAATGGGGACAAGGGTTTCTATGAGAGAGGCATAATGACTTAAACTTCAAAATAGTACATAACTCGGATAATTCTAACTATAGTAAATTAAATCATCAATTTAATGCAAAAACTAAACTGGTTATCTCATACTGAGTCTTTTACTTGTGGTGTCTTGTATGCGTTGGTCTCAGACTGATTAATTTATGTAATGTTAAACTCAAAAGCACATCCTTTCTATCATTCGCAGGCATCCGCAATCCTTTAGATATATTGCCCTCAAAATATTTCAAAGATTTAATTTGACTTTAGTATTAAAGCAGCCGCAGTAGCCAAATGGTAAATAGCATAAGTTTAGAAGCATTCTCAAAAAAAAAAAAAAAAAACAAATATAAAATATTGCCAAATTAAATTAATTAATTGGGTCATAAGTCCGACAGTTCTTCTCAGAACTCATTTACACATAATCGATTAGAAATTGTTAACAGATTACCATGAGACACATGGCAAATTGGAGTCACCGAAAACAATCAAGGAATCGGATTGTTTTACTAACGAGATAACATTTTTAAATAAGAACGCATGCTGCATGCATACAGATATGTCCGAAAGCACTGGTATGAATTTAAATTCCACGGAATCTACAATAGGAACAATGACTTCTTGAGAGGAAAATGAAGAATGAGCAGCAAGTAATTATTAGATACAAGTCAGTTAGCTTGCTATTAATACCTCGAACATTTTGATAATATGATTTTTAATGATATGATGATCTTTTGAACGAAAAATTTAGATGTCTTCTCCATATGGGAACAAGGTAACGAGAGGTTGATTAAATCAATATTAAATCATCTTAGATTAGGTTAGGTTGAACTGGTTTTCTCAAATTTAAACTGCTACACTCTTTATTGTGTCTCTAGTTTAAAGGTCTTTGTTGTTCTCTTCGCAAATTGAAGTAGTTGTTGATTAAAGACTCTGCCGCGTTTTTGCGTCAAGTAAATATAGATTCTGCCTGCCCAATACTGACCACTCACAGATTATGTATTGTCCTCTACCATAGAGGTCTGGATGCATGCGACACCAAAAGTCAATTCTAAGTTAATAGTCTCAGTGACTGTCCCATCATAAGTTTAGCACATACATATTTAGTTTTCGTGATTCAGCAACCCTTTGTCCAAAGTATGACTACTGCTTTTATTGCTTCACTTCCCCGAAAGGAATTGGAACTGACATTGTTGTTGGTGTTAAGACTGGTTCCAAGATAGACGGAATTATCTACGACTTTAATGTTATGACTCTCAAAAGAGACGTTGGAAATCGAGAACACCGAATTCAAAAATATTGTTTTGGGAAAAAGGGTTTACCTCCGAAAATATTTAAGGAATTAGCTGTAACTTTTCAAGGAATATACTTAAATATATAATACATATGTACACATTTTGAAGATGCAAAACAAAAGATTGAGATTGCATATATGGTATGCAAAAATATAATTCACAAATGATGACCGAAGCGATACGGTTAAAGTGCCTAATGTTAAATTTACCTTCTGAACGTCCAGATCTTGTTATCTGATTTGTTTGCGTCTTCCCATCCATGCTCCCTGAGTAAGCGATTGGCGGGTACGGAGCGTCAGGTGCCTTCTATGGCATTGTGCAAATACCATTTTTTTGCAACGAGCCTAGTGCTCAACCTGAATACATTTCACATTCTCCTCTAACCGCTTAGACAGTATTTATCACATATACAAATTCTACTTTGAATTTGGAATTAAATCCGCCTCTAATCACCTGATTGATGAATTAGAAGGAGCTTTTTCATACCAGAAACACACTTGGATGGATCTACAGCGCTGTAGCACATGAAGACTACAAGCTTAACAGTAGTTAAGCCTGATTAAAAGGATTACCGATTTAACCGCGGAACCTTCGGCAAAACTGTTTGTAAGAAAAAGGTGTCGGTTTTTTTTTTGTTTTTTGTAAGAAGGATCTTTTTTAATTCTTCTATTATAATACAGTAATTTAATCTTATTTCTCTTTAGCTACTTCAGTCTACCTTAAAAAACTACAACCCAAGTTTTCGCAACTTCCATCATAATTATATTTAATAAGCAGCTGTCAGTCGGTGTCACTGTCCTCTGCGCATTACCACAATCAACAACAACTCTACCAATAATCAATTAATGTTCACTCTACTCAAGTGTCCAAGCTACCTGTTTGCCCTCGCAATTCGTTTTTATGCAGCAAAATCAAAGCGGAACGTAATAAGTCATACACATAAGTGTATATGTAAATATGTATTTATATGTACATTTTTTCATACCATCAAAATCAGCATCCAAATAGAAAAGAAGCAATTGAAATCACTGAGAGTTTCTCTTCTCAGCATCTCATTGTGACTACTGACCTGGCAATTGGCTAGTCAGTGAGTAGGGTAGACAGTCCGTGTGTGTGTGTCAGCAAGTCAATCGATCAGTTAATCAATCAAAAAGTGTTTTGTGCGCATGAAAATAATTTTATTGTATATGCACACATACTCGTATATATAAATTTTTGCATATGTATTTAACTACGTATAGACATAATACATACAATTATATATTTATAACGAAATAATATAATAATAGTCAGTATTCAAAATTAGTTGTAAATAAAACACTTCAATTTCGTAACGGTGAACAAAAAAAAGCAAACAAACAACCAAAACAAAACATAAGAAAGAAATCGCGTGGTCGTTGAGGGAGCCCATGAACGTCAACCAGACTTGCAGGCGTTATTTTTGTAATTACATACACGTACCTATGTATGTGTTGCTTAGAGGTGTCGTAAACATGTGTAAGCTTATATTTACATACAAACATATCTATATTTTCACACTTGTGAACATCTGTATATATAATACCTATGTATTTAATTAATTTTTAAACGCCACGGTGAAGTGAAGAAAAAATCCAAAAATTCGCCAATCAAGCAAGCAATCGGACTCTCAGCCAAGCAAAACAAGCTGAATAAGTGTAATCATTTATAAGTACATATTTAGGGTAGATCGATTTGCCTCGGATAGTTTTTAAAATCAAATGAAATAAAATAAATCAAAATAAAATAAAATGAAAAATTTAAATAAAACAATATATATTAAAAACAATAATTAAATAAAAATTTATAAAAAATAAATAAATAAAAAGAAAAAAAATAAAAATAAATAAATAAAAAGAAAAAAACAAAAATAAATAAATAAATAAATAAATAAAAAATGTAAAAAAAATTAAAAATAGAATAAAAAAATAGAAAAAATAAAATAGAATAAAATAAAATAAAAAAATACAAATAAAATAAAATATAAAATAAAATAAAGTAAAAATAATAAAATAAAATAAAGTAAAAATAATAAAATAAAATAAAGTAAAAATAATAAAATAAAATAAAATAAAATAAAATAAAATAAATAAAATAAAGTAAAATAAAATAAAATAAAATAAAATAAAATAAAATAAAATAAAATAAAATAAAATAAAATAAAATAAAATAAAATAAAATAAAATAAAATAAAATAAAATAAAATAAAATAAAATAAAATAAAATAAAATAAAATAAAATAAAATAAAATAAAATAAAATAAAATAAAATAAAATAAAATAAAATAAAATAAAATAAAATAAAATAAAATAAAATAAAATAAAATAAAATAAAATAAAATAAAATAAAATAAAATAAAATAAAATAAAATAAAATAAAATGAAATGAAATGAAATGAAATGAAATGAAATGAAATGAAATGAAATGAAATGAAATGAAATGAAATGAAATGAAATAAAACAAAAAAAAATAAAATAAAATGAAATAAAATATAGAAGTCAAATAAAAGTAAAATAAATTAATAAACTAAAGGATTTAAAAAAATTTAATAAGGTAAAATTAAATTGAATTAATTTAGAAAAAGAAAATAATATAATTAAAAAATTATGTATATTAAATTGAATTAAAGAATTTAATGAAATAATGAGCAAATAAAAATAAAATAAAATAAAGAAATAAATTTAATTAAAGCAAACATAATTATATTAAAAAGTAAAATAAATCCGAATTGTAATAATAAATTAAGGAATGGAAATTAAAATAAATTAAACACAAAAAAAATAAACTTAAAGGAAAATATAAAATAAATGAACTAAGATAAAAAAATAAAATCAAATCAAATAAAAGGAGATAATATTACAATATATTAAATAAAGATGAATACAATAAAATAAAGTAAATAATATTAAAAACAAAAAAAAATTATTTAAAAATAAATAAAATAAAATAAAATTAAGTTAAATTAAATTAAATAAAGAATAAAATGGAACTAAACTAAATAAAAAATATATAATAAAATAAACGATTAAGAAAAACGAGTTTTTTAAGTTTGTCTTCGACATCGAAATCACCATTTTTAAAACGTTGAAACCACTCCCGACACGTTCTTTCACTCAGAGCAGCATCATCGTAAGTTTCTGAGAGCATTCGATGCGCTGCAGCTGCATTTTTTTTCGAATTGTAACAGAAAAGTAAAACTTTCCGCAAATGGCGAGAATTGGGCACATAAACGGACATTTTCGAGCGTGAATAATACGAAAACAAGAACAACTGTCACTGAAACGGCGATGACAATTCGTTAGGCACTGTCCACACTCACTTTAAAGGCATTATCATCTATGTATTTCAACCAGCCTCAGCCGGTACAGCCACCTATCGGAAAACGGCGGAAGCAAAGTTGTACACATAATACTTCAGATATCACGAATAGTGTGAATTTATTTTCTCCAATAATGTTATAGTTATAATTTATATATGTGTATAACATGTAGTATGTACATATATGCATTGCATACTTGTCCCAAATAATTTGACCCGACCTAATGTGTATGAAATGTGATGAATTTTTCTTTTAAGTAAATATGTATATTTGGGGTTTTCCTAATATTAAATTTGCACATATCACGGTCTATACAATCAAAAAAACAAAAGCTTTGTTTATGTTGCATTCAAATGCATACGAGTATAATTAATTTTAAAATTAAACTACAATCAATAGTTTTATTTTTAAACTTTATGTAAACACCACAGTTTTCGTACTATTTTTAATAATTTTTTGTTTTGATCTTTGGATTGGAATTCGATTGTTTTGACTTAATTTTGCTTTTTTTAACTTATTTCTGCCACTCACCTTGACTTGATTGCAAATTTCGAAGCGTTTATCTTTCAGCACATGCTGTTCGAAACGTTTGGCCAATTCGATGTGACGTCGTATGTAATTCTGCAAACCGGAAATTCCATATGAACGTAAAACGAACCTATAGAAAAGTGTGAAAAAGTTCAAAAAAATATATTATATATGCACATGTGTGTATACGATGCAGATGTATAAAAGCTAAATACAAGAAAAATTGTTAATGGATATTTTTCTGAGACTCTCTGAAAAATATTTAAAGGTTGCACTCACTGACAATTTAGTCTAAATCGGACCTGCTAATAATCTAGAAATCATCCTATATCTCGTCACTACAAATTTCTAAATAAATATCACTAGGTCATTTACCTTAATGCCAGTTATCATCAACAAAGGACTATACAAATGTGCCTAAAGCGATCGTAAAAGCCATTGGCTTTGTAATTAATAGTGTGTGCTAATATGCAGATTGTTATTTCTTCGAGTACTGACCACAATAATAACTAGAATAAGAAATAACTTTTTCCTAACTCAACAAACAATGTTAGCCTAACCCCTCCGAGTGTATTTCATAATTTGAAAAAAAAGCTCCTCACGAAAACCCATTCGCTTCTTAGAAGCGACTTTAAAAGGTAGTTGACGGGCCTGTCAAAAGTTTCATCCACCTCACGATTCAATCAGTACATAAAATATGAAAAAACGCTAAAGACTAAGTGACAATTAATTTTCCGAGTTGGCTGGAAAAGTGTGCTATGGATCTTTGTGATGGAATCTTTAACGACAAGCAAGAACAGCACGATAATGGCCAATGAAGGAAATTCTACCTTTTGCTTACGCTGTCTCGCACGCCAGCAGAAAAGGGCATTGATAGCAGTGACACATGTCATGCAGGCATAAGTGAGACGTTAGAATATCTTCACTGTTTCTGTCCGACGTTATCTCGAACTAGACTGGGGAACATCTAATAGCTTCGCTGTTTAGAAGTTTATAGTGGAAGTTCAAAAAACTGGATATTAAAGTTCTCTCAAACGTTGCAAAAAGCGTTGACCTTCTTCACGACAACTACTTATAAATTTATTTGTTATAGAATTGGCCTTTTATAACGGCTCAAGCGATGGCCTCCTCCAATTTGTGGTGTGCGTCTTGATGTTTTTCCAACAAACGTAGGGAGCTACAGCTTATTTTAAGCCGACTCCGAATGGTTTATAGATTTTTATTAGGAGCCTTTTTCATGTCGGAAAATACACTCGGTGGGCTTGATGATATTCCCTGCCGATGAACGACCGCAATTAGAAAAATTAATTTTCTATAATTTTGGATGTTGGTCGAACTAGGACTCGAACCCTGGCCTTCAGAATGGTAGTAAGCAATGCTAACCACTTGGCCACGCATAATTCGTTATATAAGCATGAAATAGTTCTTAATTTGCTGCAACATATCACCCAATAACCTACGAAAAATACCTCAAATAGTCCCGAACTCGTAAGTTTCTTCATTCCGAAAACAGTTTCAGATAGTTTTTGAACTATTGCTGAGATGGTCTCCAATGTATCGTAAAATAGTTACAAAATAGTTTCATAATCGTTTTTTAACTAACCATGTTATGGTACTCTGTTTAATCTGAAGGAAACCTGAATAGTATTGAATTGGTGGTGAAATCATTCAGCATCAGCTTTGAAACAAATCTTAGTGCGTAGTATAATTCTTAACATATTCCGAAGAGAGAGACCCATTAAAGTGACAACCGATCGGATTAGAATGACGAGCTGAGCTGTCCGCCTGTTTATATGCAAACTCTCTTTGTTTCTGAGATATTGGGATGAATTATCGAGGGACTGTATGATATAGCTCCCATACAACTGATTCGTTCAGATATGTATTTTGGATCAAAAATTCTTCAATAAAGCATCTAAAAATTTGAACAGAGGTATTCCACAAACATGAGTTGCTCATTCGTACTTAAAGCCCCTTACAAACGATTTGCTCTGACTGGGCCAAAAACCAAAAAAAAAAAAATAATCATCTAAGAACGTTAAATTTGGTATTATACACACATAAACTCAAATAAATATTGACACTGAAATTTATCGAAATTTTAAATGTTCATGAAAGTTATAAAGGCAAGACTTCGGCATGGCCTGAAGACAATACTTCCTTCTTGTTTTTGTTTTTATTAAAACTTGCTAGTACTTACACATACATATATGTATGTAAGTGTGTACCAACAAGTCAATACAACAAATGCATACATACCATAATTTCAATGAACGAAATCGTCGACTGAGTGGAACTCCCCAATGACGATAGTCAATCGCAGCATCGTCATAGCAATGCTTGAGATACAATGGATCCACGACAAGCGCTGATGTCAAGCGGATTCGATCGCGTACCCACAATGTTGAACAGTCGAAATTTGTTAATAACCATTTATTGGGATTCGTATTGAATGAGTCAGCATATTCGATGCCCTGTTGTACAAAAACAATAATAAAAACAACAATATATAGTGTTAGCAAAAAATTTCGCCTTTAGAGACTTTAAATACAGCACATACCCATTCATATAGAGTTATTCGCTTACAATTTACTCAGAAAAAAATATTACCCAACCTGAAAAACTCTTAAATTGATTTTAATTGTGCTCACCTTTAGCAGCGGTTTCAATTCAGGGCAGATAAATGAGTTACCGGCATAGGCAGCATCCACATGCAACCAAATACATGGAAAGCGCTGTATCTCTTTGCCAATCTCCTCTAGGCTGTCAAAAGCGCACGAACCGGTTGTACCGAGTGTTGTGGAAACGAAAAATGGCACTAGACCTTGTTGTTCGTCCTCCTCCATTGCCTTGGGGAGAGTGAGAGAGTTTGAGTAAAGGAAACAAAAATATTTCCTTACTTTTCCCTATCATTTATGACTCACCTCAGCTAAAGTACGACCGCGTAAGCTGGCATTTTCATCGGGCTCCAAGATGCGCAGTTTCACAAAGCTAATCATAGCTGCCTTCTCAACGCAACTGTGTGCCTCCTTTGAGCAATAGGCAATCAATTTGCACAATAAATGGCTCTCCTCGGTGTTCGGGTGCTTTGCCATAAGACGCTTGAGTGCTTGGGCGCGTGCAGCCAACATGCTGACAAGCACGCATTCCGAGGCTGAGGTCTGCAGTTAGAGTGAGTGAAAGAAGCGTCAAGTTGTTCAAAGTCATCCCCACTACGACTTTTCTCCTACCTGTATTACGCCACCTCCCGTGCTGCCCTCTTTTAAAGCTAGAAAGTGATCTGGCAGTCCGATAGCTTTCCCTGAGATATTAGTTAAATATTTAATTTACGATTTTCGAATAGAATTTTATTTGAAGTTTTTAACTTGCCCAACCAATCCAGCACAATCGTTTCCAACTCTGTACAAGCTGGACTCGCTGCCCATGAAAAGCCAATGCAACCGATGCCATCGCCCAGCATATCGCCCAATATTGATTCGTATGCATTGCCTGCTGGGAAGTAGGCGTGGAATCTTGGGTGCTGCCAATGTGTTACGCCGGGCATTATTTTATCTTCAACATCTTGCATTATCCTACTCCATTCTTCGGGTGCGTATGGGGCCTCAGCTACATAAAATCATGTTTGTGAAATAAATTAACATGAGTATAATTAGGGATATTTAAATATTGCAGTTATAATAGAATAGAAGTAATATTAAAAAGAATAATTAAATTAATTTAAATTAAATTGAATAAAGTAAAAAAAATAAAATAAATAAAATAAAATAAATTAAAATAAATTAAAATAAAATAAAATAAAATAAAATAAAATAAAATAAAATAAAATAAAATAAAATAAAATAAAATAAAATAAAATAAAATAAAATAAAATAAAATAAAATAAATAAAATAAAATAAAATAAAATAAAATAAAATAAAATAAAATAAAATAAAATAAAATAAAATAAAATAAAATAAAATAAAATAAAATAAAATAAAATAAAATAAAATAAAATAAAATAAAATAAAATAAAATAAAATAAAATAAAATAAAATAAAATAAAATAAAATAAAATAAAATAAAATAAAATAAAATAAAATAAAATAAAATAAAATAAAATAAAATAAAATAAAATAAAATAAAATAAAATAAAAAAAATAAAATAAAATAAAATAAAATAAAATAAAATAAAATAAAAATAAAATAAAATAAAATAAAATAAAATAAAATAAAATAAAATAAAATAAAATAAAATAAAATAAAATAAAATAAAATAAAATAAAATAAAATAAAATAAAATAAAATAAAATAAAATAAAATAAAATAAAAAAAATAAAATAAAAAAAATAAAATAAAATAAAATAAAAAAAATAAAATAAAATAAAATAAAATAAAAAAATAAAATAAAAAAATAAAAAAAATAAAAATATAAAAAAAATAAAACAAAAAAATAAAAAAAAAACAAAATAAAATAAAATAGAATAAAATAAAAAAAAAAATAAAATAAAATAAAATAAAATAAAATAAAATAAAACAAAATAAAATAAAATAAAATAAAATAAAATAAAATAAAATAAAATAAAATAAAATAAAATAAAATAAAATAAAATAAAATAAAATATAATATAATATAATATAATATAACATAATATAATATAATATAATATAATATAATATAATTTAATATAATACAATATTATATAAAATGTAATATAATATAGTACAATATAATTAATAATATAATATAGTTAAGTTATTTTTCAGGGTCCCGCTTCTTAAGAATTTAGTGTATATAACCTAAATAAAATTAACTAACTGACACTCACTTCTCACTTATGACAACATCAAAGAAGAAAATTTTACGTCATAAAATTCAATTGTGGCATTTTCTTTTATTAAGTTAATCTTTCTATCTAATATATGTGCGTGTTTATTTAATAGAAATTGCTTCCGTCATAGGAGTATTTTAAATAAAAATTCTATCTATTTATATCTCAATCAAAACAAGTCAATTAAATGTGAATATATTAAATTAGAACAGAGTTAATTTTGTATCAAAAAATGTATAAACAAATAGCTGGGAGGCACTTGTGTAATACATATATTCACACGTGTATGCATAAGCGAATTTTGAGATAATACTATATTTTCCGCAAGTCAATAATATTTCAATAACACTTTGTAATAATCAAAATCAATCTGAAGAAGAAGAAAGGTGCAATATTTATTATTTATTGAGTTAAGTTGTTTAAAAAAAAAAAAGATTCAGTCATATATAGTAAAATTTTGGGGAAAATGTATTCATAGAGCTTTTGAATCCTTGAAAGTTTTTCGTAGTAAAACTTTATCTAAGAAGATCTCCACTAAAATTTTCTAGAACATATTAAGCTTCTAACGCTCTCAAAATTTTTTTTTTGATGAATTCTTGAAGTAAGTGTGAAAATTAGTCTTTAAGTGGGAGCCAACAGGCTAAAATATTTTGGAATTTTTCTTCGTGAAATGTTATTTTTCAACTTTTTTTATTTTAACTATTTCATACACGGATTTTGGGAAACAACTTACACCATCTTTAAACTTTTGAAAGTCCATTGGGAGTTAATTAAGCATCAGAGTATATATTATATTTAATTTAATTTTCATTTTTTATTTCTGATAATAATTTTCATTTGTAATTAAATTAATTTATTTCAATTTAACTTAATTTTATGGTGCCTTATTTATTTTATTTTGTTTAATTTTTTTAAATTTATTATAATTGATTTTGTTTTCCTTTATTTATTTTCGTTTATTATATTTTATTTTATATATTTTGTATTATATTGTTATATTTTCTTTTATTTTAATTTATACTTTAAATAATTAAACTAATATTTTTCTTTGGTTTAATTTTTATTTAATTAAATTTTCCTTTATTTCTTTTCATTTTTATTAGTTTTAATTTCCTTCATTTTATTTTACTTTAATTTTTATTTTTATATATATATTTATTTTTTATTTCATTTATTTATTTATTTACTTTTTTTCTTTTTTTTATTAAATATTCCTATTTTATTTTATTTAATTTCATTTTATCTTATTATTTTATTTACTTTTTTGTTTGATTTTTCTTTATTTTACTTTTTTCTTCACTTTTTTATTTTTCAATTTTCGTTTCAATTTTTTATGTTATTAAATTTTATTTTATATTGTTATTTTATTTTAATTTATTTAATTTTATTTTAGTTTATTTTATTTCGTTTTATACAAATTCATTATAATTTATTTTAGTTTATTTTATTTCATTTTATCATATATTAATTTATTTTATTTTAGTTTATTTTATTTCGTTTTAAATAAATTTATTTTATTTTATTTTTATTTTTTTTAATTTTTTCTTTATTTTTTTGTCTTTTTTAACTATTCCTTATTTTATTTAGTTTTCCTTAATTTTATAAATTTTTCTTAGTATATCTTTTATTATTTTTATTTTCTTTTATTCTTTTTTATTTCACATTATTACTTTTTTCAATTAATCATATCGATTCTTTATATACTCACATATGCTTTTTATTAAAATTTTAGCTTTTAATTAAAAAGCAAAAATTCACAAACTTACAGGGTATTAAGTGCCTAAGATATCCAGGTTCAACGCTTGGTGTTACCCGCCGGTCCTTAAGTGTCTCCATATATTTACAAATGTATTCCACCATTTCGGTGCCATGTTTACGAAATGCTTGACTATCCATGGTTGGTTAAGCGCTCAAAGCTTGTGATTATGAAAATAGGGAAACCGTGAAAAATAAATACAAATCTTTACTGAAGTAATTTGATGTTGATTTAGAATATTAAAATTATGACCATTTTATCTAGTTTTTACTGATTGAAACTGATATTTTTGTAAAATTTGTGCAGAAATTTTTTGTTATTCACTTTTTAATTTATTTTTTTTTTCAATTTCGCAAAAATATATTGTTGAATCAATCACATAAATATTTACACATATTTTGTTTATTTACTTTTATAAATGCTAATGTAGATTTTAACATTTTTTACATTTTTCCGACTTTTTTTTTGCAAATGAATTTGTTTATAAACTTGAAATTGTCGACAAAGACACATGTACCCTTTTTGTTTTGTATGTGTGTTAAGTACATAATTTCGTTCGGTAATTTATCAAAAGGTACTTTACACACCTCATGTATATATAAATATATAGCTACAATTTTTGCCACATTTCTTTAATTAAAATATTTGTATCAAATTAATCGTTTATTTAGACAAGGTATCTTAATTATTTACAGCATGAACATTCATTTTCACAAAGAAATCTATTCGCTCACCTAAAAAGTAGTTAAAAAATGTTATTGTTTTTGTTTTTAATTTACATGACAAAAAAAAAACAAATATTTGGTCAGCAGTTCTAAAATTTTTAAGCTTTGCCACTCCATAATCAGCTCAGTAGTTTTAATAAATTTCCTCCCTTTTTTCTTCACTTATTCGCAATTTTTTCGGAATTTCAAGCCAACAGGTTGCTCATACGCCCTGACAAAACCAACATTTTATTTATAAATCTATCGGCATATTTGCAGATTTGACTGCCATTTATAATTAAATGTTTTTATTGAATTTGTGTTGCGCTTGAAAAATTCCATATTTTTTTAGTTCTTAAAAATTAATTAAATATCTGCTTGATTATTTATTGAATTTTTTATCCATACAATTACAAGTACACGTGCTGGTGAATTAAGCAAATTCGTTTTTTTTCAATCAATTAAATTTGTGTAAACAAATGTTTTTTTTGTTTTTAATGTTGAATTATCTAACGGGTGAGCCATAAAAAATTTGCGTAGAAAAATTATTATAAAAAAGACGGAAAAATATTTTTAATGAATATGTCTTCATTCGGATTCCTCAACATTCCGGTTACTGATGAAACACCACTTCATCCATATGGCAAGCGCAGCTGGTCTTGGAGTAGTCCATTCTGTTCTCTCTGTTGACCCAATTTTTCGAAATATTTTCCGCTTTGTGCAAAGCTGGTATATTTTTCTCTGAACGATGTTTTGTCCGAGAAGGAAATTTTGTTATTTCGATAAAATTTCGTGCGTAATTTTCTTGCAGTTATGGTTGAAAACTGCTCTGTTCGGAAGTAAGTTTTCTTTTTAGTGTCTTAATAATTTCTATATCTCAAGAATATTATCTAAATTTTCAAGTTGATACAAATGAAAGTTTCGGGAATATACGTAGCCTTGGGAACCTTCCACGCGAGTAAAGGCAGGTAGGCTCAGCGATTTAAATTTCGAACGAGTTTTACTCCAAACTGTGTTTTCAAAAGTTAACGAAAATTACTCAATCGTTCTTAGACAAGGAGTTAGACGAATGATTTGTTTCAGTCACAGTGCCTTTAATTTAATTTAACTTTATTTCTTTTCATTTTATTTTATTTTATAATTTTCTGTTCTTAAATAAAATATTCTTTAATATTTCTCAATATTTACTATTTATGGAATTATTTATTTTATTACAATTAATATTACATTATTTAATTCAATTCGGTTTCATTGGATTTTATTTTACAATTTATTTTATCTAATATGTTTATTTTTCACTTGATTTTATTATTTTAATTTGTTTTTAATATTTCGTTTTAATTAATTTTGTTATTTGATTTTAGATTATTTCATTTTATTTTATTTATTCGATTTTATGTGTATATTTATATTTTATTTGGGTTTATTTAATTTAATTTTAATATAGTTAAATTTTTTTTATAAGGTATACTGATATATAATTTTTTATTATATCACTTTATTTTATTTTATTTTACACTACTATTATGAAGTTTAACTAGTGCTAGTTATATTATTTTATTTTATTATATTTTATTGGATTTATTTGGATTCATTTCACTTTATTTTATTTATTATTTTATATAGTTTTATTTCATTTCACATTGTTTATTTTTAAAAAATTTTGCTATTTTATTATATTTCATTTTATATTATCTTATTTTAAATTTTATGTTTAATTTTATTTATTTGATTTTATTATATGTATTTATAGTTTATTTGTTTTTCTTTAGTATATTTTAATTTCTTTCATTTCTCTTATTTATTTATTTTTAATTTATACATTTAACTTATTATTTAATTTAATTTAATTTTATTTTATTGTATTTTGCGAAGCTTTAATGTTAGATTTTTCAAATTAATTCTATTTTATTGGATTAACTTTTTTATTTCATTTTTCACTCTATTTTATTTTATTATTTATATTGTTCTATTTAATTTTTTTCATTTCATAGGTATTACTCTATAACATTGCATTAAATGCTTCCTTTCTCATTCTCATTCTTTTAATAAAAATGTCCTTAAAATTCTGTTTCGATATTTTTTTTACTCCTCGCACTTTAAGCTAGTCCTTTTTCTTGTTTTATTCTTTAAAATTATTTCATAATTTTACAATTTCAGTTCACATTAAATGTTAATACTTTTTTTCAATTTCCACTTGTTTTCATTGCAAAAGTTTCGCTTTTCATTGAATACTTCTCTTCTATGGAACAATATATTCATATTTTTTTAATTGTAACAAAATGAATTTATTTTGCTTAAACTTATTTCAAAATAAAGACTGTTTTGCAGAACCAAATTTATTTAAAAAAAATTACTTTCATTTCGTTTGTTTAATTTATAATTATTTTTATCCAAAAGCTCCCATTTTTTCTATCGCCTTCCGTGCCAGGTTCCAAGTATTTTTATTATCACATATTTCTGCATATCCTTTTTATTACTGTTTTTTCACTATTCAAAGTTAGTTTATTATATAAATTTCCGAATATTTTAAATATATAAATAAATATTAAATATATAAATAAAATTTAATATTCAAATTAGCATATAATTTTATACTTTTATCGTATTTTTTAATATAATATAATTTTTTTTTTTTGGTGTATATTTATTTTACAAAATTCCAAGTCTAGTTTTAAGAAATTTTAAAACTCCATTTAATACTCGCGGCAACGATTTTGATAAATATTATTTATTTATGCATTGCAAATTAATATGTAATTTTATTATTATTTTTTATTATAAATAAATTAAAATAACTTTAACTCTTTTTTATTTTATTTTTATTTTATTGATTAATTTTTTTTTTTAATTTTTTATCATTGTTCATTTGGATATTTATGAGAACTCGTTTTTAAATGAATACATTTAATACATAAAATTTTAATTTAAAAAAAAACAACGAAAATGTATTTTTTTTTAGATTTTTCCATCCATTTCTAAATTCATATTATATGAAAATGTTTTGAAGTAGTTTTTAACTTTTGGTTGCTTTCAATGCATATTTTAACAACTTTCTTATTTTATTTTGTTAAAATAAATTTCAGAAACTAGTTTATAATATATATGTAAATTTTTTTATAATAACATTTTTATATTTATTAAATTTCTCAGTTTTTTTGTTTATTTATAATTTTTTTTTGCACATTTCAAACTCTTAACATTATTAATTTTATTAAAATACATTCTAAGTTCATTATTTGTAATCCAATTTCTGTATGCACAATTTTATTCAATTCAGTAGGTAACTACCTTTTGTTTTTTGAGAAATATTAGTTAGTACACTTCCGCTTCCGTGTTAAGACTTCTCGGAGAACCGTCCGAATCGCTATCTCAACCGTAACTGATCTTACGCTTGTGATTTATCCATAATATATATTGGTTTCCCTACAGATGCGTTTGCCATGCCATGCCATGTCAGTCATTCAGCATCCATCCACCACCAAGCAGTCAATGCCCACCCACCAGTCAACTTCATCTAATTCCAACAATTATGGAAGAGTGTAAATAAGGGAAAAAGGTGAAAGTCAGCGAGTACATTTTTCTGTGCATCCAAGTGTTTGCCAGAAGAGCTGCGCGCTGCATTGCGTCAAGAAGTGGGGCAGGGTTGGAGGGAGAAGGAATAAGTGAAATATTTGTGCCACAACAAACATTATACGCTAAAGTTAGTTAGTTGTTTGTACGTTGGAATGAGGCGACCACATTCATGTATATGTATGTAAGTATTATATATGTATGTTTAATACATTTACATATATACATATACATACATATAGGTATATGTTTGTATATTCAAAACGCACGTATAAATTTTTTGTTATCAAAGTTGTCCTCTCAAGCCACCATTTCTATTTGGCTTTCACCACAGCGACTGGACTGTTGTTGTTTTGTGTGTGATATTCTCAATTTTTATGAGCACAGTTTCCCGTTATAGGGTCAAACATTTAAATAGGAAAACGTGATAATATGCTCTAGAAACGCCTTCAAAAGCTTAATACTGAACTTTTTTACGTTTTCTCGACATTTTAATTTCTTGGCAGAAACATACATACATATATTGTATTTGATGTGGTCTGCAGGCGTTAGTTGCTATGCTGCACTGCTGTTGTGTTAATTGTAAATAATTTAATGCTGTTGCAATTACTAAATGTCTTGTGGGTTATATAGAAAGGATTAAAAGGATTCATAGATCGTAATCTCTTCCCACTTATGCTGTCATAATTTCAATAACTTCAATACTTTTTATAGTTTTAAAATTTTATATTTCCGATTTTGTCATGTGGCTTAGACGCTTTTAGAGTCCACCAGGGAAGTTAAAAAAATTTAATTTAAAAAAGTTTATAAAATCTGTAATCTCTTTCATTCAACCTACAAAAGAGCACTAGCTCGGTTTGAACGTAGACAGCATAGTTAGCATGCAGAGGGCCATAGGTTCGTGGCCTCTCCAGGCCAACATCAAAGGTTATAAACAATTAATTTTTGTAATTTGGGTCGCCCTACGCAGGGAATGTCAACCCCTTGGAATGTACTTCTGACATGAAATAAAAGCTCATCATCAAAAATCATCGGTGTTTCTGATGATGTTTTGAATAAAAAGCAGTTCCCTCCATTTTCTAGAAAAACATCAAAACGGCTGAAAATCGATTCAGCGGTTACAAAGCACCACTTGTAAAGGGTATGTGTTTTCGGAGTTGGTCTTTTTTGACATCTGTTCCTTGAATTATTGTACTCAGTTTGATTTGTCATTTCATAATGAATAAACTTATTCCGGAATAACGTTTGCAAAGCGAGAAAATTTATTAATAAAATAAAGGTTCGACATAATCGCCACGCAGAGTCGGTAATAGATTGGTTTCGAATCTTCAGAGACACCGCACAGTCGCTTTTGATGCTGTGAAGCAAAATAGAAGACCTGAATGAGTCCATTTGCCATCGCGAGCAACAATTGGAGTTGAGCTCATCCACTTTATGTAGGATTTTGCGAAAGGAGCCCGATTTGCACAGCGTTGAAGCTCACTTTGGTTAAATGGCACCACCGGTGTTAGCAAAAAGAATACTCGTATATGTCCGATCGAAAAAATCCAAGTGATCAAATTATCTTCCATGTGAACTAAAAAAGTTGAGCCAGAGTATTATTTTTATGCAACTTGAATTGCCGCTTCGGAGAACTTATCACAACATTTGAAAATTCCAATATTTTTTAATTGCAGAAATTTTTTTTTGAAGCTTAAATATTATTGTCTGAAAATTTTGTTTACCACAATAATTTCCTTCCCTTTCAAAAAAATTGCTGAAAAAACGTTTTTTTCGGGTTCTAAAGAAGACTACTGCCTCAATAAACAAAATTCTGGAATTTTAAGTCATTGTTGACTCGCCGTTGAATACTAAAATAATCTCTGTTTGCTGAGAACTACTGGTAGAGGGAATCATTGGTCCTTATTTGTTCAAAAATTAAACCGAGTTATGTTACATTCAAGGGGAAACGCTATAGAGTCATGATTAATGACTTGTGCGTGCCTGAATTGGAGTATGTGGATGTGGATGATCTTTTATTACAACAAGACACCACTATGGCACATATAGCCAACGAAACAATCAATTATTGAAGGAAACTTTGGGTGAACGCATTATCTCGCGTAGCGTGCCATGATCAAGCGATGTAACAACGATGTATTATATTTTGCCCGAAATCATATTAAAATATAATGACAAATCTTTTATTTATATATATACGGATTATCACACAGCTTAAATCACTGATCGTAGAGACCTAAAACTTGGACGTTGTGTTCTGCGTATGACGTATGCACCCTATAAAAAAGGAATTAACTGGGACGGAAATACTTTAATTTATTAATTTTTAGTGGATCCGTGAACGATCTATTCGAAAGATGTTCATTTTTGGTTTGATTTACATAAAAATTGGTAGAATAGTAGTTTTGGGAACACTCTTTATTGCGAGAAGTGGGCCCGAGACCAATTTGAAGGTTCAGTTTTGCTTAATATGGGAAACATACTCGTATAATACTAGTATATATATATATTAGCTTATAAGTTATAATTAAATTAATAATATAATAAACCTAATAATACTTCTTAGAACCATCTGAAAATTCCACGCGGAAGAAATCGTGGGCAAACTTTAGTCTTTATAACAAAGCTAAATTCTTGGCCATAACATTAAACTAGGGGCGTTTTATTTGTACTTGAAAACCACATGGCTAAATATATATTTATAATATTATATAATGGCGGCCACGGTAGCCGAGTGGAGTTGCGTACTGCCATTCGGAAGGCGCGGGTTCAAATCCCGGTGCCACCATCATCCAAAAGTTATAGAAAATTAATTTAAATAAAAAATTAAGTTAAATTTTCTAATTGCGGTCGCCTTTCGGCAGGGAATGTCAACCCGTTCGATTGTATTTCTGACATGATGAGCAAAGCTTTTCATAAAAAACCATCATCCGTTCGGAGGCGGCTTAGTATACTGTTGTTGGAAAAACATCAAGACACAAAACCACAAATTGGACTCCTCCGGCCGAAAATCGCTTCAGCGGTTACAAAGCGCTAATTATATGTATATAATGCATTTACAGTGAAACTTCCCATAGGCGGGCACCAACGGGACCACATTTTTGGCCTGGTCAATAGAAGTGCCCGTTTATCAGAGATGAATTTGTATGGGAAAAAGTTGAAGAGACTTGAAAAAGTGCCTGCTTAATAGAGGTGCCCGCTTCTTAGAGATGCCCGTTAAGAGAAGTTTGATTGTATAATTAAAAACTAAACTAAAATATAATAGCCCATTGGCTAGGAATGGGCTGCTGGCTCAGTGTTGCTCTTTACAAGGGTAGTAAGCCCCTTCTCTTCAGGCGTGTTTGTCGGAGTGGCGGAGGCCAAGGTGACAGCCAAAGGGGTATTTTTGTGTAACGATTTCAATTTTTTCTTTGATTGTACATATATGTATTTAGATCTCTATGGATATTTTCATTACGCATGTACAATACCAGGGTGCCTCTGTTATTATTCTCAATGTTTTCGACAGGAACCTTTGTATTATATCTAGTGCAATTTTAATTAATTTTTTTTTGTTTTTTCATTTCAATACATTTCGCTACAAAAGCTGTGTATTCAATTTGTTTAATCGTAAAGTCAACTTTTGTGAATTTTTTTGTATTCAATTTTTCATAAATAATTAAAAAATAAAAAATTAAAAAATAAAATAAATTAAAATACTCAATATTCTAATTAATTAATCAATTTAACTGATTATTTAGAACGTTTGAATTTATTAAACGAGTTGCACCGTCTTGTTGAAAGTAAACGTTGGTCGGATCAATACCATCCAATTCCGACCATAAAAAATCATTAATTGTCTCTCGATAGAGCAGTCCATTCATATTTGAAAAAGTAAGGTCCAATGACTCCGCCGGACCATAAACTGCATGTTGAGCCCAAGATGGGAGAGGTGGAAATGTGCCGCATCAGTTAAGATGATTTTTCGATGAAATTTTTATAGTAAATTTAATAATTTTAATGCATTGTTGACGCGTGTATCGTTTCAATTAGAAAAAGTCTTTTGTGGAAACATCCTATATTTACCGCTCTAGTTTGTATGAAATTAAAAAAAAAAATATCCATAACTACTACCGCCCGCCCTCAACAATCGAAGAATGTGAATTGTCTTAAACACTTTAAAAATTTTTTGAAAACAAAAAAAAATTCAGCGATGATAATAGTGATGATGACAACAGCAACAGAGCACTTAATAAGCAAGGCACGCACAATAAACACCGACAGTGGGAAAACTCTGTCGTTGGAGGTGGGTTGCTCGAATGCCGCAAACATTTTTCAATAGAATGCTTGAATGCGCACTTGGAATGGAATAATTCTTGTGTGCTTTTCGGACACAACACGTGTATGTGTGTGTGTGTGTGTGTGGGTGTGAGATAGAATGTGAATATGAAAATATGAATGTATGAATGAATGAGTGCGAGTGTGGCTCAAAAGGATGTACGCATATGAGCTAACTGTTAAGTTAGAACATCCATATGAGGCACGAAGGCAACTAAAGAACGCGCCGGAAGGCAAACTAATCTGCCATTTGTATGTATGTAAACATGTAGGGCATATTTGTCAATTGCAGCTTCTTTTCGCAAATGGTTCGTCTATATATACTCATTAAGCCATCTTTCTCTTTTAACTACCACTAACCATGTCTACTTTCTACGTTGTAGTTGTTGCTGGTAGTTTTTTTTAGTAATAAATTGTCGTAAATTGAATTATTGTGCGTGGCATCGATGACTTTGCTGACTGATTTGTTGTTGTTGTTGCTTATATTGTTAACCAAGATACCGCAATTTAATGGCGAGCGAGACAAGAGCGGATGGAGCATTAAAACTGGCGTTGGCTGATGTGTGCGAGTGTTTTCTGGAGTGTGTGTGTGTGTGTGTGTGTATGTGCGTGTGTTAGTGCTTGATATTGGTGCTAAGGAATTTCCACGTATTCTACATAAACAAGCATTTTCTTCGGTCGTTATAGCTAACGGTACTTGTGTGTTGTTTTTGTTGTTTGTTCTTATCACTACTTCTATCCTTGAATGATTGAATGCATGTGTATGTTTGTGTGTTTGTCTTTCGGTGCGTATGACATATCCTTATTGCTGCCTGAAATGCGTGGCTTCGCAAGTCTTTAACCACGCATTTATGTACCATATACTATGACTTGTGTGTGTTTGTATGTAAATTCGATTTGAGAGCAAAAAAAAAAACAAAAAAAAAGAAGGAATTGAAGTCGCAATTGAAAAATTCTGAATCGAACGTCAGTTTCGTCGCAAAACACTTGAAGTGAACACTCTGCTGTGGTGAAAAGTTCAATAGGCCGCGCTCCATTGTCCTTAGGGTTTGTTGGAATATTCTGCCAATTTTCACAATTACTCTAGGCATACATTCTTTTTCTTTCGTAATTAAATAGACAGTTGTAAGTGTGTGTGTGTGTTGAATAAATTGTATTTTGGTTCTATTAAATTAAACTGTTTGAGTGAGGTTATGTTTAGCTATAGACTCTTTTGTTATAGACATATTTCTTGTGCTAAAAATAGAATTGATTAAATATACCACTTCAATTATCGATGGCTTTTTCGGAAGAAATTATCGTTCAAAATTCAATAAGAATCTTGCTATAAATAGATTTTGCAAGGAATAAATCGTAGTGAATATTTTTTTAGACTATTGTTGGGAATTTTTTTGACTTTTTTATTTTTCTTTGCAAGTAGAAGGAAGTTGCGTATACGCCGTGTTGTACTAAAAATTGTTTTATCACGAGCAAATTTCATTAAAACATTACATGGGTTTATTCGGTAGAAAATGTTCGATTTTCAAAAAAGTTGTATATATAAAAAATTTCCATTTTTGCAAACTCTTTACTATCTTAAAGTTACATATACATTTGAAAAACAAATTCTGAATATTTCAGAATAAAATATTCATAACTTCGCCAATGTGACGCCTGAAGAGAAGGGACTTTACTACTACCCTTTTAAACAGCAACTATAAGCTATTATATTTTATATTTTAATTTAGTTTTTGAGATTTGACAACTCTTTGTGAGGCTTTTGATGTTAAGCAGACTCATTAAATAAATACAAATGTTAAAAAAAGCGTTGACGGTATAACTCATGCCAGTATCATCCGAAGTGAAAAAATTGTGTTTTAGTACCATAAACTACAATTTGGACGAAAAAAAAAATAAAAAAAGTCCAAATTGGATTTTTTGCGGATTATTTTTTACAAAAAAATGCTAACAAGCGGAGATTTTGACTGCTATTCTCATGGGAGAGTTCAAAACCGATTCAAGCAGCCAACATAAACATCTGCTTGGATGTGAGCTAAAGTGAAAAGGTGAACTCTCTGATAGTCTCCATAGGGTTTGGGATCCATCACTTAAAAAATCCGCTCCAATAAAAAAACTTTCAATAAGCTTCAATTAAAATACCCCATTAAACGTTTAAGCGATCAAGAAGGGCGATGGACGGGTCAATGAGTCAATGGGTTCTTGTGAAATCTATTACAGCGGTCATATAAAGGAGCGCAAAGTTGGTGTTGGATTTATGGTGATGGTAAAGGAAGTCTCTCGAGGAGTACTGGCACTCACACCGAGGAATCAACGTCTAAGCATAAGCCGCATTAAAGCGAAGTTCTTCAACATATCGCTGATTTGCGCTCATGCTTCAAGTAGAAAAGCTATTTTTGAGCGGCCCCCTCCCCCTACGATATCAAAATTGTTTTTATAGACTTTAGTGCTAGGTTTCTTGGGCACTATATTCGGAAAATTAAGTCTTCATGATGAAACATCCTCAAATGGCTAACAATCGATGGCAATAAAACAGAAAATTTATTAACCGACTATGAACCATCAAAGCGTGGAGAGCCGATGGCTTATGGGCTGCGTTATTCCCATATAAAGTTCCTCAACGAACTGATTGGACCACATGAGTGTGGCTTTTAGCCAGGCATATCTACTAATGGCCAGATATTCATATTTAGCCAAATCCTTGAGAAGACTCGTAAGAAAATAATCGACACGCATCACCTATTTGGCGATTCTAAAAATGCCTTCGTCAGCGCATACATATAACATATTCATGTAGGAGCCCGGAAATGATGAACCCGAAACCTTAATTGATGACTAAGGTATAGATGTCTCATCATCAGACTATGATGAAGTCCGGTTGGCATGGTGGCGAAGAACTGATAAGGCGCATGCTTCAGCTTCTCTCACAGACTGCGTCAATTACATTGTGAAATATCAAAGATCAGCGAACTGTTTGAACCTGATCAGTGTGGCTGAGGATCTGAGAAAAGACATTTAGAAGAGAATTGAAATACACCTTTCATGCCGGTACTTCCGATTTTGGTTAAGTTAAGTTGGGTTAAACTGTTTGACTCCTTGAGAAAGTCACAAATAGACGACACCACGTCCGCAGTGTTACCAGAAACATTACATACGTCCAAAGTTGTGTACTACCACATCTCCTACTGTGTCTCTACCTCCAGTTTGAAGAACATTGTTGTTATCTTAGCGAAGTGAAGTAGGCGTTAAGGCCCCTAGTTAGTTACCGATTGAAGATCTATCTCAGATCCTCGTCAAATGGCTTAATTTTTTCTTTTTATATCCAGCCTTATTCAAATGGTTCCAAACGGTTTTTTGTGCAATCTTTAGCTCTTGGGCAATCGAAACAGTGCTTACATAACATAGACCTTCCATCCATGATTTTATCGACATTTTTCCTTCCACTCAGTGAAGCATCTTTTACATCAAAATTACCGGAATTAAATTGTGCATGATTGACTGTACGCTATTCACATTTTCAGTCGCCTGGCTTGCGTTTTCGCCCTTATCCGAAGAAAAACTGTAAAATATTGCGTATTTTCTCTTTGCTAGAGTCCGTCTTTGACGCAAACTCAAACAAAACTGAATCAACCAATTACAAAACTGTCAGAAAAGCGTTTTTAGTACGAAATGTAATCTTTCTAACGCCAAATAGCGGAATCCGATCGGACTAATACAACGGGAGATAGAGATAAATAACACCATATATTGGAAAATAATGGATTGTTTTTTACTACACCTAAAATGATTAGCTTCTATCTCTCTGTGTAAACTGATGTGTAAAGCTTCGTTATCAAAATAAATAAATAATAAGAGCTTCAGTGTGTCATAGAAAGGTATAAAAGTGCCGGCGCATGTCTTTAGTTATACTATCACTAGACTGGATAAGGAAGTCAAGCTAATGTGGCTTAATATAATTCATCAAACAAGCAGGCAGAGTATTCGCGTCCTCGCTCTTACGTCACGTGTGCAGTCATAACTTTAAAGTATTAGATATATTCCTATCTAGGTAATTCTCTATCTATGGGCCAGCATCAATGTCGAACAATTACAATTTCGGCCTTGAAATCCATCACAGAATTTCTCATGCCAATAATTGCTACTTTGGACTAAGTAAGCAGTTGAAAAGTAAAGCCCTTTCACGAGGTGGCGGCGCTAAGATTTTTCAAGAGGATTGTTTTGTGGAAGATTTATGATCCCCCGTGAGTTGAGCGTCTTGCTTGATTAATTGATTAATTGCACATCTCTACGTTTGACATAATGGTGACGTCAACAGTTTAAAGCGTGTTAATAGTTCAAGAAAAATAACGGCTTCTATTTTATACTTCAGCCAAGAGCCCCTACCAGCCACTCACTAATGTCCTTCGTCCTGCTAACCCAATTTTTTTGTTGGAAATTGTTTTACAAATTCCTTAAGCCAAATAGAACACACAACTTAGTGGAGGAAAGAGGGAAGAAACATGGAAACTGCATAGCTATGTACATACATACATACATTCATACCTTCATTCAAACGCTTGAAGTGGGGCAGCGACTTGGCTTAATTTCATTACAACGCTGGAATTATCTGCCACGTGCGCTGATGACCACTTAAAAGCAACTGAAAACTGCAAAAAAAAAATACAATCTCTCTCTCTCTGTCTTCCTATATATAAATATATATATTGTACATATATAGGTACATACATACATATTTTATATTTACATCTATAAAATTGAACTAACCAGCGGCTTCTTTCAATTCTTTTTGTAGATTACAACAAAAGGGACAACAAAAGTCTTTAAAGAAAATGATGCATTATCGGAAAGGGGAAAATATCGAACAGGAGCTAAGCAAGGATGATTTACCGTTTGATGATTGTTTGACAAAGTTGCCCCAGAAGGACTTTCTCTGGATGCACGTAAGTATTTATATATATACATATATGTATATGTATTTATTTACATAAGTTTATGTACATACATATGTACTTTTATCTGTGTAAACAAACCAAAAATATATGTACATACATCTGTGTGAAAAATAATACCAGTGGAAGAGCCAGGAATTCAATTGAAGAAACAAATAATTTAATTATTGTTACTTTTTTTCATGAAATTCCTTATTTATTATAAAGTTCGAACCTTGACATTATATGTGGTAGACACATTCAGGTCTTCGGCTACACTTTCACTTACAGTAGAGATGTTTGAGGTGGAACGAGCAAAACGATGATGCACAGACCTTTCAATAGCTGTAACTGATCCAGTCTCTAGAATTTTTTTTTTTAATTTTACCAATTGCTTGAGCAGTTGGATGATTATGTGTACCATAATATCGTCTCAAATCACGAAACGTGCTCACATTTGAATCGGCATTTTAGTAGTAGGTTTTAATAATTTTCACGGGGTGTGAGGTTGTTAAGTGGTCTATTTTCGTAAATGCCTGACTTTTAGCTAAAACAAAACATGGTTGCTTTGACGGTTAGGTTTGACAGAGTTTAAAATACAACCCTGTAGTTTTGAAACCACGAAACGGATAACCTGGAACGTCTTTATGTTCGGGGAATGGAATAGATAAGCAGTGGAAATAAAAAACCAAACTATTATCCTTTTCACTATATTCACTTGCAAGATGAACAAAAAAAGTGTGTCTCGTTGTCTTCAAAATACGTCGAATCTTTATCCTTGACTTCATCTTTGATGATCAAATTTTTACGCCTGAGCCATTTTTTCTTTTTTGGAAACAGGTAATAATCACTTGAGGTCAGGTGTGGGCTGTAGATTGGTGAATAATTCAAAATATTGTAGCCCACCTTATGCAGACCAGCCAACGCATTGGGGCTCTTTTGGGCCCCGTCTTTTCTCCTTAATGGCTTCTTTCAGTCGCTCTTATATTGAAGCGCAGTAATTCCAAACTCCTTTATCTCTATAATTGGTGAATGATATTCTGTTCGAGTTCCAAAAGACGGTTGCCATAAGTTCCCCAGCTAACTGTGACACCTTAAACTTCTTGGGAGCTGCTGTACGCTTTTTATGCCACTGCATAGAGTCTCGTTTCGACTCAGGTTTATAATGATTAACCCAAGTTTCGCCTCAAGTAGCGAAACGATTCAGAATGCTGTTCTTTCCTTCATAACGGAGGTCCGAAAGTTCATGTGAACACCCTACACGCGTTTTGTTTTTCCGGTGGGTATTATCGGCACCCATCTTGCGCTGACTTTCGTCGTGCCAAGACGATCGTGCAGAATTTTAAAAATGGTTGCATCGGATACTCCAACTATTTCTACGAGTTGTTTCTTCTTTAGTCGATCATTGTCGAGAAAAATTTTTTCAACTCTAAGTTCTGACGTGATCACCTTGATGCTGCTTCCCTTCATCATAATATTTCACGAACAAGAGCCGCCGTAAACCAATGGCATCTTATTCATTACAGCCGCAACTGATTTCCATTGCCCCTAGTAATTACGAGTCACTGGACACGTTACGATACTAAGGAGCAAATCACTTTTTTACCTACATGCTGATACGGACCCCAGAGTCCGTTGCCTTGTTGATAGACTCATTTTAGCGACATTTTCTGTTCAGGGTATGCTAACTAGCATATGTACATTCGGCATCCATGGTTTAGTTATATCCATTAAACAGATCTGTACCATAGTAAGAAGAGCACCACCATACGTTGATTTTGGCACCCCTATGTTTCACCGTTCGGAAAACATATCTGAAATCAAATGAAACGTTTTCTGGCCTACGTACATACTGTGGGCGTCTTCGGGAATCAAATAAAACAATTTTTGTTTCGTCGGACCACAATAAGTTGCCCACAATAAGTTCCTCTTATTGAGCCCTGGCATGTGCATACCGGTGTTGAAGTGATGGCAATTTCCATGGGCTTCTGTCGAAAAGTTAAGTTGTTATTAATTTGTGTCATATGGTGGACGCAGTAATATTAAATTGTAACGGTTCTCCAACCCCGCTTAGAAGCAGGTGGAACTAGTCTATGTCATGGGAATTTTCTAAGGGGAGGTCCAGGAAACGAGCTGGGTTCGACTGGTTCGGACCAGAGGGAAAGAGGGAATATTCGGTCGACATAATCGCCCAGCAGGGTCGGTAGTTTGCACCACATTTACTCCAGTGAATAATACGCATTATCAGAGGCGTTGTACAATGCGGACCGAAGACGCTATTGCTGCTGTGGAGCAGAGTATTGAAGAAGTCCGGAGTAGGCTACCGATCCCGATTTTCACAAGAAAATTTTGTTCCGCGATGAAATTCACTCATTCAGTCATTGTTCAGACGCCGTCAGATTCTCTAAAAGGCAATGTTTGATGTACTCTATGGGCAGAGGGATTCATTGGTCCATAATTTTTCAAAAATGATACCGACCATAATGTTACAGTTAATGGGTAAGAGCCATGTTTAATGACTTTTTCGTGTCTGAATTGGTGGATACTAATTTGGACGACCTTTGCTTCCAACAAGAAGTCGCTTGCTTACACAGATAAGTCTGAGACTATCTACGCCTTGGAAGAGAATCTTCGGCGCGTTATTAATATGAGTTTTATTTCTTCTTGAAAACCACACGTCATTTTAATTTTCACAAGTCACTGCTACTGTTTCGAACACAGTTGTATATGTATGAATGTATATACGAGTATCTTCAATAAAGAATGCAAATTTTCCTGATATATTTATATTATTTTTGCCATCTCTCTTCATTTACACAGGTACGCGGTGGCACCAAGGTACATAATGTCCTCAGCTATGCAAAGAATGCTCTGGACAAGGGCGAGTATCGTACTGTGGTTTGGAGCGGCTCGGGTGGTGGAGTTGTGAAGACAGTCTCCTGTGCTGAAATATTCAAGCGCAGTTTTCCATTATATCAATTGACGCGCATGGATCAAGTTAGGTGAGTATTCACCCTTGGGCTTGGTTGGCCGTGAGCTGACGTACACGTATAGTGCTAAGTTAATATACTTTTCAATTGCAGCATCGAAGAGCATTGGGAGCCGCAAATGGATGGCCTGGAGCCGATTGTTGCTAAACGTAAAGTGCCTAGTCTACACATACTAATGACTTTAGATCCCATAGACGAGAGTATTAGCGAGTAGGTATTATATTTTTAATTTACTTTCTTTTTTGCTTATTTACAAGAGATAGTTATAAGAGAGACAGAGAGCCTTGATATTTTAAATGACAAATTAGTGGGTGTCCTTATTGGTTGGTCTAGCGACTGGTCGCATTATGATTTCACCATGATGGGTTCTATTTATTTGTATGTGAGTCTCTTGAGTAGCTTACCCATGAAAGTGGAAGACTTGACATCTCAATCAGCCGAAGCCTGATCGCCAGGGAATAACTTCTTGTATTTCGTCCTCTTCTGTGCATCATCCGCTCAGCTGATTCTACCTTACTTTTCTTGCGAAGATAATATCTTAGGAGTTGATTGCCCGCCAGTACACTTAAAAAATACTAAATTCTCTTCTGCTTAATGTCAGTAACTGTTTGGTCTATCTGAAATGACAGAAGTCTACGTCCTGAGGCCGAAGTGATTTTCACTGTGTTTTCCTGCGGCAGTCTATTCATGAACTCTCTGCCTGTTATCACAATATTAGCGGTTGACCATAAGACACCTTTAGTAATGCAAAATAAGTGATTGGAAAACATATTGATAGTCAGGGCGAAACCCGGCCCCTGTGTCCGCTCCGCATTCAGAGCAAAACCCTTCCTTTCCGCTCTACGCAAGGAAGTTACTTGGCCCGGCCGCACGTTGTACGTTTAGCCCGTATGCTATCTTGTGTTTCACAGTTGGAGGATTGGACCCAATTGTCTAGGACTTTAAGGTGTATATTTTTGTCAATATCGTCATGGTAATCTAAAGGAAGATCGAGAGGGAGCAACGAGGTAATTAGTGTCTGGAAAGTTCGGAGTTGAGTCTCATTACTCGGATCTCGCAAAGCAGCTTGAGCTTTTCATCTGCCATGGGTGGTGGTCAAATTCCAAGAAGTTTATAAAGGTGTTGACGGACTCTCTGTGAATGACGTTTAGAACCTACACGTATCTGTATGTCGTACTGCTGTTTTGTGGTGCTAAATGGAGTCCCGTACGTTGATTACTCCCTTTCAGATGTACTTAAATTGTGGCTTTGCTTTCAGTAGATGTCAGCTCAACTGGGAACATGGAAGTTCAGAGGGAAGTTCTGACAGGTTTGAAGCTTCTATATTTGCGTCTCTCTAGTCCTTAGTGTACACATCGCTCCAGCGTAATTAATGATCAACAGGCCGATTACCTTGTGAGTTGCGAGAAATGTTCTTTTATCTTTTCTCCAGTTACTGCCCCTGTTGTTACGGCTTTGTACGTTGTATGCGGAGGTGTTGTTGCAGCAGGCTAGGTCCAGAAAACCACGTGTTTCGATGGGTTCGGTCTAGTGGGACAGGGGGGTTAGATGAGTTGGTTTTAGGGGGCATGCAAAGAGGTGGTTAGTATCTGAGGGGACTCATTGCAAGCAGGGACTCCCAGTAACTTGATGTTATTTGTTATTGGAATTTTGATCGGTGACTTTCATATTCAGTTCGAACCGGTATTCCTTCGTCCAGCTGCTGAAGAATTGGCTAGTCGTAAGAACTGTTTTATACATCCATTGAATATTAATACGCCGAATTTCGTTGATAATTTCCTAGACTTTCGTCGGGTTAGTTCTCATCCGTCTGCAATGTTTAGTAAACAGGTATGTTGCACCCTTTACAGAGGTTAAACTCGGCACTTCTCCTTTAGTGTCGCCCACCATACTAGTGCTCTATATGTTAGTATGGACCTTACGGCATTTGTGTAGATTCTATATACCTTTTGGACCATTTAAGCCCCGTAACATTACGTTTGGTTCATCCCACAGCTTACCAAAAGTGGCCCATTAGGCACATTATATCATAACCTCAAACTTTATATCAAGAAAGGTGAGGTTCTTACCCATTGCCAATATGAAATTGCCATAGAGTCTAGGCATACTTACTGTGCTCCCGTTCGGATTGATGTATTTTCTTAATTTTTTCTTAAAAAGATTACACTTCACAAATAACCCTTCTCCTCTCACCCTTACAGTGTACAAAAACCGAGCACAACCACCGAATACTGGAGAGGATCAAACGGAAGCGCACAAACTCAAAAGCAACCACGACGAAACGGACCCAATACAAGTAATGGTGGACAAACACCACGCCAGCGTCAAAATCAAAGACCACCAAAGCAAGCGCGACCAGACCAAGGAGCACAAAGCCAGAATGAGCAACAAGAACAGAGTGAAAATAGTCCTAGTGCAGGAACACCACGGGAACGTCAACAAAGACCACAAAATCTGAAGAGAAATCGTAATGACCAACGAAAATCGCGAAATGAGAACAATGCAGAACAACAATCGCAGCCAACGGGTGAATCACAGAAACAACGTGAAGGTACTGATGAACCCCAAAGGCAGCAACAATCACAACGACAACGGCGGCCGAAACCGAAATCAAAACAACAACAACAGCAATCTCCACAAGCTATGCAGGTGGTCGAGGCGGTTGAGTCAGCTACAGCAACAACTTCCAAAAGCTCTGCTACTGCTGTGGTTGCGGCAGCTGAACCAATGGAATCGTAAAAATTCAGTTTAAGTTTTAACGTTATTAATATTATTGCCTGTGTACATAGTATTTATGTATGTATGTCACATTAAATTTTCTGTAACATTTTGAAAATTTTTTTTTTATTCTTTTTTGAATAGGATCAGCTAAATTTGCTGAGCTTAACTTTGATTGAAATTCTGCACTTTGAATAAGTCGTCCGCGGTGAGAATTTGCTAACACCAATCAGATTTTCCCGTTATACACGTTGATGACTTACCGCAATATTGGCCGTCGCGTAGTCTCTAGGGATTTGTAAGTTCTGGCTGATGATAGCGGCTAGTCCGAGGAAGAAAGATCAGGTTGAGAAGAACCTGGCTTCACTTGGCTCCGATTGGCACCAAACGGTGAAAAGGAGAAACAGCTGGCGAGCTAAATACAAAAGCAACTATACGAACTCCATTCAACCATTCATAAAAGAACCACTGGACGCGATTTGCTGCATTATGCAGGCTCTGAACGTCATTCACACTCGGTCGAAAGTAAATCTTTCACAATGAATAGCGTCAGGGAACATACCCATATCGTTTGGTCCATTCATAGGGGAAGGGGATCTTCAAAATGCCAGACTTGGTATTAGACTAGTGGCGGAACGAGCCTCCGAGTCCGGGTATTGCCATCTCTGCCAGTGTCGTCGAGGAAATAGTGAAGTAGACCGACGATGTGGAGAAAATAATCACGTGTAAGAAATCTCCTGGAGGAGTTGTTAGCATATACTGCGGTTGATCGATCACCCATGGTGGAGTAAACAATTGGTCACGTAGTATGGATACATTCTCTTATAGGTATCGACCACCGTTATGCTATAATACTTGTTTGGCATGTCTTTTCAAACTTATAGAAAGAACATGTCCTCTCTGACCCAACCCCGTGAAACAATTCGTTTCTAGGTCTTCCCGTGAAACATTCAAACATAAATGGGATTCCAGAACTATAAGAATTTAGGGAACTTACAATCTAAGAAAAATCCATTGGTTTGTTGTTTTATTGAAGTCAGAATGAACTAAATGAGCTTACCTTCATCATCTCTTATTTTTTTTTTATGTTAATTACCACATTCTTTCCTTGAGCGGAGGTTTAGACTTCTTATGCACAAGTGGTGCAAATGCCTGCTATATACATATATGACGGGGAGTTAGGGTATACCCATGGTTAAGAGTAAAAGTCGCCAGGTCTCGATGGTGTGAAGGGAGAATTGTGTAAAAGCTTGTGGCGCTTTATTCCGGAATACCTGCAGTCTTTTTACTATAAATTCATATGGCAGGGCTTCATCTCAAGTTGAGATTAGGAGTGATTTTCGAACTTTCAGGGGTAGTAGTATCCTTCCCGTACTTGGCAAAGGAAATATTACTTGTTTATCGGCTTCTGAATGTACTCAGACAATAAGAACATGGCTCTGGCCGTGTGGTGTTCTCTCTAGTATATAGATAATACAAGTGTTAGAGGCCTCACGATGGTTGTTTTTCAAAACCAAATTGACCTCATGCCTCATGCGCGATATGTGCGTGTGCATTGCATTGGCTGAACAACAACGTTCTACTCTTCCAATTGCCGCCATGAAGCCAGCATCTCGAGGTTAGGCCGACGGCTGTACTCATGTTAAGCACGTCGTACGGTTGTTTTTGTTGTTGTAAAAATATTCCCGAAAGTAGTTTTTGGAGAATGTTGCGGGAGTAAGAGCCCTTGGCCGGATAAAAATCAGGGTCGTTCCGGTATAAAAACCCAACAGTCGTGGGATCTTTTGGATTTTAGTCACCTCTTACGGCGGGTCTCACTTTTTGCTTGATTCACAAAAGTTAGTTAATAAAATTAGTTTGGTCATTCTCAAGTATATGTACATATGTGTATGATTCACTATTCACAATTTTGCCAATTTGGAATTACAAAATGGTCAAAAGGCTAGTTAGATTTGCTCCTTAAAAAAAAAACGGTTTTCCTAAAACCTCTTAAAAGTACTCAAACTAATATTTTCTATAAGTATTATATATTTTTATATCTTTAATATTATTATTTTTTAATCATTACAGTTTTATTTTTTTTTTCTTTAATTCTTGTTTATTATTTTCTTTAGAGTTTATTGTTTTTCTTTCTTTGTTTTATTACGCCCTTTTTTGTGTGTTTTGGATTCATAGTGTTTTTCGTTTATTTCTTGTGTTAAATATTCAAAACTGGAGACTATAAATATATTATTATTATTTTTTTTTTGCTTGCGGATTTGTTAATTTTATGTTAATTCGGTTCTGTTAGTTATTGGTGTCTGCTCTCTTTCTTAATATTGGAATATTACAAAGTTATTTTATTTTGCAGCGTTTTTTTATAAATTATATGACTTTATTGTAAGTTTTTAAAGTGTGTGTGTGTGTGTGAGTCTACAAATTAAAATAACACACATTTGAAAATACATATATACTTAAAAATGGCTAATGAGCAAATGCAGCGTTTGCATTTTAGCATTGATTGTTTGACGTTTCGAATGACTATTTTGTGGCTTTCAGTTTTTTTTTGCTCTATTTCAAGTTTGCTGTTTTAGTATAGCGTGTTGAAATTTTTTTGTTTCGGTTGAATTTCTATTATAAAAAATGTGTTTCTTAAGGTTTAATGCCAAACTAAAGATTTAAAGCCAAATAATGCAGCGCTGCATTGATTATTGTGTGTGCTTTAAGCGAGTATATTAAATAAAAACAAGCATTATGTGTGCTAATATTTCGCTTCTAAAAAGGGGTTTACCTACTTAAACGAAGTATAAATAAAATGTAAGCTTTTGTGTGTTTTATGTTTTTAATATTCGACATTTTGTTTTCGCTTTCTGCAAAGTACATATGATTTCCATTTTTTTTTTTGTTTAATAATAAATATTGTAATTAAATACAAACATGAGCAAAATTAAGTTCAGCGCGATTTGTTTATTTTAGTATTTTACCTTTACCAAATAATGCCAATAATATAATTTGATTCAATTTTAATTAACTGACGCAGCTATATCAATTTAATAAGGATGCAAGCGGGTTATTACAAGTATGTGTACGAGTATGTATGTGTATGAATATCTCTATGTGCATGTGTAAGTGTGTGTGTTTTGGATTTTGTGTGATTCTGAGTATTTATTTTACCAGCTGTTTTTAAATGCCGAACCAAAGGAATTTTATCAGAAGAATACTATTTTAATTGAGCTGCCTGTTAATAGCAACTGTAAGGTTCTTTTACCCTAACTCTTTTATGCTTTCTAGTTTTTTTTTGTTTTAATTAAATATGCATTTTAAATATAATATATATATATATATATATGTTGAAACATTTTTGTTTGCTTTAAAGTATTCGCTCCCAGGCGCACTATTTCGAAATTTTATTGAAAACGTCGTTATTTCTTTTTCTTTAAACTATATATGAATGCATGTATTTTGTATATAACGCAGCGTTACATTTATCCTAATTGAATTTAGGACTTTACATACACGCATTATGCTTTCACCTTTCACTTTGTTTTTCATGCATTCTTTATGCTTTTTATACCAATTGATTTTGCAGTAAGATACATTTGAGTTATCCTTCTTTTGCATATGCTTTTCTTCAATAATTATTTTCTTCTTCTTATTTTTCTTTTCCATCATTAAATTTATAAGTGGTTTTTAATGTGATTATAATGTTTTTATTTTTTAATGATTTGCTTTCTAATTATGATTTTTCTAGTTTTTATTGTTTTGTTGTTGCTGTTGTTGTATATGTGTTTTACTATAATGGGCTTTCTTCATTTCCTCATGCCTCTTCACACTAAGCTGTGTTGTTTGTATGGATGCTTTTTGTTTGTTTGTTATATTTTGTATGCCACATTCACATTTTCACACAATTTGCCACGATTTGAATACAGTATATAAGATCTAAGCTTCACTCTCGCCAGGCGTTGCGTTTTCCTCTTCATTAATTGGTACAATTAGATTCTCCTTGGACATGAGATTGTATTTTGTTACAAAATGCGTAAAGCGATGACACAAATACGTTTCAGCCTCAAATTCGTCAAATATTCTCCGGTGATGGAAATACGCATGAGAAAATATTCTATAAACACGACGGCATACCGACCCTAGTTTGGTCACTGATGACTCCTTGATTGAAACCCTGTCGATTAAGTTGAGAAAAAAAATAAAATTATTTGTAGATTACGTATGAACACATATGCAAAATATTAAAAACTTCAATATATGCAAAATGTATATTTTTCGGCAAAAAAAAATATTGAATATTTTTCACAAAGCCAATAATGATCAATGTGTCTGAGATGAAAATATTGAAAATATAACTATGTATAATGGATGGTTAATAAACTGTTTTCCAACATAAACAAACATTTTGTTTGCTTAATTTTCATCAATAATATAAATATAATAACTTATAATCTTGAAAAATAAATTTTTTGATGCCTTCCTTATTAAAAAAAAAAGGCAACACAATAATACCACACTACTCACCTGCTTGGAAAATATTTATTGCTATTCAAAAGACATGCAGCACCGTCTAATGTATGACGTGTATAATCAATGGCGGGGCATTCTTTTGGGGTTTTATGTGCAGCACACAGGAATATCCATTGATCGGTGGCCGTCATTTGTGTGCATGTTGTAGGCGAACATTGCTTTTGTAAACGGACAGCAAGACCGTTTAGTTCCATGCAAAATTGTCTATATATATACAAAAATATTGTTACTTGATTTGCTATTTTAAATAAAAACTGAATAATCACCTAAGATGTTCATATTTCCAAACACCTTCGTCTTGAGCTTCTGGCATTGTCAGAATTAATTCAACATTTGATGGATCACGTTTGATCAATTGTTGAATGTATTGTTGTACAGCCAAGGTGCTGTCCATCTCTTCTAGTGGCTCATCGGCCCATCGGCAGAAATCCTATTAAACGAATTGCATTAATAATTGCAAAGAAACGCATTAGAGAAAGGCAATGTAATAGTAATTTAGTTTAAACAATTTATATGTATTGTCTTTCAATTAAATCAAATGAGTTACGCAGTGCTTCCATTAATATTACGTTGGGATATCTTCCACTTTGCTTACCTTCGCTTTTGTTCCAGGTCTGTTTCTTCGCAGAATAGTCGTGCTGTCCGCCATCTTCATGTTTCTTCTGACTCTTCCCTTTTTAAGCAAAAGAAAAAAGAGAAAGATCCCAACTGAAGTGCTCTACTCCGTGTATTGGGCGTGTTAAACTCCTTTATGTGTTCTCTATTTTAATGTCACTATTTCGATAAATACAAGTTAATTTAATTTTTCGTCCATATAATTTTGCTATGCAATTTTGTATAATAAAACTAGCCTTTCATATGAAAAATCTGTAGTTTCTCGCAATCTTCTTTCCACTGATTTTTCGTTTTGTGAAAATTTTTGACAACTCCTTCGTTCTGCTTCATTCATTGATGCAGAGTTGTTGGACGTACGGCAGAATTTACAGGGTTGTATCATGTTTACGTCTAATCGCATTCGTTGTAAAACGTAAGGCGGTAAGTTAGCAAGAACGGAGATCTATTTACGTTTGTTTAGTAAAGTCGCTGTAGACGTATTGATCGAAGGTTATGATTTGACTGAAAAAATTTACAAAAGTATTGTTTGCTTTAAGTTGATGTTCCTCCTATTGGTTTCTTATGAATGTCGCTAGAATGGCAGTCTTTTGACTGATAAAAATCAGAATCCATCAAGTTTGAAGACGTCACTGTCGAAGGAACTAATGGGTTTCAGGTGTATGTTACGACAGGCGTAACTACGGCGGGCCAACTCGAGAACCCCTAATCCATGGAGATATGGTATTATACGCATTTTTGGTATTAATTGATTTCTCAATAAAATAGATAAACATAATGTGGAATAAGTCACCGTTTTTGATTGTCATCTAGTTGAGTGTCGAAGCAGAGATTCATCTATATGATTTTTATTGCAAGATATGATTTATTGGGATATTTCCTTAATCATTGGAATGAAGGATACCTAGGGAAATATTCAAGAAAGTCATAATTGATCGTCAGCAGTGCTCGCAGATGAGAAAGGAAAGCCACGCTTTGAACACGACATATTAAAACATTTGGCCTGTTCTGAAACAATAGATGTGGATGGTTTCTAATTATAGCATTGGAAGCTTCAAAGAAGGGAATGCCGCGTCGTATTTAGATGTGCTCATGTAGAACCGACAAGACGGGCAATAGCAACAAAATGTTGAATTTATTACATATTGTGTTAGAAAATAATGTTATATGAATTTTTTATTCTAATTTATATAACAGATAACCAAACAGGTTTAAGGCACGTTTGGTGCCTAAAGAATTCTTGGCTGGAAGAAAATCCAGTTACGTACTTAAATTGCGACGTTTGTTAACCTAAAACTTAACGCTATGAAGTAAAAAGCTGGAGCAAAACATTCGGATGGCAACGCTAATTTTTATATCAGAAATAAAAGAAGAACAAAAGAATAAACGAAAAGAAGACGAGTTCGACTTTAACATATATTGCGTTTCAATTGTGCGAGAAATAATTAAAATATATAATTTTTGTGATATTTACAAAAAAGAAAAAAACAGGAGAAAATAAAACAATATGTCGTACGCATATTTATTCAAATATATTATCATTGGCGATACTGGTGAGTCCGAAAACAGGCTGAATAAAAATCTACTTGATGTGTACACAAAGAAATCATGAGGAAAAAATATGACTTGAGGCAATTTTTTTCGCAAAACATATGTATGCAAGAGCATGGAAAAAATAGAAAAGAAAATTTATGCAATGTTTATAATTACCAAACATTCACTTTACGCACCACTAAACAGCAGTAACCAATTAAAATTTTGTATTTTAGCTCAGCAATATATAAAAGAAGGCCGGATTGTATAGCTGGCACTATAATAATACCAGCTGCTTGGTATGGTTGGTATTAGATGATGACTATGTGTGATGACGAAAGCATAGGACAATACCTTGAAAACATTTTTGTGGAAAATCGATATTTTTCATATTGTTGCGGGCGTTGCTGTAGTATAAACGCTATACGTGTACGCATGTACAACAAATTATATTTTAATATGTTGACTGCTTGCTGTGAGGGTTATTCAATGAGAAGACAACAAAGAAGTGGGCGGAAAAGATTTTCTATGTGTCTATTTGATAGTTTACCCATGATTATTACAAATTCAAGCTAAAAGGAAGTGACCCTTCTTAAACGTTTAAACTGTGAATCATGGGTTAATAGTCCATTTGCTACAATTTATATATACACACAGATATGTAGATATGTAGCAATCTGCTCTGTGAAACAGCTGTCTCAGTAGTAAAAGTATAAATGCGTATATGTATGTACATATGTAGTCGCAAATATCAGAATTTTACTAGTGCATGCGAATGTGCTTTTGCAATTTAGCAAGCTCAAGGGTAATCAAATGCAATTAAATTTTTGCATTTTATGGTAATTGTATAATTATTTTACAACAAATGCAATTTGCAGGAATAATATCTATGTCCAAGCAATAATCGTTTTTTATACATATACGTATATATATATATATATTATGTTATAATTTGAACTTCTTCTTCAGGTGTTGGTAAATCATGCCTACTACTTCAATTTACCGACAAACGCTTCCAACCTGTGCACGATTTGACAATTGGTGTAGAGTTTGGCGCGCGCATGATCACAATCGATGGCAAACAAATCAAACTACAAATCTGGGACACCGCTGGCCAGGAAGCGTTTAGGTAAGTACCCTAAAATCATATAAATTTTAAAAGAATTTAAATATATATAATTTGCATTTTCCCTCTCTCCCGGTAGATCTATTACGCGTTCATATTATCGTGGTGCTGCCGGCGCTTTATTGGTATATGACATTACACGTCGTGAGACTTTCAATCATTTGACTACTTGGTTGGAGGATGCGCGTCAACATTCGAATTCTAATATGGTCATTATGCTGATTGGCAATAAGAGGTTGGTGAAAGTTGATAAAATATATATAATAATATTTTTTCAGTTGTACATACATTTGTATGTATGCACATATTTCTAATTAGTAAATTATTTACAAGTTTGATTTGTTTGATTTGAAAAGCCAACTCTGCGGTATACATAAATGCATTTGTACATATTTGTATATACATATGTATTAATCTGCAAACATTTTAACATGCACATAAGTCTTTATATATGTGTGTAGGTAACCTAACAAGCTTTCTATAGTGATGATTCATTAAGATTCATACACAAATACTTAAATTTTTGTTATAAAACTAAATACATTAATAATATTCGGCTTACATACAGTTTTATTTCTTCTCGCTCAATATAGGTATATGTATATATATATTTTTTTTATTTTTTTATTAATTGTTGATATTATTTATTATTATGTTTCAACCGATTTACAGTGACTTGGATTCACGACGTGAAGTGAAAAAAGAGGAGGGTGAAGCTTTTGCACGCGAACATGGTCTCGTCTTTATGGAAACTTCGGCGCGTACAGCAGCCAATGTCGAAGAGGCATTCATTAATACGGCAAAGGAAATTTACGAAAAAATACAAGAAGGTGTTTTCGATATAAATAATGAGGTGTGTATGCAACATAAATGAATTGAAATGAAATGAGAAAAAATTTAAACTATATAATTTTTTTTTCGTATTACAGGCAAATGGCATTAAGATAGGACAACAGCATTCCCCAACAAATCCATCACTGCCGGGTGCTGGCAATCAGGCTGGGTCGGCTAGTAGTGGCTGCTGTTAAGTGGCGCTTAACAGCTGCGGCTGGAGTTAGTGATTTTTTTCTAACACATATACATATATACATTACATATAAAAAGAAAATAAGAACTAATAAGTAAAGCTAATTATTTGTTCGTCATTTGAAATGTCTATTATATATATTTGTTTACTTTTATTCAGTTTGTCTTTCTTTTAGTAGTAGTTTCTTTTTTTTAATTGTTTACTTTAAATCCAACTTAAAAAGTGAAATGTTTGTAACGGCAAAACAACCGGCATTTCATAAGATTGAAATTAAAATACATATAAGAAATGAAACGAATCTTAAATAAAAATAAATTTCATACATACATACATAAATACATATACCTACTACATATATTTGTAGAACAACTGCACGCTAATAGAATACCAAAAAAAAAAAATTAAATAAAATCAAATAAAGTCTTTTTAAATAAAACACTTTAAACTGTTGCTCAGTTTCATTACAGTTGTCATAACTAACAGCAATGATTGCTACAATAAAAAAAAATTATGAAGTATCAAATATAAATAAAATATATTGGCGAACTAAAATGATAAAACCAAAAAAAAAAGTAAATAAATAAATAATTATGTGAAAATTAGCTAACATTGAAGCCGCAGCTGCAAGTAGTGCATTGAAGTTGTATTTTCCTGTTCTCTTTTTTACTACTCAAATACACGCGCAAAACACACTTACATAATTAGGCTATAGCGCGCGTGCGTAAAGTAAATTTGTATGCTGTACATGCATTGCCGCTTATAGAATTTAAATACATACTAAAAAAAACCAAAACGATAAAAAGACAAGTTTTATGGGCTTTCAAGTATACCAAAAAAAGAATAAATACAAAAAAAAAAAAAACAACAAAATTACTATATGCATACACTTTAATATATTTATTTTAAAGCTATATAAATTATTATAAATTGATAATTGACAATTGAACTTCTTAATACCTAGAAATATTTGAAAATATAACAACTATTGCATTCTCACATTGTGCAAGAGTGAAGCTAAGATTTTATATATGTATACCATACAAACATACTTGAATAGAAGGTTAATTGTGATGTGAGTGTATAATTCCGCGTATATATACATACATACATACGTTGAAAAGCTAAATTGTACTATTTTTTTTATTTGTTTATTTACTGCATAAGAAGTTGTTTTTTTTTTTTTTAATTTTATGTTGAGCCGTGTTAATCGATGTATTTTTCTTATTATTGTGCGCAGGAAAAGATTTAATACATTTGATAACAGCTAATCAAAAGAACGAAAGCGCAGTTATGGTGTGTTGAAAAATAAGCACACACACACACACGCCCTGCCATCATTCCGCTCTCTCATAGCGCATTATGCGAGTGTGTGTGTGTTTATAACTTCTTAAAAAGTTTATTTTTATTATTATTATTTTTTTAAACAGCTTTTAATGAATTTACGATCAGTTGCAGAATCATCACAAAGAAATAAACAAAACATCACATAAATACATACATATATGAGCACTTGCATTAATTGTTATTTTGTAATTGATAATTTTACATGCACACACACCCATACATACATTCATAAACAAAATATTGCAAAGAAATTAATAAGGTGTATAATTAAACAAAAAAAAAACGAAGTTTATTGTAAGAAAAGTAAAGTTTGATATGTGACTAAATAAAAAATAAACCAATAAATACACTTACAAATAAATCAAAAACTAAGTTGTCTTCCTGGCTGTTGTTGTTGTTTTAAGGGTTCAGGCTAGTTAGTCTTAGTCACTGAGGTCATGTTACGGGAGGTCTAGGAAACGATCGGTTTCGCAGATTCGGACCAGAGGGAGAGTGCGGGTTAGATGCGTCGATTTCAGGGGACATGTAAAGAGGTGATTAATGACGTGCGGAGATTCACTGCATACAGGAAATACGAGATTTTACTCCGAGTACACCATTCACAGGAAGGGTAGCATCCCAATAGGAATTGCTTGCACAGCAAAGCATTATGCTCCTTAACTCGTAGCATAGATGCTTCACTGTACATGTGATGCTCAGGCGACATCATGAAGTTTCCTGTCTCGGTTATAAGGGCGGTGTTTTGCAAAGCCTGTAGCTTCCTCAACTGCGTCCGTTCGTCTCCGGTGCCCAGATCGGTGCAGCATAGTTGGCCGACCAATTGCTTTGCGGTTTGCCAGCAAGGTTTCTTTGTCTTTACCCAAACTCTCACGTCAGCCGGCTTTACGTACCGGAGTTGACACGGATTTTATCCGGTTAAGGGATGTCACCCTTACGGCGATCTAACCCTGTTTAGGTCAGCAGGTAACATTGATTTATTCTTCTTCTTCATTGGCATTGGCACCCCTTACGCGATTATAGCCGAATGAATATAAGAGCGTCATTCCTCTCTTTATTTCGCTGTCTGGCGCAGTTGGAAATGCCAAGTGCACCCAGGTCACTCTCCACTTGAGCTTTCCAACGGAGTGGAGGTCTTCCTCTTCCTCTGCTTCCACCAGCGGGTACTGCATCGAATACTTTCAAAGCTGGAGTGCTTTCATCCATTCGGGCGACATGACCTAGCCAGCGTAGCCGATGCTTCTTAATTCGCTGAACTATCGTTCCATCATCTGCGGTATTCGCCTTGGCCAATGCGCAAAGGACCATAGACTCCTAGAGCCGACTCATCAGCTGTTGACATCGTCCACGCTTCTGCGCCATATAGTAGGACGGGTATGATGAGCGGCTTGTAGAGTTTGGTTTTCGTTCGCCGAGAGAGGACTTTACTTTTCAACTGCCTACTTAGTCCAAAGTAGCAAAAGTGATTCTGCGTTGGATTTCAAGGCTGACGTTATTATTGGTGTTGATTCTGGTTCCTTGATAGACGAAATTATCTACGACTTCAAAGTTATGACTGTTAACAGTGACCTGGGAGCCAAGTCGCGAATACGATGACTGTTTGTTTGATGTCAGGAGATATTTCGTATTGCCCTCGTTGACTATTAGACCCATATCCTTCGCTTCCTTATCCAGCCTGGAGAAAGAAGAACTCACGGCGCGGTTGTTGAGGCCAATAATGTCAATATCATCGGCGTACGCCAGCAGCAGCAGCTGCATCTCGTATTATTTTCCTCAGTAATAAATTAAAGAAGTTACGCGATAAGGAATTACCCTGCCTTAAACCTCGTTTGGTATTGAACGGTTCGGAGATGTTATTCTTTAGACTGGCTAACGCTATTTGAACTACGTCATAGTTGGGTAAGGGATACTCACGCATTTCGGCCTCTTACTTTTTTTGTCTGCAAATGCGTCTTGATTCCCTTTACAGCTGTCGATATCTATCCCACGACGAGCAAAGCTGTTCATAAAAAACCATCAACCGTTAAGAGGCGCTTAATATAAACTGTAGGTCCCTCCATTTGTTGGAAAAAGATCACGACGCAAATCCACAAATTGGAGGAGGAGCTCGGCCGAGAATCGCTTCAGGGGTTACAAAGCGCCAATTATGTATCTAAGAGCTTCACAGTACCAAAATTAGATATCAAGGCTCTCTTCAACTCGAATTCTGCTCAAACAAAGTTGAGCTGAGCTCCATGTGGAATTACGAATGACTAACGGGTCTACCATATGTAAGGAGCATCATCAGACCAGGTTTTTACAAATAATACGAAAGTCAAATGAAAAAGGCATAATAATTATTAGTAATAATATGAAATACTAAAAATTATGGTAAAATAGTAAAATTAAATAAAAAGAAAATTATTTTTTTTTGTTGCATAGAATTTTTTTTTATTTAAATTCCAATCACATTAAAGTTTATAAAGTATACATGTATGTAAAAAGCTCTATCTGGTATACCATTAAATTACTTAAATTATTCGAAAATCACTGTCTTCGTTCTTCTGAGCTTTGCACTTTGCACGCATGTCCTCTTGTGGTGGCGGTGGCGTTGACGGCTTTGGCGAAGCTATTGGTTGATGGCTATTATTACTGTTACTACCAGCCAATGCCAGGATTGGCATCGATGGAGGCATTCAGCTCAGTGCTGCGATAGCTGATCTAGCTATAACTTCAGTGCATTCCATTCTGTCCAGTTGCCTATGAGGTCTTTTTATCGTGTTCCTCGTCCATAACATTCAGCGTGGGGTTTTTAGAAAAGTTTACCATGTAATCTTCATAGCATAGCGAATGATAAATCTTATCGTCCACCCTGATGGCATTTCGCAAATGCCATTCCTCCGCCTCATCGTGAAAAAATTGCTCCAACTTCTCTTCACATATCTCACAAGCGCTATCCACTCCATCTGGTAATGCTGGGCAGCTGGGTGGCGTCGGTGAATTGAGCCGTTTTAGTTTGGATGTCGCAATACACGATTCAAATATCTTCTTTCCACGTTCCTTTGAATCTTCACCCGCCACATGTTGCATCCAATTGGCGGTTGAGGAGCACCATCCACGGGAGGACTCTTTGCGTGATTCACGACGATTCTGATTGAAATGCCAGTCCAAATGCTGACCATATTCTTTAGTTTTCTCTTGCGGAAAACGCTCACTGCAATTACTACACTGCATGCCAGAGTAAAGTATGTCCACAAGTGCCGATTGACGCGTTTTAATTGTTTCCCGTTTGGCTAAGTCGATCGGCTGTATGGCAATTGGTTGTGGAGCCTCCTCTTCAGGTGCAGCGGCTGATGGTAAAACCCCGGCATCTTTGTTGTTTGATGCAATAACACCACCAGGTCCCAATATGCCGGATGAAACTAGATTCTGGAAGAGTTCATTGATGTTGATTTTATTGAGTGACGGCGATTCTGGTGTCTGTGGTATCTGCGGTGGTGGAGGAGAGCTGGTGCGCATCATTGGTGGACTTGCGGTGGGTGTCATCTGCATTTGCCAGGGCATTTGGGGATGCATATTATTCATGTTGGGCATGTTGAGTGGTGGACCACCATGCTTGGTCCCTGACATCGTATTTTCCTTGATCGTCCACTTGTCATGTTTTAAAAGTTGTGACCACTCCACGCACCTGTTGCTATATCCGCGTTCTTCGTAAATGGGCGAGCGTGTTGTTGAGGCTGGTTTACTCCTCTTGGGCAAAGGTTCACCAAAATCTTCATTTTGCTTACGACAGTTTGTCATTCTATTCATTTTTACTCTTTATTATTGTTATTTTTTTATTCCTTTATATATTTATTTTCTTTTATATAAATTAAATTTTTTATATGGATATTTATTATTATATTTAAAAATGATTTTATATATTGTATGTTTTTTAATATATTTATTTGCGTATTTTCTTGAAAATTTTGTTTTTAAAAACACAAGCACATAAATAAATTAACACGGAAAGTAGCGAATAATGTTGTCTGAGCGAAGGATATAATAATTCTGATCAACTGAGCCTCCTCATACGCCTTATATAGACTTCAGCTCCGCAAAGAGTAGATACCTACATTGACAACAACAACAACAATAATTTGTAGTTTGTATTCTACATATAATATGGTGTTTTAAATACTGAAAAAACTAACCAAAAAAATATAAATAATAATGAAAAATCCCAAAAAACCAAAAATAATTACACAAAAATATTAAGAAGAAAAAATAAAATAAAAACAGAAAAAAAACGAAATTATAAATAATATAAAGAAAATTACAGGAAACAATAATAATAATAAAAAAATTACAAAAAGAAGAAAAATCGAAAAATGTTCAAGAAATAATAAAATATAGCAAAGAAAACAAGAATATATTATATATAAAATAAAAATAATTTGAAAATTTCTGAAAAGAAGGAATAACAAAAATAATATAAAAGTAACAGCAAAAAAGTATATATAAATATAAATAATAAGTAAATAATGTAATATAGAAACATAAAAAGGTTCATTTCGGTATTTAGACCGCTACGCACTTAACTTCCAAAGGATAAGATAATATACCTATGTACATATTTTAGCCTTGTGCGGGTAGTACATATTCGAGGGCTTACAACGGTTTATAATTGCATTTCACATATACATACATACACGAAAACATACTCAAACACAGTGGAGAGTTTTTGTAATAGTGAAAAAATTATTCGATATACATTAAAAAAGGTCTACTCAGGCAAATGAAAATTTATTTTAACAGTTTTAACATGAATATTCATGGTTATTATGAGAGAGAGTTCTTAGAAATTTTACAAAGAAAAAATTGTTTAGCAAATACCAAGTGAAAACAAATTTATTCTTACCAGTTACACATTTACATATATACATATAATAATGTCCATGTTGGTTGATATAATTTTCCTCCTAATTTATGGAGCTCTGAGTGTCATCCATTTAAAAAATAAATTTTTATATTTCATAGTATTCAGGACTCAGGCATTCTAACATAATTTTCTATAATAAAATAAGCAACTTAAAAATCAATTAAAAATCTTTTTACTAGAACTACTTTGAAATTCCAAGCGGACGAAATTGCGGACAAAATATAGTTTTCTCATAATAATTTATTTTCAGATTACTGATGTCTTTCTATAACTTCCGCCTACACTTTCCTCCCATTCACACAGATTTAACCAACGCGCATGCCCACAAGGACTGTCTTGTTTTTAAATAACAACACAAATTTTGTTTTGATTCAGTTAATATTTTAATAATGTAGTTTATTCATATTATTCATGACATTGCGTACTGCCATTCGGAAGGCCCGGTTTCAAATCCTGGTGCGACCAACATCCAAGAGTTATAGAAAATTAATTTAACACTTATCCTGTATTCATGGGTCGAAATTGCCCAATATGCTAAACCCTATGAACATTGATACATACATATATTATTCTAAGGCCCGTTTTCACAATGTCCGGTTAAGCACTTAATCAGAACTTAATCGGAAGGTGGCAAAAAATTCGTTTTCACAATGTCCGGTTAAGGCGCATGTGTCAATTAAGTTGCGGTTAACTTAACTCCAATATCGAGTGGCGATTAGCTCTTAACCAGAAGATAATTTGACAGTTGCAAATCGTAAAATAATAAAAGAAAATAGTATTCCGACATTGGCTTTAAAATAAATTGTATTATGGAAAATTTGGAACGCACTGCTTATCTGGCTACATTGATTCAGAGGGGTATTTATAGGGAAAGAACGCCCCGTACAAATAAATTTTTTTTGAGAAATATGATGAAGAAGTTTTTATTCGTAGATTTCGTCTTTCCAAAATTAGAGCAAAATACGTTTTGAAAAAATAGAAAGTAAAATTAGAAGCCGCACTGAAAGGTTTGTGAATATAGTAAGCTTGGAGTAAATAAATATTGTTGATAATTTATTTGATTTTGCAGGAATCAAGCACTTAGGCCAGCGGAAATGTTGCTTTTGACATTGCGCTTCTATGCATCAGGAAGTTTTTTGATTTGTGTTGCTGATTTCTGCGAAGTAAGCGTAGCGACTGCAAGCCGGGTGGTGAATAAAGATTCTATTGCTATTGCGGCACTTTCACAATCATTCATCAGAATGCCACAAACAAGCAGAGAAATTGAGAACGCAATGCGCACATTTCACCGAATAGCGAAATTTCCAAAGATGGTGGGGTGTATAGATTGCACTCATGTCAGAATCCAATCACCTGGAGGAAAAAATGCCGAAATTTTTCGAAACAGAAAAGGGTACTTTTCTTTCAACGTACAAGCTGTCTGTAATGCAAAATTGGAAATAATAGACCTTGTATGCAGGTGGCCCGGTTCTGCACATGATAGCAATATTTTTAATAATAGTCGTCTGAAGCACCGGTTTGAACAAAACGAATTTAGGGACTGTTTTTTACTGGGTGACAGTGGTTATGGAGTCAGTAGCTACATGATGACTCCACTTTTACATCCCAATCTTCGCGCTGAACGGCTTTACAATGAATCTCAAATACGTACTCGAAATTGCGTAGAGAGGTGCTTTGGAGTATGGAAACGTCGTTTTCCAGTACTATCCCTTGGATTGAGAGTTTCGCTCAGCACAACTATGAACATCATTGTTGCCTGTGGAGTGTTGCACAATATTGCCATCCAGAACAATGACTCTAATTTGGATGAAGTAGAATTTCAAGTGCATGAACCAGCAGAAACATCCTTTGATGCCGACGAAAGCATACACATAGCTGAGGTGCACAGAAACGCTATTGTAAGGTCTAGTCTAATTTGAGATTATTTTGCAAGGTTGGTTTATTTTTATAATAATTTATAAGATTATTTATAATTATTGTTTTCTTTCAGGTTATAACCATAGATATATATTACATATGCATATTCTATACCTGTACGTCTTTTTTCCAAATAAAAATATATTAAACGAATTTCATTTAACAAAAATTTTATTTTTGTTTATTAAGCAAAAAAGAAAGGAATTTAGGTACATTATTTTCTTCAGTAATAAAATAGAGGCTTAAATTAATTCTCAATTAATGAGATCCTCAAAACTTCAAAAGGAACCAAAAAAAAAGAAAAGTAAATTATATTATTTCAGCTATTTACATTCTGGAAAAGAATTAAAAATGAAAATGGACTTTTTACAATCAGAAATAGTTCAAAGCCATTCACTGGGAGATTTCTGCGCCTTAGAATCAATTTCTTTTTTTAAAAGTTCTAATTTCATTTTTAATTCTTTTATTTCTAGATCATGCTTCTCCTTCGCCATTGCATGTTTTTCTGCCGCTCTTTTGTTTTCTTCCTCCCAAAACAAATTGTAGGAATCAGAATTACATTTCTCCGATTTTTTTTTTACCTCTATCTATAAGTTTTTCATCTTTCCTCATCCGCAATCTATTTGGATTCCATGAGCTCCAGTCAGGCGTAGGAATCTGGAGGTTTTTTTATATAGATTAATTAAAGTGAATGTAAATATAATTATATTAAATTACAACCTCTGGACTCCCAACAATTTCCACACACTCCTCCGCTGTTTCACTCGGCAAAGAAACACCCAAACACTGGTACGCTGGGTGCGCTGATTTTTCATATGTAGGGAGAGTACGCTGATGGCTGAAATAATATATGTATTGCTAAAAATCCCACTGCATAGAATTTCATGCGAAATATCTTACCATCGCTGTCAAAACCATTTTCCAACCCGGTTGCAGATTGTCCCATTAAAGCAGCAAGCCTTTCAGTATTGGCATCTTGCCGCTGCTTAAAGAGTCCGCCACCTGTTTTATACAATTCCATTTTTTCTTTCGCCAAAGATTTCCTAGCCTTTCTCTTCAAATTTTCATACTTTTCTCTTAAGTTTTTGGGCCCTCTCCGAATTCCCACTTGAACCTCAAATTCAACATCAATGTTTTCCCAGGCTCTTCGTTTTTCCTCTCAGGCCACTGCGTCAGTCTTTTTATTTTCAATTACATTGGAGTAGCGCTCCGCCAATGTTATTAAAACACTTTCTTTAGTGCTTGAAAAATTTGGAAGACGATTTCTGATTTTATTTTCCATTATATTAGAATAATTTAAAAAATACAACGGATAAATTTAAAAATTGCACGCAAAAATGTAAGAAATATGAGCTGTCACGCAGTTTTTGTCTATTCACAAGAAACATTTTTGTGAATTTACCTTAAAATATTCACAATGATCAAACTAACCAGAAGTTAAGTAACCAGAACTTGGTGAAAACGAAAGTGTCACATCAGCCTATCTGACGGTTAGCTATCCTCCGGTTAAAATTAAATTAATCGGACATTGTGAAAACGGGCCTAAGTGTACGTTGTTGCCAAGCAAAGAAAGTGAAAACTTTTCTGTACCTATGTATGGTGAGCGCTCACTCAACATGTTTACTGAGTGCTCAGTTCGCTGAACGCACCCATTACATCAGTGAATCTGTCACACTGATCTGTAGTATACATTTTCAGCGCATTCGGTTTTTTACATATGCAAATATGAAAAGTGAAGAAATAGAATATATTTTAGAAACTCTGATTTGGATGATGAATTACCAAATGATATTGCTAGTGAAAATGAGGAATATGAAATTTCCGAAGTTGGATCAGTTTATATGACCTCAATTTTTCTGAAGGAACAGATGATGAAGAAAAAATTCTTTCTCGTCCAGAAACGTTGTAAGAGCATTTCCATCTAAAGATGGTAAATGTATGTGGTCTAAGAATGCAGCGGTTAGTGGAACTGGAGGACGTAGAAAAGAAAATGATATAAACACCGCATCCGGTACTACACGATATGCTATTGCAAGGACTGATGCTATAAAATCGTCATATCTTTTATTCATATATTATGAAGACAATTGCTGAATTGTCTTATTTAGGCCCGTTTTCACCATCTCCGGTTAAGCACTTAATCAGAACTTAATCGGAAGGTGGCAAAAAATTCGTTGTCACAATGTCCGGTTAAGGCGCATGTGTCAATTAAGTTGCGGTTAACTTAACTCCAATATCGAGTGGCGATTAGCTCTTAACCAGAAGATAATTTGACAGTTGCAAATCGTAAAATAATAAAAGAAAATAGTATTCCGACATTGGCTTTAAAATAAATTGTATTATGGAAAATTTGGAGTGCACTGCTTATCTGGCTACATTGATTCAGAGGGGTATTTATAGGGAAAGAACGCCCCGTACACAAATAAATTTTTTTTGAGAAATATGATGAAGAAGTTTTTATTCGTAGATTTCGTCTTTCCAAAATTAGAGCAAAATACGTTTTGAAAAAATAGAAAGTAAAATTAGAAGCCGCACTGAAAGGTTTGTGAATATAGTAAGCTTTGAGTAAATAAATGTTGTTGATAATTTATTTGATTTTGCAGGAATAAAGCAGCGGAAATTTTGCTTCTAACATTCCGCTTTTAGGTATGCATCGGGAAGTTTTTTAATTTGTGTTCCGGTGTTGGGCGGATTAAAAATGGTGACTGCCAATCGGGTGGTAAATATTGCTACCGCAGCACTTGTCCAATCATTCATCAGAATACCGAAAAAAGCAGGAAAATTGAGAGCACAATGCGGGCATTTTACCGAATAGCGAAGTTTCCAAAGGTGTTGGGGTGTTAAGATTGCACTCATGCCAGAATACAATCACCTGGAGAAGAAAATGCCAAAAGTTTTCGAAGTAGAAAAGGGTACTTGTAAAATGGAAATAATGGAATTTGTATGCAAGTGACCTGGTTCTGGACATGACAGCATTATTTTTAATAATAGCTGTCTGAATCACCGGTTCGAGTAAAACGTATTTTGGGACTTTTTTAATTGGGTGGCAGTAGCAACTACATGATGTGTCTTTTACATCCCAATCTTTGGTCTGAACGTTTTGACAACAAATCTGAAATCCGTACTCGAAATTGCATATCGAGGAGCTATGGATTGAGAGTTTCGCTCAGCACAACTATGAACATTGTTGTTGCCTGTAGAGTGTTGCACAATTTTGCTATCCAGAATGACACTAACTTGGATGAGGTAGAAGTTCAAGTGGCATCCGTTGATGCCGACGGAAACATAGTTGAGGTGCAAGGAAACCATATAATAATGTAATTTAAAACATTTTTCCGAATAAAAATATATGAAATATATTTTATTAAATCACAATTTTTTCCATAACCAAAATATAAAATTAAAAAAAAAAATAAAAGAGAACACGGAAGATCTTAAAAATTACTTAACCAAAGCGTGTAGAAAAATGTAAACAGATAGAAGCTGTCATGCAGATTTGATGTATTCACTACGCAAATTTTTGTAAATTTACCTTAAAATATTCACAATGATCAAACTAACCAGAAGTTAAGTAACAAGAACTTGGTGAAAACGAAAGGGTCATATCAGCCTATCTGACGATTAGCTATCCTTCGGTTAAAGGTTAAGTTAATCGGACATTGTGAAAACAGGCCTTAGAAGGTAATTGAGTTTTTATTGAAAATTGAATTATTATACACAAAATGTACAACTCAAATTTGGATATTGTGCGATAACCGAACTAGTTTCGCTTGGTCGTTGCAGGTATATACCTGTAACGATCGAAATTGTAAACCTAAATAAGAACAAGGACATCGTGTTGTACTCAATTTGGTGAAGGATTTACAAGGTCGCAACGTCACATGTGACAATTTCTTTACTTCTCACGTGTTGGGGATTGAACTATTGAAGCGAAAATTAAGCCTACTTGGAAGGGTCCGAAAGAATAAACAATTTTTGCCTCTAGAAATTACACAACTGAAAAAGAAGCCGGAAAATTACTCACACTTTTTTTGATAGCACAAATAAAACCGCAATTGTTGGGTATGTGCCTAAAAAGAAGCGAGCGGCACATACCCACTCAGTACACTTCACAACAATGTTGAGATCAGTGCTAACACAAAGAAGTCTGAAATCATCGACTTTTACAACAAAAGCAAGTCAGAGTTTAATACACTATCTATAAAGCATTATCTATCAGGACATAAACTTGCCAGCGGAGAACGAATCGGTTTGGATCATTCGGAATAATTTATGCTATATTAGCAATTGGTTTATTAGAATTTATTGTTTGAGCACATCATATATTTACAGTTGGTATAGATGTAGACACTCGAGCTTATTTTACATCAGCAACAATAATTATTGCTGTTCCAACAGGTATTAAAATTTTTAGTTGACTTGCAACGCTCCACGGTACACAATTAAACTACTCACCAGCTATGTTATGAGCTCTTGGATTTGTATTTTTATTTACAGTTGGAGGTTTAACAGGAGTTGTTCTTGCTAATTCTTCTGTTGATATTATTTTACACGACACTTATTATGTTGTAGCACATTTCCATTATGTTTTATCTATAGGAGCAGTATTTGCTATTATAGCTGGATTTGTTCACTGATATCCATTATTTACTGGATTAAATTTAAATCCTAAATGATTATTATTATATTTATTGGAGTAAATTTAACATTTTTCCCTCAACATTTTTTAGGATTAGCTGGAATACCTCGTCGATATTCAGATTATCCAGATGCTTATACAACTTGAAATCTAATTTCAACAATTGGTTCTTCAATTTCTCTATTAGGAATTTTATTCTTTTTATTTATTATTTTAGAAAGTATAATTTCTCAACGTCAAGTTATTTACCCAATACATTTAAATTCTTCAATTGAATGACTTCAAAATACTCCACCTGCTGAACATAGTTATTCTGAATTACCTCTTTTAACTAATTAATTTTATTCTAATATGGCAGATTAGTGCAATGAATTTAAGCTCCATATATAAAGTATTTCACTTTTATTAGAAATAAAATGACAACATGAGTTAGTTTAGGTCTCCAAGATAGAGCTTCACCTCTTATAGAACAATTAACATTTTTTCATGACCACGCATTAATAATTTTAGTAATAATTACAACTTTAGTTGGATACCTAATATTTATATTATTTTTTAATTCTTACACAAACCGAAATTTCCTTCACGGACAAACAATTGAAATAATTTGAACTATTTTACCCGCTATTGTTTTATTATTTATTGCTTTTCCTTCTCTTCGATTATTATATTTATTAGATGAAATTAATGAACCATCAATCACTTTAAAGGCTATTGGCCATCAATGATACTGAAGTTATGAATATTCAGATTTTATAAATGTTGAATTTGACTCTTATATAATCCCAACAAATGAATTATCAAATGATGGTTTCCGTTTATTAGATGTTGATAATCGAATTGTTTTACCTATAAATTCTCAAGTTCGTATTGTTGTAACAGCTGCCGATGTAATTCATTCTTGAACAATTCCTGCTTTAGGGGTAAAGGTAGATGAAACTCCTGGACGTTTAAATCAAACTAATTTCTTAATAAATCGACCAGGTCTATTTTATGGTCAATGTTCAGAAATTTGTGGAGCTAACCACAGTTTTATACCAATTGTGATTGAAAGAATTCCTACAAATTATTTTATTAAATGAATTACTAACAGAATTAATTAATTTATAAACATTAGATGACTGAAAGCAAATACTGGTCTCTTAAACCATTTTATAGTAAATTAGCACTTACTTCTAATGAAAAAAAAAAAATTAGTTAAAATCTATAACATTAGTATGTCAAACTAAAATTATTAAAATATTTAACATTTTTTTCTTCCACAAATAGCACCAATTGGTTGATTAAGTTTATTTATTATTTTTTCTTTAACATTTATTTTATTTAGAATAATAAATTATTACTCAGTAATTCCTCAATCCCCTAAATCTCAAATTTTAAAGAAATCTCAATCTAATTCTATAAATTGAAAATGATAACAAACCTATTTTCTGTATTTGACCCATCATCAAGTATTTTCAATTTATCACTAAATTGATTAAGAACATTTCTTGGATTATTATTAATTCCCTCTGCTTATTGATTAATGCCTTCCCGATGACACATTTTTTGAAATTCTATCTTAATTACATTACATAAAGAATTCAAAACTTTATTAGGACCTAGAGGTCATTCAGGATCTACTTTCATTTTTGTTTCATTATTTTCATTAATTTTATTTAATAATTTTATAGGACTATTTCCCTACATTTTTACAAGAACAAGTCACTTAATCTTAACACTTACATTAGCGTTACCTCTTTGATTATGTTTTATACTTTATGGATGAATTAATCATACCCAACATATATTTGCTCATTTAGTCCCTCAAGGTACACCTGCAGTTTTAATACCTTTTATAGTATGCATTGAAACTATTAGAAATATCATCCGACCAGGAACATTAGCAGTTCGATTAGCTGCTAATATAATTGCAGGACACCTTCTTCTTACCCTACTAGGTAATACTGGTCCTTCACTTTCAATAATAATTGTTTCATTATTATTAATCGGTCAAATTGCTTTATTAATTCTTGAATCAGCTGTAGCTATTATTCAATCATATGTATTTGCCGTCTTAAGAACTCTATACTCTAGAGAAGTAAATTAATGTCAACACACTCAAATCATCCATTTCATTTAGTTGATTATAGCCCATGACCTTTAACAGGAGCAATTGGTGCAATAACATCCGTTTCAGGTTTAGTAAAATGATTTCATCAATATGATATTTCTTTATTTCTTTTATGAAATATTATTACTATTTTAACAGTTTATCAATGATGACGAGATGTGTCTCGTGAAGGAACATTTCAAGGTTTACACACCCTTCCAGTTACATTAGGACTACGATGAGGAATAATTCTTTTCATTTTATCCGAAGTTTTATTTTTTGTATCATTTTTCTGAGCATTTTTTCATAGAAGATTATCACCAGCTATTGAATTAGGAGCTTCATGACCTCCAGCTGGTATTAAACCTTTTAATCCATTTCAAATTCCTCTATTAAATACAGCTATTTTATTATCTTCAGGAGTTACTGTAACATGGGCTCATCATAGATTAATGGAAGGAAATCACTCATAAGCTACTCAAAGTCTATTTTTTACAGTTTTATTAGGAATCTATTTTACTATTCTCCAAGCATATGAACATATTGAAGCTCCATTTACTATTGCAGATTCAGTTTATGGTTCAACTTTTTTTATAGCTACAGGATTTCATGGAATTCATGTATTAATCGGAACTACTTTTCTTTTAATTTGTTTAATTCGGCATTTAAATAATCACTTTTCAAAAAATCATCACTTTGGTTTTGAAGCTGCTGCATGATACTGACATTTTGTTGATATTGTATGATTATTTCTTTATATTTCAATTTACTGATGAGGGGGATAATTAATTATCTATATAGTATATAAGTATATTTGACTTCCAATCATAAGGTCTACTATTTAGTAGTATAGATAATATTCTCAATTAGTATTATAATATTTATTTTAATTATTATTACAAGAATTTTAATAATATTAGCCTCTATTTTATCAAAAAAATCTTTAACAGATCGAGAAAAATGTTCCCCATTCGAATGCGGATTTGATCCAAAATCATCTTCACGATTACCTTTTTCTCTACGATTTTTCTTAATTACAATTATTTTTTTAATTTTTGATGTAGAAATTGCTTTAATTTTACCAATAATTTTAATTATTACAATTTCAAATATTTTCATATGAACTTTTACTTCTATTATCTTTATTATTATTTTAATTATTGGGTTATACCATGAATGAAACCAAGGAATACTAAATTTATCAAATTAAATAGGGTTGTAGTTAATTATAACATTTGATTTGCATTCAATAAGTATTGAATTTCAATCTATTGTACCTTAACATTAATTTTTATTATAAAGAATATGAAGCGATTTATTGCAATTAGTTTCGACCTAATCTTAGGTTTTTAAAACCCTTATTCTTTATTAATTGAAGCCAAAAAGAGGCTTATCACTGTTAATGATAGAACTGAAAAATTTTTCCAATTAAAGAAGTATGACATTCAAGAAAAAGCTGCTAACTTTTATCTTTTAATGGTTAAACTCCATTTATAATTCTATTTATATAGTTTATTAAAAACATTACATTTTCATTGTAAAAATAAAATTTTTATATTTTTATAAATTACTTAAACTAATTCACTATATCTAAGAATTTCAATAATTACCCTAACATCTTCAGTGTTATGCTCTAAATTTAAGCTACTTAAATAAAATAATAAAAAAAAACTAAATAAAAAGATAATTCATAAAATAAATAATATAAGATAAATTTTTAAATTATTATTATGCATAAAAGATCTATACTGAGAATATTTTACTAACTGATTATACAAATTTTGACCCCCTAAAAATTCTGATCAACCTTGATAAAAAGATTTAGAAAGAATTTCTCCTAAAATTAATGGATAATTAATAATTCCATAAGTAGAAATATAAGGTATAAATCACATTGAACCAAAATAATAACTTAATAAATATCTATTTAAAGACTTATTAAAATAATACAAAGAAACATTAGAAATTAAATAACCAATTAAACCCCCTAAAATACATACAAATAAAGTTAATAATTTTAAATAAAAAGATAAACATACTATATAAGGAGTTGGAAAAATTAATCAACTTAATATTCTCCCACCAATAATTCTTATAAATAATAAACCTCTTATTCCCCGTAATATAATTCAACCTTCATCTCTTAACATATTCAAAGATCCACAATTTAATTCACCAGTTATTGAATAATAAATTAAACGAAAAGAATAACAAACTGTTAAACCAGTAGAAAAAAAATATAAAAAGAAAGAAAATATATTAACATAACTCAAAGAAACAACTTCTAAAATTAAATCCTTTGAATAAAATCCAGCTAAAAAAGGTATTCCACATAAAGCTAAATTTGCAACATTAAAACAACCTGAAGTTAAAGGCATATACACACCCAAACCTCCTATTAAACGAATATCTTGAGAATTATTTATATTATGAATAATAGCCCCAGCACATATAAATAATAGAGCTTTAAATAAAGCATGAGTTAATAAATGAAAAAAGCCAATTTATAAAGTTCTTATTATTAAACCTAATTGTCTTAAAGTAGATAAAGCAATAATTTTTTTAAATCAAATTCAAAATTAGTCTACAGAAACTGTTGAACCAACTCCACGATCAACAAATTTAAAACGTGTACGTTGCTTCATTTGTCCAAATCGCTTCAACAGAACAAAATCTGTGATAAGTGCAAAAGTTGTATACGTAAAGTTCATTCTTAGACATTACATTCATATACATACATAATATAAGAAAAGGCGATTTAAACCTTCAATTACAGTTAAAATATGTTTTTTCATATATTGGGTAATATTGACCCATTAAGGTCATATACGTTTCCTTTTATGAGTACAGGATAAGGGTTAAAAAAAGACTAAGTCAAATTTTCTAATTGCTATCGCCCCTCGGCAGGGAATATCAACCCTTCCGAGTGTATTATATTTCTCACATGAAATAAAGGCACCTCATAAAAACTATCAGTCGTTCGGAGGTGGCTTGGTATAAACTGTGATCCTTCCATTTGTTGGAAAAACATAAAGACGCAAAAACCACACATTGGAGGAGGAGCTCGCTTCAGCGGTTTCGAAGCGCCAATAATATATATGTATATATTTAAATAGGGGATTTCCACTAGAGCTCAATTATGTGTTTCGCTCTCTCAATCGTAATTCGCACTCCAAATATATGCAAATTCGAAAGGCCAGCGTTGGAGTCCTAGTTGGACCAACATACCAAATTAATTTTTCTATAATATAATATAATGAAAGTCTCTTCATAAAACTCCATCCGCCGATCGTAGGCGGCTTAGAATATATTGCAGGGCGTTCCATTTGAAGATCTCGGTGAAACATCAAAGCGCAAATCTCAAATAACACTGTCGAATACCCATTGAGGTTAACTATTGTATTACTACGTTTAAGCTTCATTTCTACTCGGGTAGATTAAACTCGCAAGCATAAACACTTTTCAGCACGAGCTAAGTAAGGCGTCTACTCGGGTAGATTATACACATTTTCTCTACATATTTTTAAGCGTTAACACGGAAGCATAAACGCGGGTTGAGTGGAAATCAGCTGATTTGCATTTAACCTGATTGATACGGAGTTTCCGTCTTGCTAACTTCTTGCCAAAAATATAATTGTTTACCTAAAATTTTACCATAATTTAGCAAAGTTGGCCTTGACAGCCTTGATATTAACTCCATTTTATTCTCCGTTTAAAAATTGTGATAATTAAAAAGAGAAAAGGTTCACATTGTAGCCGTTAATGTTACTTTTGAAAAGAGGTTTTCAATACTTTGACCGTTTCCTGTGCTCAGAGGTAGAAGACCTAGTCGACCCATAAGTAGTCTATAAGAATCTCTTCTACAACATATGTGTGCTCGTGCCTCAATGCCTTATACATGAATTTCTATTTGGTACTTGTACTTCCAGACAAGGGAGCAGACTTACATACCTATTTGCTTTACAGTTTTCTCTCATTCAAATTGGTTTTGACATAATAACAACACAAATTTGAGTTTCCTGTAGTTAATATTTTATTTTTTTTTTATTTATTTATTTTTAGAAATAATAATAAGGATTTGAATACATTTTACCGTTGTGCGGGTAGTACATATTCGAGCGTTTACATATTCAATTATTGTGAAAATAAAATAAACGAGTTGAAAAAATTATAGAAACATTAAAAAGGAAAATTAAAAAAATAATAAAAAAAATTAAAAAATTTAATGATTTTAAATTATATAATATAATAGCATATTAAATTAAAAAATACCTACTCAGGCAAATGAAAAACAGTTTGTTTTGCAATCATTACATTAGCTAAAAGTTCTCGCGTAACTAATTTATGACTTAAAAACATTTATTTACCCAAAAAGAACGATTTTAATAAAAAAAAAAACAAAGAGAACAGAAATAATAATTAAAAACAAATCAAAGAAATTGCATTATAAATAATAATTAAAAACACCAAAATAGAAAGAAAAACCAAATTAAGCAAAAAAAAGAAAATAGCAAAAGCTTAAATAAAATAAAAAAATTTAAAAAAAATTACAATACAGAAGGAGAAAAACAAAAAAAATAATAAAAAAATATAAAATATAACAAGAAGAGTAGGTTTATCTTTTTGTCTAGATTGGATTACTGTGGAGGATCGGCCACCATTTGATCCCCGTTTCCGGACTTCATGAGGAATTCCGGCCCCAAGTATATCCCGCAATAACATTGGTTCTTCGAGCTGGATTTTCCACAGATAAATCAAAAGAAAGTTGGTATTATTATTATCAATTTAGCTTGGAGTTATATTTTTCAAGAAAAATAATGATAATAATACAAAAAGCCGTAACGCAAATAGCCTAGTCGTCAAATAAAAAAAGGAATAATAATAATAATTTGAAGAACATCCCTGTTTTTTGCTATTGTAGATTACCATTTTTCCAGTCCACACAAGTTCCATATTTACAGTTTCCACAAGCGGCCAATTCCGTCAGAGAATTTCGTGTTCAAGACAGGAGGAAAAAGCCCAGGAGTGGAAAACTAAGGTAAGTAAACTATATATCAACGTGTAAAAAAAGTGCTGTGAAAGTTGGCGCGCAGGCATTATCCCAGCCAAAGGCGAAGCACCCCATTATAAAAGTGAAAAAGTGTTTCAAAAAGTGAGGGCGCAGACATTAAAATAGCCAGACACGAAGCGCTCTACTGAAAAAGTGAGAAAAAAAGTGAAGCGACCCGGGGTTATACTGGCATTGGGTGGTGTCAAAAAGGTAAAGCGCAGCAAAAAAAAAACGGATAGGAGCGCCGGCCGTAAGGCCAAGAGACGAGGCGCGAGTACCGAACGCCGGCACTAGGTGCCAAACGATCAGGCGTCAGTGCGTTTTTTCGCATATTTTTTATTATTTTAAGGATAGGGCGCCACTGCTAAGCCACAAGTTAAGGCGCAAGTGCTGTTCGTCGGCAAATAGTTTGCAGCAAGGCCCATAACAACGGCCTAACGAATTAACAGCAACATCTGCAGCAAGGCCCATAACAACGGCCCAACGAACCGTAAGCGATCAATAAGCAGCATTAAGGGTGAGTTTTCAGGAATCTGATTTATTAAAAAAAAAAAATATGTACATATATTGTAAATTTTGTCGAATTTTCTATACGTTCATGCTTTGGTATTGCGGAAGTACCATAAGCACCGCATCTTAATAAGACTTCACCCCCTTAAAAAATTTTTAAGTTTCCGATTTTAGAAAATTTTATTTTGTGTCACTAGTTGTGATCTTGTCAAGTTACAGACGATTGTGAATCGGCACAACAAATACATAAAAACCGTTTCCAAGATCATCTTGAAACTCTTGCTTAGCTTTTTCTTCTTCGCGTATTACCGTAAAAATAGCTAGCGCTAACGATTTTTTCCGGGCGTGTGATGCACTTTTAGAGTTCGATAATTTGTACAACAACACTTCAAGTGCAAATCATTCGGTTTTTTCTCTGGAAATCCAAAAGGAGGAACTCAAGGCATTATGGATGAAAGTTAAGGAGACATTTGATGGTTAATCGCGGATCTTATCTGGAGGAGAATCGGACACATCGACCATGCCAGCTGCAAAAAGTAGGTATCAGGATTGCAACGCAGCTTACCTGATGTGCGCGGCATTGATGGGTGAAACCATCCACAACCTGACATTTGTGCAGCAAAGTTCGCCTACGTTGAATCCTGTAGTCCGGGAACATGAAGTGGCCCCGCGATCGAACATTAACCTCCCCCCTTGCGACACCGAAATTTTTTATGGCGATTATATGACGGGGCCATCCTTTCGGGATTTATTCACCGCAATATATATAAACAATTCGCGTTTGACCCCTTTTGAAAAACTATACCACCTCATTCATAAGACTCGAGGAGAAGCCAAAGATATTGTGAAAAAATCTCCACTAACCAATGATGGGTTTACAACGGCATGGCAAAACCTATCTGACCGTTATGAGAATAAAAGAGTGATGGTAAATAATCAGTTGAAGACCTTGTTCAACCTACCTACCTACCAATTGCATATAAGTTCTCCAAAGGTATGGGATTGAGATTAGCAATTGGGATGCTATTTTAATATTTTTAGTTTCTAGTAGGCTACCGGATACCACATTAGCACTTTGGGAACAAGGAATAGTAGACAAGGCCGAAATTCCGAGGTGGAAGGAATTAGATAGCTTCCTCTCAAATAGATTCCAGACTCTTGAAACAGTCTCTGACATTCAGAGCACACGTGTAGCAAAGATAACGCAAAACCGTTCATCTGCAAATCCTTTGGGACTTGCAACCGGTATGCAGATTATGTAGATGATCGTTCAAAAATAGTAAGAAAATACAATTTATGCATAAACAGCAAGTTCTCACATTGCCAGCGATTGCAAGAGAACCTTCAGCTGCCTTAGTTGCCATCAAAAACATCATACATTGCTACGCAGTAACCCGATTGGGAACCGGCCTTCAAGCTCCGCCACTTGTCATTCGTCAGAAAATGGAGATGATAGGAAAACTCAACCCCCAACCACCTCCACTAGTGTAAACGCACTTTTCGCATCAAGTACGATGAATGTAATCTTTGGTACTGCGATGGTGCACATATGCATTTCAGGAGAAAATTATAAGGCAAGGGCCCTTCTGGATTCGGGATCGGAGGGCACATTCATAACGAAGCGGTTACAGAAACGCATTAATGTGCCAACTCAACCTGCTGACTTAAGTGTAAGTGGAATAAACCCGACAACGCCGGCTAAAGTGCGAGAAATCGCCAAATTTGTTTTAGGTTCACCTGTCGACCCCTTGATTAGAATTGAGGCAAGAGGCCTAATTCTCCCCAATTTGACAGGAAACCTCCCCCAGTTTTCAGTGGACAAAGTGGATTTTGGACTACTGCCCCCAATTAATTTAGCCGACGTTAACTTTTACAGGAGTCAGCCGGTTGACTTGATCATTGTTTCCATGTTCTCCGAAATTTCAAATTCTGAACTTACTCGGTTCTGGGAGCTTGAGCAGGTCCCAACCAAGAAACCGGTCACACCTGAGGAAGCATATTGCGACGATATATGGTGGCGCTACCTTTTAGACGAAAGTTCTCAGAGGAAATAAACCTAGGATACTCGCGAACCAGTACAATGCATCAATTTCTTCGAAATGAAGCAGCAATGCTTCGAAAGCCGGAGCTTAGGACTGAGTATCACCGAGTACTACGAGAATACATAACACTTGGACACATGAAGCCAGTTGGCATCGACCCCGGAAGAAGCAGCTCAGGATCATCATATTACCTGCCACATCATACCGTCGTCAAGCCAGACAATACAACCACAAAGGTGCGGCGTCAACTGCGCTTCTTACTTAGCAATAAGGACACTGCTTCAACTAGCGGAAGATGTCAGACTTCAATAAGCACTAGCCTCCAGGGTCCTTAAGCAGCACATGTACGTGGATGACGTCCTTGCCGGAGCTCATGACTGCGACACAGCTATTCGAACGCGAAATGAACTTGTCGAGGCCCTACAAGGAGCTGGATTTCCCTTGCGGAAATGGACATCACATTCAAAGGAAGTCCTGGTTGATTTGCCAAAGGATCATCTGTTAAAAGAAGATTTCTTGGAAATCGAATATATGAGTGAGGCAAGGTTGTTAGGTATAAGGTGGAATGCTGCCCACAATATATTTCATTTTAATGTCCAAGAGGTCCAAATTAAATCAAGTTACACAAAGCGAGAAGTGCTATCTTGTGTAGCAAAACTTTTCGATCCCAGCGGAATTTATCTGCGATGGGAGAAATTTCTGAAAAATTATGTCTACATTGGAAGTATCAGAATTCCAAGGTGGATTAATTTTATACGTTGGAACGAAATTGAAAATCATGGCTTCTGTTATGCTTACGAGAAGGCATACGCTGCTGCCCTGTTCGTAAGAGTACAGGAACGCACATCAGACGGAACACCTGAGGCAAATCTGTTAGTCGGAAAAACCAAAGTAGCACCGGTAAAAACGATCTCTCTACCGCGCTTAGAATTATGTGGTGCTCTACTACTAGCGGAATTAATAAACGCGCTTCTTCCACAGCTTGACGTGGCTCAACCAACCATCTACAAATGGACCGATTTAACCATAGTGCTCTCATGGCTGCGAAAGCCCCCCTGTAGCTGGACTACCTTCGTGACAAATAGAGTCTCGAAAATCGGGGAACTCGCCGGAGACAACCCAGCCGACCTTCGTAGTCGCGGCGTATCCCCTCAAGAACTTGCAGAGCGTACTCTATGGTGGCAGGGCCCTAGTTGGTTGAAAGAGCAACCATCAAGTGGCCCCAGATGCATGGTGAGCCTATGTAGACGGAACTGGAGAAAAAATGTGTTAGAACTCACGCAGCACGGATCATAGACACAGAAGACATTGTAGAACGATTCTCTGATTTCTCTCGCGCGCTTGAGAGTAATTGCACGAATTTTGCAAATTTATCGAAAAATACATCCGGTGTTCAAACTATTGAAACAAAGTGAATCTGTAGAAATTACAGTTGATGAAATTCGGGAGGTGAAAACGCGCCTAATTCCGTTAACACAAAAGCGTTGTTTTTCACTTGAATATGATGCACTAGCTTCATAAAAACCATTGAGCGCTAAGGGCTCCATCCGCACTCTCAATCCATTTCATGATAAGAATGGAGTTATAAGAGTAGGCGGAAGACTAGCGCTAGCGTCATTGTCATATAATATTTGCCAATTTTCTCGACTTCTCATTAAGTTCTCACACTTGATTTCCTTACATGGAGGAAATGAACTCATGCTGAGACTTATGAGGTCAGAGTATTGGGTCATGCGTTTAAGAAACTTAATAAAAACCGTAATTAATAATTGCAAAGTTTGTGTCATTTACAGAAGAAAACACGAGAATAACTGAGGGCTGCACTTCCACCGGAAAGAACGGACATATCCAGGCCGTTCACAAGCACTGGAGTGGATTTCACAGTTTGAGATAAAAAATTGCACGGGCCGAGCGTGCCTAATAACAAAAGGGCTTAAAATATAAGGATACCGAGGCATAGACTTACATATATGCTTTACAGTTTTTTCTCATTCAAATTGGTTTTGACTTTGCGCATGCCCACCACGTCTTGTTTTTAAATAACAACACAAATTTTATTTTTCTTTAGTTAATATTTTAGCTTTTTTTTATTTTAACAAATAATACGTAAGTCAACAAAGTAAGTAATAACAATTTTTGGCATTAACATATATACTAATAATTAAAGTAAAACAGTAAAATTAACTAAAACACTATAAGTACTTTCGTAAATTTAAATTATGACTACATTAAAGTTTATATAATATATATATATATATATTAACTAATCTAGCTAATCATCGACTTCAATGGAGGTATTTAGTTCAGCGCCGTGACGGCTGTCCTAGCTGTAACTTCAGTGCCTTCCATTCCGTCCAGTTGCTCGGGGAACTGTGAGGAGCTGGAGCTTCTTCGGTCTTTTTATCGTGTTCCTTATTTTTAGAAAATTGTACCTTGTAATCTTCATAGCATATCGGATGATAGATCTTATCGTCCACCCTGATGGCATTTCGCAAATGCCATTCCTCAGTCTCATCGTGATAAAATTGCTCCAAATTCTCTTGGCATATCTCACAAGCGTTATCCACTCCATCTGGTAATGCTGGGCAGTTGGGTAGCGTCGGCGAATTGAGTTGTTTTAGATAGGATGTGGCATCGGTAGATTCAAATACATTCTTCTCACGCTCTTCCGAATCTTCACCCGCCACATGTTGCATCCAATTGGCGATTGAGGAGTACTATCCAGGGGAGAACGCTTTGCGTGATTGGTCCCGTATACGACGATTCTCACGGAAATGCCAGTCCAAATGCTGACCATATTCTATAGTTTTCTTTGGCGGAAAACGCTCACTGCAATTACTACACTGCATGCCAGAGTAAAGTGTGTCCACAAGTGCCGTTTGACGCGTTTTAATTGTTTCCCGTTTGGCTAAGTCGATCGGCTGTATGGCAATTGGTTGTGGAGCCTCCTCTTCAGGTACAGCGGTTGATGGTAAAACCCCGGCATCTTTGTTGTTTGATGCAATAACGACACCACCAGGTCCCAATATGCCGGATGAGACTAGATTCTGGAAGAGTTCATTGATGTTGATTTTATTTAGTGACGGCAATTCTGGTGTCTGTGGTATCTGCGGTGGTGGCACAAATGGTGGACTGCCGTTGGGTGGCAGCTGCATTTGCCAGGGCATTGGCGAATGTATATTGTTCATGAGTGGTGGACCACGGCTGAAGCCACCAATACCTTGATGTGGCCCCATCATATTATGTGGACGGCATCGTATTTTCCTTCATTGTCCATTTGTTAGGTTTGAAACGTCGTTCGCGCTGTGGCTTGCCACGTTGTGGCCACTCCACGCAACTGTTGCCATATCTGTATTCTTCGTAAATGGGCGAGCGAGTTGTTGAGTCGCCGAACCTTGCTGGTTTACTCCTCTTGGGCAAAGGTTCACCAAAATCTTCATTTTGCTTATGACAGTTTGTCATTCTCTTCATTTTACTCTTTATTATTGTTCTCTTTTATTCCTTTATATATTTAATTTTTTATTAATATATTTAATAAAATATTTATAGATAATTTTTTATATGTGTGTAGTTTCTTGCAATTTTGTTTTTAAAAAAACAAGCGCATAAATAAATTAAGGCCGAAAGTAGCGAATAATGTTGTCTGAGCGAAGGATAGAATAATTCTGATCCACTGTGCCTACCCCTACGCCTTATATAGGCTACCGCTACCCAGGCAGTAGATACATATACTGTCAGCTTACAACAACAACAATGATTTGTGGTTTGTAATCTACACAAACATACAAACATATTTAAATATGGTGGAAAGTAATTAAAATAGTGAAAAAAAAAAATTATAAAATATAATTGAAAAAAAAAACAAATCAATAATACAAAAAAAAAAATCAAAATTACAATAGTGAAAATAAAACGAAAGAGTTGAAAATATTATCAAAACATCAAAAAAGAAAATTAACAAAGTAATAAAAAAACATTAAAATTTTAATGATTTTGAATTATATAATATAAAAGCGTATTATATTAAAAAATGACTCCTCAGGCAAATGAAAATTTCTTTTAACAGTTTTTTTTGTGCAATCATTACATTAGCTACAAGTTCTCGCGTGACTAATTTATGACTTAAAAACATTTATTTAACCAAAAAGGACGATTTAATTAAAAAAATAACAAAGAAAATAGAAGTAATAATTAAAACCAAATCAAAGAAAATATAATATAATTAATAATTAAAAATACCAAAAAAGGAGAACAACCAAAATTAAGCAACAAAAAAAATAACAAAAGTTTAAGTGAAATAAAAAAATTACAATATAGAAGAAAAAAGAAAAAAACAAAAATGATAATAAAAAATAACAAATATGAAACTATAGGATATAACAACAACATAATAAATTATAAGATGTCAATTTCGGTATTTAGACTGCAACACAAAGGATTCGAATATATTTTACCGTTATGCGGGTAGTACATATTCGAGCGTTTACAATAGTGTAAATACATTCGAGGATACATACAAATAATTATATTCAAATATTGTGAAAATAAAACGAAAGAGTTGAAAATATTATCAAAACATCAAAGAGGAAAATTAACAAAGTAATAAAAAAACATTAAAATTTTAATGATTTTGAATTATATAATATAAAAGCGTATTATATTAAAAAATGACTCCTCAGGCAAATGAAAATTTCTTTTAACAGTTTTTTTTGTGCAATCATTACATTAGCTACAAGTTCTCGCGTGACTAATTTATGACTTAAAAACATTTATTTAACCAAAAAGGACGATTTAATTAAAAAAATAACAAAGAAAATAGAAGTAATAATTAAAACCAAATCAAAGAAAATATAAAAATACCAAAAAAAGAGAACAACCAAAATTAAGCAACAAAAAAAAATAACAAAACTTTAAATGAAATAAAAAAATTACAAAATAGAAGAAAAAAGAAAAAAAAACAAAAATGATAATAAAAAAATAACAAATATGAAACTATAGGATATAACAACAACATAATAAATTATAAGATGTCAATTTCGGTATTTAGACTGCAACACAAAGGATTCGAATATATTTTACCGTTATGCGGGTAGTACATATTCGAGCGTTTACAATAGTGTAAATACATTCGAGGATACATACAAATAATTATATTCAAATATTGTGAAAATAAAACGAAAGAGTTGAAAATATTATCAAAACATCAAAGAGGAAAATTAACAAAGTAATAAAAAAACATTAAAATTTTAATGATTTTGAATTATATAATATAAAAGCGTATTATATTAAAAAATGACTACTCAGGCAAATGAAAATTTCTTTTAACAGTTTTTTTTTTGCAATCATTACATTAGCTACAAATTCTCGCGTGACTAATTCATGACTTAAAAACATTTATTTAACCAAAAAGGACGATTTAATTAAAAAAATAACAAAGAAAATAGAAGTAATAATTAAAACCAAATCAAGAAAATATAATATAATTAATAATTAAAAATACCAAAAAAGGAGAACAACCAAAATTAAGCAACAAAAAAAATAACAAAACTTTAAATGAAATAAAAAAATTACAATATAGAAGAAAAAAGAAGAAAACAAAAATGATAATAAAAAATAACAAATATGAAACTATAGGATATAACAACAACATAATAAATTATAAGATGTCAATTTCGGTATTTAGACTGCAACACAAAGGTTTCGAATATATTTTACCGTTATGCGGATAGTACATATTCGAGCGTTTACAATAGTGTAAATACATTCGAGGATACATACAAATAATTATATTCAAATATTGTGAAAATAAAACGAAAGAGTTGAAAATATTATCAAAACATCAAAGAGGAAAATTAACAAAGTAATAAAAAAACATTAAAATTTTAATGATTTTGAATTATATAATATAAAAGCGTATTATATTAAAAAATGACTACTCAGGCAAATGAAAATTTCTTTTAACAGTTTTTTTTTTGCAATCATTACATTAGCTACAAATTCTCGCGTGACTAATTCATGACTTAAAAACATTTATTTAACCAAAAAGGACGATTTAATTAAAAAAATAACAAAGAAAATAGAAGTAATAATTAAAACCAAATCAAGAAAATATAATATAATTAATAATTAAAAATACCAAAAAAGGAGAACAACCAAAATTAAGCAACAAAAAAAATAACAAAAGTTTAAGTGAAATAAAAAAATTACAATATAGAAGAAAAAAGAAAAAAACAAAAATGATAATAAAAAAATAACAAATATGAAACTATAGGATATAACAACAACATAATAAATTATAAGATGTCAATTTCGGTATTTAGACTGCAACACAAAGGATTCGAATATATTTTACCGTTATGCGGGTAGTACATATTCGAGCGTTTACAATGGTGTAAATACATTCGAGGACACATACAAATAATTATATTCAAATATTGTGAAAATAAAACGAAAGAGTTGAAAATATTATCAAAACATCAAAGAGGAAAATTAACAAAGTAATAAAAAAACATTAAAATTTTAATGATTTTGAATTATATAATATAAAAGCGTATTATATTAAAAAATGACTACTCAGGCAAATGAAAATTTCTTTTTACAGTTTTTTTTTGCAATCATTACATTAGCTACAAATTCTCGCGTGACTAATTTATGACTTAAAAACATTTATTTAACCAAAAAGGACGATTTAATTAAAAAAATAACAAAGAAAATAGAAGTAATAATTAAAACCAAATCAAGAAAATATAATATAATTAATAATTAAAAATACCAAAAAAGGAGAACAACCAAAATTAAGCAACAAAAAAAATAACAAAAGTTTAAGTGAAATAAAAAAATTACAATATAGAAGAAAAAAGAAAAAAACAAAAATGATAATAAAAAAATAACAAATATGAAACTATAGGATATAACAACAACATAATAAATTATAAGATGTCAATTTCGGTATTTAGACTGCAACACAAAGGATTCGAATATATTTTACCGTTATGCGGGTAGTACATATTCGAGCGTTTACAATAGTGTAAATACATTCGAGGATACATATAAATAAATATATTCAAATATTGTGCAAATAAAACGAAAGAGTTGAAAATATTATCAAAACATCAAAAAGGAAAATTAACAAAGTAATAAAAAAACATTAAAATTTTAATGATTTTGAATTATATAATATAAAAGCGTATTATATTAAAAAATGATTACTCAGGCAAATGAAAATTTCTTTTAACAGTTTTTTTTTGCAATCATTACATTAGCTACAAGTTCTCGCGTGACTAATTTATGACTTAAAAACATTTATTTAACCAAAAAGGACGATTTAATTAAAAAAATAACAAAGAAAATAGAAGTAATAATTAAAACCAAATCAAAGAAAATATAATATAATTAATAATTAAAAATACCAAAAAAGGAGAACAACCAAAATTAAGCAACAAAAAAAATAACAAAACTTTAAATGAAATAAAAAAATTACAACATAGAAGAAAAAAGAAAAAAACAAAAATGATAATAAAAAATAACAAATATGAAACTATAGGATATAACAACAACATAATAAATTATAAGATGTCAATTTCGGTATTTAGACTGCAACACAAAGGATTCGAATATATTTTACCGTTGCACAGACTTACATATATGCTTTACAGTTTTCTCTCATCCAAATTCGTCTTGACACTGCGCATGCCCACCACGTCTTGTTTTTAAATAACAACACAAATTTTATTTTTCTTTAGTTAATATTTTATTTTTTTATTTTAACAAATAATATACGTACGTAAGTCAACAAAGTAAGTAATAACAATTTTTGGCAATAACATAAATATTAATAATTAAAGTAAAACAGTAAAATTAACTAAAACACTGTAGATATTTTCCTAAATTTAAATTATAACTACATTAAAGTTTATATAAAATACGAGTATATGTTCATTACTCTTAGCAAAACTTTTTTCACTCCTATTAACTAATATTCAGCTCAACGCTGTGACGGCTGTCCTAGCTGTAACTTCAGTGCCTTCCATTCCGTCCAGTTGCTCGGGGAACTGTGAGGAGCTGGAGCTTCTTCGGTCTTTTTATCGTGTTCCTTGTTTTTAGAAAATTGTACCTTGTAATCTTCATAGCATATCGGATGATAGATCTTATCGTCCACCCTGATGGCATTTCGCAAATGCCATTCCTCAGTCTCATCGTGATAAAATTGCTCCAAATTCTCTTGACATATCTCACAAGCGTTATCCACTCCATCTGGTAATGCAGGGCAGTTGGGTAGCGTCGGCGAATTGAGTCGTTTTAGATAGGATGTGGCATCGGCTGATTCAAATACATTCTTCTCACGCTCTTCCGAATCTTCACCCGCCACATGTTGCATCCAATTGGCGATTGAGGAGTACCATCCAGGGGAGAACGCTTTGCGTGATTGGTCCCGTACACGACGATTCTCACGGAAATGCCAGTCCAAATGCTGATCATATTCTATAGTTTTCTTTGGCGGAAAACGCTCACTGCAATTACTACACTGCATGCCAGAGTAAAGTGTGTCCACAAGTGCCGTTTGACGCGTTTTAATTGTTTCCCGTTTGGCTAAGTCGATCGGCTGTATGGCAATTGGTTGTGGAGCCTCCTCTTCAGGTACAGCGGCTGATGGTAAAACCCCGGCATCTTTGTTGTTTGATGCAATAACGACACCACCAGGTCCCAATATGCCGGATGAGACTAGATTCTGGAAGAGTTCATTGATGTTGATTTTATTAAGTGACGGCAATTCTGGTGTCTGTGGTATCTGCGGTGGTGGCACAAACGGTGGACTGCCGTTGGGTGGCAGCTGCATTTGCCAGGGCATTGGCGAATGTATATTGTTCATGAGTGGTGGACCACGGCTGTAGCCACCAATACCTTGATGTGGCCTCATCATATTATGCTTGGTCCACGGCATCGTATTTTCCTTCATTGTCCATTTGTTAGGTTTGAAACGTCGTTCGCGCTGTGGCTTGCCACGTTGTGGCCACTCCACGCAACTGTTGCCATATCTGTATTCTTCGTAAATGGGCGAGCGAGTTGTTGAGTCGCCGAACCTTGCTGGTTTACTCCTCTTGGGCAAAGGTTCACCAAATTCTTCATTTTGCTTACGACAGTTTGCCATTCTCTTCATTTTTACTCTTTATTATTGTTCTCTTTTATTCCTTTATATATTTAACTAGCTGTACCCTGCAACGCATCGCTGTCGCATATACTCATTGATGGTATGAAAAATGAATCGTGGGATATGTTTTTATCATAACTTAATTAACTCAATACTTGTGGGAATACAACATTTTCGGTTTATCCATTAACTTTGGTGCTGGAGAGAGGAATAGTCCGACTATTTGAATATGACAGATCGCGTTCCATATCTCGAAGAGAAGAAAAGTTTTCCTGCTCATCTAAGCAAGAACCCACCTATTCGCCGAATTTCAAGTAAATAAAATTTGTTTGAATAAATCAGTCCATCTTGGTCCCCTTCCCGGAGAGAAGTGTAGTCTTCCTGTTAATCTCAGCAAAAAGACACCTATGTACCGAGTTTCGAGAAATGCGATCCATAAATATATATTTTTTTTTTTTTGAATAAGTCAGTCCCCGGTCCACTTCCGGGAGAGAAGTATGGTCTCCCTGTTAATCTAAGCAAGAAGCGACCTAGGTATGTACCAAATTTCAAGTTAATCCAGCCATAAATAAAATTTGTTTGAATAAATCAGTCCCTCCTGATCCACTTACCGAAGAGAAGAAGAGTCTTCCTGTTAATCTTGGCAAAAAGCCACCTATGTACCGAATTTCAATAATTAATTTAAATCGCACCTTAAATAACATTTTTTTGTATAGGACAGTCCCTGGTCCACTTTCCGGAGAGAGTTGTAGTCTTCCTGTACCGAATTTCAAGTAAATCGAACAACAAATAAGATTTTTTCGAATAGGTCAGTCCCCGGTCCACTTCACGAAATTTTATTTCTTGTAATTTCAAGTCATTCGGTCGGTATCTTTTGGAGATTTTTTGGAAGGAGGCATATCAAATATAAATTATTTTTTCACTAATCACGAACTAAACAAACACTAACTAAGTAAACACTCTGCACAAAACACGATATACGAATTTGTTTCGTGTATCAGTTGTCAAAAGCAAACTCAGTAGATTAGGTAACAGACAATTTTTTTTTTTAAATTTGATATGACTTGAAGTCAAATCCTTTTAAGCCGTACTTAAAATTTGGATATTAAAAATAATAAAACACTGTTGGTAACGCAATTTTTGTTTGACTGATGTAATGACGTGGAAACTGATGCATTTTATCTCGCGTGCCGAAACTAATACAAAAGAAACGCGAGTTTCGGAACGCGACATTAAACTCCTCCAACTATGTATTCTGTGCTCCAACACACACACACACATTGTTTTGATAGATATGATCTTTGACGTTAGGAACACACCTACATTGCTTAGACAACAGTGATTGCTTGTAATTTAATATGAACTTTATACCATAGCAATAAAGCTCAAATTGACTACGTTTTAGTTACAAATCATTTGTATGGGAAAAAGAAAAGGGCTATTTTTAGGGTTTTTCCAGCAAATAATTCTAATTTTTCTCGCCGTAAGAACCATCCCTGAACTTCAACGAACATTTTAAAAAAAGATTTGGCCAAATTGGTCCAGGCGTTGTTGAGTTATGCGCTTACCAACACATTTTGCGATTCATTTTTATATTATAGATAGATTCTTTATTAATATATTTAATAAAATATTTATAGATAATTTTTTATATGTGTGTAGTTTCTTGCAATTTTGTTTTTAAAAAAACAAGCGCATAAATAAATTAAGGCCGAAAGTAGCGAATAATGTTGTCTGAGCGAAGGATAGAATAATTCTGATCCACTGTGCCTACCCCTACGCCTTATATAGGCTACCGCTACCCAGGCAGTAGATACATATACTGTCAGCTTACAACAACAACAATGATTTGTGGTTTGTATTCTACACATACATACAAACATATTTAAATATGGTGGAAAGTAATTAAAATAGTGAAAAAAAAATTATAAAAAATAATTGAAAAAAAAAAAAACAAATCAAATATAAATAATAGTACAAAAAAAATCAAAATTACAATAGTGAAAATAAAACGAAAGAGTTGAAAAAATTATCAAAACATCAAAAAAGAAAATTAACAAAGTAATAAAAAAACATTAAAATTTTAATGATTTTGAATTATATAATATAAAAGCGTATTATATTAAAAAATGACTACTCAGGCAAATGAAAATTTCTTTTAACAGTTTTTTTTTTGCAATCATTACATTAGCTACAAGTTCTTGCGTGACTAATTTATGACTTAAAAACATTTATTTAACCAAAAAGGACGATTTAATTAAAAAAATAACAAAGAAAATAGAAGTAATAATTAAAACCAAATCAAAGAAAATATAATATAATTAATAATTAAAAATACCAAAAAAGGAGAACAACCAAAATTAAGCAACAAAAAAAAATAACAAAACTTTAAATGAAATAAAAAAATTACAATATAGAAGAAAAAAGAAGAAAACAAAAATGATAATAAAAAAATAACAAATATGAAACTATAGGATATAACAACAACATAATAAATTATAAGATGTCAATTTCGGTATTTAGACTGCAACACAAAGGATTCGAATATATTTTACCGTTATGCGGGTAGTACATATTCGAGCGTTTACAATAGTGTAAATACATTCGAGGATACATACAAATAATTATATTCAAATATTGTGAAAATAAAACGAAAGAGTTGAAAATATTATCAAAACATCAAAAAGGAAAATTAACAAAGTAATAAAAAAACATTAAAATTTTAATGATTTTGAATTATATAATATAAAAGCGTATTATATTAAAAAATGACTACTCAGGCAAATGAAAATTTCTTTTAACAGTTTTTTTTTTGCAATCATTACATTAGCTACAAGTTCTTGCGTGACTAATTTATGACTTAAAAACATTTATTTAACCAAAAAGGACGATTTAATTAAAAAAATAACAAAGAAAATAGAAGTAATAATTAAAACCAAATCAAAGAAAATATAATATAATTAATAATTAAAAATACCAAAAAAGGAGAACAACCAAAATTAAGCAACAAAAAAAAATAACAAAACTTTAAATGAAATAAAAAAATTACAATATAGAAGAAAAAAGAAGAAAACAAAAATGATAATAAAAAAATAACAAATATGAAACTATAGGATATAACAACAACATAATAAATTATAAGATGTCAATTTCGGTATTTAGACTGCAACACAAAGGATTCGAATATATTTTACCGTTATGCGGGTAGTACATATTCGAGCGTTTACAATAGTGTAAATACATTCGAGGATACATACAAATAATTATATTCAAATATTGTGAAAATAAAACGAAAGAGTTGAAAATATTATCAAAACATCAAAAAGGAAAATTAACAAAGTAATAAAAAAACATTAAAATTTTAATGATTTTGAATTATATAATATAAAAGCGTATTATATTAAAAAATGACTACTCAGGCAAATGAAAATTTCTTTTAACAGTTTTTTTTTTGCAATCATTACATTAGCTACAAGTTCTTGCGTGACTAATTTATGACTTAAAAACATTTATTTAACCAAAAAGGACGATTTAATTAAAAAAATAACAAAGAAAATAGAAGTAATAATTAAAACCAAATCAAAGAAAATATAATATAATTAATAATTAAAAATACCAAAAAAGGAGAACAACCAAAATTAAGCAACAAAAAAAAATAACAAAACTTTAAATGAAATAAAAAAATTACAATATAGAAGAAAAAAGAAGAAAACAAAAATGATAATAAAAAAATAACAAATATGAAACTATAGGATATAACAACAACATAATAAATTATAAGATGTCAATTTCGGTATTTAGACTGCAACACAAAGGATTCGAATATATTTTACAGTTATGCGGGTAGTACATATTCGAGCGTTTACAATAGTGTAAATACATTCGAGGATACATACAAATAATTATATTCAAATATTGTGAAAATAAAACGAAAGAGTTGAAAATATTATCAAAACATCAAAAAGGAAAATTAACAAAGTAATAAAAAAACATTAAAATTTTAATGATTTTGAATTATATAATATAAAAGCGTATTATATTAAAAAATGACTACTCAGGCAAATGAAAATTTCTTTTAACAGTTTTTTTTTGCAATCATTACATTAGCTACAAGTTCTTGCGTGACTAATTTATGACTTAAAAACATTTATTTAACCAAAAAGGACGATTTAATTAAAAAAATAACAAAGAAAATAGAAGTAATAATTAAAACCAAATCAAAGAAAATATAATATAATTAATAATTAAAAATACCAAAAAAGGAGAACAACCAAAATTAAGCAACAAAAAAAAAATAACAAAACTTTAAATGAAATAAAAAAATTACAATATAGAAGAAAAAAGAAGAAAACAAAAATGATAATAAAAAAATAACAAACATGAAACTATAGGATATAACAACAACATAATAAATTATAAGATGTCAATTTCGGTATTTAGACTGCAACACAAAGGATTCGAATATATTTTACCGTTATGCGGGTAGTACATATTCGAGCGTTTACAATAGTGTAAATACATTCGAGGATACATACAAATAATTATATTCAAATATTGTGAAAATAAAACGAAAGAGTTGAAAATATTATCAAAACATCAAAGAGGAAAATTAACAAAGTAATAAAAAAACATTAAAATTTTAATGATTTTGAATTATATAATATAAAAGCGTATTATATTAAAAAATGACTACTCAGGCAAATGAAAATTTCTTTTAACAGTTTTTTTTTTGCAATCATTACATTAGCTACAAGTTCTTGCGTGACTAATTTATGACTTAAAAACATTTATTTAACCAAAAAGGACGATTTAATTAAAAAAATAACAAAGAAAATAGAAGTAATAATTAAAACCAAATCAAAGAAAATATAATATAATTAATAATTAAAAATACCAAAAAAGGAGAACAACCAAAATTAAGCAACAAAAAAAAAATAACAAAACTTTAAATGAAATAAAAAAATTACAATATAGAAGAAAAAAGAAGAAAACAAAAATGATAATAAAAAAATAACAAACATGAAACTATAGGATATAACAACAACATAATAAATTATAAGATGTCAATTTCGGTATTTAGACTGCAACACAAAGGATTCGAATATATTTTACAGTTATGCGGGTAGTACATATTCGAGCGTTTACAATAGTGTAAATACATTCGAGGATACATACAAATAATTATATTCAAATATTGTGAAAATAAAACGAAAGAGTTGAAAATATTATCAAAACATCAAAGAGGAAAATTAACAAAGTAATAAAAAAACATTAAAATTTTAATGATTTTGAATTATATAATATAAAAGCGTATTATATTAAAAAATGACTACTCAGGCAAATGAAAATTTCTTTTAACAGTTTTTTTTTGCAATCATTACATTAGCTACAAGTTCTCGCGTGACTAATTTATGACTTAAAAACATTTATTTACCCAAAAAGGACGATTTAATTAAAAAAATAACAAAGAAAATGGAAGTAATAATTAAAAAAATATCAAAGAAAATATAATATAAATAATAATTAAAAATACCAAAAAAGGAGAACAACCAAAATTAAGCAACAAAAAAAATAACAAAACTTTAAATGAAATAAAAAAATTACAATATAGAAGAAAAAAGAAAAAAAAACAAAAATGATAATAAAAAAATAACAAATACGAAACTATAGGGTATAACAACAACATAATAAATTATAAGATGTCAATTTCGGTATTTAGACTGCAACACAAAGGATTCCAATATATTTTACCGTTATGCGGGTAGTACATATTCGAGCGTTTACAATAGTGTAAATACATTCGAGGATACATACAAATAATTATATTCAAATATTGTGAAAATAAAACGAAAGAGTTGAAAATATTATCAAAACATCAAAAAGGAAAATTAACAAAGTAATAAAAAAACATTAAAATTTTAATGATTTTGAATTATATAATATAAAAGCGTATTATATTAAAAAATGACTACTCAGGCAAATGAAAATTTCTTTTAACAGTTTTTTTTTTGCAATCATTACATTAGCTACAAGTTCTTGCGTGACTAATTTATGACTTAAAAACATTTATTTAACCAAAAAGGACGATTTAATTAAAAAAATAACAAAGAAAATAGAAGTAATAATTAAAACCAAATCAAAGAAAATATAATATAATTAATAATTAAAAATACCAAAAAAGGAGAACAACCAAAATTAAGCAACAAAAAAAAAAATAACAAAACTTTAAATGAAATAAAAAAATTACATTATAGAAGAAAAAAGAAAAAAACAAAAATGATAATAAAAAAATAACAAATACGAAACTATAGGGTATAACAACAACATAATAAATTATAAGATGTCAATTTCGGTATTTAGACTGCAACACAAAGGATTCGAATATATTTTACCGTTATGCGGGTAGTACATATTCGAGCGTTTACAATAGTGTAAATACATTCGAGGATACATACAAATAATTATATTCAAATATTGTGAAAATAAAACGAAAGAGTTGAAAATATTATCAAAACATCAAAGAGGAAAATTAACAAAGTAATAAAAAAACATTAAAATTTTAATGATTTTGAATTATATAATATAAAAGCGTATTATATTAAAAAATGACTACTCAGGCAAATGAAAATTTCTTTTAACAGTTTTTTTTGCAATCATTACATTAGCTACAAGTTCTCGCGTGACTAATTTATGACTTAAAAACATTTATTTACCCAAAAAGGACGATTTAATTAAAAAAATAACAAAGAAAATGGAAGTAATAATTAAAAAAATATCAAAGAAAATATAATATAAATAATAATTAAAAATACCAAAAAAGGAGAACAACCAAAATTAAGCAACAAAAAAAATAACAAAACTTTAAATGAAATAAAAAAATTACAATATAGAAGAAAAAAGAAAAAAACAAAAATGATAATAAAAAAATAACAAATACGAAACTATAGGGTATAACAACAACATAATAAATTATAAGATGTCAATTTCGGTATTTAGACTGCAACACAAAGGATTCCAATATATTTTACCGTTATGCGGGTAGTACATATTCGAGCGTTTACAATAGTGTAAATACATTCGAGGATACATACAAATAATTATATTCAAATATTGTGAAAATAAAACGAAAGAGTTGAAAATATTATCAAAACATCAAAGAGGAAAATTAACAAAGTAATAAAAAAACATTAAAATTTTAATGATTTTGAATTATATAATATAAAAGCGTATTATATTAAAAAATGACTACTCAGGCAAATGAAAATTTCTTTTAACAGTTTTTTTTGCAATCATTACATTAGCTACAAGTTCTCGCGTGACTAATTTATGACTTAAAAACATTTATTTACCCGAAGGCCTCAATGCCTTACACATGAATTTATATTTGGTACTTGTACTCCCAGACATGGGCTTAAAATCTGAGGATACCGAGGCACAGACTTACATATATGCTTTACAGTTTTTTCTCATTCAAATTCGTCTTGACACTGCGCATGCCCACCACGTCTTGTTTTTAAATAACAACACAAATTTTATTTTTCTTTAGTTAATATTTTAGCTTTTTTTTATTTTAACAAATAATACGTAAGTCAACAAAGTAAGTAATAACAATTTTTGGCATTAACATATATACTAATAATTAAAGTAAAACAGTAAAATTAACTAAAACACTATAAGTACTTTCGTAAATTTAAATTATGACTACATTAAAGTTTATATAATATATATATATATATATTAACTAATCTAGCTAATCATCGACTTCAATGGAGGTATTTAGTTCAGCGCCGTGACGGCTGTCCTAGCTGTAACTTCAGTGCCTTCCATTCCGTCCAGTTGCTCGGGGAATTGTGAGGAGCTGGAGCTTCTTCGGTCTTTTTATCGTGTTCCTTGTTTTTAGAAAATTGTACCTTGTAATCTTCATAGCATATCGGATGATAGATCTTATCGTCCACCCTGATGGCATTTCGCAAATGCCATTCCTCAGTCTCATCGTGATAAAATTGCTCCAAATTCTCTTGACATATCTCACAAGCGTTATCCACTCCATCTGGTAATGCAGGGCAGTTGGGTAGCGTCGGCGAATTGAGTCGTTTTAGATAGGATGTGGCATCGGCTGATTCAAATACATTCTTCTCACGCTCTTCCGAATCTTCACCCGCCACACGTTGCATCCAATTGGCGATTGAGGAGTACCATCCAGGGGAGAACGCTTTGCGTGATTGGTCCCGTACACGACGATTCTCACGGAAATGCCAGTCCAAATGCTGACCATATTCTATAGTTTTCTTTGGCGGAAAACGCTCACTGCAATTACTACACTGCATGCCAGAGTAAAGTGTGTCCACAAGTGCCGTTTGACGCGTTTTAATTGTTTCCCGTTTGACTAAGTCGATCGGCTGTATGGCAATTGGTTGTGGAGCCTCCTCTTCAGGTGCAGCGGCTGATGGTAAAACCCCGGCATCTTTGTTGTTTGATGCAATAACGCCACCACCAGGTCCCAAAATGCCGGATGAGACTAGATTCTGGAAGAGTTCATTGATGTTGATTTTATTTAGTGACGGCAATTCTGGTGTCTGTGGTATCTGCGGTGGTGGTACAAATGGTGGACTGCCGTTGGGTGGCAGCTGCATTTGCCAGGGCATTGGCGAATGTATATTGTTCATGTTGAATGGTGGACCACGGCTGAAGCCACCAATACCTTGATGTGGCCTCATCATATTATGCTTGGTCCACGGCGTCGTATTTTCCTTCATTGTCCATTTGTTAGGTTTGAAACGTCGTTCGCGCTGTGGCTTGCCACGTTGTGGCCACTCCACGCAACTGTTGCCATATCTGTATTCTTCGTAAATGGGCGAGCGAGTTGTTGAGTCGCCGAACCTTGCTGGTTTACTCCTCTTGGGCAAAGGTTCACCAAAATCTTCATTTTGCTTATGACAGTTTGTCATTCTCTTCATTTTACTCTTTATTATTGTTCTCTTTTATTCCTTTATATATTTAATTTTTTATTAATATATTTAATAAAATATTTATAGATAATTTTTTATATGTGTGTAGTTTCTTGCAATTTTGTTTTTAAAAAAACAAGCGCATAAATAAATTAAGGCCGAAAGTAGCGAATAATGTTGTCTGAGCGAAGGATAGAATAATTCTGATCCACTGTGCCTACCCCTACGCCTTATATAGGCTACCGCTACCCAGGCAGTAGATACATATACTGTCAGCTTACAACAACAACAATGATTTGTGGTTTGTAATCTACACAAACATACAAACATATTTAAATATGGTGGAAAGTAATTAAAATAGTGAAAAAAAAATTATAAAATATAATTGAAAAAAAAAAACAAATCAAATGTAAATAATAACAAAAAATACCAAAAAAAGGCAAACAATAGCAAAAGTGAAAATAAAATGAAAAGAAGACTATACAAAATAACAATACAGAAGGAAAACAAAACAAAAATGATAATAATAAAAATTAACAAATATGAAACTAAGGATATAACAACAACATAATAAATTATAAGATGTCAATTTCGGTATTTAGACTGCAACACGAAGGATTTGAATATATTTTACCGTTATGCGGGTAGTACATATTCGAGCGTTTACAATGGTGTAAACGCCCAAAAAGGACTGTGCTAATAAAAAAATTAGCAAATTAACTTAAAATTATTTACATGGCTGAAATGTCAACGGCAGCAACAAAAATCAAAGTCAATGAAAGCATATTGTTTAACTACGAGTACATTCAAATATTTAACTCAAAGTCCGGTCTTCTTAATATCCAGACGTTACTTGTGCCAGTGGCGCTTGGATATCATGGGGCCCCTCGAGCTATTCATCTGATATGGTTTGTGGTTGGGTTTCGAACACTCGGAAGATTTGTTAGAGTCCTCTTCAAACTTGCTAAGGTAGTCGACGAGGAAAGAATTAGATAATACATCAAGGTGGCCAGGTTAAAAAAATTACTATCCACGAAGCCAACTATTTCAAAGTCACTACGAGATAAATGGAGTAGAATGGACTGGGAGTATTGGATTATAGAGTATTGAAAGTTATAACGGAATAAAATATACGGTGGGCCTCCATTTAAAGAAAATTATAGAATAAATAGTAATAAAAATTTACAAAAAGAAGAAAAATCGGTTAAAGTTCAAAAAACAATAAAATATAACAAAGAAAATAAGAATATATTTATTAGAAAGAATATTTAGAAATAAATTACAAGCAAAATAGCAGATTTTACAGAAAAGAAGGAAAAAAGGCAAAAAAAAAAAAATAATAATAAAAAATAACAAGAGTATAATAAATAAAAAATTGTTGAAAAGAAGAGAAAACAGAAAATAAAATAAAAGTAACAACAAAAAAGTATATATAAATATAAATAATAAGTAACTAATGTTATACAACAACATACTTAATTAAAAAGGTTAATTTAGGTATTTAGACTGCAACATAATTAACCTTCAAAGGATTTCAATATATGGTATGTATATATTTGTGCGGGTAGTACACATACGTATTCGAGTGCTTACAACGGTTTATAATTGCAATTCACATATACATACATACACGCAAACATATTTAAACACAGTGGAAAGTCTTTGTAATAATAACAAAAATTATTGAGGATAATAAATTAAAAAAGTAACATATAAAATATATATGTATGTAATATAATAGCATATTAAATCTAAAATATTCAGTTTATTAAAATATAATTTTTCAAAAATAATGTGCCAAAAATAAGGCACACGAAATAGCTCGAATTAATAAATTCTTTTTTATTTTTTTATCCGGATTTTATTGTTTTATCCGGATGAAAATCTTTTTCTCAGACACCAATTCAAACCAAAAAACTCGAAAAAAAGGAATACTTACGGAAATTATGAAGAGAGGTCTTTCAGACAAATCTCTCGACGTTGAGAATTTGTTTTTTCCGCGGTAGAAATTTTACAAAGAAAGAACTAAAAATCAAATACTAAGTGAAAACAAATCTACATTTAAATAATAAAATTATTATATTTCTTTTCCCTGGGTAGCCAACAAACATCCGTTTGGAGGCGAGCTAAAGTGAGAAGGTGAATCCCATGCGGTTGTGTGTTTAAGGTTTGTGACCCACCACATGAAAAACAAAATCCTATGAAAAATTTAAATAAGCCTCGGACGAGAGAATCCCCTTTTGATGACGACCCCCGCAAATGTTTTAAGGATGCACCTGGAATGTCCGGTCCCTTAATTGGGAAGGTGCCGCTGCTCAGCTGGTTGATGTCCTCATAAAGTTAAAGGCTAACATCACTGCCGTCCTAGAAATGCGACGGACGAGACAACGACGGAAGAAGGTGGGTCCTTGTGACATTCACTACAGCGGCCATATGAAGGAGCGCAAATTTTGTTTCGCATTCGTATTGGGAGGGAGACTCCGTCGCCGATACTGGCATTCACTCCGGTGGACGAAAGTCTCGCCACAATCCGCATCATAATAAAATTTTTCAACACCACTCTAATTTGCGCCCACGCCCCGACGAAAGAGAAGGATTACTTGACCAAAGATACCTTTTACGAGCGCTTCGAGCTTATGAGTCACTTTGCGACTTAAACGCTAGGTTGGGCAAAGAAGGTATCTTTGGTACGACTGTCGGAAATTCAGCCACCACCATGAAACATCCCCAAATGGGCTAAGTCTGATCGACTTCGCCGGGGCCCGAAATATGGTTGTCTGTAGTATTAGATTCCAGCTTAAGAAAATTCACCAAGCTACTTGGCTGTCTCCAGATCGGAAAACTTCCAACCAGATCGATCATGTTGTGATAGACGGAAGACACGTATCCAGTGTTTTAGATGTGCGTACGTTCCGAGGTCGCAACATTGACTCGGATCACTATCTTGTCGCAGCAAAGATACGCGCGTGCCTCTGTGTATCGAGGAACGCCCGTCAACAAACACCAGGAAGGTTCGACGTTGGGAATTAATCTCTATTTTGTGCACCAAATACCCCACTGTGCGCTGCAGTGATTTTCGGCCAGTTGCAAAGCGCCTATTGTATTATATATATATAAAGTAAAGGCGGCCGTGGTAGCCTAGTGGTTAAATTTTAGAAAATTAATTTAAATAAAAGATTAAATTAAATTTTCTAATCTCAAAAAGTGTATTTCTCACATAAAATAAAGGCTCCTCATTAAGAAAACCATCAGGAAAATAACTTCAACGGTTTCAAAGCGCCAATTATATATATATATAATGGTTAGTAAAATATAAAAAAAAAAATTATTATAAAAAATCTTAAAAGGTATGGAAAGACCAAAAACGTACGTACAAACTAGCATTTAACGGAGAGCAAATTAGAGACACTTGGGGGGGACCAAACCATATTAAAAATGGTCAACATCGGAGGAAACCATCGCCGCATTGAGGGATTAGAGGTAATATTGCTATGCGCTACTGAGAACGAATTGGTCACGGAAACAATTGTGAACGAAAGTCCACAGCAAACTGCAGAAAGGAAGTGCCGTCATCCTTTAAATGAAAAGACACATACGTGTACATGTATGATGTTAGCAGAGATAAGGAGAATTGAGGGCAACACAAGAGCGTTTAATAAAAATTTCCCAATTTTAAAAAATTTGAAAGAAAAGGAATTAAAAAATAAACAAATTTGATTTGATTTCTTCGTTGAAATTTTGTTTGACGTTTCGACAACGTCTCATCATCTACAACTCGAAATTTCGATGGGAAGTGCTGTTCACCAGAAATCTAACTGCGATCATGGCAAGGTGAATGATTTCGGGTGAACGAAATATTTCGATGGTGAACTACGGGGGTATTAACAAAAGTTCGGTCAGTTGGGACTTTCAATTTGTTTTTGTTTAATCTAAATATACCAAATCTTTTGAAATTACTAAATATATTAGTCTTTCTTTTAAATTTGTAGAACGATCGGCTAATAAGGAGCTGAGAAAACTCAAGATAGCTGAGGATAGGTCAGACGAAATTCCATTACGAACGCAAACAGAAGTTCTTCATGTCATTCTCTTCGGGTTTCGGCGTAATTTACAGCCAATACAAAAATATTGTGTGAATACCAAATTGCCTTTGGAACGATTACACCGTCTTTAAAGACTATTTCTAAGTGGTTCCGAAGATTCCAGACCGGACATTTTTCCGTAGAGGACGAACCCCGGGAAGGTCGATCGAAATCTTTTACTGATGATGTCACTATAGGTCTGTTGAAGTCCAAAATTGACGAAGACCCACGATTGACACAAAATATGATTGCTAATGAATTGTGCGTGAATACCATGGTTGTATCACGAATTCTAAGTAATCATCCGGGATCGAATAAATACGTCTAGCACCATATTCCCCGGATAAAGCACCTTATGATTTCTGGTTATTTACAAACAATAAAAAAAAATTTAAAGGACAAAGCTTACGAATTCGAATTAATACAAAAAGAATTTTTTTCTGCTCAACTTACCGAACTTTTGTTAATCCCCTCGTATTCTACGCGAATATTCATGATAAGGCTGATTATATAATTTTTATACTTCGAAGCTCCCTCCATCAGCTCTCTGATCTCATATACTGATGGCTGCTCGACATTTGCATCTGGCTAGGACATTGATAATCTCTGCTCGAAGATAGACTGCTGTCTCGCCGTTTTTTTTTTCACTTCTTCACTGCACGAAAATTACATTGACAACCGGCTACCCTTTTCACCAGCAGACTTGAAGTGAATATGAAAGTCGACGACGTCAAAACTCTAACAATAAGCAAACCCAAGTCTACGAAAAATGCAATCAAACGTTGTTCGTAACTTATAAGGTACGCTGCATCGATTTGTATACTAGAAACTAGCGACACGCGGATGAATAAGCAGACAAACAGTTTCCTCGCCTGACCTGAGTAGTACTACACAATTAAGGTCCGGGCACTATAGTAGGTTCAACTCCTATCTGTCCACAGTTGACGACGACGAACTTAACGTTTATAAGTTCAATATGCAATGAGTCCCTGCACGACACTAACCATTCCTTTACATCCCTACTAAAACCTGGTCGTCTGACATTCTTTCTGGTACGAACGCCTCGAAACAGCTTGTTTCCTGGGCTTCCCGCTAGATGATCTCGACGACATAGATTGGTCTTGTATGCTTCTAGGCGGGATTTAGAAAGCCGTTAAAACAACAACAAGTATCAACCTAGTGTTGTAAGCCGGAGTTTATGAAGACGCAGACATGTTAGGACTCCGACAGAAAAATTTCTGATGTCGCCGTACCCAGTTTGTGCTATGAAACCAACGACAAGCTTGACAAACAATACATGTATGTATGTTGAAATATTCGAAGGGGACTAGGAAGAACTCAGCGCATTAGGGGCTTTTTATAAATCCTCACTTCTCATTCATCGTTGTATGCCGTTCATAGATATTCCTTTCAGACCATCCGGAATTATCTGCCGATGAATGTCGTAACGTAAGTAAGTAAGGCCACCGTTCCCTCCAGAGGCGGCCCTGTGTCGATAAGGCACCGTCATATTACAGCTAGTTTTTGACCCTCCCAGCTGCAAACCAACCAATGGGCACGGTCTGCGGAAAACCCTGGCTTAGGAGGGGTGGTTGTGCTTGGTCTCTGCTCGCTCCGCAACCGATTCCATTCATATCAGAAGTTGGCAGACTAGTTGACTCTTTGTCTGTCAACTTTATCTCCCTGGATAGGACTGATGATCAAGCAGTTAAGCCCTCACACCAACGGCAAGTAGACATGGTAGACACCGTGGAGAAATTTCGGTATTTAGACTGCAACACAAAGGATTCGAATATATTTTACCGTTATGCGGGTAGTACATATTCGAGCGTTTACAATGATGTAAATACATTCGAGGATACATATAAATAAATATATTCAAATATTGTGAAAATAAATTAAAAGAGTTGAAAAAATTATCAAATCATTAAAAAGGAAAATTAACAAAGTAATAAAAAAACATTAAAATTTTAATGATTTTGAATTATATAATATAAAAGCGTATTATATTAAAAAATGACTACTCAGGCAAATGAAAATTTCTTTTAACAGTTTTTTTTGCAATCATTACATTAGCTACAAGTTCTCGCGTGACTAATTTATGACTTAAAAACATTTATTTACCCAAAAAGGACGATTTAATTAAAAAAATAACAAAGAAAATAGAAGTAATAATTAAAACCAAATCAAAGAAAATATAATATAATTAATATTTAAAAATACCAAAAAAGGAGAACAACCAAAATTAAGCAACAAAAAAATAACAAAACTTTAAATGAAATAAAAAAATTACAACATAGAAGAAAAAAGAAGAAAACAAAAATGATAATAAAAAAATAACAAATATGAAACTATAGGATATAACAACAACATAATAAATTATAAGATGTCAATTTCGGTATTTAGACTGCAACACAAAGGATTCGAATATATTTTACCGTTATGCGGGTAGTACATATTCGAGCGTTTACAATGGTGTAAATACATTCGAGGTGACATATGAGCCCTTGATTTTGAAAGTGGTATAAGTCAAAAATTTTAAAAATCTACTTTATCCGCTATTACTTATCAAATCATAATAAAATAACATAATCTGAAGAGATTAGCAGCATGCCATGCAAATTAACTCTTTAAAATGTGTTTATTTTTTAGTTGTTAACTGAAATACAGATATTGTTTGTTTTGATAGAGGTATACGTCAGTGTGTTCACAAAGTAATTTTGTCATGTCTTCAGATAGTGGTTCAGGTATGATGAAGTAAAACTTTTAATGTAAAAACCTACTATTTAAAGTTAATTGTAGACATTTTACGGCGAATAAATATAAGTAATGCTCCCAAGAAATGGAAACGAATAAGAATGATATCGTCTTCTAATGAATCAGTTCATAGTTTAAAAGTGAATTCGGAGCCCTTACAAATTGAAGAAATCAAAATGAAATCAAGAAAGAGGACACGAAATCAACAGAATTATGCACAAAATATAAGAAAAATGAAGAGAAATGGTGGAGAGGGATATGAAACAAAAAACTCTAAGCACGTGAGTGCTAAACTTTTCGAAAATAAAGACTGTCTTTGTTCCAAAAAATGTTTAAATGGAATTGGATATGAAGACAGGAAGGCTAATTTTGATAATTTTTGGAATTTAGCAAGTTTCGAAAAACAGAATATGTTTCTGTATGGTTTGATTAAAAAACAATCAATAAAACAAAAACGCCCCAGAAATCACAAAGGATATATGAGAAAATTTAGTTGTAAGTTTCATCTATATGTATGTATGAGTTCGGAAGTTTCTGTTTGCAAAACTTTTTTTTGGATACTTTCAAAATATCTAACGGAAGATTAAGCCGAGCCTTAAATTCTAAAACACTTGGAATAGATGGTCGTGGCAAAATGGCTAGTTCATCTAGAAAAACAGATGAAGAAAAAATTAAAGTAGTACGAGATCATATTCTGAGTTTTCCAGCATGTGAGAGCCATTACACGAGATCACATCACACTTCAGGTCGAAAGTATCTAAGTGCTGACTTAGATATTCGAAAAATGTATGGGCTATATGTGGAAAAATGTGATGAAAATAATACAGCATGTGTAAAGGACTGGACTTATAGAAAAATATTTAATACTGAGTACAACTTAAATTTTCATACTCCTCGTAAAGACACGTGCCAAAAGTGTGATTCGATAAAACTAAAAATTGAAGCATGCAGTAATGAAGACGAGAAGTTGCATCTTATGGAAATTCATGATTCACATCTTAAAAGTGCCGAACAGGCTAGAAAAAGTTTAACAGATGACATACAAAAAACAAAAGATAACCCGAGTGAAAATTACGGATTCACATTTGACCTACAGAAAGCGCTTCCTTATCCAAAACTTTCTGTTTCGGTAGCTTACTATAAGCGCAACATGTATGTATACAATTCAGGGTTTCATAATTTCCACAATGGAAATGCTAAAATGTATTTATGGGATGAAACAATCGCCTCAAGAGGATCACAGGAAGTTGCGTCCTGCATCTTAAAGCACATTCGGGACATTACCACTCAAAAGCATATAATAGCTTACAGTGATGCCTGTTCAGGACAAAATCGAAATATTAACATAGCCTTAATATGGTTAAAAATTGTTCAGTCATCTGATAATAATGTTGAAACAATTGATAATAAATTTATGGTATCCGGCCATTCTTTTTTGCCTTTCAGAAGACTGGAGAAGGGCTTTCTTCATACACCAAGTATGCTCCGGACATCGGTCATCAAATTTCTCCATTGACCCCTACATGATCTTTTTTTTGTTTTTTTTTTTAAACATTAATATTTATTTATTGAATCTACTTCGACTTCGGAAGCCTAACAATAAGTAATAAAGTCTTAAACTAAATTAAAACATAAAGCCCTTTAGTAGGAATGGGCTGCTGGCTTGACGTTGCTCTTTAAAAGGCTGCTTTGTCTCTTCTTCGCAGGCGTGTTTGACTTGTTGCATGGGCCAAGGTATTAGCCAAAGGGTTCGGATGATAACGCAGTTTTGTTAAGTATTTTTTTGCTGCGATTTCAATTTCTTCCTTGATGGTATGTATATTTAGATCTCTATGAATATTTTCATTACGCATGTACCATGGTGCGCCCGTTATTACTCTTAACGTTTTCAATTGGAATCTTTGAATTATATTTATACTCGTGGCGCAAGCTGTGCCCCATAACTGGATCCCATACATCCATATAGGTTTTATTGTTGCATTATATAAGAGAACTTTGTTGCTAAGGCTTAGTTCAGACTTCTTGTTTAAAAGTAAGAACACTACCCTGCGGAACACCTGCCGTAATCGGACACTCTTCTGTTATGTAATCATTTACTTTTACTGAGAATTGCCTGTTGGATAAGTAGGATTCAAGGATATTGTGGAATGTATTAGGTAATGATTTTTTAATTTTGTGAATGAGGCCATCATCCCACACTTTGTCTAATGCTTGCGCCACATCAAGAAAAACAGCCGAGCAATACTCTCGCATTTCGAAAGCTTTCCTTATTTCATTTGTTATACGATTTACTTGTTCAATTGTGCCGTGTTTTTCCCGAAAACCAAATTGATGTGCAGGAATAATATCATTTTGATGAAGAAGAGGAGTAATTTTTGATAGCAGCACTTTTTCGAAAAGTTTTGATAGGCAAGGCAACAGGCTGATTGGTCTATATGATGACGGCAGGGTTGCGTCTTTACCTGGTTTAGCTATCATAATTATCTGCGACTTTTTCCAGATTTGTGGATAATATCCTAGCATATCCTAGCATCAAACACTTTATTTCCCTAAATACTAATGAATAATTTACTTAATCACAATTAAATAAGTTTGAATAAAATGTTAATTACTAATAAAATTGTTTCATTGGAGGTATAAGTCATTTATATAGTCATGCAGTTAATTTTGAAAGTGGTACAAGTCATTTAAACCTTTCAAAACCACATTTTCTTTTAAAAATGGCTATAAATTTCACAATCATAATAAATACTAGTTTGTTGGGACTAATTTACTGTCGAAAAATCATAATCCATAATGCAAGAATATTTTTTAATCCTTTAAAATGCAAAACTCTAAATATCTCGAAACAAAAAAAATATGACTTATACCACTTTCAAAATCATGGGCACATATATATAAAAATATTCAAATATTGTGAAAATAAAACAAAAGAGTTGAAAAAATTATCAAAACATCAAAAAGAAAAATTAACAAAGTAAAAAAAAAAAAAAATTAAAAATATAATGATTTTGAATTATATAATATAAAAGCGTATTATATTAAAAAATGACTACTCAGGCAAATGAAAATTTCTTTTAACAGTTTTTTTTTGCAATCATTACATTAGCTACAAGTTCTCGCGTGACTAATTTATGACTTAAAAACATTTATTTACCCAAAAAGGACGATTTAATTAAAAAAATAACAAAGAAAATTCAAGTAATAATTAAAAAAAAATCAAAGAAAATATAATATAAATAATAATTAAAAATACCAAAAAGGAAGAAAAACAAAAATTAAGCAAAAAAAAAATTACAAAAGTTTAAGTGAAATACAAAAATTACAATAAGAAGAAAAAAGAAAAAACAAAAATGATAATAAAAAAAATAACAAATATGAAACTATAGGATATTACAACAACATAATAAATTATAAGATGTCAATTTCGGTATTTAGACTGCAACACAAAGGATTCGAATATATTTTACCGTTATGCGGGTAGTACATATTCGAGCGTTTACAATGGTGTAAATACATTCGAGGATACATATAAATAAATATATTCAAATATTGTGAAAATAAAACGAAAGAGTTGAAAAAATTATCAAAACATCAAAAAGAAAAATTAACAAAGTAAAAAAAAAAAAAAATTAAAAATATAATGATTTTGAATTATATAATATAAAAGCGTATTATATTAAAAAATGACTACTCAGGCAAATGAAAATTTCTTTTAACAGTTTTTTTTTGCAATCATTACATTAGCTACAAGTTCTCGCGTGACTAATTTATGACTTAAAAACATTTATTTACCCAAAAAGGACGATTTAATTAAAAAAATAACAAAGAAAATTGAAGTAATAATTAAAAAAAAATCAAAGAAAATATAATATAAATAGTAATTAAAAATACTAAAAAGGAAGAAAAACAAAAATTAAGCAAAAAAAAAAAAATAACAAAAGTTTAAGTGAAATAAAAAAATTACAATATAGAAGAAAAAAGAAAAAAACAAAAATGATAATAAAAAAATTAACAAATATGAAACTATAGGATATAACAACAACATAATAAATTATAAGATGTCAATTTCGGTATTTAGACTGCAACACAAAGGATTCGAATATATTTTACCGTTATGCGGGTAGTACATATTCGAGCGTTTACAATGGTGTAAATACATTCGAGGATACATATAAATAAATATATTCAAATATTGTGAAAATAAAACGAAAGAGTTGAAAAAATTATCAAAACATCAAAAAGAAAAATTAACAAAGTAAAAAAAAAAAAATTAAAAATATAATGATTTTGAATTATATAATATAAAAGCGTATTATATTAAAAAATGACTACTCAGGCAAATGAAAATTTCTTTTAACAGTTTTTTTTTGCAATCATTACATTAGCTACAAGTTCTCGCGTGACTAATTTATGACTTAAAAACATTTATTTACCCAAAAAGGACGATTTAATTAAAAAAATAACAAAGAAAATTCAAGTAATAATTAAAAAAAAATCAAAGAAAATATAATATAAATAATAATTAAAAATACCAAAAAGGAAGAAAAACAAAAATTAAGCAAAAAAAAAAAATTACAAAAGTTTAAGTGAAATAAAAAAATTACAATAAGAAGAAAAAAGAAAAAACAAAAATGATAATAAAAAAAATAACAAATATGAAACTATAGGATATTACAACAACATAATAAATTATAAGATGTCAATTTCGGTATTTAGACTGCAACACAAAGGATTCGAATATATTTTACCGTTATGCGGGTAGTACATATTCGAGCGTTTACAATGGTGTAAATACATTCGAGGATACATATAAATAAATATATTCAAATATTGTGCAAATAAAACGAAAGAGTTGAAAATATTATCAAAACATCAAAAAGAAAAATTAACAAAGTAAAAAAAAAAAAAATTAAAAATATAATGATTTTGAATTATATAATATAAAAGCGTATTATATTAAAAAATGACTACTCAGGCAAATGAAAATTTCTTTTAACAGTTTTTTTTTGCAATCATTACATTAGCTACAAGTTCTCGCGTGACTAATTATGACTTAAAAACATTTATTTACCCAAAAAGGACGATTTAATTAAAAAAATATCAAAGAAAATTGAAGTAATAATTAAAAAAAAATCAAAGAAAATATAATATAAATAGTAATTAAAAATACCAAAAAGGAAGAAAAACAAAAATTAAGCAAAAAAAAAAAAATAACAAAAGTTTAAGTGAAATAAAAAAATTACAATATAGAAGAAAAAAGAAAAAAACAAAAATGATAATAAAAAAATTAACAAATATGAAACTATAGGATATAACAACAACATAATAAATTATAAGATGTCAATTTCGGTATTTAGACTGCAACACAAAGGATTCGAATATATTTTACCGTTATGCAGGTAGTACATATTCGAGCGTTTACAATGGTGTAAACACATTCGAGGATACATATAAATAAACATATTCAAATATTGTGAAAATAAAACAAAAGAGTTGAAAAAATTATCAAAACATCAAAAAGAAAAATTAACAAAGTAAAAAAAAAAAAAATTAAAAATATAATGATTTTGAATTATATAATATAAAAGCGTATTATATTAAAAAATGATTACTCAGGCAAATGAAAATTTCTTTTAACAGTTTTTTTTGCAATCATTACATTAGCTACAAGTTCTCGCGTGACTAATTTATGACTTAAAAACATTTATTTACCCAAAAAGGACGATTTAATTAAAAAAATAACAAAGAAAATTGAAGTAATAATTCAAACCAAATCAAAGAAAATATAATATAATTAATAATTAAAAATACCAAAAAAGGAGAACAACCAAAATTAAGCAACAAAAAAAATAACAAAACTTTAAATGAAATAAAAAAAATTACAATATAGAAGAAAAAAGAAGAAAACAAAAATGATAATAAAAAATAACAAATACGAAACTATAGGGTATAACAACAACATAATAAATTATAAGATGTCAATTTCGGTATTTAGACTGCAACACAAAGGATTCGAATATATTTTACCGTTATGCGGGTAGTACATATTCGAGCGTTTACAATAGTGTAAATACATTCGAGGATACATATAAATAAATATATTCAAATATTGTGCAAATAAAACGAAAGAGTTGAAAATATTATCAAAACATCAAAAAGGAAAATTAACAAAGTAATAAAAAAACATTAAAATTTTAATGATTTTGAATTATATAATATAAAAGCGTATTATATTAAAAAATGATTACTCAGGCAAATGAAAATTTCTTTTAACAGTTTTTTTTTGCAATCATTACATTAGCTACAAGTTCTCGCGTGACTAATTTATGACTTAAAAACATTTATTTAACCAAAAAGGACGATTTAATTAAAAAAATAACAAAGAAAATAGAAGTAATAATTAAAACCAAATCAAAGAAAATATAATATAATTAATAATTAAAAATACCAAAAAAGGAGAACAACCAAAATTAAGCAACAAAAAAAATAACAAAACTTTAAATGAAATAAAAAAATTACAACATAGAAGAAAAAAGAAGAAAACAAAAATGATAATAAAAAAATAACAAATATGAAACTATAGGATATAACAACAACATAATAAGTTATAAGATGTCAATTTCGGTATTTAGACTGCAACACAAAGGATTCGAATATATTTTACCGTTATGCAAGTAGTACATATTCGAGCGTTTACAATGGTGTAAACACATTCGAGGATACATACAAATAAATATATTCAAATATTGTGCAAATAAAACGAAAGAGTTGAAAATATTATCAAAACATCAAAAAGGAAAATTAACAAAGTAATAAAAAACATTAAAATTTTAATGATTTTGAATTATATAATATAAAAGCGTATTATATTAAAAAATGACTACTCAGGCAAATGAAAATTTCTTTTAACAGTTTTTTTTTGCAATCATTACATTAGCTACAAGTTCTCGCGTGACTAATTTATGACTTAAAAACATTTATTTACCCAAAAAGGACGATTTAATTAAAAAAATAACAAAGAAAATAGAAGTAATAATTAAAACCAATTCAAAGAAAATATAATATAATTAATAATTAAAAATACCAAAAAAGGAGAACAACCAAAATTAAACAACAAAAAAATAACAAAACTTTAAATGAAATAAAAAAATTACAATATAGAAGAAAAAAGAAGAAAACAAAAATGATAATAAAAAAATAACAAATATGAAACTATAGGATATAACAACAACATAATAAATTATAAGATGTCAATTTCGGTATTTAGACTGCAACACAAAGGATTCGAATATATTTTACCGTTATGCGGGTAGTACATATTCGAGCGTTTACAATAGTGTAAATACATTCGAGGATACATATAAATAAATATATTCAAATATTGTGCAAATAAAACGAAAGAGTTGAAAATATTATCAAAACATCAAAAAGGAAAATTAACAAAGTAATAAAAAAACATTAAAATTTTAATGATTTTGAATTATATAATATAAAAGCGTATTATATTAAAAAATGATTACTCAGGCAAATGAAAATTTCTTTTAACAGTTTTTTTTTGCAATCATTACATTAGCTACAAGTTCTCGCGTGACTAATTTATGACTTAAAAACATTTATTTAACCAAAAAGGACGATTTAATTAAAAAAATAACAAAGAAAATAGAAGTAATAATTAAAACCAAATCAAAGAAAATATAATATAATTAATAATTAAAAATACCAAAAAAGGAGAACAACCAAAATTAAGCAACAAAAAAAATAACAAAACTTTAAATGAAATAAAAAAATTACAACATAGAAGAAAAAAGAAAAAAACAAAAATGATAATAAAAAATAACAAATATGAAACTATAGGATATAACAACAACATAATAAATTATAAGATGTCAATTTCGGTATTTAGACTGCAACACAAAGGATTCGAATATATTTTACCGTTGCACAGACTTACATATATGCTTTACAGTTTTCTCTCATTCAAATTCGTCTTGACACTGCGCATGCCCACCACGTCTTGTTTTTAAATAACAACACAAATTTTATTTTTCTTTAGTTAATATTTTATTTTTTTATTTTAACAAATAATATACGTACGTAAGTCAACAAAGTAAGTAATAACAATTTTTGGCAATAACATATATACTAATAATTAAAGTAAAACAGTAAAATTAACTAAAACACTATTAATACTTTCGTAAATTTAAATTATGACTACATTAAAGTATATACTATATTAACTAATCTAGCTAATCATCGACTTCAATGGAGGTATTTAGTTCAGCGCCGTGACGGCTGTCCTAGCTGTAACTTCAGTGCCTTCCATTCCGTCCAGTTGCTCGGGGAATTGTGAGGAGCTGGAGCTTCTTCGGTCTTTTTATCGTGTTCCTTGTTTTTAGAAAATTGTACCTTGTAATCTTCATAGCATAGTGGATGATAGATCTTATCGTCCACCCTGATGGCATTTCGCAAATGCCATTCCTCAGTCTCATCGTGATACAATTGTTCCAAATTCTCTTGACATATCTCACAAGCGTTATCCACTCCATCTGGTAATGCAGGGCAGTTGGGTAGCGTCGGCGAATTGAGTCGTTTTAGATAGGATGTGGCATCGGCTGATTCAAATACATTCTTCACACGCTCTTCCGAATCTTCACCCGCCACATGTTGCATCCAATTGGCGATTGAGGAGTACCATCCAGGGGAGAACGCTTTGCGTGATTGGTCCCGTACACGACGATTCTCACGGAAATGCCAGTCCAAATGCTGACCATATTCTATAGTTTTCTTTGGCGGAAAACGCTCACTGCAATTACTACACTGCATGCCAGAGTAAAGTGTGTCCACAAGTGCCGTTTGACGCGTTTTAATTGTTTCCCGTTTGGCTACGTCGATCGGCTGTATGGCAATTGGTTGTGGAGCCTCCTCTTCAGGTGCAGCGGCTGATGATAAAACCCCGGCATCTTTGTTGTTTGATGCAATAACGCCACCACCAGGTCCCAATATGCCGGATGAGACTAGATTCTGGAAGAGTTCATTGATGTTGATTTTATTTAGTGACGGCAATTCTGGTGTCTGTGGTATCTGCGGTGGTGGCACAAATGGTGGACTACCGTTGGGTGGCAGCTGCATTTGCCAGGGCATTGGCGAATGTATATTGTTCATGTTGAGTGGTGGACCACGGTTGAAGCCACCAATACCTTGATGTGGCCTCATCATATTATGCTTGGTCCACGGCATCGTATTTTCCTTCGTTGTCCATTTGTTAGGTTTGAAACGTCGTTCGCGCTGTGGCTTGTCACGTTGTGGCCACTCCACGCAACTGTTGCCATATCTGTGTTCTTCGTAAATGGGCGAGCGAGTTGTTGAGGCGCCGAATCTTACTGGTTTAGTCCTCTTGGGCAAAGGTTCACCAAAATCTTCATTTTGCTTACGACAGTTTGCCATTCTCTTCATTTTTACTCTTTATTATTGTTCTCTTTTATTTCTTTATATATTTAATTTTTTAGTAATATATTTAATAAAATATATATAGATAATTTTTTATATTTGTGTAGTTTCTTGCAATTTTGTTTTTAAAAAAACAAGCGCATAAATAAATTAAGGTCGAAAGTAGCGAATAATGTTGTCTGAGCGAAGGATAGAATAATTCTGATCCACTGTATATAGGCTACCGCTACCCAGGCAGTAGATACATATACTGTCAGCTTACAACAACAACAATGATTTGTGGTTTGTAATCTTCACAAACATACAAACATATTTAAATATAGTGGAAAGTAATTAAAATAGTGAAAAAAAAAAATTATAAAAAATAATTGAAAAAAAAAACAAATCAAATATAAATAATAATACAAAGAAAAAAAACAAAATAAGGCAAAAAAAGCAAAAGTTGAAAAAAACAAAAAAAAGACTACATATAATTATAAGAAATAGAAAAAGACAAATAAATCCAATTCGGTACTTAGACTGCAACACAAAGGATTCGAATATATTTTACCGTTATGCGGGTAGTACATATTCGAGCGTTTACAATGGTGTAAATACATTCGAGGTGACATATGAGCCCTTGATTTTGAAAGTGGTATAAGTCAAAAATTTTAAAAATATACTTTATCCGCTATTACTTATCAAATCATAATAAAATAACATAATCTGAAGAGATTAGCAGCATGCCATGCAAATTAACTCTTTAAAATGTGTTTATTTTTTAGTTGTTAACTGAAATACAGATATTGTTTGTTTTGATAGAGGTATACGTCAGTGTGTTCACAAAGTAATTTTGTCATGTCTTCAGATAGTGGTTCAGGTATGATGAAGTAAAACTTTTAATGTAAAAACCTACTATTTAAAGTTAATTGTAGACATTTTACTGCGAATAAATATAAGTAATGCTCCCAAGAAATGGAAACGAATAAGAATGATATCGTCTTCTAATGAATCAGTTCATAGTTTAAAAGTGAATTCGGAGCCCTTACAAATTGAAGAAATCAAAATGAAATCAAGAAAGAGGACACGAAATCAACAGAATTATGCACAAAATATAAGAAAAATGAAGAGAAATGGTGGAGAGGGATATGAAACAAAAAACTCTAAGCACGTGAGTGCTAAACTTTTCGAAAATAAAGACTGTCTTTGTTCCAAAAAATGTTTAAATGGAATTGGATATGAAGACAGGAAGGCTAATTTTGATAATTTTTGGAATTTAGCAAGTTTCGAAAAACAGAATATGTTTCTGTATGGTTTGATTAAAAAACAATCAATAAAACAAAAACGCCCCAGAAATCACAAAGGATATATGAGAAAATTTAGTTGTAAGTTTCATCTATATGTATGTATGAGTTCGGAAGTTTCTGTTTGCAAAACTTTTTTTTGGATACTTTCAAAATATCTAACGGAAGATTAAGCCGAGCCTTAAATTCTAAAACACTTGGAATAGATGGTCGTGGCAAAATGGCTAGTTCATCTAGAAAAACAGATGAAGAAAAAATTAAAGTAGTACGAGATCATATTCTGAGTTTTCCAGCATGTGAGAGCCATTACACGAGATCACATCACACTTCAGGTCGAAAGTATCTAAGTGCTGACTTAGATATTCGAAAAATGTATGGGCTATATGTGGAAAAATGTGATGAAAATAATACAGCATGTGTAAAGGACTGGACTTATAGAAAAATATTTAATACTGAGTACAACTTAAATTTTCATACTCCTCGTAAAGACACGTGCCAAAAGTGTGATTCGATAAAACTAAAAATTGAAGCATGCAGTAATGAAGACGAGAAGTTGCATCTTATGGAAATTCATGATTCACATCTTAAAAGTGCCGAACAGGCTAGAAAAAGTTTAACAGATGACATACAAAAAACAAAAGATAACCCGAGTGAAAATTACGGATTCACATTTGACCTACAGAAAGCGCTTCCTTATCCAAAACTTTCTGTTTCGGTAGCTTACTATAAGCGCAACATGTATGTATACAATTCAGGGTTTCATAATTTCCACAATGGAAATGCTAAAATGTATTTATGGGATGAAACAATCGCCTCAAGAGGATCACAGGAAGTTGCGTCCTGCATCTTAAAGCACATTCGGGACATTACCACTCAAAAGCATATAATAGCTTACAGTGATGCCTGTTCAGGACAAAATCGAAATATTAACATAGCCTTAATATGGTTAAAAATTGTTCAGTCATCTGATAATAATGTTGAAACAATTGATAATAAATTTATGGTATCCGGCCATTCTTTTTTGCCTTTCAGAAGACTGGAGAAGGGCTTTCTTCATACACCAAGTATGCTCCGGACATCGGTCATCAAATTTCTCCATTGACCCCTACATGATCTTTTTTTTGTTTTTTTTTTTAAACATTAACATTTATTTATTGAATCTACTTCGACTTCGGAAGCCTAACAATAAGTAATAAAGTCTTAAACTAAATTAAAACATAAAGCCCTTTAGTAGGAATGGGCTGCTGGCTTGACGTTGCTCTTTAAAAGGCTGCTTTGTCTCTTCTTCGCAGGCGTGTTTGACTTGTTGCATGGGCCAAGGTATTAGCCAAAGGGTTCGGATGATAACGCAGTTTTGTTAAGTATTTTTTTGCTGCGATTTCAATTTCTTCCTTGATGGTATGTATATTTAGATCTCTATGAATATTTTCATTACGCATGTACCATGGTGCGCCCGTTATTACTCTTAACGTTTTCAATTGGAATCTTTGAATTATATTTATACTCGTGGCGCAAGCTGTGCCCCATAACTGGATCCCATACATCCATATAGGTTTTATTGTTGCATTATATAAGAGAACTTTGTTGCTAAGGCTTAGTTCAGACTTCTTGTTTAAAAGTAAGAACACTACCCTGCGGAACACCTGCCGTAATCGGACACTCTTCTGTTATGTAATCATTTACTTTTACTGAGAATTGCCTGTTGGATAAGTAGGATTCAAGGATATTGTGGAATGTATTAGGTAATGATTTTTTAATTTTGTGAATGAGGCCATCATCCCACACTTTGTCTAATGCTTGCGCCACATCAAGAAAAACAGCCGAGCAATACTCTCGCATTTCGAAAGCTTTCCTTATTTCATTTGTTATACGATTTACTTGTTCAATTGTGCCGTGTTTTTCCCGAAAACCAAATTGATGTGCAGGAATAATATCATTTTGATGAAGAAGAGGAGTAATTTTTGATAGCAGCACTTTTTCGAAAAGTTTTGATAGGCAAGGCAACAGGCTGATTGGTCTATATGATGACGGCAGGGTTGCGTCTTTACCTGGTTTAGCTATCATAATTATCTGCGACTTTTTCCAGATTTGTGGATAATATCCTAGCATATCCTAGCATCAAACACTTTATTTCCCTAAATACTAATGAATAATTTACTTAATCACAATTAAATAAGTTTGAATAAAATGTTAATTACTAATAAAATTGTTTCATTGGAGGTATAAGTCATTTATATAGTCATGCAGTTAATTTTGAAAGTGGTACAAGTCATTTAAACCTTTCAAAACCACATTTTCTTTTAAAAATGGCTATAAATTTCACAATCATAATAAATACTAGTTTGTTGGGACTAATTTACTGTCGAAAAATCATAATCCATAATGCAAGAATATTTTTTAATCCTTTAAAATGCAAAACTCTAAATATCTCGAAACAAAAAAAATATGACTTATACCACTTTCAAAATCATGGGCACATATATATAAAAATATTCAAATATTGTGAAAATAAAACAAAAGAGTTGAAAAAATTATCAAAACATCAAAAAGAAAAATTAACAAAGTAAAAAAAAAAAAATTAAAAATATAATGATTTTGAATTATATAATATAAAAGCGTATTATATTAAAAAATGACTACTCAGGCAAATGAAAATTTCTTTTAACAGTTTTTTTTTGCAATCATTACATTAGCTACAAGTTCTCGCGTGACTAATTTATGACTTAAAAACATTTATTTACCCAAAAAGGACGATTTAATTAAAAAAATAACAAAGAAAATTCAAGTAATAATTAAAAAAAAATCAAAGAAAATATAATATAAATAATAATTAAAAATACCAAAAAGGAAGAAAAACAAAAATTAAGCAAAAAAAAAAATTACAAAAGTTTAAGTGAAATACAAAAATTACAATAAGAAGAAAAAAGAAAAAACAAAAATGATAATAAAAAAATAACAAATATGAAACTATAGGATATTACAACAACATAATAAATTATAAGATGTCAATTTCGGTATTTAGACTGCAACACAAAGGATTCGAATATATTTTACCGTTATGCGGGTAGTACATATTCGAGCGTTTACAATGGTGTAAATACATTCGAGGATACATATAAATAAATATATTCAAATATTGTGAAAATAAAACGAAAGAGTTGAAAAAATTATCAAAACATCAAAAAGAAAAATTAACAAAGTAAAAAAAAAAAAATTAAAAATATAATGATTTTGAATTATATAATATAAAAGCGTATTATATTAAAAAATGACTACTCAGGCAAATGAAAATTTCTTTTAACAGTTTTTTTTTGCAATCATTACATTAGCTACAAGTTCTCGCGTGACTAATTTATGACTTAAAAACATTTATTTACCCAAAAAGGACGATTTAATTAAAAAAATAACAAAGAAAATTCAAGTAATAATTAAAAAAAAATCAAAGAAAATATAATATAAATAATAATTAAAAATACCAAAAAGGAAGAAAAACAAAAATTAAGCAAAAAAAAAAATTACAAAAGTTTAAGTGAAATACAAAAATTACAATAAGAAGAAAAAAGAAAAAACAAAAATGATAATAAAAAAATAACAAATATGAAACTATAGGATATTACAACAACATAATAAATTATAAGATGTCAATTTCGGTATTTAGACTGCAACACAAAGGATTCGAATATATTTTACCGTTATGCGGGTAGTACATATTCGAGCGTTTACAATGGTGTAAATACATTCGAGGATACATATAAATAAATATATTCAAATATTGTGAAAATAAAACGAAAGAGTTGAAAAAATTATCAAAACATCAAAAAGAAAAATTAACAAAGTAAAAAAAAAAAAATTAAAAATATAATGATTTTGAATTATATAATATAAAAGCGTATTATATTAAAAAATGACTACTCAGGCAAATGAAAATTTCTTTTAACAGTTTTTTTTTGCAATCATTACATTAGCTACAAGTTCTCGCGTGACTAATTTATGACTTAAAAACATTTATTTACCCAAAAAGGACGATTTAATTAAAAAAATAACAAAGAAAATTCAAGTAATAATTAAAAAAAAATCAAAGAAAATATAATATAAATAATAATTAAAAATACCAAAAAGGAAGAAAAACAAAAATTAAGCAAAAAAAAAAATTACAAAAGTTTAAGTGAAATACAAAAATTACAATAAGAAGAAAAAAGAAAAAACAAAAATGATAATAAAAAAATAACAAATATGAAACTATAGGATATTACAACAACATAATAAATTATAAGATGTCAATTTCGGTATTTAGACTGCAACACAAAGGATTCGAATATATTTTACCGTTATGCGGGTAGTACATATTCGAGCGTTTACAATGGTGTAAATACATTCGAGGATACATATAAATAAATATATTCAAATATTGTGAAAATAAAACGAAAGAGTTGAAAAAATTATCAAAACATCAAAAAGAAAAATTAACAAAGTAAAAAAAAAAAAATTAAAAATATAATGATTTTGAATTATATAATATAAAAGCGTATTATATTAAAAAATGATTACTCAGGCAAATGAAAATTTCTTTTAACAGTTTTTTTTGCAATCATTACATTAGCTACAAGTTCTCGCGTGACTAATTTATGACTTAAAAACATTTATTTACCCAAAAAGGACGATTTAATTAAAAAAATAACAAAGAAAATTGAAGTAATAATTAAAAAAAAATCAAAGAAAATATAATATAAATAATAATTAAAAATACCAAAAAGGAAGAAAAACAAAAATTAAGCAAAAAAAAAAAATAACAAAAGTTTAAGTGAAATAAAAAAATTACAATATAGAAGAAAAAAGAAAAAAACAAAAATGATAATAAAAAAATTAACAAATATGAAACTATAGGATATAACAACAACATAATAAATTATAAGATGTCAATTTCGGTATTTAGACTGCAACACAAAGGATTCGAATATATTTTACCGTTATGCAGGTAGTACATATTCGAGCGTTTACAATGGTGTAAACACATTCGAGGATACATATAAATAAACATATTCAAATATTGTGAAAATAAAACAAAAGAGTTGAAAAAATTATCAAAACATCAAAAAGAAAAATTAACAAAGTAAAAAAAAAAAAAATTAAAAATATAATGATTTTGAATTATATAATATAAAAGCGTATTATATTAAAAAATGATTACTCAGGCAAATGAAAATTTCTTTTAACAGTTTTTTTTGCAATCATTACATTAGCTACAAGTTCTCGCGTGACTAATTTATGACTTAAAAACATTTATTTACCCAAAAAGGACGATTTAATTAAAAAAATAACAAAGAAAATTGAAGTAATAATTAAAAAAAATCAAAGAAAATATAATATAAATAATAATTAAAAATACCAAAAAGGAAGAAAAACAAAAATTAAGCAAAAAAAAAAATTACAAAAGTTTAAGTGAAATACAAAAATTACAATAAGAAGAAAAAAGAAAAAACAAAAATGATAATAAAAAAAATAACAAATATGAAACTATAGGATATTACAACAACATAATAAATTATAAGATGTCAATTTCGGTATTTAGACTGCAACACAAAGGATTCGAATATATTTTACCGTTATGCGGGTAGTACATATTCGAGCGTTTACAATGGTGTAAATACATTCGAGGATACATATAAATAAATATATTCAAATATTGTGAAAATAAAACGAAAGAGTTGAAAAAATTATCAAAACATCAAAAAGAAAAATTAACAAAGTAAAAAAAAAAAAAATTAAAAATATAATGATTTTGAATTATATAATATAAAAGCGTATTATATTAAAAAATGACTACTCAGGCAAATGAAAATTTCTTTTAACAGTTTTTTTTTGCAATCATTACATTAGCTACAAGTTCTCGCGTGACTAATTTATGACTTAAAAACATTTATTTACCCAAAAAGGACGATTTAATTAAAAGAATAACAAAGAAAATTCAAGTAATAATTAAAAAAAAATCAAAGAAAATATAATATAAATAATAATTAAAAATACCAAAAAGGAAGAAAAACAAAAATTAAGCAAAAAAAAAAATTACAAAAGTTTAAGTGAAATACAAAAATTACAATAAGAAGAAAAAAGAAAAAACAAAAATGATAATAAAAAAAATAACAAATATGAAACTATAGGATATTACAACAACATAATAAATTATAAGATGTCAATTTCGGTATTTAGACTGCAACACAAAGGATTCGAATATATTTTACCGTTATGCGGGTAGTACATATTCGAGCGTTTACAATGGTGTAAATACATTCGAGGATACATATAAATAAATATATTCAAATATTGTGAAAATAAAACGAAAGAGTTGAAAAAATTATCAAAACATCAAAAAGAAAAATTAACAAAGTAAAAAAAAAAAAAAATTAAAAATATAATGATTTTGAATTATATAATATAAAAGCGTATTATATTAAAAAATGATTACTCAGGCAAATGAAAATTTCTTTTAACAGTTTTTTTTGCAATCATTACATTAGCTACAAGTTCTCGCGTGACTAATTTATGACTTAAAAACATTTATTTACCCAAAAAGGACGATTTAATTAAAAAAATAACAAAGAAAATTGAAGTAATAATTAAAAAAAAATCAAAGAAAATATAATATAAATAATAATTAAAAATACCAAAAAGGAAGAAAAACAAAAATTAAGCAAAAAAAAAAAAATAACAAAAGTTTAAGTGAAATAAAAAAATTACAATATAGAAGAAAAAAGAAAAAAACAAAAATGATAATAAAAAAATTAACAAATATGAAACTATAGGATATAACAACAACATAATAAATTATAAGATTTCAATTTCTGTATTTAGACTGCAACACAAAGGATTCGAATATATTTTACCGTTATGCGGGTAGTACATATTCGAGCGTTTACAATGGTGTAAACACATTCGAGGATACATATAAATAAACATATTCAAATATTGTGAAAATAAAACGAAAGAGTTGAAAATATTATCAAAACATCAAAAAGGAAAATTAACAAAGTAATAAAAAAACATTAAAATTTTAATGATTTTGAATTATATAATATAAAAGCGTATTATATTAAAAAATGACTACTCAGGCAAATGAAAATTTCTTTTAACAGTTTTTTTTTTGCAATCATTACATTAGCTACAAGTTCTCGCATGACTAATTTATGACTAGAAACATTTATTTAACCAAAAAGGACGATTTAATTAAAAAAATAACAAAGAAAATTGAAGTAATAATTAAAAAAAAATCAAAGAAAATATAATATAAATAATAATTAAAAATACCAAAAAGGAAGAAAAACAAAAATTAAGCAAAAAAAAAAAATAACAAAAGTTTAAGTGAAATAAAAAAATTACAATATAGAAGAAAAAAGAAAAAAACAAAAATGATAATAAAAAAATTAACAAATATGAAACTATAGGATATAACAACAACATAATAAATTATAAGATTTCAATTTCTGTATTTAGACTGCAACACAAAGGATTCGAATATATTTTACCGTTATGCGGGTAGTACATATTCGAGCGTTTACAATGGTGTAAACACATTCGAGGATACATATAAATAAACATATTCAAATATTGTGAAAATAAAACGAAAGAGTTGAAAATATTATCAAAACATCAAAAAGGAAAATTAACAAAGTAATAAAAAAACATTAAAATTTTAATGATTTTGAATTATATAATATAAAAGCGTATTATATTAAAAAATGACTACTCAGGCAAATGAAAATTTCTTTTAACAGTTTTTTTTTTGCAATCATTACATTAGCTACAAGTTCTCGCATGACTAATTTATGACTAGAAACATTTATTTAACCAAAAAGGACGATTTAATTAAAAAAATAACAAAGAAAATAGAAGTAATAATTCAAACCAAATCAAAGAAAATATAATATAATTAATAATTAAAAATACCAAAAAAGGAGAACAACCAAAATTAAGCAACAAAAAAAATAACAAAACTTTAAATGAAATAAAAAAAATTACAATATAGAAGAAAAAAGAAAAAACAAAAATGATAATAAAAAAATAACAAATACGAAACTATAGGGTATAACAACAACATAATAAATTATAAGTTGTCAATTTCGGTATTTAGACTGCAACACAAAGGATTCGAATATATTTTACCGTTGCACAGACTTACATATATGCTTTACAGTTTTCTCTCATTCAAATTCGTCTTGACACTGCGCATGCCCACCACGTCTTGTTTTTAAATAACAACACAAATTTTATTTTTCTTTAGTTAATATTTTATTTTTTTATTTTAACAAATAATATACGTACCTAAGTCAACAAAGTAAGTAATAACAATTTTTGGCAATAACATATATACTAATAATTAAAGTAAAACAGTAAAATTAACTAAAACACTATTAATACTTTCGTAAATTTAAATTATGACTACATTAAAGTATATACTATATTAACTAATCTAGCTAATCAGCGACTTCAATGGAGGTATTTAGTTCAGCGGCGTGACGGCTGTCCTAGCTGTAACTTCAGTGCCTTCCATTCCGTCCAGTTGCTCGGGGAACTGTGAGGAGCTGGAGCTTCATCGGTCTTTTTATCGTGTTCCTTGTTTTTAGAAAATTGTACCTTGTAATCTTCATAGCATAGTGGATGATAGATCTTATCGTCCACCCTGATGGCATTTCGCAAATGCCATTCCTCAGTCTCATCGTGATAAAATTGCTCCAAATTCTCTTGACATATCTCACAAGCGTTATCCACTCCATCTGGTAATGCAGGGCAGTTGGGTAGCATCGGCGAATTGAGCCGTTTTAGATAGGATGTGGCATCGGCTGATTCAAATACATTCTTCTCACGCTCTTCCGAATCTTCACCCGCCACATGTTGCATCCAATTGGCGATTGAGGAGTACCATCCAGGGGAGAACGCTTTGCGTGATTGGTCCCGTACACGACGATTCTCACGGAAATGCCAGTCCAAATGCTGACCATATTCTATAGTTTTCTTTGGCGGAAAACGCTCACTGCAATTACTACACTGCATGCCAGAGTAAAGTGTGTCCACAATTGCCGTTTGACGCGTTTTAATTGTTTCCCGTTTGGCTAAGTCGATCGGCTGTATGGCAATTGGTTGTGGAGCCTCCTCTTCAGGTGCAGCGGCTGATGGTAAAACCCCGGCATCTTTGTTGTTTGATGCAATAACGACACCACCAGGTCCCAATATGCCGGATGAGACTAGATTCTGGAAGAGTTCATTGATGTTGATTTTATTAAGTGACGGCAATTCTGGTGTCTGTGGTATCTGCGGTGGTGGCACAAATGGTGGACTACCGTTGGGTGGCAGCTGCATTTGCCAGGGCATTGGCGAATGTATATTGTTCATGTTGAGTGGTGGACCACGGTTGAAGCCACCAATACCTTGATGTGGCCTCATCATATTATGCTTGGTCCACGGCATCGTATTTTCCTTCATTGTCCATTTGTTAGGTTTGAAACGTCGTTCGCGCTGTGGCTTGCCACGTTGTGGCCACTCCACGCAACTGTTGCCATATCTGTGTTCTTCGTAAATGGGCGAGCGAGTTGTTGAGGCGCCGAACCTTGCTGGTTTACTCCTCTTGGTCACAGGTTCACCAAAATCTTCATTTTGCTTACGACAGTTTGCCATTCTCTTCATTTTTACTCTTTAGTATTGTTCTCTTTTCTTTCCTTTATATATTTAATTTTTTATTAATATATTTAATAAAATATTTATAGATAATTTTTTATATTTGTGTAGTTTCTTGCAATTTTGTTTTTAAAAAAACAAGCGCATAAATAAATTAAGGTCGAAAGTAGCGAATAATGTTGTCTGAGCGAAGGATAGAATAATTCTGATCCACTGTATATAGGCTACCGCTACCCAGGCAGTAGATACATATACTGTCAGCTTACAACAACAACAATGATTTGTGGTTTGTAATCTTCACAAACATACAAACATATTTAAATATAGTGGAAAGTAATTAAAATAGTGAAAAAAAAAAATTATAAAAAATAATTGAAGAAAAAAAAAACAAATCAAATATAAATAACAAAAAATACAAAAAAAAGGCAAAAAAATGGCAAAAGTGAAAATAAGATGTAAAGAAGACTACACAAAATAACAATAAAGAAGAAAAAAGAAAAAAACAAAAATGATAATAAAAAAATTAACAAATATGAACTATAGGATATAACAGCAACATATTAAATTAGAAGAGGTCAATTTCGGTATTTAGACTGCAACACAAAGGATTCAAATATATTTGACCGTTATGCGGGTAGTACATATTCGAGCGTTTACTTACACCATTGTACATTCGAGGATACATACAAACACCCAAAAAGGACTTCAAATTATTTACAAGGCTGAAATGTCAACGGCAGCAACAAAAATCAAAGTCAATGAAAGCATATTGTTTAACTACGAGTACATTCAAATATTTAACTCAAAGTCCGGTCTTCTTAATATCCAGACGTTACTTGTGCCAGTGGCGCTTGGATATCATGGGGCCCCTCGAGCTATTCATCTGATATGGTTTGTGGTTGGGTTTCGAACACTCGGAAGATTTGTTAGAGTCCTCTTCAAACTTGCTAAGGTAGTCGACGAGGAAAGAATTAGATAATACATCAAGGTGGCCAGGTTAAAAAAATTACTATCCACGAAGCCAACTATTTCAAAGTCACTACGAGATAAATGGAGTAGAATGGACTGGGAGTATTGGATTATAGAGTATTGAAAGTTATAACGGAATAAAATATACGGTGGGCCTCCATTTAAAGAAAATTATAGAATAAATAGTAATAAAAATTTACAAAAAGAAGAAAAATCGGTTAAAGTTCAAAAAACAATAAAATATAACAAAGAAAATAAGAATATATTTATTAGAAAGAATATTTAGAAATAAATTACAAGCAAAATAGCAGATTTTACAGAAAAGAAGGAAAAAAGGCAAAAAAAAAAAAATAATAATAAAAAATAACAAGAGTATAATAAATAAAAAATTGTTGAAAAGAAGAGAAAACAGAAAATAAAATAAAAGTAACAACAAAAAAGTATATATAAATATAAATAATAAGTAACTAATGTTATACAACAACATACTTAATTAAAAAGGTTAATTTAGGTATTTAGACTGCAACATAATTAACCTTCAAAGGATTTCAATATATGGTATGTATATATTTGTGCGGGTAGTACACATACGTATTCGAGTGCTTACAACGGTTTATAATTGCAATTCACATATACATACATACACGCAAACATATTTAAACACAGTGGAAAGTCTTTGTAATAATAACAAAAATTATTGAGGATAATAAATTAAAAAAGTAACATATAAAATATATATGTATGTAATATAATAGCATATTAAATCTAAAATATTCAGTTTATTAAAATATAATTTTCCAAAAATAATGTGCCAAAAATAAGGCACACGAAATAGCTCGAATTAATAAATTCTTTCAGACCGCCGAGATTTTATTGTTTTATCCGGATGAAAATCTTTTTCTCAGACACCAATTCAAACCAAAAAACTCGAAAAAAAGGAATACTTACGGAAATTATGAAGAGAGGTCTTTCAGACAAATCTCTCGACGTTGAGAATTTGTTTTTTCCGCGGTAGAAATTTTACAAAGAAAGAACTAAAAATCAAATACTAAGTGAAAACAAATCTACATTATATTTCTTTTCCCTGGGTAGCCAACAAACATCCGTTTGGAGGCGAGCTAAAGTGAGAAGGTGAATCCCATGCGGTTGTGTGTAAGGTTTGTGACCCACCACATGAAAAACAAAATCCAACGAAAAATTTAAATAAGCCTCGGACGAGAGAACCCCCTTTTGATGACGACCCCCGCAAATGTTTTAAGGATGCACCCGAAATGTCCGGTCCCTTAATTGGGAAGGTGCCGCTGCTCAGCTGGTTGATGTTCTCATAAAGTTAAAGGCTAACATCACTGCCGTCCTAGAAATGCGATGGACGAGACAACGACGGAAGAAGGTGGGTCCTTGTGACATTCACTACAGCGTCCATATAAAGGAGCGCAAATTTGGTTTCGCACGAAACATCCCCATTCGACGAAACATCCCCAAATGGGCTAAGGCTGATCGACTTCGCCGGGGCCCGAAATATGGTTGTCTGTAGTACTAGATTCCAGCTTAAGAAAATTCACCAAGCTATTTGGCTGTCTCCAGATCGGAAAACTTCCAACCAGATCGATCATATTGTGATAGACGGAAGACACGTATCCAGTGTTTTAGATGTGCGTACGTTCCGAGGTCCCAACATTGACTCGGATCACTATCTTGTCGCAGCACGTGCCTCTGTGTATCGAGGAACGCCCGTCAACAAACACCAGGAAGGTTCGACGTTGGGAATTAATCTGCGTTTTGTGCACCAAATACCCCACTGTGCGCTGCTGTGATTTTCGGCCAGTTGCAAAGCGCCAATTATATTATATATATATATAAAGTAAAGGCGGCCGTGGTAGCCTAGTGGTTAAATTTTAGAAAATTAATTTAAATAAAAGATTAAATTAAATTTTCTAATCTCAAAAAGTGTATTTCTCACATAAAATAAAGGCTCCTCATTAAGAAAACCATCAGGAAAATAACTTCAACGGTTTCAAAGCGCCAATTATATATATATATAATGGTTAGTAAAATATAAAAAAAAAATTATTATAAAAAATCTTTAAAGGTATGGAAAGACCAAAAACGTTACGTACGTACGTACAAACTAGCATTTAACGGAGAGCAAATTAGAGACACTTGGGGGGGACCAAACCATATTAAAAATGGTCAACATCGGAGGAAACCATCGCCGCATTGAGGGATTAGAGGTAATATTGCTATGCGCTACTGAGAACGAATTGGTCACGGAAACAATTGTGAACGAAAGTCCACAGCAAACTGCAGAAAGGAAGTGCCGTCATCCTCTAAATGAAAAGACACATACGTGTACATGTATAATGTTAGCAGAAGAAATAGAAGCGCAAAAAGAATTCTTAAAACGGATAAGGAGAATTGAGGACAAAACAAGAGCGTTTAATAAAAATTTCCCAATTTTAAACAATTTGAAAGAACAAGAATTAAAAAATAAACAAATTTGATTTGATTTCTTCGTTGAAATTTTATTTGACGTTTCGACAACGTCTCATCATCTACAACTCGAAATTTCGATGTGAAGTGCTGTTCACCAGAAATCTAACTGCGATCATGACAAGGTGAACGATTTCGGGTGAACGAAATATTTCGTTGGTGAACTACGGGGGTATTAACAAAAGTTCGATCAGTTGGGACTTTCAATTTGTTTTTGTTTAATCTAAATATACCAAATCTTTTGAAATTACTAAATATATTAGTCTTTCTTTTAAATTTGTAGAACGATCGGCTAATAAGGAGCTGAGAAAACTCAAGATAGCTGAGGATAGGTCAGACGAAATTCCATTACGAACGCAAACAGAAGTTCTTCATGTCATTCTCTTCGGGTTTCGGCGTAATTTACAGCCAATACAAAAATATTGTGTGAATACCAAATTGCCTTTGGAACGATTACACCGTCTTTAAAGACTATTTCTAAGTGGTTCCGAAGATTCCAGACCGGACATTTTTCCGTAGAGGACGAACCCCGGGAAGGTTGATCGAAATCTTTTACTGATGATGTCACTATAGGTCTGTTGAAGTCCAAAATTGACGAAGACCCACGATTGACACAAAATATGATTGCTAATGAATTGTGCGTGAATACCATGGTTGTATCACGAATTCTAAGTAATCATCCGGGATCGAATAAATACGTCTAGCACCATATTCCCCGGATAAAGCACCTTATGATTTCTGGTTATTTACAAACAATAAAAAAAAATTTAAAGGACAAAGCTTACGAATTCGAATTAATACAAAAAGAATTTTTTTCTGCTCAACTTACCGAACTTTTGTTAATCCCCTCGTATTCTACGCGAATATTCATGATAAGGCTGATTATATAATTTTTATACTTCGAAGCTCCCTCCATCAGCTTTCTGATCTCATATACTGGTGGCTGCTCGACATTTGCATCTGGCTAGGACATTGATAATCTCTTCTCCAAGATAGACTGCTGTCTCGCCGATTTTTTCCACTTCTTCACTGCACGAAAATTACATTGATAACCGGCTAACCATTTCACCAACAGACTTGAAGTGAATATGAAAGTCGACGACGTCAAAACTTTAACAATAAGCAAACCCAAGTCTACGAAAAATGCAATCAAACGTTGTTCGTAACTTATAAGGTACGCTGCATCGATTTGTATACTAGAAACTAGCGACACGCGGATGAATAAGCAGACAAACAGTTTCCTCGCCTGACCTGAGTAGTACTACACAATTAAGGTCCGGGCACTATAGTAGGTTCAATTTCTATCTGTCCACACTTGACGCCGAACGTTTATAAGTTCAATATGCAAAGAGTTCCCGCATGGCACTAACCATCCCTTTACATCCCTACTAAAACCCAGTCGTCTGACATTCCTTCTGGTACGCAAGCCTCGAAACAGCTTGTTTCCTGGGCTTCCCGCTAGATGATCTCGACGACATAGATTGGTCTTGTATGCGTGTAGGTGGGATTTAGAAAGCCGTTAAAACAACAACAAGTAGCAACCTAGTGTTGTAAGCCGGAGTTTGTGAAGACGCAGATATGTTAGGACCCCGACAGAAAAATTTCTGATGTCGCCGTACACAGTTTGTGCTATGAAACCAACGACAAGTTTGGCAAACAATACATGTATGTATGTTGAAATATTCGAAGGGGACTAGGAAGAACTCAGCGCATTAGGGGCTTTTTATAAATCCTCACTTCTCATTCATCGTTGTATGCCGTTCATAGATATTCCTTTCAGACCATCCGGAATTATCTGCCGATGAATGTCGTAACGTAAGTAAGTAAGGCCACCGTTCCCTCCAGAGGCGGCCCTGTGTCGATAAGGCACCGTCATATTACAGCTAGTTTTTGACCCTCCCAGCTGCAAACCAACAAATGGGCACGGTCCGCGGAAAACCCTGGCTTAGGAGGGGTGGTTGTGCTTGGTCTCTGCTCGCTCCGCAACCGATTCCATTCAGATCAGAAGTTGGCAGACTAGTTGACACTTTGTCTGTCAACTTTATCTACCTGGATAGGACTAATGATCAAGCAGTTAAGCCCCCACCAACGGCAAGGTGTCTACCATCGTGGAGGAATTTCGGTATTTAGACTGCAACACAAAAGATTTGAATATATTTTACCGTTGTGCGGGTAGTACATATTCGAGCGTTTACAATGGTGTAAATACATTCGAGGATACATATAAATAATTATATTCAAATATTGTGAAAATAAAACGAAAGAGTTGAAAATATTATCAAAACATCAAAAAGGAAAATTAACAAAGTAATAAAAAACATATAAAAGCGTATTATATTAAAAAATGACTACTCAGGCAAATGAAAATTTCTTTTAACAGTTTTTTTTTTGCAATCATTACATTAGCTACAAGTTCTCGCGTGACTAATTTATGACTTAAAAACATTTATTTACCCAAAAAGGACGATTTAATTAAAAAAATAACAAAGAGAACAGAAATAATAATTTAAAACAAATCAAAGAAAATGCATTATAAATAATAATTAAAAACACCAAAAAAGAAAAAAAAACCAAATTAAAAAAAAAAAATAGCAAAAGCTTAAATAAAATAAAAAAATTCAAAAAAAAAAAATTACAATACAGGAGGAGAAAAACAAAAAAATATTAAAAAAATATAAAATATAACAAGAAGAGTAGGTTTATCTTTTTGTCTAGATTGGATTACTGTGGAGGATCGGCCACCATTTATCCCCGTTTCCGGACTTCATGAGGAATTCCGGCCCCAAGTATATCCCGCAATAACATTGGTTCTTCGAGCCGGATTTTCCACAGATAAATCAAAAGAAAGTTGGTATTATTATTATTAAGTTAGCTCTATTTCAGACTTACTCAATTTGAACCATGGAGAGATGCACAATCCAACAACGTGTTAAAGTTATCCAGACTTATTATGAAAATTTTCGAAGAAAATCATCTTCAGTGATGAGGCACATTTTCACCTCAGTGGATTCGTCAATAAACAGAATTGCCGCATTTGGGCGAATGAGAATCCAAGAGTGATTGTCGAAAAACCAATGCACCCACAAAGAGTGACTGTTTGGTGCGGTTTATGGGCTGGCGGCATCATCGGGCCGTATTTTTTCCAAAATGAGGCCGGTCAGGCAGTTACTGTGAATGGTGTTCGCTATCGTGAGATGATAACGAATTTTTTATGGCCACAATTGAAAGATATGGATGTGGACGATATGTGGTTTCAGCAGGACGGTGCCACTTGCCACACAGCTAACGAAACAATGGCTCTTTTGAGCAACAAATTCAATGGCCGTGTTATCTCACGTAATGGCGATGTCAATTGGTCCCCAAGATCATGTGATTTGACACCGTTGGACTTTTTTCTCTGGGGTTATTTGAAAGAAAAGGTGTACGTCGATAAGCCAGCAACAATTCAAGAGCTAAAGGATGAGATAATTCGGCACATTAACGGCATAGAAACTCCATTATGCCTCAGCGTCATCGAAAATTTGGACCATCGTATGGAGGTCGCGGCGCTCATTTGGCCGATATTTTGTTACATACATAATTGAGTAATACCAATATATCATAATAAAACAAAATTTCAATAATTTCCTAAATAGTTTGTGTTTTATTCAAAATCAACATCGGCCCTTGAAAATTTAACCACCCTTTACAAAAAGCCGTAACACAAATAGCCTAGTCGTCAAATAAAAAAAAGGAAAAATAATAATAATTTGAAGAACATCCCTGTTTTTTGCTATTGTAGATTACCATTTTACCAGTCCACATTTACAGTTTCCACAAGCGGCCAATTCCGTTAGAGAATTTCGTGTTCAAGACAGGAGGAAAAAGCCTAGGAGTGGAAAACTAAGGTAAGTAAACTATATATCAACGTGTAAAAAAGTGCTGTGAAAAGTTGGCGAGCAGGCATTATCCCAGCCAAAGGCAAAGCACCCCACTATAAGCGTGAACAAGTGTTGAGAAAAGTGGGCGCACAGGCATTATCCCAGACAAACGCGAAGCGCCCCACTATAAAAGTGAAAAAGTGTTTCAAAAAGTGAGGGCGCAGACATTAATATAGCCAGACACGAAGCGCTCCACTGAAAAAGTGAGAAAAAAAGTGAAGCGACCCGGGGTTATACTGGCATTGGGTGGTGTCAAAAAGGTAAAGCGCAGCAAAAAAAAAAAACGGATAGGAGCGCCGGCCGTAAGGCCAAGAGACGAGGCGCGAGTATCGAACGCCGGCACTAGGTGCCAAACGATCAGGCGTCAGTGCGTTTTTTCGCATATTTTTTATTATTTTAAGGATAGGGCGCCACTGCTAAGCCACAAGTTAAGGCGCAAGTGCTGTTCGTCGGCAAATAGTTTGCGGCAAGGCCCATAACAACGGCCCAGTGAACCGTAAGCGATCAATAAGCAGCATTAAGGGTGAGTTTTCAGGAATCTGATTTATTAAAAAAAAAAAATATGTACATATATTGTAAATTTTGTCGAATTTTCTATACGTTGATGCTTTGGTATTGCGGAAGTACCATAAGCACCCCATCTTAATAAGACTTCACCCCCTTAAAAAAAATTTTAAGTTTCCGATTTTAGAAAATTTTATTTTGTGTCACTAGTTGTGATCTTGTCAAGTTACAGACGATTGTGAAACGGCACAACAAATAAATAAAAACCGTTTCCAAGATCATCTTGAAACTCTTGCTTAGCTTTTTCTTCTTCGCGTATTACCGTAAAAATAGCTAGCGCTAACGATTTTTTCCGGGCGTGTGATGCACTTTTAGAGTTCGATGATTTGTACAACAACACTTTAAGTGCAAATCATTCAGTTTTTTCTCTGGAAATCCAAAAGGAGGAACTCAAGGCATTATGGATGAAAGTTAAGGAGACATTTGATGGTTAATCGGGGATCTTATCTGGAGGAGAATCGGACACATCGACCATGCCAGCTGCAAAAAGTAGGTATCAGGATTGCAACGCAGCTTACCTGATTTGCGCGGCATTGATGGGTGAAACCATCCACAACCTGACATTTGTGCAGCAAAGTTCGCCGACGTTGAATCCTGTAGTCCGGGAACATGAAGTGGCCCCGCGATCGAACATTAACCTCGCCCATGCGACACCGAAATTTTTTATGGCGATTATATGACGGGGCCATCCTTTCGGGATTTATTCACCGCAATATATATAAACAATTCGCGTTTGAACCCTTTTGAAAAACTATACCACCTCATTCATAAGACTCGAGGAGAAGCCAAAGATATTGTGAAAAAATCTCCACTAACCAATGATGGGTTTACAACGGCATGGCAAAACCTATCTGACCGTTATGAGAATAAAAGAGTGATGGTAAATAATCAGTTGAAGACCTTGTTCAACCTACCTACCTACCAATTGCATATAAGTTCTTCAAATGTATGGGATTGAGATTAGCAATTGGGATGCTATTTTAATATTTTTAGTTTCTAGTAGGCTACCGGATACCACATTAGCACTTTGGGAACAAGGAATAGTAGACAAGGCCGAAATTCCGAGGTGGAAGGAATTGGATAGCTTCCTCTCAAATAGATTCCAGACTCTTGAAACAGTCTCTGACATTCAGAGCACACGTGTAGCAAAGATAACGCAAAACCGTTCATCTGCAAATCCTTTGGGACTTGCAACCGGTATGCAGATTATGTTCAGAGGAATCCCATGTGCTTAAGGCTTGCCCAAAGTTTCTAGCCATGAAGGTAGATGATCGTTCAAAAATAGTAAGAAAATACAATTTATGCATGAACAGCAAGTTCTCACATTGCCAGGGATTGCAAGAGAACCTTCAGCTGCCTTAGTTGCCATCAAAAACATCATACATTGCTGCACAGGAACCCGATTGGGAACCGGCCTTCAAGCTCCGCCACTCGTCATTCGTCAGAAAATGGAGATGATAGGAAAACTCAACCCCCAACCACCTCCAGTAGTGTAAACGCACTTTTCGCATCAAGTACGATGAATGTAATCTTTGGTACTGCGATGGTGCACATATGCATTTCAGGAGAAAATTATAAGGCAAGGGCCCTTCTGGATTCGGGATCGGAGGGCACATTCATAACGAAGCGGTTACAGAAACGCATTAATGTTCCAAATCAACCTGCTGACTTAAGTGTAAGTGGAATAAACCCGACAACGCCGGCTAAAGTGCGAGAAATCGCCAAATTTGTTTTAGGTTCACCTGTCGACCCCTTGATTAGAATTGAGGCAAGAGGCCTAATTCTCCCCAATTTGACAGGAAACCTCCCCCAGTTATCAGTGGACAAACTACTACTACTACTACTGCCCCCAATTAATTTAGCCGACGTTAACTTTTACAGGAGTCAGCAGGTTGACTTGATCATTGGTGCAGATTTGTACCCAGTCGTAATAACGGGAAACATTATGAAAAATGTGTTAGGCTCTCTTCTAGCGCAGGAGACAGTCTTCGGCTGGATCCTAACAGGACCAGTCCCTCAAGCCTCAAATAGAAATCAAATTTCATATGTTTCCATGTTCTCCGAAATTTCAAATTCTGAACTTACTCGGTTCTGGGAGCTTGAGCAGGTCCCAAGCAAGAAACCGGTCACACCTGAGGAAGCATATTGCGACGATATATGGTGGCGCTACCTTTTAGACGAAAGTTCTCAGAGGAAATAAACCTAGGATACTCGCGAACCAGTGCAATGCATCAATTTCTTCGAAATGAAGCAGCAATGCTTCGAAAGCCGGAGCTTAGGACTGAGTATCACCGAGTACTACGAGAATACATAACACTTGGACACATGAAGCCAGTTGGCATCGACCCCGGAAGAAGCAGCTCAGGATCATCATATTACCTGCCACATCATACCGTCATCAAGCCAGACAATGCAACCACAAAGGTGCGCGTGGTATTTAATGCATAAAATCCATCCTCGAACGGTGTTAGTTTAAATGACGCCCTCCACCCTGGCCCTGTTTTGCAATCTTATATCATTGCACTCTTATTAAAATGGCGATTTTTTAAATATGTTTTCAATGCAGATATTGAGAAGATGTATCAGCAGATCCTGCTTCATCCCAACGACACCCGGTTCCATAGGATCTTGTTTAGAGAGTTGAACGAGGAAGATCTGGTGGACTATGAACTGCAAACCGTGACAATAGGCGTCAACTGCGCTTCTTACTTAGCAATAAGGACACTGCTTCAACTAGCGGAAGATGTCAGACTTCAATACGCACTAGCCTCCAGGGTCCTCAAGCAGCACATGTACGTGGATGACGTCCTTGCCGGAGCTCATGACTGCGACACAGCTATTCGAACGCGAAATGAACTTGTCGAGGCCCTACAAGGAGCTGGATTTCCCTTGCGGAAATGGACATCATATTCAAAGGAAGTCCTGGTTGTTTTGCCAAAGGATCATCTGTTAAAAGAAAATTTCTTGGAAATCGACTATATGAGTGAGGCAAGGTTGTTAGGTATAAGGTGGAATGCTGCCCACAATATATTTCATTTTAATGTCCAAGAGGTCCAAATTAAATCAAGTTACACAAAGCGAGAAGTGCTATCTTGTGTAGCAAAACTTTTCGATCCCAGCGGAATTTATCTGCAATGGGAGAAATTTCTGAAAAATTATGTCTACATTGGAAGTATTAGAATTCCAAGGTGGATTAATTTTATACGTTGGAACGAAATTGAATATCATGGCTTCTGTTATGCTTACGAGAAGGCATACGCTGCTGCCCTGTTCGTAAGAGTACAGGAACGCACATCAGACGGAACACCTGAGGCAAATCTGTTAGTCGGAAAAACCAAAGTAGCACCGGTAAAAACGATCTCTCTACCGCGCTTAGAATTATGTGGTGCTCTACTACTAGCGGAATTAATAAACGCGCTTCTTCCAAAGCTTGACGTGGCTTAACCAACCATCTACAAATGGACCGATTTAACCATAGTGCTCTCATGGCTGCGAAAGCCCCCCTGTAGCTGGACTACCTTCGTGACAAATAGAGTCTCGAAAATCGGGGAACTCGCCGGAGACAACCCAGCCGACCTTCGTAGTCGCGGCGTATCCCCTCAAGAACTTGCAGAGAGTACTCTATGGTGGCAGGGCCCTTGTTGGTTGAAGGAGCAACCATCAAGTGGACTCAGATGCATGGCGAGCCTATGTAGACGGAACTGGAGAAAAAATGTGTTAGAACTCACGCAGCACGGATCATAGACACAGAAGACATTGTAGAACGATTCTCTGATTTCTCTCGCGCGCTTGAGAGTAATTGCACGAATTTTGCAAATTTATCGAAAAATACATCCGGTGTTCAAACTATTGAAACAAAGTGAATCTGTAGAAATTACAGTTGATGAAATTCGGGAGGTGAAAACGCGCCTAATTCCGTTAACACAAAAGCGTTGTTTTTCACTTGAATATGATGCACTAGCTTCATAAAAACCATTGAGCGCTAAGGGCTCCATCCGCACTCTCAATCCATTTCTTGATAAGAATGGAGTTATAAGAGTAGGCGGAAGACTAGCGCTAGCGTCATTGTCATATAATATTTGCCAATTTTCTCGACTTCTCATTAAGTTCTCACACTTGATTTCCTTACATGGAGGAAATGAACTCATGCTGAGACTTATGAGGTCAGAGTATTGGGTCATGCGTTTAAGAAACTTAATAAAAACCGTAATTAATAATTGAAAAGTTTGTGTCATTTACAGAAGAAAACACGAGAATAACTGAGGGCTGCACTTCCACCGGAAAGAACGGACATATCCAGGCCGTTCACAAGCACTGGAGTGGATTTCACAGTTTGAGATAAAAAATTGCACGGGCCGAGCATGCCTAATAACAAAAGGGCTTATAATCTGCGGATACCGAGGCACAGACTTACATATTTGCTTTGCAGTTTTCTCTCATTCAAATTCGTCTTGACACTGCGCATGCCCACCACGTCTTGTTTTTAAATAAGAACACAAATTTTATTTTTCTTTAGTTAATATTTTATTTTTTTTATTTTAACAAATAATATACGTACGTAAGTCAGCAAAGTAAGTAATAACAATTTTTGGCAATAACATAAATATTAATAATTAAAGTTAAGTAGTAAAATTAACTAAAACACTGTAGATATTTTCCTAAATTTAAATTATAACTACATTAAAGTTTATATAAAATACGAGTATATGTTCATTACTCTTAGCAATACTTTTTTCACTCCTATTAACTAATATTCAGCTCAACGCTGTGACGGCTGTCCTAGCTGCAACTTCAGTGCCTTCCATTCCGTCCAGTTGCTCGGGGAATTGTGAGGAGCTGGAGCTTCTTTGGTCTTTTTATTGTGTTCCTTATTTTTAGAAAATTGTACCTTGTAATCTTCATAGCATAGTGGATGATAGATCTTATCGTCCACCCTGATGGCATTTCGCAAATGCCATTCCTCAGTCTCATCGTGATAAAATTGTTCCAAATGCTCTTGACATATCTCACAAGCGTTATCCACTCCATCTGGTAATGCTGGGCAGTTGGGTAGCGTCGGCGAATTGAGTCGTTTTAGATAGGATGTGGCATCGGCAGATTCAAATACATTCTTCTCACCCTCTTCCGAATCTTCACCCGCCACATGTTGCATCCAATTGGCGATTGAGGAGTACCATCCAGGGGAGAACGCTTTGCGTGATTGGTCCCGTACACGACGATTCTCACGGAAATGCCAGTCCAAATGCTGACCATATTCTATAGTTTTCTTTGGCGGAAAACGCTCACTGCAATTACTACACTGCATGCCAGAGTAAAGTGTGTCCACAAGTGCCGTTTGACGCGTTTTAATTGTTTCCCGTTTGGCTAAGTCGATCGGCTGTATGGCAATTGGTTGTGGAGCCTCCTCTTCAGGTGCAGCGGCTGATGGTAAAACCACGGCATCTTTGTTGTTTGATGCAATAACGCCACCACCAGGTCCCAATATGCCGGATGAGACTAGATTCTGGAAGAGTTCATTGATGTTGATTTTATTTAGTGACGGCAATTCTGGTGTCTGTGGTATCTGCGGTGGTGGCGGAGGGCTGGTGCGCTTCATTGAGCCTAGTGGCACAAAGTGTAGACCCCCGCTGGGTGTCATCTGCATCTGCCAGGGTATTTGGGGATGCATGTTTGGGATATTGGGCGGTGGATCTCTGAATCCGCCGCCATCTGCAAGCTGTGGCATAAATGGAGGTTCTCCGCTGGGTGGAATCCGCATTTGCCAGGGCATTGGCGAATGTATATTGTTCATGTTGAGTGGTGGACCACTGTTGAAGCCACCAATACCTTGATGTGGCCTCATCATATTATGCTTGGTCCACGGCATCGTATTTTCCTTCATTGTCCATTTGTTAGGTTTGAAACGTCGTTCGCGTTGTGGCTTGTCACGTTGTGGCCACTCCACGCAACTGTTGCCATATCTGTGTTCTTCGTAAATGGGCGAGCGAGTTGTTGAGGCGCCGAACCTTGCTGGTTTACTCCTCTTGGGCAAAGGTTCACCAAAATCTTCATTTTGCTTACGACAGTTTGCCATTCTCTTCATTTTTACTCTTTATTATTGTTCTCTTTTATTCCTTTATATATTTAATTTTTTATTAATATATTTAATAAAATATCTTGCAATTTTGTTTTTAAAAAAACAAGCGCATAAATAAATTAAGGCCGAAAGTAGCGAATAATGTTGTCTGAGCGAAGGATAGAATAATTCTGATCCACTGTGCCTACCCCTACGCCTTATATAGGCTACCGCTACCCAGGCAGTAGATACATATACTGTCAGCTTACAACAACAACAATGATTTGTGGTTTGTATTCTACACATACATACAAACATATTTAAATATGGTGGAAAGTAATTAAAATAGTGAAAAAAAAATCATAAAATAATTGAAAAAAAAAAAACAAATCAAATATAAATAATAATATAAAAAAAGAAAAAAAACAAAATAAGGCAAAAAAAGCAAAAGTTGAAATAAATAAAAAAAAGACTACATATAATTATAAGAAATAGAAAAAGATAAATAAATCCAATTCGGTATTTAGACTGCAACACAAAGGATTCGAATATATTTTACCGTTATGCGGGTAGTACATATTCGATCGTTTACAATAGTGTAAATACATTCGAGGATACATATAAATAAATATATTCAAATATTGTGAAAATAAAACGAAAGAGTTGAAAATATTATCAAAACATCAAAAAGGAAAATTAACAAAGTAATAAAAAAGCATTAAAATTGTAATGATTTTGAATTATATAATATAAAAGCGTATTATATTAAAAAATTACTACTCAGGCAAATGAAAATTTCTTTTAACAGTTTTTTTTTTGCAATCATTACATTAGCTACAAGTTCTCGCGTGACTAATTTATGACTTAAAAACATTTATTTAACCAAAAAGGACGATTTAATTAAAAAAATAACAAAGAAAATAGAAGTAATAATTAAAACCAAATCAAAGAAAATATAATATAATTAATAATTAAAAATACCAAAAAAGGAGAACAACCAAAATTAAGCAAAAAAAAAAAAATAACAAAACTTTAAATGAAATAAAAAAATTACAATATAGAAGAAAAAAGAAGAAAACAAAAATGATAATAAAAAAATAACAAATATGAAACTATAGGATATAACAACAACATAATAAATTATAAGATGTCAATTTCGGTATTTAGACTGCAACACAAAGGATTCGAATATATTTTACCGTTGCACAGACTTACATATATGCTTTACAGTTTTTTCTCATTCAAATTGGTTTTGACTCTGCGCATGCCCACCACGTCTTGTTTTTAAATAACAACACAAATTTTATTTTTCTTTAGTTAATATTTTAGCTTTTTTTTTATTTTAACAAATAATATACGTACGTAAGACAACAAAGTAAGTAATAACAATTATTGGAAATAACCTATATACTAATAATTAAAGTAAAACAGTAAAATTAACTAAAACACTATTAATACTTTCGTAAATTTAAATTATAACTACATTAAAGTTTATATAATATATATATATATATATTAACTAATCTAGCTAATCATCGACTTCAATGGAGGTATTTAGATCAGCGCCGTGACGGCTGTCCTAGCTGTAACTTCAGTGCCTTCCATTCCGTCCAGTTGCTTGGGGAATTGTGAGGAGCTGGAGCTTCTTCGGTCTTTTTATCGTGTTCCTTATTTCTAGAAAACTGTACCTTGTAATCTTCATAGCATAGTGGATGATAGATCTTATCGTCCACCCTGATGGCATTTCGCAAATGCCATTCCTCAGTCTCATCGTGATAAAATTGTTCCAAATTCTCTTGACATATCTCACAAGCGTTATCCACTCCATCTGGTAATGCTGGGCAGTTGGGTAGCGTCGGCGAATTGAGTCGTTTTAGATAGGATGTGGCATCGGCAGATTCAAATACATTCTTCTCACCCTCTTCCGAATCTTCACCCGCCACATGTTGCATCCAATTGGCGATTGAGGAGTACCATCCAGGGGAGAACGCTTTGCGTGATTGGTCCCGTACACGACGATTCTCACGGAAATGCCAGTCCAAATGCTGACCATATTCTATAGTTTTCTTTGGCGGAAAACGCTCACTGCAATTACTACACTGCATGCCAGAGTAAAGTGTGTCCACAAGTGCCGTTTGACGCGTTTTAATTGTTTCCCGTTTGGCTAAGTCGATCGGCTGTATGGCAATTGGTTGTGGAGCTTCCTCTTCAGGTGCAGCGGCTGATGGTAAAACCCCGGCATCTTTGTTGTTTGATGCAATAACGCCACCACCAGGTCCCAATATGCCGGATGAGACTAGATTCTGGAAGAGTTCATTGATGTTGATTTTATTTAGTGACGGCAATTCTGGTGTCTGTGGTATCTGCGGTGGTGGCACAAATGGTGGACTGCCGTTGGGTGGCAGCTGCATTTGCCAGGGCATTGGCGAATGTATATTGTTCATGTTGAGTGGTGGACCACGGTTGAAGCCACCAATACCTTGATGTGGCCTCATCATATTATGCTTGGTCCACGGCATCGTATTTTCCTTCATTGTCCATTTGTTAGGTTTGAAACGTCGTTCGCGCTGTGGCTTGCCACGTTGTGGCCACTCCACGCAACTGTTGCCATATCTGTGTTCTTCGTAAATGGGCGAGCGAGTTGTTGAGGCGCCGAACCTTGCTGGTTTACTCCTCTTGGTCAAAGGTTCACCAAAATCTTCATTTTGCTTACGACAGTTTGCCATTCTCTTCATTTTTACTCTTTACTATTGTTCTCTTTTCTTTCCTTTATATATTTAATTTTTTATTAATATATTTAATAAAATATTTATAGATAATTTTTTATATTTGTGTAGTTTCTTGCAATTTTGTTTTTAAAAAAACAAGCGCATAAATAAATAAATTAAGGCCGAAAGTAGCGAATAATGTTGTCTGAGCGAAGGATAGAATAATTCTGATCCACTGTGCCTACCCCTACGCCTTATATAGGCTACCGCTACCCAGGCAGTAGATACATATACTGTTAGCTTACAACAACAACAATGATTTGTGGTTTGTATTCTACACATACATACAAACATATTCAAATATGGTGGAAAGTAATTAAAATAGTGAAAAAAAAATTATAAAAAATAATTGAAAAAAAAACAAATCAAATATAAATAATAATACAAAGAAAAAAAAAACAAAATAAGGCAAAAAAAGCAAAAGTTGAAATAAATAAAAAAAAGACTACATATAATTATAAGAAATAGAAAAAGATAAATAAATCCAATTCGGTATTTAGACTGCAACACAAAGGATTCGAATATATTTTACCGTTATGCGGGTAGTACATATTCGATCGTTTACAATGGTGTAAATACATTCGAGGATACATATAAATAAATATATTCAAATATTGTGAAAATAAAACGAAAGAGTTGAAAAAATTATCAAAACATCAAAAAGAAAAATTAACAAAGTAATAAAAAAAAATTAAAAATATAATGATTTTGAATTATATAATATAAAAGCGTATTATATTAAAAAATGACTACTCAGTAGACTGGCCCTTATAATATTTTTTTTTTTTTTTCTAAACCGCCGGGCAGAATTAATTTCTACTAGGGCCCAAAACAACCTACAAAAAATTTGGGGCCGATCGGATAATGTTTAATGGCCGCCAAATCGCCCCAAAGTTGGAAAATTTGGTTTATATAGAAAAATTACTCATACGTAAACTTTTTTTCGTCTAACTTCTTTAAAAATAGTTTACCAACTTATTCTTTTGTTTATTTGTAAGTTAATTTGTAATATTTAGTATAACTGATTATAGCCAGAATAAGCTACAAGCACATAAAAATTATAAACGCCAATAAATTGTGTTAATTTAATTATTGCTAATGTATTTCTATATATTTACAAACACATTTTTCTGAACACAGTTTTATAGGTCTTTTTTACAATGTGATGGATATGTTTTGCGATATCTCTCAACGAATTGAAGAATAAGTTGTTTTTCCTCTTCATTTTTTGTCAAAATGCATTGAAAAAGTAACTGCTTTTGTAACAGATGAAGTCACTTATAGAGCTGCATCGCAAGTCGTTAGCGTCTAAAATACGCCTTTGCTCCAAAATCTTTATTTTCGGCTCCTCTGCTTTTAATTGGTTAATCATATTTCTTTTTTCATCAACTGTCACTGTAGGATCGAAAAATGCTAAGGCAGCTACTTCCGGCGATAAATACCACAAATGACTTTTCATTTTTGAAATTATTTTTTCAGACACCGCAATATCAATGTCTCCGTACATAAAGGCATATTTCACAAACTGCAAGTCCAAGTTTGGAGCACTGATTGCATTTGTACATTCATACCATACTCTTATGTACAAAAGTATAATAAATAAGCAAATATCTCGCAGTGCAATCATCTCTCTATTATTCAACTTAAATTGACCGCGGAATATAAATATTTTAAGACTGTAAATTGCTTTACCCATAAACCTGGCGTTGGACGTTGAACTGCAACATCGAAAAGTGTAGTTTTCTCCAAGAAAAGCGAGTGACAAATGAAGAAGTTCCTTATAACCTGCTCTGCTATACGATTTTAGCTGCAGTTGCAAATGACAAAACTGTTTAAGAGAAAGCTTCTGTTCCTGGGTTATAATTTTTCGAATTACAGGATCATCCAATCCAGAGTTGTAAAGCTTTTGGTTTATCTTGGGACAAGCTGCTGCGAAACGGTTAAACAAAAGTACCTCGGGAACACTGCTTAAGGCATACTTCAACTCAAAAACGCTTTTCAAAATAAGCTCATAGGTATATGTGATGTCGGCAAGGAAATTGAAGAAGCTTTTTAAATAAAAATTTTTGAAAAAAGACAGTCGCTCCTAATTAAGATCCCGTATTTGATGAAGTTGTGTCAAAACTCATTGCGCCGATTTTGTTTATAATATTCCACTTGATTAACGCGTCAAGTACAGCCTTTGCAATGTTTTCCCCAGTAGAAGGTTCAATGATAGCAGCACTTAGAAATTTAGATATGCCATTGTAGCTAACCAGAACTGCAATGCGATCTACTTTTTGTGTGCCAACAATATCATCCATTAGTTTACCATCCCAATGAACGACCATTGAACGTGCATTACTGACCTAAAACAAAGGAATATGTAAAAAACATACATTTCTCGATTTAATGATTTACTCACTTCCTCGCCAAAATCTGAAATTGTGCTTGTAAGAGCAAGCTCTCGGTACTTTCTTCTTGCGTTTCCTACTGAATTTCTATTTAAAATGAGACTATTTAGGTCTACTCCGAATGCTTCAGCAGTTGCCGTCAAAATATGAACAGATTTTCTATCGGATACCTTGGCATCATCAAGAGCAGCTGCCAGACGTGCGATTTTACAATCCTTACTTCCTCGAGTAACTGGCTCCGTAGTGTCAGTGTTAATATCATTATCATATTCGTCATCTTCATTTATACTAGTATCGGATATGTTTCCATCACATTCATAATATTTAACATCTAAAAATGGATACATCACATATGTTTATGTAAATACTACAAGTATTGTATTTGCTTACCATAAATCGGTTTCGATATTTGCGAATATATGCGTTTGAGTGACTCCAATTTTTCCTCTCGCTTGATGGAGCGCTGTTCTCGTTGATATAACTTAACGTCAACACCAATCATGCAACCCGGGCGACCTTTTTCTCTTTGTTTGATTAGAAATTGCTTATCGTCTTCAATACGAATTATATTTAGAGCATCAGCATGAGCAATATCAAATAGATCATCTATGGTTTCTGAAAACTCGTTGCGTTTCGGGTTTTTTTCATTTTTACGAGCAGCATTTCACTTTTCGTAAAGTTTTAATTGTTTGTCGCTACATTTGGGAAATTCGCGCAATGGTATGCGCGCTTGTTGCCAGAAAATTGACACGGCACTCACTGTTAATTTTGAACTTTCCTTTGAGCTTAGTTTTACGATTCGCATATTATAAAAAAACAACTGCAGAACTTGCCGATTGGAAGGTAATTTTGCACCCAGAATTTGATGTGCGATGCGTCCAACCATATCAACCATTTATACCGAGTCAGTCACATTGCGTGTCAATGGTTTTGTGTATAAAGGTGATTGCAAACTTGACATTTTGTTGTTAAGCACTTTTCAGCAAAAAATTACAACCAACAAAGTAACGCGGACAAAATAACGACGGTTTAGAAATGACTCCAAAGTTGCATTTTGATACTTTGCATATCGATATATCGCAAGTCAAACATACGGCAACTCGATTATGGCGCCAAGTATTTACCGATTATATTATATTCCCTCCAATATTGAAGTGTTGCCACTTCTCTTAAAATTCACTCTCTTAAAACTATCGTTTTATACCAGCGATAGCACGCGGCATCAATATCAGCTTTCGCTTTTATGTTTATAAGCGATAATAAATATATGTAATCGTGGACTCCAACATAAGTAAGTAAATGAAGGCCTTTAATAAATACTGTTGTGATTTCTTCTTAATTATATAATGCAATTATGATACAAAAAATGATTTTTTTTCTTATATATAAACAGAAAAAAAATGTTATAGTCATAAACCATTTTTAAAGAAGTTAGACAAAAAAAGTTTACGTATGAGTAATTTTTCCATATAAACCAAATTTTCCAACTTTGGGGCGATTTGGCGGCCATTAAACATTATCCGATCGGCCCCAAATTTTTTGTAGGTTGTTTTGGGCCTTAGTAAAAATGAATTCTGCCCGGCGGTTTGAAATTTATTTTTAAGGGCCAGTCGACTACTCTGGCAAATGAAAATTTCTTTTAACAGTTTTTTTTTGCAATCATTACATTAGCTACAAGTTCTCGCGTGACTAATTTATGACTTAAAAACATTTATTTACCCAAAAAGGACGATTTAATTAAAAAAATATCAAAGAAAATATAATATAATTAATAATTAAAAATACCAAAAAAGGAGAACAACCAAAATTAAGCAAAAAAAAAAAAAAATAACAAAACTTTAAATGAAATAAAAAAATTACAATATAGAAGTAAAAAGAAAAAAAAAAACAAAAATGATAATAAAAAAATTAACAAATATGAAACTATAGGATATAACAACAACATAATAAATTATAAGATGTCAATTTCGGTATTTAGACTGCAACACAAAGGATTCGAATATATTTTACCGTTATGCGGGTAGTACATATTCGAGCGTTTACAATGGTGTAAACACATTCGAGGATACATATAAATAAATATATTCAAATATTGTGAAAATAAAACGAAAGAGTTGAAAATATTATCAAAACATCAAAAAGGAAAATTAACAAAGTAATAAAAAAATATTAAAATTGTAATGATTTTGAATTATATAATATAAAAGCGTATTATATTAAAAAATGACTACTCAGGCAAATGAAAATTTCTTTTAACAGTTTTTTTTTTGCAATCATTACATTAGCTACAAGTTCTCGCGTAACTAATTTATGACTTAAAAACATTTATTTACCCAAAAAGGACGATTTAATTAAAAAAATAACAAAGAAAATATAATATAATTAATAATTAAAAATACCAAAAAAGGAGAACAACCAAAATTAAGCAAAAAAAAAAAAAAATAACAAAACTTTAAATGAAATAAAAAAATTACAATATAGAAGAAAAAAGAAAAAAAAAAAAAACAAAAATGATAATAAAAAAATTAACAAATATGAAACTATAGGATATAACAACAACATAATAAATTATAAGATGTCAATTTCGGTATTTAGACTGCAACACAAAGGATTCGAATATATTTTACCGTTATGCGGGTAGTACATATTCGAGCGTTTACAATAGTGTAAATACATTCGAGGATACATATAAATAAATATATTCAAATATTGTGAAAATGAAACGAAAGAGTTGAAAATATTATCAAAACTACAAAAAGGAAAATTAACAAAGTAATAAAAAAAATTTAAAAGTATAATGATTTTGAATTATATAATATAAAAGCGTATTATATTAAAAAATGACTACTCTGGCAAATGAAAATTTCTTTTAACAGTTTTTTTTTTGCAATCATTACATTAGCTACAAGTTCTCGCGTGACTAATTTATGACTTAAAAACATTTATTTAACCAAAAAGGACGATTTAATTAAGAAAATAACAAAGAAAATAGAAGTAATAATTAAAACCAAATCAAAGAAAATATAATATAATTAATAATTAAAAATACCAAAAAGGAAGAAAAACAAAAATTAAGCAAAAAAAAATAACAAAAGTTTAAGTGAAATAAAAAAATTACAATATAGAAGACAAAAGAAAAAAACAAAAACGATAATAAAAAAATTAACAAATATGAAACTATAGGATATAACAACAACATAATAAATTATAAGATGTCAATTTCGGTATTTAGACTGCAACACAAAGGATTCGAATATATTTTACCGTTATGCGGGTAGTACATATTCGAGCGTTTACAATAGTGTAAATACATTCGAGGATACATATAAATAAATATATTCAAATATTGTGAAAATGAAACGAAAGAGTTGAAAATATTATCAAAACTACAAAAAGGAAAATTAACAAAGTAATAAAAAAAATTTAAAAGTATAATGATTTTGAATTATATAATATAAAAGCGTATTATATTAAAAAATGACTACTCTGGCAAATGAAAATTTCTTTTAACAGTTTTTTTTTTGCAATCATTACATTAGCTACAAGTTCTCGCGTGACTAATTTATGACTTAAAAACATTTATTTAACCAAAAAGGACGATTTAATTAAGAAAATAACAAAGAAAATAAAAGTAATAATTAAAACCAAATCAAAGAAAATATAATATAATTAATAATTAAAAATACCAAAAAAGGAGAACAACCAAAATTAAGCAAAAAAAAAAAAATAACAAAACTTTAAATGAAATAAAAAAATTACAATATAGAAGAAAAAAGAAGAAAACAAAAATGATAATAAAAAAATAACAAATATGAAACTATAGGATATAACAACAACATAATAAATTATAAGATGTCAATTTCGGTATTTAGACTGCAACACAAAGGATTCGAATATATTTTACCGTTATGCGGGTAGTACATATTCGAGCGTTTACAATAGTGTAAATACATTCGAGGATACATATAAATAAATATATTCAAATATTGTGAAAATGAAACGAAAGAGTTGAAAATATTATCAAAACTACAAAAAGGAAAATTAACAAAGTAATAAAAAAAAATTTAAAAGTATAATGATTTTGAATTATATAATATAAAAGCGTATTATATTAAAAAATGACTACTCAGGCAAATGAAAATTTCTTTTAACAGTTTTTTTTTGCAATCATTACATTAGCTACAAGTTCTCGCGTGACTAATCTATGACTTAAAAACATTTATTTACCCAAAAAGGACGATTTAATTAAAAAAATAACAAAGAAAATTGAAGTAATAATTAAAACCAAATCAAAGAAAATATAATATAATTAATAATTAAAAATACCAAAAAAGGAGAACAACCAAAATTAAGCAAAAAAAAAAAATAACAAAACTTTAAATGAAATAAAAAAATTACAATATAGAAGAAAAAAGAAGAAAACAAAAATGATAATAAAAAAATAACAAATATGAAACTATAGGATATAACAACAACATAATAAATTATAAGATGTCAATTTCGGTATTTAGACTGCAACACAAAGGATTCGAATATATTTTACCGTTATGCGGGTAGTACATATTCGAGCGTTTACAATAGTGTAAATACATTCGAGGATACATATAAATAAATATATTCAAATATTGTGAAAATGAAACGAAAGAGTTGAAAATATTATCAAAACTACAAAAAGGAAAATTAACAAAGTAATAAAAAAAATTTAAAAGTATAATGATTTTGAATTATATAATATAAAAGCGTATTATATTAAAAAATGACTACTCTGGCAAATGAAAATTTCTTTTAACAGTTTTTTTTTTGCAATCATTACATTAGCTACAAGTTCTCGCGTGACTAATTTATGACTTAAAAACATTTATTTAACCAAAAAGGACGATTTAATTAAGAAAATAACAAAGAAAATAAAAGTAATAATTAAAACCAAATCAAAGAAAATATAATATAATTAATAATTAAAAATACCAAAAAAGGAGAACAACCAAAATTAAGCAAAAAAAAAAAAATAACAAAACTTTAAATGAAATAAAAAAATTACAATATAGAAGAAAAAAGAAGAAAACAAAAATGATAATAAAAAAATAACAAATATGAAACTATAGGATATAACAACAACATAATAAATTATAAGATGTCAATTTCGGTATTTAGACTGCAACACAAAGGATTCGAATATATTTTACCGTTATGCGGGTAGTACATATTCGAGCGTTTACAATAGTGTAAATACATTCGAGGATACATATAAATAAATATATTCAAATATTGTGAAAATGAAACGAAAGAGTTGAAAATATTATCAAAACTACAAAAAGGAAAATTAACAAAGTAATAAAAAAAAATTTAAAAGTATAATGATTTTGAATTATATAATATAAAAGCGTATTATATTAAAAAATGACTACTCAGGCAAATGAAAATTTCTTTTAACAGTTTTTTTTTGCAATCATTACATTAGCTACAAGTTCTCGCGTGACTAATCTATGACTTAAAAACATTTATTTACCCAAAAAGGACGATTTAATTAAAAAAATAACAAAGAAAATTGAAGTAATAATTAAAACCAAATCAAAGAAAATATAATATAATTAATAATTAAAAATACCAAAAAAGGAGAACAACCAAAATTAAGCAAAAAAAAAAAATAACAAAACTTTAAATGAAATAAAAAAATTACAATATAGAAGAAAAAAGAAGAAAACAAAAATGATAATAAAAAAATAACAAATATGAAACTATAGGATATAACAACAACATAATAAATTATAAGATGTCAATTTCGGTATTTAGACTGCAACACAAAGGATTCGAATATATTTTACCGTTATGCGGGTAGTACATATTCGAGCGTTTACAATAGTGTAAATACATTCGAGGATACATATAAATAAATATATTCAAATATTGTGAAAATGAAACGAAAGAGTTGAAAATATTATCAAAACTACAAAAAGGAAAATTAACAAAGTAATAAAAAAAAATTTAAAAGTATAATGATTTTGAATTATATAATATAAAAGCGTATTATATTAAAAAATGACTACTCAGGCAAATGAAAATTTCTTTTAACAGTTTTTTTTTTGCAATCATTACATTAGCTACAAGTTCTCGCGTGACTAATTTATGACTTAAAAACATTTATTTAACCAAAAAGGACGATTTAATTAAGAAAATAACAAAGAAAATAGAAGTAATAATTAAAACCAAATCAAAGAAAATATAATATAATTAATAATTAAAAATACCAAAAAAGGAGAACAACCAAAATTAAGCAAAAAAAAAAAAATAACAAAACTTTAAATGAAATAAAAAAATTACAATATAGAAGAAAAAAGAAGAAAACAAAAATGATAATAAAAAAATAACAAATATGAAACTATAGGATATAACAACAACATAATAAATTATAAGATGTCAATTTCGGTATTTAGACTGCAACACAAAGGATTCGAATATATTTTACCGTTATGCGGGTAGTACATATTCGAGCGTTTACAATAGTGTAAATACATTCGAGGATACATATAAATAAATATATTCAAATATTGTGAAAATGAAACGAAAGAGTTGAAAATATTATCAAAACTACAAAAAGGAAAATTAACAAAGTAATAAAAAAAAATTTAAAAGTATAATGATTTTGAATTATATAATATAAAAGCGTATTATATTAAAAAATGACTACTCAGGCAAATGAAAATTTCTTTTAACAGTTTTTTTTTTGCAATCATTACATTAGCTACAAGTTCTCGCGTGACTAATTTATGACTTAAAAACATTTATTTAACCAAAAAGGACGATTTAATTAAGAAAATAACAAAGAAAATAGAAGTAATAATTAAAACCAAATCAAAGAAAATATAATATAATTAATAATTAAAAATACCAAAAAAGGAGAACAACCAAAATTAAGCAAAAAAAAAAAAATAACAAAACTTTAAATGAAATAAAAAAATTACAATATAGAAGAAAAAAGAAGAAAACAAAAATGATAATAAAAAAATAACAAATATGAAACTATAGGATATAACAACAACATAATAAATTATAAGATGTCAATTTCGGTATTTAGACTGCAACACAAAGGATTCGAATATATTTTACCGTTATGCGGGTAGTACATATTCGAGCGTTTACAATAGTGTAAATACATTCGAGGATACATATAAATAAATATATTCAAATATTGTGAAAATGAAACGAAAGAGTTGAAAATATTATCAAAACTACAAAAAGGAAAATTAACAAAGTAATAAAAAAAAATTTAAAAGTATAATGATTTTGAATTATATAATATAAAAGCGTATTATATTAAAAAATGACTACTCAGGCAAATGAAAATTTCTTTTAACAGTTTTTTTTTTGCCATCATTACATTAGCTACAAGTTCTCGCGTGACTAATTTATGACTTAAAAACATTTATTTAACCAAAAAGGACGATTTAATTAAGAAAATAACAAAGAAAATAGAAGTAATAATTAAAACCAAATCAAAGAAAATATAATATAATTAATAATTAAAAATACCAAAAAAGGAGAACAACCAAAATTAAGCAAAAAAAAAAAAAATAACAAAACTTTAAATGAAATAAAAAAATTACAATATAGAAGAAAAAAGAAGAAAACAAAAATGATAATAAAAAAATAACAAATATGAAACTATAGGATATAACAACAACATAATAAATTATAAGATGTCAATTTCGGTATTTAGACTGCAACACAAAGGATTCGAATATATTTTACCGTTATGCGGGTAGTACATATTCGAGCGTTTACAATAGTGTAAATACATTCGAGGATACATATAAATAAATATATTCAAATATTGTGAAAATGAAACGAAAGAGTTGAAAATATTATCAAAACTACAAAAAGGAAAATTAACAAAGTAATAAAAAAAAATTTAAAAGTATAATGATTTTGAATTATATAATATAAAAGCGTATTATATTAAAAAATGACTACTCAGGCAAATGAAAATTTCTTTTAACAGTTTTTTTTTTGCAATCATTACATTAGCTACAAGTTCTCGCGTGACTAATTTATGACTTAAAAACATTTATTTAACCAAAAAGGACGATTTAATTAAGAAAATAACAAAGAAAATAGAAGTAATAATTAAAACCAAATCAAAGAAAATATAATATAATTAATAATTAAAAATACCAAAAAAGGAGAACAACCAAAATTAAGCAAAAAAAAAAAATAACAAAACTTTAAATGAAATAAAAAAATTACAATATAGAAGACAAAAGAAAAAAACAAAAACGATAATAAAAAAATTAACAAATATGAAACTATAGGATATAACAACAACATAATAAATTATAAGATGTCAATTTCGGTATTTAGACTGCAACACAAAGGATTCGAATATATTTTACCGTTATGCGGGTAGTACATATTCGAGCGTTTACAATAGTGTAAATACATTCGAGGATACATATAAATAAATATATTCAAATATTGTGAAAATGAAACGAAAGAGTTGAAAATATTATCAAAACTACAAAAAGGAAAATTAACAAAGTAATAAAAAAAAATTTAAAAGTATAATGATTTTGAATTATATAATATAAAAGCGTATTATATTAAAAAATGACTACTCAGGCAAATGAAAATTTCTTTTAACAGTTTTTTTTTTGCAATCATTACATTAGCTACAAGTTCTCGCGTGACTAATTTATGACTTAAAAACATTTATTTAACCAAAAAGGACGATTTAATTAAGAAAATAACAAAGAAAATAGAAGTAATAATTAAAACCAAATCAAAGAAAATATAATATAATTAATAATTAAAAATACCAAAAAAGGAGAACAACCAAAATTAAGCAAAAAAAAAAAAATAACAAAACTTTAAATGAAATAAAAAAATTACAATATAGAAGAAAAAAGAAGAAAACAAAAATGATAATAAAAAAATAACAAATATGAAACTATAGGATATAACAACAACATAATAAATTATAAGATGTCAATTTCGGTATTTAGACTGCAACACAAAGGATTCGAATATATTTTACCGTTGCACAGACTTACATATATGCTTTACAGTTTTTTCTCATTCAAATTGGTTTTGACTCTGCGCATGCCCACCACGTCTTGTTTTTAAATAACAACACAAATTTTATTTTTCTTTAGTTAATATTTTAGCTTTTTTTTTATTTTAACAAATAATATACGTACGTAAGACAACAAAGTAAGTAATAACAATTATTGGAAATAACCTATATACTAATAATTAAAGTAAAACAGTAAAATTAACTAAAACACTATTAATACTTTCGTAAATTTAAATTATGACTACATTAAAGTTTATATAATATATATATATATATTAACTAATCTAGCTAATCATCGACTTCAATGGAGGTATTTAGTTCAGCGCCGTGACGGCTGTCCTAGCTGTAACTTCAGTGCCTTCCATTCCGTCCAGTTGCTCGGGGAACTGTGAGGAGCTGGAGCTTCTTCGGTCTTTTTATCGTGTTCCTTGTTTTTAGAAAATTGTACTTTGTAATCTTCATAGCATAGTGGATGATAGATCTTATCGTCCACCCTGATGGCATTTCGCAAATGCCATTCCTCAGTCTCATCGTGATAAAATTGCTCCAAATTCTCTTGACATATCTCACAAGCGTTATCCACTCCATCTGGTAATGCAGGGCAGTTGGGTAGCGTCGGCGAATTGAGCCGTTTTAGATAGGATGTGGCATCGGCTGATTCAAATACATTCTTCTCACGCTCTTCCGAATCTTCAACCGCCACATGTTGCATCCAATTGGCGATTGAGGAGTACCATCCAGGGGAGAACGCTTTGCGTGATTGGTCCCGTACACGACGATTCTCACGGAAATGCCAGTCCAAATGCTGACCATATTCTATAGTTTTCTTTGGCGGAAAACGCTCACTGCAATTACTACACTGCATGCCAGAGTAAAGTGTGTCCACAAGTGCCGTTTGACGCGTTTTAATTGTTTCCCGTTTGGCTAAGTCGATCGGCTGTATGGCAATTGGTTGTGGAGCCTCCTCTTCAGGTGCAGCGGTTGATGGTAAAACCCCGGCATCTTTGTTGTTTGATGCAATAACGACACCACCAGGTCCCAATATGCCGGATGAGACTAGATTCTGGAAGAGTTCATTGATGTTGATTTTATTTAGTGACGGCAATTCTGGTGTCTGTGGTATCTGCGGTGGTGGCGGAGGGCTGGTGCGCTTCATTGAGCCTAGTGGCACAAAGTGTAGACCCCCGCTGGGTGTCATCTGCATCTGCCAGGGTATTTGGGGATGCATGTTTGGGTTATTGGGCGGTGGATCTCTGAATCCGCCGCCATCTGCAAGCTGTGGCATAAATGGAGGTTCTCCGCTGGGTGGCATCTGCATTTGCCAGGGCATTGGCGAATGTATATTGTTCATGTTGAGTGGTGGACCACGGTTGAAGCCACCAATACCTTGATGTGGCCTCATCATATTATGCTTGGTCCACGGCATCGTATTTTCCTTCATTGTCCATTTGTTAGGTTTGAAACGTCGTTCGCGCTGTGGCTTGCCACGTTGTGGCCACTCCACGCAACTGTTGCCATATCTGTATTCTTCGTAAATGGGCGAGCGAGTTGTTGAGTCGCCGAACCTTGCTGGTTTACTCCTCTTGGGCAAAGGTTCACCAAAATCTTCATTTTGCTTACGACAGTTTGCCATTCTCTTCATTTTTACTCTTTATTATTGTTCTCTTTTATTCCTTTATATATTTAATTTTTTATTAATATATTTAATAAAATATTTATAGATAATTTTTTATATGTGTGTAGTTTCTTGCAATTTTGTTTTTAAAAAAACAAGCGCATAAATAAATTAAGGAGGAAAGTAGCGAATAATGTTGTCTGAGCGAAGGATAGAATAATTCTGATCCACTGTGCCTACCCCTACGCCTTATATAGGCTACCGCTACCCAGGCAGTAGATACATATACTGTCTGCTTACAACAACAACAATGATTTGTGGTTTGTATTCTACACATATGTACATACAAACATATTTAAATATGGTGGAAAGTAATTAAAATAGTGAAAAAAAATTATAAAAAATAATTGAAAAAAAAAACAAATCAAATATAAATAATAATACAAAGAAAAAAAATCAAAATAAGGCAAAAAAAAGCAAAAGTTGAAAAAAATAAAAAAAAGACTACAAATAATTATAAGAAATAGAAAAAGATAAATAAATCCAATTCGGTACTTAGACTGCAACACAAAGGATTCGAATATATTTTACCGTTATGCGGGTAGTACATATTCGAGCGTTTACAATGGTGTAAATACATTCGAGGATACATATAAATAAATATATTCAAATATTGTGAAAATAAAACGAAAGAGTTGAAAAAATTAACAAAACATCAAAAAGAAAAATTAACAAAGTAATAAAAAAAAAAATTAAAAAATATAATGATTTTGAATTATATAATATAAAAGCGTATTATATTAAAAAATGACTACTCAGGCAAATGAAAATTTCTTTTAACAGTTTTTTTTGCAATCATTACAATAGCTACAAGTTCTCGCGTGACTAATTTTGTAGCGACAGCCTGTGTAAGCCCGCCCCATACAACATCAAACAACTCTAAACCTAAGCAAACATCGTCAAACCATGTCAAACCACAAGTTGCATACACATGTACGTTTGAATCGTAAGATAGTTGTAGTGTTGCATACGTATGTTGGATGATGAAAAGTAGTGTGCATGTGTGTGAAAATCTAAGATGTGTGGGTATGCTCGAGTGAAAGTAACTTGAGAAAATTTCTTCACCTTGGGTTTGATCAACTAGAACACAGTTAATAAAAATCAGATGAAAAAAGGCAGTAATTCAAAGTGAAAGTGAAAACTAATTATTAAAAACAAAGGAAGAAATCCGTTTGAACGGAGAAAAATCATTTACCTGGACCTCAAGGAAAAAAAATTAGGAAAAACTCCTGTTGAAGAGGTAAATAATTAGAATTTAGAATTTTTACAAAATAAAAAAAAAATTAGAAGGTCCACTAAATTAAAGTAAGGAAGAAAAAATAAATAAATAAATAAATGAAATAAAATAACAATAGAAATAAAAGAATTAATTTTAATAAATAAAAGAACAAAGGCTGAAATAAGTCACATAAAAAAAAGGAAAGCTGAAATAAAATTAAAGTGAAGCAGTAAAATTGAATTAAATTATAAAAAAACTAAAAAGTAAATTAAAAACTAAGTGCGGTACAATATATGTGTGTACATGTACGCACAAATACCGACATACACAACTACATAAACATACAAAAAAAAATAAAAGAAAAAATAAAATAAAATAAAATGAAATAAAACAAAATAAAAATAGAAACATTTTTAAGATTAGGCAATTAAGTAGGATGGCCCCAGCTAGTTTTCACACACGCCCCAAAATTTTCAGGTCCAACTGGGTCGGGCTACTATAGACCAGAACGCAAAAAGGTAAAATAGAAGAGGAAGAGTCACTCAGGAAGCAACTGCATGGCGGACCCCAGCGGCATCAGCGAAGCATCCGCGTCGACGTCAAAAACCGCATCCACCGTAGCGACGCCCTCGTCACAGCATCGACCGCAGCGGCATCACTAAAGCAACTGCACGGCGGACCACAGCAGCGTCAGCAAATCATCCGCGTCGACAGCAGAAGCGGCAGCGAAGCTGAAGCAGCAGCGAAGCAGAAGCGCCGACGCAACAACCGCATCCACCGTAGCGACGCCCTCGTCGCAGCAACGTCCGATCAGCAGCTAAAACGCCACGTGCTGCATATATAGCTGAACTGGCCTACACAAAAATCCACGACATTTTTAGCAAGCCCCAGAAAATCGCTTCTGGCTTGAAAGATTTTTTTGAAAAAAAAAAGAAATACGCGTACAGGGGACCACCTGTAACTAACGCACTAACACACACAAGTACTTACCTGAAGGCGTCAAACGAAATCGGTGCTTCCGCCCTAGCCCGGCGTACTCCTCCTGTGCCCGTTGCCGAATCATCCAGTTTATCAAAACAAATGCATTACTATAACTAAATTTTTAATAGAACTAACTAGAACTAGCAAAAAAAAAAAAAGGAATTGATATATGTACAGAGTAGAGCTCTGTAATGACCGCGGCACTGTCATTAACTAAAGTCCAAAAATAAGTATGAGATAAAAGCCACGTATAAATGCCGATTAAGTTCTAAGCATGCTTTGGTAATCTCTCTCATACATGCCGTGTTTCTTTTCTTTTTTGTTCTAGTTACAATTCCAGCTCACCCATCTCAATGGATGCAGGCGCCTACATCGGATAAGAGATAGGTAAGTGGTAGCGAGTAAGCATTGGTTATCCTAGCATTATTGTTGATTGATTTGCATTGCACTGCTGGGAAGAGAGTGTCAAACACATTGTTTGGGACACAGTCACGGCTGCAAACATTAAATTTTTTTGAAATCGATATTCATGCGTCGATATACTCATGCATACATACACGTTCACTCTGGCCCTATAATAATTTTCTTTTTTTTCCTTTTTTTGTTTTTTTTGAAGTTAAAGTAGAAATTTGTATTGTACATTGACATATACAAGTAAAGGGTGGTTAAATTGTAAGGGCCGATGTTGAATGTGAACCACACCTAAGCGCCAAGTTTTTTTCCGAATTTAATTTGACATTTCTCTATTTCAGACTTACTCAATTTGAACCATGGAGAGATACACAATCCAACGACGTGTTAAAGTTATCCAGACTTATTATGAAAATTTTCGAAGAAAATCATCTTCAGTGAAGAGGCACATTTTCACCTCAGTGGATTCGTCAATAAACAGAATTGCCGCATTTGGGCGAATGAGAATCCAAGAGTGATGGTCGAAAAACCAATGCACCCACAAAGAGTGACTGTTTGGTGCGGTTTATGGGCTGGCGGCATCATCGGGCCGTATTTTTTCCAAAATGAGGCCGGTCAGGCAATTACTGTGAATGGTGTTCGCTATCGTGAGATGATAACGAATTTTTTATGGCCACAATTGGAAGATATGGATGTGGACGATATGTGGTTTCAGCAGGACGGTGCCACTTGCCACACAGCTAACGAAACAATGGCTCTTTTGCGCAACAAATTAAATGGCCGTGTTATCTCACGTAATGGCGATGTCAATTGGCCCCCAAGATCATGTGATTTGACACCGTTGGACTTTTTTCTCTGGGGTTATTTGAAAGAAAAGGTGTACGTCGATAAGCCAGCAACAATTCAAGAGCTAAAGGATGAGATAATTCGGCACATTAACGGCATAGAAACTCCATTATGCCTCAGCGTCATCGAAAATTTGGACCATCGTATGGAGGTGTGCCGCCGAGGTCGCGGCGCTCATTTGGCCGATATTTTGTTACATACATAATTGAGTAATACCAATATATCATAATAAAATAAAATTTCAATAATTTCCTAAATAGTTTGTGTTTTATTCAAAATCAACCTTTGAAAATTTAACCACCCTTTATATGTAAAGATTTATAGATATAGATATATATAAATAGAATAAATCATAATTGAATTGGAGTTGTAAACAAACAAAATAAAATTATGATGATAACGTAAAATTAATTATATGAATCATGAAATGTCGTATGAATTTTACTAGCCTCTCGTATTGGGTGATGCTCTGCTAGGAACACACGTTGGTGTGGGTGTTGCGCTGGTGCAACATAAGGGAAATGCGTGTGACGATACGATGACAGACTGAATTAGGAATGGACGTACAGTAGACAGACGAACCGATGTCAGGTAAAGGGGACCTTGTGGAAACTTGGCAGCCGTAACGAGGTCCATGGCTACTCAAGGAACACGAGTAGAACGGGTGGGCCGGCTCCGACTGACAGGAAAGTTACCCTACTTTCCTTTCCCATATCCCTCTTCGTAAATCAGTGTATCACAACTCCTTCCCCAGATCAAACGGCATGATTTATAAATTATGGTTATAGTGGCTGAAGGTAAGGCAGAAGTGGCAAGAACCTCCCCAGACGACGAGCTAGCTTGGGATCGCAAGCATGCCACACCACCACGGAGACTTACCCCAACAGGCAGCCACGTAACAATTTATGACTTAAAAACATTTATTTACCCAAAAAGGACGATTTAATTAAAAAAATAACAAAGAAAATTGAAGTAATAATTAAAAAAAAATCAAAGAAAATATAATATAAATAATAATTAAAAATACCAAAAAGGAAGAAAAACAAAAATTAAGCAAAAAAAAAATAACAAAAGTTTAAGTGAAATAAAAAAATTACAATATAGAAGAAAAAAGAAAAAAAGAAAAATGATAATAAAAAATAACAAATATGAAACCATAGGATATAACAACAACATAATAAATTATAAGATGTCAATTTCGGTATTTAGACTGCAACACAAAGGATTCGAATATATTTTACCGTTATGCGGGTAGTACATATTCGAGCGTTTACAATGGTGTAAATACATTCGAGGATACATATAAATAATTATATTCAAATATTGTGAAAATAAAACGAAAGAGTTGAAAAAATTATCAAAACATCAAAAAGAAAAATTAACAAAGTAATAAAAAACATTAAAATTGTAATGATTTTGAATTATATAATATAAAAGCGTATTATATTAAAAAATGACTACTCAGGCAAATGAAAATTTCTTTTAACAGTTTTTTTTTTGCAATCATTACATTAGCTACAAGTTCTCGCGTGACTAATTTATGACTTAAAAACATTTATTTAACCAAAAAGGACGATTTAATTAAAAAAATAACAAAGAAAATAGAAGTAATAATTAAAACCAAATCAAAGAAAATATAATATAATTAATAATTAAAAATACCAAAAAAGGAGAACAACCAAAATTAAGCAAAAAAAAAAGATAAAAAAACTTTAAATGAAATAAAAAAATTACAATATGGAAGAAAAAAGAAAAAAAAACAAAAATGATAATAAAAAAATAACAAATATGAAACTGTAGGATATAACAACAACATATTGGATGAGTGCATAAGTTCGTGCCCGACTCCGCTGGATGCCGTACGAATCGTTTGAGAGTGGCGCTCGTGAAAGAAATTTATACATATTATATATCGTTGGAAAGGTGACAGTGCGAACTGTAAATCAAGCATAAAATAACTTCATTTTGATTTGAGACGCATGGAAGATGAACAACGAAAAAGATCATATGCGTCATATTATGTTATACGAATTCCGCAAAGGAAAAACAGTGGGCGCTGCAACTAAAGATATTCGCGAAGTTTATTTGGACCGTGCTCCAGCACTCCGCACAGTAAAGAAATGGTTCGCGAAATTTCGTTCTGGAGATTTTAACATCGAAGATCAACCTCGCAGTGGACGGCCTTCTGAGCTTGATGACGATGTTCTAAGGACTTTAGTTGCTAATAACTCACGTATTTCGACGGAAGAGGTTGCCAGTGAATTGAACGTCAACAAATCAACTGCGTTTCGTCGTTTAAAAAAGGTTGGGTACACTTTGAAGCTCGATACATGGGTGCCACATCAGTTGAGTGAAAAGAACAAAGTGGACCGTATGTCAACAGCAATTTCTTTGCTTCGACGGATCAAAAGCGAACCTTTTTTGGATCGGCTCGTGACTGGTGATGAAAAATGGGTCCTGTACAACAATGTTCAACGCAAAAGAACATGGAAACAGGCACACGAAGGGGCGGAACCGATGTCGAAAGGTGGATTGCATCCGATGAAGGTACTGCTGTGCATTTTGTGGGATATCCGAGGCGTGATCTATTTTAAGCTCTTGCCAGCTGGAGAAACGATCACTGCCAACAAGTATTGTCAGCAATTGGTCGAATTGAAGAAAGCAATTGATGAAAAACGTCCGATTTTGGCCAATCGCAAAGGAGTTCTTTTCCATCATGACAACGCCAGGCCACATGTTGCAAAACCGACCCTGGCCAAACTGAAGGAGATGAATTGGGAAATCATGCCGCATCCCCCATATTCACCCGACATTGCACCTTCTGATTATCATTTGTTTCGATCGCTGCAGAACAATTTGAATGGAAAAAAAATTAAAAATGTGGAAGACGTCAAAAACCACCTTGACACCTTTTTCAACGAGAAACCGCGCGGTTTCTATGAATCAAGCATCCGTAAATTGGTTGAACGTTGGGAGTGGATTGCCGAACATGATGGCGAATACATAATTGATTAATAAAAGCGCTTTCTTCAAAAAATTTCAATTTTAGTTTGCACTTGAAGTCGGGCACGAACTTATGCACACATCCAATAATAAGTTATAAGATGTCAATTTCGGTATTTAGACTGCAACACAAAGGATTCGAATATATTTTACCGTTGCACAGACTAACATATATGCTTTACAGTTTTCTCTCATCCAAATTCGTCTTGACACTGCGCATGCCCACCACGTCTTGTTTTTAAATAACAACACAAATTTTATTTTTCTTTAGTTAATATTTTATTTTTTTATTTTAACAAATAATACGTAAGTCAACAAAGTAAGTAATAACAATTTTTGGCAATAACATATATACTAATAATTAAAGTAAAACAGTAAAATTAACTAAAACACTATTAATACTTTCGTAAATTTAAATTATAACTACATTAAAGTTTATATAAAATACGAGTATATGTTCATTACTCTTAGCAATACTTTTTTCACTCCTATTAACTAATATTCAGCTCAACGCTGTGACGGCTGTCCTAGCTGTAACTTCAGTGCCTTCCATTCCGTCCAGTTGCTCGGGGAACTGTGAGGAGCTGGAGCTTCTTCGGTCTTTTTATCGTGTTCCTTATTTCTAGAAAATTGTACCTTGTAATCTTCATAGCATAGTGGATGATAGATCTTATCGTCCACCCTGATGGCATTTCGCAAATGCCATTCCTCAGTCTCATCGTGATAAAATTGCTCCAAATTCTCTTGACATATCTCACAAGCGTTATCCACTCCATCTGGTAATGCTGGGCAGTTGGGTAGCGTCGGCGAATTGAGTCGTTTTAGATAGGATGTGGCATCGGTAGATTCAAATACATTCTTCTCACGCTCTTCCGAATCTTCACCCGCCACATGTTGCATCCAATTGGCGATTGAGGAGTACCATCCAGGGGAGAACGCTTTGCGTGATTGGTCCCGTACACGACGATTCTCACGGAAATGCCAGTCCAAATGCTGACCATATTCTATAGTTTTCTTTGGCGGAAAACGCTCACTGCAATTACTACACTGCATGCCAGAGTAAAGTGTGTCCACAAGTGCCGTTTGACGCGTTTTAATTGTTTCCCGTTTGGCTAAGTCGATCGGCTGTATGGCAATTGGTTGTGGAGCCTCCTCTTCAGGTGCAGCGGTTGATGGTAAAACCCCGGCATCTTTGTTGTTTGATGCAATAACGACACCACCAGGTCCCAATATGCCGGATGAGACTAGATTCTGGAAGAGTTCATTGATGTTGATTTTATTTAGTGACGGCAATTCTGGTGTCTGTGGTATCTGCGGTGGTGGCACAAATGGTGGACTGCCGTTGGGTGGCAGCTGCATTTGCCAGGGCATTGGCGAATGTATATTGTTCATGTTGAGTGGTGGACCACGGTTGAAGCCACCAATACCTTGATGTGGCCTCATCATATTATGCTTGGTCCACGGCATCGTATTTTCCTTCATTGTCCATTTGTTAGGTTTGAAACGTCGTTCGCGCTGTGGCTTGCCACGTTGTGGCCACTCCACGCAACTGTTGCCATATCTGTGTTCTTCGTAAATGGGCGAGCGAGTTGTTGAGGCGCCGAACCTTGCTGGTTTACTCCTCTTGGGCAAAGGTTCACCAAAATCTTCATTTTGCTTACGACAGTTTGCCATTCTCTTCATTTTTACTCTTTATTATTGTTTTTTGTATATTTATTTTTTTTTTATAAATTAAAGTTTTTATTAATATATTTAATAAAATATTTATAGATATTTATTTGTGTAGTTTCTTGCAATTTTGTTTTTAAAAAAACAAGCGCATAAATAAATTAAGGCCGAAAGTAGCGAATAATGTTGTCTGAGCGAAGGATAGAATAATTCTGATCCACTGTGCCTACCCCTACGCCTTATATAGGCTACCGCTACCCAGGCAGTGTAGATACATATACTGTCAGCTTACAACAACAACAATGATTTGTGGTTTGTATTCTACACATACATACAAACATATTTAAATATGGTGGAAAGTAATTAAAATAGTGAAAAAAAAAATTATAAAAAATTATTGAAAAAAAAAACAAATCAAATATGTATAATAACAAAAAATACCAAAAAAAGGCAAACAATAGCAAAAGTGAAAATAAAATGAAAAGAAAACTACACAAAATAACAATACAGAAGGGGGAAAAAAAACAAAAATGATAATAATAAAAATGACCAAATATGAAATTATGAAATATAACAACAACATATTAAATTAGAAGAGGTCAATTTCGGTATTTAGACTGCAATACAAAGGATTCGAATATATGTTACCGTTGTCCGGGTAGTACATATTCGACCGTTTACAATGGTGTAAATACATTCGAATATACATACATACAAACACCCAAAAAGGACTGTGCTAATAAAAAAATTAGCAAATTAACTTAAAATTATTTACAAGGCTGAAATGTCAACGGCAGCAACAAAAATCAAAGTCAATGAAAGCATATTGTTTAACTACGAGTACATTCAAATATTTAACTCAAAGGCCGGTCTTCTTAATATCCAGACGTTACTTGTGCCAGTGGCGTTTGGATATCATGGGGCCCCTCGAGCTATTCATCTGATATGGTTTGTGGTTGGATTTCGAACACTCGGAAGATTTGTTAGAGTCCTCTTCAAACTTGCTAAGGTAGTCGATGAGGAAAAAATTAGATAATACAATCAAGGTGGCCAGGTTAAAGAAATTACTATCCACGAAGCCAACTATTTTAAAGTCACTACGAGATAAATGGAGTAGAATGGACTGGGAGTATTGAAAATGTCCTCCGGACGTTATATAAGGTGGGCCTCCATTTAAAGAAAATTATAGAATAAATAATAATAAAAATTTACAAAAAGAAGAAAAATCGGTTAAAGTTCAAAAAACAATAAAATATAACAAAGAAAATAAGAATATATTTATTAGAAAGAATATTTAGAAATAAATTACAAGAAAAATAGCAGATTTTACAGAAAAGAAGGAAAAAAGGCAAAAAAAATAATAATAAAAAATAACAAAAGTATAATAAATAAAAAATTGTTGAAAAGAAGAGAAAACAGAAAATAAAATAAAAGTAACAACAAAAAAGTATATATAAATATAAATAATAAGTAACTAATGTTATACAACAACATACTTAATTAAAAAGGTTAATTTAGGTATTTAGACTGCAACATAATTAACCTTCAAAGGATTTCAATATATGGTATGTATATATTTGTGCGGGTAGTACATATACGTATTCGAGTGCTTACAACGGTTTATAATTGCATTTCACATACACATCCATAGACGCAAACATATTTAAACACAGTGGAAAGTATTGTAATAGTAACAAAAATTATTGAGGATAATAAATTAAAAAAGTAACATATAAAATATATATGTATGTAATATAATAGCATATTAAATCTAAAAAATTCAGTTTATTAAAATTTAATTTTCCAAAAATCATGTGCCAAAAATAAGGCACACTATTTTTATTCTTTTACAACAACATGAAATAACTCGAATTAGGAAATTCTTTCAGACCGCCGAGATTTTATAGTTTTATCCGGATGAAAATCTTTTTCTCAGACACCAATTCAAACCAAAAAACTAGAAAAAAAGGAACAATCACGGAAATTATGAAGAGAGTTTCAGACAAATTGCGCTCAACGTCGAGAGAATTTGTTTTTTTTTAAATAAGTCTCGGACGAGAGAACCCCCTTTTGATGACGACCCCCGCAAATGTTTTAAGGATGCACCTGGAATGTCCGGTCCCTTAGTTGGGAAGGTGCCTTTGCTCAGCTGGTTGATGTCCTCATAAAGTTAAAGGCTAACATCACTGCCGTCCTAGAAATGCGATGGACGAGACAACGACGGAAGAAGGTGGGTCCTTGTGGCATTCACTACAGCGGCCATATAAAGGAGCGCAAATTTGGTTTCGCATTCGTATTGGGAGGGAGACTCCGTCGCCGAGTACTGGCATTCACTCCGGTGGACGAACGTCTCGCCACAATCCGCATCATAATAAAATGTTTCAACACCACTCTAATTTGCGCCCACGCCCGACGAAAGAGAAGGATTACTTGACCGAAGATGCCTTATACGAGGGCCTCGAACACACTTATGAGCGCTTTCTCCGCCACGACGTCAAAATTGTGCCTGGCGTCTTCAACGCCAGGGTGGTCAAAGAAGGTATCTTTGGTACGACTGTCGGAAATTCAGCCTCCACGACGAAACATCTCCAAATGAGCTAAGGCTGATCGACTTCGCCGGGGCCCGAAATATGGTTGTCTGTAGTACTAGATTCCAGCATAAGAAAATTCACCAAGCTACTTGACTGTCTCCAGATCGAAAAACTTTGAACCAGGTTGATCATGTTGTGATAGACGGAAGACATGTATCCAGTGTTTTACATGTGCGTACGTTCCGAGGTCCCAACATTGACTCGGATCACTATCTTGTCGCAGCGAAGATAGGCACGTGCCTCTGTGTATCGAGGAACGCCCGTCAACAAACACCAGGAAGGTTCGACGTTGGGAATTAATCTCCATTTTGTGCACCAAATATCCCACTGTGCGCTGCAGTGATTTTCGGCCAGTTGCAAAGCGCCAATTATATTATATACGTGTATATATATAAAGTAACGGCGGCCGTGGTAGCCTAGTGGTTAAATTTTAGAAAATTAATTTAAATAAAAGATTAAATCAAATTTTCTAATCTCAAAAAGTGTATTTCCCACATAAAATAAAGGCTCCTCATAAAGAAAACCATCAGGAGAATAACTTCAACGATTTCAAAGCGCCAATTATATATATATATAATGGTTAGTAAAATATAAAAAAAAAAAATTATTATAAAAAATCTTTAAAGGTATGGAAAGACCAAAAACGTTACGTACGTACGTAAAAACTAGCATTTAACGGAGGGCAAGTTAGAGGCACTTGTGGGGGACCAAACCATATTAAAAATGGTCAACATCGGAGGAAACCATCGCCGCATTGAGGGACTAGAGGTAATATTGCTATGCGCTACTGAGAACGAATTGGTTGCGAAAACAATTGTGAACGAAAGTCCACAGCAAACTGTAGAAAAGAAGTGCCGTCATCATCTAAATGAAAAGACACATACGTGTACATGTATAATGTTAGCAGAAGAAATAGAAGCGCAAAAAGAATTCTTAAAACGGATAAAATTTCCCAATTTTAAACAATTTGAAAGAAAAGGAATTAAAAAAAAAAAACAAATTTGATTTGATTTCTTCGTTGAAATTTTATTTGACGTTTCGACAGCGTCTCATCATCTAAAATTCGAAATTTCGATGTGAAGTGCTGTTCACCAGAAATCTAACTGCGATCATGGCAAGGTGAACGATTTCGGGTGAACGAAATATTTCGATGGTGAACTACGGGGGTATTAACAAAAGTTCGGTCAGTTGGGACTTTCAATTTGTTTCTGTTAAATCTAAATATACGAAATCCTTTGCAATTAATTTATCGTACTTTCAAATTTTAGAACGATCGGCTAATAAGGAGCCGAGAAAACTCAAGATAGCTGAGGATAGGTCAGACGAAATTCCACTACGAACGCAAACAGAAGTTCTTAATGTCATTCTCTTCGGGTTTCGGCGTAATTTACAGCCAATACAAAAATATTCAGTGAATGCCAAATTGCTTTTGGAACGATTACACCGTCTTTAAAGGCTATTTCTAAGTGGTTCCGAAGATTCCAGACCGGACATTTTGCTGTAGAGGACGAACCCCGACAAGGTCGATCGAAATCTTCTACTGATGACGTCACTATAGGTCTGTTGACGTCCAAAATTGACGAAGACCCCCGATTGACACAAAATATGATTGCTAATGAATTGGGCCTGAATACCATGGTTGTATCACGAATATTAAGTAATCATCTGGGATCGAATAAATACGTCTAGCACCATATTCCCCCGATAAAGCACCTTGTGATTTCTGGTTATTTACAAACAATGAAAAAAAATTTAAAAGGACAAAGATTACGAATTCGAATTAATACAAAAAGAATTTTTTTCTGCTCAACTTACTTTTGTTAATCCCCTCGTATTCCACACTAATGTTCATGATAAGGCTGATTATATAATTTTTATACTTCGAAGCTCCCTCCTCCATCACCTCTCTGATCTCATATGCTGATAGCTGCTCGATATTTGCATGGGGCTAGGACATTGATAACCTCTGCTCGAAGATAGACTGCTGTCTCGCCGATTTTTTCCACTTCTTCACTGCACGTAAATTACATTAACAACCGGCTACCCTTTTCACCAGCAGACTTGAAGTGAATATGAAAGTCGACGACGTCAAAACTCTAACAATAAGCAAACCCAAGTCTACGAAAAATGCAATCAAACGTTGTTCGTAACTTATAAGGTACGCTGCATCGATTTGTATACTGGAAACTAGCGACACGCGGATGAAAAAGCAGACAAACAGCTGCATCGCCTGACCTGAGTAGTACTACACAATTAAGGTCCGGGCACTATAGTAGGTTCAACTTGTATCTGTCCACACTTGACGCCGAACGTTTATAAGTTCAATATGCAAAGAGTTCCCGCATGGCACTAACCATCCCTTTACATCCCTACTAAAACCCAGTCGTCTGACATTCCTTCTGGTACGCAAGCCTCGAAACAGCTTGTTTCCTGGGCTTCCCGCTAGATGATCTCGACGACATAGATTGGTCTTGTATGCGTGTAGGTGGGCTTTAGAAAGCCGTTAAAACAACAACAAGTAGCAACCTAGTGTTGTAAGCCGGAGTTTATGAAGACGCAGATATGTTAGGACCCCGACAGAAAAATTTCTGATGTCGCCGTACACAGTTTGTGCTATGAAACCAACGACAAGCTTGACAAACAATACATGTATGTATGTTGAAAGAAATCAGCGCATTAGGGGCTTTTTATAAATCCTCACTTCTCATTCATCGTTGTATGCCGTTCATAGATATTCCTTCCAGACCATCCGGAATTATCTGCCGATGAATGTCGTAACGTAAGTAAGTAAGGCCACTGTTCCCTCCAGAGGCGGCCCTGTGTCGATAAGGCACCGTCATATTACAGCTAGTTTTTGACCCTCCCAGCTGCAAACCAACAAATGGGCACGGTCCGCGGAAAACCAAGGCTTAGGAGGGGTGGTTGTGCTTGGTCTCTGCTCGCTCCGCAACCGATTCCATTCAGATCAGAAGTTGGCAGACTAGTTGACACTTTGTCTGTCAACTTTATCTCCCTGGATAGGACTGATGAGCAAGCAGTTAAGCCCCCACCAACGGCAAGGTGTCTACCATCGTGGAGGAATTTCGGTATTTATGGTAGACTGCAACACAAAGGATTCGAATATATTTTACCGTTATGCGGGTAGTACATATTCGAGCGTTTACAATGGTGTAAATACATTCGAGGATACAGACAAATAAATATATTCAAATATTGTGAAAATAAATGAAAAGAGTTGAAAAAATTATCAAAACATTAAAAAGGAAAATTAACAACAAAAAAAAACAAAATTTATTTAAAACAATGTATAATAATTTTAAATTATATAATATAAAAGCGTATTATATTAAAAAATGACTACTCAGGCAAATGAAAATTTCTTTTAACAGTTTTTTTTTTGAAATCACTACATTAGCTACAAGTTCTCGCGTAACTAATTTATGACTTAAAAACATTTATTTACCCGAAGGCCTCAATGCCTTACACATGAATTTATATTTGGTATATGTACTCCCAGACATGGGCTTAAAATATGAGGATACCGAGGCACAGACTTACATATATGCTTTACAGTTTTCTCTCATTCAAATTGGTTTTGACTCTGCGCATGCCCACCACGTCTTGTTTTTAATTAAGAACACAAATTTTATTTTTCTTTAGTTAATATTTTAGTTTTTTTTTTTATTTTAACAAATAATACGTAAGTCAACAAAGTAAGTAATAACAATTTTTGGCAATAACATATATACTAATAATTAAAGTAAAACAGTAAAATTAACTAAAACACTATAAATACTTACGTAAATTTAAATTATGACTACATTAAAGTTTATATAATATATTAACTAATCTAGCTACTCATCGACTTCATTGGAGGTATTTAGTTCAGCGCCGTGACGGCTGTCCTAGCTGTAACTTCAGTGCCTTCCATTCCGTCCAGTTGCTCGGGGAATTGTGAGGAGCTGGAGCTTTTTCGGTCTTTTTATCGTGTTCCTTGTTTTTAGAAAATTGTACCTTGTAATCTTCATAGCATAGTGGATGATAGATCTTATCGTCCACCCTGATGGCATTTCGCAAATGCCATTCCTCAGTCTCATCGTGATAAAATTGCTCCAAATTCTCTTGACATATCTCACAAGCGTTATCCACTCCATCTGGTAATGCAGGGCAGTTGGGTAGCGTCGGCGAATTGAGTCGTTTTAGATAGGATGTGGCATCGGCTGATTCAAATACATTCTTCTCACGCTCTTCCGAATCTTCACCCGCCACATGTTGCATCCAATTGGCGATTGAGGAGTACCATCCAGGGGAGAACGCTTTGCGTGATTGGTCCCGTACACGACGATTCTCACGGAAATGCCAGTCCAAATGCTGACCATATTCTATAGTTTTCTTTGGCGGAAAACGCTCACTGCAATTACTACACTGCATGCCAGAGTAAAGTGTGTCCACAAGTGCCGTTTGACGCGTTTTAATTGTTTCCCGTTTGGCTAAGTCGATCGGCTGTATGGCAATTGGTTGTGGAGCCTCCTCTTCAGGTGCAGCGGCTGATGGTAAAACCCCGGCATCTTTGTTGTTTGATGCAATAACGACACCACCAGGTCCCAATATGCCGGATGAGACTAGATTCTGAAAGAGTTCATTGATGTTGATTTTATTTAGTGACGGCAATTCTGGTGTCTGTGGTATCTGCGGTGGTGGCGGAGGGCTGGTGCGCTTCATTGAGCCTAGTGGCACAAAGTGTAGACCCCCGCTGGGTGTCATCTGCATCTGCCAGGGTATTTGGGGATGCATGTTTGGGTTATTGGGCGGTGGATCTCTGAATCCGCCGCCATCTGCAAGCTGTGGCATAAATGGAGGTTCTCCGCTGGGTGGCATCTGCATTTGCCAGGGCATTGGCGAATGTATATTGTTCATGTTGAGTGGTGGACCACGGTTGAAGCCACCAATACCTTGATGTGGCCTCATCATATTATGCTTGGTCCACGGCATCGTATTTTCCTTCGTTGTCCATTTGTTAGGTTTGAAACGTCGTTCGCGCTGTGGCTTGCCACGTTGTGGCCACTCCACGCAACTGTTGCCATATCTGTGTTCTTCGTAAATGGGCGAGCGAGTTGTTGAGGCGCCGAACCTTGCTGGTTTACTCCTCTTGGGCAAAGGTTCACCAAAATCTTCATTTTGCTTACGACAGTTTGCCATTCTCTTCATTTTACTCTTTATTATTGTTCTCTTTTATTCCTTTATATATTTAATTTTTTATTAATATATTTAATAAAATATTTATAGATAATTTTTTATATGTGTGTAGTTTCTTGCAATTTTGTTTTTAAAAAAACAAGCGCATAAATAAATTAAGGCGGAAAGTAGCGAATAATGTTGTCTGAGCGAAGGATAGAATAATTCTGATCCACTGTGCCTACCCCTACGCCTTATATAGGCTACCGCTACCCAGGCAGTAGATACATATACTGTCAGCTTACAATAACAACAATGATTTGTGGTTTGTATTCTACACATACATACAAACATATTTAAATATGGTGGAAAGTAATTAAAATAGTGAAAAAAAAATTATAAAAAATAATTGAAAAAAAAACAAATCAAATATAAATAATGGTACAAAAAAAAAAATCAAAATTACAATAGTGAAAATAAAACGAAAGAGTTGAAAATATTATCAAAACATCAAAAAGGAAAATTAACAAAGTAATAAAAAAAAAACATTAAAATTGTAATGATTTTGAATTATATAATATAAAAGCGTATTATATTAAAAAATGACTACTCAGGCAAATGAAAATTTCTTTTAACAGTTTTTTTTTTGCAATCATTACATTAGCTACAAGTTCTCGCGTGACTAATTTATGACTTAAAAACATTTATTTAACCAAAAAGGACGATTTAATTAAAAAAATAACAAAGAAAATAGAAGTAATAATTAAAACCAAATCAAAGAAAATATAATATAATTAATAATTAAAAATACCAAAAAAGGAGAACAACCAAAATTAAGCAACAAAAAAAATAACAAAACCTTAAATGAAATAAAAAAATTACAATATAGAAGAAAAAAGAAGAAAACAAAAATGATAATAAAAAAATAACAAATATGAAACTATAGGATATAACAACAACATAATAAATTATAAGATGTCAATTTCGGTATTTAGACTGCAACACAAAGGATTCGAATATATTTTACCGTGATGCGGGTAGTACATATTCGAGCGTTTACAATGGTGTAAACACATTCGAGGATACATATAAATAAATATATTCAAATATTGTGAAAATAAAACGAAAGAGTTGAAAATATTATCAAAACATCAAAAAGGAAAATTAACAAAGTAATAAAAAAATATTAAAATTGTAATGATTTTGAATTATATAATATAAAAGCGTATTATATTAAAAAATGACTACTCAGGCAAATGAAAATTTCTTTTAACAGTTTTTTTTTTGCAATCATTACATTAGCTACAAGTTCTCGCGTGACTAATTTATGACTTAAAAACATTTATTTACCCAAAAAGGACGATTTTATTAAAAAAATAACAAAGAAAATAGAAGTAATAATTAAAACCAAATCAAAGAAAATATAATATAATTAATAATTAATAATACCAAAAAAGCAGAACAAACAAAATTAAGCACAAAAAAAATAACAAAACCTTAAATGAAATAAAAAAATTACAATATAGAAGAAAAAAGAAGAAAACAAAAATGATAATAAAAAAATAACAAATATGAAACTATAGGATATAACAACAACATAATAAATTATAAGATGTCAATTTCGGTATTTAGACTGCAACACAAAGGATTCGAATATATTTTACCGTGATGCGGGTAGTACATATTCGAGCGTTTACAATGGTGTAAACACATTCGAGGATACATATAAATAAATATATTCAAATATTGTGAAAATAAAACGAAAGAGTTGAAAATATTATCAAAACATCAAAAAGGAAAATTAACAAAGTAATAAAAAAATATTAAAATTGTAATGATTTTGAATTATATAATATAAAAGCGTATTATATTAAAAAATGACTACTCAGGCAAATGAAAATTTCTTTTAACAGTTTTTTTTTTGCAATCATTACATTAGCTACAAGTTCTCGCGTGACTAATTTATGACTTAAAAACATTTATTTACCCAAAAAGGACGATTTTATTAAAAAAATAACAAAGAAAATAGAAGTAATAATTAAAACCAAATCAAAGAAAATATAATATAATTAATAATTAATAATACCAAAAAAGCAGAACAAACAAAATTAAGCACAAAAAAAATAACAAAACTTTAAATGAAATAAAAAAATTACAATATAGCAGAAAAAAGAAGAAAACAAAAATGATAATAAAAAAATAACACATATGAAACTATAGGATATAACAACAACATAATAAATTATAAGATGTCAATTTCGGTATTTAGACTGCAACACAAAGGATTCGAATATATTTTACCGTTATGCGGGTAGTACATATTCGAGCGTTTACAATGGTGTAAACACATTCGAGGATACATATAAATAAATATATTCAAATATTGTGAAAATAAAACGAAAGAGTTGAAAATATTATCAAAACATCAAAAAGGAAAATTAACAAAGTAATAAAAAAATATTAAAATTGTAATGATTTTGAATTATATAATATAAAAGCGTATTATATTAAAAAATGACTACTCAGGCAAATGAAAATTTCTTTTAACAGTTTTTTTTTTGCAATCATTACATTAGCTACAAGTTCTCGCGTGACTAATTTATGACTTAAAAACATTTATTTAACCAAAAAGGACGATTTAATTAAAAAAATAACAAAGAAAATAGAAGTAATAATTAAAACCAAATCAAAGAAAATATAATATAATTAATAATTAAAAATACCAAAAAAGGAGAACAACCAAAATTAAGCAACAAAAAAAATAACAAAACCTTAAATGAAATAAAAAAATTACAATATAGAAGAAAAAAGAAGAAAACAAAAATGATAATAAAAAAATAACAAATATGAAACTATAGGATATAACAACAACATAATAAATTATAAGATGTCAATTTCGGTATTTAGACTGCAACACAAAGGATTCGAATATATTTTACCGTGATGCGGGTAGTACATATTCGAGCGTTTACAATGGTGTAAACACATTCGAGGATACATATAAATAAATATATTCAAATATTGTGAAAATAAAACGAAAGAGTTGAAAATATTATCAAAACATCAAAAAGGAAAATTAACAAAGTAATAAAAAAATATTAAAATTGTAATGATTTTGAATTATATAATATAAAAGCGTATTATATTAAAAAATGACTACTCAGGCAAATGAAAATTTCTTTTAACAGTTTTTTTTTTGCAATCATTACATTAGCTACAAGTTCTCGCGTGACTAATTTATGACTTAAAAACATTTATTTACCCAAAAAGGACGATTTTATTAAAAAAATAACAAAGAAAATAGAAGTAATAATTAAAACCAAATCAAAGAAAATATAATATAATTAATAATTAATAATACCAAAAAAGCAGAACAAACAAAATTAAGCACAAAAAAAATAACAAAACTTTAAATGAAATAAAAAAATTACAATATAGCAGAAAAAAGAAGAAAACAAAAATGATAATAAAAAAATAACACATATGAAACTATAGGATATAACAACAACATAATAAATTATAAGATGTCAATTTCGGTATTTAGACTGCAACACAAAGGATTCGAATATATTTTACCGTTATGCGGGTAGTACATATTCGAGCGTTTACAATGGTGTAAACACATTCGAGGATACATATAAATAAATATATTCAAATATTGTGAAAATAAAACGAAAGAGTTGAAAATATTATCAAAACATCAAAAAGGAAAATTAACAAAGTAATAAAAAAATATTAAAATTGTAATGATTTTGAATTATATAATATAAAAGCGTATTATATTAAAAAATGACTACTCAGGCAAATGAAAATTTCTTTTAACAGTTTTTTTTTTGCAATCATTACATTAGCTACAAGTTCTCGCGTGACTAATTTATGACTTAAAAACATTTATTTAACCAAAAAGGACGATTTAATTAAAAAAATAACAAAGAAAATAGAAGTAATAATTAAAACCAAATCAAAGAAAATATAATATAATTAATAATTAAAAATACCAAAAAAGGAGAACAACCAAAATTAAGCAACAAAAAAAATAACAAAACCTTAAATGAAATAAAAAAATTACAATATAGAAGAAAAAAGAAGAAAACAAAAATGATAATAAAAAAATAACAAATATGAAACTATAGGATATAACAACAACATAATAAATTATAAGATGTCAATTTCGGTATTTAGACTGCAACACAAAGGATTCGAATATATTTTACCGTGATGCGGGTAGTACATATTCGAGCGTTTACAATGGTGTAAACACATTCGAGGATACATATAAATAAATATATTCAAATATTGTGAAAATAAAACGAAAGAGTTGAAAATATTATCAAAACATCAAAAAGGAAAATTAACAAAGTAATAAAAAAATATTAAAATTGTAATGATTTTGAATTATATAATATAAAAGCGTATTATATTAAAAAATGACTACTCAGGCAAATGAAAATTTCTTTTAACAGTTTTTTTTTTGCAATCATTACATTAGCTACAAGTTCTCGCGTGACTAATTTATGACTTAAAAACATTTATTTAACCAAAAAGGACGATTTAATTAAAAAAATAACGAAGAAAATAGAAGTAATAATTAAAACCAAATCAAAGAAAATATAATATAATTAATAATTAAAAATACCAAAAAAGGAGAACAGCCAAAATTAAGCAACAAAAAAAATAACAAAACCTTAAATGAAATAAAAAAATTACAATATAGAAGAAAAAAGAAGAAAACAAAAATGATAATAAAAAAATAACAAATATGAAACTATAGGATATAACAACAACATAATAAATTATAAGATGTCAATTTCGGTATTTAGACTGCAACACAAAGGATTCGAATATATTTTACCGTTATGCGGGTAGTACATATTCGAGCGTTTACAATGGTGTAAACACATTCGAGGATACATATAAATAAATATATTCAAATATTGTGAAAATAAAACGAAAGAGTTGAAAATATTATCAAAACATCAAAAAGGAAAATTAACAAAGTAATAAAAAAATATTAAAATTGTAATGATTTTGAATTATATAATATAAAAGCGTATTATATTAAAAAATGACTACTCAGGCAAATGAAAATTTCTTTTAACAGTTTTTTTTTTGCAATCATTACATTAGCTACAAGTTCTCGCGTGACTAATTTATGACTTAAAAACATTTATTTACCCAAAAAGGACGATTTTATTAAAAAAATAACAAAGAAAATAGAAGTAATAATTAAAACCAAATCAAAGAAAATATAATATAATTAATAATTAATAATACCAAAAAAGCAGAACAAACAAAATTAAGCACAAAAAAAAATAACAAAACTTTAAATGAAATAAAAAAATTACAATATAGCAGAAAAAAGAAGAAAACAAAAATGATAATAAAAAAATAACACATATGAAACTATAGGATATAACAACAACATAATAAATTATAAGATGTCAATTTCGGTATTTAGACTGCAACACAAAGGATTCGAATATATTTTACCGTTATGCGGGTAGTACATATTCGAGCGTTTACAATAGTGTAAATACATTCGAGGATACATATAAATAAATATATTCAAATATTGTGAAAATGAAACGAAAGAGTTGAAAATATTATCAAAACTACAAAAAGGAAAATTAACAAAGTAATAAAAAAAAATTTAAAAGTATAATGATTTTGAATTATATAATATAAAAGCGTATTATATTAAAAAATGACTACTCAGGCAAATGAAAATTTCTTTTAACAGTTTTTTTTTTGCAATCATTACATTAGCTACAAGTTCTCGCGTGACTAATTTATGACTTAAAAACATTTATTTACCCAAAAAGGACGATTTTATTAAAAAAATAACAAAGAAAATAGAAATAATAATTAAAACCAAATCAAAGAAAATATAATATAATTAATAATTAAAAATACCAAAAAAGGAGAACAACCAAAATTAAGCAAAAAAAAAATAACAAAACTTTAAATGAAATAAAAAAATTACAATATAGAAGAACAAAGAAAAAAACAAAAATGATAATAAAAAAATAACAAATATGAAACTATAGGATATAACAACAACATAATAAATTATAAGATGTCAATTTCGGTATTTAGACTGCAACACAAAGGATTCGAATATATTTTACCGTTATGCGGGTAGTACATATTCGAGCGTTTACAATAGTGTAAACACATTCGAGGATACATATAAATAAATATATTCAAATATTGTGAAAATAAAACGAAAGAGTTGAAAATATTATCAAAACATCAAAAAGGAAAATTAACAAAGTAATAAAAAAATATTAAAATTGTAATGATTTTGAATTATATAATATAAAAGCGTATTATATTAAAAAATGACTACTCAGGCAAATGAAAATTTCTTTTAACAGTTTTTTTTTTGCAATCATTACATTAGCTACAAGTTCTCGCGTGACTAATTTATGACTTAAAAACATTTATTTAACCAAAAAGGACGATTTAATTAAAAAAATAACGAAGAAAATAGAAGTAATAATTAAAACCAAATCAAAGAAAATATAATATAATTAATAATTAAAAATACCAAAAAAGGAGAACAGCCAAAATTAAGCAACAAAAAAAATAACAAAACCTTAAATGAAATAAAAAAATTACAATATAGAAGAAAAAAGAAGAAAACAAAAATGATAATAAAAAAATAACAAATATGAAACTATAGGATATAACAACAACATAATAAATTATAAGATGTCAATTTCGGTATTTAGACTGCAACACAAAGGATTCGAATATATTTTACCGTTATGCGGGTAGTACATATTCGAGCGTTTACAATGGTGTAAACACATTCGAGGATACATATAAATAAATATATTCAAATATTGTGAAAATAAAACGAAAGAGTTGAAAATATTATCAAAACATCAAAAAGGAAAATTAACAAAGTAATAAAAAAATATTAAAATTGTAATGATTTTGAATTATATAATATAAAAGCGTATTATATTAAAAAATGACTACTCAGGCAAATGAAAATTTCTTTTAACAGTTTTTTTTTTGCAATCATTACATTAGCTACAAGTTCTCGCGTGACTAATTTATGACTTAAAAACATTTATTTACCCAAAAAGGACGATTTTATTAAAAAAATAACAAAGAAAATAGAAGTAATAATTAAAACCAAATCAAAGAAAATATAATATAATTAATAATTAATAATACCAAAAAAGCAGAACAAACAAAATTAAGCACAAAAAAAAATAACAAAACTTTAAATGAAATAAAAAAATTACAATATAGCAGAAAAAAGAAGAAAACAAAAATGATAATAAAAAAATAACACATATGAAACTATAGGATATAACAACAACATAATAAATTATAAGATGTCAATTTCGGTATTTAGACTGCAACACAAAGGATTCGAATATATTTTACCGTTATGCGGGTAGTACATATTCGAGCGTTTACAATGGTGTAAACACATTCGAGGATACATATAAATAAATATATTCAAATATTGTGAAAATAAAACGAAAGAGTTGAAAATATTATCAAAACATCAAAAAGGAAAATTAACAAAGTAATAAAAAAATATTAAAATTGTAATGATTTTGAATTATATAATATAAAAGCGTATTATATTAAAAAATGACTACTCAGGCAAATGAAAATTTCTTTTAACAGTTTTTTTTTTGCAATCATTACATTAGCTACAAGTTCTCGCGTGACTAATTTATGACTTAAAAACATTTATTTAACCAAAAAGGACGATTTAATTAAAAAAATAACAAAGAAAATAGAAGTAATAATTAAAACCAAATCAAAGAAAATATAATATAATTAATAATTAATAATACCAAAAAAGCAGAACAAACAAAATTAAGCACAAAAAAAAAATAACAAAACTTTAAATGAAATAAAAAAATTACAATATAGCAGAAAAAAGAAGAAAACAAAAATGATAATAAAAAAATAACACATATGAAACTATAGGATATAACAACAACATAATAAATTATAAGATGTCAATTTCGGTATTTAGACTGCAACACAAAGGATTCGAATATATTTTACCGTTATGCGGGTAGTACATATTCGAGCGTTTACAATGGTGTAAACACATTCGAGGATACATATAAATAAATATATTCAAATATTGTGAAAATAAAACGAAAGAGTTGAAAATATTATCAAAACATCAAAAAGGAAAATTAACAAAGTAATAAAAAAATATTAAAATTGTAATGATTTTGAATTATATAATATAAAAGCGTATTATATTAAAAAATGACTACTCAGGCAAATGAAAATTTCTTTTAACAGTTTTTTTTTTGCAATCATTACATTAGCTACAAGTTCTCGCGTGACTAATTTATGACTTAAAAACATTTATTTAACCAAAAAGGACGATTTAATTAAAAAAATAACAAAGAAAATAGAAGTAATAATTAAAACCAAATCAAAGAAAATATAATATAATTAATAATTAATAATACCAAAAAAGCAGAACAAACAAAATTAAGCACAAAAAAAAAATAACAAAACTTTAAATGAAATAAAAAAATTACAATATAGCAGAAAAAAGAAGAAAACAAAAATGATAATAAAAAAATAACACATATGAAACTATAGGATATAACAACAACATAATAAATTATAAGATGTCAATTTCGGTATTTAGACTGCAACACAAAGGATTCGAATATATTTTACCGTTATGCGGGTAGTACATATTCGAGCGTTTACAATGGTGTAAACACATTCGAGGATACATATAAATAAATATATTCAAATATTGTGAAAATAAAACGAAAGAGTTGAAAATATTATCAAAACATCAAAAAGGAAAATTAACAAAGTAATAAAAAAATATTAAAATTGTAATGATTTTGAATTATATAATATAAAAGCGTATTATATTAAAAAATGACTACTCAGGCAAATGAAAATTTCTTTTAACAGTTTTTTTTTTGCAATCATTACATTAGCTACAAGTTCTCGCGTGACTAATTTATGACTTAAAAACATTTATTTAACCAAAAAGGACGATTTAATTAAAAAAATAACAAAGAAAATAGAAGTAATAATTAAAACCAAATCAAAGAAAATATAATATAATTAATAATTAATAATACCAAAAAAGCAGAACAAACAAAATTAAGCACAAAAAAAAAATAACAAAACTTTAAATGAAATAAAAAAATTACAATATAGCAGAAAAAAGAAGAAAACAAAAATGATAATAAAAAAATAACACATATGAAACTATAGGATATAACAACAACATAATAAATTATAAGATGTCAATTTCGGTATTTAGACTGCAACACAAAGGATTCGAATATATTTTACCGTTATGCGGGTAGTACATATTCGAGCGTTTACAATGGTGTAAACACATTCGAGGATACATATAAATAAATATATTCAAATATTGTGAAAATAAAACGAAAGAGTTGAAAATATTATCAAAACATCAAAAAGGAAAATTAACAAAGTAATAAAAAAATATTAAAATTGTAATGATTTTGAATTATATAATATAAAAGCGTATTATATTAAAAAATGACTACTCAGGCAAATGAAAATTTCTTTTAACAGTTTTTTTTTTGCAATCATTACATTAGCTACAAGTTCTCGCGTGACTAATTTATGACTTAAAAACATTTATTTACCCAAAAAGGACGATTTAATTAAAAAAATAACAAAGAAAATAGAAGTAATAATTAAAACCAAATCAAAGAAAATATAATATAATTAATAATTAATAATACCAAAAAAGCAGAACAAACAAAATTAAGCACAAAAAAAAAATAACAAAACTTTAAATGAAATAAAAAAATTACAATATAGCAGAAAAAAGAAGAAAACAAAAATGATAATAAAAAAATAACACATATGAAACTATAGGATATAACAACAACATAATAAATTATAAGATGTCAATTTCGGTATTTAGACTGCAACACAAAGGATTCGAATATATTTTACCGTTATGCGGGTAGTACATATTCGAGCGTTTACAATGGTGTAAACACATTCGAGGATACATATAAATAAATATATTCAAATATTGTGAAAATAAAACGAAAGAGTTGAAAATATTATCAAAACATCAAAAAGGAAAATTAACAAAGTAATAAAAAAATATTAAAATTGTAATGATTTTGAATTATATAATATAAAAGCGTATTATATTAAAAAATGACTACTCAGGCAAATGAAAATTTCTTTTAACAGTTTTTTTTTTGCAATCATTACATTAGCTACAAGTTCTCGCGTGACTAATTTATGACTTAAAAACATTTATTTAACCAAAAAGGACGATTTAATTAAAAAAATAACAAAGAAAATAGAAGTAATAATTAAAACCAAATCAAAGAAAATATAATATAATTAATAATTAAAAATACCAAAAAAGGAGAACAACCAAAATTAAGCAACAAAAAAAATAACAAAACCTTAAATGAAATAAAAAAATTACAATATAGAAGAAAAAAGAAGAAAACAAAAATGATAATAAAAAAATAACAAATATGAAACTATAGGATATAACAACAACATAATAAATTATAAGATGTCAATTTCGGTATTTAGACTGCAACACAAAGGATTCGAATATATTTTACCGTGATGCGGGTAGTACATATTCGAGCGTTTACAATGGTGTAAACACATTCGAGGATACATATAAATAAATATATTCAAATATTGTGAAAATAAAACGAAAGAGTTGAAAATATTATCAAAACATCAAAAAGGAAAATTAACAAAGTAATAAAAAAATATTAAAATTGTAATGATTTTGAATTATATAATATAAAAGCGTATTATATTAAAAAATGACTACTCAGGCAAATGAAAATTTCTTTTAACAGTTTTTTTTTTGCAATCATTACATTAGCTACAAGTTCTCGCGTGACTAATTTATGACTTAAAAACATTTATTTAACCAAAAAGGACGATTTAATTAAAAAAATAACGAAGAAAATAGAAGTAATAATTAAAACCAAATCAAAGAAAATATAATATAATTAATAATTAAAAATACCAAAAAAGGAGAACAGCCAAAATTAAGCAACAAAAAAAATAACAAAACCTTAAATGAAATAAAAAAATTACAATATAGAAGAAAAAAGAAGAAAACAAAAATGATAATAAAAAAATAACAAATATGAAACTATAGGATATAACAACAACATAATAAATTATAAGATGTCAATTTCGGTATTTAGACTGCAACACAAAGGATTCGAATATATTTTACCGTTATGCGGGTAGTACATATTCGAGCGTTTACAATGGTGTAAACACATTCGAGGATACATATAAATAAATATATTCAAATATTGTGAAAATAAAACGAAAGAGTTGAAAATATTATCAAAACATCAAAAAGGAAAATTAACAAAGTAATAAAAAAATATTAAAATTGTAATGATTTTGAATTATATAATATAAAAGCGTATTATATTAAAAAATGACTACTCAGGCAAATGAAAATTTCTTTTAACAGTTTTTTTTTTGCAATCATTACATTAGCTACAAGTTCTCGCGTGACTAATTTATGACTTAAAAACATTTATTTACCCAAAAAGGACGATTTTATTAAAAAAATAACAAAGAAAATAGAAGTAATAATTAAAACCAAATCAAAGAAAATATAATATAATTAATAATTAATAATACCAAAAAAGCAGAACAAACAAAATTAAGCACAAAAAAAAAATAACAAAACTTTAAATGAAATAAAAAAATTACAATATAGCAGAAAAAAGAAGAAAACAAAAATGATAATAAAAAAATAACACATATGAAACTATAGGATATAACAACAACATAATAAATTATAAGATGTCAATTTCGGTATTTAGACTGCAACACAAAGGATTCGAATATATTTTACCGTTATGCGGGTAGTACATATTCGAGCGTTTACAATAGTGTAAATACATTCGAGGATACATATAAATAAATATATTCAAATATTGTGAAAATAAAACGAAAGAGTTGAAAATATTATCAAAACATCAAAAAGGAAAACTAACAAAGTAATAAAAAAAACATTAAAATTGTAATGATTTTGAATTATATAATATAAAAGCGTATTATATTAAAAAATGACTACTCGGCAAATGAAAATTTCTTTTAACAGTTTTTTTTTGCAATCATTACATTAGCTACAAGTTCTCGCGTGACTAATTTATGACTTAAAAACATTTATTTAACCAAAAAGGACGATTTAATTAAAAAAATAACAAAGAAAATAGAAGTAATAATTAAAACCAAATCAAAGAAAATATAATATAATTAATAATTAACAATACCAAAAAAGCAGAACAAACAAAATTAAGCACAAAAAAAAAATAACAAAACTTTAAATGAAATAAAAAAATTACAATATAGCAGAAAAAAGAAGAAAACAAAAATGATAATAAAAAAATAACACATATGAAACTATAGGATATAACAACAACATAATAAATTATAAGATGTCAATTTCGGTATTTAGACTGCAACACAAAGGATTCGAATATATTTTACCGTTATGCGGGTAGTACATATTCGAGCGTTTACAATAGTGTAAATACATTCGAGGATACATATAAATAAATATATTCAAATATTGTGAAAATAAAACGAAAGAGTTGAAAATATTATCAAAACATCAAAAAGGAAAACTAACAAAGTAATAAAAAAAACATTAAAATTGTAATGATTTTGAATTATATAATATAAAAGCGTATTATATTAAAAAATGACTACTCGGCAAATGAAAATTTCTTTTAACAGTTTTTTTTTGCAATCATTACATTAGCTACAAGTTCTCGCGTGACTAATTTATGACTTAAAAACATTTATTTACCCAAAAAGGACGATTTAATTAAAAAAATAACAAAGAAAATAGAAGTAATAATTAAAACCAAATCAAAGAAAATATAATATAATTAATAATTAAAAATACCAAAAAAGGAGAACAACCAAAATTAAGCAAAAAAAAAAATAACAAAACTTTAAATGAAATAAAAAAATTACAATATAGAAGAACAAAGAAAAAAACAAAAATGATAATAAAAAAATAACAAATATGAAACTATAGGATATAACAACAACATAATAAATTATAAGATGTCAATTTCGGTATTTAGACTGCAACACAAAGGATTCGAATATATTTTACCGTTATGCGGGTAGTACATATTCGAGCGTTTACAATAGTGTAAATACATTCGAGGATACATATAAATAAATATATTCAAATATTGTGAAAATAAAACGAAAGAGTTGAAAATATTATCAAAACATCAAAAAGGAAAACTAACAAAGTAATAAAAAAAACATTAAAATTGTAATGATTTTGAATTATATAATATAAAAGCGTATTATATTAAAAAATGACTACTCGGCAAATGAAAATTTCTTTTAACAGTTTTTTTTTGCAATCATTACATTAGCTACAAGTTCTCGCGTGACTAATTTATGACTTAAAAACATTTATTTACCCAAAAAGGACGATTTAATTAAAAAAATAACAAAGAAAATAGAAGTAATAATTAAAACCAAATCAAAGAAAATATAATATAATTAATAATTAAAAATACCAAAAAAGGAGAACAACCAAAATTAAGCAACAAAAAAAATAACAAAACTTTAAATGAAATAAAAAAATTACAATATAGAAGAAAAAAGAAAAAAACAAAAATGATAATAAAAAAATAACAAATATGAAACTATAGGATATAACAACAACATAATAAATTATAAGATGTCAATTTCGGTATTTAGACTGCAACACAAAGGATTCGAATATATTTTACCGTTATGCGGGTAGTACATATTCGAGCGTTTACAATGGTGTAAACACATTCGAGGATACATATAAATAAATATATTCAAATATTGTGAAAATAAAACGAAAGAGTTGAAAATATTATCAAAACATCAAAAAGGAAAACTAACAAAGTAATAAAAAAACATTAAAATTGTAATGATTTTGAATTATATAATATAAAAGCGTATTATATTAAAAAATGACTACTCAGGAAATGAAAATTTCTTTTAACAGTTTTTTTTTGCAATCATTACATTAGCTACAAGTTCTCGCGTGACTAATTTATGACTTAAAAACATTTATTTACCCAAAAAGGACGATTTAATTAAAAAAATAACAAAGAAAATAGAAGTAATAATTAAAACCAAATCAAAGAAAATATAATATAATTAATAATTAAAAATACCAAAAAAGGAGAACAACCAAAATTAAGCAACAAAAAAAATAACAAAACTTTAAATGAAAAAAATTACAATATAGAAGAAAAAAGAAAAAAAGAAAAATGATAATAAAAAAATAACAAATATGAAACTATAGGATATAACAACAACATAATAAATTATAAGATGTCAATTTCGGTATTTAGACTGCAACACAAAGGATTCGAATATATTTTACCGTTATGCGGGTAGTACATATTCGAGCGTTTACAATGGTGTAAACACATTCGAGGATACATATAAATAAATATATTCAAATATTGTGAAAATAAAACGAAAGAGTTGAAAATATTATCAAAACATCAAAAAGGAAAACTAACAAAGTAATAAAAAAACATTAAAATTGTAATGATTTTGAATTATATAATATAAAAGCGTATTATATTAAAAAATGACTACTCAGGAAATGAAAATTTCTTTTAACAGTTTTTTTTTGCAATCATTACATTAGCTACAAGTTCTCGCGTGACTAATTTATGACTTAAAAACATTTATTTACCCAAAAAGGACGATTTAATTAAAAAAATAACAAAGAAAATAGAAGTAATAATTAAAACCAAATCAAAGAAAATATAATATAATTAATAATTAAAAATACCAAAAAAGGAGAACAACCAAAATTAAGCAACAAAAAAAATAACAAAACTTTAAATGAAATAAAAAAATTACAATATAGAAGAAAAAAGAAAAAACAAAAATAATAATAAAAAAATAACAAATATGAAACTATAGGATATAACAACAACATAATAAATTATAAGATGTCAATTTCGGTATTTAGACTGCAACACAAAGGATTCGAATATATTTTACCGTTATGCGGGTAGTACATATTCGAGCGTTTACAATAGTGTAAATACATTCGAGGATACATACAAATAAATATATTCAAATATTGTGAAAATAAAACGAAAGAGTTGAAAATATTATCAAAACATCAAAAAGGAAAACTAACAAAGTAATAAAAAAACATTAAAATTGTAATGATTTTGAATTATATAATATAAAAGCGTATTATATTAAAAAATGACTACTCAGGAAATGAAAATTTCTTTTAACAGTTTTTTTTTTTGCAATCATTACATTAGCTACAAGTTCTCGCGTGACTAATTTATGACTTAAAAACATTTATTTACCCAAAAAGGACGATTTAATTAAAAAAATAACAAAGAAAATAGAAGTAATAATTAAAACCAAATCAAAGAAAATATAATATAATTAATAATTAACAATACCAAAAAAACAGAACAAACAAAATTAAGCAAAAAAAAAAAAATAACAAAACTTTAAATGAAATAAAAAAATTACAATATAGAAGAAAGAAGAAAAACACAAAAATGATAATAAAAAAATAACAAATATGAAACTATAGGATAAAACAACAACATAATAAATTATAAGATGTCAATTTCGGTATTTAGACTGCAACACAAAGGATTCGAATATATTTTACCGTTATGCGGGTAGTACATATTCGAGCGTTTACAATGGTGTAAACACATTCGAGGATACATATAAATAAATATATTCAAATATTGTGAAAATAAAACGAAAGAGTTGAAAATATTATCAAAACATCAAAAAGGAAAATTAACAAAGTAATAAAAAAACATTAAAATTGTAATGATTTTGAATTATATAATATAAAAGCGTATTATATTAAAAAATGACTACTCAGGCAAATTAAAATTTCTTTTAACAGTTTTTTTTTTTGCAATCATTACATTAGCTACAAGTTCTCGCGTGACTAATTTATGACTTAAAAACATTTATTTACCCAAAAAGGACGATTTTATTAAAAAAATAACAAAGAAAATAGAAATAATAATTAAAACCAAATCAAAGAAAATATAATATAATTAATAATTAACAATACCAAAAAAGCAGAACAAACAAAATTAAGCAAAAAAAAAAAAAATAACAAAACTTTAAATGAAATAAAAAAATTACAATATAGAAGAAAGAAGAAAAACACAAAAATGATAATAAAAAAATAACAAATATGAAACTATAGGATAAAACAACAACATAATAAATTATAAGATGTCAATTTCGGTATTTAGACTGCAACACAAAGGATTCGAATATATTTTACCGTTATGCGGGTAGTACATATTCGAGCGTTTACAATAGTGTAAATACATTCGAGGATACATACAAATAAATATATTCAAATATTGTGAAAATAAAACGAAAGAGTTGAAAATATTATCAAAACATCAAAAAGGAAAACTAACAAAGTAATAAAAAACATTAAAATTGTAATGATTTTGAATTATATAATATAAAAGCGTATTATATTAAAAAATGACTACTCAGGAAATGAAAATTTCTTTTAACAGTTTTTTTTTTTGCAATCATTACATTAGCTACAAGTTCTCGCGTGACTAATTTATGACTTAAAAACATTTATTTACCCAAAAAGGACGATTTTATTAAAAAAATAACAAAGAAAATAGAAATAATAATTAAAACCAAATCAAAGAAAATATAATATAATTAATAATTAAAAATACCAAAAAAGGAGAACAACCAAAATTAAGCAAAAAAAAAAATAACAAAACTTTAAATGAAATAAAAAAATTACAATATAGAAGAACAAAGAAAAAAACAAAAATGATAATAAAAAATAACAAATATGAAACTATAGGATATAACAACAACATAATAAATTATAAGATGTCAATTTCGGTATTTAGACTGCAACACAAAGGATTCGAATATATTTTACCGTTATGCGGGTAGTACATATTCGAGCGTTTACAATAGTGTAAACACATTCGAGGATACAGACAAATAAATATATTAAAATATTGTGAAAATGAAACGAGAGAGTTGAAAATATTATCAAAACATCAAAAAGGAAAATTAACAAAGTAATAAAAAAACATTAAAATTGTAATGATTTTGAATTATATAATATAAAAGCGTATTATATTAAAAAATGACTACTCAGGCAAATTAAAATTTCTTTTAACAGTTTTTTTTTTGCAATCATTACATTAGCTACAAGTTCTCGCGTGACTAATTTATGACTTAAAAACATTTATTTACCCAAAAAGGACGATTTTATTAAAAAAATAACAAAGAAAATAGAAATAATAATTAAAACCAAATCAAAGAAAATATAATATAATTAATAATTAAAAATACCAAAAAAGGAGAACAACCAAAATTAAGCAAAAAAAAAATAACAAAACTTTAAATGAAATAAAAAAATTACAATATAGAAGAACAAAGAAAAAAACAAAAATGATAATAAAAAAATAACAAATATGAAACTATAGGATATAACAACAACATAATAAATTATAAGATGTCAATTTCGGTATTTAGACTGCAACACAAAGGATTCGAATATATTTTACCGTTATGCGGGTAGTACATATTCGAGCGTTTACAATAGTGTAAACACATTCGAGGATACAGACAAATAAATATATTAAAATATTGTGAAAATGAAACGAGAGAGTTGAAAATATTATCAAAACATCAAAAAGGAAAATTAACAAAGTAATAAAAAAACATTAAAATTGTAATGATTTTGAATTTTATAATATAAAAGCGTATTATATTAAAAAATGACTACTCAGGCAAATTAAAATTTCTTTTAACAGTTTTTTTTTTGCAATCATTACATTAGCTACAAGTTCTCGCGTGACTAATTTATGACTTAAAAACATTTATTTACCCAAAAAGGACGATTTAATTAAAAAAATAACAAAGAAAATAGAAGTAATAATTAAAACCAAATCAAAGAAAATATAATATAATTAATAATTAAAAATACCAAAAAAGGAGAACAACCAAAATTAAGCAAAAAAAAAAATAACAAAACTTTAAATTAAATAAAAAAATTACAATATAGAAGAACAAAGAAAAAAACAAAAATGATAATAAAAAATAACAAATATGAAACTATAGGATATAACAACAACATAATAAATTATAAGATGTCAATTTCGGTATTTAGACTGCAACACAAAGGATTCGAATATATTTTACCGTTATGCGGGTAGTACATATTCGAGCGTTTACAATAGTGTAAACACATTCGAGGATACAGACAAATAAATATATTAAAATATTGTGAAAATGAAACGAGAGAGTTGAAAATATTATCAAAACATCAAAAAGGAAAATTAACAAAGTAATAAAAAAACATTAAAATTGTAATGATTTTGAATTATATAATATAAAAGCGTATTATATTAAAAAATTACTACTCAGGCAAATTAAAATTTCTTTTAACAGTTTTTTTTTGCAATCATTACATTAGCTACAAGTTCTCGCGTGACTAATTTATGACTTAAAAACATTTATTTACCCAAAAAGGACGATTTAATTAAAAAAATAACAAAGAAAATAGAAGTAATAATTAAAACCAAATCAAAGAAAATATAATATAATTAATAATTAAAAATACCAAAAAAGGAGAACAACCAAAATTAAGCAAAAAAAAAAATAACAAAACTTTAAATTAAATAAAAAAATTACAATATAGAAGAACAAAGAAAAAAACAAAAATGATAATAAAAAATAACAAATATGAAACTATAGGATATAACAACAACATAATAAATTATAAGATGTCAATTTCGGTATTTAGACTGCAACACAAAGGATTCGAATATATTTTACCGTTATGCGGGTAGTACATATTCGAGCGTTTACAATAGTGTAAACACATTCGAGGATACAGACAAATAAATATATTAAAATATTGTGAAAATGAAACGAGAGAGTTGAAAATATTATCAAAACATCAAAAAGGAAAATTAACAAAGTAATAAAAAAACATTAAAATTGTAATGATTTTGAATTATATAATATAAAAGCGTATTATATTAAAAAATTACTACTCAGGCAAATTAAAATTTCTTTTAACAGTTTTTTTTTGCAATCATTACATTAGCTACAAGTTCTCGCGTGACTAATTTATGACTTAAAAACATTTATTTACCCAAAAAGGACGATTTAATTAAAAAAATAACAAAGAAAATAGAAGTAATAATTAAAACCAAATCAAAGAAAATATAATATAATTAATAATTAAAAATACCAAAAAAGGAGAACAACCAAAATTAAGCAACAAAAAAAATAACAAAACTTTAAATGAAATAAAAAAATTACAATATAGAAGAAAAAAGAAAAAAACAAAAATTATAATAAAAAATAACAAATATGAAACTATAGGATATAACAACAACATAATAAATTATAAGATGTCAATTTCGGTATTTAGACTGCAACACAAAGGATTCGAATATATTTTACCGTTATGCGGGTAGTACATATTCGAGCGTTTACAATAGTGTAAATACATTCGAGGATACAGACAAATAAATATATTAAAATATTGTGAAAATGAAACGAGAGAGTTGAAAATATTATCAAAACATCAAAAAGGAAAATTAACAAAGTAATAAAAAAACATTAAAATTGTAATGATTTTGAATTATATAATATAAAAGCGTATTATATTAAAAAATGACTACTCAGGCAAATGAAAATTTCTTTTAACAGTTTTTTTTTGCAATCATTACATTAGCTACAAGTTCTCGCGTGACTAATTTATGACTTAAAAACATTTATTTACCCAAAAAGGACGATTTAATTAAAAAAATAACAAAGAAAATAGAAGTAATAATTAAAACCAAATCAAAGAAAATATAATATAATTAATAATTAAAAATACCAAAAAAGGAGAACAACCAAAATTAAGCAACAAAAAAAATAACAAAACTTTAAATGAAAAAAATTACAATATAGAAGAAAAAAGAAAAAAAGAAAAATGATAATAAAAAAATAACAAATATGAAACTATAGGATATAACAACAACATAATAAATTATAAGATGTCAATTTCGGTATTTAGACTGCAACACAAAGGATTCGAATATATTTTACCGTTATGCGGGTAGTACATATTCGAGCGTTTACAATAGTGTAAACACATTCGAGGATACAGACAAATAAATATATTAAAATATTGTGAAAATGAAACGAGAGAGTTGAAAATATTATCAAAACATCAAAAAGGAAAATTAACAAAGTAATAAAAAAACATTAAAATTGTAATGATTTTGAATTATATAATATAAAAGCGTATTATATTAAAAAATGACTACTCAGGCAAATGAAAATTTCTTTTAACAGTTTTTTTTTGCAATCATTACATTAGCTACAAGTTCTCGCGTGACTAATTTATGACTTAAAAACATTTATTTACCCAAAAAGGACGATTTAATTAAAAAAATAACAAAGAAAATAGAAGTAATAATTAAAACCAAATCAAAGAAAATATAATATAATTAATAATTAAAAATACCAAAAAAGGAGAACAACCAAAATTAAGCAACAAAAAAAATAACAAAACTTTAAATGAAATAAAAAAATTACAATATAGAAGAAAAAAGAAAAAAAGAAAAATGATAATAAAAAAATAACAAATATGAAACTATAGGATATAACAACAACATAATAAATTATAAGATGTCAATTTCGGTATTTAGACTGCAACACAAAGGATTCGAATATATTTTACCGTTATGCGGGTAGTACATATTCGAGCGTTTACAATAGTGTAAATACATTCGAGGATACATATAAATAAATATATTAAAATATTGTGAAAATGAAACGAGAGAGTTGAAAATATTATCAAAACATCAAAAAGGAAAATTAACAAAGTAATAAAAAAACATTAAAATTGTAATGATTTTGAATTATATAATATAAAAGCGTATTATATTAAAAAATGACTACTCAGGCAAATGAAAATTTCTTTTAACAGTTTTTTTTTTGCAATCATTACATTAGCTACAAGTTCTCGCGTGACTAATTTATGACTTAAAAACATTTATTTACCCAAAAAGGACGATTTAATTAAAAAAATAACAAAGAAAATAGAAGTAATAATTAAAACCAAATCAAAGAAAATATAATATAATTAATAATTAAAAATACCAAAAAAGGAGAACAACCAAAATTAAGCAACAAAAAAAATAACAAAACTTTAAATGAAATAAAAAAATTACAATATAGAAGAAAAAAGAAAAAAACAAAAATTATAATAAAAAATAACAAATATGAAACTATAGGATATAACAACAACATAATAAATTATAAGATGTCAATTTCGGTATTTAGACTGCAACACAAAGGATTCGAATATATTTTACCGTTATGCGGGTAGTACATATTCGAGCGTTTACAATAGTGTAAATACATTCGAGGATACATATAAATAAATATATTAAAATATTGTGAAAATGAAACGAGAGAGTTGAAAATATTATCAAAACATCAAAAAGGAAAATTAACAAAGTAATAAAAAAACATTAAAATTGTAATGATTTTGAATTATATAATATAAAAGCGTATTATATTAAAAAATGACTACTCAGGCAAATGAAAATTTCTTTTAACAGTTTTTTTTTGCAATCATTACATTAGCTACAAGTTCTCGCGTGACTAATTTATGACTTAAAAACATTTATTTACCCAAAAAGGACGATTTAATTAAAAAAATAACAAAGAAAATAGAAGTAATAATTAAAACCAAATCAAAGAAAATATAATATAATTAATAATTAAAAATACCAAAAAAGGAGAACAACCAAAATTAAGCAACAAAAAAAATAACAAAACTTTAAATGAAATAAAAAAATTACAATATAGAAGAAAAAAGAAAAAAAGAAAAATGATAATAAAAAAATAACAAATATGAAACTATAGGATATAACAACAACATAATAAATTATAAGATGTCAATTTCGGTATTTAGACTGCAACACAAAGGATTCGAATATATTTTACCGTTATGCGGGTAGTACATATTCGAGCGTTTACAATAGTGTAAATACATTCGAGGATACATATAAATAAATATATTAAAATATTGTGAAAATGAAACGAGAGAGTTGAAAATATTATCAAAACATCAAAAAGGAAAATTAACAAAGTAATAAAAAAACATTAAAATTGTAATGATTTTGAATTATATAATATAAAAGCGTATTATATTAAAAAATGACTACTCAGGCAAATGAAAATTTCTTTTAACAGTTTTTTTTTGCAATCATTACATTAGCTACAAGTTCTCGCGTGACTAATTTATGACTTAAAAACATTTATTTACCCAAAAAGGACGATTTAATTAAAAAAATAACAAAGAAACTAGAAGTAATAATTAAAACCAAATCAAAGAAAATATAATATAATTAATAATTAAAAATACCAAAAAAGGAGAACAACCAAAATTAAGCAAAAAAAAAAAAAAATAACAAAACTTTAAATGAAAAAAATTACAATATAGAAGAACAAAGAAAAAAACAAAAATGATAATAAAAAAATAACAAATATGAAACTATAGGATATAACAACAACATAATAAATTATAAGATGTCAATTTCGGTATTTAGACTGCAACACAAAGGATTCGAATATATTTTACCGTTATGCGGGTAGTATTATATATTCGAGCGTTTACTATGGTGTAAATACATTCGAATATACATACTGGGTGTTTGTAAGGACTTCAAATTATTCACAAGGCTGAAATGTCAACGGCAGCAACAAAAATCAAAGTCAATGAAAGCATATTGTTTAACTACGAGTACATTCAAATATTTAACGCAAAGTCCGGTCTTCTTAATATCCAGACGTTACTTGTGCCACTGGCGTTTGGATATCATGGGGCCCCTCGACCTATTCATCTGATATGGTTTGTGGTTGGATTTCGATCACTCGGAAGATATGTTAGAATCCTCTTCAAACTTGCTAAGGTAGTCGATGAGGAAAGATGGCCAGGTTAAAAAAATTACTATCCACGAAGCCAACTATTTCAAAGTCACTACGAGATAAATGGAGTAGAATGGACTGGGAGTATTGGATTATAGAGTATTGAAAGTTATAACGGAATAAAATATACGGTGGGCTTCCATTTAAAGAAAATTATAGAATAAATAATAATAAAAATTTACAAAAAGAAGAAAAATCGGTTAAAGTTCAAAAAACAATAAAATATAACAAAGAAAATAAGAATATATTTATTAGAAAGAATATTTAGAAATAAAATACAAGCAAAATAAAAGATTTTACAGAAAAGAAGGAAAAAAAGGCAAAAAAAAAATAATAAAAAATAACAAAAGTATAATAAATAAAAAATTGTTGAAAAGAAGAGAAAACAGAAAATAAAATAAAAGTAACAACAAAAAAGTATATATAAATATAAATAATAAGTAACTAATGTTATACAACAACATACTTAATTAAAAAGGTTAATTTAGGTATTTAGACTGCAACATAATTAACCTTCAAAGGATTTCAATATATGGTATGTATATATTTGTGCGGGTAGTACACATACGTATTCGAGTGCTTACAACGGGTTATAATTGCATTTCACATACACATCCATAGACGCAAACATATTTAAACACAGTGGAAAGTTTTGTAATAGTAACAAAAATTATTGAGGACAATAAATTAAAAAAGTAACATATAAAATATATATGTATGTAATATAATAGCATATTAAATCTAAAATATTCAGTTTATTAAAATTTAATTTTTCAAAAATCATGTGCCAGAAATAAGGCACACTATTTTCATTCTTTTACCCCAACACGAAATAACTCGAATTAGGAAATTCTTTCAGACCGCCGAGATTTTATAGTTTTATTCGGATGAAAATCTTTTTCTCAGACACTAATTCAAACCAAAAAACTCGAAAAAAAGTAATAATCACGGAAATTATGAAGATAGTTCTTTCAGACAAATTGCGCTCAACGTCGAGAGAATTTGTTTTTTTCGGTAGAAATTTTACAAAGAAAGAACTAAAAATCAAATACTAAGTGAAAACAAATCTACATTTAAATAATAAAATTATTATATTTCCTTTCCCCGGGTAGCCAACAAACATCCGTTTGTAGGCGAGCTAAAGTGAGAAGGTGAATCCCATGCGGCTGTGTGTAAGGTTTGTGACCCACCACATGAAAAACAAAATCCAACGAAAAATTTAAATAAGCCTCCGACGAGAGAACCCCCTTTTGATGACGACCCCCGCAAATGGTTTAAGGATTACGATTTTAGGGCATGCACCTGGAATGTCCGGTCCCTTAATTGGGAAGGAGCCGCTGCTCAGCTGGTTGATGTCCTCATAAAGTTAAAGGCTAACATCACTGCCGTCCAAGAAATGCGATGGACGAGACAACGACGGAAGAAGGTGGGTCCTTGTGACATTCACTACAGCGGCCATATATGTACGTATTCGAGTGCTTATTGGTTTCGCATTCATATTGGGAGGGAGACTCCGTCGCCGAGTACTGGCATTCACTCCGGTGGACGAACACCACTCTAATTTGCGCCCACGCCTCGACGAAAGAGAAGGATTACTTGACCAAAGATGCCTTATACGAGCGCCTCGAACACACTTATGAGCGCTTCCTCCGCCACGACGTCAAAATTGTGCCTGGCGTCTTCAACGCCAGGGTGGGCAAAGAAGGTATCTTTGGTACGACTGTCGGAAATTCAGCCTCCACCATGAAACATCCCCAAATGGGCTAAGGCTGATCGACTTCGCCGGGGCCCGAAATATGGTTGTCTGTAGTACTATATTCCAGCTTAAGAAAATTCACCAAGCTATTTGGCTGTCTCCAGATCGGAAAACTTCCAACCAGATCGATCATGTTGTGATAGACGGAAGACACGTATCCAGTGTTTTAGATGTGCGTACGTTCCGAGGTTCCAACATTGACTCGGATCACTATCTTGTCGCAGCGAAGATAGCCACGTGCCTCTGTGTATCGAGGAACGCCCGTCAACAAACACCAGGAAGGTTCGACGTTGGGAATTAATCTCCATTTTGTGCACCAAATACCCCACTGTGCGCTGCTGTGATTTTCGGCCAGTTGCAAAGCGCCAATTATATTATATATAGGTATATATAAAGAAAGGCGGCCGTGGTAGCCTAGTGGTTAAATTTTAGAAAGTTAATTTAAATAAAAGATTAAATTAAATTTTCTAATCTCAAAAAGTGTATTTCTCACATAAAATAAAGGCTCCTCATTAAGAAAACCATCAGGAAAATAACTTCAACGGTTATATATATATATAATGGTTAGTAAAATATAAAAAAAAAATTATTATAAAAAATCTTTAAAGGTATGGAAAGACCAAAAACGTTACGTACGTACGTACAAACTAGCATTTAACGGAGAGCAAATTAGAGACACTTGGGGGGGACCAAACCATATTAAAAATGGTCAACATCGGAGGAAACCATCCCCGCATTGAGGGACTAGAGGTAATATTGCTATGCGCTACTGAGAACGAATTGGTCACGGAAACAATTGTGAACGAAAGTCCACAGCAAACTGCAGAAAGGAAGTGCCGTCATCCTCTAAATGAAAAGACACATACGTGTACATGTATAATGTTAGCAGAAGAAATAGAAGCGCAAAAAGAATTCTTAAAACGGATAAGGAGAATTGAAGGCAACACAAGAGCGTTTAATAAGGAATTAAAAAATAAACAAATTTGATTTGATTTCTTCGCTGAAATTTTATTTGACGTTTCGACAACGTCTCATCATCTCAAGTTCGAAATTTCGATGTGAAGTGCTGTTCACCAGAAATCTAACTGCGATCATGGCAAGGTGAACGATTTCGGGTGAACGAAATATTTCGTTGGTGAACTACGGGGGTATTAACAAAAGTTCGGTCAGTTGAGACTTTCAATTTGTTTCTGTTAAATCTAAATATACGAAATCCTTTGCAATTAATTTATCGTCCTTTCAAATTTTAGAACGATCGGCTAATATGGAGCCGAGAAAACTCAAGATATCTGAGGATAGGTCATACGAAATTCCACCACCAACGCAAACATAAGTTCTTCATGTCATTCTCTTCGAGTTTCGACGTAATTTACAGCTAATACAGAAATATTGTGTGAATGCCAAATTGCATTTGGAACGATTACACCGTCTTTAAAGGCTATTTCTAAGTGGTTCCGAAGATTCCAGACCGGACATTTTGCTGTAGAGGACGAACAAGGTCGATCGAAATCTTCTACTGATGACGTCACTATAGGTCTGTTGACGTCCAAAATAGACGAATACCCACGATCGTATTCCACGCGAATATTCATGATAAGTCTGATTGTTTAATTTTTATACTTCGAAGCTCCCTCCTCCATCACCTCTCTGATCTCATATGCTGATGGCTGCTCGATATTTGCATGGGGCTAGGACATTGATAACCTCTGATCGAAGATAGACTGCTGTCTCGCCGATTTTTTCCACGTCTTCACTGCACGAAAATTACATTGACAACCGGCTACCCTTTTCACCAGCAGACTTGAAGTGAATATGAAAGTCGACGACGTCAAAACTCTAACAATAAGCAAACCCAAGTCTACGAAAAATGCAATCAAATGTTGTTCATAACTTATAAGGTACGCTGGATCGATTTGTATACTAGAAACTAGCGACACGCGGATGAAAAAGCAGACAAACAGCTGCCTCGCCTGACCTGAGTAGTACTACACAATTAAGGTCCGGGCACTATAGTAGGTTCAACTTCTAGCTGTCCACACTTGACGCCGAACGTTTATAAGTTCAATATGCAATGAGTCCCTGCGTGACACTAACCATCCCTTTACATCCCTACTAAAACCCAGTCGTCTGACCTGGGCTTCCCGCTAGATGATCTCGACGACATAGATTGGTCTTGTATGCGTGTAGGTGGGATTTAGAAAGCCGTTAAAACAACAACAAGTATCAACCTAGTGTTGTAAGCCGGAGTTTATGAAGACGCAGACATGTTAGGACTCCGACAAGAAGATTTCTGATGTCGCCGTACACAGTATGTGCTATGAAACAAACAACAAGCATGACAAACAATACATGTATGTATGTTGAAAGAACTCAGCGCATTAGGGGCTTTTTATAAATCCTCACTTCTCATTCATCCTTGTATGCCGTTCATAGATATACCTTTCAGGGCGTGCGGAATTATCTGCCTATGAATGTCGTAACGTAGGTGGAAGCAGCAGAATAAGCTGTCTTCTTCGAACTAGTAATTATACCTTTAGGCTCGTGAGGCTTTCATGTTTTTGAACTATATCCCCGCTATACTCAAGCCAACTCATTGCTAATCTCTTCAAACCAATAAATGACACATCCTTTTGAGCACTTATTAATTCCAGCGACACAACTGAATTCTTGGACCTTTCGTTTAAGGTATCGATGACAAAATTCGGAGAGAAACTGGCTAATGAAGGATGTTATTCGGAAGCACAGGATTCGAGTCCCGGTCCGACCAAATTTCAAAATTATAATTCGGCCGCCACTCGGCAGGGAATGTTAAGCCCTCGGAATGTAATTTTGACATGAAATACAAGCTTAGAATAAATTCTAGCTCCCTCGATTTGTTCAAAAAACATCAAGACGCATACCACAGATTGGAGGGAGCTCGGCCGAAAATCGTTTAGCGGTTACAAAGTGCCAATTATATTGTATTGTAATTGTATATATATAAATATATATATATATTTATGTATATATAATTATATATATATATGTATGTATATATATAAATATATATATGTATATGTATGTATATATATAAATATATATATAGGTTTTCAAAACCTAATTTTTTCATATTTCCTTGGTAGGCTTTTGCTTTCGCAAGGACATCAAGTTATCCAGAAGAGGTAAACAGAACTGGTCATTCCGGGAACTTTTTCACTTAAATGCCTCCAGAAGCACAACAAATGCATTTTTATTATCCTTAATACAATATATAATATAATATATCTTTAAAAATAAATTTCATTTTCTTAAATTATAAAGTCTTATAAATAACTAGGAACTATCGACTATTCACAAGAATTTTTATTTTATGCTTATATAAGTTATTATCAATAATATTATTGTTTATCTTGAAAGATCCTATCGTTTGGTATTTTTGTTTTAATAAAAAAAAATGCTATTGTACTCTGCTATTAAAAACCACGAGTTCAAAACTTATTCTGAACAGTTCCTTTGAATTTAAATTCAAAGTTATAAAAAAAAAAATCAGTGAACCAGTTTGGCTTTCTTAGTCTCGGATATAGTACTGCTGCTGCCCTTCTCCCGCTTCTTACAGAACTCTATCATATAAGATGCGACACCGGATAGGACAATAAATACGCCAGCGAAATAGAATGAGTCATCCCATCTGCGGAGGAGAGAGAGTTTAGTTCATATTATTTTGGAAATTGACTTTGAAAAGGTTTTTTAGATAATAAACTATTTTGAAATACTCATTTGTGTAAGTAAATATGCCAAAAGATCTCCACTTCAACAGCCCCACTTACCTTAATGTTATTTCGTAAATTTCGCCTGCGATTGGTGGTCCCAAAATCATGCCGATACCCTGTACCAAGAGTACCAATCCATAGGCGCACGTAAAATCATCCAAATCCACAATACTGACACAAATGCTGGGCGTAAATGAATATGAGCTGGCGAAAGTAAAACCGAAGGTAATGCACACCAACAACAGCCCAGCATAGTTGACAACAAGGAACGGCATTAGGAATACCGAAATGCCACACACTGAAAATTGAGCCCAAATAAAGTAAAATACAACAAAAAGAAAAAAAAAAATTAAAAAATATGAAATAAAACCAAATAAATTAAAAGAAAATAAAGTAAACTATTAAGCTATGCTTACATAAATAAATAAAATAATAGAAAACAAAATAAGATAAAATAAAATAAACTAAAAAAAAAAACTAAATAACATTAAATTAAATACAAAATAAAACAAAACAAAAAAACTAAGTAGAATATAAAAAAAAGAAAAAATTAAAAATTAATTAATATAAATTCAAATGTAAAAATAAAATAAAGCACAATAAAAAATTAAATGAAATGAAATAAAATAAAACATAAAAAATAAAATGAAATATTATTAAATTTAGTAAATTAAAATTAAACAACATACAATAATATAAAATAAAATTAGGTAAAATCCAATAAAATATAAATAAAACAAACTATAAAAAATTAAATAAAACAACTTATCATACAAAAAAAAATAAAGGAAGTCGAAATTAATCGAAATTAAATTATATAAATAAAATTAAAATAAAAGGAAAACAAAATAAAGTAAAAAATTAAAGACGAAATTAAATATATTCAAATAAGAAAAGTAAAAACTTAACTAAAATTGAAAAAAAATTTAAATAAAAAATAAGATAATAAAAATAAAATAAAATGATAGGAAAACACAATAAAGTAAAAAATAAAAAATATATGCTAAAGTAAAAATATTAAATAATATTTAATGAAATAATATAAAACTAAATTCAATAAATTCGAATAAGGAAATATTAAACCAAATTAAATATAATAAAATGTAAAATTAAATGAAATAAAAAACAAAAATAAAAGATTAAATAAATGATATTAATCTTAAATTAAATAAAAGGAAAAAAAGATTAATTAATTTATAAGATGAAATAAGAAATTGAAATAAACATAACATAATTTGAATTAAGATAAAATAAAATAAAAAATTAATTTAAATAACACAAATCAAAAACAAAATAAATATAAATAAAAAAATTAAAAATTTAAAATCAATAAAATATAAAATTAATTTATAAAAACTAATATTAAACAAACAAAAAGGTTAATATCAACTTCTAATTAAGATAAATTAAAAGATCAAAAAAAAGTTAAATAAAAAATAAATAAGAAATTGACAGATTTTAATCTAATAAAATATAATGAAAAATAACACAAAAAATAAATAAAATAAGAACACAAACTTAATTGAAAATAATAAAAAATAAATAATATAAAAAAAAAATAAAATTAAAAATAAATTAAAATAATATATTTGAAAATAAAATAAAAATTATATTAATAAACTATTAAAAAATAATTTGGATACAAATAAAATAAGAAAAAAATAAATATTAAACAGGCTAATTCAATATGAAATATTATAACTATATAAAAATAAATTAAATCTCACTTATAACAAAATAAACCATAGAAAATAATTAAAATTAAATAAACGCTGAAAATAACCAAATATAAATAATAAAATATAATTAAATTAGAATAAAACAATATAAAATAAAATAACATAAAAATTAAAGGAATACGAAATAAAATAAAAAAGAAAAGAAAATAAAATAAAACAAAATAACATAAAAATTTAATAAAACCAACTAAAAAAGAGCAAAAATGAAGTAAGATATATTAAATAGATATAAAATAACACAAATTGAATTAATAATAATAAAAACAAAGTAAAACCAAATAATTAAAACAAAAAATTAATTATAAGGAAATAACTGAAGAAGGATTTCCGTAAATTTATTTCTGTTTAATTATATTTTTCAGTATTTTCCCCTTTAGTTTATCAACTGATCTCTCTTTGATTCCACAAGTGATTATTTCACTTTTCGCATATTTTGTACTTACCCACCATACACCCTGAATAACAAACATTAACATTCATCCACGAACGATCTCCAATATAGCCCAGTCCGATCATGCCAATAGTTTGGGCAATACCAATAATCGAAATCAAATGGGCGGTTTCTGTCGCTTCATAACCGTGAATTTTCATATATTCAGGCAGATATAGATAGGGTATCATGAACCTGAAAGCGGAAAGATTAAAATAAAATATTTACAATTGAAAGTTATTTATTTTATTTCACTTACCAAATGAATAAAAATAATGTAGATAAATTAAATAATGAAAATTTAATATCCGCAAATAATGAAAAATCAAACGAAGTCTTTAGCGCATCTATTACAGCGTCGTACCAAGTCTGAAAGGGAGGAAAAAAAGAAATAAATTCCGTAAAAAAAATTGTATAAAAATTTAAATTTTATTTAACATTTTACATTTATGGTATATAAGATTTTTTATTTGTTTAAAAGAATGTTGGTCTGGTAGAAATCACTTAACTCAGTTGTGTTGAAACGCATGTCTAAGATGGACGCTATATTCTAAAATTTTTGTTCGATAGGGGCGAAGCGCAAGTCAAATAGCTGAAAATGTGAATAGTATTTACGGGCCTAATACTGTAACAGCCAATCACGCGCAATTTTGGTTTCATTGATTTCATTCCGGTTATTTTGATGTAAAAGATGCTTCACGTGTGAAAGGCCAATTGTCGTAAATATCGATAAAATAATAGAAATCGTCGAGTCATGCGAGCACTGCTTCGATTGCCAAGGAGCAGTAAAGCATTACACAAAAAACAGTTTGGAAACACTTAAAAAGGCTGGATACACAGATTGGCTCGATGGATGGGTGCCACATGAGTTAACAAGAAAAACCCTCATGGACCGAATTTCCATCTATGAATCGCTGCTGAATCTTAACAAAATCCCCCCATTTCTGAAGCGGATGGTGGATGAGGAGGATGGAAATTCGTGGGATTCTTGATTCGGATAGCGACTCGCCAGAAGCTTTAAGAGCTTCGTTGTGAAGTTCTTATGCATCCACCTTATAGTCCGGACCTCGCGTGAAGTGATTATCTGATTTGGCTGGTGAATAATTGGCCTCAATAGGGACAAGGGTCTATATGAGAGGAGCATAATGACATTACTTTCAAAATGGTAAAAAATTATCCAGCAAAACAGTGCATATTTGATATAAATCGTATAATTCTAACTGTGGTAAATAAAGGCTTCAATTTAATGCAAAAAATAGTGAATTACTTTACTCGGAAGGCCAGGGTTCAAGTCCTGGTCTGACCAAAATCCAATATTATAGAAAATTTACTTAAATAAAAAATTAACTTTAACTTTCTAAATGCGGTCAACCCTCGACAGGGAACGTCGACCCCTCCGAGTAGATTTCTAAAATAAAAGTCAAATGATATCTTCTTGGCAGCCTTTTTTGATAGCTGATAAAAATATTAATGATTTTTATTTCGTCTTCCATTATCAACCACACAGGCTCTGAATATATTTGGTTTTTGGACACACTGTAGGTATCCTCATGTTCATGCGGCAGCAAAAGTGTGGCCACTTATTTCAAATCTTTGCACTTATTGTAACAATATTTACATAAAGACAATGTTAATCTATTATATGTATGTATGTGTGTATGTATTTACATAATTATATTTGTCAACATTTATTAAAGCGAGTGTGTTTGAGATTTAATTATAAAACAATTTTAGCGCACGCTATCAAGTCATATAATATGAACGACTAACAGTCGGTTGTATTACATGTATTCTGTTCAAAAAGTAGCCGGACTTGAATAGATAGTCAATCAGATTGTCGACAATCTCAAAAATTATGATTTTCTCAAATAAGAATTTGTGATGCTAAAAAGAGGTTAAAGATAAGATGACGCTCTAACGCTTGACTGCTTTAATTTAAAGCTGAAGAAAAAAATACGAACCGCAGAAGTGAAACGAGCAGGTACAATATTCTATAAGAACGTCAAGGGTCAATCGTCTGTCCGAATACAAGTGACTTCACATAACTCCATAAAAAATCTTCCAGCGGCATTAAACCGCACGATCTTGCTGGAAGTAAAAGTCGTCCACGTCAACACGAAAAAGTGTTTGATCATGCCTCTATAATGTTCCCCATCGACTGTGACGTTATCACCGCCTCCAATTAGGAAGAAATATCAACCAATGGTTAGCTCTGCCCATAGGGTACACCAAGCAGTGACTTTTTGAAGATGACGGCACCTCAACAATGGCTTGTGAATTATCATCACTCTAAAATGGGAGAATTTTATTTATTAACATACTAAAATCGAGCCCGATCGTTGTTAAAAATTTTCTTGTAAAAATTGGAATCGGTGTCCAACTCGTTTTGAGCCCATTCATCGAACGTACCACGCGCTTGATGGTCGTTCGGCTTCAATTATTGTACAAGTTAGATTTTGTAAGCCCGTAAACTAAGATTCTTCCACAAAATCTTCCATAAAGTAGATGGGCACAGCTCCAATTGTTGCGCGAGATGGCAGATGGACTCATTCCTGTCTTCTTCCCACAGAAGCTATAGATGCTCATTATCCACTAGAGTAAATGTGGTGCGAAATCGATTCAAGGTTGCTCGAGTTACCAGCCCAGTTGCTAGTCATTTAGGTCGACCGAAAATTGGACGAAGAGTGCGTTGCGTCGAGCGAACCGAACTACTATTTTGGTAATAAATTTGCACGATTTGCAAACGTTGTTCCAAAGTAAGTCTTTTCATTATCAAAAATACCAAGTATTTGCTAATTGAACACCACACACTTAAGAAAAACACCCTTTACAACTGATATTGATATCATTGGCGTCAACAACCGCATCGTGAGTTCCGCTTTCTCCAAACTGGATAAGGAAGCAAAGGATATGGGTCTGGTAGTTAACAAGGCTAGACGAAATATCTCCTGTCATCAAACAAACAGGCATCGCATTCACGACTCGGCTTCCACGTCACAGTCACATCTTTGAAGACATAGACAACTTAGCCTTTCGTGGAACCAGCATTAACGCCATCAACAATATCAGCGTTGAAATTCAACGCAGAATCATTCTTGCCAACAGGTGCTACTTTGTACTGAGTAGGCAATTAAAAAGAAAAGTGCTTTCTCGACGAATCAAGACCAAACTCTACAAGTCGCTCACCATATCGGTCCTACTATATGGCGCAGAGGAACGCACGATGACAACAGTTGATGAGTCGGCGTTAGAAGTTTTTGACGCGCAAAGCATAGATGAAATGATGAGTTGTACAAGATAATACTCTTGGATTTGCCAACTGGAATCAAACGGCGAAACGGCGAGGTATAAATTTTTTGTTGCCTTCCCCGAAGGAGTATTTCAACAACGCTTTCGACGACTTCTCCAACTCCTTGTCATAGGTTGATAACTTTTAAATGTGCGGCTTCAGGGAGGTAAAGAGATGATAATGTGAAATCGCCTTAACAGGGAAACGCACGGGCTGGTTAAGGGCATTCCATGCAAACGAGGCGAGCAGTTCTTTCGTGGCGTTGAACGTGTGTGGTCTAGCATTGTCGTGCATACTCCTTTTATTAGCATGCCTCTACTCTTGTTCTGAATCGTTCTCCGTAATTATTTTTTAGGTCTCACAGTATCTTGCAGAGTTGAATAGGATGTTTTCCCTTCCAAACGAAATATCGTATGACACCGCGTATTTTGCATTTGGCGGAAAATTGGATTGATAGTGTTGTGACGTCGACAGTTCTCAACGCATTGACCTCGAACTGGTGTCGTTGCTAAAGGGAAGAAGTCTGTCTACACTACCGTGTTGCCAACATGACGAAAATGAAATCCCTCCGGCTGTGAGGACCTCAGTACACTTACTTTCTGAATATGCCTTGTACAGGGTCCGCCACGTAACTTTTTTTTTTTAAAACAGTGCTCACAAGATCGATCGTAACGTTGGCTGTGTGGTACGGAACGCCGTCTTGCTGGAACCAAATGTTGTCCAAGTCCTCCTCTTCGATTTCCGGGAAGAACCAATCCGTTAACATGGCGCGGTAGCGTTCGCCATTGACCGTAACGGCGGCTCCTGCCGCATTTTCGAAGAAAAATGGGCCAATGATGCCGGCCCAAAATCCGCACCAGGATTTTTGAGGATGCATTGGCTTCTTTTCGATCACGTGCGGGTTTTCCGTCCTCCAAATACGACAATTTTGTTTATTGACGTAGCCGCCAAGATGGAAATGAGCTTCGTCGGAAAAGAGTTCAAAAAAAAAAGTTAGATGGCGGACCCTGTATATAGAGAGGGTGGGATAAGTAAATGTGCATATGTACTTTCAATGCTCTGGCATCGGGCTAAGGCTTTTTAAAATATTTTGGCATTCTAAGAGATTGGGGGTATTTTTTCTCTGGCTCACCCTATTGTATGCACGTAATCGTATTTAATTTTTACTTAGTATTCAAACAGCTTACATACACGTATGTATGTATGTATGTACATACATAATTGGTACTTAAGCGACTGATAAGACACTTTCACTGGCACATCACTATCGGCATAGTCTAATTTACTTAGATGCATATAAGCGTTCATTATCTCAAAACTATTAGAACGAAACGTGTTTATAGTTTAATTAATCAGTCATATAGAAAAGAATGTAAAAGATTTTGAAAAACGAACTTCAGTTCTGTGGCTGGTCCATGGCACTGGTTTGCATATATAAAACATAATTATTTTGAAATAAATAATCTAATAGAAATTTAGTATTTGATTTCTGTAATAAAATCGTTTAATATTTGTTTTGAGTTAATTTTTGAGATAATAACAATTTTTTATATTTTTCAAATCTTTTGGAGTTAAAAAATTTGATTTTTTTTTCGACATTGGCATTTAGCTGTCAAAATATTAGAATTCTATGAAATAATTGTTTGTGAAAGTCTACATTTTTTCTTCCATAAACCTGTCATAAGTATGAAAAACTTTTAGTTTGGCTCTGCTTCTAAGTAGTCCATGCTCCACCTGAGATCGATCTATTCGAAAATATCAAATTTACTTTTAAATCGTTCGATATACGTGAAATTTAATACGAGGTAGGTTTTGAACCTAAATTAATACGTGTACACGTATGTGGAACACCTTTTCTGCCAAGAAGTGAACCCGGGAATGATCTATTCGGAAAAAAACATTTTTATTTTTTCTTCCGGGGATTAGGTTGTTAGGTTAATATGTGCAAACAATTTTCGTTGCCGGAGGTGGATATTGGACCGATCTATTCAAAATAAGGTAATTTACTCGGTACAATCTTTTCGCAAGAAACTCCAATAATTTTTTGCAAACATTAGTATTGTCAGCAAAATGGACTCTTTAAAAAACAGTTCTACATCAGGATAGGGGTGTCCTTTTGCTAATTGTTGGCCGAAGAAAAGTTGCCTTCCACTGCGTTGCGATCTTACAACGACGAATGAGAGCTAATACGGATCTTATAAATGAACATTAGCCAAGCCTTTCTCCACCTGATCTATTTAATAAAGTGATGGTTTTTCCTTTTCTCTGCTTTCACCGGCAAGAACTGCATCAAATACAATACTTTCAGAGCTGGCGAGTTTTCGGCACGCCCTGGCCAGCGTAGCTGTTGTCTCTTAATTCGCTGAACTATGTCAATGCCGTCGTATAACTCGTACGGTTATTTGTTTCATCGACTGTGATACTTGCCGTCACCTCTACTTATAATTTATGTGTTAATAACCCCTGAAGCCGAGCTCCTCCTCCAATTTGTGGTTTTGCGTCTTGATGTTTTTCCAACAAATGAAGGAACCTGAAGTTTATTTTGAGTCGTCTCGGAACGGCTGATGGATTTTTATGAGGAGCTTTTTGTTTTCAGAAATACTCTCGGAGGCTTCGATATACCCTGCCGAGGTGCCACCGAAACTAGAAAAATATATTTTCTTTAAATTTTTTTTTGTTCTGAATTTCCGAATGTTAATACGCAATGCTAACCTTTCGGAATTCTGCCGCCTACAATCCTTATTCCTTTTCTCTTCCTCATCTAATAAACCATGTATAACAAACTTGTAAGCGCCGTTGACCTCGTGCAATAAGAGATCTCGTAAAGAATTGTAAAAATATATAAAATTGTTCGTTCAACAGAATCTACGACCGTAGTAAACAAGTGGTTTCCAGAGCTAAGTATTCAAATCCTGGCCAGAACAACGTTCTCGCATGAGATACGAAGTTCCTCAAAAAATTTTCCGTGAAATTGAAGCCGTTGCAATCATGGAGGGCCACACAATCGAAAATATGTTGGGTAGATAGAACCGAATTAGTTACTGTACAAGGCCAGCCACAAGAGTTCTATGAATGTAGTGACGTTCCATCATTAACCGGAGTGTTTAGGCATTTCAACAAAATAAATATAAAATCATTGGAAAATATAATATTTATGCGCCTTTATGGGCCTACCCGATATATGCACGAGAGAGTGGTTTTATGTTTTTGAATGAATCTTTTTCGGGAAAAAGCGTAATGAACAAGTGACACAGTTTAATTAAACAAGACAGGGAATCCCTTGAACACGACCCGTGACTGGGCAGGAGCCAGAACTTATCTAAAAAGTTGAAAAGAATTGTCCTCGACGATGTGTATTTTAGGACCTCTCTAATGAAAAGAAAGATGATGCATTAAATCAAATTGTTACTGGAGATGAAACATGGGTTCACCATTATGAACCTGAGTTGAAACAAGACACCATACAGTGGCATAAAAAGGTCACAGCGCCTCCCAAGAAGTTTAAGGTGGCACAGTGAGCTGCGAAACTCGGAAGGAATATTATGGATCGATTATAGAGATAAGGGTGTTTTTATTATTGAAGAGAGGTGGTCTGCTTTTGCACGGCAAGAGCCGTGTTGCGTTGACTGCCCCGTAAAAGGGGGGTTTCGATATTTTGAATAACCTACCCTACATTTAAGGGCTGACCCTGTTTCCAAAAATGTATTAGGCGTAAAAAATTCAACCCCGGAAAAGAAGTCAAGGAGGCAACTTCGACGTATTTTGAAGACAATGAGAAACAATTTTTTTATAAGAATAAAATAAATTAATTTAATGATCTGAAAAATGTATCCGTCTTGCTGGTAAATATCGTTAAAAGCAAAAAAAAAAATTTTTTTATATCAATCTCTTATCTATATCAACCTCTATTCCATACAGATAAGCAGGACAGGTTGCACTGCCAGATTATGGAACTCATCGACATAAATAGAGGTAGGGGGCTATTTCTATTTTTGTACTCACATTTTCAGTCACCTTCGGTAGAGCAATCAATGCAGGATTCCTGTGGAAATTCGGACATGAATTTGTGCGATGCCGATACGGGCTCAACAGTGCGCTACGATCTCGCGAGATTGTACGTTGCATTTGAGCATTCTTCTGGGTGCTTGGGGGCGGCAGCGAACCGGTTTGTTGGAAATGTGAACTCTGACTACGAGCTACCAACTTCTTGGACTTGCTATTCGAGCGAATATATTTCCTTTGTTCATTGTTTGCTGTATCTTCTGGCATTGGAGTTTGTGTCGTGGAATTATTTTGTTTAACTAAATTATCTTCCACTTGTATGGCGATATCATTTTTATTTGTTGGTTGATTAGTATCACAGTTTAATTTGTCTAAATTGCCGGTTGATGAAACCTGCTCTTGTGCAGGCAACTCAACTTCATCAGCATCTTGTGACGAGCGTCTACTGTTACTGTTCGTCTCATAAATACAATCTAAATTCTGGGAACCCAAAAAGGTTGGAAAGAACATTTCACTACGCAAGCGTTTTATATCATTTTTGGCAGCCCTATTTAATAGCGGATGTGCCCTGGCCACCAACGACTCCAAAACGGCCTCTTTGCTTGCGCCTGTATCAAGCAATTTCCTTATATCTTCACGATTTACAATTGAATTCCGATATGTGTTGGCAATATCTTCGGCCTCTTTTTCCAGCCGCTTCTCCTCGATCAGCCAATCTGGGTCGATCATTAAAGCACCACTCACACAAGTATTCAGTATAGTGCCGGCAAGTATGAGTGTAGCAATACGCCAGCCATAACTATCGATTAGACATTGAGTCAGCGGTGCATATAAAATGGTACCGATGCCGGTGCCCGATGCTGCTATACCCGTGGCGAATGTACGTTTCTTATCGAACCAAAAAGCGATTGATACCACAGCTGTCACATAACTTATGCCCATACCCAGCCCAGCGATGATGCCAAAAGTTAACATCAGCATCTCCACTGAATTACACATTGACGACAGTGCAAAACCTGTGGCTGATAACATGCCGCCGAAAATCGTCATTCTACGACAACCATACCGATCAACGAGATTCGACCATATTGGACCCATTAAGAGCGGCACCGAAAAGAACAATGAACTAATCCATGCTGTCTTCGCAGCCGACTCGCCGAAATATGTCAATAATTCTGAATTAATCAAACCGAATGAGAAACCCAAACCGTCAGCGATAAGCGAGACGACGAGTGAGGCGCACACGACAACCCAACCGTAACCGCCGTCTGGTATTATTGGTTTCTTTTTAGTGTTTGTACTAGAACCCGAACTAATCGTTTCAGCCGATTCGTTTGCGATAAGACGATTCGGCTTCGGCACGTTATTAAGTTCAGCCAGAGCGTATGCGCTTCCTTTGGAGTTGGATGTAGTGGCGACGGCGTTTGTTTTGCCGGTCAAGCGGTCATTGCCATCGTCGACAGTGATCAGACAATGGCGTTCGGTGCTTTCATTAGCAGCGTGATCACCGACGGTGGAGGGCAGAGAGTCGCCGTAATTCGGCGCAGCATTTAAGTCATTTTGGTTGGATTTAATTCCCGTTGTTGTTGTAATGTTATTATTATTTGGCGTTATTAGTGTCATGGTGGTTTCGATTTCGCTTGGTTCCGCAAGTGCACTTTTCGGTTTACCTTTAGCGTTCGTGGATTTCACAACCATTTTAGGCGGGTCTCCTAGCGAGAGTTTGAGTTAGCTTTGGTGGTACTTTTTGAGCTGTGGCTTCTGTCTACATTCACATGAATTACAGTTTTTTTTATTGTGTTTTCGGGTTGAGCACAAAATATTTCACTTCTTTAACGCACTTTTCACTACAAAAATATCCTTAATGCAATATTCCAAAGTATAGAACTAGCCCGTTGGTTATGCTATTATACTTATTTTCAATTTCAAAAATTTTTTTCATTTTTCTCACAATCATTTATTGTTTTCACGCGTGTTTTACGGTACTTCTGCGGCGCTCTGATTGCTCTGTTCGAGTTCAAATAAAAATTAAAACGAAAAAGAAAAAATTTAATTGCCAACCGCACTACTGGCACTGTCCATCGCCTCGATGCGACTGTAGACGCTTGGGCGATAATCGAGCTTGTGTAGTCTATTATTCGTGAATGTGCGCGTCCATTGAAGATGAAGATTTTGTACTGAGCGCAGAGCGCGTTGTCGAAACTTAATTTATAGAAGTGAAGGTCTCGCTTAAATGCGAGTATCTTGAAGATTAACAAAGCATTCGACCTGTATATACATACATACATGTATATATATGTATATATGTACTATATATTTATATTGAGACCTTAGTATGTATATTTCATACTTAGGGGTTATTTAAATGAAAGATTTAATTAGTTGGCAAATTAATCACCGTTAGTTTGGAGCCTGGGTTAACAGTTTTGAACTTACATTTTTTTTTGGTCGATAAGCGTTTGACTAAGAAGATCTTACTGATAAAGTTATTATATTGATTTGATTATGTTTTCTTTCCTGCACTAGCACTAGTAGTGTGCAACAACACTAATAACACAATAACAAAAGAAAAAAAAATTAAATTAAACTTAAATTAGAAAATAAGTGAGCACGTGTTGCAGGTCGGTCAGGTTAGAGCCGTGTTCTGTATACAGTTTTCCCGATGATTATAACCTCTCAAAGATACGTAATGCTAGAAATGAATTAAAGTATCGTTAAAATTCTGATCTTGATGATTCTGTCTACTTGCCACCAGTTTTGATACCGAAAGTAGGTGTACTGATCACCTCATGGGCGGAGGGATTTTATTTTTGTCATTTTGACAATACGGTAGTCTAGCTAGACATTTCCCCTTTGCAACGAAACCGGTACGAGGTCAATACGTTGCAGTGTACCTCCTGCGCGGCAAAGTCAGACCACACATGGCCAACACCAATTAAAAACAGCTCGCTACTGCGCATTCCCCTGTTCTAGCACTGTCATATTACTATCTTTTACCTCTCTGAAGCTGCACATGGGCGGAGAAAGGTTTTCAACCGACGTGTTTATAAGGGAGGACTTGGAGAAGTAGAGGAAGGAGTTGACGAGAAATGACTTCGAGGAAGGCATCAAAAAATTGATATCCCATTTCATCATCTGCATGGTCTATCGAAGTTAGCTGACGTCAAAATCATGGATCTAATGAGGTTTATTAGAGATTCAAAATGGATGGATGATGAAACCTGATGGTTAAGTTTTTGTGGTATCACAATGGATCTTAGTCAGGCCTAGGTGAATCCGACTCGATAGATCGATATCCACTACAACCTAACCTCACTACCTACATAGAGACGACGATGTCGAAAATAGCTTACATTATGTACTAAACCTAGTACGCTTTCTTTTTGGATATGCCTCGTAGGTTAGGTTAATTTATAATTTGACTGGCTATCACGTCATACATGGACCTGCTAGTCCATTGTAATATCAGTTGGAGACTCAAATTAATTCGAGCTGAAGAAGTCATCACATAGAACGCCAACGATTTATCAACGGAATCTTAAGAGAACCTCGATATCTAATTATGATACTCCGTCTAGTTCTTTGAACTGCAAAACTTCTTGCTAGCTAAGATGAGTTCTAGATACGGCCGGATATCAGCAGAGGAAGTGTTCCATACATGCCTTTTTCCCTGAGCTTCGAGTAAGGTTTCGTCAAATTTTTTGATAAGTTCTAGCGTGGTCAACTCGACGCTCCTACCCAGCCTCTGATCGTCTTCAAGGAATTTCATTCCTTGTTTAAATTAACCGTACTACTTGTAAAGCATAGTTTTTCCCGGACAAGTGTCACCGTAAATTATTGACATCTCATTCATTATGGTCGCAACTGATTTTCCTCGCTGGGTAAGGAACTTTATATATCGGCACGACGTTGGATTTTTTCCTATTCCTATTTCTGTAATATCAATGAATCCTCGTATTTATACTAATTATGAGTTACTGAATACGTTACGATCTTGATGAGTCTAATCACTTTGTTATAACCCTTTCATTCCGCGAACATAAAAACGCTGGCTCGTGCTTTGAGTGAGGAGCTTGTTAGATCTCAGCGAAGTCAGTCCGTTTAAGGGGTTACATGGATTTCACAGCTTCCAAAAATCGATCTTTTAATATCTTAATAATTTCTACAATATCTCCAGAATTAGCCTAAATTTTCAAGTCGTTTCGAATATGAGCTTCGGGGATATTTCTTTGGGAAGATGCGCTATCGCTCAGCGCTTTAAGCTTTCAAAGCGTTTTTTCCAAATTGAGTTTTCAAAGTCGGTTGTCAAAAGTTCTCAAAAGCTGCTCAAGTGATCTTGAGGAATTTTTGCTATTGAATAAGGGATTATTTCTTTGTTTAAACATATATATTAAAAAAAACGTTTAGCCAAAATTTGCATTTCATTTTTTTATTTTCCCTCTTCCAAACTCTTCTAGTTTATGGTATGGACTAAAGCACGATTTCCTACGCAGATACACCTTTTTGACCTCACAATGGCGGAGTTATGAATATTTTATTTTAGAAAATTTCTGAAATTCTTCCACAAATGTATATATTTCTCTTATCTCTCTTTAATATTGTTAATAGTTTGCATATAATATTTTATTTATTAAATTAAAAAACTGTTGAAAAGGACCGTTTCCTTTTAATAAACTCATGTAACCCCTTAAAATAGTTAGCGGCCGTTTGAGAGGTGTTTTCTTACATTTTTCAATTCATCTCAACACTTTTATATTTTATCATTTGTTAAATAATTTAAATTTAAAATTTTATTCTTGAACTCGCATCTGCGGTGCACTTTTTGACTTTTCCTCGTCGAAAGTCTTAAAATGGAAAATTATTTTTAAAATTAAAATGACTTTTAGCAAATCTTATTTTAAAATCTAGAAACACCTTCAGCTTCCAAGTCTCTTATAAAATTTTCCATTTTTCTTATCATGATTTTATAACCTATCTAACCTCTTATTTAATAATTTATTTCATAATTTATTTTTGATAATAAAAAAAATAGAAAGAAAATTATCTAAACTACTGAAAGTTTCAAACCTTTGCTCCAAACTAGAAAAAAAAATTTTATTTTATAAAATATGTAATACCGGCATAATCAAGAAAGTATAGAAATAATATTTAAAATATTTTTATTTTAACATATAATACCAAATTTTTATTATTTCGTTTGGAATTTGCATTCGTATCTAAGTTAATTGGCTTTTCTCGCGCACATTGTTCTTCCACACTCTTTTATTCGAAAAAACCCTTTACTATTCTGCGATAAAGCTCTCAAATACTCGTAGGAACATAATTTGAGCAAATGATAAGTGATCAATCGTTTTGAGATTTAAGTGCTATCGAAGAATGAAATCTCCAAAAATGTTGCCAATTATGACTGCATTAATCCAAATAATGTTTATAAGATTGCAAAAATTTTATATTACTCTTATCAGTGAGTTTATTATCAGCCACCAATATATCGATTTAAGAGCTTAGCTAGCGTTTTGAAGATTATTTTGGTTTAATGTTGCAGGAATAAAAATAAATTACATATATATGATTAAAATTTTACATTTTAAAAATTTTGTTTACAATTTAAAAAAAAAATCTAAAAAAGAATTAAAAAATAATATTTAAAAATAATAAAAGAGTATAAAAAAGTTTAAAAGTAAAAAAATTAATTATTAATAAGTTTCGTTGACTGCTGAATACGTGTATGCATATGGTAGTGCTCAAGAATTTGACACTGAAAGCAAAACCAGGCAAAAACATAGCGGCTCAGCTGATACAATCTATCTTATGGAAGCGTCATCTGGATGAAAAGTCTTCCTCGCTTCGATAAAGACCTGTAAAAACGATCCAAACAGTTTTTGGTAATAGGTACATGGGGTTAATATAGGGTATATTCAGAAATTGTAGACATAGTTTGTTGGAGTTCGTTTTGATTACATTGGGTTCTTTTTGAACATCCGGGACATGTACTGGATCGCTCAGATGGTATATAAAGCATGTGTGGAGTGTTAGAATTTACGGGCGAATATAAAAAATGCCCCATTGTAAGTACCAAACACCTATGATGTGGCGGGATTCTCTAAAACAACACTAAATTTAAGTAGCATTGCGTACTGCCACTCGGAAGACCCGGGTTTAAGTCCTGGTGTCGTATTAACATCCAATAAGTTATAGCAAATAATTCAAATAAAAAGTTAAGTTAAATTTTCTAATTGCGGTCGCCCCTCGGCAGAAAACATCCACCCCTCCGAGTATATTTCGGACATGAAATAAAGCTCCTCATAAAAAACCATCAGCCATTCGGAGGCGGCTTAGTATAAACTGTAGGTCCCTCCATTTGTTGGAAAAACATTAAGACGAAAAACCACAAATTGGAGGAGGAGCTCGTGCGAAAATCGGTTACAAAGCGCCTATTGTACCATATATATATATGTATATAAATAGAAGTAAAAAACTCTTCTTCAAGTGATGAAAGTTGTTAAGCTAATTTTTATTCAGATATTTTTACTGAACACCAGCGCTTTACTCAAAACCACCGGAGTGAATTAATCAGAGATCTTGGTCTTCTATGGAGGCTCGATTGAAGCAAAGAAATCTACTTCAATTACAGTCAAAGAAGAATATGGATTATGGATAAACTGCGGGACAGGGGAGCTAAGTGTGAGCACTAGTTACGAAAATTTTTGTCTTCCAACCAATCTATGGTTTTATATATTAAACTTATGAAAGACTTTGTCAAAGTTTATGCAAAGATGGCGAATGTTTCACATGCCTACATTAATCTCTATAAAGTTCTTTAATATGAGCACAAAGAAAGTTAAAGTTTTGAAGGCCATAAATTAGAAAATGTATAAGAAAATAAAACTTTTATATTATAGTTTTACACGATAGATATTGAAAAATATGTTCGGAATGAATTAGTTGGGATTTTATATTTTATGCGTATTATACGGGGGTATCCTATTTTGCGGTCTCAAAAATAAACGTAAATAGAATGGATTAAAAATAATTTTTTTTTTATAAAATTCCCTACATCATTCAAATGACCGCCTCGCGAAGTTTTGAAAACTTCGTTCCGTTTGAGGGTACTTTCGATCACTTTTTGGCACATATTGGGCGGTGTCTCAGCCATAAATTGACGAATGTTGGTTTTCAAGTGATCAAGAGTTAACGGTTTAGCCATTTAAACATGATCTTTCACGCAGCCACACAAAAACAAGTTCAATGGAGTTAAATCACACGATCTCGGTTGCCACTTGAGATCACCAAGACGAGAGATTACCTGGCCGGGAAATTTCTCTCTCAATAAGGTCATATTCAATCTTCAATTCGATTCTCGGAGCACCAAATGCGATAACTTCCAAATGCAAATAACGTTATAAGCGTGTATAATAAAGTCCCAGCACTTGAGAACGTCGATAAATATACACATTCGGGTCTTCGGCTACACTTTCACTTACAGTAGCGATGTTTGAGGTGAAACTAACAAAGCGCTAGGTTTTTTTTTTTTAATTTTACCCATTGCTTGGGCAGTTGGATGATTATGTGCACCATGATCTGCTCTTAAAGCACGAGACGTGGCCACTTTTGAATCATCATATTCATAAATATTAAATTATTAATGAAAACAAAACATGTTTAGTTTGACAGTTAACTTTGACAGATGTCAAAATACAGCCCTGCACTTAAAGTGGATAACTCTATATTTTAATGTAGTTCGCATACATATGTATGTATTTACCTATGTACGAGTATATTTGGCGTTTGGCGTTCAAATTAAAAGTTTAAAATGATTAAATTTGCTGATATTAACGGTTGGTTGGGCCATAAGAGTAGCATGAATATTCTCCATAGCTCTCTTCCTCTCTCATTGAGTTCTCTAGTGGCAGTTTGAGGACTGCGAGCAAGTATCTCACTAGGAGTGCAGTGAATCTGAAGATTAGTTAATCGTTTAGTGTGTTTATCTTTTTGTATATGTATTTAAACATTTTTCTTTATTTTTATTTATTTATGTTTATCAATTTATTGCTTTTGTTGACCACTGGTATGTGTGCTCGTAATTTATTCGAAAGCAAGCGAATTCGAATATTCATATTTTACACTTCTACGCTCTTTGTAGGTCAGTAATATCAGCTGTTAAGCAGATACAAAAAGATATTTTGTAAACAAAAACAAACACACAATCATACAGATAAACATAACTTTGCTATTTTATACGAGTATATGTATGTATGTATGTATCTACATACGAGTATATAAATATGTGCTTTGATTATTTGCTAATTCGAATTAAATTTGTTATTCAAATTAAAAATTAAATCAAAAAAATATATACAAACAAGTGTAGCTAAGAAGAGCTGAATGTAGACGAAGTTTAAAGTGTAGCGCAGCTTTTGGAACATATGTAAATACAGGGCTTTCCAATAAGAGGTGTTATTTTGATATTCAAAGAAAAATGATTTCAATGAAAAGAGGAGGAAGTTATGCATTAATAATGGAAAATAATATCCCCCAAATGGCCAACACGACCGTATTCTTTTTATGAAATTTTCCATCATCAAATCGCAAAGTGGCTGCTTCATGCCCTAAATAGCTTCCCGAATTACATTTTTGAGGTCTTGAATCGACGTTGACCTGTTGACGTAGAACTTATCTCTCACACGGCCACAAAGGAAGAAGTCGCAAGGTTTTAAATCACAAGATCTCGGTGGGCAATTGCGATCATCTCTCTGAGAGATAACATGCTTTGGAAACTTTTCCTCTTAAAAGGTTAATGGTTTCGTTGCTTGTATGGTACGTAGCGCCATCTCCAGCCATAAAAAATCATTGATCAATTCTCCATAATCATTCCTCGAAACTGTTGCTCCAACCGGATTTCCGAAAAAGTGAGGTCCATTGATTCCGCCGGACCATAAGCCGGACCAAACCATTACATGCTGAGGTTGGAGAGGCTTGTGATAGTTTTGCTTATTGTCGATGGCTACGAGGTGGAAATGAGCCTCATCAGTCGAGATGATTTTTCGATGGAATTCCTGTTGATTTTCATGAATTTCAAAGACCTAATTAGCAAAGACACGACGTTGTTGATGATCGGCCGGCTTGAGATTTTGTGTTAACCGAACTTTACAAGCCTTAAGACTCAAGTATTTATGCAAAATGCAATTTAATGACGTTTGCGGTTTGTCCAATTCTAAAGAACGTCGAAGAATGGACCATCCTGGGTTTTCTTTTCAACACTTTGGGCTACTGCAGCAATATTCTCAGTTGTTCTTGAGCGACCTGCACGTGTTTTATTCTTCACATTACCAACTTGTCTCAACAGCTTCAGCTTTTTCACCATTTTTGTAGTGAATTTTAATACCAATAAGAATTGGAAGCCCTTTATATCTATATATAGCTATTTTAGGCCGAACTTCTCCTCCAATTTCTCGATGTTTATACCAATCCGCCCTCCTCTATTTCACTATTTCTTGAAAATGTTGATCTCTCTATACGTAGCTTCCGTACTTGATTATTTAAAAAATTTCTGTAGTAAGTACTACAGAAGACACTGAAGCAACAGTTTGCCGCTGTTTTCCACACGATTTCGAAATGTTTTTGATAGCAAGTGCTGGCTGGGTTTCGGATCATACGTTCACGTATGTATGACGAGTACATACAATATATCCAACATTCATTATTCCCGCACATACTGAGAAAAAAGAAACATAATCTTATTAGAGCTATGATATCGCAGTCTTTCTTTTTAATTTTCCTAAAGCTTTACATATGTCCAGCCAATAAAGCAATGGCGCCCCTGAGCTGCTATTATGCGTGATTTCTATACAAAGCACTATAATTACGTCAATTCACCCGGCAACTGATATTAAAAATAGAATTCGTAATCTCTACGGTGCGTGTCGTATCAAAAGCGTACGCAAATGTTGCCGAATGGATGATTAAAGCGAGATTTGAAATATTAAAGACTTCTGACTTAGGCCTCAAATAAAAATTGTTTCATTTGATGATAAAAGAACTTTGAAACAAGCGATTGAAAGAAAATCTATAGCTGTAGATGTACTCTCTCCGTATAGTGGTCTACAATATGTGCGGATGGGTTTTAAGTACCGAAGTTAGATTAGGTTAGTTTAAACTGACCGGCTGATGCGGCTTATATGGAGCCGTTGGTCCTTTACAGTGCCAAATGGAGGTCCATTGCATTGTGATGTAAAGTTGTCAAGGTCTTTTGTGTAATTCAAGACAGTTTTAATATCCTATTTGAAAATCTTCTCTAATCCTTTCAAATGCGCGAGATATCTGAGACGAGTTCTTGCTAAAGTCGTACGGAAACATGTAACGTTTCCGCTCTGCACTTCCTATATGTTCCACTGCTCCCCAAGTCCATTCTGCTTGCAAGGGATGCCAGTAAGTTGTGGGTAGCGTAGTTACCAGGTGTGTTTGTTGAAGTGTGCCGGTTTTACTAGTGGATGTGGCTAGCAATATGTATAAATTTCTATGATTTGGCATGTACTTAATTTTTTTCTATTGACATTAACCTGCAAAAATACGCAAGTCACATTGCGCCAAAATAATAGCGTCATATTTGTTTACCTCAGTGAATATGTCGAGTTTCGTTCCAAGTAAATCGCATTTGCGGCATTCGTTGCTTTTCTTATTTCATCAAAAGAAAAAAGCAGCTTAAGCTGGTAGAAAGTTATGGTGAACATGCTCCAGTGATTAGAACATGTGCGGCATGGTTTCGTCAATTTAAAAGTGGAGATTTCGATTTGACAGACAATGAACATCCTGGTGCAGCGAAAAAGTTCGAAGACGATGAATTGCATGTTGATCCAACCCAATCGCAACAAAAATTTTCAGAAACACTACATGTGACTCGAGGAGCAATTTGCTAACGTTTAAAAGCCATGGGAAAGATCCAGAAGTATGGAAAATGGGTGCCACACCAGCTGAACGATAGACAAATGGAAAATCGAAAAACCGTTTGTGAAATGCTGCTTCAACGATTCGAAAGGAAATCTTTTCTGCATCGAATTGTCACGGGAGACGAAAAATGAATTTATTTTGAGAACCCAAAGCGAAAAAAATCATGGCTTCCCCCTGGTGAAGCTGGCCCATCGACTGGAAGGCCAAATCGCTGAACACGGATCGCTACCGACAACAAATGATCAATTTGAATCATGCGTTGATCGAAAAACGGTCGGAATAGGCCCGAAGACATGGCAAAGTTATCTTGCAACATGACAACGCTTAATTGGGAAATATTATCGCACCCTCCGTACTCTCCAGACCTCGCCCCGTCCGACTATCACCATTTCGCATCGATGGGACACTCCCTTGCAGAGCAGTGCTTCGCTAATTTTGAAGAAGTCGAAAAATGGCTCGTCGAATGGTTTGCCTCGAAAGAGAAAAAGTTTTTTTGGAATGGTATCCATAATTTGCCTGAGAGATGGGCGAAATGTGAGATTCCTCTGAAAATTAAGTGTTTTCTTCATAGAAAAAACCGGCAAATTTCAACTAACACACCTGGTACACTCTCCATACAGTGGTTTACAATAGGTGCGGATGGGTTTTAAGTACCGATGTTAGATTAGGTTAGTTTAAACTGCGGCTTACACAGAGCCGTTGATCCTTTACAGTGCCAAATGGAGGTCCACTGCATTGTGATGTAAAGTTGTCAAGGTCTTTTGCGTAATTCAAGACAGTTTTAATATCCAATTTTGAAACCTGCTCTAATCCTTTCAAATACTGAAATCGCAGCAAAAAAAAATACTTAAAAAAACTGTGGACCGCCTGTGGAGAAGACACAAAGCAGCATTCTAAGGAGCAACGTCAAGCCAGCAGTCCATTCCTACTAATGGGCTTTATGTTTTAATTTGGTTTATTTTATTTACTTATTGTTAGGCTTCCGATATCGAAGCAGATATTTATTGAATCTGCTTCGACATTAAAGTAAAAAAAAGAATTATCCGATTTATGTTAAATATGCACCTTTTTGTGCGATAACTTTTTAGCAGTTTGATGGTAAACCCTTGTCCCTATTGGCAATCACTCGGGGAAACCCGATTTCCACAGACTTCTCTTGAGATCAATTCTTTCCCAGCCAAATCATTCGCCATAGACAGGAACAGATGGCCATCATTTGGATCGAGGTCTGGAATATAAGGTGGATGCATAAGAATCTCCCAGCCTTGCTCTTCGAACTTCTGGTGAGTAACTGCCGTTGTGTGTGGTCAGCCGTTGTCCTTATGAAACACCATTCCCCTCCTGTTAGCCACAGCTGGGCGCTTCTGAGTGATTTCTTCCAGGTCTAAATTAAGAGTTTGGCCAGAAGGAAGCAACTCATTGTGGATGATTTCTTACCAATCCCACCAAACACACCGCAGAACTTACCTGGCCGTCATTCCTTGGCTTGGAGACGTCTGTGCCGGCTCTCTGCCTTTCGACTACGACAGTTTAAGTTTGATGTTGCTGACAGTGGTCCATTCGACATCTCCAATTACCGTCCGCTTCTGAAATGGATCGATTATGTTACGAATCGATGAAGGATATTCGGTCCATGAGGTTTTTTTCTCGACAACGCATGCTACATCCATAAATCTAGCTTCTTTCCAGTCTTTTTCAAGTGGTTAGAAACTGTCTTTTGTGCAATGTCTATCTTCCATACAATCAAATTATCGGACCGAAATCAACGAAACCGAAATTGTGCGTGATTGACTGTTGCAGTATATGGACCATAAACTCCATTCACGTTTTCAGCTGAATGACTAGCGTTTTCGCTTTTAACGAAGACAAATTTAAGAATATAGCGTATTTTATCTTTGCTGGTGTCCGTCTTTGACATGCGCTCAAACATTACTGAGTTAAGTAATCAGCATTTCTTCAGTACAAAATATCCTCTTTCTAACGCCATCTAGCGTATTCCAATCGCACTTATAGAACGCGAGATGTGGATCTCTGAAGCCATCTATTGCAAAAATAATGGATGATTGTTACTTGACCTAATACATTTTGTAATCAGAAACAGCTGGTTTAAAAGTGACAAATGACAATTCCTTTATCGATAAACAGTCGAGATCGTCAACCGTAATACCAAGGAATATCGAATGAAAATTCGAGTAATCGCTACTTTCGATGCAGTCAAAAATCGATAACAACCCTTACAACTGACTGGGCCAAGACAGCTGCTTATTTTTTGAAAAATTCAACAAGCCTGCCGCGAAAATAAGAACTCCACCGCCGTATGCTGTGCGAATATGTTTTCTTTATTAAAACTGCATTAATTAAGTTTTGTTTTTTGTTTTAATAACGTCTTATTTTACGATTTTCACTCTGTCATATTATAATGAACATTTTATTTATGCAATATTGTATGCATGTGTTAGTACGTGTGTGTACGAGCATGTGTGTGTTCTCTTATATATGTACAAATACGGATAATTTTCTTTTCTATTTTAGAATTTCAAGTTAATGTGTAATGCGAACTGGTTTTGCCGTCGGAAAGAAAACTTTAGCTTTCTTCTTTCTTTGAAATCATCAATCTCCTCTCTATCTCATTTACATCCCGCCTAGGCATCTCTTTCTCATTTAATAAGTACGAGTATAACGTAATACGTGATTTTATCGTTTAATTGCATTAATTAATTACGAAATTTAAAGCATTTTAGTTCATTCATTTACTTACAAATATGTAGATAATATCTTTTAATAGTTGATTGTGAAATGAGCTTTCGTTGAGTGCACAATAGTGACAACAGCTTTTTCCGTTCTTCATTTTTAAACTTTCTCTCAAGAGTGCGAAAGCTTCTTCTGTAGATTCCAGTCACATTCAACACCAAATCGAGTGCTTTAACTTTCACTAATAAAAAGCTCTTGACTAAGCTCAGGCAACTACCGTTCGAATCATAAAATTTATGTTCACTATGCGAGAAAATAATATTAAAGCCTCATTTTTATTTCATAATTGAAATTAATATTCAAACGCCAATGACTTAAGTGCTTTCTAATATTTCTAAGTTTTTCGTGCAATCACTAGCATTTTTTTCCGATCTACTATAAAAGTATTGAGCCTTCAAATCTTACTTTAAAGTGATTTCTTCTTCGAGTTCTTTATTTTCTACACATCTCTGTATGTAAATTTTTTGCACCTCTGTATGTAAAAATCTTGTTTAATTACTTTTATTACTTAATTTGTTAATCATTTCTAATATCAAAAACATTAACTACTTTTTTCTGTAAATTTTAATAAATATTTGCAACGAATTTATTTTTAAAAAATTTTATAAATAGCTTTCTTTAGTAAGTGTGTGTGTGTTTTTTTTTTAATTTTAAATACTGTTGTGCTGTTTTCGTTTAGAAAGTTTAAAGCTTTAGAGCTTTCACTAAAATAAAATTCTCTTTTCTATTGAGAAAAGGTGTTACAAACAGAATAGAAAAGGATTTCGAATTTTGTATACAAAATTTTGTAAAAGCTTTTATAAAAGTTTTCCGAAAGCTTGCTTCAAGGAATTGTAATATACGAGTATATAAATATTTTTTTGTGATTAAGCTTTTTTATTACATTCTTTTGGGTAATTAAAAATCTTTTTGTATTGCATTAATTAACAATTGATTGTATAGAAAAGCAAGTCTTCAATCGAGAAAGGACGATTTGCATTGTCTTAAGGTTCGATTTTTGTGTCAAATTTTTTTTAGCGGATATTTAGGAAAGTGAGTGTGAAAAAACACTAACGATGTCAGGCCTAAAAGCATTTTGGAAAATAAAATGTAAATAGATATAATATTAGAAAAAATGATATACACAAAATAAAATTAAATATAATAAGGATATAAAACAATAAGAAATAAGAATAAGAAAATTAAAACAAAAATAAAATAAAATTAAATAAATTACATTAAATAAAATAGAAGGAAATAAATAAAAAAATTAAACAAATTAAAAAAAAGAAATTAAATAAAATAAAGTAAAATAAAATAAAATAAAATAAAATAAAATAAAATAAAATAAAATAAAATAAAATAAAATAAAATCAAATAAAATCAAATCAAATAAAATAAAATAAAATAAAATAAAATAAAATAAAATAAAATAAAATAAAATAAAATAAAATAAAATAAAATAAAATAAAATAATATAAAATAAAATAAAATAAAATAAAATAAAATAAAATAAAATAAAATCAAATAAAATCAAATCAAATAAAATCAAATCAAATAAAATAAAATAAAATAAAATAAAATAAAATAAAATAAAATAAAATAAAATAAAATAAACTAAAATACAATAAAATAAAATAAAATAAAATAAAATAAAATAACATAAAATAAAATAAAATAAAATAAAATTAAACAAAATAAAAGAAAATAAAATAAAAAAAAATAAAAAAAAAAAACAAAATAAAAAAAATAAAATAAAATACAGTAAAATAAAATTAAATTAAATTAAATGAAATAAAAAAAGGGAAAAAATAAAATTAAGAACAAAAAATTAAATAAAAATCATTTTGTTTAAATAATAACTAAAACAAAAGAAAAACTAGAAGTAAAATAAAATATTAGGAAACCGAGAAAAGGAAATAAAATATTTAAAAATTACAAAATGATTTAAAATATTATAATAATATATGAGAACAAAAAATAAATTAAAAAAATAAAATAAAATAAAATGAAATAAAATAAAAATTAAATAAAAAAATAATATACAACAAAATGAATTAAAGGAAAATCATGTATTGAGTGTATAAATTACTTTTAATTTTTTTTTTTGCAAAAAAGTATTTTTATTCAAAAAAGTAAAAAATACATCGTTCAAAGTATTGCCCGTCGGAAGCGATTATTTTCTCTTTATCCCTGTGGTAATTTTGCAATCCGACCTCTAAAAAATGCGTATTCTTTGTCTTCGATCAAATCAATGGATCAATAGCTTCGCCGGGTTTTAGCAGCTCCTTGTAAGCCACACCTGCCCGGCGTCGCCAGGACGATCTTTGTGTTCCACGCTAAAATCACTATTTCTGAAGCGTCGAAACCACGTGGCGCTGATTCAGCTGCACTTTTCTTTCAAAATAGAAAAGCTTCCGCAAATGCTGTTTATTTAAAACCAAACCGGACATTCTTAAAGTGGGAAAAGACAATGTTGTGAAACCTTTCCAATGATTTACGTAATCGCTTCCAAAGATCGCCTAGAACTTGCATGTGGAGCAATCTTTATTTTAGGTGATTTAAATAGCCAATATGTGGATGAGTGTCTACTCTCGACAGTACATAATGGAGACTACACATAGTGACGCTGGATGTGTATAGAGGAACACCACAAGGTGAAGTGTTATCACCTCTTTTTTGAATTCTAGCGATCAACAGATTGCTGATGAAGTTGGAAGGGAGGCAGCCATGTTTAACAGAAAGCTGGGAGAAGCCGCCTAACAGACGAAACTTAGCATTAAGTACTTGTGTGTGGAATTGTATTGGACAGCAAGTTGTAGTGAACATTGAGCCTTCATGAGAGCGAGGGAAGAAGACATCCGCGGTCCTATATATAAGTGTTCATGTAAAAGGATCTTCGTTATGATCGTAAAGCCATTATCTCTCTCACTAGTATGGAGGAGAGCTCCTGACAAAAAAAAAACATATCTGGTTGTGCTGGAGAGGGTCTTCAGGCTTTCAATGATCAGGATCACTCGAATTGTGGCTGAAGTTTAAGGTGCTTAACTAGAGTTAAGAGTGGCATTGAAGCTGTCAAACCATTACAGTACTTTCCAACCGAAATATTTATTCTTAATGCTACTGTTGGAAGCAGGCTTTTCCAGAAAGAGAATACATATTTATTTAGACCATTAAGGCCATTAAGGCCTTACTTTCATACAACACGAAGTCGGTTTTGGTTGCAGTATGTAAGGGAGCGATGAAAAGACTGATTGAGAAAGGAACGGATTTAATATTTACTCTGTTCCAAGTCATATGGACATCGAAGGCAATGAGACGACTATTTCAATTTGCGAAGAGAACTGCGTTTACCTTCAAACTAGAAACCCAATAAAGAGTATAAAAATACAGCTTTGCTTGTGTATCTGGTAACACTGGGGGCATAGTAATATCGCCTAAGTAAAATCTGGAAGGAGTCAAGCAGTTGAAATGAACCTAACCTAAAATAGAGTAAAATGCACTCAAATCAAATAAAGCTAAAGAACGAGCAAAGAGCTTACTAGGCTTAAATTGAGATCTGCCATCTCTCTTTCTATCCACAATTGCTTTCTTAAAAATTTATATGAGAAGGATGCTCAAACTGAATAAAGGTTCACTCACACTTTGTTTGAAAGTCGATTTCGTAAATTAGCGGTACGAAGACATTTCTTTAAAGGAAGATATATGCTTTTTTTTCTATTTACAAAGCCATACGAATATAGCAAATATGAAAAGTTGTCAGAAAAATTATTTTGGTATATAAATATTATTAAGATTTTTGTTGCTGACATATGAATCTCAGAATAAATTTCGATTTTCGAGATATGTAACATAAGAAACTTAGATCCACGAGTGAAGAAAGGCCACTCAATTGAAATTTTAATTATAAACAAATTAAAAGAAAAAATAATAACTTGAAAAATATTAAAGAAAAATCTGATGAATCTGATCTGATCTGACAGGTGCATTAAACGTTTCATTATTTGATATTTTTTCCATACTTATTTAGAGTGAAATTATTTGGAAATTTCTATAAAACCAGAGATGAAAAAAATACATAAATATAGAAGAAATAAAGTAACTATTTTCTACTATTTTCTTAAAATTCATATATTCACTAGATAAAGATTTTAATACATTTAATATTTTAATTTTTTAATTTGTGCGCATCGAAGGCAAGTGTAGAAGAATAATTCAAGTAAATATTTCACTAAGTAATTAATAAGAAAATCAGATTATTTAATTTTTCGTTTTGCCTGCCGCATTTTATATTATTATTGTTTTCTACTCGAAATCAAATAAAAAGAAATTTTCTTTTATTTCATACATTTTTATGTATGTATGTATGTATGTATTATATATGAATATATACACCAACATTTTGTGTAAGTAAGTAAATTCCAAGTTTTAATTGTCAAGTACATGAGAAAAAATTGCGTAAATTTAATTTAATTCAAACTTTTGAAACATTTGTACACACATACGTTATATAGTGTACATATATATGTGAATATAATATAAATACCGTACATAAAATTGTTTACAAGCGAAAATTTATATTTGGTAATTATAGGTATATATCTTTTAGTACATAGTACACAAATCCGTACACACATTCATATGTATGCGTGTATATACATGCACATACATATACGTGTATGTATGTAGTACATAAATATAACACAGAAGAAGACTTTTTGTTGCTATCAACTTTAAAAACAAAATTTCATTTTATTTCTCTAATCAATAATTACTATTTAGGCATGTATGTATGTATGTATGTATATGCATGTATGTATGTTCGTAAGTATAAATATGTTTACATAATTTTGTTAAACATATGCATGTATGTATATTTGTGTGTATTCAGAAATTTAATGTATCAAATTAGCTTTCTTAGTCTCGGAGACATCGCTGTCGCTGCCCTTTTCTCGTTTCTCACAGAATTCTATCAAATAAGAGGCCACGCCAGATAAGGCAACAAATACACCGGCAAAATAGAATGCATTATCCCATCTGTAAAAGAGCAAAAAAAAAATTATTTATTTATTTATTTACATTTACATTTTAATAAAAATTTTTGTGTTTCGGTTACAGAGTGTTTAAATTATCTGCCTTGGTTTCTTTGTTGTTGTATTTACTTTTTAACTGATTACATGTGTACCATATTTAGCTTCAACAAATAAAAAAAAAATGCCTACATTTAGGCGCTCACATAATTTGGACTTCTCTACAATTTGAGTAAATCAAATTTTAATTTTTCCTCTCCCTTTCACTCACCTCAGCGTCATTTCGTAAATCGCACCAGCGATTGGTGGTCCTGCAATCATACCGACACCTTGCACCAAAAGCACCAATCCGTAGGCACAGGTGAAATCATCTAAATCCACAATACTGACCAAAATGCTGGGTGTAAATGAAAATGAACTGGCAAAGGTGAAACCAAAAATGATGCACGCCAACAACAAGCCGATGTAACTATTCACCAGTATGGGCATTAACAGCACGGAAACGCCACAAACTGCGCGGGCGTGAAGAGAGATAATGAAAGAAAAGTTATTTTTAAGTATTTAGATCCAATTTAATAAACTTATACTTTTGTATTTTCTACTTACCCACCATACACGCTGAATAACAAACATTCACATTCATCCACGGCCGATCACCAACATAACCCAAACCGATCATGCCAATCGTTTGCGCAATACCAATTGCCGATATCATTTGTGCGCTATCCGATGTTTCGTAACCATGCAGCTTCATGTGTTCGGGTAGATACAGATATGGAATAATGAACCTGAACAAAAAGAGAAAAACAAATAAGAATTAATTGAGGAATAGAAAAAATACAGTAATAACAAAAAAATTCTATCAAAATATAATATGTTTCTATTATAATAGTCAGTTTAACACAATACATATATAATCGTCGTTTTGTAACCGCTCAATGAAAATATCATTTTTAGCGCATATTCTCCAAATGACCAATGCCCTGTTATAGTAGCTGTAAATCTATGTAAATTTTTTCTGTACCTATTTATTTAATAAGTCCTTAGTTCTTGATTTATTATTCTTGCGCCTTATCTGTTTTGTTATCTTGCAATTGATTCTAGATTTCCACTTATTCTACAATAGCTATTTGCTTGAAATATGTATAAATCTATTTCTTTTTATCCTTCCTATGGGGCCTTCGATTCGTGAGAGGCTTCTGACATAGCCAACTCCTTTGTCATTACCGACAAAATGTTCCTGTGACGTGGAATCCAGGTTATCGATAAATGGAGTTCACTTGCCAGTGTGTTTAAAGTCTTCCTGCTGTTGCTGACTCTGATGTTAAGCTTTGACGACGACAAGGCCAGCAGGGCTTGGAAGATAACGGCTGAGTTTAGTACATGGATAGAGAGATTTCTGCGGTGTACGCCGGATCCTACTCCGCAATCCATTTTGGACCCATAGGTATTTTTTGAGATGATATCCTCTACCCATACTGAACCTATTCTTCATTCACACATAGATTGTAACCCTATCTGAAAGCAAGTATTGAAATCCAATGTTGGAAGGATACGTAGGCTGCTATATATAGGTCTGGCCTAGGCAACACTAAGTGTTGCCAGGTGCAATCTGACATTTCTATTGGAAAGTTTGACATTTTTTAGCATAACATCACTCAGAACGTTTTGTCATTTAATCGTGAATTGTTTTATTTACAGGGAATTAAAAAATTCATCTCGGCCAAAAAATGGAATTAACTCGTGAACATTTTCCTGCGATCATTTTTCACAACTTTCGACGTGGATTATCACGACAAGAGTGCATCGATGAACTTAAATCTTTGTATGGCTATGAAGCACCATCCTATAGCACTGTGAAAAACTGGTACAACGAATTCAATCGTGGCCGACGCTCGCTCAAAGACGAAACCCGTTGTGCCAGAAAACATCGATGCCGTACGTGAACTGATAATGCAAGACCGTCATGTAACATACCTTCAGATAGAGACATGCCTATGCATTTCTCCCACCAGCATACATTCGATATTGCATGAACACATGGCCGTAAAAAAGGTTTGTTCTCGTTGGATCCCGCACAATTTGACAATCGCCCAAAAAAAGGCTCGTGTGGATTGGTGTAAAGAAATGCTGAAAAAAAACGTTCGCGGTGCTTCAAAAGACGTCACAGGTGACGAATCATGAATCTATACGTATGAGCCCGAAACAAAATAGCAATCGACCGTGTGGGTCTTCCAAGACGAGCCAAATCGAACGAAAGTTGTTCGTGGAAGAAGCACTTCGAAGCAAATGGTCGCCTATTTCTTCGGCAAAACTGGTCATGTGGCGACTGTTACGCTTGAGCATCGTAGGACAGTCAATTCTGAGTGGTACACCACCATTTGTTTGCCTGAAGTCTTCGGAGAAATTCGAAAAACGAACAAGACAAGACGAATCATTGTGCACCATGACAATGCGAGCTCTCACACATCGACTGAAACCAGCGCCTTTTTGACCGGCCAAAACGTCGAATTGATGGGTCATCCGCCGTACAGCCCTGACATCAAGAAAATAATGTGTGGTCAACGATTTTCGTCGCCAGAAGATGCTGTTGAAGCATTCAAAAACCATGTTTTGGAGGTGTCTCAATCGGAGTGGAAAAAATGCTTCGAAAAATGGTTTGAGCGCATGCAAAAGTGTATAAATCTTTATGGGGAATATTTTGAAAAACAATAAAACCATTTTCGTTGATAAATATTCGTGTTTTCATTATTTGGCCAGACATATATATAGCAACCCTCGTATAGATTGATTTATTCGAAATTGTTTCACGATCTCGCTGTGTCCATAACATTTTTGAATCCAACCACTTAACTCCTTAATTCTTATAGGAGAACATACTGCTTCTTTCACAATCTCTATGGGTAGTAGAAGCACATTAGGCGCATCCGTTGGACATGCCTTAATAACCCCGGTTACTTCTGCACAGGCTACGCTCTGCATTCCATTTAGTTTTTTGATATTATATTGTTTCTGTAATGCGCTCGATTTGCTGTAATTGGTCTAATAGGTATAACCACAGTTGTAGGCGAATGTCTCGATGTTTATGATGTTTGTCCGGCCAAGATCGCACCCTCTCGGCTATCGCGACCGTAATTAGTTTTAATTCGTTTAATTTCTATTATTTATTTTTATAAATTTTGTCTCATAATTTTATTTATTCTTCTTCTTTATTGGCGTTGGCATCGTTCGCAAAACTTTTCTCTTGAAGACTCCCAAAGCAGACTCATCAGATGTTGACACAGTCCACTCTTCTCTGGCATGATGAGCGACTTGTAGAGTTTGGTTTTTATTCGTCGAGACTTTTTAATTGCCTACAAAGTCCAAAGTAGCAACTGCGTTGGATCACATTGTTATCGGTGTTAGCGCTGCTTTCCAAATAGACGAAGTTACCATCGACTTCAAAGTTAAGACTGTCTGGACTTAAGCCGCACTGATAAGGTCCAATCAATTTGTTGACGATGGACTTTCACACAATACGCTCGATAGGACCATTGTTCATAAAACAAAACAGGCAATGGCTAAACAAAAAAATGTTAGCCTTGATGCCAAAACCGATGTTGCACTGTTGGGCGATATAATCAAAAGCTACAGACAAAACTGGACAATGGCTGAGAAAGGATCAAAAGCTATAAACCAAGCAATAAGAGGCCATGACGATGAAGAAGCCAAAAAAAAAACAATGCCAATACTACCATTATAGATCTAAACTAAAACCGTTGGGCATAAGAAGGAAGCAGAAAAGTTTAAGTCCAAAATGAGACCCAAGAGGCTATCAGAGGCTGTAATCGTGATCGCATAAAGTGTGGCCAAGCAGGACACAGTCTGAAAGAACCCAATAATCTCTTAAGCTGCTGCCTATGTAAGGAAGCAAAATATGAACAATTGGACTCCGTACCGACTTCCAGAAGGTATACGGCATCCAACAGCTGCTTGAGGAAATGAAAGTTGTGCAAGCCAACATGCCACACGCCAACATGACATTACCACACACCGCAGCAAGCGGGTTTCATCTATACTATCTTTAACTGCTACTTAATACCTAGCGATAACATACTCGTACACGACTTTTAAGCCAAACTGTACTGCATTAACGCGGCTCGAAAGGCAGAAGGACAAGGGATAATCACTGGAGATCTTAACTATAAGACAGTGGAACGGAACACCGAATCCATGATGCTTGAAATGGCTGCAATACCGGAATAGCGAAGCAACGACACTCAGGCGATTTATTTTGTTTTCTTTAAATTAATTTAATTTAATTTAATTTAATTTTATTTCATTTCATTTCATTTCATTTCATTTCATTTCATTTCATTTCATTTCATTTCATTTCATTTCATTTCATTTCATTTTATTTTATTTTATTTCATTTCATTTCATTTCATTTCATTTCATTTCATTTCATTTCATTTCATTTCATTTCAATTCATTTCATTTCATTTCATTTCATTTCATTTCATTTAATTTAATTTAATTTAATTTAATTTAATTTAATTTAATTTTATTTTATTTTATTTTATTTTATTTTATTTTATTTTATTTTATTTTATTTTATTTTATTTTATTTTATTTTATTTTATTTTATTTTATTTTATTTTATTTTATTTTATTTTATTTTATTTTATTTTATTTTATTTTATTTTATTTTATTTTATTTTATTTTATTTTATTTTATTTTATTTTATGTTATTTTATTTTATTAATTCACTTTATTTTATTAAATAACTTTATTTTATTAATTAACTTTATTTTATTAATTTTTTTATTTTATTTAATTGATTATAAACTATTATTTTTTATGTTACTATTTTCGGTATGATCTTACACAATTTTCCATTACACATGCTATATCCACGTGTACACAGACACTTATGGTATATATTTTTACATGCATATACTCGTATACATATACTCGTACATACATATGTATATGGTAATTTGGAAGAATGCCTCAACGTAAAGACAATTATGCATAACAACGTCGGGACGGTGCCTGCCAAGATTATTTTAGCGTAATTATTTATCGTTTTTATTGCCCCGCTTTACGATTGTGTTATATTATATATTTATGTACGTACGTATATACTATGAGAAAATATACATTAAGTATTAGTTGTAACATGCATACAAACATTAATATTTTATAACTATGCGCTTCATGAAATTAATATAAATATTTTCGCTTTCAAATGAATTTTAATTTTTTTTCTTGGCAAAATTCGCTTACATCAGAATGCAATAATTGTGCAAAAATACCAAATCGAATATATCACAAGCAAAAAAAGAAATAAACTAAAATTATAAGTGATAGAAATTTTTTGTAAAAATGGAAACCGAATTTCGGTGCGTTATAAAAGAACGGGGAAGGAGAGTTTCGGCACGTGTCCATAAGTGAGCTAAGAATGTGGATTATATATATGTATAGTGCCCAAAGCGAAGAGCCTTTAATGACACATCTTCGTTCTTATCTTTTTTATTTATATATATTACGTAGCCATTCATAAAACCATTAATAAAAGTTTAATTTCGGCTTTCTTTTCAGACAACAATTAAGTCTTTCAAAAGTCGTTGATATGCTGGATACCCCACCGAGTCACTTATATTTAGCTCGTTTTCGAGATATGATTTCAGAACCTTCACCAACACATTTTAGAAATATAAGCGGTGCTTTTTAGACCTGTGGTTTTCAATGAGGCAATACTTTCCTCCAAGTTGGAAACAGTTTCATAAAGAATAGATTTACTTTAGAACAACTTTATGGAACATTTTGCGGAAGGCTTACAAAATCCAACTCGTGCTCTGAATTGAAGCCGCACGACAATTAAGCGTTTCGCACATTTGGTGAGTTGGGCCAAAACCAATATGAAAATTTTGTTGAGCAATGAAGCTCGCATTTGGTTGAATGAGCAGAAAATTATCGCGTTCGCGTTCAAAAAGTCACTGTTTGGTGTGCTCTATGGACAGTGGGAATTATTGATCTAGATTTCCTTAAAAATGAAGCCGACCATAATGCTAAAGAAACAATCAGTTTATTGAAGGAAACCTTTGGTGAGCGCATTATTTCGCCTCGTTAGCCTGCGGCATGGCCTCAAAGAACGTGCGATTTAACACCACTGGATTATTCTTTGGGAGATGGTCGTGTGAAGTCGCTTGTCTACGCAGGTAATTCCGAGACAATTGACGCCTTGGTAGAGAATATTCGGCGCGATAATGCTGACGACCCCAGTTGCTGCAGAAAGTGGTCCAATTTATTCGAGCCAACAGGAGGTGTCACTTGCACGAAAGAATTTTTAATGCATGCCTAAAAATCACCCTTTAGTAATTTCAAGCGAATCGGAGCTTAAAGACGATTTTTTCAAATCAATTGACACGAAACAAATTCAATCAAATCTACTTTTCGGATCATTACGTTGATCTAGGTACTTCCACACCAAGGGAATCGAATCATAAATAAAATTTTTTCGAATGGCGGATGCGAGACAGCGAGTAGTCGAAACTACTTGTGCAATTTTCGGACACACCGCGTTAAAGATCAATTGTAACGTTGGCTGTGGGGTTCGTACCGCAGTGCTATTGTAGCTATCAGTCCACCATGTCATTCTGAATATTGCACGATAATGTTCGACATTGACGGTAATGGCAGCTCCCCAATATATGCCGAAGAAACAACGACCAATAATTTGGTATGGACCAACGCACTTATGTGTGGGTTTTCTGAGCTCTCGAGGTAAAAATTAATTCCATTAAACGAAGCGAAATCCTACGAAAAGAAGTGCGCGAAACTTTTAATTTCAACAAAGTGTTCAACTTGATGTTGATGTCTGTCCGAGCACACTTTGAGTTACAACAGCAATATTTTCTTTTGATCCAAAACGACCTGAAAGCCGAGCTATTACGACCGAATATTGTGTGTAATTTCCTGTCAATCGCGGTTGAAGAATCGCCAATGTTTCTTTAATTTTCATCAAACGATAACTTCTCCATTGCACTGAATGAAGATGTTAGAGCCCAAATAAGCCGTAGTTCAAAAATCAAACGCTAGATCTGCATCTCTTAACTCAAAAAAAATTATTTTTCCTTCATCAACTGAACTAAATCAGTCCAGCCGTTCTCAATTCGTGAATTACTAATCATTTCATATACTTTTTTTGCTTTTAATAGATATTAAATTCAAGACAAATAAACTTTGAATACTCTATACTTAAATAAATAAGATAAAATAGTACTCACCAAATGAATAAGAACAATGTTGATAAATTAAATAATGTAAATTTCATATCCATAAACAACGAAAAATCAAATACTGTCTTCATCGTGTCAATTACGGTTTCGTACCACGTCTGAAAGAGATAAATTTCAAATAATTTTTTAAATAGTTATTTCATTTTGTATCATATTTTCTAGATATATGACTTATTAAAATATTTTAAATGAACGTAAAAATTAAAGTCCACTCTTTTTTAAAAGATAGATTAAGCAGGAAAGAAGAGTTGTCTTCATGACCATATCAAATTCATGTATTTCATTTTAGGATGAAATATTAAGGCCAGTTTCCTCTAAGAAATTTTCAAATAAACCAATTTTTTTTTTTTTGTAAATTGCTAGAAAATACCCTTAGAAATAATATAGACTTAGTCTGCAAGACCAAGAAGTGAGTATAGTAGAGGGGAGAGCGGAGCACGCCAAGCGGTAAATCCTCAGGAAAGAAACTTTAATCACCTTTTTCTCGAAACTAAAGGGAATTTTACTCCTAAAATGTCTCTATATGGCTGGAACTACAACCTAAAGTATTCACTGTTATTTACAAAATTTATAAAAAAAATTTAGCAAAAAAGTCCGCCTTTTTTTTTTTTTTGTGTGAAAATATTTCATTGTAGTTCCGGCCATAGCAAACTGTGAGCCAGAATAAGAAACCGTTTTTATTTTTGCTTTCAGATGATTCGTTTTACAGTTATCGTGTCACTCACCAACTAAAGGGACGCAATTTTAAGAGCCGCCATTTAAGAAAAAAAATTCAATTAATATTTTTATACGTCTACTTATCTATATACCAGGTGTGTTAGTTGAAATTTGCCGGTTTTTTCGATAAAGAAAACACTTAATTTTCAGAGATCTCAAAATTTTTTTATTCAAAGTATTGACCATTGGTTTCTACACATTTCGCCCATCTCTCAAGCAAATCATGGATACCATTCCAATAAAATTTTTTCTCTTTCGAGGCAAACCATTCTACGAGCCATTTTTCGACTTCTTCAAAATTAGCGAAGCACTGCTCTGCAAGGGAGTGTCCCATCGATGCGAAAAGGTGATAGTCGGACGGGGCGAGGTCTGGAGAGTACGGCGGGTGCGATAATATTTCCCAATTAAGTGTTTTTAATGTGTCTTTCACCAGTTTAGCGGTATGAGACGGCGCGTTGTCATGTTGCAAGATAACTTTGCCATGTCTTCGGGCCCATTCCAACCGTTTTTCGATCAACGCATGATTCAAATTGATCATTTGTTGTCGGTAGCGGTCCGTGTTCACCGTTTCACCAGGTTTTAACAACTCGTAGTACACCACACCACACTGGTCCCACCAAACACAGAGCATTGTCTTATGGCCTAAGCGATTTGGCCTTGCAGTCGATGGGCCAGCTTCACCAGGGGAAAGCAATGATTTTTTTCGCTTCGGGTTCTCAAAATAAATCCGTTTTTCGTCCCCCGTGAAATTCGATGCTGAAAAGATTTCCTTTCGAATCGTTGAAGCAGCATTTCACAGACGGTTTTTCGATTTTCCATTTGTCTATCGTTCAGCTGGTGTGGCACCCATTTTCCATACTTCTGGATCTTTCCCATGGCTTTTAAACGTTGGCAAATTGCTCCTCGAGTCACATGTAGTGTTTCTGCCAATTTTTGTTACGCCTGCATTTCCTCGTCTTCGAACTTTTTCCCTGCACCAGGATGTTCATTGTCTGTCAAATCGAAATATCCACTTTTAAATTGACGAAACCATGTCTCACATGTTCACCATAAGTTTCTACCAGCTTCGGCTGTTTTTTTCGTTTGATGAAATAAGAAAAGCAACGATGCCGCAAATGCGATTTACTTGGAACGAAACTCGACATATTCACTGAGGTAAACAAATATGACGCTATTATTTTGGCGGAATGTGACTTGCGTATTTTTGTAGGTTAATGTCAATAGAAAAAAATTACATACATGCCAAATCATATTGCTAGCGACATTTACTAGTAAAACCGGCACACTTCAACAAACACACCTGGTAAACTTTGATTTAGAAATATGTTTTTTTTTTAATAAATAAAATTTGTTTGAAAAAATAAAAAACACGTTTGTTGGAGGAACCTGGCTTTAATTCCCATATCTGAAAAATCGATTGGAGTAGCTATCTCATATAGTTTTCCGATTTCGATTGTTTTCTGTATTAAGATTTATCGATACGGGAGGAATGTATTATGTATAGTAAAAATTAATCCATTATTTTTGCATTCAATATTTTTTTTCCCATCAAACACACAACAAAACTTTTCTGGCCACCAATTCTGGCTTGGAGACTGTTTGTGCCTGCTCACTGCCCTACGACTACGACCGTTTTCATTAGACTCTGCTGTAAGTTATCCACTTCATCTATCATCAATCACCAACCACTTCAGAGATGGGTGGATTTTGTTAAGATTTAGCACTGATTCGCAGATGAAAACTCAGTCCATCAGGTTTTTTCTTGTTAACTCATGTGGCACCCATACATCGAACCACTTTGTTTAGCCAGCCTTTATCAAGTTGTTCGAAAATGTCCTTTGTGTAATGCTTAACTGCTCCTTGGAAATCGAAGCAGTGCAGCATGATGGCGATTTCCTTTATTTATCGACATTTTCGACAATTGGCCTACCACACCGTGGAGCATCTTTTATATCAGAACTGCCGGAACGAAATCGATGAAAAACCCAAATTGTGAATGATGGATTGTTACAGTATCAGGACCATATACTCGTATACTATTCACAGTTTCAGCTGCCTGACTTGCGTTTTCGCCTTCATCGAAGGAAAGGAATGTAGCGTATTTTATCTTTCTCTTTGATCCTTTAGTCTTTGAATTAAATTATCAACACTTCTCAAATTGTGTGTTTAGTAAAAAATATCAACTTTCAAATGCCATAATCCAATCGCACTTATAGAACGCGATTGCAAAAATAATGGATTACTTTTTACCAGACCCAATATAATACCAAATTTCATACTCGCAGTTGTATTCTTTAGCGGAGTTTTACCAAAACCCTATTTCTGAACAAATGGTTGTATGGGAGCTATATGTTAGAGTCGACCGATTTCGATAAATTTCAAGTCCATTGTACATGTATGTGTCATGAAAAATCGATCGTGTATAGGTTATTATGATTCGATCTGGCCAGTTCTGACAAGTGATCGTTTAAATGTCCCTGTGTAACTGGTGATGAAGGACTAGAGAAAAATGTGATAAAGGAGAGGTACACAAAGGCACAGAGATTACCATCTATACGGACGGATCCAAACTAGATAAACATGTAGAAGGTGGTGGTCTTTTTGACAAAATTTGTTTCGCCTACCAGATCACTGCAGTATTTTTCAGGCCGAGAATGCTGCAATTAAGAAGAGCCGGCTGACTCTGAGAACAAAAAATATGTTTATATGCCCAGTTAGCCAAGCGGTTCTGAAATGACTAAAGCCATTACGGATCACATCAAAGATATCGAGAGAGTGTCTTTATCTGTTGGCAGGTTATTGAAATTTAAAAGAAATGACGTAAGTATTCTATTAGGTATCAGTTTTCTTGACGATATCTCGGAAGATCCTCATATTAAACTATTTTAGTCAATCACCTGTATTAAGGCATCAGGATGGTTCAGAGAAGACATGCTAATGGGAGGGAATTTCAGTTCCAGTGGTAGCCCTAAAGGCCTAGGTGCGTTGTAAGCCATACATTCTACCTACCTACCTAACTAGCTATCGAAAGGACAAAATTGTATGAGGATCCACCTTTTTTGATGGAAAAATTATATTCAGCGACGAAGCTGAATGAAGGCCGGAGCTCTAATGAGCGACGATTACAAACTTGTGGCAGGTCTTAAAAGGTGAAATTCTAAAAAATACTTAACGCCTACGGTAAAACATCATTATAATACTACCGTACTTACGTCTTCTTCTTCTTTAGCGATCGTCGTCATCGAGTTCCTGTATATGTTGGGGCAAGAAGATGCACGCAGCCGATAACGATGTGTATTCAGCATAGCGCCCCGATAATGTATCGAGTTACGATGTATACGCATATTCTTGAGAAAATTCGAATTCTTTATCGACGTATTGTAGCGCAGACTCGGACGTACACCACCCGGCTTCTTTGACTTCGACAGCCGACGCATGCCACTAATGCTATCGACACGTGCACGTCTCGTCGACTTGGTGGCGGCGGCCTCGCTCTCCGGTATCGTTACAATTGTCGGATCATTGTGATGTTTCCTAAAATTACCATCTAAAAGGCCAGTGGTATCGTTTTTAATTGACATATAGTAAGTCTCATCGCTCAGTATATCAACTGAATTGTGCCGCAAGCCATTCGGCTTCAAGTCTCCAAATGTAGCATTGGCATTTTTCGCGCTAAAGAAATTCTCATTCAGAGAGTAACGTGAGTTGGCGATATTTCCCTCAGTACTGGTGTTGCGTTGATATAGACGCGGTGTTGGTGGTAGTACATTGGAATGCACACCACCGAAATCATGTTGTGAAGACATCGAACCGCACGATGGTGTGGCGCGATCAAATGAATTTTTCTCAGACGGTGAGAGTGTCTCCATCGAAGCTAAAAAGCTTTTTTTCGCCTCCTCAGCAGCGGCCTCGGCAATACCACCCATCATTGTGTCATCGGGTGAGCCAATCATGGCCGCCGTTGGATTGGGGCCAGCCGATGACATTGAGAGCAAATTTTCGCGTGAAGGCGCTTCCATGCCCTCCTTGTGACGTAGCGAACGTCGACTGCGACTTTTAATCTCGTACGGACACTCCAGATCCTGCGAGCCCAAATAGGTTGGTAAGAATATTTCACTACGATAGCGCTTCATAACGTGCTCATGGGGGTCATCAATCTGTTGATTGGCTTCGGTGTTATTCTTCGTCACCAAAGTGTCTAGTACGGCCTCCTTGGTTATACCTGTATCGAGTAGTTTTTTAATTTCCTCAAGACAAACGCTTGAATTCGAAAATGTGGTAACACTTTGTGAACGGCTCTCGAGCCGGTTCTCCTCAATCAGCCAATCGGGATCACGCATCAGCGCGCCGCACACACAAGTATTCAGCATTGTGCCGGCAAGTATAAGTGTAGCGCCACGCCAGCCGTACGTGTCGATGAGCCATTGTGTGAGCGGCGCATATAAGAATGTGCCAATACCCGTGCCCGAAGCGCCAATACCCGTGGCGAATGTACGCTTCTTATCGAACCAAAAAGCGATTGATACCACAGCTGTCACATAACCAATGCCCAGTCCTAGGCCGGAAATGACGCCAAACGTTAACATCAACATCTCCACTGAGTTACAAAACGAGGACAGACCAAAACCAATGGCCGACAGCAACCCGCCAAATATAGTCATCTTACGACAGCCATAATTGTCAACTAAATTTGACCAAATCGGACCCATCAGCAGTGGCACCGAGAAGAACAACGAACTAATCCATGCCGTCTTCGATGGCGATTCGCCGAAATAATCCAGCAATTGTGAATTGATGAGACCAAATGAGAAAGACAAGCCGTCCGCTATTAGCGAAACAACAAGTGAGGACATTACGACAACCCAACCGTAGCCACCATCTGGTATCTCCGGCTTCTTCTTATCAGTCGAACCCGAATCTATCGAATCGCCCGACTCATTTGAAATCAAACGCGTACGCTTCTTAACATCATTACCCTCCATTAACGCGAATGTTGTTGTTGTGTTGATAGTACTAGTCAAGCCGCCATTACCATCGTCCACTGTGATCAGACAATGTTTGATTAGACGTTCACTGGCCGCATAATCGCCATCGCCATCGCCGTCGTTTAAGTCACTGGCCGAGAGGTCGCAGAACTTCACCTCAGGGAAGAAATCATGTTTGATGGATTTATTCAGTGGTGTTGTTGTGGGTGTAGGCGACATGGAGGCAGCAATCGATTCGATTTCCGTGGGTGTGGAGAGGTTCTGATAGGCTGCACCGTCTGGCTTGGCCTTTGTATTGGTTTGATTCGCAACCATTTTGTGGGGTGTTGTGTACTATTACTAGTTGGGGGGGGTGGTGGTGGTGAAGGTGGTGTGGTTGGACTTTGTTTTCTACGAAGATTGGTACAAAAACGATTGTATGCGATTTATATATGGAATATTTAACGATATTTTCCAATTATAAGTTAATTTAATATTTTTTGTTGTTGTTATTTTTTGTTTGTGTACGTCTGATTTCGTCTTGAACACAATGGATTTCAGCAAAATTTCGTTTATTGTACTCGGCCTTTCGTTTTACAACAGAAATATTTTTTTATTACTTCTTAAGCTCTTCTTTCTGCTTTCTGCTTTCTTCTTTGTCTTCTTCTTCTTCCTATTAAGTTTATCTTCAGCGCGCTACGCTTACGGCATGCACGTGGGCTTCTTTGCGGCGCTCCGTTTCTGTCTCCTCGTCGTCAGTTTTCGACGTTCTTGAGTGCCCGTACACACAAATACTCTTCGTTTAAAAGTTTCGTATATTTTTTTATAACGGTACGAGTATATATATTTGTGTTGTTCTTCTTATTCTTCAAACGCCCCTGGTAATCTATATCCTGCTTGAATTATTTCTACTTCAAAAAATATAAGACGCACCACACGACGATTTGTCGCAGAGAAAGCGACCGTGGCGAAGCTTGCAACGGCTCTCTTTACGCGGTTTTGTATTCACAGCAATATGCCAACAGTAAATAAAGCTCTCTTTATGTTTGTGCCTGAAAAGAGAATTGAATATGATTATTATTTTTAAGTAACTAAAAACTAAAAAATATTAACGATAATAGAAGAAAAAGTAGTATAGAATTCCCCAAGCAATCACTTGGCTTGAGAGACCCAAGCGCCAAATAAGAACCACTCGAAAGAAATAAAAAAGATTTTCTACGTCATTCGAAGGGATTGCTTGCTGAAAATGAGCTACTCTATGGCACGCTATGGGGGTGTAATGGGGTGTAGTCAAGCTTCTGGGTATGCTGTTACAGTTTCGAGGCTATACTCAATCCCTACTCTTGCGTCCACGTCGCGCACCCTGGAAACGTGAGCAACCCTTGTGCAAGATGTGGTAATCAACCTGTGTGGGGCCTTGGGTCACGGCTAATGAGAGAGGAAGCTTCAGTTGAGCCACTCCGACTTATTCAGTTTAAGGGTACGCTGAAGTCTAATTGCTGAAAGTCGTCGTATCTTCTCATAGAATTTTCGAGCATTACCCTTGTCGGCCAGCTTTTCAAGCTCTTCATACTCACGCATCTCAACATCTTTCTTTTTTTGTCTGCAGATGTGTCTCTGCGTTCCCTCTTCAGCTCTTGGTATCTATCCCATCCCGCAAGTCTTGTGGTCGATCGCAACGTTGCGAGGTAGGCAGTCTGTTTTCTCTCCACTGCGACACGGCAGCCTTCATCGTACCAGCTGTTTTTGCGACCTTTACGAAATCCAATAGTTTCGTTGGCGGCTGTACGTAGAGAGCTTGAAATGCCGTCCCACAGGTCCCTTATACCCAGTTGCTGATGAGTGTACTCAGAGAGCAGGAGTGCAAGTCGAGTAGAAAATCGTTCGGCAGTGTGTAGTGACACACACAGCCAAGTAGCTTGATTTATTTTTTTGAGCTGGAATCTAGTACTACAGACAGGCCTGCCAAATGCACCATTGACCAGCAACCTTCGACAGCACGAAAAATAGCTACCTCTACGCCACAATCTCCGAACATAGAACCTCTGCTAAACCTATACGGCTGTGTAAACTGATCCTAAGCAACATCTTAAAGCTCCGACAAGATCTGGAAGAACCTAATCGTGCCGTTCGACACCAAATGAGGTTTCAGACATGCCGACTCCTTATCGTGTGACTTATTTATTCGAATGCTTGAGAAAGTAAGAGGACTTTACTTGAAGATCCAAAACCAAACTTTACAAGGCATGGGCGATGATGATGATGAGTCGTCGTTATGAGTTTTCGAGAGAGTGAGAGTGGCAGTTGATGGAACATTGACATAGTTCAGCGTATCAAAATACAACGTCTACGTGGGCCGATTGGAAGAGAACACTCCAGCTTTGCAAATTTTCGATGAATTACCCGCCGAAATCGTTGGCCGAGGAGGGGAAGACCTCCATTTTATAGGAAAGACCAGGAAGAGAAAGACCTGGTACACTTGGTGTATTCAAGTAAAGAAGGTAGGAATGGCACAATGTTGTCAATTCGACTGTAATCGCGTAAGCGGTTTCTACACCAGGAGGAAGAAGAATTCACTAATTAGCTGCATGGAGCTGTTCTGGGCTGATTTATTAGTTTGGTTAATTGGTTGGTTGAAGTGGTTGCGGTCGTCAGCTCATTAAGGTCATCAAACGGGTCCATTGTGATACCACTGAGGATCCATATGACCTACACCCGCTAACCAAACCAATGTGTGGAGTTTGCAAAACTGAACACTCGTCATTTCCTTACCCCTGCTATCTCATTCAACCTACTCCCTAAAAGTTCGGGCATTCGCAAAGGAAGTGCATTAAAATTTTGAGCTCCACTTTTGCTTGCAACTTCTTGAAAGGTCGTTAGATGGTACGCCCAACCTCTCTGCATGCCTGTCCAATAGATTATCCCCTTTAAAATGACCTATAACTGTGGATACCTCCTTTCTTTTTAGCGTGATAAAGCCTCGTGAACTTCTGCTGTTCCATTCCGGCCACATTGTCCTGGGCACATTACACGCATTGAGATAACTCCACCTTGAGTTATCTTGTAAGTGGAGAGCGACCTGGTCAAAATCTTCCATGATGGTGAGAGTGGCAAAGAAGTGCCATTCCATGCAAGTTCGTCCGCCATCTCATTTCCCGGTATTATGCCCAGGCACCTATACCAGGATCAAAGAGAACAGATTAGCCATCACGGTAAGTTATATGCGACAGTTCTTTCGGCTTTTCGATTTTACTGTTGAAGATTCCAGGGCACCAAACACGACTCGATTATTACTGTGGAAATTAGTAAAATTACTCAAGAGTTCTTCTCACTGATCTTAAACGACTCATAACTTGCTTAAATCTCTTTAATTAATTTAATTAATTAACACTTTTTTTCTTTGAATATTTTAGTACAAAATCTATAACTTTTTTCGCACATTCTTTGTTTTTTTTTTGTTGCAAAATTCTACCTTTTGTTATCATGCATAACCAAAATTTTACTTTATACTTTTTTATTGACACAGTTAAAGATTTCTTTGAAGAAAATATAATTTTGTTTTATTTTACTGCCTCGTTATTATTTAATATTTAATTTTCACTGCAATTCAGTATCCGATAAACAGAGTAAGTGGGAAGCATCTCCTTGTAGAGACTCGCCGAGACTGTTTTGTTTTCGAAAGCAACAACAAATTTTTTCGCAAGCACTAAAAATATAAATAAAAGAAAATCCCTAAAAAAAAATAAATGAAATAAACTAAAGTAAAACAAAACGAGGAAAAATGAGAAAAAGAGAAAATAAAATTGAAATTATTTTGATTTGCCTCTCGACTTGACCTCTCAAATATTGGGAAATAATAGAAATTGAAAATAAAAATTGTCAAGACACACACATGAGTACCCGTTGATAGATGTAAAGTGGCATGTAATGTGAAAATACAACAAAAAAAAAAAATACCGAATTGCTAGTGGCGAAATACACAGACGATTTAATGAATGAGCTTGTCGGGTATACCCTGTAGGAAAAATTTGGGTATGAGCAATTTTCGAATTGGATGGGAAAAAGGCGATTCTTTTCCAGTGTTAATTTTTTTTTTACTTTTTAATTTTATAAAATTTCTTTTATTTTTTTTTAAATTTTTCTTAATTTTATTTTTTAAATTTTCTTTTTTGTGGGATCTACTATTTATATTGGAAGCTAAAATTAATGATTCAAATTTTTACACCTACAAAGAAAATTAGTTAAACACCTGGTGGCACTGAAAAGTAGCGGAGTTTGTTTGAGGCCAAAGAAAGAAGAGATAGATTCTGTATAGGCTAAACTTGCAAGACCATATAGGACGATAATCGTGATCAACCGGCCACAGAAAGGTATCGAGCTCATCATTTCAGGGTATACTGGTACCAATAAAATACCTCCATTCTACAAGTTTAAGATCTCTATTTATCACCGTTTTTGAAGAATTAAAAAAAGTTTTATTTCCACGCGAGTTCATCCGCTCACCAAAAGTTTCTCTCAATAAATTGACTGTTTCGTTGGTTGTATATGACAGGTAGCGCCATCTAGTTGGAGTCAATGTGCGTCGACATCAACTTCCTCTAACTTAGGCACGATGGTTGACTGATGTCTATATTGCGTTTACAGATCGGAATAAAAAAGATCTGCTAAAAGCGGGTCAGCCTATTTCTGAACCAATTTAAGCTATTTCTTCTGGAGATACCAAAAGCAGCAATCCACCAAGTTTGGTTGAGTTCTATTGATTAGGGGTTTATATCCACTTGCAATTTTCAAAAAATTTATTTATTTTTTTAATTCCGAAAATCTGAAGTTGATCCGGCAAACGGTCTCGGAGATATGATGGTATCATTAAGGACGTCTCGTGGCGTTCAAAAATAGGCGAAACGCAAGGAGGAGTAGTTTTAATTAGTGTTTTTCTGGGAACGCTGTTTTCAGAGTCGGTGAGAAAAATTTCAGAAACGGCTGAACCGATGGGCTTAAAATTTCTACACGAACTGCTAATACATATTTGTTAGGTAATGATCGAGGGAATACAATTTTTGACAATAATTTCCATTTTGAAGTGTAGAATTTCTGAAACAAAAAATTTTTTTGAAGCCCCCATTTCGTCAAAAATCAATATTTTCACTATTCCTTCGATCATTATCTGTATTTATCCATTATAATACTAATTTTTTTGGTTTTCGGGTTTCAGATAATTTGAAGGAGAAATATCACCTTTTTTGGTGATCGGCTACAGGAAAAAGATGATCCAATATTCTTTAAAATGAATCATTTATTGTCAAACTACAGTAAATTCTGTCTATTAACATTTTTTCTATTAATTTAGAGAATAAAATGCCACTCATAAAAAAGAATTAACAAAGAAAAGCATTTATTTTGTTTTGAAAGTGGATATGACCCCTTAATGACTTAAACAGCCGACCTTGGTTCAAGCGGTTGATGGAAAGTAAGGAATTTGTTACATAGGACAAAATCGCCACAATGCCCGATTGCCGCGATATTTAAATCGTGCTCTAACTAGACCATGGAACTTTTTCTTCAGCTCTTATATACTCGTATTATGTTATCTTTATGAGAGGCACCGTGAACTTGGTCCAATTGCACCCATTTGCAATACCGTATCAGTATACTTGTGACACAAAGATTGTGTGACAAAAGTTTTATTAAATCCCTATTTGAGTTATCGCCTAAACAAAAGGGCGGACAGACATACAGACAGACAAGCTAAATCGACTCATCTCGTCATTCCAAATAAATTATATTTTATAGAAGTAATATTTTTTTTAATTTTACCTTAAAGACGATACGAAAAAAGTTCTATCGAGAAAACTAATTTATTCAAGTTGACTTCGATTTCTCAGGCAGTCACTTTTTCCAGCTCGTCTCGTTTGAGGGAGTCTAATGACTAACACTGACTGCTAAAGTTATAGACAATTTTGTCTATCTTGGAACCATCATTAATACCAACAATCATATCGGCCTAGAAATCCAAATCCAAATCCGCAGGAAAAATCCTTCCATTGGCTGCTACTTTGATATGAGTAAAACATCTACAATTGGGGCTTTGTAATCACTAAAACGATTTTCCGGACCTCCAATTTCTGGTATGGGTCTTGATGTTTTTCCAACTAAATGGAGAGACCTACAGTTTAGTATACTAAGCCGTCTCCGAACGGCTAATGGTTTTTTTACGAGGCGCCTTTACTTTATGTCCGAATTACACTCGGAGAATTTGACATTCCTTGCCGAGGGGCGATCATAATTAGGAAATTTAACTTAATTTTTTAATTCAATTAATTTTCTATAATTTTAGGATGTTGGTCGGATCAGGATTGAATCTCTAGCCTTCCGAATGATAGTACGTTGCACTACTAACCACTAGGTTATTGAGTAGAAAAGTCGAGAGAATGATTCTAAGAAGTATTTCTTGCACTTTACCAATTGGCAACGGAGAAGCCCGCAGCTGTTGGAACGATGAGTTGTGCGTGATTTTGACATAGTTCAGCGAATCAAGAGATCACGGGCGGCATCACTGGCTTGGTCATGTTATACAGATGAATGAAGGGCTCGAAACAGAACCCGTTGATGGAAGCAAAGAAATAAAAATAACTCCAGTCGGTTGAAAGAATCAGTTTGGGTGGGAAGTACCTGGCTTCCTTTGATGTCCTCCGTTGGCGGCGATCAGAGTTCGATAGGTTCTGCTGGTTCTTCATATTAAACTACAAAAGAAATATCTAAAACGTTCAAACTTAAGTGGGGAAACGCTCTCTGAAATTGGGATGGTAATTTCCTGTCGAGAATATCTGATTTACGGTGTTCTAATTCTACACTTGACATTATCAATAATTACGGTTAAGATTTTTCAAACGCTCCTAGGTTATTGCAGCTTGCAAGCGGAAATTGCAGGAAAGAATAAAAATAAAAATGAAAATAAAAATCAAAATAAAGACGCCAACTAGTCATTATTCCAAATCAGTGCCAAGGAAGTGCACTTCCCCTCGGCGGGGTTTTCGGTTGTAGACTTTCAGACACGCGCGTCCCAAAATATACATGTCAAATACATATGTATGTATGCAGATACATACATATATTCGTATTAGAATTTAGAATTGAAAACTACATATATTTAATGGTCGATGAGACGCTGAAACGCCATGAATTAACGTCAAAAGGCTAACGGTTCGCAACCCGCCCGAATGAATACACGTATGTGTGTTGACAGATTTTAGGTACAACATAACCTAACGATATGTACAGCGATAAATAAAAATAGCATTTAAATAAAACAAACGCACATACATACATGAAGATGTAGAGAACCAGGCAATTGCAAGTAAAAACATAAACATAAACATAAACAACAGAAACGAAACAAGCGACGGGAAATCACGTCGAGCGCGCAATACGGAGGTCGTAAAAACAGCTGTGAACAAGGCAAGTGGAATTTATGACGGTGGGCGCAGTGACAGTTGACGTTAGCTGGGCTCGGTCGCTCTTCTTCCTTATACCGCTTTCTCTTCTTGTTATTATTATTATTATTATTATTTTTCTTGGGTTGTTTGTTGGAGAAAAGTGTGTGAAAAGCCCAATGACGCTCGAAACATATTTCTGTATGTGTTTATTTAGTTATTTTCTTTCGAAATATTTTTGAAGTCTAAAATAGAAAAATTTGTTTTTTTTTCGTTTTCTTTAGCACTTTCTTCTATGATTATTGCAGAAAGCTTAAGTGAGTTGGCTTCATATTTGCTTATGAGCACTTTCGAAAATATAATATTTTAATAACATTGCTGACATACGTGTAAGTACCTACACACTCTCTAAAATATAAGTACATACATACAATACATACATATATGGGAACGCCTGAGGTGAGCAGGAACACCAAAATCGGTGTATTGCAAGAAGTTCGGAGGAACCTCACCGCCGCTATAGAACCCCCATAGGTTTTTGACAATGTCGAAAAAAGAGCTGGCACGAAGAGGAATGTCGAACTGCCGTGGAGAAAAAGAAGACTGACTATCGCGCAACATTGCGATCGACCATAACACGCGCTGTGTGAGAGTGATATCGAGTGCTGATGAAGGAATGAAGAGGCATTTCCAAACAGAAAAGGCTAGATGCCGAAATACGTGAGTAAGAAACTGTCCCACATGCTTAATGTTTAGGACGTGTATGAAAAAAATGCGGCGACTTACAGAAGAATTCAAGACCGCGGCATAGTGATGTCCGGAGTATGTTGAGTTTATGAAGGGAACACTTTTGAAGCTTGCTGAATGGCAGCGAAAGCGAAACGCGGGACATTGGCACAATTGAGATTTGGATATTGTAGTGGACTTAATTTCCCCATATCCAAATTTTTATGTCCTTTAAGCAATAATTACCTCTTTGCAAGCCCTCCAAAAAAAACTCATTTAAAACCCATTTGGTTCAAAACCCGTCGAAACAGTGCGTTTCCTGGACATCAGATTAGTTTCGCCTGTTCGTAAACGGGGTTGATGAACCACTACAACAATAGCAATAAGATCACAAAATCGAATGCCCTACTGATGACGATGGAGCAGACGTACCCGACTATGATAAAGTCCGAATAGCAATTGCTCGCGGGCTCAATGGCGGTGAAAAATGGACGAGGTGTAAGCATCACCTTGTTTGTAGTATATGATCGGATGAGAGACTGGGCTCACACTTCACTGCTGACAGTCATAACTTTGAAGTCGTAGATAACTTCCTCTGTCTTAGAACCAGTATTAATATCAACAACAATGTCAGCCTGGAAATCCAACGCAGAATCACTCTTGCCAACAGGTGCTATTTTGAACTGAGAAGGCAATTGAAAAGTAAAGTCCTCACTCGACAACCAAAACCAAACTCTACGAGTTGCTTGACGTTCTCGTCCTACTATATGGTGCTGTTTTCGGGAGAAAAATTTTGAGTAAGATTTATGGTACTCTGTGAGTTGGGTACGGCGAATGTGGCAGTCTATGGAATGATGAACTGCAACTGGTATACGGCGACATTAACATACAATAGTTCAGCGAATCAAGAGACAGCGGTTACGTCGGCTAGGTCATTGTGGTCCGGATGGATGAGAATACCCCAGCTTTCAAAGTTTTCGATGCAGTACCCGCCGGTGTTGGCAGAGGAAGAGACTTCCTCTCCGTTGGAACGATCAGGTTTAAAAGGACCCTGTTACATTTAGTATTTCAAATTGGCGTCAAACAGCGAAAAGTCGTTAACTCGGCTATAATCGCTTAAGAAGTGTCGACACCAGTAAAGAAGAAGAAGAAGGGTACGTCAATATACAAAATTTTCGCATTTGGAGTGATGTTAACCCAAAAGCCATTGTTGGGGCGCGGTTAAATCCTCAATAAATCTCTATTTAGTATGCTCTATGGGCAAAGGGAATCTTTAGCCTATAATTCTTCAAAAATGAAACCAGCCATAATGCTGCAGTCAATGAGGAACGCTATAGACACAGCATTAATGGCTTTTCGTGCTTGATCGGTTGATGTGGATGTCCTTTGGTTCCGATAGGACGGCGCTACATGCCATACATCCAACGAAACAATAAATTTATTGAAGATCAACCGATTTAACAACGATGAACTATATTCGACGAGTTTTTGCTGACATACAAAAATGGGTCGAAAATTTGGGTCTTTCGGCTGGAATTTATACAAGCCAGCTGCGGCGGTGACTTGCCCGAAATCATGTTTAAAACATAATGGTGAGCCCTTATCATTGTAATAAAGCTAAATTCTTGACTAGAACATTTTTTTTTCAAATAGGTCGATCCACTTTCTTGAAAATAAGAATACTATGAATACCATTTTTTTTCGAATACGTCAGTCCCAGGTCCTCTTCCTTGTGTGAAAATAGTTGACGCCCTACGTATGTATTTATATTATATATACATCCCAATGGAGGGACCTACAGTCCATACTAAGCAGCCTTCGAAAGGCTGATGGTTTTTTTTTTTGTGAGGAGCCTTTATTTCATGTCAGAAATACACTCGGATGGGTTGACATTCCCTGCCGAGGGAACTATAAAAACTTACCAGCGCACCAGAGACGCTTTTTGATGCGGGTGTGTGATTGGACCTTACTTCTTCGAAAACGACAAAGAAAGAGAATTTTATTTATTATCCTACTCATTGACTGCAGGAAAAATGTATAATGAGATATATTTTTATCCTGACTTTATGGTATTTACTTAATACTTGAGGAATACAAAATTTTTGGTTTTACCATTGACATTGGTCCACTTCTCGGAGAGGGGAGTAGCCCGACTTTTTAAATAGACAAGTAACCGGTCCACCTCTCGGAATTCTAAGTAAATCGAGCCATAAATAATATTTTTTCGAATAGATCTGTCCCAGATCCTCTTCTCGGTGAAAAAAATAGATGTTATGTAATTCTCTAAAATACTGAATATGCACCTACAATTTCATTAAAATCGGTCAAGCTGTTTCGGAGCAGTTTAACACTGTGACGCGAGAATTTTATATATTATTATTACAATACATATAGATATATGTTAAATATTCAATAATAATTTAATGAACTCAAAATAAACTTACCTCAAAAACTCGACTGCTGCTTCCCTCGACTCTTGTCCTTCTTGACTAATTTCTACGTCCTTTTGTGCTGCTAGAAAGTTCACTTTTGGTTCAATTGGAATAGGATTAATTTCACTAAGCGCAGTGTTATTAATATTTAAGCTGTTGTTGAAGTTGTTTTTATTTTCTATACACTCACAAACAATTGCACTAAAATTTGTTGTTTTATTTTGCTTCTTATTATTATTTTTGTTAATAATTTTATTAAAATCACAGAAAATCAACACTATTAATTTAGCGCTTAAAATTGCTATTTTTTCTACTACAATTATTTTTATTTTTATTATTGTTATTATTATTAGTTTTCTTATTGTTGCGGTTGTTGTTTTTGTAGCAGGTGTATTAAAGGAACCTCCAATTAACTCACCATAAGCGCATAAATCTTCAGTTATTTTCAACTCACTAACACTATCAAAATGATGTTTATTTATATGAATTTCCTGTTTACTTTTATTATAATTATTAATTTTATTATCGATTCTTGTTCTTCTTAAACGCGGATCACGTGGTGTATAGTGTAGAAAGACTTTATTCGATTTACTGCTATTATTGTAAGTACGATGATTGTTCGACGAGAAAGAGTTATTATTGAATAAAAAACGCAATATAACAAGGGCGGCCACCGTGATGTTGTTGTTATTACAATACGACGAGGACGAGAATGAGGACGAGGATAAGGACGTTGATGAGCACGAGTTTGATATTGATGTTGATGATGCTGCTGCTGGGAAGAGTACACCGTATAGTTGGCGAGGGAGTAGTGGGGTTGTGGGAGTGTTGTTGGCGGCCTCACTGGTGCTGGTGTTGTTGTTATTATTATTATTATTATTATTATCGTTTGCTGTTGTTGTTGTTGTTGTTGTTGTTTGAGCGCTGCTTGACAAAGTTATTAGTTGATTTTTGTTGTTGTTGTTGTTAATAACACTGTTTTTATTTCTATTACTTTCAAACACTGTTCTAATAGTTTTGAATAATGACGCTTTTAATACCGTAAATTCTATTAATCTTTCAATTACTGTTTTTACTATTGTTGTTGTGGTTGTTGTTGTTGTTGTTGCTGCTGCTACTATTATTGGCTTACAAGTGGTTTGGTGGCGAATGTCATTCATTAAGAACGCTAACTCCGTCGATATCACAGCGTTGTGCAGGCAGCGGCGGAAATAATGCTGAACGTTGACAGTGATAACGATGACGATGATGCTGATGATGCTGATGATGATAAAAATAAGTACAAGGACAATAAAGGGCACCAACAATAACGGTATTGGCGCTGATGAGTTGTTTTCCGAACGCCGCGCCACACACTCGACGTCTTCTAATTGGTGGCTAAAATATTGCTTTGGGTTAAAGGCTACAGCAGCTGCACTCGCGGCTACACAACTTTTACGACTGCGGCTGTTGGATTGTATTTTGTTCCCTATTAGAATTGTTAATAAATTTTTTCTATTTAATTTTGCTGTTGCTGTTACTAGTTGTGGTGTTCTATCTGCTGTTGCTGCTAGCGCGTGTCGTCTGAGAAATTTCGCTTTGAATTTAGTTGCACTTTTGCAAGGCGTCAGCTGCGGTTGTGGCGTTGGCGTCGTCGTCGTCGTCCACAACGTCTTTGGCAGAATCACAAAAACCGATAGAATCCACATGCGGCAAGTAGTAGTTTATCGCTCACGAGTGTGCGTATTGGGTAATTGTGAAAAATTATTTATTTATTTCGTATGAAGTACATACATATATACAAACATATACATATATATGTTTATTTTTTGGCAAACGAAAATCTGCACAAAACTCAACGAAAGCAAAAAAAAAGGAAAACGAAAAAATTGTTTTTGTGTTTTTCTCACTCTTCTCTCGCTGTAGCGTCTCTTTTGCGTAAAAATTTTAGTTTAATTATTTTTTTTTAATATTTTCAATATTTTCTTATCTGCCTACTAATTGTTTTTCACTTTTAATATTGTATATTTTGTTTTTAGTTTGTCATTCAACACTTTTTTTCTCTTTTACTTTTCGCACTTTTTAAGCGTCACCACCGCATCTGCTATATTTGTTGTTGGTATGTGTCAAGTGTACAGTTGACATTGTCGCTGCGGCGTAAACATTTTTGAGAAGAATTTTGAAATTTTTGTTTTGTATTTAAATAAGAGTAATGTTGTTGTTAGTCTGGTCCACTTCGAAGGCAATTAATTTGCGTTAAATGTAGAAATGGCGGCTGGTGCTGTCACTGGCACTTTCCGGAGTTGTTTTGGTTTTTCAGTTGAAGCGTTTTTTTTATTTATAACTTGTGATGGCAAACTGTAAAAAAATGGAAAGAAAATAAATATTAGATTAATCATTCGCAAGTGATAGATAACTTATAATCTGTATATAATATATAAAAACTTTTGTCTGTCTGTATGTTTGCTGTGACCTCCGAAACTACACGGCAGATTATACAGAAAGTTTGCTAGATTGTTTCTTAGGTGCCTGGATAGGTTTGTAAGAAAAAACTTTTTACGGAAAGTGGACCAGAGATTGGTTCTGGACCAGAGACCCACTTCTGCTTAAACATTTTTTTTGGATTATATTTCTAAACAGAATAGTTTTGTCTCGTGGAAATGGAACGGAAACCTGGAATCAAGCTCTATATCCCCCAAATATAACTAATACTTTCTTTACGGGAGAGGAATCACAAATAGATTGAAAAGAACTACAATAATTTGGATAGAAGCATAGATTGTGCGTAGGTATGTATGAGTCAAAACGAAGACAAGACTATATGCATATATTCTTTCCCGTCTTAGTTCTCATGTCACATTGTTCGACTAGCTTAACGTGAGTGCCTGCAAGCTCTATGGTACTAATTGTCCGTGGTGGTATCACCTTGATAGGTTTCTAGGCTTATCTAAGCACCTGGCACCTGGTTACATAACAACTCCACATCTTAAACAATGTGAACTCTACGCATATTTTGAATTACAACCAACACGATACCCTCCATAGGGGAGAAGAACGTTTACTACATACCCATACTACACAGTTTCCTAATCCTACTCGTCATCCCACTCAAGTGTCTCTCATTCAAAAATGCATTGGGGGGCCCATTAACAATTAGAAGAAAGCTCAGATTCCGTAATAGTCAGTCAGAGTCAGCTTGGCTTTTGAGTAGTATTGTCCCTGTCTTGACACTGTTTACAGTCATGAATTTGAAGTTGAACAAGTATTAAATCAAGTAACAATGTCAGCCTAGAAATCCAACGCAGAATAACTCTTCTAACAGGTGCTACTTTGGATTTATTAAGCAATTAAAAAGTAAAGTTCGCTCTAGCTCTAATAAATACCAAACTCTCAAATCCTTCATCATACCCGTCCTGTTGGGGAATGGACGATTATAATATGATACGATATTATATATATACATATGTATATTGTACATACATAAACTGATGTGTGCATGTCAATAATGCCTATCAGTCAATCGGATAAATTTTTTTGTTTTTGGCAAAGTTCAATGCTCGATAGCAACGATAATAAAAGCCAAATCGATGTGCAAGTAAATAAATGACATCAAATTGAGCTGAATCGGTGAAGAAAAAAGAATCATTAGGGTGCAACAAAATATTTCCGAGTAAGAAATATAAAAACTGATTTTTGAAGGATTTTTTTTTTTTTTAATTACATATATACTATCTTGTTCGAGAAGAAATGAAATGCACCATACCATCGATAAACACTGGTCCTCGATGGAGTTTCTTTGCAAAAAATTTAATTAAGTTCATCGATACATTGTTGCTAAGTTAATCTGCATCGAACGTTTTGTAAGAAATAATTCCGCAAAAATGTTCGCGATTTCATTCCATGTTTTGGCCGAAAGGAATATTTGGAGTAACTGTAAAAAATGTTAAACTTTGCGATACCAAATTCAGAAATATAAAAGGCAAGCCTCGTATATAATTATTTTTTTTTTAATACGTAATGTCACTATATTAGTTATCAATAAAGAAAATATTTTTATTTCTCATATAGAAGTCCATACTTATGTTATGTATGTGAAGCTTCATCTCTTAATCGTATTAACGATTTTGACCTAGTTCAACAAAAAAGCCGAGAGAATTATTCCGTCATTGAGGCGGCTATATAGAGAGCGAGACTTTTACTAGGTATGTACTCCTACGTCTTAAGTGATCGATCTTATGGCTGTACATACTGAAACAAGATCATCTCTAGAGGGGCGAAATTTGCGAATCCGTAGGGCAAATTTAGTGAAAGCAAATTCTCTTTCGAAGTGATAGAAACCATCGGCTATTCTTTCATTAATGAAACTGTTCTTGTACTATAGTGTGTGCTACTTGTCGTAGAGTAATGGGTTCAAGTTCTGGCCAAACTTTTATAATTTTTTTTTTTCTAAACTCTCATCACAAATGACCAAGCACTCTTGAGATAATCTTATTTTTCACTTTTATGTATGTATGGTACTTAACTCATACATACTCGTACATATAATATGTCGAGTTACGTATTTTAAGAAATAAAGGTAAATAACGCAAGCCGACCACAAGACCACAGCAGTCAGTGCTTTAATTCATAAGTAAGATAATTATTGTATAATTATTTTTCTTTATAAAATAAATGTAAATAACAATACTAGTTTTATGTTTATGTTTTACCATTTAATAAATAATCTTGCCATCAATGTAAAATTTTCAGCGTCTGCTGGTTGCTTTATTGTTGTTGGCGGCTTATCTGTTTAACCCAATTATTTGGCAAATATGTATATCCATACATACTTACTTATACAAGTATGTATTTGTATGTTGAAATATTCTATATCACCGGTTAAACATAAAAATTAAGTTAATTCAAGATAAAACAAACACAAAAACACACAACGTATACGACGAGCCGCATGCCAGGGGATCAAGGCCGACAGGCGTAAGTAGGGTAAAGGGAGATTATTAATTTATTTTATTTAAGTATTTGATTATGTTATTTTAGTTAATTTTGTTTTACATTACTTTAACTTTTGTTTAATTTGTTTATTTTATTTTAATTTATTGTATTTAGTTTATTTAATTTAATTTTTTTATTTAATTCAATTTAATTTTATTTAATTAAATTTAATTAAATTAAACTTAATTTTAATTTTGTTTCAATTTTGTTTTAATTTTGTTTTATTTTTATTTTAATTTTATTTTAATTTTATTTTGTTATTTATATTATTTAATTTAATTTTACTTAATATAATTTAATTTAAATTAAAATAAGTTAATTTGATTTAATTAAAATAAGTTAATTTAATTTTATTTTATTTCATTTTGTCTCATTTTATTTTATTTTATTTTAATTTACTTTATTTAATTTAATTTAATTTTATTTAATTTAATTTTATTTCTTTAATTTTTTTTAATTTTTTATTTTGTTATATCTTATTATATGCTATTATATTTTTTTATATTTTATTATATTTTGTTATATTGTGTTATATTTTATTTCCCTTATTTTATTATATTTTATTTTATTTTTTAATTTCATATTTCTTTTAATTTCAATTTATTTTATTTTATCAAATTTTGTTATATTTTATTTTACTTTATTTTCTTTGTTTTATTTTTATTTATATGTGATTTAGTTTAGTTTGATTTAAAATTGATATTTTTTTAAATTTAATTTAATTAAATTCATTTTTTTTATTTTATTTTTTTAAGTATTATTTAATTTAATTTACCTTATTTATTTTAAATTTTCCTTTATATTATAGTTTTACCAGTTTTGACATAATTGTGTTCAATTGAATATTATTTAAGTTTAAAGTTGAATAATTTTATTTCAATTTAATTTTATTGCATTTAAGCTTTTCTTTATTTTGTTCAAATTAATTTGTTTATTCTTTTTTTAAATTTAATATAACATAATTAAGTTAATCTTAATTTATTTCACTTTGTTTAACTTTACTTTGCATAATTTTTCTTTTTTCTTTTGTTTTTAATTTATTTTATTTAAACCTATTTATAATATTTAGTTATTTGGTTGTTTGTTATTTTAGTTCATTCAACTTTATATTATTTTATTTAATTTTGTATTCTGTTTTCTTTTTCTATTATTTTAAATATAGTTTTATTCTATTTTTTAAATTTTTATTTATTTAATATTATTTTTTTTTATTTTAAGATTAATTATATTATTATTGTTAATAATAAATTCAAATTTTGATAATTTTTCTTTCATTGATTACTCCAACTTTCATTCGATAAATGTATTATTTATTTATTTATTTATTGTTTATTAATATCACAATTATTTTTACTTGCGCATTCGCCTTAATGTATGCTACACTTTGTTTACACCACGTGATCACTTAAGAATTACCATCATTTATTTTTATTTCTGTTCTCACAAACCACTTTAACGGTATATTATACGCCAATGTAGCCCGCGCTACCACACGACACTCACACACTTACACAGGTCCGTTCTGACATATGCATTGCTTACTGTAAACCGGCCGACTCACTGACTAACTGACTGACTGACTTAGTAACTAGTTTGCGGAATGACTTGATATGTTACGCGATTTGCCTCGCACACACTCCTTGACGTATGAGATCGAGTAAAAAGACTGAATGGGCTGAGTGGGTCGTTTGAACTGCTAAGCACAAAGCAAAAATCTTTATGTCTGTATGTAAAAAGAGTAAACTATAATAAAAGCCTACATCCATATTTGTTAGTGCATATCTCTGTACTTTTGTCAGTACACATACACGTACATAGGTAAATATACAAACTTACATACGTACCATATATACATACATATGTATGCATATGGAAGTAATGATAAAGCTCGCCACTCGTTGACCGATCGCATGCGAGGCATGGAGGGCAAATATGTATGTGTGCATGTATGTATGTGGGAAGACACTGTTCTGACAAAACGGTACCTAAATCATTGTCATTTTCTTATAGCGCGTCTGCCGACTGAAAAAAGCCGCTCACTTGCCTAAGTCGCCACTCAATTAGATTTGCTTAATTTTTTTATAGCCACATACATATGGTACATACATACATATTCACATGTTCGGTCGTTGCTCATTTGTAGCTTTTTGCTCGCATATAAACGTTGACACTAATCTAATAAAATTTTCTTATCACAAAGCGTAATTTTTATTGTATTTAGTTGTACATACATACATATATATACATATATATCAATTTAATAGTTTTATTGTTGTTGTTATCGTCGCTTGATCGGTTCGTGTCTGTATCGCAATTTTTTTCGTAATTTTTTTTGTTGTAGTTATTTTTTGATTGTTGCTATTTATATTTAACTGACATTTCTTTGTGTTAGTCCACTATGATTATAGTATTTCGTACTAATATTGTTGTTATTGTTGTTGTTATTGTCGCTGTTCTTGTCGTGTTTATTTTTGTCCACGCGTTATAGGAACATAAATATTTGAGTTTGATTACTTACATAGGTACATAAATACTCTCAATAATATTATAATTGTTTGCATATTAGGGTGATCATCTCAGGTGGACAAGATGCGGTTGAATTTTTTATTAAAAAAAAAAATATTTTAATAATAATAATTAATTTGGAGATTTAAAAAATAATAATAATAATATTTTTTTTTTTGAATTTTTTATTTACTTAGATTGATTGGAGGATGGGGTGATGGGTAGAAATGCGCACAAGTAGGTAAAGTTTTGGACTATCACATCACCTGAGAGTGGGAGAGAGCTATGCATTCACATATGATTCTCGCAGCTCAAGACTTCTGGTTTTAGACCAAGTCTCCTCCTCTAGGTAGCCAATAAACCCGTTTGGAGTGAGAACGTAACCTCTTGTGGATGCACGCTGAGTTTGAGACCCACCACATCACTTATAATTTGCCCTTTGTAACCGCTGAAGCGATTTTCGGTCAAGGTCCTCTTCTAATTTTTGGTGTACGTCTTGTTGCTTTTCCAACAAATGTAGGGATCTACAATTTATTCCAATCCGCCTCCGAACGGCCGATGGATTCTTATGAGGAGCTTTTCATTTCATGTCAGAAATACACTCAGAGTCCTTGAGATTCACCGCCAAGAGGCGACTCCAATAAGAAAAATTTATTTTCTTTAATTTGGATTTTGGTCGAACCAACATTCGAACCCTGGCTCAAATGGTTTGAAGGACTCTTGTTTGGAATGCTCAAACCTTTAAATTGAAATGAGCCACTGGCATCACCGCATCACTTCGTCCAGGAAGTGCAATCAACGGAACAAGTATGGAAGAAGGTTAATCTTTTTGTAATGTCATATAAAGGAGTGCAAATTTGATGTCTGATTTGTGGTGTGAGAGAGACTCTTCCACCGGGTCTTGATATTCGCATCGGGGAACAAATGTCTGTTCACAATCCGCATCAAAGTGCCGAGGTTCCGGCGAAAGATAAGGACGATGTGACCAAAGATGATTTCTGTAAGCGCTACAACCGTCAAAATGATAAAAATGTACATGGCAATTCTAAAACGAGAGTGGGCTGAGAAGGTATATTCGTCCAACATTCAGAAAATTTAGCCTCTAATATGAAACATAGCCGAAGTATGTTTGGCTTTTAAACGGTCTCCGAAATATGCTTGTATTTATGTAGCATCAGATTTCAGGACAAGAACATTCACAAAACTACATTGCTGGTATTGGATCGATAATGCCACAACCAGACCAAAACGAAGACGCACACAGGTCTCTGAGCAGTAAAGCATGCTCGTCAACCTACGTCGAAGGCCTGCAATAACAGCACACAGTCAGACGGTTTTGTTCTCGACCTGCACTATTGCTTTCCGAGAGCACATTTGCAGCAGAGTTGGAACAATGAGGTTTGCCGTGTCGCAGTAGAGAGAAAAGAGAATGCCAACGTAGAGGACTTAAGAATGAAACAAGACGCATTTGCTAAGAGAAAAAGAAATATGCCTAATTTCGTGAGTATTAAAAGAGCTGGCCGACTATGAAAAGATTTGGCGACTAAAAGTTTTAAGGCCGGAAATACTGAGTTTATGAAAAGAAAGTATCTCCAGCCAATTGATAGTAGCGAAATATCAAGTTCCGTGGCTAATTCACCGTACCCCCCCAACCGAACCACAATGATGGAATAGTTGTTCCGCCAGCTGATTGATGACGATGTTGGAATAACAACTGTCCACTTAAAGAAAACTAAGCGGCTGGAGTGGATGGCTTACCGGCTGAGCTATTTGAATATGTCTAGGAAGAGCTGACAAGGGGCATATATCAGCTTTCCTGCAGAATATGGTTGGTTACGTCCTTGACCGACGAATTGAACCTAAGTGTGCTAAGTAACGGAAAAAATTACTTGAGCTAAGACCTTATAAAGAGGTTTCATCACAAAATACCTTATGCAACTGTTATTAGTAAGAGTATGCACTTAACAAACCAGTAATAAAGTGCTTACATTAACAACTTAAATGTAATATAACTATTTAATAAAAAGATATAAAAAGTGATAAAGGAAATAAATATCAGCTAATCGTGTGATGTAGAGCAATTTAAAATATATTCCACTTAAAGGTTTATGATTTTATAAGAGAAGATAAGTAGGGGGATTAAACTTTGGCTTACGGTATTTTCATAAAAGAGAATTTTAAAATTTAAAAAAGCTTTTATTTTTAACACAAAATGACAGGAAATGAAAAAAAGTGAAAAAAGCCAATATACATATGAGGTCTAGTGAAAAGTAATCCATTCGATTTAGCTCGATAACCTTTAGCCATAGAAACCCCTATCCCTATGAGAGAAAAATCGGTATAATCGATATTCACAGACTTCTCTTGAGGCCGATTTTTCACTAGCCAAATGATTCGCCAATCCCACCAAACACACAACAAAACCTTTCTGGCCGTCATTCCTAACTTAGAGACCGTTTTTGCCACCTTACTGCCCTTCGACTCCGTTTTGGTTTGACGTTGCTGTAAGTGATCCACTTTTCAGTCACCATCCGCTTCTTTTTCATCAAAATTGCCTGGAAAGTGGTGGTCAGCGTTGATTCTGATGCGGATCGTGTGGTCCCGGTAATCTCTACAATAGAGAGGCAGCTTTTAGCCACCTCTAGAAAGGAGATCGAGGGCGCAGCGGACAGAAGGGAGAGAAACCGAGTGGCGAAGGAAGCTCTGGTGCAATACGAGGCATGGAAGGGGTTGTTCAAAGGCTAGGTGTGGTAGTATACTTGTATTCCCGTAAAGAGGGCGCCTAGAGCGGGCGGGAGTCACATTTGTTATGAGTAGGACGCAATTTGAGGATAAACGCTTCACAGCTGGCACTAGGGCTGAAGAAGAAGCACGCAAAGTACTAGTCTTAAAGGCAGCGCTCGGGCGATTTCAATAGAAAGGCTCCATGAGCAACGAAAGCCTGAAAATACTGCGTGGCGGGACAAAGAAATGCTGTCCACATCAAGGGTGACAAACATGGCTTCCAAGACCAGCAGAGAGGCCAAACGAAGTAACCAGACAACATCTGACTTGGTAGCAGCAACGCCTATGAGCACCGATAGGTGGAAGGGAAGGAAAGAAGATGCTAAGCCTGATAATAAAGTGCATAAGGGATGCATCACACAAACGGAGTAGGGTCAGAGCTAGATGCTCCAGATCAACAAAAGATGGTATACCCGCTTCTTCACCGGAGTTCCCAAAACAATACCATTTGCAGTGGTTCATGCGACTTTGAGCATTCCACCAGCAAATCTAGTAGCTAAAAACAAAAGATTCTTAACAACAGCGAGGCTATACACTTTTCGACGGCTGAAAATCTCCACAGTAGCATATCAATCTCCCTATATGGACGAATAGACTACGTAATCCTTCGCCTGACTTCCTGGAAGCAGGTGTCTGCTACAATAGATGCGAATGGAATGGAGCAGAGGACTGAAATTTGTATACAAAACTACGAAATTTTTTACAAAAGGTTCAAAAATTAATGGTGGGGTGGGGACTGCAGTTTGTTACAGTCAAATAGAGATATGAAGGTCATTTAGCTACCAAATCATTGCAGGATCTTCCAAGTTAAAATATTTGATACAAAAATGGTGGCAGGGCTACCCCAGTAAGGTGCGCAGGACTTTAAAGGAAGGAAATACAAATTTTTAAAGACAACCAAGCGACCATTAAGATTCCACTTTCATACACCACGAAGTCGGCTGTGGTTGCCCCATGTAAAGAGGCGGTAGAAATACTGTCTGAGAAAAGTATGATTAAATTTACTAGGTGTCAGTCACCCGGCGATTGAAAGCAATGAGATAGCTGATGAACTGGCTTCGAATGCTGTCCTTTTAGAGTAGGACGTAGTAATGAACCTACCAGTACCATTCAGAGAAGTGAAGCAAACACAAAAAGTAATCTTGCTTCGTTAGGTGAATAGGATTTGGGAAAGAGCTAAGGGTTGCAGAGTCGCGAAAACTATGTGTAAAACTTATAAAGCTAAATTTACCAGGCTTTTATTAGTGAAAAAGATGCTAGACTCCAAGCTGGTAGATTATTAATAGGATATTGGTCTGGTAGAGGGTAGCAAGTGCAGGAAATGTAGACAATGTGTGGAGGCAGTGGGGCTCGTAATCTTTGAGTGTCTAGAATTCGACAAGCAAAGCTTATCTTTACTGGAAGGAGAAAAGGTAGCAAGACCCAAATGACTGCTTAAATTTGCAATGAGAACGGAAATGTAGCAGTGTAGCAGTGCTGCTTGGTCGTATGTAGCCTGTCTGACATCGCTATGGATGCGATATCGTCTAAATAATAGCAGCTGAGCAAGCCAGTTCAACCTAACCAGAAGTGGCAAAGCCAAATATCTCTTGAAAAATGTGATTGCGTAAAGCGATAAAACGAAGTCACAATAATATAATCAGTCAAATATTGCACATACATACATACGTGTATGTATGTATTTCTAAGCGTATATTTAGCTAACTAATCAAATTGGTATAATAATCATAAGCTCAGGGCAATGCGTGTAATTTATATGCGTAAACAGAAAATAAAACATTTAAATACATACTCGTACATACCTACTTAAATAAATACAGAAAAATAATAAAATTAATCACAAGGATTTTCAAGACATTTTATATACATTTAGTACAAACAAAACTTAGTGTTTATATGTTTTTGGTAGAAGGCAGATATTTTCGGTTTCGACTAAATTAAGACAGGAATAAATTGGTTTTTCCTAGTTTAGTGTGCTGAAAAACGCTCTGGAAATTGAAGTAACATAATCTTAAAGAATTTTTTAATACACGAGGGCTGCCTTTCGTGTTTTAGGATACGAGAACAAAAACAAATATTAATCATTTTAAATGGCTTTATTGTTTTTCAACTGATCAAGAGTGATCGGTCTTCGGCGGTTGATTTTCTTTATTTCTTAAATGACAACTGGCAAACAAATGGTTGTGTAGCCCTCAGAATTTATTTATTTGCGTTGTTCTAGTGGCATAGCGTGATATACAGTTTTTCCAAACAAAAAATGCAGTTAATTCACGTCGGTAGTTGTAAAAAATTATAGCGTGAAAATTAAATATTTTGGCCGTTATGAATATTTTAAGAACTGTAAACAACACTTTTTGTCAAAACGTTCTGAGTATATATGGTATAACATCAAAAATGTCAAACTTTACGATAAAGTTGTCAGTTGCAAGCACTAGTGTGGTCAAATCCCGAAATATAAAAGGCAACTCTTCTAATAGTGTTTATTTGAGAGCGAAAAAAAAACATTGAAAAACCCATAGTTTTGAGTATGTAGTTATGTATAAATATAAAACATCTCATCATCATAAAAAATATAAATAATTCTCTTTATATATTTTTAAAATATATACACAAATATACATATATAATTATATGCCTTGAATTTTGCAAATTTGCTATTGATTTTGAATCATTCAAAAATACGAGCCAAAACTGATAAGAATTTTATTTTTATTTTTATGCAATATATGAAAATTTAGTAGGTCAAGGTAGTGAAATTTTGTTTTCTATATTTTTTGGTATACCTATACATTTGTGCAACATATTTGCAGAGACTTAATCACGTTCACCAGTTCATTAACATGCAATTTTATTGCGATCGATTAGAAGTTAGTAAAAGAATTATAGCATTCTTTCTCAAAAAGTGTAATGTTAAGGAAATTATATACTCGTATTCTATGTATTACGCATTAGATTTGTAGGCAATAGTAGATAAATGCATTTCTTTTATCTACACAAGTACAGTAATCGTGAAAAAAGGTCTACTCAAGTACAAAAAGAATTATTAAATAAATATAAAAAATAATAAAAAATTAAAAAAAATACCTGGAAATGGGTAATTGAAGAGTTTGTAAATGAAAAAAGGAAGAAATGAAAAGCAGCAAATTATAGATAAGACAATGCAGACAAGAAATATGTGGTTATTTAGAAATAAAGCGATTGCCATAAGTTAATGAGTGCTAATTAATATTTTTTATTATATGCAATTGTTGATAGATTAAAAAATTATTTTTGCGAAGAAACTGAATACTTTTCTTTCTACATATTTACTGTCATTTTTTATTTAAATTTCTAATGCAAATAAATAAAGTAATAGTAATAAAATTTTTTCTTATTAATTTGAATTTTTTATTAGTGTCTAGGTTCCATTTATAATTTGTAAACTTTTTCTTTTTCTTAGAAAAAAAGTGTAAGATGACGCTCATTTGCAAACAAAAGAATTACATATAACAAAATAAATAAAAAAAACAGCAAATAAACTAACCCAAAACAAAAAAAATGTAATTATAATAAATTAAATTAAATTAAATTAAATAAATAAAAAAATAAATAAAAAAAAAATTGAATAAATTGAAAAAACTTATAAAAATATTGTAAAATAAAATAAAATAATTAAAATTAAAAATAAAATAAAATAAAACATGAATTAAAAAACAAAAAAATAAAATTAAATTTAAAAAAAAATTAAAATAAAATAAAATAGAAATAAAACAAAATTAAAAATAAAATAACCGAAAAGCTGCAATCACAAGAAACTGCCGAACAGTTTCTAGTCGGCTTAGACACCTGCTTTCTGAGAGCACTCATCTGAAACACGATATAAGAAAACTGTGAAACACCAAACTCCAATCGATGTTGATGGAAAAGATTATCCATTACGGAACTATGACGAAGTTTGAATAAGTATTGCCCATTTAAAGAACAAAGCAGTTGGAGCTGAAGTCCTACCAGCAGAGTTCTTCATACATGGCGGTGAAGAGCTGACAAGGTGCATGCTTCAACTTCTTTGCAAAAACGATTTGAATTGAAGTATGCTTTGCCCAATCGATTTGAAACGGATTAGCCTCTTAAATATCGCATATAAGATCCTTTCGAGCGTACGAGTATTGTGTGAAAGACAATCAACAAACCGATTGAACTTTATCGGTGTAGCTTTAGATCTGTTAAATCAACTATTGACCATATATTCACCACGCGCCAAATATGCGAAAAGACCCGTGAAAAGAGGATCGGCACACATCACCTCTCCGTCGATAACACGAATAGGAGCTGCCTTTACGCCGTTATGTCTGAATTTGGTATTCACGGAAATCTTAACCGAGCACTAGACAATCTGTTGCTGGAGAAAATAATAAGAACTGCAGAGCTAAATAGGCAAGATACAATCTCTTACAAGAGTGTACAACTACGAAGCGAATGAGTCTGGTAGTGAACGAGAACAAGACGAAATATCTCATGTCATCAAACCAACTGTCTTCGCATTAGGGACTCGCCTCCCACGTCACTGTTGACAGCCATAACTTTGAAGTTGTAAATAGTTTCTTTTACCTTGATGCTGGTTAGCACCAACAACAACGTCAGACTTGAAATTCAACGCAGAATATCTCTTGCCAACAGGTGCTACTTCGGACTGAGTAGGCAATTGAAAACTAAAGAGCATGTGGATGTAACGATGACCTGTACGAGTTATACGATGACGATGTCAATGTCAGCGAACAAAGAGTACCCTCCTTTGTAAGCAGATGAAGACGATTCGTTTCAATTACAATAACTAAAAATTACTTCAGAATAGGAGTCCCCAGCTGAGAAGAATGGAAGGATAATTAACACACTCCAGGTGGCCGTCTGGAGATATACACGGTTGAATCAAAGCTTGAGAGGAGACTTGACGGTGGTGTATTTTCAAGAGGCCTCACTTTTAGACTACCTAGGAGAGCTAAACTAAATCAAAGTTAGCTTCAGAGATATGAATAACTTCATTCTCACCGACAGTCTATTTATATATATTAAGCACTTCATAACCCCAAAGCAATTTGTAGTTTTGCGTCTTGATGTTTTTCCAACAAATGGAGGGACCTACAGTTTATATTAAGCCGTCTCCGAACGGCTGATGGTTTTTATGAGGTGCCTTTATTTCATGTCCGCAATACACTCGGAGGGGTTGACATTCGCTGCCGAGGGGCGACCGCAATTTGAAAATTTAACTTAATTTTTTATTTAAATTAATTTTCTTTAATTTTTGGATGTTAGTACGACACTAGGATTTGAACCCGAATGGCAATATGCCATGCTAACCACTCGGATACCGCGGCCGCGACAGTCAGGCAGTAATAAAAGCGATGGACTGTCGCCTACCCCTACAGAAGATGATCAAACAGAAGAGACTGTCTCTCATGTGGGCCCCTGATCATAAGGAAATCGAGGGAAACTGTAAGGTGGATCAATTTACTAGGCAGCAGATTCTTCTTGAAAAAAAGTTTATGTCTGGCCAAAATGATATGTCAGAGCTTTGTACTCCTTAAAAAGCTAGTTCATGTCCCAAATAAAAGGAGCTTGGGCACGCCACAATCTGATAGGTCGAAATGCAGAGAGATTAGGGGCTCCCTATGGGAGATACTGCAGTAGCTGTAAGGATGATGAGGAGTAGAAAACGATTACTCATCTACTAAGCGACTGTGCTAGATTGTCCACCGAAGATAGCCGATGTGTAAGTCATATATGAATTGGGGAGGTAATTAGAGATTCGAAATGGTTCGAAATGGGACCCATTGGTCCTATTCATGCTTATAGATCGGTGGACCACTACAACCTAACCTAATCTAAATCTTTAATCAGGGTGTACATATGGTAAGTGCAGTGGAAATACTTCTTTGCTTGAATTCGTACCAATAAATCTTATTTTAATTGTCATTTGGTAGCAGTTTCAAGAAGAAAGAAATCTAAATTTGTTTAAATGTACATACATACACGTATGTATATGAGGAAATTAACTTCAATTTTTTTTTCTAAAATGAATTGAAAATTTGAAACAAATATTTGTATTGAATATTGTAAAGTCAGAAGGTAAGAGAGACTCAAATCAACCGAGGGCTTATTTTGTATTTATTTCTTTGTCTCTTAATATTGGAAGTGTGAAAAGCAATCACTCATAAGTACGTACATACATATACATATATATCTTTTTATATAAATACAGGTAAAGCACAATTGCAAGCACAAAACTTATAGTCAACAGCAATAACATGCGCATCAATGTAACTACAAATAAAGTCCTTGAAAGTTTATTATTATCCTTGCAGTTGTTACAGTTGCAAACGCTAAGGGTACCACACGTACATACACGTACATAAGTACAATATTGTTGACAACTAACTGTACAATATAAGTGTAATATAAATGTATGTATGTACCTATACTTGTGTGTAGTTAAGGAGTCGAGCATCTCCACGTGGCTGAAACTATAAAAATACATTTTATACTGCAATATATTGTACTACATACATACATACATATAATACATATGTATATATACATGTATATGAAAGGATTAACAAAAGTTCGGTCAGTTGGTAACTTTTAATTTGGTTTTGTTAAATCTAAAAATACCAACTCCTTTGCAATTAATTTATTTAATTTAAAATGGAGACGAGAAAACCCAAGAGAGCTGAGAGTAGGTCAGACGAAATTCCACCACCAACGCAAAAAAAAAATTCGCCATGTGATTCGGGTTTCGGCGTAATTTACAGCCAATACAAATATTCAGTGAATGCCAAATTGCATATTGGAACGATTGCACCGTCTTTAAAGACTATTTCTAAGTGGTTCCGAAGATTCCAGACCGGACATTTTTCAGTAGCAGACGAGTCTCGTGAAGGTCGAACAAAATCTTCCACTGATGACGTCACTGTAGCTCTGGTGAAGTCCAAAATTGACGAAGACCCACGATTGAGACAAGAAATATTTGCTACTGAACTGGGATTGAATGCCATGGCTGTATCGCGAATATTAAGTAATCATCTTTACTTTACACGAATTTTAAATGGGATCTAAGAAGAGGCTCGAGAACATTTTACTCAATTTTTCTTAAACAAATTCGAAAATGGTCAGTCTAGCAACTTTAGTAAAGTAGTTACTGGTGACGGAACTTTTTTAACGACGAACCCAGCGTTACCTACCTCCCGCCCAACCGACCTAGGGGCGCGTCTGAAGGAAAGCGAAAAATCCAACAGACCGGTGACCGAAAACCAGTAACAGTCCAGACTGTCCTGAAACCGCAATCGATCGCGGAATGTCGCGGATACACTTACACTAAACAGCTACAGATTTGTTCATCAGCTGCTATAAAATTGCATGGGGAAAAGAAGACGGAATTTATTTAATTATTTAAAGCACTCAGTAAGTAGGTTTTGATACAGAAAAGCGAGTCAAAGGAATCAATGTTGGGGAAATGTGTATTAAAATCGTTACACAAAGATCTAAAAGGGTCGTGCATTTCAAAGTTTGTTCTGCATGAGCCCAATGAAAGGGGCCTAAAATGTGTCTAGCTGATCTTAAAGAGATGGTGAAGTCAAGCTCGCTAAGTAGGTATGGGGCTATTGATATTTTGGTTCTTTAAATACGATCCAGAAACCAAGCAGCAACAAAAATCAGCTGCAAAAGTAATGTTTACTTCACCCGTTCTAAAATCGTAACTCCTATACGACTGGAGAAGGGTCAGGCAGTAACTGCAAAATGGTACACCGAAGAGTGCTTACCAAAAGTTTTCAAACATTTGTTGGGAAACAGGAAGAAGATTTGCGGCGCTACTGTTTGCGTCATGACAACGCGGCATCGCATCTGGGATCGTGGAAATACGTCCAGCACCATATTTCCCGGATATAGCACCTTGTGATTTCTGGTTATTTCCAAAAATGAAAAAAAAAAAATGAAAAGGAAAGGTCTTCGATAGCAACGAGGAGATAATTAATGCGGTTGATGCTGAACTTGATTAGCTTAAAAAGCAAGATATTGAAGACTCTTTTCAGAAGTGGCTTAAGAAATGCATTGAAATCAATAGCGATTATGTAGATGAGATAAAAAAGGACAAAGTGTAAGTATAAATACAAAAACAATTTTTTTTATTTTTTTTTTCTGGTCAACTTACCGAACTTTTGTTAATACCTTCGTATATATATATACAATATATAAAATGTATTAAGACAACTTAAAAAGTTCGCTGAAGTGCTTTTGTTTTACTACCAACATCGTTGAGCGTTTAGTACTGCATGAAGACAAACGTACATATTGTACATTCATGTCACTTTAAGTACGCAAACATCTGAGCGAGACACACTCCACCTTAGCTGCAATTAGTTACTGCATTACATGCGAAATTAATGACATTGTGGCGCCACGAAATGACACCAAAGGGAAATGGTGAGAGCTCCTTGACAATGGTAAGTACACACACACACTTAAATAGTCGTAAAAATATTATTAAGCTTAAGTCATCCTTAAACTTTTCATAAATTTTGTAAAAACTTAAGAAATTGCCTTCCTGCCACTCTAAGTAAAAAGATACCGATGCATCGAATTTCAACTAAATCGAACTATAAATAAGTTATTTGCGAATATGTCAGGCCCTTAATATCAGTCACCCGTTATCAAAACCAAAAAACTTTGGATTCTCAATCAAGGCTTCTTCTTTCCCACTGGCATAATCATCCTTTGGCTAACACCTTAACATTCACAACAAGTCAAATCCACCTGAAGAGAAGAGAGTAATCAGCTTTCTAAGTAGAAACGTTTAGCCAGTAGCTCATTCATGCTGATCTAGCAGGTCTCACTTTGACAACATTACATACGACCAGCGGCTAGGGCATCGAATACTTTCAAAACTGGAGTGATTTTGCTCATATAAATGATCTGCCGTAGCAGCTGCGCTGTCTCTTACAACTTTCCATTCCTCTGTCTGCAGTATTCGCTGCCGCTCATGCGCAAAGGACTGCAAGTCTTCTGGGAAAACTCTCGAATATGTCTCTGGAATCTCTTAACACCGGTTTCGTAGAATGTACAAGCCTCTGAACCATTGAGTTGGACTCGGGAATAATAAGCGACTTGTAGAGTTTGATCTACGCTCGTCGAGAGAGTTCAGAGTAGCAACTGTTGGCATAAGATATTCTGGATTGGATTTCCAGGCTAACACTGTTGATGGTGTTAGTGCTAGTTCCAAGGTAGACGAACTCATCCTTGACTTCAAAGCTCTCATGATGATGCGAATGTGTTTGTTTGATGACAGGACATATTTCGTCTCATTCATTGTCAGACCCAAGCGCTTCAGCGCGGTTAGTTTGAGGACATTTATATCAATATCATCCTCATTCTTCAGCATTTGTACACTCTTATAAAAAATTATACCTTCTCTTTAGTTCTGCAGCTCTTATATAGTCACCCTGGTATCGAACGGCTCGGCGAAGTCTTTCACAATTCTGATGGAGCTTTTGGTACTACTCAGCGTCTTTTACATGGCCGTATAATTTTTTCGTGGATATCTAAATCGGACATAACGGCGTAGGGACATCTTCTAACTGTGCTGTCGAAGGCAATGGGCCGATTCTTTTCTAATATATGTGTCTTTCACCGCTTTCCGCGCAGTGTAAATATCTGGTCAATGGTAGATTTGTCAGATCTAAAGCCACAGTTTTTTGGTGGTGGACTTTAATATTTAGATGGCTACGGAAATTAGCGCAGATTGCGTGGCCATTCTTTTTGCGGATTGGTCAGAGCACACTTAAATTCCCATCGTCAGGCATACTTTCGTCTGACTATATTCTTCAAAGAAGCTAAGGCATGCACCTTGTCAGTTATTGTTTTTCAACCGGGAAATTACTATTTGAACTTTTTCATAGTGGGGCTATCTTCCATCGTTATCGATTAAGGAATTGGGTTTTCTATCTACTGGTGTTCCATTTTCACTGCCATTCAGCGGGATGGATAAGTGTTTCATTCATAACTCTAGTATACTCTGGGTATTAGTTGAAATCAGCAAAATCAAGTATCTGAGTCCTACATGAGTATACTCCGGTTTTGTAAACTTCTGTAAGTTGCCACATCTTTTCATAGGATTTTTGAGCATTACCCCTGTGGGATAAGAGGTATCTTTGGTCACAATGTTTTTATCATTCCCCAGGGATGGGCGCAAATCAGCACTACGTTTCAAAACTCGGCGAATCCGTCTCTACACCGCTGTAGTAAATGCCACTCGGACCTATTCGTCTCCGTCTTTGTCTTGTCATTACTTGTTCGGCGCTGATTTTAGTCTTCAACAGCTCTACGGCGGCACCATTCCTATTAAGTGATCGGACATTCAAGTTGCTTGCCCTTAAATCACAGTCCTTAATACGTTTCCAGTGGTCGTCATGAAAAGTATACAACTTTTTTTTCATCCGAGGCGTTTTAAATTTTGTATGAGTGCTGGTTTCTACGTGGTGGGTTTAATTTACACATATGGTATATAGCGAGCCGCTTGATTAAAGACTGACAGTCGCTCGCAGCAGGGAAACAGACCTTGCAATTAGACTTCGTTGTGGCTCCCCTAAAGCTTCCTTTCTTTTAACCATGACTCAAAATTTCACACGGATTGGTTACCGCATCTTGCACAAGAGTTTCTCACGCGGACGGGGACGGTAGAGTAGAAATTGAGTATAGCTCTGCGACTCAGTAGCTTGACTACACTCTATTATATCTCTGTTTTTGCATAGCCATATTTAACCCTTTACAAAGACTACTTGACTTAATTACCGCAAATTTTATTAGGCAGATAATTGAGTTGTTGATATTTTTCATTATAAACAAAATGCTTTACATTTAATAAGCTAATAAAAGGTAGTTCACAAAGCTTTCTCACATTTAGCGCCTAACGGTGTACCACCACGTAACCTCCTCTCTCTCTCTCGTGCCTTCTGACAGCTGTCAGGGTGTCAAGAAAAATTCGCCTCCAGAGAATATTGCATTGTTATTGAGTAAAATCTCTATTATCTCAATATGTTGCATTGTGTTTTGGTGGAAAAATTACAAATTAATTAAATAATGTTCGAAAATTAAAAAAAAAAAACAACAGTGGCTTGTGTTTCGAGACTCTTCTACTTGTATGTATTGTATGTATACATGTATGTGCGCTGCCGCTCAATTAAGTTTGCGGTTAATGTGGCTTGACATTGTGCGGCTAAATAAAAATAATGTTGTAGTTGTTGTTGTTGTTATTGTAATCGTTATTTATGTGGTTTTTGTGTATTAGTTACTGTTTGTGATCAATTAGTGTTCGAAAGCGGATACACCCTCCAAATGTAACTGAGACCTGTGTGACTTAAGAACAGTGTCCAGTTCACATAGACACGCATACTGTGTTGTAATTGGGTTTCCATTAAGTGTGTTGTAGATAAATGTAATTAAATGAATATGGGAGCGTAGATCTCTAACAGATATAATATTTGCAGAAGCTAAAGAGGGTCCTCAGTCTTTCAATGATCAGCATCAGCGGAGCGCTCAAAACAATGCCCCTGCAGCGCTTCATGCGATTCTTGGTGTTTTCCAACAAATGGAGGTACTTACAGTTTATTCTAAGTCGTCTTCGAACGGCCGATGGATTTTTATGAGGATCTTTTGACTCATGTCAGAAATACTCGATGGGCTTGATGTCGCATGTTTTCAATTCAAGTCTGATTGGGGACGAAGTGGGGGCCGGAAATATAGTGAATGTGTAGAGACAATGGAGCAATAAGGTTTAGCGCCTGACAGATAAAGAATGTGCTAACTTGGCGCAGAAATGCTGAAGGGTCTTCAATCAGCAATGGCTAAAGGGCCAAGGTATTTTCTAACATTATGTGCGTAGATTCGTTGGCTTAACCAATTCAACATAACTCAAGTCCAAGGGCTTGGGTCCAAGACTCAAGCAAACATAAGATCTATGAAAGAAAGTGTATTGAATTTTGCTCCCATTTCGAAGGAATGAGCGTGTGCTCTTGGGATTTAGTTAGGTTAGGTTAGTTTAGGTACTGGTTTAGTTTGAAGAACATTATTATTTTTTCCCGTAATGAAGAATATATTCGGTAGGCAATCAATGCCGTAAAGTCAAAGTACGTGCTTGTTCCTTGAAGAGAAACGAGGGTCGTATTCAAACCAAAAGTGGGCCATTGATTTCCCCTCTGTTCGAAAGAACCCAGAGTTTAGTCTCATTTTTTTTAAATATGGTCGATAAGATTTTGAACGCTTGCATTAGGGATAAGCTGACATCGGCCTCTATTTGGGGGATAGATCCACTGAGAATTCAGATAATTCCCTAACCGCGAAGATATAGACAACTTTTAGGTGTGTTTGTGGACATTAGCGGGAAAAGCGAAGGGAAAGCAACCAAACTAATTACTTTTGCGGAAGACATAGCTATAGTTGATAAGGGGAAATTCCTAGAAATCATCAGCAACGCAATGAGGAAAGCGCTCCATGGATTGTACATCGATGAGCGACATCAGCAAATTTAGAGATAAATGCTGGCAAAACGAATACGGTACTGTTCACAAGAAGGTACAAAATCACCGCTGGGAAACTCTCAAGGCTCGAAGGGGTGAAATTCTTATCTAAGATCTTCAAACATAGGGGTATAAGACTTTCGAGTATAGGGGAAGAACCACACACATTTCATATAGGGTAGAAGGATTCAAACTACATTCAAGGACAGCTTAACTGACTGCATATATACTGGGTTCCAGGCCACAAGGGCATTATGGGTAACGTAGGTACGTCCATTAACGATACGATACAAGAGGCAAGTTTTTCGCTACGTCCTTATCTTAAACGACCCCATCTTTAACCAACTTATCGCCTATCTCGTTGCATACGTTACCCTTTTATCCTAGTACCCAATACCCAGCTAGTCTTTTGATTGGTTCTTTACAACCATAATGGCTGCTTGTTTATCTACCTAAATGTGAATTATCCTCTTCACCGAAGCAACTCTGCCAGCAATTTTATAGTTAACATCGGTTTGGAAGATATTGCAGTGGTTTGGCAACTTGAATGTCCTTCTGATATTCGGTGGGGCGTAGTAAACTGTAACCGCCCATACGACGTTCATTTTAGAGCTGACTGTAAAGATATGCAAAACTTTATCTCGAAAGTCAGGCGTGAGACAATGTAGTCTATTTGTGCTCTCCATGCCAGCGTGACCTGATCGTTATCGTGGCATGGCGGCTAGGTGTGCCCAGTCTTTTTCTGCCAGGTACGCCGCTGATGAATTAAAGATCGCATCCAGAGCTGCCGATGATACTGTTTTAAGAGCTCCAGCCTTTTCAGTTATATTACTTTTTCAGAAGCCCTTCACCATATTAGAGCATCATAGAAAAGTATTGGCTTAACATTGCATCGTAACGAAGATCCAATGTGATGTGGTTGGTGATAGGCTTCAAGTACAAACCAAAATTCTTCACATGTTACACTCCTTTGAATATCAAAATAACACCTCTTATTGGAAAACTCTGTAGAATAAAATTATGTCCCCCCCTAAGTATCATTTCTGGTTCTACTCCTGCAGGAGAGGCTGTTAGCTCATTAGCTCTAGCAACACTAGTGTTATATAGTAGTTGTCTGGGAGAAGAATGAGTTTTTGATTCCATTCTTCATTCCGCGACTTATTCCATCACAGTTGAGCAAGTTGATGTGACAGCTGGCAGCGAACAGTTACTGGCTTAGCTCAGTGTACTAAGCCAGAGAGCAGCTGTCTGCTGTGCAGTCTCACTGCACTTACTGCCGTCGCTATTGTAATTTCCGTTTCCTGCCAATCCACATCCGTTGGTAATATTTGTAAATGAAATTTTTTTTCGCTGCCACTTTTGCGCTTCCAAAAAATGGCATAAAGCAGAGAATAGCAGACATCTGTAATAGCAGCCGCGCCAGTAGGCGTGCAACAACTTAGCAGGCGGCAACACTCCGTGAATTTCATTCAAAAGCTGTCGCCGATGCTTAACAGCGAAAGCCAAAATTTGATTACAGCCTCAAATTGCTTTTTGATTGCTCACACGTTTTGTTTGTGTGTGTGTTGTTTTTGTTTTTTTTGCTACTGTTGTTAGTTTTGGTATTGTATTTGTGGGTGCTTCGGGCTGGGCAATAATCTAGCGTGAAAGCTGGGACGAAATGTGGAGGGAGTTTTGAATGATTGGGCGGCAGATTAGGACCAGAAGAAGCTTAGCAGAATCCCTCCCGTAGTTCAACGGTTTAGTCGAACTTTTATCAAGAAGTAATCAAACAACCAGGAAAGGATAATTATAGAGTGAGCCTGAACAATAAAAACGTTCATTAGAAGTTTAGGGATGGACAAAACAATTTTGGCGTACCTTGGCAACCCCTAACTAATTTTCTATAATTTTAAATTTTTGTCGAACCGGGACTCAAACCATGGTCGTCAGAATGACAGTACGCAATACGAAGCTCTCGACTATAACGGCCATCTAGGTATTGCCCGCATAGGGATTGCGAATGTAATCGGACCAAGCATGTCCCACGATTGCTGTGACCAATCCATAAAAACGAAGACCCCAGGGACTACGCTAATTAGCCCCCTAATCATAGCGATAAGTGAAAGACTAAAGCCCACCATAAGCAAGCTGATTGGATATTATCAGTGTGACTTTATAATTGGCCCTTTGTAACCGCTGAGCGATTTTCGGTCGAGCTCCTACTCCAATTTGCGTTGTGCTTCTTGATATTTACCAACAAATGGAGGGAGCTACAGTTTATTCTAAGCCGCCTCCGAGCGGCCGATGGAGTTTTATGAGAAGATTATTATATTCGATTTGGCTTGGCATTCTATGCCGAGACAGCCAGGAAATCCCACGCCGTAGCACACTTGCCAACAAGTGCTGCTCTGGATTGAGTAGGCAAGTGAAAAGTGGAGTCCCTTCTCGATGAATTAAACTCTACAAACCGCTCATCATTTCCGTCCTGTTATATGGTGTACAAGCGTGGACAATGCCGTCTTCCGATGAGGCGGCCTTTCTGGAGTCTGCGAGAGGAAAGTTTTGCAAAAGATTTATGGTAGTTTGCTCATTGGCCGCGGAACGTACCGCAGACGATGGAACGATGAGCTGCACGAGTTATAAAGTGACTTTGATATAGTTCAGCTCATAAAGGGACAGTTTAGCCACAATGATCTGGTCATGCCCTCCAAATGGATGTAAGTGCCCTCACTCTGAAAATATTGGATACAGTACACGCTGATGGAAGTAGAGGAAGAGAAAGAGAGTGTAATTTTTTTCGTTCATCTTCAATTAGATGATGGCTTTCTCTGACCACACATTGCTTTAAGACGACGATGCCCGCCAGCTCGGTGGAGCACAAACACCTGCAATAATGCTATCGTACATTTCAATGTATATATATAAATATATTGTATATATTGGACTTTTGACACACAAAGACATAAATTTTGCACTGTGACCAAAACAAGTTGGCAGTTTTTAGTGCAAAATTTGCATTTTCCCCATTTGTAAATGAAATGAAAATGTTGTGTGTGTGTGTACAGTGAAAATTAATTTTATCAAGCCAACAAAAGAGACTAACACATACACATAATCAAAGGTATGTAGATTTACTGGTCCATTGGGGGTGGCAATTCAATTTCACAGTTGGCTAATTATCACCATAAATTCACAGTGAAAGTTCAATCGATCGCTTGAACGCACATTATTTAAATTTCTGATCTCTAACGGTGTAATAAATTAAGGATGAAATTCGCATGTTTTTTCTATTTATTTATTCGACAAGAAATAACAAGAAACTTATAATAAAAAGTCACTCTCACTTAATGGGGTCATTGTGGCCCTCTCTTATTTTCCGCAAGGCCGAGAAAGGTTGAAAATAAGCCGCCTCTTAAGGGCCGATGAATTTTTATGAAGATATTTTATGCATGTCACAAATACATGTGTACCTGCAAATTCATCCGAGCTCTCTAGCGAATGTTTTGTACTCCACAACCAACAAGCCGAACGAACCCGACTACTAAGTAGGGAAATTAAGAAACTTATATAAATCTAAATAAAATTAAATAAAACGTAATTAAAAATAAAATAAAAAAATTAAATGATATAAAATTTAAAATTAAATCAAAAAATTTAATAAAATGATATTTAAAAGAAAATAAACAAAATAAAATTGAATTAATGTAAAATAAAAATGTATTTATAAAATTTTATTAAAATAAAAATTAAATTAAAAATTAATTTAAAAGATAAATAATATAAATATAAAATAATTAAATAAACTAGAATTAATAAATAAATAATATAAATATAAAATAATTAAATAAACTAGAATTGTAAATTAAATAAAAAAAATTAAAAATTAAATAAAAAAAATAATAAAATGGAATTGAAAATAAATAAAATAAAACTAAAAATTATATAAACAAATTAAATAGAAGTAAATTGAAATAAAAATAAACTATAAAAATTAAATTAAGTTTTAAAAAAATTAAACAAATTAAAATTAAAAATTAAAATAAAATAAAAAAACTAAATAGAATAAAATTAAAAATTAAATAAGAAATTCAATAAAATTAAATAAAAGTAAATTAAAAAATTAAATTAAATAAAAAATAGTGAATAATAAAACAAAATTAAAAGACAAATAAAATAAAATTGAAAATGAAATTAAATAAAATTAAAAACTAAATAACAAAATTAAATAAATAAAAATATTTAATAAAATAGAATTGAAAAGTAAATAAAATAAAATTAAATAAAAGTAAATTAAAACTAATTATATTAAAATCTAATTTAAAAAATGTCAACAAACTTTATTAAAAATAAAATAGAATTAAATTAAAAATAAAATATAATTAACTTAAAAATAAAATAGGAAATTAAATATAATTAAATAAAAATATTTAATATATTAAAAAATATCAAATAAATTTGTGTGAGAATTTAAAGAGCCAAATAAAGAAGAGTAAGATTTAGGGAGCTGTTAATGCGTTAAGCTCTTCCATCTTGAGTTATTTCATGGTGCTCTAAGACCCTGTAAACTCTCAAACTCTAAACAGCAGGTTTAACTACGGAGTTACTCTTTTATTTAGACACTAAGCTGTCTTACAATCCTCAAAATGTAAATCAACTCAGGAATCTATAAAAGAATACATATTTATATTTTTACTTAAATAAACAGGAGAAAATCTTTTAGTATTAAAAAAAATAAAAATAAATGAAAAATATATGTGTGAGCAAAACTTACCAAAATATTCCAAGAATTTAAATTTGCGTATAAAATCTCGTATTCCGAGCTGAAATTAAGATGAAAAAAACAGCTGAGTTAATTGAAATGCTACGTGTGTGTTTATGTTAAATATTTAGTACGATGGTTGGCCTTTTATTTTGGATATAAATAACATAAATAAATATTAATAATCGAAAATAGCCTTATACTTTTTTTTTAAATATTCTCCATTAAGATCTATACACTTTTGCATGCGTTTGAACCAATTTCCCATTAACCTTTTCCACTTCCTTTAATTGTTGTGGAGATAAACATGCATTCTGAAGGCATCAACCGCCTCTTCAGTTGTCAAACAATATTGCTTCTCAGTTAATTTTTTACGAAGTTGCCACAATCTCACGTTAGATCACATGACGATTTTGCAACATCAGTGCAAAGCATGAATAATTTCTGGAACAACAACCGATTTTGAACGACCTTCATGAAATTCGTCATGGAGTGATCTACGACGTCGATTGAATTCACCATACCATCGATAAGCACTGTTTGTAGATGGAGATTTATCACCGAAAATTGCATTATGTTCATCGATGCACTGTTTCCGAGTTAATCCACGTCGAAAGTTGTAAGAAATAATCGTGTGAAAATTCCATTTTTCGGCCGAGATGAATATTTTAAGAACTCAAAGCTTTACGATAAAGTAGTCAGTTGCCAGATTGCAACACTAGAGTAGCCAAATTCCGAAATATTAGAGGTAACCCTCGTCTTGTTAAACACTTGTATAGGGTATTTTGACATCTGCCAAACTGAACTGTTACAGCAGGCATATTTTATTTTAATTAAAAATTAGGCATTTATGAAAATGGGCCGCTTAACAACCGGACAACGCGATAATTGTTAAAACCTGGGGACTCTGCTACGCTCTTTGGTCCGAGGGAGTGACTGGACTTTACTTCTTTGAAAACGATAACGGTGAGACTGTCACTGTCAATTCGCAGCGTTTTTTTTACTCGCAATTGAAGAACACGACATGGACAATATGTGGTTTCGACAGGATGGTGTCACATATAATGCCAAGGTTCAAAGTTTATAATAAAAAAAGAAATTTATGAAAAAATATATTTTAAATGCATATTATTTACTTGCGATACCGCAAAATGGATAGCCCTGTGTATTTAATTTGTAAGGTTTATAACATTCAAAGACTTAATAAATGCAATAAAAAAACTAAAAAAAATTAAAATGAAATAAAGTTGGTTCAGCTTCAATGATGCCATCAAGATGCTCAAGGCTATCTACGAATTATAAAACCATTAAAAAATATACCGAAGTAATTACACCAAATTGGACGTGTCATTAACAGTTAGGGTAACACTTGTGGCATGGAGTAAAAAGAATTATAAATTTTCCAAATGCAGTAGTTTAAATCTCTAGCTTTAATCTAGCATTGAGTTGATTTATTATTATATTTTTTTTAATTAATAAATTTCAAACTTTTTATTTAATTTCTTTATTTAAAGCACCTCTTTTGCAACCACCCTGGTATACCAGTTTTCTGCTTTGTTCGAAAGCAGCAGAATTTCAAAAAAAAAACAGCCTTTCCGCTTGACAATCTCAGCCATTAGCTGCTGTAAATGCGGGAAGTCGGCAATTTCCCAAATTATTTGTTTACAATTACAATTCTCATGGCTTTAGGCTTGCTTTTGAGACATTTTTGCAATTTTAGTAATAAACAACAACAAACAATTCTTATGCCAGACGACCTTTAATGCATGGTTTATTGCGTGCGAAAAATTTGTATTTGTTTGAGTATTTGTAGGCGTGAGTCATTAGAGTTATGGCAAAATGTTTCTGTTCTAAGTGGACTCGTATGTATGCAAAGCGTTCACAATTTAAAAACAAATATAGCAAACAAAATAATCAAAAATTACAAAAAAAAACTCAGGTACACACTGTTTTTGTGTACTTTTTGCTGATTTTTGTTTATGTCGGTGTACCTTAATTGAAAATGTATATTTTTTTTTTTCAATCACATCTGGTCGTATATCAAGTACAGCTAGACCCTTTTCCAACTGGTCTTTCCAACAGCGTGGTGATTATCCTCTTCCTCTGCTTCCACCGGCGAGTACTGTATCGAGAACTTTTAAAGCTGGGGTATTCTTCTCCATCCGGATTCCGTGACCTAGCCAACTGTTGTCTCTTGATTCGCTGAACAACTCCTCGCAGCATGAAGCTTACGCAAACCTTTATCTCGAAAACTCTTAACGGCGACTCATCAGATGTCTATGCCTCCGCACCGTATAGCAGAACGCCTATGATAAGCGACTTGTAGAGTTCGGTTTTTGTTCGTCGAGAGGGGACTTTAGTTTTAAATTGCCTACTCTGTCCAAAGTCAAATGGTGTTCCGGAAACTGTTGATGCTGTGCGCAAATTGATATTGCAAGAGATTGAGGCATCTATAGGCATTAGTGGGACCAGCATACCTTCAATATTGCGTTAACATTGAACTGTAAAAAAATTGTTCGCGTTGGATGCCACACAATTTGTCAAACGCTAAAAAAAAGCTCGTGTCGATTGGTCGAAAGAAATATTAAAAAACGACAGCGGTACTTCGAAGCATCCTTTGTCAACGTGACAGCTGATGAATATGGACATGTCGCAGCCGTACCAGTGGAATAACGCAGAACAGTAAACTCTGAGTGCTTACACAGCCATTTGGTTGGCAGTTGTCTTTCAATAAATCAGGAAAACCAACCGCTCAAGACGGATCACTATTCACCACGACAAAACGGGCTCTCACACATCGACTGAATAAACTGAATAAACAGCAATTTTGAGCACTCAAAACATAGATTTGATGACTCATAAAATGTATAGTTCTGACCTGGCACTGAACGACTTTTTTTTATATTCTCGCACGTAAAAAATAAACTGAGAGGTCAACGTTTTTTCACGCCTGAAGAGGCGGTTGATGCGTTCAGACCTCAAGTTTTGGAGATACCTCAATCAGAGTGACAAAAGTGCTTCGACAATTGGTTGAAATGCAATCAAAAGTGCATAGATTTAATAGAGAATATTTTGAAAAGCAATAAAGCGATTTTCGATGATTAATATTTGTTTTTGTTCTCTAATCCTGAAACATATGCAACTGCCTATTTCTTATAGATTAAGTGGCAAAAAATAAAATTCAAAGTAGAAATCTCTATAGATTGAGTGTAGAAACTAAGAACTGTTGAATATAAATATATCGTTACATGAGCTCCTCGTAAGGTCAGTAGGAAGGCAAATATGCTGCAGCATACATTTTATTTTTATTGCACCGCAAAGGCAAATCCAATTGAAGAAATGGCGAAAAAATGTACTTCATTTTAAACTCAGATGAACTTGAAGTGCATTAAAATCTCATTTAAAATTCTCGCCATAACCGTTAATTGCACCAGCAGTCGTTCAATAAATAGCAGTAGTAGCGCGCAAGTAGTGGCTCGCCATAATAATAAAAGAAACACCAACAAGTTCTTCCTGTCCATTGCACATTTCATGAAATAATAATAAATTAATCAACATTTTTTTAAGACAAGCAAACGAAATTGAGGTCATTTTTGTATTGACACCATTTAACGGGGATGCTCAGGCAAACTCAGCAGACCGACAGTACAGCTGGTTTCCAATGGCTCATCCCAACCAGAGAGCTGCTTTCATGCGGAAAAGGAATATTAGCGCCAATAAATGACATACAAATATTTTACAAGTGGCAAATGAGATGAGCGTGGAAAAAATCGATATAAAATATGAAGCGAAAGAAGGCGAAAGAAAGCTGCAAAAAATGAGTAAAAATATGGAAAAAACCATGCAGACAGCGTGAATAATCCTCATCAAGCAATAAGAGGTTGAGAAAATTTATACGAAAATGGTATTAAATACAAGTGAATAATGGTTTCAAGCCACACAGTTAGCATGTGGGTAACATGACGACCGAGCTTATAACGAAACAAGCGCAAAATATAAGGGAAGGTGTGATAAGATATTTTTTAATATTCTAGCCGAGCGTACCCATATCCAGAACACAGGAGACATATTTATAATTGACCGCTGAAGCGAATTTCGGCCGTGCGGTGGTGTACGTCTTGATGTTTTTCCAACAAGTGAAAGAACCTACAATTTATTCTGAGCCGCCGCCGAACGGCTTATGGATTTTCATGAGGAGCTTTCTCCATTTTCGAGGAGTTGAAATCATATATGATTATAACATTTCCTTGTATTTGGATCTAGTACTATCGACAATCATCTTTCTAGCCCCGGCGAAGTCATCAGTTTCAACCCATTTTGGGATGTTTCCTTATGGCGGCTAAATTTTGTGACTGTCGTTCCGAAGAATACCTGCTTTGCCCACCCATAAAAGGCATCTTTGGTCGCGTCGTTCTTCTCTTCCGTCGGAGCGTGGACTCAAACCAGCGATACATCAAAAAACTTCGCTCTAATGTGTATTGCGGCGAGGCGTTCATCCATGAAGAATCCGACCCCGAATTTGCAATTACTTATATACGTGTAGTTGTCTCAGTATATGTCACAAACATCTATTTGCGGCCATTACAACTCTCGGGGGGCATTGATATCAACCTTAATTTTTACAAGAACATCAACCCAGCTATACATCAATACCTCACCAATTAAGGTACCGGACATTCGAGGTGCATGTCCTTAAATCGTGTTTCTTAAAAAGTTTTGAGGGTCATCAGCGAAATTAGGGTCCCTCATTCAAGGCATTGTTGTTTTCTTTTTCAAAGTGGCTGGTTTTAAGGTGGCTCAGATGAATTAGGACACATCAAGATCGCCGCCCACTCCTATCCGCACCTTTGGTGAAAAAACAGTGGGTACACTTAAGCTCCCTCCCTTTTAGTGCTTTGTTGTTTCTTGACTCATGTCAGGAAAAAATTAATATCAGCGATTTGGTTAACCTAAGAAATATCTGAGCTGATTCTTTAATAAACCTTGGGGCACTATCTAGATGGAGATTTAGATTATACACGCGTCGAGGAGTCCACTCCTGACCAAAAAACCATATTTATATATATGTAAATAATTTTTTTTTCGAGCTGTCCTATAATTAAATGGTGGGACCTACAATGTTTGTCAAGACGCCTCCGCCTCAAGCGCATTTTATTTAGTCTCAGAAATTCACTCGAAGGATTGACATTCTCTGTTGAGAGGCGAACGTATTTGGAAAAACTTTGGATGTTAGTCTGGCCAGGACTCGTTCCTATGACCCTCTGCATGTAGTGCAAACTTTACGGCCGCGCGACTTTAAAGGAGACCCAGCGAAGAGCTGAAAAATGAAGAGGGATCTCAAATTCAGATAGAGGGGCGTAGAGGCAGCTCTCTTTCCGTGCGGTAGAAGTCTACTTTAAAAGCGATGAAAGCGTTGTGTGTGTCGATCTTCTTTTTTACCAAGGTTTGCCACATGGTGAATATCGGTTCTTCGCCGCCGTATTTGAATAGCTCGGCAGGTAATGCATCAGCCTCCGCCGTTTCGTTGTTTCTCAAGTGGGTTATTGTTATTCGAACTTCTTTATAGTCAGGCAATGAAACATCTGTTCCATTAGCAATTGATTTGTGGTCCGAGGTATAGTAAATCTTTGCATTGCAGTTGGTTTCTACGTCGTGGGTCCCAAACTCAGCGGATAACTTTGCTACGAACACATTTAGTACAGAGCCGCTTAAATACCGATGCCCGCATCAGCGAACCCTTGAACCGAATATGCCGGAGTGTCTCCACTGGAGCTTTCTCTCTTTTAACCGTGACTCAAGGCTCTCCCCTGGTTGATTACCGCGTTTTGCACACGGGTTGCTCATGTTTCAGGAGTGCGCGACGTGACCCCAGTGGTAGGAATTGAATATAGCCCCTAGATTGTAACTGTATACCCAAAAGCTTGACTACACCTCTACAAATTTTTGGTGCTAAATCGATACTTAAAAGCCTCATTAGATACTTTAACTCGAAATAAAACAGAAGCAGGTGCGAACCCTGCAAGGGGTTTTGGGAAGTTTCAACAGGGACTCTAAAGATTTTATAACCTTATTTGCATACATATTACCTTAAGGAACTCCAGATCAGAGGAGTTATTGAGTTCTTGGCGGAGAAGCTTAAAGGTATCAAATATCTGCAGCTGAATCTAACTAAGCTTTTGAGCTCATATGATGTGAATGCCCATTAATTATTTCTAAAATTTGCCTAACCAAACATCCCTGCAGTGCATTCGTGGTTATTGTACGCCTTTAATATGCTGAGTGCTCAAATCCCACACAAATTTCCATACAAAAGTAATTCCACCCATGCGATGGCGGAATGGAAAACTTTTTGTCCAAACCAAAAACTATGCCGAGGGACATAAGTTCTTAATGAAAAATATGTAGGTATGTTTTTATAAAATCTTTTTTTCTTTCTAAGTTTAAAGAGAAGGATGGATGGCGGGGCGAAGGCGCTAAAACTGATTTTGCAACAAACAAAACCCAGCCAACATCAAACGAACTAAGCGAAAAAAGCTGCAACAAATGTGAATGGGAATAAGTTTTGTAACTGTTTCTAGTACACTTACAAAAAAAAAAAAAAAAAAAAAATTACAATTAAAAAAATAAAATAAAAAAAATGTCATTGTATGCAAATGCCTTGGAGGTATTCATGACATTGCAAAACAGGAAATATATTAAGCACATTTCTAAGTACGAGTATATATACGTATGTGTATGTATTTTCAAATGAGTGCATACATGTGTGTGGAAACAATTTTTTCACACTTAGGCGCTTTCATACATGTATCCATACATACATATAGTCATTTATTATGTATTGTCTTTTTTTCACTTTTTCCCCCACTTTTATGTTGAGGCGTTAAGTCAGCACTGCTGTGTCATTAATTGTTGTTGTTGTTGCTGCACATACAATATTTTTTTTTTTTGAAATTTATGTAATATCATTAATACAGTTTATAAGTACCCAGCAGTGAAAATCTAAATTAATATTTACATATTCTAGATCAATACTAAAGGGTATTCTTTTTAGACGTTTGGTTTTTAATGAGACAATACTTTTTTCGGAGTTGGTCTTTTTGACATCTATAACTCGATTTATATTCAGTTTGGCTTGTCATTTCATTATGAACAGACTTACTCCGGAAAAACAGTTCCAAATAGTAGAAATTTATTGTCAAAATAATGGTTCGGTTCGCGTGAAGCATCACACGCTTCGTCCAATATTCGATCGACGTAAACGGTAACTCGAGTAATCTTGAATCTATTTCGCAAAACATTTACTCTAGTGGATAATGAGCATCTATACGTATTGCTTCTGTGGGAAGAAGATCGGAATGAGTCCATACGTCTTTACGGTAAATTTTGCGGAAAGATCTTGGTTTGCATGCTTACAAAATCCAACTCCTGCAAGAATTGATGCCGAACGAACATCAGAGGCGTCGCACGTTTGATGAATGGGCCCAAAAAGAGTTGGCTACCGATCCCGATTTTCACAAGAAAATTTTATTCAGCGATGAAGCCCGCTTTCATTAATAAACAAAATTATCGGCTTTGGAGCGAATCATCGTTACATCCTCCAACAGTCATTGTTTATTGTGCTTTACTGGCAGATGGATTCATTGGTCCATATTTCTTCAAAAATGAAGGTGGTCATAATGTTACAGTCAATGGTGAACGCTGCAGACTTTTTATGCCTGAATTGGAGGATCTTTATGTGAGCGACCGTTGGTTCCAACAAGACAGCGCAACATGCCACAGAGGCAACGAAACAATTAATTTAATGAAGGAAAACTTAGGTGAGCGTATTACCCCTGTCACGTGGTCTCCAAGATGGTGTGATTTAACACCGCTGTACTATTCTTTGTGAGGTTATGTGAAGTCGCTGGTTTACGCAGATAAGCTCTAAATTATTGACGCCTTGGAAGTTAATATTTGGCGCGTTAATGCTGGTATACGGACCCAGTTGCTGCAGAAAGTGGTCGAAAATTGTGTCTCTCAGCTGGAATTTATTCGAGCCATTATGGATGGGTCAGTAGTAGTTCAGTAGCTATAGGCTCTTCAAACCTAGCACTTTCATGTGAAAGATCTTAGCCAAGTTCAGTAGAAGGAAGAGTGGAGTGTTCCAAAGCTCCAAGCTCTCCAACGGTGTATGCAGGTTTACCCGCGGTAAGGCTTGCCTGTCGTAAGAGGCGATTAAAATCCAATTGTTCCCGCGACAGTCGGGTCTTTATACCGGAACGACCCGGATTTTTTAGTCGGCCAAGGACTGTCACTCCCGCAACATTCCTCAAAAATTACTTCGAGGAATATTTTTACGGTTACAACAACAACAACAATATATATACAAATATTTTGTTCACGTACAGTGATAAAATTGTGTATACGAGTGTTCAGAAAAACTCGAGAATGGTAAAATTTATCATACCGCAGAGTTGCCACCCATTTTAAAATTTTTTATCCATAAAAATCTTCTATACGTATATCTATGAGCGAACTCATGCTCAATTGCGAAGCCGATTGAGACAATTTTTGTGCGTGTGTACAATAGGGCTCAAGAATGATTTAGATTTACAATTCGACAGAGTTGCCACTTATCTGGAAATTTTAATTTCAATGAAAAAATAAAATAAAATAAATATTACAATATGAGCATTAAACTGAAAAATTTGAAGAAAGGCTTAATCAGACAGTATTTTTTTGCAGCGTTGCCACTTGTTTGGTCCTGCTACAGAGACTCCATTCACCTTTCCAAATGTTCAAACCATTTGGTGTGTTTTACAAAATTCAGGAGATTAATGACGCTTACCGATTCAAGCTCTGCAAGGAAATCGGAGAAGAAATTTCCAAGAAAACGATAACGGGCCGCGCGGAGAGCTGGCCAGTCACAGCTGCAGCAGATGTCTTTCTACCATTAATCCCCATAAGACAGTGACCGGTTATTACGCCGGTTGTTATGTTCGAGGAGGTTCTGTATAAAAGGGCTAGAGACTTAGTTATTTTTGTATCAATCAATGGGGCTAGATCTGCCCGGTCATATTGCAAGTGGTTTCACCCTGCTATATTCTATTGGCCTCGCTGATAAATGCGGATCTTAGCAGAATATATGGTAACAGAGTGGGTTGACGTATTGGAAACGAGCAACCATAAAGCAGCTTCCTTTATAGCGGTTAGTTACGCTTGGAATACAATGCAGTCATCGGGATGTCTTTTACTTAATTTTATAGCAAAAGGTTTAGAGCAAAGTCCACAAGATTGCTAAGGATCTATGATCCAAAATTACTGCAATTTTCCCATTTCTTTCGTTTCTCTTCGGAATTTTTTTTTTGAGAAAGTATATTACGAGAATGCTGTAGAGTTTAATATTTTTTATTCGGTTCCTTCATGGTTGAGTTGTATTTGGTCTTAATGGCAGCTCTCATGGAGATTACCGGGAGAAGATTAAGTAGAATTTCCCGGGCTTTCGTAGGAGTTAAAGGCAAATTAAATTAATAAAATGATAAATGACACAACATGGGAAGCAAGTCGACAAAGTTTCCAACTTTGAATAAATTAAATATAATTAATAATTAAAAAAAAAAATAAATAAATTAAAAACTAAGCAAATTAAAAATTAAAAAATAAAACAAATAAAAAATTAAATAAAGAAAAATTAAAAAAAAAAAATTACATTAAAATTTTAATATAAAAGCTTTCTAGAATTTCTCAACTTTTTCATTATGCGTATTGAGGTAGTGAAGCGCATCGGGACACAGTTAGCTTTTAATAAAAAAATATTCATTTTATTAATTGTATTAAGCAAATACAATATTTGCGCATACATATAATATATACTTATTTCGTTAAATATTTATGTTTTTGTACTCGTTACTAGTACTTGAAGAAGGTTTTATTAATTTAAAGCTCCGAACTTTACCTGTTCTTATCTTATGTAATATTTGCACATACTATATTTATTTGCTATTTTTATGATAGTTACTTATACAATACATATGTACATATTCATAAATATATATATAATATATGCATGTGTGTATGTGTGTAGCGAAGTGCATTTGCAGTGCGCATTTTTTTATCAGCTCCAAGTCGACACGTGTAGGGTTAACACAATGACAATTGTATATGTATAAATTTATATGTAAATATATATGTGCTATTAGTGTAATATTCACATACAAGTATGTGTGTACTCGTGTAAGCTAATGTAATGAGCCCTTTAAAATCGTTACAAGCACCATAAAGCGCCGTCAGCTTGTGCGCTGGCCGAGGCAAAACGAAAACGAGAAAATATAAACAAAATAATAGAGCTTTCGCTAATTTAAATATATAAATAAGAAAATCAAACATACAAAAAGCACTTACTGATTTCTCGAAAAATAGTCTGTGTCATTTTTTTATTGTTTTCACATACAAGCATTTATTTAATAAAAACTTAATAATAAAAAAATGGAATTATTATGTTCTTAAAAAAAATATTAAAATGGAAATAAAATTTGACTACAATTAATTGTAATACTACTTTCTTCCTCTTCTTTTCGTTCTTTTTTTTCTGTTGTTTTTTCTGTTTTTTTTTCTTTTTCTTTTTTTCTCCTTTTTCTTCTTTATTTTGTTCTCCTTCATCTTCTTCTTCTGTCCTTTTTTCTTCTTTTTCTTCGTCTTCTTTTCTTCTTCTTTTTTTCTTCTTATTTTGTTCTTCTATTCTTCTTTTCTTCCTCTTCTCTTCTTCTTTTCTTCTTCTTCTTTTCTTCTTCTTCTTTTCTTCTTCTTCTTTTCTTCTTCTTCTTTTCTTCTTCTTTTTTCTTCTTCTTTTTTCTTCTTCTTTTTTCTTCTTCTTTTCTTCTTCTTTTCTTCTTCTTCTTTTCTTCTTCTTCTTTTCTTCTTCTTCTTTTCTTCTTCTTCTTTTCTTCTTCTTCTTTTCTTTTTCTTCTTTTCTTCTTCTTTTCTTCTTCTTTTTCTTCTTCTTTTTCTTCATTTTCTTCTTCTTTTTCTTCTTCTTTTTCTTCTTCTTTTTCTTCATTTTCTTCTTCTTCTTTTTCTTCATTTTCTTCTTCTTCTTTTTCTTCATTTTCTTCTTCCATTTCTTCTCTTCCTCTTCTTCTTCTTCTTCTTCTTCTTCTTCTTCTTCTTCTTCTTCTTCTTCTTCTTCTTCTTCTTCTTCTTCCATTTCTTCTTCTTCTTCCATTTCTTCTTCTTCTTCTTCTTCTTCTTATTCTTCCTGTTCTTCTTCTTATTCTTCCTGTTCTTCTTATTCTTCCTGTTCTTCTTATTCTTCCTGTTCTTCTTATTCTTCCTGTTCTTCTTTTGCTTTTTCTTCTTCTTATTCTTCCTGTTCTTCTTTTTTTCTCCTTCTTCTTATTCATAAAAAATCCTGGGTACTAGAATAATTTCACAAATCTGCAAATGCACCTAACGTCAATGCCTGTTAACTCCTACGGAGGATAGTTCATACGATAGTGTTCAAAGAACTTGGACACTGGGCATTCGGAAAATCCTACCGTGAGAACTGTGGTAGTGAACTATGAGACGCTGACCTTCTACGGTCCACCTTAGACCAGAAGCATCTCGGCACCGCACACGTTGAGGTGCTAGCCCAACGCTCGTTGAGCAGATTCACTGCCCACATGTCAAGAAACAGACCGCAAGTTGACACGGTAGCTTTCATTTGTGCTTTGTTCGGTATTCACGAAACGGTAGTGCTCCAATGTGCAAGCTCCTCAGCGCCATAGACAACGATGGGCAACATTCCTCCACAAAAGTGGAATTTGCTATGAGTGAGCCCGAGGCATTAAGTAGGTATTAGCCTGTGTCATAGAAACCGCACTCCGTAGCTGGGATATGCCAGCTCAATGTCACATATAAGGTCCTATTGAACACACTGAAAGACCAAAGCTCACCATCAACAAACCGATCTGTGTAGCTTTATACCTATAAAATTTCATCTAAGTCTTGGAAAATACCTTCGAAACGTGGATCGTCCCACCATAACCACCTTTTCGCCTATGTCACATTTTCAAAGTATTTCATGCAGTATTCGCTGGTGGAAGCAGAGTAGGATGAAGACCTACACTCCGATAAAAAGATCAGGCTTCAGACTTCCCTTCGGTGTCTCCAATAGGCACCGAACAGCTTAAAGAAGAAGCGTCTGGCGCGCTATTGTTCATTCGGCTATAAATGCGTAAGTGGTGCCTGACAAAGAAGAAGAAGATGTAACACAAAGAAGAAGAAGATGTAACACAAAGAATAAGAAGATGTAACACAAAGAAGAAGAAGATGTAACACAAAGAAGAAGATGTAACACAAAGAAGAAGAAGATGTAACACAAAGAAGAAGAAGATGTAACACAAAGAAGAAGAAGATGTAACACTTCTTTCCAGCCTGCCTCTAAATGCCTGAGAGAATTTTATATGATTCTTTTTTTATTTGAGGAATTCAACGCGGTAAAACATTACAGTGCAAGAAGCTCGTATAGTGCTTACTATGATTCAGAAAGAACACATTGTAAGTGGTCAGTGTGGAATCTACTCTCCGCTGCTCTCAATAAATATGAGCATGAGACTACCAGGCGGAACTCTTTGCAATCATGCAGCCGAAGGACAATCAACTACGATATATTCCAGCAGACAAACTGCTATCCGATCTCTTCAATGTAACACTACCACATCAAAAAGGGTTATAAAATGTAAATGGGTACCGGAGAAGGAACCCTTTGTCCACGGCAACAAAATATGCTTAAACTGGTATTTGCCAAAGAAACAGACTCAATGTGGCTCAATGAAATCACGTCCAATGTGACCCAACAGCTATGGCCAAACTTACACCGGAAAAAATCAAAGTTCTTGTTCTTATAGACCGGTTCTCCATAAACATAATGACAGGCATTATAGCAGGCCACTGTTTAATGGGGCTTCATGCAGAAATAATGGGCTGCTGACTGATTATTTGTATAAATAACACAACTTTCTTTAACATTTCGTTGCTGGAAGTTCTCGCAATTTAGAGCACAGCGTTGTGATTAAATTCCTTGTAAAATAAGGAAGTACGCCGAAAGAAATTTTTAAAGAGATGTCATCGGTTGTTTAGGACTCTGCCCCTTCCTATAAGATGGTGAAAAATGGGCTTGTATGTTTCAATGTTTCAACAAAGAAGAGAGACCTGTGAAAATTACCCCCGTCCGGGACGCCAAGTGAGGGTCGAGACCGAATAAAACGTTCAAAAAGTCGAAAAATTAGTACTGGCTGAACGAAGAATTAAATTGTGGCAGCTGGAGCTGGAGAGATTTCGCATGAATATTTGAATATGAAAAAAATTAGAACGCGTTGGATTGGATTGGAGAGTCGAAAAGATTTTTTGGAGTTGTGCCAAGATGATTTGGATGAAAATTGCAACCGCATTTGTTAATGAAACTTGGATTCGTTAGTACGATCCCGAGTCCAAAGAGGATTCGATGCAGTGGATAAAAAGGGAAAGGGCCATCAAACGAATTAAAAGTGAAAAAGTGGCGTCGAAGATTATGGCTACCATTTTTTGGTATAGCGAAGGAATATTATTTATTGATTACTTGCCAAAGAGAACTGCAATGAACGGCCAATGAGGCAGTCGTACAGAAGAGATGTGACAAGTTAGCGCACGTTCATATCGCTCGGTTTCCGAGGGATACCTTAAAAGCTACTGCATTTACAGAAATTGACCATCCAACCTGGATCTGGCTTCCAGTGACTTTTCCTTTTAATCAACTTTAAAAAAGGAGTTACGGGAACGAAGATTTTCAGATGATGGTGAGATGAAAACGCCCGTAGAAAACAATTTTGAAGGGAGAACTAAAGCATATTTTTTCAGTGGTAAAAAGGGTATTTCATTTGAAGGAGACTACATAAAAAAAAAAAAAATTAAAAAAAAAAACATATAACTATACATTTCATTCATGCGGAGTAGAGTCTTATATCGTCGGAGTTCAGATGCTGTTATCCTACGTACTTTTCGATTTAATTTTTCATAAATATTTAAGAGAAAAAAATTTAGTTTCCGCTCTTTCGTATAAGAGTATATTAAAGAGTTTCTTACACTCGACTGATCTTCGCAATTCAAAAGTAAGCCATTAAACTTATTTGCATATAACAAATTATATATGTACATATGTATAGGTATAATATATACTTTTCACACATTTGATTTGCAAATTTCCAGAAATTATCGACGAAAATTTGCTAAAAATCACAGCTTTGACTGAAAAATAATAATATGTCAATTTTGTGTAGAAAATTATTATGTGTATACATACATATATACACAATTCTGTACACATTCATTATAAATTAGCGTCAAAATAGCTAACGAGCTTGACGATGCGGTCGGTCCGCCCAAATGCCAAACACTTGTGGCTAATTTAATTTTCATGCTTACTAATTTGATTTTTCAATATTACAGTGGCCGACAGACAGCTAACTAACAAGTCTTTTTTGTTTTTTTTTTTTTTGTTCGTAAATAATATATGTTCATAAATGTTTGTACGTATATATACAATCTAAAATTATGTCAGCTTGGGCACTCTTTGCACCTACGAATATTGAAAATTTTCTTTGTTAGTTCACCGGCATTACGTAATGTGGGGTGCTCTCATATCTTTGTAAGTACATACATATGTATGAATGTACATATGTATGTAAATCTTTATACAGCTAATAAAGCTTAAAATCGGCAATAGATGCGCCTCAAAAGCGCCACCATCACGACGATGCTATGCAATATGAACGCAATGGGGTGCTTGGCACCTAATAACCATCGCTGTTGACAGTGAACTTAATGCAAGTGTATCTATATACACGTATCTATATATAAATATGTGTATATATGTGACGCAAGTGTTGGAGAATGGAAATTAGAAATTTTGTAATAAGTATTTGAGGAAGAATAATTGCATTTGGCCAACAGCGAGACATGCCAGCGAGCTTTTCATTTTAATTTCTTTAGTTTAGTTTTTCTTAGCTTTCGGCATTTCGCCATTTCCCAATAAGAGGTGTAATTTTGATATTTAAAGAAATGAGAAATGTCTAAATAATGGAAAATAATATCAGACAAATGGCCGTCTCGGCTACGCTTACGGGACAGTATCTTTTTTATGAAATTTTCTCAATAGCTTTACGGATTTCATCTTTGAGGTCTCGAATCGAGTTTGGCCTGTTGGCGTAGACCTTATCTTTTACGTGACCCCAAGAGAAAATGTCGCAAGGTGTTAAATCACAAAAAGTCTCGGCGAACAATTGCGACCACCTCTTCGAGCGATAAGACAGTCCGGAAAATTTTCCCTAAAAGATGGTTAGTCCCGTTGCTTGTGTGGGACGTAGCGCTGTCTTGTTGAAAGTAAACGTTGTCCAGTTCAATACAATCCAATCTCGATAGCACAATCCATTCACCTTAACTGTTGCTTCAGCCTCATTTTCGAAAAAGTTAGGTATAATGACCCAACCGGACCATAACACGCTGAGGATGGAGAGATTTTTCAACAATAAATCTTGGGTTTTCCGAATTCGGCGCAATGAATCGATAAACGAATTGGTCAAAGTATGTCGCACAGTAATAGGGTAAGCTATAGCTGTAATAAACGGAAGCGTTCCCATCGACCTATTGGCAGCCGAAAAGGAAAGAAACTAAAAAAGATACCCTGAACCAGTTGCAAGCTCTATGAGAAATAGAAAACCGTGGCCGATGGACAGCCAAATTAATAACAGACGCCAGAGTATGGAATATTGTCTCAATTATGCTCTAAGGCGAAGTAAATTGGTAAACGTTAAGGAGTTCGCAGAAAATGTACTACGAGCGTAAAAGCGGGACCTGGACGCAAGTGGCGAGATTAAATCTCACTATGAGAAAAATGGAGCGCCTCCTTGAAGTATTTACTTAGAGGAGAGTACTTTAGTGGCATGTACCTGCCACTGACGGAACGGCACAATGATGATGCGGAAGACATTTTTCTTCCCCCAGCCGCAAAATTATATTTTTATATATAGGTACGTGTATACTATATTTTTTTATTTTCATTTAAATAATTTCAATTTATTTTTTATATTATTTCTTTTATTTTATTTTATTTTATTTTATTTTATTTTATTTTATTTTATTTTATTTTATTTTATTTTATTTTATTTTATTTTATTTTATTTTATTTTATTTTATTTTATTTTATTTTATTTTATTTTATTTTATTTTATTTTATTTTATTTAATTTAATTTAATTTAATTTAATTTAATTTAATTTAATTTAATTTAATTTAATTTAATTTAATTTAATTTAATTTAATTTAATTTATTTTAATTTATTTTAATTTAATTTAATTTAATTTAATTTAATTTAATTTAATTTAATTTAATTTAATTTAATTTAATTTAATTTAATTTAATTTAATTTAATTTAATTTAATTTAATTTAATTTAATTTAATTTAATTTAATTTAATTTAATTTAATTTAATTTAATTTAATTTAATTTAATTTAATTTAATTTAATTTAATTTAATTTAATTTAATTTAATTTAATTTAATTTAATTTAATTTAATTTAATTTAATTTAATTTAATTTAATTTAATTTAATTTAATTTAATTTAATTTAATTTAATTTAATTTAATTTAATTTAATTTAATTTAATTTAATTTAATTTAATTTAATTTAATTTAATTTAATTTAATTTAATTTAATTTAATTTAATTTAATTTAATTTAATTTAATTTAATTTAATTTAATTTAATTTAATTTAATTTAATTTAATTTAATTTAATTTAATTTAATTTAATTTAATTTAATTTAATTTAATTTAATTTAATTTAATTTAATTTAATTTAATTTAATTTAATTTAATTTAATTTAATTTAATTTAATTGAATTGAATTGAATTGAATTGAATTGAATTGAATTGAATTGAATTGAATTGAATTGAATTGAATTGAATTGAATTGAATTGAATTGAATTGAATTGAATTGAATTGAATTGAATTGAATTGAATTGAATTGAATTGAATTGAATTGAATTGAATTGAATTGAATTGAATTGAATTGAATTGAATTGAATTGAATTGAATTGAATTGAATTGAATTGAATTGAATTGAATTGAATTGAATTGAATTGAATTGAATTGAATTGAATTGAATTGAATTGAATTGAATTGAATTGAATTGAATTGAATTGAATTGAATTGAATTGAATTGAATTGAATTGAATTGAATTGAATTGAATTGAATTGAATTGAATTGAATTGAATTGAATTGAATTGAATTGAATTGAATTGAATTGAATTGAATTGAATTGAATTGAATTGAATTGAATTGAATTGAATTGAATTGAATTGAATTGAATTGAATTGAATTGAATTGAATTGAATTGAATTGAATTGAATTGAATTGAATTGAATTGAATTGAATTGAATTGAATTGAATTGAATTGAATTGAATTGAATTGAATTGAATTGAATTGAATTGAATTGAATTGAATTGAATTGAATTGAATTGAATTGAATTGAATTGAATTGAATTGAATTGAATTGAATTGAATTGAATTGAATTGAATTGAATTGAATTGAATTGAATTGAATTGAATTGAATTGAATTGAATTGAATTGAATTGAATTGAATTGAATTGAATTGAATTGAATTGAATTGAATTGAATTGAATTGAATTGAATTGAATTGAATTGAATTGAATTGAATTGAATTGAATTGAATTGAATTGAATTGAATTGAATTGAATTGAATTGAATTGAATTGAATTGAATTGAATTGAATTGAATTGAATTGAATTGAATTGAATTGAATTGAATTGAATTGAATTGAATTGAATTGAATTGAATTGAATTGAATTGAATTGAATTGAATTGAATTGAATTGAATTGAATTGAATTTAATTTAATTTAATTTAATTTAATTTTATTTTATTTTATTTTATTTTATTTTATTTTATTTTATTTTATTTTATTTTATTTTATTTTATTTTATTTTATTTTATTTTATTTTATTTTATTTTATTTTATTTTATTTTATTTTATTTTATTTTATTTTATTTTATTTTATTTTATTTTATTTTATTTTATTTTATTTTATTTTATTTTATTTTATTTTATTTTATTTTATTTTATTTTATTTTATTTTATTTTATTTTATTTTATTTTATTTTATTTTATTTTATTTTATTTTATTTTATTTTATTTTATTTTATTTTATTTTATTTTATTTTATTTTATTTTATTTTATTTTATTTTATTTTATTTTATTTTATTTTATTTTATTTTATTTTATTTTATTTTATTTTATTTTATTTTATTTTATTTTATTTTATTTTATTTTATTTTATTTTATTTTATTTTATTTTATTTTATTTTATTTTATTTTATTTTATATTACTTTATTTTAGTTTATTGTATTTAATTTAATTTAATTTTATTTTATTTTATTTTATTTTATTTTATTTTATTTTATTTTATTTTATTTTATTTTATTTCATTTCATTTCATTTCATTTCATTTCATTTCATTTCATTTCATTTCATTTCATTTCATTTCATTTCATTTCATTTCATTTCATTTCATTTCATTTCATTTCATTTCATTTCATTTCATTTCATTTCATTTCATTTCATTTCATTTCATTTCATTTCATTTCATTTCATTTCATTTCATTTCATTTCATTTCATTTCATTTCATTTCATTTCATTTCATTTCATTTCATTTCATTTCATTTCATTTCATTTCATTTCATTTCATTTCATTTCATTTCATTTCATTTCATTTCATTTCATTTCATTTCATTTCATTTCATTTATTTTATTTTATTTTATTTTATTTTATTTTATTTTATTTTATTTTATTTTATTTTATTTTATTTTATTTTGTTTTATTTTATTTTAATTTATTTTATTTTATTTTATTTTATTTTATTTTATTTTATTTTATTTTATTTTATTTTATTTTATTTTATTTTATTTTATTTTTTTATTATTTTATTTTTATTTTTTTATTTTATTTTATTTTATTTTATTTTATTTTATTTTTTTTTTATTTTATTTTATTTTATTTTATTTTATTTTATTTTATTTTATTTTATTTTATTTTATTTTATTTTATTTTATTTTATTTAATTTAATTTAATTTAATTTAATTTAATTTAATTTAATTTAATTTAATTTAATTTAATTTAATTTAATTTAATTTAATTTAATTTAATTTAATTTATTTTAATTTAATTTAATTTAATTTAATTTAATTTAATTTAATTTAATTTAATTTAATTTAATTTAATTTAATTTAATTTAATTTAATTTAATTTAATTTAATTTAATTTAATTTAATTTAATTTAATTTAATTTAATTTAATTTAATTTAATTTAATTAATTATTTTATTTTATTTTATTTTATATTACTTTATTTTAGTTTATTGTATTTAATTTAATTTAATTTTATTTTATTTTATTTTATTTTATTTTATTTTATTTTATTTTATTTTATTTTATTTTATTTTATTTTATTTTATTTTATTTTATTTTATTTTATTTCATTTCATTTCATTTCATTTCATTTCATTTCATTTCATTTCATTTCATTTCATTTCATTTCATTTCATTTCATTTCATTTCATTTCATTTCATTTCATTTCATTTCATTTCATTTCATTTCATTTCATTTCATTTCATTTCATTTCATTTCATTTCATTTCATTTCATTTCATTTCATTTATTTTATTTTATTTTATTTTATTTTATTTTATTTTATTTTATTTTATTTTATTTTATTTTATTTTATTTTATTTTATTTTATTTTATTTTATTTTATTTTATTTTGTTTTATTTTATTTTAATTTATTTTATTTTATTTTATTTTATTTTATTTTATTTTATTTTATTTTATTTTATTTTATTTTATTTTATTTTATTTTATTTTATTTTATTTTTTTTATTATTTTATTTTTATTTTTTTATTTTATTTTATTTTATTTTATTTTATTTTTTTTTTATTTTATTTTATTTTATTTTATTTTATTTTATTTTATTTTATTTTATTTTATTTTATTTTATTTTATTTTATTTTATTTTATTTTTTTTTTATTTTATTTTATTTTATTTTATTTTATTTTATTTTATTTTATTTTATTTTATTTTACTTTATTTTATTTTACTTTATTTCTTTGTTTTTTTTTTCATGGCCCACCACGACAACAATACAAAACAAAACAAAAATATATGTATGTATGCGTTTAGATATTTAATAAAATTGTCGATTATCGAAATCGTCAAAACGACCTTGGAGCCCGTTGTCCTTCTTTTTGCATACATGTACTGAATATAGATGTACGTATGTTCATTAATTTACACTGTCATCAATTTATTTAAACCATACTGCGTATGCAAACATACTTATGTATGTACATACACACACTCATTCATATTGATATGTTTATCGTATTAACGTTCCAATATCGTAAATAAAGTAGAGTGTAAATGACTACTTGAGGTTAACTGTTGACAGGACGAAGGAAAAATCTTCACGTGGAAGAAGCATAGAGGCGGATTTCAAAGTATGTAGGCTATGTGTGTGCGCGCTTAGTGATGAGTGTGCGTCAAGGACATTCCAAAGATTTATGACCATCACGCTAATTAGATTTAGTTTGCTTTGTAGCGTCGCCGCTTTTGATTTAAGCGCGTTTAGC